>JAPCWY010000007.1:28832500-30298750 GCA_028455895.1 Rhodomyrtus tomentosa
GATAGCGAGAATACCATAATAATACATAATACCCAAATGTTCATACAAGTGCATAGCAAACTAAATCAGCTAGTCAAAGGGGTGACGGGGTAGGTACAAAAGATGACCGTCATCGTCAAAAGAAACAGGCATCAGGGTCGCCGTAAAAAAGTCAGACTAGTACACCGGGAGCTCTTAAGTCGAGCTGCTAGAGTCATCAGTCTCCTCTGCTTCCTCAATGGGCTCATACTACGAAAAGGTCTCCGAGTAAATTTCTACGGTGTCCTCCATGATCTCGTCAGCGGACGGTTCAACCAGGTCATCCTCTGTAGCCTCACCACTATGACCTCCTCAGTGTCCTCCAAGGTCAGGATCCTCTCAAGTCCGTTCCTCGAACCGGCAACTGACCCCTCAGGTTCCTCTAAACCCTGGGTGGGATGGCACCAGCTAAGGATCACTTCCTACGGCACCTCAGTGGGCTTCAGCGGCCCAGTGGATACATCTCCCACCTTCTGGAACCAAGCCTCATACCTATGAGGCTTCCAACTACTACCACCCTCGTCTACCCATACTACTGTACATTTCCTAATATAAATAGTCCCCTACCCGTCAGGGAACTCATCAAAATAGACAGACATCTTCTTTGGGTCTCCAAATCTGATAGGCCACATCTTCAGGGCCAAGGATCCGTAAAAAGGGTGTCCCACAATGGGGTGAGATATACATCTTAGTAAAGTGGATCCAAATCTTAGGTTAGGCTGACAATCCACTCAGGCAGTCATAAACACCATCATTTCATGCAAATAAACATATGAGGCATTCAATTATCAATAATAACGCACAGATCTTAGGCAAGTAGTCATGGCATCACAACACATCAATATGGTCAAGCACACATCGCCATGTCACATCACCACTTCCACCCTTCCATCCTGCCTCAATCTCATACCCGCGTTTAGAACCCTTCAGGCTCGGTCGGCGTAAACACATCAGACCGTCTCATTGACAAACCAGCGTAAACGCATCAGGTTTTCAATGTTACTCCAAGCCTGTGTCGACACACCTCAACTCCGTCCCGCGTTTCAACACATTAGGACTATGACTTTTTCAACCCCACGTCTCATACGCCTCAGGGTGCCATTCACTTCAAACTCCGCGTCTCAACGCCTCAGGGCATTCATCACGCCACCCCGCGTCTCATACGCCTCAGGGTCTTATCACTTCTCAGACATGCCACAATCTCAATTCAATTCATGCATATACGGTCACATGCAAACCCATGCACAAACAATACATTTATGCCATGCAGGACGATCAAATTGACATTCAAACATGGTAGTCAATTCAAAGCACAAGTATTAGCACACATTCAAATCCTCTATACCATTCTAGGATGCACAGTGAACAATCACATTGAAGTCTCTCAAGAATCAATCATAATTTCACCCGACTCGTCCAATTGAGTCCAATCTTCCTATCATAGGTTTAGGATTCCCTTACCTCATGCTTAATGCCATAAAATCCTTCTTCGAAGCACCACAACAATTCGGCCCAAATATTCCAAGATCAAGTCCACCGCGCAACCTAAGGAAATTTCATCCAACCGTCAATTTCCTTGCTCAAATCACCAATCTATAGACCACGAACCTTATTAACACATTCCTCAACATCCTAGCATGTCTCAATGATGAATTTGAGACTCACTTTCAACCATCGACAGCCTCTACAGAATCGGTATGCACAAAATCGAACCAGGCAATTTTCGGTTCTATGTATACTGCAAATAACGAGCCCTTAAATTACCTCAAATCCTCGATTCATTCACTAATCTACTTGCTAACATGTAGATCTAAGGGTTTGGGAACCTCACCGAAGATTTGGAGCCAAGCCGTCGCCGGAAACTCCTTGAATGTCACCGGTTCTCCCAAGTCCTCAAACCGGCAGTTCCGGTCCTTCAAACACAAGACTCATTTGGGGTCAAAACTCCATCAAATTAACCCAAACTTTTTATCACAGCTCAACCTATGAGTCCCCTAGATGTCCACAAAATTTGGTTGAAAAACGCCAAGGTTTCAGGGTCATAAGAGGCCAAAAACGTGGCTTACCTCTAGTTGCGACGATTTCCATCGACTTTCGAAAGATCGGCTGGTTAGAGCTCCTCACTGAGTCAAATGACTCGCTTCCACTTCGAGGATGTCGGCAAGAGGTTAATGAAGGAGTGGCTGGTCGGCTCGGCGGTTGGGAGTCGCCGGAGGTGGCCGTCGGAGCAAGCGAACCGACGAATAGAAACCGATCGGCGAGCAGCAGTTTCACGGCAAAGGGAAGAAGAAGAAGCTCTCGGTCAAATGGAGGAGGGTGACTAGCCAAGAGAGAGAGAGAGGGCTATATGTAAATTTTCAAAAGTCAACAAGGTTGAATGGTAGTTGAAAAGTAGATATGTCCACTCAAGGCCTAATCCATTGACACATGTCCAATGTGTCATTCAAGTTCATCCAATGGCCATGATTCTCTCAAATTTCGATGGCTTTGGGGGTGTGTGAAAGACCAAAATACCCTTGTCCAATTATATAAGTAAGGCTAAGGCTTGAGGGGCAAAATGGTAATTTTACCCTTGACGTCCGGAACGTCGTTTTTCTCATTCCCATATTCTTCAATAAGGCAATGGGCATTCCAATCCTGATGTTGGAATTCTTGATTCTCCATTTTCAATTTTCAAGATTCGTTTCTGATCGATTTCTCTATCAGATGTGGTTCCAGCCTATCCCGAACTGACGGACGGCTTTTGTAGACGTTGCTCATATTGACCCTGTGATTCAAATCATATTTAGGGCTCGTCAATTCATGGCGACTTTGGTTGTCATGTAATTGTGAGGGTCTTTCACTAGTTTCGATAATCTCGATCGTCATCGTTCGATTTAGGAAAATTTTGCAAATTATACGTTGGTTAAGCGGCATCATCCGTGCTCCAATCGTATAACGCTAGCAATGCATTCCTTAATCTCTCTTAGATCAGTCTTTTGTGGCTCTAAATGTCCCCTCGACAATCCTTATGGTCAAAGCGTCATTTCCTATTCAAGTTTCATAGGTTCACGTACCTTATCTCGCATTAGCCTTTCCCTTTTGGTCTGTCAACTCAAATTAATTAGATTCAGGCGAGATATGACTGAAACACATCGTTAGATACACTTCTCATTAATGAGTCTGAAAATGACAGGAAAATCAGAATGTCACAATATGCCAGCAGGTAAAGGCGCAACACTGTAAGCCTAGTGGATTACTACAGCCGTTGGAGATTCCTTAATGGAAATGGGATCACGTGACTATGGATTTTGTAATGGGACTACCAAGGAGCCAGAGAGGCCACGATTCTATTTAGGTAGTCGTGGACAGGTTGACTAAATATGCACACTTCATTCCTGTGCGAAAGGATTTCGGATGGATAGATATGCCGAATTGTATATGCGGCAGATAGTGAGGTTACATGGAGTACCCATGACGATTATATCAGACAGAGATCCCAAGTTCGTAGCAAACTTCTGAAAGAGTCTTCAAGATGTCATTAGAACTCGACTACAATTCAGTATGGCATACCATCCACAAACGGACGGACAATCGGAGAGGACAATTCAGACGCTCGAGAATATGTTACGAGCAAGAAAGTCCTAACTTAACTAACGTAATGGGTTGTGTACCGGTTGAGGAGTAGGACCCGACGTTTATGATGTGGGCACGGTTATTATCTACAGGGAAGTAGTAATCCCCTACTAACATACATTCACTTTCCTTACAAGTTTATGTTCTTTGTTGTGCTTTCTTTATAGCTTGCGCGCTATTGGATGGTTGGTTGAATTTTCCTTCTTCCATCTATCTGCTGCCATTTACCTTGTCTTCCACTTATGTACACTAAAAAGTTTAAAGGAAGTGACATCCTCGCAAGGATGAGGGAGAGAGCAGGATCCCCAACCTGGGCATTGACCCCAATGTGAGAGGGGAGTCACCACAAAGGATATAATAGACTTCAAAGGAGGATGGGAGAATCAGCTGCATTTGGTAGAGTTTACATATAACGACAGCTATCAGCAGGGTATTCGAATGGCACCTTTTAAGGCACTCTATGGAAGGGCTTGCAGGATGCCGATTTGCTGGGACGAAGTTGGAGAAAGAAGCATTAAAGGCCCAGAGTTGGTAGAGCAATCAGTAGAGGCGGTGAAAATAATTCGGGATAGACTGAAGACGGCACAGAGTCGTCAAAAGAGTTATGCGGATAAATGACATAAGCCTTTGAAGTTTCAAGTAGGCGATCATGTTTTCCTTAAGGTGTCGCCAATGAGGGGATTATCTCGATTTAGAAAGAAAGGAAAACTAAGTCCAAGATACGTAGGTCCATTTGAAATTTTGGAACGGATTGGGACCTTAGCCTACAGACTTGCCTTGCCGCCTAACTTGTCCCAAGTACACAATGTCTTCCATGTGTCAATGCTACGACAGTACGAGCCGGACCCAAAGCATGTATTGGATTACGAAACCATCGAAGTGGATGACAGAGTATCCTATGTAGAAAAGCCAGCTAGGATCGAAGATTGAAAGGAGCATATTCTAAGGAATAAGACGATTCCATTGGTCAAAGTTGTTTAGGAGCACCATGGAACCGAAGGCGCTACGTGGGAAAGCGAGGAAACGGTGAAGCGTCAATACCCCTATTTGTTTGAGTAATTGGTTTATTGTAAATTTCGAGGATGAAATTTTTGTAAGGGGGAAGAATTGTGACATTCTGATTTTTGCTGTTATTTCAGGACTTATTAATGAGAACATATCTAACGATGTCTTTCAGTCGTATCTCGCTCGGATTTGATCAATCTAGAGTTAACTGACCAAAAGAGAAAGGCTAACGCGAGGCAAGGTACGTGGACTAAGGGAACTCAAATATGAAATGTCATTTTGACCATAAGAATTGTCGAGGGGACATTTAGAGCCATAAGAGGCTGATCTAAGAATGATTAAGGAATGCGTTGCTAGCGTTATACGAGTGGAACGCAGGTGATGCCGCTTAACCAAGGTATAATTTGCAAAATTTTCTTAAATCGAACGATGACGATCGTGACTGTTGGAACTAGTAATAGACCCTCGCAATTACGTGACAATCAAAGTTGCCATGAATTGACGAGCCCTAAGTGTGATGTAAATCACAGAGTTGATGCGCGTAATGTCTGCAAAAGCCGCCCGTCAGTTTGGTATAGGCCGAAATCACATTTGACAAAGATATGATTCAGAGACGAGTCTCGAAATTAGAAAATGGAGAATCGAGAATTCCAACATTGTAATTGGATTGGTCGTCGCCTCATCGAAGAAGATTTGAATCAGAAAAACGACGTTCCGAACGTCGAGTGTAAAATTATCATATTGCCCCTCAAGTCTTAGCCTTGCTTTAATAAATGGATGAGGGCATTTTGGTCATTGACCACACCCTATTGGCTGTCGAAAACCAAGAAAAGCCACAGTGAACATAGAGACAAGTGCTAATGGATGAAGAGTTGGCATTAAATGTCCAACCTTTAATCTACCATTCTTTATAGTTGACTCTCAGAATTGGACATATAATCCTTTTATTCCTTCATTCTACCGAGAACCACCGTCACCATATCCATCTTCAAGTGTTTCTTCTTCTTCTTCTTCACCGAAAATTGCTCCCGCCCGACCAGCCCTGCTCGCCGCCTTTGCTGCCGTCGACCGCCACTTCCGGCAACTTCCTTCTATCAAGCTGACCACCAGCACCTTCCTCATCTTCTTGCTGACTAGATCCAACTTGAATCACGATATTTGACCCACTGAGGAGCTCCGACAAGTCAATCTCCCAAAAGACGACGGAAATCATTGTAGCTGGAGGTAAGCTACTGTTTAGACTCCGTAGGACCTCTAATCATTCGAATATTTTGGCCAAATTTTGTGGACATCAAGGGCACAAGTATACTAAGTTGTGGTAAAAATTTGAGATGAATTTGATGGAGATTTGATGATGAAATGGTGTCACCTTTGATGGACAGAAACTGACCGGAGGTAGGCGTGTGAGAACCGAACCTATTCGTGGGCTTTCCGGCGTCGCCTTGAGCTCAAATTTTCAGTGAGGCTTCCTAACTCCTAGAATTACATGTTAGAAAGTAGATTAGTAGAAAAATTGAGGATTTAAGATAGTTTAAGGGCTGATCAAGGAAGGTATGCACAGAACCAAAAATGCCCTGTTTCGGTTCTGCGCAAACAGAATTGTTGGGGGCAATTGGGAGTTGAAATTGAGCTCAAATTTCGTTGTTGAGACGTTTGAGGATGTCAATCGATATGTCAATGAGATGTATGTTTAGTAAATTGACGAACTGGACGAGAAAATTGGCGAATTGGATGAATTTCCATAGGTTGCGCGGCTGACTTATTCTTAGACTATTAGAATCGAACCATTGGTGTGCTTGGAAGGAGATTTTTGCTGATTTAAGCTTGAGGTAAGGGGTTTTTAAACCTTGACTAGGAGGATTGGACTCGATTAGGTGAATTGGGTGTGAATTATGTTGATTCTCGTGAATTATGGTGTGATTGTCCAATGTGCATCCTCATGAGATGTCGATGGCTTGAACACTTGTTGAATGCTTGTGCCATCAATTTGATTGCTTCTTGTGACTGATGAAATTGATTGCCTTGCATGCCATAGATGCGTTGCTCGTTGCATGAGCTTGTACTCGATCATGAAGATTAAATTGAAATGATGTCTGGCATGCTTGAAACCTATGATACCCTGAGTCGTTGAGACGCGGGGTTGTATGGATTGATACCCTGAGGTGTTGAGATGATGGGTTGTGTTGAATGGTACCCTGATGAGTTGAGACGCAGGGTTGCAATGGCCAAAGTCCTGATGCGTTGAGACGCGAGACAAAATTTGATATGTGTTGACACAAGTCTGGAGTGAAATTAAAAACCTGATGCGTTTATGCGGATTTTTCAATGGGATGGTTTGAGGTGTATTTACGCGGATCGAGCCTGAAGTGTTCTAAACGCGAGCGTAAATATATGGAGGCCTGGAAAGGAGGAAGGTGTGACCTAATTTGGCATTGCGTACTGGATTCCACTGATGAGATTTGATGCCATGATTGCATGTTTGACGCTAGTCTATATCTATATGTTATTTAACGACTGCTAAATGCTTCATGTGGTTGCTTGTGCATTTTGGTCATGATTGCATTCACTTGAGTGTACGGTCAGCCTAATCTAGGGTTAGGACCTGTCTTACTGTGATGTAAATCTCACCCCGTTGCGGGACCCCATTTCCAGATCCTAGACCGTGAGAATGTTGTCGATCAGATTAGAAGACCCAAAGGAGATGACTGTGTATTTTGAGGAGTTCCCGGATGGACGGGGAACTGTGTACGTTAGGAAGTGTACCGGTAGTCTGGGTTAATGAGGTGGAAAAGACTGAAAGTCTCATAGGTTCGAGACTTGGTTTCGGAGGGTAGGCGAGATCACTACGGGACCACTAAAGTCCACTGAGGTATCTCGTAGGGTATTCCCAGTTGGTGTCATCCCACTCGGGATTCCGTGGAGGTCGTGGGATCAGTAGCTGGTTTGATGAATATTCCCGAGAAGACCCCAACCCTGGAAGACATCGACGAGGCCATTGAGATCGAAGCCTCCGAGGACGATCTGGTGGAGCTGTCACCAAACGAGACGATGGGGGATACCGTAGAGGTACGCTCAGAGACTTTCTCGGAGTATGCTGAGGATACTAACGACTCCAGCAGCTCGACCTAGGGATTTTCATTTTCCAGACTGTTATTTTGCTGATGACCTCGATAGTCCGTTTTCTTTTGGAGATGTAATGGTTGTCTTTTGAGCTGGTCCTATTACCCCTACCGACTAGCATGTTTAGTCTACCAGCGCTTTTGTAAGGACTTGCGGGAGGTTATGTATATATTGGTGTTCTCGTTACCTAAGTTCCCTTTATTATTGTACGGAGGAGTTTGTATGTTATCGCTTCCGCATGCTATCGATCATTCGCATCTCTCGATATACGTAAATCTTGGGACGCTCGAGAGTTCACCCTTGCAGGGTGTCGCGTGCTCGCGCTTGGGATGCAGGGCGTGACATCCCGCCTTACTTGGTATCAGAGCAAGGTCAGCTCGATCCAAAGTTAAATGAGGATTGGAGTAATAAGGAGGATTAAGTTGGGACAGGACGGGTAGCGAGACCTTACGAAACTTGTTAGAATAAGACACGAGATGAATGGCATATGACTTGGCACATGTGATTGACATTTGGTCTTGACAAGATTATGGTGGCTTATGAGGATTAAGTTCCGTGTTTAGCGCTGAATGTCATTTTTGGATTTTGATTTGTTGAATAAATGAGCATGGCTATTTTTGGTGAACCGTTGAAGTGGATGGAATGGGAAATGGCCACAGACTATTTAGTGAAGCGCCTCTAGAATTAGTTGTGTGGAAGGTCGTTATGTTATGACTGTTTCCATTAAGGCATAGTTTAGTAGCTCTAGACTTGGGTGGATGAATGAATTACTAACTCCTTGATGGAATTATGGTGGTTCAGGCTTAGTAAAAGTATACAAGAATGAGTAATTCACCTAGAAGACCTGGAAGACCCAAGAGTAGAGCCTCGAGTTCGAGGCCACCTGTGGCGGAAGACCCAAGGATGGACGAAGTGCTGAGAGCACTAGAAAGATTGGCGACCTCATCGATAAGCAGACCCAAGATAGGGATGCTACCATAGCTCAAGCGGTGGGAGCCGCGATAATAACGGCAATAATGGAGGCAATGGAAACATCGGCGATCATGACCAGGCCAATGAAGTAGGAAATGCCGAGGAGGAAGTTGTTGTGGCTAGGCAGATGGGCCAACTGGTCGAGCAATTTATCAAACTAAAGCCAACCCAGTTCAATGATACTAGAGACCCCAAACTAGCATCGAGGTGGATCGAGAAACTGGAGAAGGCATTTGGAGTCTTGATTTGCACAGACGAAGAAAAGGTACCATTGGCAGTGTATCAGCAGGAAGGTACCGCAAATAACTGGTGCGCTGCCACCAAGAATGGAGTCTTTTCGGAAAGGACAGCCTTGACCTAGAATGCCTTTACTACGGCCTTCAATGACAAGTACTTCTCGGAGACAGCCCAAGAAAGGAAGCAAGCGAAAGTCAGAATCACCTGATAGTGGATCAGTATGAAGCTGAGTTCTCCAGATTGTTAAGGAATGCGCCCCCATCAGTAGAGGATCCCTTGGAGAAGGCACAGAGATTTCGGGAAGGACTGAAGCCTGAACTTCGTAGCCAAATGATAGCTCTGAACCTAAGGACTTATAAAGAAATCTATGAACGAGGACAGATGATTGAGAGAGATCTGAAAGAGAGAAATGCCAAATCTAGATCGCAGTTTAGTTCATTTAGAGACAATTGTCAGATTGGTAAAACACCGGTGACTGGCAATGGACACTTCATCCCTCCGATAAGAAAGAATATTACGAAGCCGTCAAACCCAATGAACTGGAGTTTACGACTCTATGGCAGAAGGCATGGTAATGGACCCTGCTCGACAAGGATTGGAGTGTGCTTCAAGTGTGGTCAGATGGGCCATCAGATGAAGACTTGCCCGAACCAAGCCCCAGCGAATAGACCTCAAGGGCAACGACCGCCGGCAGGACCGTCAACTGCCACTCCACAGAATGATCAGAACCGACTCCCAGCTCAGGGAAGAGTCTATGCTGTAGCATGTAGGGAAACGGAAGAAGCGCCTAGTGTGGTCATAGGTATGATTTATTTGTGTGATCAAGCTGCCTATGCTTTGTTTGATTTTGGCGTATCACACTCGTTTGTGTTTGCTCGGTGTACTGATTTGGTTGATATGGAGTTAAAATCGTTGAGTGTGATTCTGCATGTTGCCACCCCGTTGAAAGATAATGTGCTGGTTTCGTTGGGCTTTGCTGATTGTAAAATCGTAATTGGCAGTAGTAAGGAGAGTATAGACTTGGCCGTGTTGCCCATGTATGACTTTGATGTGATCATAGGAATGGATTGGTTGGGTAAACAGAGGGTAGTAGTTGATTGTGGTAATAGGATAATCTGTTTCTATTCGGAAGGTCGCCCTTGTTTTGAATTTGTGGGAAGTCGAGGAGAACTCCGATTCCTTTAGTCTCATCTCTTGAAGCGATAAAACTTATAACTGAAGGATGTCAGGTGTGCTTGATCACAGTTATGGACACGACTGCCAAGGAGCCTAAATTAGAAAATATTTCGGTAGTGCGTATGTTTCCCGATATTTTTTCCCAAAAGTTATCAGGGTTGCCATCGGAGCGAGAAATAGAATTTGTGATTGAGGTAGCTCCTGGAACGGAGTCAATCTCAAAGGCACTCTATAGAATGTCCTTATCATAACTGAAAGTGTTAAAGGTGCAAATGCAAGAATTATTAGATAAAGGATTTATTTGACCAATTGCTTCACCGTGAGGAGCGCCGGTGTTGTTTGTGAGGAAAAAGGATGGGTCCTTGCATTTGTGCATTGACAACAGATAGTTGAATCAAGTGACTGTAAAGAATAATTACCCACTGCCGAGAATCGATCACTTATTTGATCAGTTACAAGGAGCTGCGGTATTCTCTAAAATTGACATGAGGACCGGGTATTATCAGTTGAGAATTAAGAAGGAAGACACACCTAAGACCGCCTTTAGGACAAGGTATGGTCATTGCGAATTCACTGTGATGCCTTTTGGACTAACCAATGCTCCAGTCGCATTCATGGACTTGATGCATCGGGTGTTCAAGGAATTCTTGGATAGGTTTGTTATAGTCTTTATTGATGATATCCTAATTTACTCGAAGAACAAAAAGAGCATATGAAGATTGTTTTGCATACCTTGAGGGAGCACTCGCTTTACGCTAAGTTTAGCAAATGCAAAAAGTACTGGATAAAGGATTTATTCGACCGAGTGCTTCACTGTGGTGAGCGCCGGTGTTTTTTGTGAGAAAAAAGGATGGGTCCTTGTGTTTGTACATTGACTACAGACAGTTGAATCAAGTGACTGTAAAGAATAAGTACCCACTGCCGAGAATCGAGGACTTATTTGATCAGTTACAAGAAGCTGCGGTATTATCTAAGTTGACCTGAGGACCGGGTATCATCAGTTGAGAATTAGGAAGGAAGACATACCTTAGACCGCTTTTAGGACAATGTATGGTCATTTCAAATTCATTGTGATGCCTTTTGGACTAAGCAATGCTCCAGCCGCGTTCATGGACTTGATGCATCGGGTGTTCAAGAAATTCTTGGATAGGTTTGTTATAGTCTTTATTGACGATATCCTGATTTACTCGAAGAGTAACAAAGAACGCGAAGAGCATATGAGGATTGTTTTGTAGACCTTGAGGGAGCACTCGCTTTACGCTAAGTTTAGCAAATGCGAGTTTTGGCTGAATAAAGTGGCATTTCTTGACCATGTGGTAGCTGGAGAAGGTATTGTTGTAGATCCTATGAAGATCGAAGCCGTTATGAACTAGCCTAGACCTACTACGGTCACGGAAGTCCGAAGATTCTTAGGATTGGCAAGATATTATAGACATTTCGTAGAGAAGTTTTCATCCATAGCCATTGCTCTGACGAGATTGACTAAGAAAGAGACGAAGTTCGAATGGACCGATAAGTGTGAAAGGAGTTTCCAAGAGCTCAAGCATCGGTTAATGACCGCACCGGTATTGGCGATTCCATTAGGACCTGGAGGTTATGAAATATATAGCGATGCTTCGCTAAAGGGACTGGGCTGTGTGCTAATGCAACATGGAAGAGCGGTTGCCTACGCGTCCCGACAACTAAGACCACACGAGATGAATTATCCGACTCATGATTTGGAACTGGCAGCAATCATCTTTTCTCTGAAAATCTGGAGGCATTATTTGTGTGGCGAGAAATTTCAGATTTATATGGACCACCAGAGCTTGAAATATCTACTTTTTCTATAAGGAACTGAACATGAGGTAGCGTCGATGGATGGAGCTGCTTAGGGATTATGATTGCGACATATTATATCATTCTGGGAAAGCAAACCGAGTTGCGGATGTGCTGAGTCGAAAATCGAGTATCGCCTATCTTCTGGTAAAAGGACGATCATTATTTGAAAATTTGAGGGATTCTGAATTCAGATTGGAAGTTTGTTAGCTATCCAGTTTGGTAGCCACATTGAGAATAGAACCCGAGATCTAAGAAATGATAAAAGCCTCACAGTCGACAAACCCAAAAATTCCGAAAATCCTAGAGATGGATGCTACGAAGAGGAAACTAGAGTTCCAAGTGTTAGAGGATGGAATTTTGAAATTTTGAGGGCGTCTATATGTACCAAAGGAAGAAGAGCTTAGAGAAAAGATTTTATCGGAGGCTCACGAAGCAATTATAGTATCCACCCAAGTAGCACGAAAATGTACCAAAACTTATGTCAGCACTACTGGTGGAACGGAATGAAGGTGGATGTAGCCAAATATGTGCCAAAGTGCTTGACGTGCCAGCAAGTAAAGGCGTAACACTGTAAGCCTGGTAGATTACTACAGCCGTTGGAGATTCCATAATGGAAATGGGAGCACGTGACTATGGATTTTGTAATGAGACTACCAAGGAGTCAGAGAGGCCACGATTCTATTTGGGTAGTCGTGGGCAGGTTGACCAAATCTGCACACTTCATTCCCGTGCAAAAGGATTTCGCGATAGATAGATATGCCGAATTGTATATGCGGCAGTTAATGAGGTTACATGGAGTACCCGTGATGATTACATCGGACAGAGATCCCAAGTTTACAGCTAACTTTTGGAAGAGTTTTCAAGATGCCATGGGAACTCGACTACAATTTAGTATGGCATACCATCCACAAACGGACGGACAATCGGGGAGAACAATTCAGACGCTCGAGGATATGTTACAAGTGTGTGTTATAGAATTCAAAGGTGGATGGGAGGATCAGCTACATTTGGTAGAGTTCGCATATAACAACAGCTATCAGCAGAGTATTCGAATGGCACCTTTTGAGGCACTCTATGGAAGGGCTTGCAGGATGCTGATTTGCTGGGACGAAGTTGGAGAAAGAAGCATTAAAGGCCCAGAGTTGGTAGAGCAATCAGTAGAGGTGGTGAAAATAATTCGGAATAGACTAAAGACAACACAGAGTCATCAAAAGAGTTATGCGGATAAACGACATAAGCCTTTGGAGTTTCAAGTAGGCGATCATGTTTTCCTTTAGGTGTCGCTAATGAGGGAATTATCTCGATTTGGAAAGAAAGGAAAACTAAGGCCAAGATACGTAGGTCCATTTGAGATTTTGGAATGGATTGGGACCTTAGACTACAGACTTGCCTTGCCGCCTAACTTGTCCCAAGTACACAACGTCTTCCATGTGTCAATGCTACGAAAGTACGAGCCGGACCCAACACATGTATTAGGTTACGAAACTATCAAAATGGATGACAGAGTATCCTACGTAGAAAAGCCAGTCAGGATCGAAGATCGAAAGGAGCGGATTCTAAGGAATAAAACGATTCCATTGGTCAAAGTCGTTTGGGAGCACCATGGAGCCGAAGGCTCTACGTGGGAAAGCGAGGAAACGATGAGGCATCAATACCCCCATTTATTTGAGTAATTGGTTTATTATAAATTTCGAGAACGAAATTTTGTAAGGGGGAAGAGTTGTGACATTCTGAGTTTTCCTGTCATTTCGAAACTTATTAATGAGAATATATTTAACAATGTCTTTCAGTCGTATCTCGCTCATATTTGGTCAATCTCGAGTTAATTGACCAAAAGGCAAAGGCCAACGCGAGGCAAGGTACATGGACCTAGGGAACTCAAATAAAAAATGGTACTTTAACCATAAGGATTGTCGAGAGGACATTTAGAGCCATAAGAGGCCGATCTAAGAACGATTAAGGAATGTATTGCTAGCGTTATACAATTGGAGCGCGGGTGATGCCGCTTAACCAAGGTATAATTTGCAAAATTTTTCTAAATCGAACAATGACGGTCGAGACCGTCGGAACTAGTAATAGACCATCGTAATTACATGAAAACCAAAGTTGTTATGAATTGACGATCCCTAAGTGCGATATGAATCACAAAGTCGATACGCGTAACATCTGCAAAAGCCGTCCGTCAGTTCGGGATAGGCTGAAATCACATCTGACAGAGAAATGATTTAGAGACGAGTCTTGAAATTAGAAAATAGAGAAGCAAGAATTTCAACATTATAATTGGATTGGACGTCATCTTATCGAAAAAGATTTGAATCAGAAAAACGACGTTCCGGACGTCGAGGGTAAAATTACCATTTTGCCCATCAAGTCTTGGTCTTACTTTAATAAATAGATTAGGGCATTTTGGTCATTGACCACACCCTATAGGCTGCTGAAAACCAAGAAAAATCACAGCCCTTGGATGAGCCATTGATTGACATAGAGACAAATGTCAATGGTTGAAGAGTTGGCATTAAACGTCCAACTTTTAACCTACCATTCTTCATAGTTGACTCTCAAAATTGGACATATAACCCTCTTATTCCTTCATTTTGTCGAGAACCACCATCACCATATCCATCTTCAAGCTTTTCTTCTTCTTCTTCACCGAAAACTGCTCCCGCCCGACCAGCCTTGCCCGTCGCCTTCGCTGCCGTCGACCGCCACTTCCAGCCACTTCCAGCATTCGAGCCGACCACCAACACCTTCCTCATCCTCTTACCGATAAGCTACAACTTGAATCATGGCATTTGACCCACTGAGGAGCTCCGGCCAGCCATTCTCCCAAAAGTCGACGGAAACCGTCGCTGCTGGAGGTAAGCTGCTATTTAGACTCCGTAGGACCTCTAATCATATGAATATTTTGACCAAATTTTGTGGACATCAAGGGCACATGTATACTGAGTTGTGGTAAAAATTTGGACTAAATATGATGGGGATTTGATGACGAAATGATGTCGCCTTTGATGGACAGAAACTAAACAGTGGTAGTCATGTGAGAATCGAACCTGTTCGTGGGCTTTCTGGCTTCGCCTTAAGCTCAAATTTTTGGTGAGGCTTTCTAACTCCTAGAACTACATGTTAGCAAGTAGATTAGTACATAAATTGAGGATTTAAGATAGTTTAAGGGCTGATCAAGGGAGGTATGCACAGAACCGAAAATGCCCTGTTTCGATTCTGTGCAAACCGAATTGTTGGAGGCTGTTGGGAGTTGAAATTGAGCTCAAATTTCATCGTTGAGACGTATGAGGATGTCAATTGATATGTCAATGAGGTGTATGTTTAGTGAATTGACGAATTGGACGAGAAAATTAACTAATTGGATGAAT
This sequence comes from Rhodomyrtus tomentosa, assembly GCA_028455895.1. Taxonomy (NCBI): domain Eukaryota; kingdom Viridiplantae; phylum Streptophyta; class Magnoliopsida; order Myrtales; family Myrtaceae; genus Rhodomyrtus; species Rhodomyrtus tomentosa. Next base: position 28,847,836 of record JAPCWY010000007.1, read on the forward strand.
TTTCTTAGGTTGTGCGGCTGACTTGTTTTTGGACTATTAGAACCGAACCATTGGTGTGCTTGGAAGGAGATTTTTGCTAATTTAAGCTTGTGGTGAATTGCGTGTGAATTAGGTTGATTCTTGTAAATTATAGTGTGATTGTCCAATGTGCGTCCTCATGAGATGTCGATGGCTTGAACACTTGTTGAATGCTTGTGCCACGAATTTGATTGCCTCTTGTGACTGATGAAATTGATTGCCTTGCATGCCATAGATGCGTTGCTCGTTGCATGAGCTTGTACTCGATCGTGAAGTTTAAATTGAAATGATGTCTGGCATGCTTGAAACCTATGATACCCTAAGGCGTTGAGACGCGGGGTTGTATGGATTGATACCTTGAGGCGTTGAGACGCGGAGTTGTGTTGAATGATACTCTGATGTGTTAAGATGCGGGGTTGAAATGGCCAAAGTCCTGATGCATTGGGACGCAAGACGGAATTTGATATGTGTCGACACAGGCCTGGAATGAAATTGAAAACCTGATGCGTTTACATGGGTTTGTCAATGGGATGGTCTGAGGCGTATTTACGCGGACCGAGCCTGAGACGTTCTAAACATAGGTGTGAATCTATGGAGGCCTGGAAAGGTGAAAGGTGTGACATGATTTGGCATTGCGTGCTAGATTCCACTGATGAGATTTGATGCCATGATTGCATGCTTGATGCTAGTCTGTATCTATATGTTATTTAACGATTGCTGAATGCTTCATGTGGTTGCTTGTGCATTTTGGTCATGATTGCATTCACCTAAGTGTACGATCAGCCTAACCTAGGGTTAGGACCTGTCTTACTGAGATGTGAATCTCACCCCGTTGCGGGACCTCATTTCCAGATCCTTGACTGTGAGGATGTTGCCGATCAGATTAGGAGATCCAAAAGAGATGATCGCGTATTTTGAGGAGTTCCCGGAAGGACGGGGAACTGTGTACATTAGGAAGTGTACCGGTAGTCTGGGTCGATGAGGGTGGAAAAAACTGAAAGCCTCATAGGTTTGAGGCTTGGTTTCGGAAGGTAGGCGAGGTTCCTACGGGACCACTGAAGTCCACTAAGGTACCCCGTAGGGTTATTCCCAATTGGTGTCATCCCACTCGAGATTCCATGGAGGTCGAGGGATCAGTAGCTGGTTCGAGGAATATTCTCGAGAGGACCCCAACCCTGAAAGAAACCGACGAGGCCATTGAGATCGAAGCCTCCGAGGACGACCTGGCGGAGCAGTCAGTAGACGAGATGATGGAAGATACCGTAGAGGTACACTCGGAGACTTTCTCGGAATACGAGCCTATCGAGGATGCTGAGTAGAATGAGGACCCTAGCAGCTCGACCTAGGGATTTTCGTTTTTTGGACTGTTATTTTGCTGATGACTTTGATGGTCTGTTTTCTTTTGGAGATGTAATGATTGTCTTTTGAGCTGGTCCTGTTACGCCTACCAACTAGCAAGTTTAGTCTACCAGCGCTTTTGTAAGAACTTGTGGGAGGTTATGTAAGAACTATTGAGAGGTTATGTATATATTGGTGTTCTCGTTACTCGGATTCCTTTTATTATTGTACGAAGGAGTTTGTATGTTATCGCTTCTTCATGCTATCGATCATTCGCATCTCTCAATATATGTGAATCCTGGGACGCTCGAGAGTTCACGCTTGCAGGGTGTCACGCGCTCGTGCCCGGGGTGCGGGGCGTGACAATTTTTGTTTTGGTAATTGTCTCGTCCAAATGGGAAGTTTTAAAGAGACCTCTTCTGGATGCCTTGCAATGGTTAGATTGGAGGTGGAGGAATGTAAAAGACATCTCAAATATGAGGAGAACAAGATTAGCACTAAGAGGGAAAAGAATTCACAATTCTTAGATCGATAGTACTTCAAATCATACATTCTTCTTGGTCCATCAATTGTAATTGTGAGGAGATGTACACTATAGTGTTGAGTGTTACATATGGAATTTTGCGTTTTAAGGGAGATCACTAAGTTGTAACTTCTAAGTAGTTCACTAACGGAATCCAGCCGATTGACTGATAGTTGAAGAAGTGGACGTAAGCTTAACCAAAACTGAACTACTATAAACCCTCGGTGCAGTCTTCTCTATCACTTACTCTGATCTTATTTTATATCATGTAATAGTTGAAATGCATACTCTGCATACATAGAGATAAATTCTATTTTGATAATCTGAGATTTGAGCTTAATATTTGTGCAATTCAAATTCCACATTAAATCTCAAAAATTGCACAATTATCACCTATTCACCCCCTTTTGGTGATAATCCATAACAATTAGTACCAAAGCCTGATGCTTATATTTTGTGAAGTGTTTTTACTTCTGAGCTAACGATTTTTATGGCTAACAATTTCTCTCCTACATGGATTGAATGGATCGAAGGTGGAAGCAACAACAGGCCACCATATTTTGAAAGGAAAGAGTACATCGATTGGCAAAACAAATTCAAGGTAAATATTGGATGCTAGGATCCCCAGATTTGGGACGTTGTACGACGATGAGTGAATCCCACTACAAGCGCCACAAGCGGATCAAATGTAGGGAATAATAATTCGATGCCAATCGCTACTCTATCAACCATTGAAATAGTAAAGAGAGATTTTCTTGATGCAAAGACTATTTACTCATTTTATAATGCTTTATCTCCTATTGAATATAAATGTTTTGCAGGTTGTTCCTCGTTAAAAGATATTTGGGACAAGCTTTACGTTATATATGAAGGAATAGATAAAGTCAAGGAGACTAAAGTCAATTTCCTTCTTGGCCAGTATGAAACATTCAAAATGAAGCCCAAAAAAACTGTGAAACAAATGTTCAACAGATTCACTGAAATAGTAAATGGTCTCAGATAGCATAGGCAACCAGTTTCTGGACCGATGAGAGTAAACAAGCTGCTAAGAGCTCTCATAAAGGAATGAGACAATGTTAAAACATCCATTTGAGAGACTCGAAGGATATCACCTTTGTCCATGGACAAGCTCATTAGAACTCTTCAGTCTATGAGGAAGAAAAGATCAATGAGAAAACAAAAGGTAAGAAATCTATTGCTTTGAAATCTAATGTTGATTATGATTAGATTCTGAGAATGAAGATGATGATCAACTAGCACTCATGATATGAAGATTCATAAGAATTGCAAAGAAAGATGGAAATTTCAAAGATAAAAAGGATCTCAGACTGAGACCAAAAATGAAAGCTAAGAAGTCATCGACTATAAATGCAAAAAGAGATGCCACATTAAATCAAATTAACCTCTATTAAAGAAGAAAGGCAAAGATGAAAAATTCAAGAAAGCCTTGAAAGTAGATACTTGAAGCGACATTAAATGTAAAAGTGACGAGGAATATGCCAACATTTATCTCATGGCAGACTCAGATGATGATCTCTAAGTAACTCATTCAAAATTCCTTCTAAGGTATTCGCTTATATAAATGAGTTAGAATATAAAGCTACTATCAACAGACTTTCTGAATTGAAAAAGAAAGTAGTTATTTCCAAACAAAAAGACGTTTTTCAAAAGGATAAGATTAGCTTTCTTGAAAAGAAATTTTCTCAAATAAAGGAGAAATCTGATTTTGTCTCTAAGGAAGACCCTATTAAATTCTAGAATTGAAATCCTTGATAAAGAAAACATTGGCTTAAGAAACGAAAGAGATCTTTTTAAAAAGGAAAGAAATTCCTTGAAAGAGGAAAAAGATCTTTTGGAAAAAAAAATGACTCTTTAAGAAAGGAAAATTTCAATATTCACAAGAAATTCTCATCCGGGTTAAAGACACTACAACACATACTTTTCATTCAAGTCCTCTATTATAACAAATTGGGACTCGATTAAAAGGGAAAGCGATGTGAAAAATCAATCTCCCAAAGTAAATGAATGACTTAGGAAAAGGCCTCCTAATCACTTTTCTAAGAGTCATTTTAGGATACAGTTTGTAAAGTCTAAAGGATAGAATTTTTTTGCATGCTCAAACTGTGGTTGTCCAAGACATTCTAAAAGGTATTGTTCCAAGATCAAAAGGCCAACTCAAGACATTCTTAGATATCCAAATGTTGCTAACCCCAAAAGACCCAAACAGATTTGGGAACCAAAGAAAACTTTGAGTTTCATTGATTATTGCTTGTGCCAATGAAAAGGAAAAATAAGTGACACCTTGATAGTGGATGCTCTAGACACATGATTGGAGATGCAACAACCTTTATCAATTTTGAGATGTTTGGCAGTGAAAATGTTTCCTTTGGTGGCAATAACAAAGGAACAATTATTGGCAAAGGAACCGTGAAGATTGGCAACCTTCACATCAATGATGTTTCATTGGTCAATGGTTTAAATTTCAATCTCGTTAGTATTAGCTAATAATGCGATATTGGATATAAAGTTTTTTTTGCAGAAAATAGGTGCTCAATTACAAGCCGAGACAATGAATCTTCATTTACCGGATGGAGACATGACAATATGTACCTTCTGGACACATGGTCTGAGGAACATAAATGTCTTCTATCTATCAAAGACGATCCAGAACTTTGGCACAAGAAACTAGGACACATAAGCCTCAAGCAAATCTCAAAGTTCTAAAAAAAAAGCTAGTGAGAGGACTCCTAAACGCTAAATTTGAAAAAACTAAGCACTGTGAAGTTTGCACACTTGGCAAACAAATAAGAAATTTTTACAAGTTCATAAATGAAGTTTCTGCTAGCCATGCTCTGCAGCCATTATATATGGATGTCTTCGGACCCACCCGAACTCAGAGTATTGGAGATAAGAAATATTGCTTAGTTATTGTGATGACTACACCAAATACACTTATGTATTCTTTCTTGCACATATGAGTGATGCATTCCCATACTTTGAAACATTTTCTAAGAAAGTTCAAAATGAAAAAAGTTACTCAATTTCAAGCATCAAAATAGATCATGGATGGGAATTTGAAAATCAATACTTTGTAGAAATTTGTGATCAAAATGGTTTTCAACATAATTTTCCATCTCTACACACTCCACAACAAGATGGAGTTGTTGAAAGAAAGAATTGTTCTTTGCAAGAAATGACACGAACTCTTTTGGTTGAAAGCAAAGCTCCATCTTACTTTTGGGCTGAAACAATTTCTACTACTTGCTATATTATAAACCGTGTCTTTCTCAGACCATTACTTGAGAAAACCCCATATGAGCTTTACAAAGGAAAGAAACCAAATATTTCATACTTTCATATATTTGGAGTGTAAATGCTACGTTCTCAAAAACTAGATAAGTTTGATGAAAGACGACAAAGGAATATTCTTGGAATAATCTACATCAAGAAAAGCTTACCGAGTCTTCAACAAGAACTCTCAGATAATTGAAGAATCCATGAATGTGAAATTTGAAGATGACTACTATGACATTCTGATTTCCCAATCATTTTTAGACTCATTAATGAGAAATATATCTAGCGATGTGTTTTAGTCATATCTCGCTCGAATCTGATCAAATTCGAGCAGACTGGCCAAAAGGGAAAGGCTAACGCGAGTGAGACACGTGGACCTAGGGAATTCGAATGGGAAATGACGCTTTGACCATAATTATTGTCAAGGGGACATTTAGAACCACAAAAGGCCAATTTAAGGACGATTAAGGAATGCATTGCTAGCGTTATACGATTGGAGCGCGGGTGATGCCGCTTAACCAATGTATAATTTATAAAATTTTCCTAAATCGAACAATGACAATCGAGACCATAGGAACTAGTGATAGACCCTCATAATTACATGACAACCAAAGTCGTCACGAATTGACGAGCCCTAAATGTGATATTAATCACAAGGTCGATACGCGTAATGTCTACAAAAGCCGCTCGTCGTTTCGGGATGGGCTGGAACCACGTCTGATAGAGAAAACGATCAGAAATGAGTCTTGAAAATTGAAAATGGAAAATCAAGAATTTCAACGTCATGTTTGGATTGGCCGTCGCCTTATCGAAGAATATTGAAACGAGAAAAACAATGTTCCAGACGTCGGGGGTGAATTACCATTTTGCCCCTGAAAGCTTTAGCCTTGCTTATGCAAATGAAGAAGGGCATTTTAGTCTTTCAACCACCCCAAGGCTGCCGAAAAAGTGGAGTAAGCATGGCCATTGGATTCCCCTTGAATGACACTTTGGACAAGTGTCAATGGATGAGATAAAGAATGATCTTGTCCACTATTAACCACCTACCATTCTTCCCTTTGACTTGAGGATTGAATATTACTCTTTTGCTCTCTTTCACCTCCCATTTTGACCGGCCATACAACCCCCATCACCGAAACCTTCTTCTTCTTCTTCTTCCTCTCTTTCCGTCGTGGTCGACGAGCCCCTCCGGCGACCACCAGCCGGTGAGCTGACTACCCACTCCTAGCCCCACCTCTTACCGACTTCCTCAAAGTGGAAGCGCATCGATTGAGCCACTGAGGAGCTCCGGCCAACCATTCCCCCAGAAGTCGACGGAAATCGGCACAATCTGAGGTAGGCAATGTTTCTGACCCTTTAGGACCTCGAAATGTTGGAGTCTTACGATCAAATTTTGTGGAGATCTAGGGGACACGTTTACTGATCTGTGGTAAAAAGTTGAGCTTAATTTGATAGAGTTTTGACCCCAAATGGGTCTTGTGAACATTGGACAGAAACCGCCGGTTGCAGTCTTGAAGGAACCGATAATTTTCGAAGGGATTCCGGTGACGACATGACCTCAAACCCTTGGTGAGACTCTTAGACCCCTAGGTAGACATGTTAGCAAGTAGGTTAGTGATTAAATGGTGAATTTGGAGTGGGTTAAGGGCTAGACATGCTCAGTTTGCACAGAATCAAAAATAGCCGGTTTGGTTCTGTGCAAGACCGGTTCTGTGGAGGTTGTGGTTGTTGGTTTTGAGTCTCAAATTGGTGATTGAGACATGCTAGGATGATGAGGATTATGTTATGGAGGTTTGTGATTCATGGATGGGTGAATTGGACAAGGGAAATTGACAATTGGTTGAAATTTCCTAGGTTGCGCGGTGGGTTCGCTCTTGGACCTTTCAGGCCAAACTATTGAGGGCTTGAAAAGAGGATTTTTGTGGTATTAAACTCGAGGTAAGGGAACTCATAACCTTATGATAGGAAGATTGGACTCGATTGGGCGAGTCGGGAGGAATTGAGATTGTTTCTTGAGAAGCTTAGCGTGATTGGACCTTGTGTACGCTAAGAGAGTATAGTTGATGCTAATGTTTGCTTAGGCTTGTCTCTTGAGTAATTGATCACGCTTGATTGTGTATTGAATTGTCTTGTATGCCATGGATGCATTGTTTATGCATGAGTTGCACTTGGCCTTGTGTGCATGATTTGTGATTGAGGCATGGCGGAGACAGGCGAGACCCTGAGGCGTATGAGACACGGGGTGATGTGGTTGATATCCTGAGGCGCTAAGGCGCGGGGTTGGAGTTGTGTGGCGCCCTGATGCGTACAAGATGCGGGGTGGAGATGGCCACGGTCCTGATGCGTTTACACGGGACAGAGATATGAGGTGTTGACACTGGCCTGAAGTATCATTGAAACCTGATGCGTTTACATTTGTCAATGACGGTTTGATGCGTTTACGCGGATCGAGCCTGATGCGATCTAATCGCGGGCATGAGAATGAGGCAAGCAGGAAAAGATGATTGTAGTGATGTGGCAGACTGAGTCGTGCATGACCATCTGAGTGTGTTATGATGCCATAATTGCATGCCTGTAACCCGAGTATGGCTGTCTATGTTTGCATTGCCTTATATGTTTATGACTTTAAATTATTGGGGTATGTGACTGCCTGAGTGGACGGTCATCCTAACCTAGGGTTGGGACTCTTTTACTGAGATGTGAATCTCACCCCGTTGGAGACCTCCTTCTTTTACAGATCCTAGGCCTTGACGATGTGGCCCATTCGTTTTGGAGAACCAAAGGGGATGTCCACCTATTTTGATCAGTTCCCTGACGAGCAGGGAACTATTTATGTAAGGAAGTGTACTGTGGTTTGGGTAGACAAGGGTAGTACGAGTTAGAAGCCTTATCGGTTAAGGCCTAGTTTAGAAAGGTCGGGGATGTGTCTACCGGGCCGCTGAAGCCTAATGAGGTGCCTCAGGAGGTTGTCCCTAGTTGGTGCCACCCCACCCGAGATTTAGACCAGGCTAAGAGGTCCGTTGTCGGTTCGATGAATGGACCGAAGAGGACCCCGACCATAGAGAACACGGAGGACGAGATCATTGTGGTCGAGGCGACTGAGGAGGATCTTATGGAGCCATCTACTGAAGAGACCACTGAGGATACTATAGATGTTCGCTCTGAGACCTTTTCGGAGTACGGGTCCACGGAGGACGCAGAGGAGACCGATGACTCCAGGAGCTCGTCTTAGGAGCTCCCAGCTTATCAGTCGATCTTTTGGTGGCGATCCTGAGTCTGTTCTTATTGTATGATGGTGATGGACTCTTTTGTGTACTTACCCCATCGCCCCTCGTGTTAGCGGATTTAGTAGCTATGTACCTGTATGAACATTTGGATTTATGTATGATAGTATTTGCGCTATCCAGGTCCCACTTATATTTTGTACGGAGGAGTTATTTCGTTATTGTTTCCGCGCGCTAGGTATATATTATGTCTCTCGACTTATTTGCGGATCTTGGGACCACGAGAAATATTTGGTTTGCTTGCAGGGAGTTGCGTGCTCGTGCCCGAGGCGCGGGGCGTGACAAATACACAGTTCAGATGATAGATTTTGGAGGCGCAGTATCAAGTGAATAGAACCCATCATCTGAGAATGAAGAACCAAATGAATCACTTCAAAACATAGAATAAAATCAGTAAGTCTCAGCCTTTGAAGATTCAAATCCTGAATAATCCAATGAGGATGAACATGAAAAATCAAAGAAGAACTAGAAATACAAATCTAGTCATCATACAGATCAAGTCATTAGAAACATTGATGAATGTATTAGAACCAGATTCGAGCTTAAGAATGCCATAAATGCATTTGTTCTGGTTTCTAAAATAGAACCTAAAATAATTAAGGAAATTATTAAAGATAAAAGTTGGATTAAAATTATGCAACAAGAGTTATATCAGTTGAAACTTAGCGAAGTTTGGGAACTGATACCCAAGCCAAATGATCATCTTGTTATTGGAACCAAATGGGTTTTTAGAAATAAAGTGGATGACAAAAGCAAAGTAACAAAAAACAAAGCAAAACTTGTTGTCAAGGGTTACTCACAAGAAGAAGGGATCGACTGTGATGAAACATATGCCCTAGTAACAAGATTGGAATCCATCAGGCTATTTCTTGCATATGCTTGCTATTATGACTTCACGTTATATCATATGGATGTCAAAAGCGCATTCCTAAATGGATATATCAATGAGGAAGTCTAGGTGAAAAACTCTAGGTTTTGAAGATCTTGAGAGCACTAATCATGTGTATAGACTGCAAAAAGCCCTTTATGGACTCAAGCAAGCACCGCAAGCCTGGTATGAAAGGTTAAATAATTTCCTTACTAATAAAGGATTTGAGAAAGGTAAAGTTGACATAACTTTATTTATCAAAAAGGAATGTAACGAAATCTTACTTATTCAGATTATTTGGATCATCTAACGAAAATTTTTGCAAGAGTTTTTCTCAAATTATGCAGCACGAATTTGAGATGAGCATGACGGGAGAACTTACATTCTTCATTGGACTGCAAGTCAATCAGACTAAACAAGGCACATTCATACATCAAGAGAAATATGTTCTTGAATTGGTAAAGAAGTTTGGTAAGGAAAATTGCAAGAAAACTGAATCACCAATATCTTCTTCATCCAAGCTAGACAAAGATGAACAAGGTAAATAGGTTGATCAGAAGCTATATAGGAGCATGATCGGTTCATTATTATATCTTATCGCTTCCAGACCTAACATTATTATTTTTTTTTTGTGTATGTGTGCTAGATTTAAATCTGATCCTAAGGAATCACATCTTACTGTAGTTAAAAGAATCATCAAATACATATGAACTAATACTAATCTAGAATTGTGGTATCCTAAGACATCAGATCTCATATTACATGGTTATTCAGATCCTAATCTTACAGGATTTAAGATAGATAGAAAAAGTACTTCAGGTACATGCCAACTTCTGGGAATAATGCCAGTGTCTCAATTCTCCAAGAAGCAGAGTATTGTGGCTCTATCAACGCAAAAGCTGAGTATATTGCAGTAGAAAGTTGATGTGCTTAAATCCCATAGATGAAGTAATAATTGAAGGACTTTGATGCTCAAGCTCACAACGTGAAAATCAAATATGACAACATAAGTGCTATCAACCTTACGAAGAATCCGATACTGCACTCACGAGTTAACCATGTTGAAATCAAACATGATTTTATTCGTGTCATGTGCATAATGGTGATGTTAGCATTCAATTTTTTTGATTCTAAGCATCAATTAGTTGAGATATTCACCAAGCCACTTTTTAAGAAAACATTTGAATATATCAGACAAGAATTGGGTATTACTGTTATGCTTGTTTGGGCTGTTATTTATACAGAAAAAATTTACTTCTAAGCATATTGCAATATCTGAAAGGAGCAAAGAAATGCCAAAGCTTCATCTGAAGAAGCTCAATGACTACAAGGAACTTAGAACTTAAAGTATCATCTAAAAATGACATCTTCTGAGTGGAAACGACAAAAGATTTTATCATTCAAACTTTTGGCGTATAAGTAATTATATTTTTGGCAACAAAAAAAGGTACACACCATCACAATCTCTATAAATATTTTGTAAATATTGTGATTATGTTGATTGATTGATTAGATTTTGATTGAATTGATTGAGTTGATTGAATATTTGCTTTCCAAAATTAATTCCCTCGTATCTCCTCAAGATATCCCTATTACTATACGAATTCAAGCAATTCTTTAAGCATTCTATCAGAAAGGGCTATACACAATTACGTTCCTTCAATTCTCTAAAACAATACTCTTTTCCAAAGCTCTCTCTACCATCTCTCATGTCTCCCGACAATTCTGCTACATCGAAGAAATCCTTTGATGACCTAAAAATTACCCTGAATGACCTAGAAGATGAAGATCATCTTCTTGAGAAGTTCACAGCAAAAGTTGAAAAAGAAAAAGAGGGTGCATCAAAAGCCAGAATGGAAGAAGAAAACTTCTATCACAATGAAACAATGGAAGAATATCACGTTCTTCAGCAAGAAAACAGAGAATATAGTACTGAAGATGGAATTGAACTGACTGAGATCAAATGAGCTAGTTCTCAGGAGGGCATATGGAAACTGAGTCAGAAAGAATGAAGAGAAAGAGATGAGGCTAAATACAGACTCTGAATGAGTTAAAACATCAAACTCATGACTATACAAGATACTTTTTCAGGATACAGGGGAATTAAGGGAGAAGCTAGTTGATGAGTTCAAATGATTAATTGGCAACCTATCAGAAAAGGCTGGTTTGATCTTTCTAAAAGAGGATCACATAGGGAAAAAAATGTATAGTCTTAAGGGAGCCATTAATCAAAAATTGGAAGAGTTTTCAAAATTCATCTTGATAAAATTCCCTCAAAACTTCACATTGTCCGCATCATTCCATCAAAACTCAAATGAAACCAAGCAAGAGTCTGAGCGGTTACTAACCTGGTAAAATCTCACTACTGAAAAAACTACATTTTATCTTGAGAGAAAAATAAAACTTGCTAGGGTTGTTAGAAAAGTTGTTCTAAAGGCCAAGCAACAAGGAGAAAACAAAAAATCTGTGAAAGCTTTGATAATGAATAACGGGCTTAAGTGCACCCCAAGTGTCATAAGTTGTGTACAACGTTCACTTTAGTGCCAAAACTTTCAAATCGATCACTTTAGTGCTAAGTTTTTATAACTTCTATCACTTAAGTGTCGACTTCATTTAAAAACTGTCACGCCCAGTGCTTAGGCACGAGCACGCGACTCCCTACAAGCATACCGAATATCTCTCGATGTCCTAGGATCCACACAAGAGTCAAGAGACGTATAATATACATAGCACGCGGAAGCGACAATGTAATATCTCTTCCATACAACCAGTAAAATGGGACTAGGATAGCGAGAAGACTACAATACATAATATCCAAAAGTTCATACAGATGCATGGCAACTAAATCCGCTAACAAAGGGGGGTGACAGGGTAAGTACACAAAAGGACCCATCATCAACATCCGACAATAAGCAGGGTCAGGATTGCCATCAATGGATCAACTAGCAAGCTGGGAGCTCCTAAGACGAGCATCTAGAGTCCTCGATCTCCTCTACATCCTCCGTAGGCTTGTATTTCGAGAAAGTCTCCGAGCAAACCTCTATGACGTCCTCTATGGTCTCCACAGTAGACGGCTCCACCAGATCCTCCTCAATCGCCTCAACCACTATGACCTCCTCCTCCGTGTCCTCCAAGGTCAGGGTCCTCTCCGGTCCATTCCTCGAATCGAAAACTGACCCCTCAGCCTACTCTATGTCCCAAGCGGGGTGGCACCAACTAGGGATCACTCCATAGGGCAACTCGGTGGGCTTTAGCGGCCTAGTAGACACATCCCCAACTTTTCGGAACCAAGCCTCATACCCGTGAGGCTTCCAGCTAGAACTACCCTCGTCCACCCACGCTACTGTACATTTTCTAACATAGATAGTCCCCTGCCCGTCATGGAACTCATCAAAATAAACGGACAGCTCCTTGGGGTCACCAAAAAGGATAGGCCATATCTTTAAGACCTAGGATCTGTAAAAAGAGGGTCCCCAACGGGATGAGATACACATCTCAATAAGGTGGGTCCTAACCCTAAGTTAGGCCGACCGTCTACTCAGGCAGTCATCAACACTAACATATCATGCAGATAAACATATAAGGCATTCAAATAACAACACTCATGCAGATGTTAGGTAGGCAGTCATGGCATCACAACACATCACCAAGATCGTGCACATTCCGCAATGTCTTACCACCACATCCACCTTTCACACCCGCCTCATTCTCATGCCTTCGTTTAGAACGCAACGGGCTCGGTCCGCGTAAACGCATCGACCGTCATTGACCACCCGCGTAAACGCATCAGGTTTCAATGTTACTCCAGGCCAGTGTCGACACATCACAACCCCGTCAATGCATCAGGACCGTAGCCTTCTCAACCTCGCGTCTCATATGCATCAGGGTGCCGCACAACTCCAACCCTTCGTCTTAGCGCCTTAGGGTATTCATCCCACTACCCCACGTCTCATACGCCTAGGGTCTTATCTTGCCTCAAACATGCCAAAATTCGAATCAATTCAAACACACAAGATCATGTGCAATCTTATGCACCAATCATACACTTATGGCAAGCAAGACATTCAAATTCAACACTCAAACGTGACAAATCACTCAATGCACAAGCATGATCAAACATTTGGATCATCTGCACCCTCCTAGGATGTACAATGGACAATCACATTGAAACCCTTCATGAATCACCCAAAAATTTACCTGACTCGCCCAATCGAGTCCAATCTTCCTATCTTAGGTTTAGGATTCCCTTACCTCAAGCTTAATATCACAAATTCTCTCTTCAAGCACTTCCTTAAATTCGGTCCAAATGGTCCGAGACCAAATCCACTACGCAACCTATGAAATTTCAACCAATCGTCAATTTTCTCTTGCCCAATCGCCAATCCATGGATCACAAACCTCATTAACACATTCCTCAACATCCTAACATGTCTCATTGAAGAATTTGAGACTCAAAACCAATAACCAACAGCCTCCACAGAACCGGTTTGCACAGAATCGAACCGTGCTATTTTCGGTTCTGTGTATATCGAAATCAACCAGCCCTTAAACTACCTCAAATCCATCATTTATTTACTAACCTACTTACTAACATGTATATCTAAGGGTTTAGGAAGTTCACCGAAGATTTGGGGCCAAGTCGTTGCCGAAAACCTTTGGAAGTCGCCGATTTCCCTTAGTCCTCCAACCGGCAGTTCTAACCCTTCAAACACAAGACCCATTTGGGGTAAAAAATCCATCAAATTAATCTCAACTACAGATCACTCTATGAGTCCCCTAGATCTCCACAAAATTTATTTCAAAAATCCAAAGTTTCGAGGTCCTAAGAGGTTAGAAACGTTGCCTACCTCAGGTTGTGACTGTTTCCATCGACTTGCGGGAGATCGGCTGGTCGGAGCTCTTCATTGGGGAAAAACGACTCGCTTCCATTTCGAGGATGTCGGCAAGACAGCAAGAGGTCGAGCTAGGTGTAGAGAATAGAGGTCGCCGGAGGAGGTCGTCGACGGCAGCGAATGGGGGGAGCAGAATCGGTCGGGCGAGCAGCAAAGAAGAGGAAGAAGAAGAATATGATCTCGGTGGAAATGGAGGTGGATGGCTGGCCAAGAAGAGAGAGAAATAGCTATATTCAACCTCAAGAGTCAAAGGGTTGAATGGTAGTTGGGAAAAAGTGGACATGACCACTCTTTGCCTAATCTAGTGACACATGTCCAATGTGTCAATCAAGCTAAATCAATAGCCAAGATCCCCTCCCATTTTTGGCAGCCTTGGGGGGTATACTAAAGACCAAAATGCCCTCATCGAATTATATAAGCAAGGCTAAAGCTTGAGGGGCAAAATGGTAATTTTACCCCCGACGTCCGGAACGTCGTTTGTCTCATTCCAATATTCTTCGATAAGGCGATGGCCAATCCAAACCTGATGTTGGAATTCTTGATTCTCCCTTTTCAATTTTCAAGACTCTTTTCTGATCGTTTTCTCTATTAGACATGTCCCAGTCTATTCCGAACCAACGGGCGGTTTTTGCAGACATTACGCGTATCGACCCTGTAATTCATATCACATTTAGGGCTCATCAATTCATGGCGACTTTGGTTGTCATGTGATTGTGAGGTCTATCACTAGTTCCGATGGCCTCAATCGTCACCATTCGATTTAAGAAAATTTTGCAAATTATACGTTGGTTAAACGGCATCACCCGCGCTCCAACTGTATAACGCTAGCAATGCATCCCTTAATCGTTCTTAGATTGACCTTTTGTGGTTCTAAATGTCCCCTCGACGAACTTTATGGTCAAAGCGCCATTTCCTATTCGAGTTCCCTAGGTCCACATATCTTGTCTCGCGTTAGCCTTTCCCTTTTGGTCAGCCTACTCAAATTGATCAAATTCAAGTGAGATATGACTAAAACACATTGCTAGATATACTTCTCATTAATGAGTCTGAAAATGACTGAAAAATCAGAATGTCACAACTCTTCCCCCCTTACAAATATTTCACCCCCGAAATTTTCATCAACTTAATTACTCAAATAAATGGGGGTGTTGTCGCCTCATCGTCTCTTCATTTTCCCACGTGACGCCTTTGGTTCCATGGTGTTCCCACACTACCTTGACCAATGGAATCGTCTTATTCCTTAGAGTTTTCTCCTTCCGGTCTTCGATCCTAATCGGCTTCTCCACGTAGGATACTCGATCGTCCACTTCTATGACCTCGTAGTCCAGCACATGTGCCGGGTTTGGTTCATATTTCTGTAGCATCGACACGTGAAAGACATTATGTACTTGGGATAGATTGGGCGGTAAGGCAAGCCTGTAGGCTAGGATCCCAATTCGCTCCAAAATTTCAAATGGACCCACATACCTTGGGTTTAGTTTTCCCTTCTTTCCAAATGGCGATAATCCTCTCATCGGTGACACTTTAAGGAAAACATGATCGCCCACTTGAAATTCCAAAGGCTTACACTACTTATTCGCATAGCTCTTCTGACGACTATGTGCCGTCCTTAGTCTATCCCGAATTATTTTCACTGCTTTCAACGATTGCTCTACCAACTCTGGGCCTGTGATGCTTCTTTCTCCGACCTCATCCCAGCAAATCGGGGTTCTGCAGACCCTTCCGTAGAGTGCTTCGAATGGTGCCATTTGGATGCTCTGCTGGTAGCTATTATTATACATAAACTCCACCAAATGCAGCTGATCTTCCCTCCCACCTTTAAAATCTCTGACGCATGCTCGCAGCATGTCCTCAAGCGTTTGAATTGTCCTCTCCGACTGTCCGTTCATCTAAGGATGGTACGCCGTGCTAAACTGTAGTCGAGTTTCCATAGCATCTTGTAGGCTTTTCCAAAAGTTCGCTGTGATCTTTGGATCTCTATTTGAGGTAATTGTTACGGTCACTCCATGTAACCTCACTACCTGCCTCATGTATAACTCGGTGTATCTATCCATTGCGAATTCCTTTCACACCGAGATGAAGTGTGCGAACTTAGTTAATTTGTCCACAACTACCCATATAGAGTCGTGGCCTCTCTGGCTCTTTGAAAGTCCCATCATAAAATCCATAGTTATATGCTCCCACTTTCATTCCGAAATTTTCAGTGGTTGTAATAGTCCTCCAGGCTTACAGTGCTGCGCCTTCACTTACTGGCACGTCAAACACTTTGCCACATACTTCACTACATCCACCTTCATCCCGTTCCACCAGTAGTATTGATGCAGGTTCTGATACATCTTCGTACTTCCTGGGTGGATACTATAATTACTCCAGTGAGCCTCTAACAAAATCCTTTCCTTGAGTTATTCATCCTTTGGCATGCATAGACGTCCTCGGAACTTCAGGATTCCATCCTCGGACACCTGAAACTCTGATTTTCTCTTTGTCCCGTCCATCTCTAGGATTTTCTGAATCTCTGGGTCCGTAAACTGCAAAGTCTTTATTCCTTCCTAGACCTTAGGCTCTACCCTTAAAGTAGCCATCAAACTGGACAACTGGCAGACTTCTAATCTGAACTCCGAATCTCTCAAATCCTCAATCATCGACCAACCCTTTACTAACAGACAGGCGACGCTTGACTTCCGACTAAGCACATCTACTACTCTGTTCGCCTTCCCAAGGTGATATAGTATATCACAGTCATAATCCTTGAGCAGCTCCATCCATCGACGCTGCCTCATATTCAGTTCTTTCTGGGAAGACAGGTACTTCAAGCTTTGGTGGTCGGTGTAAATCTGAAACTTTTCGCCACACAGATAATGTCTCCAGATCTTCAGAGCAAAAATGATCGCTGCTAACTCTAGATCATGAGTTGGGTAGTTCATTTCATGTGGTCTCAACTATCAGGATGCGTAGGCCACTACTCTTCCATGTTGCATTAACATGCAGCCTAGTCCTTTCAGTTAGGCATTGCTATATATCTCATAGCCCCCTGGTCCTGATGGAATCGTCAGCACTGGTGTGGTTGTTAACCGATGCTTGAGCTCTTGGAAACTCCTTTCACATTTGTTTGTCCACTCAAACCCAGTTTCTTTCTTCGTCAATAGAGTTAATGGGATGGCTATAAATGAAAACTTCTCAACAAAACGTTTGTAGTACCCTGCTAATCCCAAGAAACTTCTAACTTTAGTGATCGTAGTAGGTCTAGGCCAATTCGTTACAGCTTCGATCTTCGCAAGATCCACTGCGATTCCTTCTCCAAATACCCCATGACCAAGAAATGATACCCTATTCAGCCAGAACTCGCATTTACTCAATTTTGCGTAGAGCGAGTGTTCCCTCAAGGTCTGTAAGACAATCCTTAGGTGCTCCTCATGTTCTGCGTCACTCCTTGAGTAAATCAGGATATCGTCAATAAAGACTATGACGAATCTATCCGGGAATTCCTTAAATACTCATGCATCAAGTCCATGAATGCGGCTGGAGCATTGGTCAATCCAAAAGGCATCACTATGAATTCATAATGACCATACCTCATCCTAAAAGCAGTCTTAGGTATGTCTTCCTTCTTGATCCTCAATTGGTGATACCCGGTCCTCAGGTCAATCTTTGAGAATACCGCTGCTCCTTGCAACTGATCGAATAGGTCATGGATTCTCGGCAGTGGGTATTTATTCTTCACTGTTACCTGGTTCAACTGCCTATAGTCGATGCATAGACGCAAGGACCCATCCTTCTTCCTTACGAACAATACCGACGCTCCCCACAGTGAGGCACTCGGTCTGATAAATCCCTTATCTAGCAGTTCCTATATCTGCACCTTTAACTCTTTCAGTTCTAACAGGGAAATCCTATAAGGTGCCTTTGAGATCGGCTCCGTCCCAAGAGCTAACTCGATCACGAATTCTATTTCTCGTTTTGGTGGCAATCCTGGCAACTCTTGGGGAAAAACGTCAGGAAACTCACGCACTACTAGAATATTCTCTAATTTTGGCTCCACGACAGTCGTGTCCATTACCGCAACTAGGTACGCCTGACACCCTTCAAACATCAACTTTGTCACCTCAAGAGATGAGACTAAGGGAATCAAGATTCCTCCTCGACTTCCCACGAATTCAAAACTAGGGCGGCCTTCTGGGTAGAAACGAATTATCCTACTACCACAGTCTACCACTACCCCTTACTTACCCAACCAATCCATCCCTATGATCACATCAAAATCATACATGGGTAATATCGCTAGATCAATCCTATCCTTACTCCCTCCAATCACAATTTCACAGTCAGCACAGCCCAATGAAATCAATATATTATCCTTTAACGGAGTGGCAACATGCAGAATTATACTTAACGGTTTCAACTTCATACCCACCAAATCAGCAAACTGTGTAGACACAAATGAATGCGTGGCACCCGGATCAAACAATGCATATGCAGCTTGGTCACACAAGTAAACCGTATCTGTGACTACACCTGGCGCTTCCTCCGCCTCTCTACGGGCTACTGCATACACCCTTCCCTGAGCCGGTGGTCGATTCTGCTCGATCTGAGGAGTGGCAGTCGACGGTCCAGCCTGAGGTCTCTATCCTTAAGGTCGACTCGTCGGAGCTTGGTTCGGGCACGTCCTCATCTAGTGGCCCATCTGACCACACTTAAAACAGGCTCCAGTCCTTACCGAGCATGGCCCATTTCCATGCCTTCTGCCACAGAGACTATAACTCCAGTTCGTGGGATTCGGCGACTTCACAATATTTTTCCTTACTGGAGGCACGAAATGCCTATTGCCCGCCATCAATCTCTTGCCCATCTGGCGGTTGTCTTGGAATGGGGTAAACCATGATGCAGATGCGGCATTCCTCTCCTTCAAGTCCCTTTCAATCATCAGGCCCCGCTTATAGATCTCCTTATAAATCTTCAAATTTAGGGCAATCATCTGATTGCGGAGCTCAAGCCTCAATCCGTCCCGAAATCTCCGTGCTTTCTCCTGAGGATCCTCTACAGATCGAGGTGCATACCTCGACAGTCTGGAGAACTCGGCCTCATATTGGTCCACCGTCAGCTAGTTCTGACGCAGTTGTAAGAATTCCACCTCTTCCTTTCCCTGGCTGTCTCTGAGAAGTACTTGTCGTTGAACGCCATCTTAAAGGCATCCCAGGTCATGGCCATCCTTCGGGGAGAACTCTACTCTCAGTGGCAGCCCACCAATCATTTGCAATCCCTTCTAACTGGTACATCGCCAATAGTACCTTCTCTTCGTCTGTGCACCTCAGCACTCCAAAGGCTTTTTTCAACTTCTCAATCCACTTAGGTGCTAGCTCGGGATCTCCTGTCCCGTCGAACTAAGTCGGCTTCAGCTTTATGAATTGTTCCACTAGCTGACCCATCTGTCTAGCCACGATGATTTCCTCCTGGGCATTCACTGCCTCATTACCCTGGCCTTGTTCATCCTGGTTTCCATTGCCACCGTTGTTGCCGTTGTTGGCGTTGACGGCAGCTATGGCGGCTCCTACCGCCTAGGCTATGGCAGCATCCCAATCCTGGGTCTGCCTGTCAATGAGGTCACTAATCCTCTCTAGCGCCCTCCGTACGCCATCCATTCTTGGATCTTCTGCTACGGGCGGCCTCGAGCTAGAGGCTCCGCCTCTGTGCCTTCCAAATCTCCTAGATGGGTTGCTCATCCTTATATTCTTTTACTGAGCCTGATCCACCACAAGTTGATCAAGGAGTTAGTACTCACTCATTCATCCAAATTCAGGGCTACTAACTACTCCTTAACAGAAACAATCATAATACAACAACCTCCACACAATAATTTCCAGAGACATTTCAACTAGCAGCACATGGCCATTCCTCAGTTCCGTTCACCCCAATCGTTCACTGAAAAAAGCCCTACTCATTCACTTATCAAGCCAAAGTCCAGAAATGACTTTCAACTCTAAGTAGGGAGCTTAATCTTCATGCATTACCACAACCCTGCCAAGGCCAAATGCCAACCATAAGTGCCAAGTCACATGCTATGCACCTTATACCTTATCGTAGCTAGTATCCTAAGGTTTCGCTACCCGTCCTTGTCCCAATTTAATCTTCCTTATTACTCCAATCCTCAATCAACTTTGGATCGAGCTGGCCTTGCTCTGACACCAAGCAACGCGGATGTCACGCCCCGCGCTCAAGTACAAGCACGCAACTCCCTGCAAGCATACCGAATATCTCTCGATGTCCCAAGATCCACACAAGAGTCGAGAGACGTATAATATACATAGCACGCGAAAGCGACGAAGTAATATCTCCTCCATATAACCAGTAAAATGGGACTGGGATAGTGAGAAGACTACAATACATAATATCCAAAAGTTCATAAAGACGCATGGCAACTAAATCCTCTAACAAAAGGGGGTGATGGGGTAAGTACACAAAAGGATCCATCATCAACATCCGACAATAAGCAGGGAGGGTCGCCATCAAAGGATCGACTAGCAAGCTGGGAGCTCTTAAGACGAGCAGCTGGAGTCCTCGGTCTCCTCTGCCTCCTCCGTAGGCTCATACTCCGAGAAGGTCTCCGAGCGAACCTCTATGGCATCCTCTATGGTCTCCTCAACAGACGGCTCCACCAGATCCTCCTTAGTCGGCTCGACCACTATTACTTCCTCCTCCGTGTCCTCCAAGGTCGGGGTACTCTTCAGTCCATTCCTCGAACCGGCAACTTACCCCTCAGCCTGCTCTAAGTTCCAAGCGGGATGGCACCAACTAGGGATCACTCTCTGGGGCACCTCAGTGGGCTTCAACTGCCCAATAGACACATCCCCAACTTTTTGAAACCAGGCCTCATACTAGTGAAGCTTCCAACTAGAACTACCCTCGTCCACCCACACTATTGTATATTTTCTAACATAGATAGTCCCCTGCCCGTCAGGGAACTCATCAAAATAAACGGATATCTCCTTGGGTTCACCAAAACGGATAGGCTACATCTTCAAGACCTAGGATCTGTAAAAAGGGGCCTGCAACGGGGTGAGATACACATCTCAATAAGGTGGGTCCTAATCCTAAGTTAGGTTGACCGTCCACTCGGGCAGTCATCAACACTTACATATCATGCAGATAAACATATAAGGCATTCAAATAACAACACTCATGTAGATGTCAGTCAAGCAGTCATGGCATCACAACACATCACCAAGATCATGCACATTCCGCCATGTCTCACCACCACTTCCACCTTTCACACCCGCCTCATTCTCATGCCCGCGTTTAGAACGCATCAGGCTCGGTCCGCATAAACGCATCAGACCGTCATTGACCACCCGCGTAAACACATCAGGTCTCAACATTACTCTAGGCCAGTATCGACACATCACATCTCCGTCCCGCGTTTCAACGCATCAGGACCGTGGCCTTCTCAACCCCGCGTCTCATACATATCAGGGTGCCACACAACTCTAACCCCGCGCCTCAACGCCTTAGGGTATTCATCCCACTACTTCGCGTCTTATATGCCTCAGGCATGCCATAATTCGAATCAATTCACACACACAAGACCATGTGCAATCTCATGCACCAATCATACACTTATGGCATGCAAGACATTCAAATTCAACACTCAAATGCGACAAATCGCTCAATGCACAAGCATGATCAAACATTTGGATCTCTACACCCTCCCGGGATGTACAATGGACAATCACATTGAAACCCTTCAAGAATCACCCAAAAATTTACCCGACTCGCCCAATCGAGTCCAATCTTTCTATCTTAAGTTTAGGATTCCCTTACCTTAAGCTTATTATCACAAATTCTCTCTTCAAGAACTTCCTTAAATTCAGTCCAAATGGTCCAAGATCAAATCCACCGCGCAACCTATGAAATTCCAACCAATCGTCAATTTTCTCTTGCCCAATCACCAATCCATGGATCACAAACCTCATTAACACATTCCTCAACATCCTAACATGTCTCATTGAAGAATTTGAGACTCAAAATCAACAACCAACAGCCTCCACAGAACCGGTTTGCACATAACCAAACCGGGCTATTTTCGATTCTCTGTATACCGAAATCAACCAGCCCTTAAACTACCTCAAATCCATCATTTATTCACTAACCTACTTGCTAACAAGTATATCTAAGGGTTTAGGAAGTTCACCGAAGATTTGGGGCCGAGTCATCGTCGGAAACCCTTTGGAAGTCGCCGGTTTCCCTTAGTCCTCCAATCGGCAGTTCTGGCCCTTCAAACACAAGACCCATTTGGGGTCAAAAATCCATCAAATTAACCTCAACGTTTTACCACAGATCACTCTATGATTCCCCTAGATCTCCACAAAATTTGGTTGCAAAAATCCAAAGTTTCGAGGTCGTAAGAGGTCAAAAACGTTGCCTACCTCAGGTTTTGACGGTTTCCGTCAACTTGCGGGAAATCGGCTGGCCGGAGCTCTTCGATGGGTCAAACGACTTGCTTCTACTTCGAGGATGTCAGCAAGAGGTCGGGCTAGGTGTGGATGGTCGACTCGCCGGATAGAGGTCGCCGGAGGGGGTCGTCGGCGGTAGCGAATGGGAGAAGTAGAACCAGTTGGGCGAGCGGCAAAGAAGAGGAAGAAGAAGAACATGCTCTCGGTGTAAATGGAGGTTGTTGGCTGGCCAAAAAGAGAGAGAAAGAGCTATATTCAACCTCAAGAGTCAAAGGGTTGAATGGTAGTTGGAAAAAAATGGACATGACCACTCTTTGTCTAATCTAGTGACACATGTCCAATGTGTCAATCAAGCTAAATCAATGGCCAAGATCCCCTCCCATTTTCAGTAGCTTTAGAGGGTATACTAAAGACCAAAATGCCCTCATCCAGTTATATAAGCAAGGCTAAAGTTTGAGGGTCAAAATGGTAATTTTACCCCCGACGTCCGGAACGTTGTTTTTCTCATTCCAATATTCTTCGATAAGGTGATGGCCAATCCAAACCTGATGTTGGAATTCTTGATTCTCCCTTTTCAATTTTCAAGACTCGTTTCTGATCGTTTTCTCTGTCAGACGTATCCCAGCCTATCTCGGACCGACGGGCAGCTTTTGCAGAATTTACGCGTATTGACCCCTGTGATTCATATCACATTTAGGGTTCATCAATTCATGGTGACTTTGGTTGTCATATGATAGTAAAGGTCTATCACTAGTTCCAATTGCCTCGATCGTCACCGTCCAATTTAGGAAAATTTTGTAAATTATACGTTGGTTAAGCAGCATTACCCGCGCTCCAACCGTATAACACTAGCAATGCATCCCTTAATCGTTTTTAGATCGGTTTTTTGTGATTCTAAATGTCCTCTCGCCAATCGTTATGGTCAAAGCGTCATTTCCTATTCGAGTTCCCTAGGTCCACGTACCTTGTCTAGCGTTAGCCTTTCCCTTTTGGTCAGCCTACTCAAATTGATCAGATTCGAGCGAGATATGACTGAAACACATTGCTAGATATACTTCTCATTAATGAGTCTGAAAATGACTGAAAAATCAGAATGTCACAAAAACGATCACTTTAGTGTCAACTCCAACTCGCCAAAAATTAGAAACGTGTATTTTTTTTTATTATTTGAACTGACGTGGCTCATTGGACTTGGCACTGAAGTAAATATTTTTTAAATAAGTTGGCACTTAAGTGATCGAACTTACAAAAACTCAGCACTAAAGTAATTGATTTGAAAGTTTTGGCATTAAAGTGATCCAAGTTACAAAAACCTAGTATTAAAGTGATCGATTTGAAAGTTTTGGCACTAAAATGAGCTCCGTAAATAATTTATGGCACTTGAGGTGTACTTAACCTGCGAATAACGGGTTTATCTTGGAAGATGATGTTGTTGAATTTATATCCAAGTCAACTAAAGAAGAGTTGAAGAATGCTTCATTGAAGGGAAAAGAAGCTCAACATAATATTGACCCCCTTCTAGTTACTTTAGTATTCCATAGTTCATAAAATTTTGCAAAGAAAACGAGCAAGATATGGCTAGAGCAGAGTATGTCAAGTTCATAGTTGATGAAAACAAGCTTGACCCTAACTACATCTTAACTATAATACATACTTTAGCTACATCTTAACTAGAATACATACTCTTGAAAAAATGTCAACAAAGATGAATGAAGAAATAGATGAAGAAATCAAGCACAAAAAAGTGTTAAGAGTCAAGGGAGATTTGTGATTGTTCGGAGTCAAAGAAGAAAGAAGAAATCTCAGACATAGGCAAATTGTGAGACATTCTATTCAAACAAAGAGAATGCAAGGATAACCTAAGAAAATTCAGAACATAATTAAACATTGAAATAAATCAGTTCAGGGAGAAACTGAGTCTGAAAGGTCAAAGCTTAAATGAAGACATGAGGAAGAAATGTCATCTCACATACCTGGAGCTTGAACAAGCTGAAAAGAAGATGGACAAGATGGAAGAAGAGTTCAATCTGAAGTTATCTCAAGTGTCCAAATCTGCTATTTTTAGCTTTATTTTGAATGTTCCACAATTCTCTTAGACTGAATCCTAAATCCTTATCCTACCAAGATCGAGTACTCTTGAATAAATCTGCTTCCGTAAATATTATCTCATCACACTTGATACTACTTAGGATTTGATTATGTCATTACAGATTAAGCTGAATATTCTTCTGAATTTTGGACTTATTACTCTATGATCAGTACTGAGGAGTTATTAGATGATTGTTCAATATTTATCATAATCAATACCATAAACTTCAGTAGTTTTCAGCAATCAACTTTAACTCCAGCCCCAAATTCAAAAGGTTAAAAAGATTTTCATGCTTTCAAATATTTTTAATCTTTTTGGTATTTAGATCTGAACTTGAATATTGTCATTCTAGATATTGATGAATGTTTTTAAGCTCTATTCTTCTATTGCAAAAATGTTTAAGAAAGGAAAAGTGGTACTCTTTACTTAGTACTGAATTCTTTTTTTTGAATGAGGTTTTGAAATGATCAGTACTACACTTTGTAATTATGATATGAGCTTAATGATTGATATGATCAGTAGTTAGATCAAAAATTCTATTCACTAGGATTGTCATTTGCTTCGACCTTTTTATGTTGACGATAAAAAGGGGGAGAAGTTAGAAAATGTGCTGTCAATGATATATTTGAAACAGGAGAAGTTACAATTAGAAAAGAAATATACTATGAATGATTGTGCTGCGAATACTATGCACTATTAGTACAAACAAGATAAGCACATTGAGAAGCATACACAAAACTTATTTTTGCTAAAGTATAAAGGACGGATTGATAAAATTATCCTTTAGCAATATTTAACTAGAGTAACTAGACTATAGTTGCTTACCTTTGTTTTCAAATATATGATACTTTTGCGGATGATTTTGTCATCACAAAAAAGAGAGAGATTACTGAGAAACATCCTAGATGATTTTGAAGTTGACAAAATAATTCATGTACTCTTAAGTTTCGAGGTAAGGCTGTAGAATACTTATTTTGCAAATTGTCCTTTCAGTGCAGGGATGTGCGGTATTGAATCTAACAAAAGATTTAGCTCAAATGTTATTTACGAGGGACTCAGATGTTGTATTGAGCTCAGACGTTGAGCAGGGATAGTTCAGATGTTCGAATGATGCTCAAGATCTGAGAGGAGTATTCACGCACTGTAATCAGTACTTAAAGAGAACTTCAAGATGTACTTTGTAACGCCCCGCGTCCCCTGGAGCTCAATACATCCGCTTCAGGCCAAACACTATCCAAGAACCTCACACAACCTAGTATGATATGAAACGCACAACGAAAGCAAGATAACATCTCCATACAAAGAAAATAAAAAGAAAAGGGGAGTTTTGGAAAAATTCAATAGCACACCATTTATACATTCAGAAATATCCATTACGAACAGCGGAAGGGAAAAGACAAAAATATAAAGCCATACACCCGGGTAAAAAAGAAACTAAGGCCTAGAGTACAAAGTCTACTACTAAACCTTTCCTAAAGCCTAACACCAAAATTATTCCTCAAGCACCAAACCCCCTTCATTCAGACTTCTCATCAGAATAGCTTGAATCATCTCTTCTATCGTCCCCCTCAGCATCTGAGTTGTAATCCGAAAAAGTTTCGGAAGGAACGTCCTCTGAAGGCTCTTCGGTGTCTTCATCGGCTTCCTCTTCTTCTTCTTCCACTTCATCTTCTTCGTCAGTGGCCTCGGTCGTGTCAGCAGAAATCTCTATATAGTTCAAATACTTCATAGAGGACAGTGGAGACTTCGGCACTTCAAGTACGTTTCTTGAACCTCCCACAGAAGATGGGTTATCCACTTCAATGCCCGGTCGGGACGGATGGCACCAGGATGGAATTACTTCCCATGGAACATCCTCCGTCAGTAAGGGTCCCATCAAGCTGCTGTCTCCCACTTGAGGAAACCAGGCTTCAAAACGATGGGGTTGTAGTTCTGGCTTCCCTTCGTCTACCCGATTGTCGTGCGCTTCTTGATATAGGTGATACCCTTCTGGTACAAAAACTCATCGAAATCGGCGATCATCTCCTTTGGATCGCCCAAGCGAATTGGCAGCATGGCTAAGGTTTAAGGTCTGAAAAGTTTGTCCTACTAACGAGTGAGATCGACATCTCAGAAAGTAAAACCTAGCCCTATATCTCAATACCAGTCCTACCAGACCACATACACATGCCACCCAAAAATGCAAGACAACAAACAATGCAATGGCATAAAGCATCAGATGGCAACTACATCCATAATTAGACATGGACAATCAATACAACAGTAATGCTCAATATCAGATTTACAATATACCAACATATGCACATACACCATAGTCACCATTTTCTCATCCGCCCACATACTCCATTGGCACTTCTGCCACCAAACATCACGGGGGTCATCAGACCGAACATACTCTCTAGGTTTACAGTCACTCCACTATGCCGAGGTCATTAGACCAAATAGCATTCCTCAACACCTTTCTCAATAATTTCACCATGCCATCAAGACACTCATGAGATTCAATTCATAAACATTCACCATTCAATCATATCATTCAAATATTCATCTAACTGCGTCCTGGCATTCAGAGAAGGATTAGGAAACAATTACCTGATTAAATATCACAACAAGCAACTCTTCTCAAAGCCACAAGCACGGAATCCCCACGAATGCGTCGTCAACCTAACAAGATTAACCAATCTTGAGTCATGAACCATGGGATATTCACTTCCATCAACTTAATCTTTTCTCTAGCCATGCCATTAGCAATTCAAGATACATTTTTATAACAATGCGACACATGGCATTGCTCACTTTGAACCCTTAATATGTTCGATTTACTCAACCATATACATGACAATACACAATTTAGTGTTTCGTGCACCAATTTTGCCATAAATCACTTTTAAACTTCAATCCACTACTCATACTTCCCATTGACACTTCACATGATATCATACAAGGCGTTATACGTCAATTGAAGTCTAAATATCCCTCAATTAGTCCTTAAAAAGAACCGGCCAACATGACTATATCCTCAAAACAGAACCCGTTTTGGTTTCCAACCGTTCAATCGAGCCATAATTCAATTCCAAGCCTAACTCTTTGCACAAATAACATTCCAAGACCTTCATTTAAAGTTTAGAAGGCACATCGCGAGATTTTAAGTCGATCGACACCCCCAAAGACTTCGGAATAGCCCAATCTCCACAACGTCAAAATCTGTCCATTTTTGTACCACTCATGATCAGCCATAAAAATTTAACTTAGCATCATCTAATTGCAGCCATAGACCATATGAACATAGGACTAGATGTTATGAAGCTCTCCTAAAAAATTTGAGGCCAATCGGAGTCTTTAAGAGGTAGAACGATGACCTTACCTCAGCTCGCGTGGATTTCGTCCGGTTTTGGTCTAAGGGCTAGTTCGGAAAAACTGTCCAACGAAACTTTGATCTACCACTTGGAATGTGTCAAGGACACGTCTATCTACCTTCTGGTGGTTGAAGCACCTCAAATGGATATCGAGAAGGGCCGCTCGATCGGACCGAACAGAATGGACAGAATATGTTTTTCTGGGCAGTTTTCAGTTGAGTCAAAATTGAAGAGGAAATGCTATGAACGTGAGAGAGATGGTATACATAGCTGAAGATACTTCAATATACTTGTCTCACACATATTATTGAGGCCAATTTGATTAGACATGGGTTGGTGAGGGTCATTAATGCCAAACACCCTCAATGAGTGACATGTGGCAAACTCCAATAATATCACCTAAAGACTTTGACCCATTCTTTGACCCCATATATGTGAATTTTCGACAGCCATGGAGGAGAAGAAATGACCATTTTGTCCTTCATGATTTCTTAAGGCAAGATAAATGGTCGAGGGGCAAAATGGTAATCTTGCACTTTCAGTCCAAACTTCATTTTTTCAATTCGAAATTACCATTTGGTGAGATGTCATCAAATTCCTATTCAGAATTGGAATTATCTATTTCCAATTGCCAATTCTGAGCTTCCATTTCATGATCATTCATCCATCGAACGTAATTCCAATTTGTTTTGAACTAACGGGCGGTTTTTGTAAACATTACGCATATCGACTCTGTGATTCTAATCACACTGAGGATAACTCAAGTTATGACAGCTTTGGTTGTCATGTAATTGAGAGGGTTCATCGCTAGTTCCGACAGCTTCGATCGTCATAGTTCGATTTAGGAAAATTTACAACTTATACATTGGCTAAGCGGCTTCACCCGCAATCCAATCGTATAACTCTAGTATTATATTCTTTAATCGTTATCTGATCGGTCTCATTGACTCTAAATGTTCCCTCGACAATCTTTATAGTCAAAGCATTATTTCCTATTTCGAGTTTCTTAGGTCCACGTGCCTTGTTATGCGTTAGCCTTTCCCTTTTGGTAAGTTTACTCAAGATTGATCAAATCTAAGCGAAACAAAACTGAAATACATCAAAAGGTACATTCACATTCAACAGCCTCAAAAAGGCAGGATATTCAGAATGTCATAATTTTTCTCCCCTTAAAAAAATTTCGTCCTCGAAATTTACAATAAACCCAACTTAAGTAAACAAATAGGGGTATTGACTTCTCATAGCTTCTTCGCTTTCCCACGTTGCTCCTTTAGTCCCGTGATGCTCCCAAATCACTTTGACTAATGGAATCGTCTTATTACTCAAGACTTGCTCCTTTCGATCCTCGATTCTGATAGGCTTTTCCATATATGACACCTTGTCATCAACCTCGATAGTTTCAAAATCCAAAACATGACTCGGGTCTGGGTCATACTTCCTCAGCATTGACACATGAAATACGTTGTGTATTTGCGATAAGTTTAGCGGCAAAGCGAGTCTGTAGGCCAAAGTTACAATTTCCTCTAGAATTTTAAAAGGACCTACGTACCTCGGACTCAGCTTTCCTTTTTTCCCAAATCGAGACAATCCACGCATTGGTGATACCTTCAGAAAAATTATGGTCGTGAGTGAGAGGAAGATATGGCTAATTTTGAGGCCAATTTTATTGTATACGAGGCAGAAGTTCGGGGGATTCCGGGATTGAAAGCTTTCACGAAAAAAAAAACAACACCATTGGGGGACGCGATCAAAGCAGCCAAAAAGGAGTTGGATTGAGTGAAGAATGATCGAAGAATTCCATACCACCAGACGTTGCTACCAAAATTTTACGAATCATGGGTTTCATGCCTTGATTTTGAGTTTTTATAGCTGTGATTACTTTTCTCGATTTCTTCGCTAATCAGAAGAGAATTCGCAGGCCAACAATTGCAATACACGGCCAGGAGAAAGGAGGTCATAAAAATAAAGAGAGGCACGAGAGGTTCGTCATGTTCTGCACATTGGAGGTCATCCAAAAGGAGATCGTTCGGGAGCAACCTCTGGCGAATAGGGCTAAAAGAGGTGCTAGTTTCGATGAAAATTCCAGAATTCGCACTTGCTGGAAATCTGATTGAAAAAGAGGTAAAAGTCAAAGGTGTGTGGAAACAATCTATGGCCACTCATAATACGCATACGGTATAAAGGGGAAGACTTTCTTCTCCCTTTTTCCTGGTCGTCCATATAAGAGGTCGGCAACCCATCAAAATTTTCGGCACTTGAGGGCTAAGGTTCCATGAGTTCGAACGTTCGAGATAGTCCTCAATCGGCGAAACCTATCGTGCGTACGTGACAATGCTTCATCGTCCATCATCGGAAGGTCGATCGTCCTCCTCCGTGCGTGATGTTACCTCACTATCCAGCGTTGTTCTCAGCCGTCCAGCAGCTCCTGTGAATCAGCTTGGCCCCCTCGCCGATCAATCCTTCATCATTGACCATCGTTGGGCCCAACACGTATCAAATTGAGCTGCCGTCCAGCTCTTTGGCGCTGCTGATTCGGCACTGTACGAGGGCTGTTTGGTTTAGATTTTGATTAACAATTGGTGACTAAATTGTGTGTTATTTTGTGCAAGAATCCCCTGAAGTTGAGAACTCAATTTGAGGTCGAACAGTGGCTATTTTGGACTCGACATCACAGCTGCAGGCATGATGGGATATTGCTAGAAAATGTACAAATTTTCTGGTCTTTAAATTGCATCATATGCTTTGTTAAACTTGATAACATGCATTAATGTTCTTGTATTTCAATGAACATAAAGGATTGCAATGAAATCCAGAAGATTAAGTCCTTCTCCGTTCACTTTTTTGCAAGAACTGAATTTGACGTCAATTGGACGAGTATTCTAAGTAAACACGTGTTGTTCATAAAATTGGTCAAACTTTGATACTCTTGGGGAATTGATAAAGCTTGAATGGAACCATATCTTTGTCTCAAAAGTAAATTTGATCAACTGTTTTCTCAAGATCAAATTAAATTGAGTTGATTGAAAGATTAAGAATTTTACTGGAAATAAACTCGAAATTTTAGGCCCACTCATGTTTTCTCGGATGAATTGCCTAAGATGGATATTCTATTTGCTTTGATACGTATCTTTGACTGATTGAGTGGTACTATTTTTTGGCACTTTTTGGCACTATTTCATGTTATAGATAATATTTGATTAAATTTAACTTTATCTAGTAAGTGGGAACTCCTTAATTGGATAAAGTTTAAATTGTCACAAAGGATTTCTTTGATCTTACGGTTATCTATAACATGTAAATTGGTTTGGTTGTCATCTTATCTTATCGCTTGTGGATTTTTTGATAATATTTGATTGCAAGGGATAAGATACTTTTTGATTGGATTGGATAGAGTCCAATTTTTTCGAGAATTGTCTAAAAAAATATATTTAAAATCTTAAAGATAATTTCTCGAATCAGAACTGGATCGAATTTTAGATGAGGAAAGGTGGACTCCAATGTCATATTTTCGGCCATCCCTCTAAACTTTCGAAAATTCAAAATTCAATTGACTCATTTTCATTTTATTTTGTCATATTTGCTTGTTTTTGTTTGTTATAAAATTTGCACAGTTTTAGACAAACATGCCCATAACATATGCTCCCCTTGTGCCTAGACCCGTCGAAAAAATTAAATTGCATGCCTTACCCATGATCTTATGGGGTGGGACGGCAATTTAGTATAAGATTTTGTATTCATTCCCTTTGGTAAGAGGAGCGTTGTCGTCTTATACACGTATTCGCATACTGAATCGGATCTTCGAGGATGTAGCGATAAAAATTCTACTCTAATCCAAATATTTGGGAATGAGTGAACTATTGAAAATTCGTACATTAAGGTATATTATGGGCATTCTTGTTTAATTCTATTCAAATCCTTCTTTTTTAAAGAAAAATTCGAAAAGACTAAGAAAAGGAAGGAAAACCGAAAACTTTAAAAAAAGGGGGGAAAACAAAAAACAAAAAAAAAACATTCAAGTCACTTAAACCAATCAGAAAAAGGCATTTTCATGAAATTGGTACCGAAAGGACATTAATTAATTTTTAATTAATGTAACAAAGTCCTCGAACTCATTATCTCTGGTTCGTAGAAATAAAATAGTTATCCCACTATTTTATTTAGGTTTCTAATCAACCTACCAATAAACGATTAGTGGCTGCTCATAAATTAAAAATCATTTCAGTAAAACCTAAGTTGTAAATTGGTAGGGCTTGGAAGAGTTTGTATTAGGTCAATTAATTTATCTAATTAGCCTAATAATCCATTAGCTTAATTCAAATTTTTTAGGTCGCGACAGTTATTATACGCAAACTCCACCAAATGCAGTTGGTCTACCCAGCCACCTTTAAAATCTATCACGCAGGCTCGCAACATATCCTCGAACGTTTGAATTGTACTCTCTGACTGTCCACCAATCTGTGGATGGTACACCGTGCTGAATTGTAAACTCGTTCCTAAAGCTTCCTGAAGACTCATCCAAAACTTTGCTGTAAACTTGGGATCTCGATCCGACGTGATCGTAATTAGGACTCTATGTAATCGCACAATCTGACTCATATACAACTCTGCGAACTTATCCATTGTAAAATCATTTCGCATATGTATGAAATGTGCCGACTTTGTCAATCTATCCACAATTACCCAAATTGAGTCATGGCCTTTCTGACTCCTCGATAACCCCATCACAAAATCCATCGTCACATGTTTACATTTCCACTCAGGAATTTCTAGAGGTTGTAGCAATCCTCCAGGCTTGCAATGTTGAGCCTTCACTTGCTGACAGGTTAAATACCTCGCCACATGTTTCTCTACATCCACCTTCATCCCGTTCCACGAGTAGTATTGCCGCAAATCCTGGTACATTTTGGTGCTTCCTGGATGAATACTATAGTTGCTTCTAAGAGCTTCCGATAAAATCCTTTCTTTGAGTTTCTCATTGCCAGGTATACACAACCGTCCTCGAAACTTCAGAATTCCGTCCTCCGACGCTTGGAACTCAGGTTTCCCTTTTGTTGCATCCATCTCCAGAATCTTTTGAATCTCTGGGTCCGTAGACTGCAAATCCTTTACTCTTTATTGGATTTCAGGCTCAATTCTTAGAGTTGCCATTAAACTTGACAATTGGCAAACTTCCAATTTAAATTCAGAATCTCTCAATTCCGCTAACAAAGACTATCCCTTAACCAATAAAAGCGCGATGCTTGATTTCCGACTAAGTGCATCTGCGACTCTATTCGCCTTTCCAGGATGATTTAGAATCTCGCAATCATAGTCCTCAAGCAATTCCATCCATCGGTGCTGTCTCATATTCAGTTCTTTCTGAGAGAACAGATACTTTAAGCTTTGATGATCTGTATAAATATGAAATTTTTCTCTACATAAGTAGTGTCTCCAGATCTTTAGAGCGAAGATGATAGCAGCTGACTCCAAATCATGCGTCGGATAGTTCATCTCATGAGGTCTCAATTATCGTGAAGCATAAGTAACCACTTTTTCATGTTGCATCAACATTCACCCTAATACTTTTAGCGAAGCATCGCTATATATCTCATAACCTCCAGGTCCAGAAGAAATAGTTAGTACTAGTGCGGTCGTTAATCGGTGCATAAGTTCTTGGAAACTGCTTTCACGCTTATCAGTCCATTCAAACTTCACGTCCTTCTTCGTTAGCCTCGTCAATGGAGTAGCTATAGACGAAAACTTCTCCACGAATCGCCTATAACAACCTGCTAATCCCAGAAAACTTCTAATCTCGATAACTGTCGTAGGTCTAGACCATTTCATCACTGCCTCAATCTTTGAAGGATCTACCGAAATTCCTTTTCCAGAAATCACATGACCAAGGAAAGCTACTTTACTCAACCAAAATTCGCATTTACTAAACTTGACGTAAAACGAATGCTTCCTCAGGGTCTGCAAAACTACCCTCAGATGTTCCTCAGGCTCTCCCTTACTCATCGAATAAATCAAGATGTCGTCTATAAAAATAACGATGAAGCGATTCAAGTACTCCTTAAATACTCGATGCATCAAATCCATAAAAGCAGTAGGGGCATTGGTCAAACCAAAAGGCATAATTGTAAACTCATAATGCCCATATCTCGTTCTGAAAGCAGTCTTTGGTATATCATCCTTCTTAATCTTCAGCTAGTGATAACCAGTCCTCAAGTCATTTTAGAGAATAAAGACGCTCCTTGCAGCTGATCAAACAAATAATCTATCCTCGGTAAAGGATACTTGTTCTTGATGGTCACTGATTCAACTGTATGTAATCTATACACAATCGCAAGGATCCATCCTTCTTTCTTACAAACAGCACCGATGCTCCCCATGGCGACGCACTCGGTCTAATGAATCCCTTCAGATAGTTCTTGCATCTGTACTTTTAATTCTTTCAGCTCAGACAAGGACATCCTATACGGTGCCTTTGAGATTGGCTTCATTCTAGGTGCCAACTCTATCACAAACTCAATCTCTCTCTCAAGTGGTAATCCTGGCAATTCCTTAGGAAAGACATCAGGAAACTCACGTACCACGGCTATACTATCCAACTTTGGCTCCTTCGCCGTTGTGTCTACTACAACAGCCAAATAAGCTTGGCATCCTTCGCTCAACAGCTTGGTCATTTCAAGTGACTAAACCAAAGGAATCGAGATTCGTCCCCGACTTCCTCCAAATTCAAAACTTGGGTGACCTTCCGAGTAGAACCGAATTACCCTATTACCACAATCAACTACAGCCCTTTGCTTCACCAACCAATCCATTCCAATAATCACATCAAAATCATATATTGGCAACACAGCCAAATCTATCCTTTCTTCGCTACCACCAATCACTATCTTACAATTCACACAACCTAGCGAAACTAACACATTGTCTTTTAATGGTGTAACAACATGCAGTAGCACATCAATGATTTCAACTCTACTCCCACTAGATCAACAAACTGAGCATATATAAAGGAATGCGAAGCACCAAGATCAAACAAGGCATAGGCAACTTGATCGCACAAATAAATTATACTTGTGACCACGCCAGGCACTTCCTCCACCTCTCTACGTGCCACAGCATACACTCTCCCTTAGGCTGGTGGACGATTCTACTCATTCTGTGGAATCACAACCAGTGGTCCTACTTGTGGTCGTTGTCCTTGTGCTTTGGGTCACGGGGCTTGATTAGGACAATTCTTCATCTGGTGGCCCGTTTGACCACTCTTAAAATATGCCCCCATCCTAGTAGGACAAGGACCATTTCCATGTCTCCGTCCACAAATACGACAATACCAGTTGAACTGGTTCGTCAGCTTTCCAATATTTCTACGAATCAGAGGAACCAATCGTCGATTGTTCACCATCGGCATTTTTCACAACTGTTGATTATCCCTCAAAGGAGTAAATCGTGATCCAAAAGCAACACCTCTTTCCTTGATATCCCTTTCAATCATTTGGCTCCTCTCATAGATCTCTCGATACGTTCTCAAGTTCACAGTTATGATCCTACTGCGAATTTCTGGTCTCAAACTATCTCGAAACCTTTGCGCTTTCTCAAGTAGATCCTCCACTAACCTTAGGGCATACCTTGACAATCTTGCAAACTCAGCTTCATACTGATCCATAGTCAGCTGATTCTGTCGTAACTGCTGAAATTCCAATCATTTTTGCTCACGTGCTGTCTCAGAAAAATACTTATCATTGAAAGCGGCAGTGAAGGCAGCCCAAGTCAAAATCGTACCTTTAGGAAATACTCCTCCCTTCTGGGCACTCCACTAATCATGTGCAGTTCCCTCTAGCTGATACACAGCTAGCAACACCTTCTCTTCATCTGTGCATCTCAACACTTCAAAAGCCTTTTCAAGTTTCTCAATCCACCTTGGAGCCAACTTAGGATCTCCGGTACCATCAAATTAGGTCGATTTTAGCTTAATAAACTGATCGACCAACTGACCCATTGGTCTATTGACATTGACATCACCTTGTTTATTTCCAGCTTCAGTACCCTAGGCATTATTGTTGTTCACCATATTCACAGCTGCCACGGCAGTTTCAGCTCGACCCCTCATAGGTCCACAACAACCATGCCATGTCAAGATGCCAATCACATGCGCCATTCATATGCCACGCATTCATGCTTGAGTCTAACGACTCCCCCTAGGTCTCACTATCCCAACTCATCTAAAGTCCTTTACTCTTTATTACTCTAATCCTCAATCAATTGTACTCTTAGTAACCTGCTCTTAACCTGCTTTGATACCACTTCAGACGGGGATGTAACGGCCCGCGTTCCTTGGAGCTCATTACATCTACCTCAGACCAAACACTACCCAGGAACCTCACACGGCCTAGTATGATATGAAACCACAATGAAAGCGAGATAACATCTCCGTACAAAGAAAATAAAAAGAAAAGGAGAGTTTTGGAAAAATTCAAAAGCACACCACTTATACATTCAAAAATATCCATTACAAACAATGGAAGGGAAAAGACAAA
Organism: Rhodomyrtus tomentosa; assembly: GCA_028455895.1. NCBI lineage: Eukaryota > Viridiplantae > Streptophyta > Magnoliopsida > Myrtales > Myrtaceae > Rhodomyrtus > Rhodomyrtus tomentosa. The sequence goes on from JAPCWY010000007.1 coordinate 28,884,467, forward strand.
AATATAAAGCCGCACACCTGGGTAGAAAAGGAAGTAAGGCCTAGTGTACAAAGGCTACTACTAAACCTTTCCTAAAGCCCAATACCAAAATTGTTCCTCAAGCACCTAACCCCTTTCATTCAGACTTTTTATCAGAACAGCTTGAATTATCTCTTCCATCGTCCCCCTCAGCATCTAGGTTGTAATCCGAAAAAGTATCAGATGGAACGTCCTCTGAAGGCTCTTCGATGTCTTCCTCTGCTTCCTCTTCTTCTTCTTCTTCTTCTTCTACTTCATCATCTTCGTCAGTGGCCTCGATCGCGTCAGCAGAAATCTCTACATAGTTCATACACTCCGCAAAGGACAGTGGAGACTTCGGTACTTCAGATATGTTTCTTGAACCTCTCACAGATGTTGGGTTATCCACTTCAATGCCCGGTCGGGACAGATGGCACCAGGTTGGAATTACTTCCCATGGAACATCCTTTGTCAGCAAGGGTCCCATCAAGCTGCTGTCTCCCACTTGATGAAACTAGGCTTCAAAAAGGTGGGGTTGCAGTTTTGGCTTCCCTTCATCTACCCAGACTATCGTGCGCTTTCTGATATAGGTGATACCCTTCCGGTACGGAAACTCGTCAAAATCGACGATCATCTCCTTTGGATCGCCCAGGTGAATTGGCAACGTAGCTAAGGTTTAAGGTCTGAAAAGTTTGTCCTACTAAGGAGTGAGATCGACATCTTGGAAAGTGAAACCAAGCCCTATACCTCAATACCAGTCCTACCAGACCACACACACATGCCACCCAAAATGCAAGATAACAAACAATACAATGGCATAAAGCATCAGACGGCAACTACATCCATAATCAGACATGGACAATCAATACAACAGTAATGCTCAATATCAGATTCATAATATACCAACATATGCACCACATACACCACAACCATCATTTTCTCATCCACTCGCATACTCCATTGGCACTCTAGCCACCAGACATCACAAGGTCATCGACCAAACGTACTCTCCAGGCTTACAGCCACTTCATGCCGACGAGGTCATCGGACCAAATGGCATTCCTCAACACCTTTCTCAATAATTTTGCCATGCCATCAAGACACTCATGCGATTCAATTCATAAACATTCACCAGTCAATCATATCATTCAATTATTCATCCAGCCATGTCCTGATATTCAGAGAAAGGATTAGGAAACACTTATCTGATTAAATATCACAACGTCACAACAAGAAACTCTTCTCAAGGCCACAAATAAGGAATCCCCACGAATGTGTCGTCAACCTAACAAGATTAACCAATCTAATTCATGAACCATGGGATATTCACTTCCATCAACTCAATCTTTCCCCTAGCCATGCCATTGGCAATTCAAGATACATTTTTATAGCAATGTGACACATGGCAATGCTCATTCCGAACCCTTAATATGTTCGGTTTACTCAGCCATATACATGGTAACACATAATTTAGCGTTTCGTGCACCAATTTTGCCATAAATCACCTTTAAACTTCAATCCACTACTCATACTTCGCATTGACACTTCACATGATATCATATAAGGCGTTATACATCTATTGAAGTCCAAATATCCCTAAATTAGTCCTTAAATAGAACCGGCCAGCATGACTACATCCTCAAAACGGAACCGATTTTGGTTGACAATCGTTCAATCGTGCCATAATTCAATTCCAAGCCTAACTCTTTGCAGAAATAACATTCTAAGACCTTCATTTACATGTTTAGAAGGCTCACTGTGAGATTTGAAGTCGATCCCAAAGACTTCGGAATATCCCGAACTCCACAAGGTCAGAATCTATCCATTTTTGTACCACTCATAATTAGCCATAAAAATTTAACTTAACATCATCTACTTGCAGCCATAGACCATAAGAACATAGTACTTCATGTTATGAAGCTCTCCTAAAAAATTTGAGGCCAATCGGAGTCTTTAAGAGATAGAATGATGACCTTACCTCAGCTCGCGCGAATTTCGTCCTGTTTTGGTCTAAGGGCTGGTTCGGAAAAATCGTCCAGCGAAACTTCGATCTACCACTTGGAATGTGTCAAGGACACGTCTATCTATCTTCTCGTAGTTAGAGTACCTCAAAAGGCCACCAGAAAAAGCCGCTTGACCGGACCGAATAGAATGGACAGAATCTATTTTTCTGGCCAATGTTCGGTTGAGCCAAAATTGAAGAGGAAATGCTATGAACGTGAGGGAGATGGTACACACAGCTAAAGGGAATTTAATATACTTGTCTCACACATATTATTGAGGCTAATTTGATTAGACATGGGTTGGTGAGGGTCATTAATGCCAAACACCCTCAATGAGTGACATTTGGCAAGCTCCAATAATATCACTTCAGACTTTGACCCACTCTTTGACCCCCATATATGAGAATTTTTGGCAGCCATGAAGGAGAAGAAATTACCATTTTGTCCTTCATGTTTTCTTAAGGCAAGATAAATGGTCGAGGGACAAAATGATAATTTTGCACTTTCAATCCAAACTTCGTTTTTCCAATTCGAAATTACCATTTGGCAAGACGTTGTCAAATTCCTATCCATAATTGGAATTCTCTATTTCTAATTGCCAATTCTGAGCTTCCATTTCATGATCATTCGCCCGTCGATCATAAATCCAGTTTGTTCAAACTAACGGGCGGATTTTGTAAACATTGCGCATATCGACTCTGTGATTCTCATCACACTAAGGATAACTCAAGTTATGATAGCTTTGGTTGTCATGTAATTGAGAGAGTTCATCGCTAGTTCCGATGGCTTCGATCGTCATAGTTCGATTTAGGAAAATTTGCAACTTATACATTGGTTAAGCGGCTTCACCCGCGATCTAATCATATAACGTTAGCATTATATTCCTTAATTGTTATCTGATCGGCCTCATTGGCTCTAAATGTTTCCTTGACAATCTTTATAGTCAAAGCATCATTTCCTATTTCGAGTATTCTAAGTCCACGTATCTTGTTATGCGTTAGCCTTTCCCTTTTGGTCAGTTTACTTAAGATTGATCAAATTTGAGAAGGACAAAACTGAAATACATCGAAAGGTACATTCACATTCAGCAGCCTCAAAATGGCAGGAAATTCAGAATGTCACATACTTAATTTATACACTACAATGGACACAATCGAGTTAGATCGTTCTTAAAAATTCTCGAGGATGTAGATCAATCAAAGAAGCGGATCTTAGGAGATGAATGTAACTCGCCCATTGAAGGAATCCATCTATGGAAACCCAGTATCATAATTGTATGGGCGATTTGATCCGAAAGGAGAAGATTTTCCTTTGGCAATCTTCAATGGTTACGAGATCTTCTTTTGATAATTGTCTCGTCCAAATGGAAAGTTTTGGAGAGGCTATTCTGGATGTCTTGCAATATTTATAGTGAAGGCGGAGGAGTATAAAAGACATCTCAAAGCTGAAGAGAAAAAGAATGGCGGTAAGAGGGTAAAATATTCACAATTCTTAGATCGAGAGTACTTCAAATCATACATTCTTAATGATCCATCCATTATAATTATGAGGAGATGTACACAAGAGTGTTGAGCGTTAAGTGTGGAGTCATACATCTCAATGGAGATCACTAAGTTGTAACCTCTAAAAAGTTCACTAGTGGAATTCAGCCGATTGGCTGATAGCCGAAGAAGTGGATGTAGGCTTAACCAAAGTCGAACCACTATAAACCCTATGTGTAGTCTTCTCTATCTGTTACTCTGATCTTGTGATAATTGAACTGCACACTCAGCACACATAGTGATAAATTCTGTTTTGATCATTTGAGATATGAGCTTAACATTTATGCAATTCGAATTTCGCATTAAATCTCAAAAATTACATAATAATCACTTATTCACCCTCCTCTAGGTAATAAAGCTAGCCACAGCATTAAACGAGTTCAAACAATGGAGGAGGAGATGACTGCAATGAAAAAAATAAAGCTTGAAAGCTGGTGGATTTACTCAAGGGAAAGAAGACTATGACATGTGAGTGGGTCTTTTCTGTGAAATACAAAGCAGGTGGATCTATTGAGAGGTACAAGGCGAGACTAGTAGCGAAGGGATGTACGTAAACTTATGGTTTGACTATCATGAGACGTTTTTTCTTCTATTACTAAACTTAATACCGTTCAAGTCTTGTTATCTCTTGCAGCTAATTTAAACTGGCCACTACACCAGTATAATGTCAAGAATGCATTCCTTCGTGGTGATCTTGAAGAAGAGATTTATATGGATAATCTATCCAGTAACAAATCGCCCTACAACCTAAGATGGTGTGTAAATTAGAGAGATCATTTTATGGTCTAAAGTAGTCTCAGCATGCATGGTTTGACCGGTTTACTTTGGCGATGAGGAGGTATGAGTAATCCCGAAGTGACTCGGATCACATATTTTTTCTGAAATGACATCTTGGGAAGGCAACTGTATTAATTACCTATGTTAACAATATGATTATCACTGGAGATGATTTAACAGAAATATCTAAGTTCCAAAGAAACTTTATGAGGAGTTTGAGATGAAAAATCTAGGGGGCTGAAATACTTCTTAGGTATTGAGGTAGTGAGATCGGCAGAGAGAATATTTCTCTCATAAAAAAAAGTATGTGTTGGACCTATTCGTAGAGATGGGAATGTTTGACTACAAACCTGTAGATACACCAATTATTCATAATCATAGGCTTGGAGAGTATTCAGATCAAGTGCCAACAAACAAAGAAAGATATCAAAGATTAGTTGGCAAACTAATTTATCTTTCGTATACATGTCCTCACATTGCAAATACAATGAGTATTATTAGCCAATTCATGCATGACCCAAGTGAAGATCATATGAATGCAGTGTTGCCACGCTCCGTGCCGCGGGCACGAGCACGTGACTCCTTGGAAGCACAAACTATCTCTCGAGGTCCTAGGATGCACATGGGTCAAGAGGTGAAACATATTGATAGCAAGTGGAAGCGATACTAAATAAACTCCTCTATACAATAATAAAAAGGGGACCTGGGTAACGAGAATACTAATAAATACATAAGTTTCCAAATGTTCAAACAAGAGCATGGCAAACTAGACCTGCTGGTCAGTAGGGGTGACAGGGTAAGTGCAAAATAGGGCCATCATCATCCCAAAAAAAAAAATGGCATCCAGGTCACCATCAAAATAACAGACTAGAAACAGGAACTCTTAAGTTGAGCAGCTAGAGTCGTCAGTTTTCTTGGTATCTTCAGATGACTCGTACTCTGAAAGAGTCTCAGAGCGGACCTCCACCGTATCCTCGAGTGTCTCATCTGCTAACGGCTCTACCTGGTCGTCCTCGGTGGCCTCGATCACTATAACCTCATCAGTGTCCTCCAGGGTCGGGGTCTTCTCAGGTTCATTCCTCGAGTCAACAACTGATCCCTCGGCCTCTACTGAATCTCGAGCGGGATGGCACCAACTAGGGATCACCCTACGAGGTACCTTAGTGGGCTTCAATGGCCCCGTAGAAACATCCATTATCTTCTTGAACCAGGCCTCATACCTGTGAGGCTTCCAACTACTGCCACCCTTATCTACCCAAACGACCGTGCACTTCCTAACATACACCGTCCCCTGTCTATCTGGGAACTCATCAAAATATACTGACATCTCCTTTGGGTCACCAAACCTGATTGGCCATATTCTCAAGACCTAGGATCTAAAAAATGGGGTCCCACAACGGGGTAAAATTTACATCTCAGTAAGGTAGGTCATAGCCCTAGGTTAGACTGACCGTCCACTCAGGCAAATGCAATCACAAACAATTTATACAAAATTACATGAGGCATTCAACTGTCAATAAACAACATACGAATGTCAAGCATGCAGTCATGGCATCAATTCACATCATTAGAATTAAGTACGCATTGTCATGCCCATTCACACCTTCCACCTTTCCAGTTCGCCTCACTTTCATGCTCGCGTTTAGAACTCCTCATGTTCGGTCCGCGTAAACGCATCAGACCATCTTATTGACAAACTCGTGTAAACGCATCAGGTTTTCAATCTCATTCCAGGCCTATGTCGATACATCTCAACTCTATCTCGCGTTTCAACGCATCAGTAGCATGGCCTTTTCAACCCCGCCTCAGAGTGCCATTCGATTCAAACTCCGCGCCTCAGCACTCAGGGTGTCCATTCACACAACCCCGCGTCTCAACGCATCAGGGTGTTACAACCTCTCAGACATGCCACAAGTTCATTTCATCTCATAGCACACGTTTGAATGCAAAGTCATGCGACGAACGATACATCCATGGCATGCAAGACAATTAAATTTGAGATACAAATGCGACAATCAATTTATGGCACAAGCCTTGTCAAACAATCAAGTCCTCTATATCTTTCTAGGATGTACATTAGACAATCACATTCTGAACCTCCAAGAATCGATCAATTCGCATACAATTCACCCAATCGAGTCCAATCCACCTTCAAAGGTTTAGAATTCCCTTACCTTGTGCAAAAACCAACAAAATTCTCTTCCCAAACACTCCAAGGATTCGGTCCAAGTGGTTCAAGAACAACTCAGCCGCGCAACCTAAGGAAATTCCTCCAATCGTCAATTTTCCTTGCTCAATTTATCAATCCATGAAACATGAACCTCATGGACCTATCAATTAACATTTTAATACATCTCAAAAATGAATTTGGAACCCATTTCCATCACCAACAGCCTTCCACAGAACCGGTATGCATAGAACCAAAACAGGGCATTTTCGGTTCTGTGCATATCCAAACTAATCAGCCCTTAAACTAACTTAAATCCTCAATTTATCCACTAATCTACTTGCTAACATGTATTTTTAAGGGTTGGGAAACCTCACCAAAAATTTGGAGCCAAGGCGACGCTGGAAAGTCCTTGAGCGGCGCCGGTTCCTTCGGGTTCTCCTCCAGTCAGTTTTTGCCCTTCAAATACAAGACCCATTTGGGGTCAAAACTCTATCAAATTCGTTCAAAATTTTTACCACAACTCAGTCCACATGTCTTCTGAATGTCCACAAATTTTGGTCAAAAAATTCAAAGTATTCGGGGTTCTATGAAGCCTAAACAGTGGCTTACCTCCAGCTGCGGCGATTTCTATCAACTTTCGGGAGATTGGCCGGCCGAAGGTTCCAGGTGGTCAAATGGCTTGCTTCCACATGAAGAATGTCAGCAAGAGGACGAGCAAGGGGCTGACGATTAGCTCGAGTCCAAGCGGTGGCTGGAGGTGGCGGTTGGGAGTGGCGAACGGCGGCGGTAGAACCGGTCGAGCAGTGGAGCTTCCAGGCGTGAAGAAGAACAAGAAGAAGAAGAAGATGGGCAGAATGAGGGGTTGTTCGGCCAAGGAGAGAGAGAGAGAGAGAGAGAGAGAGAGAGAGAGAGGTTTATACTTCAATGGCTTGGTCAACTTGTTGAATGGTAGGTTAAAAGGTGACTCCATCAACATCATAGCTTAATCCTTTGACACTTGTCCATGTGTCAATCAATGTTCCTCCAATGACTCTCATTTTCTTCAATTTTTGGCAGCTATAATGGGGCTTCAATGACCAAAATGCCCTCATCCAATTATATAGGCAAGGTTAGGGCTTGAGGGGCAAAATGATAATTTTATCCCGATGTACGAAACGTCGTTTTTCTAATTTCAATTTTCTTCGATAAGGCGATGGCCAATCCAATTATAATGTTGGAATTCTTGATTCTCCATTTTCTAATTTCGAGACTCGTTTCTGAATCATTTCTCTATCAGATGTGGTTCCAGCCTATCTCAAACTGACAGGTGATTTTTGCAGACATTACGCGTATCGACCCTTTGATTCATATCACAATTAGGGCTCGTCAATTCATAGTGACTTTGGTTGTCATGTAATTGTGAGGGTCTATCACTAGTTCCGACGGTCTCAATCATCACTGTTCGATTTAGAAAAATTTTACAAATTATACATTGGTTAAGCGGCATCATCCGCGCTCCAATCGTATAATGCTAGCAATGCATTCCTCAATCATTCTTAGATCGGCATTTTATGACTCTAAATGTCTCCTCAACAAGCCTTATGGTCAAAACATCATTTCCTATTCGAATTCCCTATGTCCACGTATCTTATTTTGCGTTAGCCTTTCCCTCCTGGTTAGTCAACTCGAGATTGATCAGATCCGAGCGAGATACAACTGAAATATATCATTAGATACTTTCTCATTAATGAGTTTTGAAATGACAGGAAAAATCAGAATGTCACAACTATTCCCCCTTACAAAAATTTCGTCCTCAAAGTTTACAATAAACTCAATTACTCAAACAAATGGGGGTATTAACGCCTCATCATTTCCTCGCTTTCCCACGTAGCGCCTTCGGTTCCATGGTGCTCCCAAACTACTTTGATCAATAGAATCGTTTTATTCCTCAGAATTTGCTCCTTTCGATCCTCGATCCTAATTGGTTTCTCCACGTAGGATACTCTGTTATCCACTTATATAACCTTGTGGTCCAGTACATGCGTCGGGTTCGGTCGTACTTCCGTAGCATTGATACATGAAAGACGTTGTGCATTTGAAATAGATTAGGCGGTAAGGCAAGCCTGTAGGCTAAGGTTCCGATTCGTTCCAAAATTTCGAATGGGCCTACGTACCTTGGGCTTAGTTTTCCTTTCTTCCCAAATCACGATAATCCCCTCATCGGCGACACCTTGAGGAAAACATGATCGCCTACTTGAAACTCTAAAGGTTTACGCCGTTTATCCACATAACTCTTTTGACGACTTTGTGCCATCTTCAGTCTTTCCCGAATTATCTTTACCGCTTCCACCGATTGCTTTACCAACTCTAGGCCTGCGATACTTCTTTCTCCAACCTCGTCCCAGCAAGTCGGGGTTCTGCAAGCTCTTTCATCAAGCTCTTCAAACGGTGCCATTTGAATGCTTTGCTGATAATTGTTATTATATACAAATTCCACTAAATGCAACCGATCCTCCCATCCACCTTTGAAGTTTATCACGCACGCTCGCAACATATCCTCAAGGGTCTGAATTGTTCTCTCCAATTGTCCGTCCATTTGGGAATGGTATGCCGTACTAAATTGCAGTGGAGTCCCCATGGCATCTTGAAGGCTCTTCCAGAAGTTCGTTGTGAACTTGAGATATTTATCCGATGTAATTGTCACGGGTACTCCATGTAGTCTCACTATCTGCCGTATATACAACTCGACATATCTATCCATCGCGAAATCCTTTTGCACAGGGATGAAGTGTGCAGACTTTGTCGATCGGTCCATGGCTACCCAAATAGAATTGTGGCCTCTCTAGCTCCTTAGGAGTCCCATCACGAAATCCATCATTACGTGTTTCCATTTCCATTCAGGAATTTCTAATGGCTGTAATAATCCACCAGGCTTACATTGTTGTTCCTTCACCTGCTGGCATGTCAAGCACCTCGCCACATACTTCGCCACATTCACTTTCATCCCGTTCCACCAATAATGTTGACGTAAGTTCTGATATATCTTTGTGCTTCCTGGGTGAATACTATAATTGCTTCTATGAGCTTCTGATAAAATCCTTTCTCTAAGTTTTTCATCCTTTGGCACGCATAGACGTTCTCGAAATTTCAAAGTTCCATCCCTGACACTTGTAACTATGGCTTCCTTTTTGTTGCGTCCATCTCCAAGATTTTCTGAATTTCTAGGTCCGTAGACTGCAATGCTTTTATCCTTTCCTGGACCTCAGGTTCTACTCTCAGTGTGGCCATCAAACTGGATAACTGACAGACTTTCAATCTGAACGCAGAATCCCTCAAATCCTTGATTAATGACCATCCTTTCACCAATAGACAGGCGATGCTCAATTTTCGGCCGAGCGCATCCGCGACTCGGATCGCTTTCCCGGGGTGATACAATATGTCGCAATCATAATCCTTAAGCAGCTACATCCACCAACGCTGCTTCATATTCAGTTCCTTCTAGGAAAATAGATACTTCAGACTCTGGTGGTCAGTGTAAATTTGGAACTTCTCGCCGCACAAATAATGCCTCCAGATTTTCAGAGCAAAGATGATCGCTGTTAATTCCAAATCGTGAGTCAGATAATTCATCTCATGTGGTCTCAGTTGTCGGGACGCGTAGGCAACTACTTTTCCATGTTGCATTAGCACATAGCCTAGCCCCTTTAGCGAAGCATCGCTATATGTCTCATTGCCTCTAGGTCCCGATGGAATCATCAACACCGGTGCGGTTGTCAACCGATGTTTGAACTCTTGGAAACTCCTTTGTCACTTATCCGTCCATTCGAACCTCATTTCTTTCTTTGTCAATCTCGTTAGTAGAATGGCTATGGATGAAAACTTCTCCACAAAACATCTGTAATATCCTGCCAATCCCAAGAAACTTCGGACTTCCGTGACTGTAGTAGGCCTAGGCCAATTCGTTACAGCTTCAATCTTTGCAGGATCCACAACAATTCCTTCTCCAGACACCACATGGCCAAGAAATGCCACTTCATTCAATCAGAACTCGTATTTGCTAAACTTAACGTAAAGTGAGTGCTCCCACAGGGTTTGCAAAACAATCCTCAGGTGCTCTTCGTGTTCCTCGTTACTCCTTGAGTAAATTAGGATATCGTCGATAAAGACTATGACGAATCTATTCAAAAATTCCTTAAACACCCGATGCATCAAATCCATAAATGCGGCTGGAACATTGGTCAATCCAAAAGGCATCACTGTAAATTCGTAGTGACCATACTTTATCCTAAAAGCGGTCTTAGGTATGTCTTCCTTCTTAATTCTCAACTAGTGATACTCGGTTCTCAGATCAATCTTAGAGAATACCGCAGCTCCTTGCAATTGGTCGAATAAATCATCAATCCTCGGCAGAGGGTACTTATTCTTCACTGTCGCTTGGTTCAACTGTCTATAGTCGATGTATAGACGCAAGGACCCATCCTTTTTCCTTACAAATAGCACCGGCGCTCCCCACGGTGAAGCACTCGGTCGGATAAATCCCTTATCCAATAACTCTTGCATCTGCACCTTTAACTCATTTAGTTCTGACAAGGACATTCTATAGGGTGCCTTCGAGATTGGTTCCGTTCCGGGAGCTAACTCAATCACGAACTCTATTCCTCGCTCTGGCAGCAAACCTGGTAACTCTTGGGGAAAAACGTCAAGAAACTCACGCACTACCGGAATACTTTCTAGTTTAGGCTCTTCGGCAGTCGTGTCCATAACTGCGACTAAGTACGCCTGACACCCTTCAGTCATCAACTTCGTCACTCAAGAGACGAAACTAAAGGAATTGTGGTTCCTCTTCGACTTCCCACAAATTTAAAGATAGGGCGGCCTCCTAGGTAGAAACAAATTATCCTACTACCACAATTCACTACTGCCCTCTGTTTACCCAACCAATCCATTCTTATGATCACATCGAAGTCATACATGAGTAACACAGCTAAATCGATATTCTCCTTACTACCTCCAATTACGATTTTATAGTAAGCACAACCCAATTAAACCAGTACATTATCTTTCAGCGGGGTGGCAACATGCAGAATCACACTCAACGGTTTTAACTTCATATCAACCAAATCAGCAAACCTAGCAGACACAAATGAGTGTATTGCGCCAGGATCAAACAAAGTACATGCAGCTTGGTCACACAAATAAACTGTACCTGTGACCACGCTTGACATTTCTTTTGCCTCCCTACGGGCTACTGCATAGACTCTCCCTTGAGCTAGGGGTCGATTCTGATCAACTTGGGGAGTGGCAATCGATGGTCCAGCCTGTGGTCGCTGCCCTTGAGGCCTATTTGCTGGGGCTTGGTTTAGGCAAGCCCTCATCTGATGGCCCATCTGACCTCACTTGAAGCACGCTTCAGTTCTTGCCGGGCATGGTCCATTACCATGCCTTCTGCCACAGAGGCGACAGTTCCAGTTCATGGGGTTCGACGGCTTCACAATGTTCTTCTTTATCGGAGGGACAAAACACCTATTGCCAGCCATAGGTCTTTTGTCCATCTGGCGATTGTCTCTAAATAAATTAAACCGCGATTCGGATGCGGCATTTCTCTCCTTTAGATCCCTCTCAATCATTTGTCCTCGTTCATAAATATCCTTGTAGGTCCTCAGATTCAGGGTAATCATTTGGCTGCAAAGCTCAGGCTTCAATCCATCTCGAAATGTCCGCGCTTTCTCTAGGGGATCCTCTACTGATCGGGGTGCATACCTCGACAGTCTGGAGAACTCAGCTTCATACTGGTCCACTGTGAGCTGATTCTGACGCTGTTGTAAGAATTCTACTTGCTTCCTTTCCTAGGCTATCTCCGAAAAGTACTTGTCATTGAATGTCGTAGTAAAGGCATTCCAGGTCATGGCCGTTCCTGCTGGAAAGCCTCCATTCTTGGTGGCAGCTCACCAATTATTCGCGGTCCCTTCTAGCTGGTACACCGCCAATAGCACTTTCTCTTCGTCCGTGAATCTCAAGACTCCAAAAGGCCTTCTCTAATTTCTTGATCCATCTTGGTGCTAGTTCGAGGTCTCCAGTCTCATCAAACTGGGTCGGCTTTAGCTTGATAAATTGCTCGACCAACTGGCCCATCTGCCTGGCCACGATAATTTCTTCCTAGGCATTCGCTATCTCATTACCCTTGGCCTTGATCGCCATTATTTTCATTGCCTTCATTGTTGCCGTTATTAGTGTTGCCGGCAGATATTGCGGCTCCTATCGCTTGGGCTATGGCAACATCCCTATCCTGGATCTGCCTTTCGATGAGGTTGCCAATCCTTTCAAGCGCCCTCAGTACTCCATCCATTCTCGGGTCTTCTGCTCAAGCGGCCTCGAACTAAAGGCTCCGCTCTTGGGTCTTCTAGGTCTCCTAGACGGATTACTCATTCTTATACGTTTTTACTGAGTCCGGTCGACCACAATTTCATCAAGAAATTAGTAACTCATTCATTCAACCAAGTCCAGAGCTACCAAACTATGCCTTAATAGAAACAGTTACAATACAACAACCTTTCACACAACAAATTCCACAGACACTTCAATACGCATTTCATGGCTATTCCTCAATTCCGTTCACTCCAACGGTTCACCAAAACAAGCCATGCTTGTTCACTTAACAGGCCAAAATTCAAAAATGACTTTCAACGGTAAGCATGGAACTTAATCCTCATACATTACCACCACTCTACCAAGACCAAATGTCAATCACATGCGCCAAGCCATATGCCACGCATCACGTGCCTCATTCTAGTAAATTTCCTAAGGTCTTGCTACCCGTCTTTGTCCCAACTTAATCCTCCTTATTACTCCAATCCTCAACCAACTTTGGATCGAGCTGACCATGCTCTGATACCAAACAGACGGCGATGTCACGCCCTGCGCCTCGGGCACGAGCACGCGACTCCCTACAAGTACAAACTATCTCTCGAGGTCCCATGATGTACATGGGTCGAGAGGTTAACCATATTGATAGCAAGCGGAAGCGATACTAAACAAACTCCTCCGTATAATGATAAAAAGGGGACCCGGGTAACGAGAATTCTAATAAATACATAAGTTCCCAAATGTTCAAATAGGAGCATGGCAAACTAGACCTGCTGGTTAGTAGGGGTGACAGGGTAAGTGCAAAATAGGGCCATCATCATCCCAAAAACAAAAACGGCATCGAGTTCACCATCAAAATAACAAACCAGAAACAGGAACTCCAAAGTCGAGCTGCTGGAGTCGTCAGTATCCTCGGTATCCTCAGATGGCTCGTGCTCCGAAAGAGTGTTAGAGCGGACCTCCATCATATCCTCGAGTGTCTTGTCCACTAACGGCTCTACCTAGTCGTCCTCGGTGGCCTCGATCACTATAACCTCATCAGTGTCCTCCAGGGTTGGGGTCTTCTCAAGACTATTCCTCGAGCTAGCGACTGATCCCTCGGCCTCCACTGAATCTCGAGCGGGATGGCACCAATTAGGGATCACCTTACGGGGCACCTCAGTGGGCTTCAATGGCCCCGTAGAAGCATCCCCTATCTTCTTGAACCAGGCCTCGTACTTGTGAGGCTTCCAGCTACTGCCACCCTCATCTACCCAGACGACCGTGCACTTCCTAACATACACCATCCCCTATCCATCTGGGAACTCATCAAAATATACTAACATCTCCTTTGGGTCACCAAACCTGATTGGCCACATTCTTAAGATCTAGGATCTGAAAAATAGGTCCCACAACGGGGTGAGATTTACATCTTAGTAAGGTAGGTCTTAACCTTAGGTAAGGTTGACTGTTCACTCAAGCAAATGCAATCACAAATAATTTATAAAAAATTACATGAGGCATTCAACTGTCAATAAACAACATACGAATGTCAAGCATGCAGTCATGGCATCAATTCACATCATTAGAATCAAGTACGCGTTGTCATGCCCATTCACACCTTCCGCCCTTTCAGTCCGCCTCACTTTCATGCCCGCGTTTAGAACGCCTCAGGCTTGGTCCACGTAAACGCATCAAACCGTCTCATTGACAAACCCACGTAAACGCATCACGTTTTCAATCTCATTCCAGGCCTGTGTCGACACATCTCAACTCGGTCTTGCATTTCAACGCATCAAGACCATGGCCTTCTCAACCCCGCGTCTCGTACGCCTTAGGGTGCCATTCGATTCAAACCCCACGCCTCAGCGTCTCAGAGTATCCATTCACACAACCCTGCATCTCAACGTATCAAGGTGTCACAACCTCTCGGACATGCCACAAGTTCATTTCATCTCATAGCAAACGTTCGAATGCTAACTCATGCGACGAATGACACATTCATGGCATGCGAGACAATTAAATTTAACATGCAAATGCGACAATCAATTTATGGCACAAGCCTTGTCAAACAATCAAGTCCTCTATATCTTTCTAGGATGTACATTAGACAATCACATTATAAACCTCCAAGAATTGATCAATTCGCACACAATTCACCCAATCGAGTCCAATCCTCCTATCAAAGGTTTAGAATCCCCTTACCTTATGTTAAAACCAACAAAAACCTCTTCCCAAGCACTCTAAGGATTCGGTCCAAATGGTTCAAGAACAACTCAGCCGTCTAACCTAAGGAAATTCCTCCAATCGTCAATTTTCCTCGCTCAATTCATCAATCTATGAAACATGAACCTCATGGACCTATCAATTAACATTTTAATACGTCTCAACAATGAATTTGGAACCCATTTCCATCACCAACAGCCTCCCATAGAACCAATATGCACAGAACCGAAACAACGCATTTTCGGTTCTGTGTATATCCCAACTAATTAGCCCTTAAACTAACTTAAATCCTCAATTTATCCACTAATCTACTTGCTAACATGTAGTTTTAAGGGTTGGGAAGCCTCACCAAAAATTTGGAGCCAAGGTGACGCCGAAAAGTCCTTGAACAGCGCAGGTTCCTTCGGGTTCTCCTCCGGTCAGTTTTTGCCCTTCAAACACAAGACCCATTTAGGGTCGAAACTCCATCAAATTTCTCCAAACTTTTTACCACAGTTCATTCCACATGTCTTCTGAATGTCCACAAAGTTTGATCGAGAAATTCAAAGGATTCGGGGTTCTATGAAGTCTAAACCGTAGCTTACCTCCCGTTGCGACGATTTCCGTCGACTTCCGGGAGATTGGCCGGCCGAAGGCCCTCAGGTGGTCAAATGGCTTGCTTCCACTTCGAAAATGTCAGTAAGAGGACAAGGAAAGGGCTGGCGGTTGGCTCTAGTCCAGGTGGTGACCGGAGGTGGCGATCGGGAGTGGCGAACGACGGCGGCAGAACCGATCGGGCGGTAGAGCTTCCAGGCGTGAAGAAGAAGAAGAAGATGGGCAGAATGAGGGGGTGTTCGGCCAAGGAGAGAGAGAGAGAGAGAGAGGTTTATACTTCAATGGCTTGGTCAACTTATTGAATGGTAGGTTAAAAGGTGACTCTATCAACATCATAGCCTAATCCTTTGACCCTTGTCCATGTGTCAATCAATGTTCATCTAATGGCTCTCATTTTATTCAATTTTTGGCAGCTATAATGAGATTTCAATGGCCAAAGTGCCCTCATCCAATTATATAGGCAAGGTTAGGCTTAAGGGGCAAAATTGTAATTTTACCATCGACATCCGGAACGTCATTTTTCTAATTTCAATTTTCTTCGATAAGGCGACGGCCAATCCAGTTATAATGTTGAAATTCTTGATTCTCCAATTTCTAATTTCGAGACTCATTTCTGAATCATTTCTCTATCGGACGTGGTTCCAGCCTATCTCAAACTGGCGAGCGATTTTTGCAGACGCTACGCGTATCGACCCTGTGATTCATATCACAATTAGGGCTCATCAATTCATGGCGACTTTGGTTGTCATGTAATTGTGAGGGTCTATCACTAATTCCGACGGTCTCGATCATCATTGTTCGATTTAAGAAAATTTTGCAAATTATACATTGGTTAAGCGGCATCACCCGCGCTCCAATCATATAACGCTAGCAATGCATTCCTTAATCGTTCTTGAATCAGACATTTATGACTCTAAATGTTCCCTCGACAATCCTTATGGTCAAAGCGCCATTTCCTATTCGAATTCCCTAGGTCCACGTATCTTGTCTCGCGTTAGCCTTTCCCTTTTAGTCAGTCAACTCGAGATTGATTAGATCCGAGCGAGATACGACTAAAATACATCATTAGATACTTTCTCATTGACGAGTCTTGAAATGACGGGAAAAATCAGAATGTCACAAGTGTTGTGTATACTTCGATACTTGAAAACCTCTCCAGTACGAGGTTTAAGATTCTTAAAAAAATGTCATCTTGAGATCAAAGGGTTTACTGATACAGACTGGGCTGGAAATATTTTTTATAGAAGATCAACATCAGGATACTTCATCTTCGCGAGAGAAAACTTAGTTACTTGTAGAAGCAAGAAGCAGAAGGTGGTGACATTATCTAGTCTAGAGGCCAAATTTAGAGGGACGGCTAAAGGGTTATTTGAACTCCTTTAGGTTAAGAAGTTAATGTCAGAGATTGGGTTCGCTCCTAGAGCTGAGATGAAATTGTTTGGTACAATCTATTCAACATGATTGTACCAAACTTGTTGAAGGGGGCCGTCTTTTTATCAAGCAAAACTTGAACTCTAAAGTGATTCAATTTTCATTTGTGCGATCTGAAGACCAGTAGGCAGATATTTTAACGAAAGCTATATCAAGCAAGGTCTTGCATAGCTCACTTGACAAGTTGGACATTCATAACATCTATGCACCAACTTGAGGGAGAGCATGGGAATGAGCTGAAAATTATATGTATGAATTGTAATTAGCTAGATTAAAGGTTATGCCTTTTAGGATTATTTCCTTTCTCTGTGTATGTATGTGTATATATATATCTTTCAGTCATTGTAAAAGATATGAAGAAGATATATAGAAAATCAGAGAAATACATTCTTTCTCGAAATCTCTCTCTGTTAACAGTTGAGAACCAGTAGAACAAAGTCATAAAAGTTGTCAAATCTGACCAAGGTGGGGACTTTTTCTAATGCGGGCTACATTAACTAAAATTATAATTTTATAATTTTATGGGATTAGTCTAATAAGATAAGATATAAATATTTTTAGTTAGTTTAATATGGGGCTAGCTTATATAGGGATAGTAAAAGGCAAATCTGTGAGGAGAGTGTCTATAGCTGAAAACTCTATAAATAGTGCTCAAGTTTCTTCTCTAACCCTGATGATGCCAAAAAACGATAGAAAGCAGATGATGAAAAACAAAATCGATAGAATAATGAACAATCGTTGTTCTCTCAAAAACAATATCAAATTGTATATTCTTCAAATATTCAAAAACTGCCTCAAAACCCTCGAAACAAAACTTATATAGGTGTTAACCCTAATGACAATAAGATTCGCAAAATTACAAAAAATATCCCAAAAATAGAAAATTGCCTAAAAAAAAAGATGCATAAATATCACACAATATTTGCATCATTCTCTCCTGCTAGGAAAAGATTCGGCCTCAAATTTGTTTCCTCTTCATTGTCGCCAATCTCTTCAGGGTCTTCTTCCTCGTCCATGTGATAAGTTGACAAATCTGCTACTTTAAAAGTTCCGGATACATTATACTTACCTGGCAGATCAATCTTGTAAGCATTGTCACTGATTCGCTCCAGAATTCTGAAGGATCTGCCAGCTTTAGGTTGTAGCTTGCCAAACTTGTTTGCTAGAAAACACTCTTTACTGAGGTGAATCCAAACTAGGTCACCCTCCTTGAAGACAACTCTTTTCCTGCGCCTATTAATGTGCTGCTTATACTTCATGTTCTGTCTGTTGATCTGATTATGGACCTAGGAATGCAACTCTTTGATTTGTTTTGTGTGTTCTCTAGCATCTGAGCTAAACTGCTTGTGAAATGGTAATGGAGTGAGATCCAACGGAGTAATTGTATTACGCCCATATACCACCTCAAAAGGGATCTTGCCTGTAGTACGATTCTCAGATTTGTTGTACGCAAATTTTGCTTGAGGCAACGCCAAATCCCATTGCCGTGGGTTATCTCCAATCAAACTTTGCAGCACATTTACTAAACTTCTATTGACAACTTATGTCTGACCATCAGTCTAAGGATGATGCGAGGAGCTAAACTTCATATGTGTGCCCATGTGCATCCAAAGAGTACGCAGAAGTGACTTACAAACTTCACATCACGATATGAGGTTATGGACTTAGGAACTCCATGCAGTTTAACAATTTCCTGCAGGAACAATCGAGCGACCTATGAAGCATCAAAGGTCTTGTTACATGGAATAAAGCGCACCATCTTTGAAAACCTATCAAGAACCACCATGATGGAATCCTTATTCCGCTACGTTCTTGGTAAACCCAAGACAAAGTCAAGGCTGACATCTTCCCATGGTACGATTGGAACAGATAGAGGCATATATAGGCTAGCATTAGTACTCTTGATTTTCACTACATGACATACCTGACACCTCTCTATAAAACGCTTCACCTCTCGCTCTATTCGTGGCCAATAAAAATGTTTGCACAACAAGGCCATCGTCTTATCCACGCCAAAGTGCCTAGCTAGACCTCCTTCATGACCCTCAATAATAATGACTCCCTCAAAAAATATTGAGGAATGCATAGTCTATTATCTTAAAAGAGATAACCATCCACAACCTGAAATTACTAAAAAGGCTCCGCTTGGCTCTTCCTCCAGATATCTCCAAAATAAGAATCATCAACATATAAATCCTTAAAAGTTTCAAAGCCTAGAACTTTTACCTGCATTGTAAACAGCAAAGAGTGTTTTCTGCTTAATGCATCAGCCACACTATTTAGCACACCCGCCTTATGCTTGACGGAAAAATCGAAAGCATGAAGAAACTCCACCTACTTCGCATGCTTAGCATTCAGTTTGTGCTGTCCATTAATATATTTCAAGGCTTCATGATCAGAATACAAGAGAAACTCTATCGAAATCAGATAGTGCCTCCAATGCTCCAAACTCTTCACAATAGCATAAAATTCTTTATCATAAGTTGAATACTTATTGTTTGCTTCATTTAGCTTCTCACTGAAGAATGCTACAGGTTAATTTTTTTGACTCAGGACACCCCCAATACCAACGCTTGAAGCATCGCAATGCACGTCAAAAATCTCATTAAAGTCAGGAAGCACTAGAACAGGTGCCTCAATCAACTTCCTTTTCAATAATTGAAAGGCAACTTTTGCCTCCTTAGTCCACACAAATTTACCTCCTTTCAAACAATCCGTTAAAGGTGCAATAATAGTACTGAAATCCCGAACAAACCTCCGGAAAAAAGACACAAGCCGATGAAAGCTACGTACCTCATGAATATTTTTCGAAATCTCTCAGTTTGTAATAGCTTCAATTTTAGCTAGATCCATCCGAATGCCCTCCTTGGATATAATATACCCCAAAAAGGTCACATAATCAGTCATGAAGTGACATTTCTTGGTGTTAGCATATAATTTATGCTCCCTCAATGTTTCAAACACCCTTCTCAAATGTTGCAAGTGTTGTTCAATTGATGCACTATAGACCAAAATATCATCGAAATAAATGACAACAAATTGACCAATAAAAGGACGAAACACCTTATTCATCAGCCTCATAAAGGTGCTCGACGCGTTATAGAACTCAAAAGGTATCACCATCCACTCATACAGACCATCTCTAGTTTTAAAGGCTGTCTTCCACTCATCTTCAAGTCGCACTCTAATATGATGATATCCGCTTCTCAAGTTTATCTTTGAGAAGATAGTTGCCCCATATAACTGATCAATTAAATCATCAAATCTTGAGATAGGAAAGCGATACGTTATCGTGATCTTGTTGACACCTTTGCTATCCACGCACATTCTCCACGACTCGTCTTTCTTTGGAACCAATAAAGCCAGCACTGCACAAGGGCTCATGCTTTCTCGGATTGCACCCTTTTCTAATAATTCTTGCCCTTGCCTTTGCATCTCCTCATGCTCCTTAGGATTCATCCTATAAGCTGCCTTAATAGAGATAACAGCTCTAGGAATGAGATCTATACAATGCCGAATGTCCCTCGTGGGTGGTAATCCAGGTGGTAATT
The DNA here is from genome assembly GCA_028455895.1 of Rhodomyrtus tomentosa. Lineage (NCBI taxonomy): Eukaryota > Viridiplantae > Streptophyta > Magnoliopsida > Myrtales > Myrtaceae > Rhodomyrtus > Rhodomyrtus tomentosa. The sequence continues at coordinate 28,905,078 of JAPCWY010000007.1, forward strand.
ACTCCGGTAGGATATCAGCAAACTCTTCAATTATAGGCAGAACTTGAGTTGGAATCTCTGGACTATCAAGATTCTGTTCCACGACTACAACAACGAAAAGCTCTGGCATGCTCACCGCCTCTTCCTGAAATTCTGATTTGGAAAGCAGATTATTTTTTCCTTCTTTTCTCAAATCTGAAGGCCCTAGAGTAATGGTCCGACCATCCTTTTTGAAGGTGTATGTATTTTTGAATCCATTATGCCGCGTTTTCCTACCTTATAAATCTGAAACTTCTCACCACACAAATAACGCCTCCAGATCTTCAGAGCAAAGATGATTTCTGCCAATTCCAATCAAACTGCCAAGGTCTTCCCAATAGAATATGACAGACATCCATTCCAACTACGTCATCCCACACTTCATCAGTATACTTATTCCCGATCAAGAACTGCACTAAACACCTCTTGTTCACTTTAACTTCGTTTCCCTTTTTAAGCCATGACAGCTTATAGGATTGAGAATGTTTGATAGTTTCAATCCCAACTTTTCGACCATAATAGTAGATATCACGTTTTCACAACTTCTTCCATCAATTATCATACTACACACCTTTCCTCCACTAGTGCACTTCGTATGAAAGATATTATGCCTAAGCCACGATTCATCATCTACCTCAGCAATATTTAAAATCCTATGCACAACTAGAGACTCACCAGAATCAGCATAGAGAATGTCCTCTCGATCTGATTCTGCATTCTCTCTTTCTTCTTCAGATTCTTTGTTATATGGATCTTCAAAAAGCGCTAAGTTACCAAGAAAGGTCACAATCTGCCGGTTCGAGCAATCAACCTCGAAATGCCCCAGTCCCTGACACTTAAAGCATCGTTTAGCTGCAGCTCCTCCCCTACTAGAACCACTACTACCATGTTCTCCTTTTTGTGCAGAATATGAACTCGCGCCCTTAATTGCGGCCGGAGTTGAAGAACTCCTCGCTCTCCCTCGGAATTCTTTACCTGACCACTTGGAATTGCTGCCTGACACTTAGAACCACTGCTCTTTCTTTTACATTGTCCCTCCACCTTTAGGGCCAGTCTACATACATCCTCATACGCCCAATACTGCTGTAATTGGACAGCGTCAGAAATCTCATAACGCAACCCTGCAAGGTATCGAGCAATCGTTTGCTCGTCTTCCTCCGCTACATCACAACGCATCCGCAATCGATCAAATTCCTCCGTAAACTCCTTAACCGACCGATCACCTTGCTTGACATTATGATACTCGATAAACGCCTCTTGCCTATAATGGGTAGGCAAAAAAAAAAATTGTAACAGCTTTTTCATCTTCTCCCAACGATCCACCTTTGGCTTCCTTTCTCTAGCACGTTGATTTCTTACGTGTTCCCACCAAATCGATGCATGTTTTCGTAGCCAAATAGCCACCAATTTTACTTTTTGGCTCTCGGTCAGATCCTTGAGATCAAAGATCTGTTCTACCGTATGTAACCAATCAATAAACTCATCAGGATGAGTCTTACCATGAAACTTAGGAATCTCGATCTTCATCTCGAAATTTTGAAAAGAAGTCTGATTTCCAGGTTGTACTCCTCGATTTCGCCCCTAGTTCAGAACCATAACATGATTGTCTTCCTCCTCTTCAACCTCGGTTGAGTCAACAGATTTCGCTCCTTCTTTAGGTTACACGTCAAGCCCTACCTCCGCAAGACGTCGCTGCATACCTTGAACTTGTCTCCTTAGCTCTTCGATTTCTATGTCTCGCAGGTGTTGCAAACGCGGTTGCTCATCTGAATCAGGAACGACTTCACGTCTCAAGCCTCCACGACCACGCTGCCTTCGACCACCACGATTTTGTTCAGCCATCAGTTCGAAGTAACCTGTGCTCTGATACCAAATGATGCCGAAATACAATAGAAAGAAGGCAATGAAAAACAAAATCGATAGAATGAGGAACAATCGTTGTTCTCTCAGAAATGATATCAAATCGTATATTCTTCAAATATTCAAAAACTGCCTCAAAACCCTCGAAACAAAACATATATGGGGGTGTTAACCTTAATGACAATAAGATTCGCAAAATTACGAAAATATCCTAAAAATAGAAAATTGCCTAAAAATAAAATATGCCTAAATATCACACAATATTTGCATCACCTGATACACAAATAACCTCACATAAGAAGAAATTGTAGAATGTGATTCGTGAGGGGCAATCTCATTTAGCTAGTGATATAGAGGGCAATACAAGAAAATCACTTAAAACTTGGATCATCGTCATTCCGCATCAAGAGCGATGGATTTCAATTCAGGTGCGTAAATCTCTTTTTCTCCATTACTGTGTTCTATATCCTAACTATGGTGATATTGTGCTGTGAATTGGTCAAATCTAGTTTTTTGGTCTGCTAGGAGTCAGGATTGAAGTGATCAACCTACATTAGATTACAAGCGACATCCAGCTATGACTAACAAACACGTTGGGGTTAAGATGCATGCCAGTTAGGTGCGCCCATCCTTGACAATTGGGTGCGCGCGCCTTTGATCGACAGTAGCGCATCCTCGTCTACAAGGGGCATGCCCTAGATCGTAAGGAGTATTCACCGGAACCTTAGACGTGCACCAGACCCTCACCAACGGCGGGCTCCCCGGTTTCTATGCAAAATCACAGAGGAGAAATATCGAAATGCGAGTTTTTCCCTAGCAAGAAAGAAAAGAGCACACACTCTTTTGGTTTTGCTTCATACTAAGATCAGAAAGATCAAATATGCATGGAGTTTAGTTTTTTTTTTTTCTTTTTCTTTTCTCAGCAAAGAGAAACGGACAGTGCGCGTGCTCGAAAGCTAGTGATAACCAAAGCGAGATTACATATGTTTAGAGGTCAGAAAATGCACTAAGAGCAACTACGTTCATCCTTGTCTTCAGGCAAAAGGACATTCGGTGGGGAACATTTTTTCATGTTGAGCAGGCATCTCTCTGATCAATATCAGTCCGAAGCACGCCCATGTTGGTGGAGTGCAGCAAGTACACAGTAAAAATAAGTGGGCTTCAGTTAACAGAGGCCGAGTCTGATACTGTTCCTAGAGTCCTGGACTGGCAGAGCTGGTGATCTGTTGTCTCTCTTCGGGCTTGTTCAAACATTCCCTTTAGAAAACGAGGTTATCTCTACTGCTTTAAGGGAGAGCGTGAAGTTTTGGTCTCACATTGTATTAATGAGGCTGTAAGAATGAATATTGAATTTGGATGTGAGTGTAAGATTATAGGTGGTTCTGCAACAGAACATAATGGGCATAAAGACACTTCAAGTGTCAATATTTGTGTAATCGTTTTTCAAAAATTAGCATATAAGTGATAAAAAAAAAATATTGGCATCAAAGTGCATACCGTACACAAATATTGACACTTGAGGTGTCTTTTTACCAATTATATTATACATTTTCAACTCCATCACAGGTCTTCGACAAAAAAAAAACAAAAAAAAAAAAAACAAACAAACACTTCATCGCTGGTCAATAAAAGCCATTAGGTTCGTGCTCTCAAATGTTTGTGACTTTTGAGGCTTGGTATTCGGATTTCTCGTTGTATGCTTATATGTGTGAGTGAGATTGCAGGGGATTCTACGATGGACAAAATTGGCGGTCCACTCTTTTTACATAACTCTATCGGGTCAAAGTACTCCAATCCCATTCAAGTTGCAATCAACCATCATCTAACGGGTAATTTCAACCGGATCAAATAAAGGAAAAGTTGCGCCACTCCACTGCCTCATCGTTATATCACGAGAAGAAGCTTTAGCATTCTAAAAAAATGTTCTAAGAAAAGCAAAATTCGATTTTTTTTTTTTTTAAACTTAAGCGTGAAGCACAGTTATTCTGTGGTGTTTCTATAACCTTATCACTGTCATTTTCTGAAAGTGAACTGTACTTTAATTTGAAGGGAATGATGAATGCAAGCTAAGTAAGTGAAATCCTTACAACAAGCGAACACGACAACTGTTACATGTCAATTTCATCCACGAAATCCAATTGAGGCAAGTGAATCAAAAGATAAAATCTGTACTTGAGCTTAACGACTGGATGAGTCCCTAGGAAACCTGGGAAAAAGGCCATACTCGGCTTCTTCAATAGGGGTTTCTTGTAACTGATATGACTGTTGTGGTGACACTTGGAGGAGAGATCATGGTCTTCGAGCCAGCCTAGGAAATCAAATTTAACAATTTATCCTATTGGCACGCACTCCTGGAAATAGTCAATTGTAATTGAGGCCATATGATAATTAACTAAGTCCGGAAAATCAGTGAGATATACATAACTCAAATGCGTTGAACTAGAATCAGTCTGTTCCCTTAATTTGCTCTATCACTCGGAGTTGTAAGCTATGGCTGTGGCTGTTTTGTCTAGACTTCCTCGCCTTTGGTCGGGGCTTATTCTCACGCCATCTTACGTTGGAGTTTTCTATGTAATTCCGATTCTACGAAACACGACAGTATAGATCTCCTAATTTGACGTGTCGGGTGTTGTAAGCATTTCATTTATCACTTAAGTATAGTCCGATAGACCCATTCATTTCAATTTCAAGCAAGCGAACTTGTTCTCTCTTTCAATACACAACGGTAACATTAGTGTTTTCTCCTCTGGCACACTTCTTGTGCAAATGGTACTTTCTACATTGGTCGCGTGTCTTATGCGTAATCTTTTATCAATACAACAAAATTATCTCGAATTAGAAGATGATTGGCTGGTGGTGTATGAGAATTCTTGCACGAGCCGGGCTCAATCGCAGCCGATAAGTAGATAAAATAGAGACTACTTTTGAGATGCATGCTTATCAATGGTCATGATTTACTTCGTTCACGATATACTAGACCACAATCTCAGATGATGGACGGAACAAATTGTCATGTAATTCTCATTCTATAATTGATTATGTCGACCACGTCATTTATAAAATAAGCCTACATGATATGTCATTTGCATCGTGTTAACAAATGTCCTAAGTATACTCGTTACGTTTACTTTATAATATTTAAAATTTTAATAACGAATATCACTTAACAAAGACATTTTTCGTCACTCTCCCCTCATCAATGAAAACAAAGAGGAGCAGAACTTTTCTCCAAATCTCACGCCACTCCATGTCTCCAACCCCCACAAACGCATCCCTCACTTCACTTGCGAGTCACGAGACGACCCTTTTGGTGGATCCAATTTCAGTACTATAAAACTTATTAATGTAAAACAGGTTGCATCGCATTCTCTCGTTCATAGTCTCATCCATTCGGGCAGCACTAAGATAACCGCAAAGGAGAAGGGGAAACGATGGAGGGCAGGGAAGACGACGTGAGGGTGGGAGCGAATCGTTATGCAGAGGGGCAAGCCATCGGAACGTCCGCCCCAACCCATGGAGAAGAGAAGGACTACCAAGAGCCGCCGCCTGCCCCATTGTTCGAGGCAGCGGAGCTATCGTCGTGGTCGTTCTTCCGGGCAGGTATAGCAGAGTTTGTGGCGACTTTCTTGTTCCTCTACGTGACGGTGCTCACGATGATGGGCGTGGAGAGATCTAGCAACAAGTGCGCGACCGTGGGGGTCCAAGGCATCGCTTGGGCCTTTGGTGGCATGATATTCGCTCTCGTGTATTCTACTGCTGGCATTTCAGGTTGATCCTTGGTACTTCTATGCAAAAAAGCACGTTTTACTTGCCTTGTATCCCAGTTAAAAACAAGAAATTTTGTGATATCACTATCAACCTTTTTAATAGTGTATGTTGTTACATGAATACGCGGATTAATTTTTAATTATTTTATATGACCATTCATTATTGTCATCACACGGTGAAAATCTGCCAAGTTAATGATGTGCGGTATTGTATTATACACAAGGCGGGCACATTAATCCGGCTGTGACTTTTGGGCTGCTATTGGCGCGGAAGCTGTCGCTCGCCAGAGCGGTGTGGTACGTGCTGATGCAGTGCATGGGAGCCGCGTGCGGTGCCTGGGTGGTGAAGAGCTTCCAAAAGAGCCAGTTCGAGAGGCTCGGCGGCGGCGCCAACACAGTGAGCTCTGGCTACAGCAGGGGAGTCGCGCTCGGAGCCGAGATCCTCGGCACCTTCTTCCTGGTCTACACTGTCTTCTCCGCCACCGACGCAAAGCGAAACGCCCGCGACTCCCACGTCCCTGTAAGGACACAATTTGCTCTAAAAAACAAAACAATGTGTCTCCTCTTTATCAGCAATGTGTACCAAGATGTGTCTGCATTTGAAATGGCTGGTGATGTGGTCAGGTTTTGGCACCGTTGCCCATTGGATTTGCAGTATTCTTGGTGCACTTGGCCACGATTCCCATAACCGGGACCGGCATCAACCCGGCCAGGAGTTTCGGGGCAGCCCTCATCTATGACAGGGCGCAAGCTTGGGATGACCACGTAAAGCTTCTACTTCCCATCAATTTTTTGTGATTCTTTTTTTTTTTTTATAAATTTACCATAAAAAGATTATTGCCGATTTTGATCACTTTTTAACGTGATTAAAAAAGATCAAAAAGCACGTCAAGCACTCACCTGATCCGCGATATTTTATTGGGAACGCAGTGGATATTTTGGGTTGGGCCATTCACCGGAGCGGCACTCGCGGCGATGTACCATCAGCTGGTGATGAGGAACGTTTTCTTCAATTCCAATTTTTTCAAATCCAAGTACATCGTTTGAATCTGAAAAGAATAAGGGTGCTTTTGAATGGTGTGTTATAATGTATATGAAGTGCTGTATTCCTAACTAAGTATATACAAATTTGTATCGGGCGGGTGGGATGTGAGGAGTGTAGTTGCATACCCCCCCTAAAGTTCAATAAAATTCGTGGATGATTATGTTGTTGAGAAAATTCTATTGCTGATGAAGATACGAGTCGTAGTATATAGGTCTATGTGTGGTGACGATCATTGTCCTTAAGTGATGATTTATGTCATCATTATTGTTGTTGCCTGGTTCAAAGCAAATAAACCTCCTTAATATACGCCAAAGGAGGATCAAGTTTAGCAATTACTCAATTTCTCTCCTGAAAATTTACCTTAAACGTGTAGTCAATATGTAAAAAAGAGAAGAAGAGAAAGTTGTTTTGAAGAAGAGTTCTGGAGAAGAGAAAGTTGTTACAAACAATGTGTGATTTGATATCTTTTATAGACAATCAAACAAGACATCTCTTGAGAATAGGTACATTATCAGACTATCATCATTTTTCATGATCAACCACAACTTATCTTCGTATCAATAATCACTTATTTTCATATCCGGCGACCATTTGTCTCAATTATTTACAAAATAACAAACTATTTCAACAATGAGGTGCGTTTTGTCGACTCTCGATCTCTATTTATATGGCGCCGGGGTGTGTTTATGGACCAAAGTTTCAAACACACGGTTTCATTCTTTTTCTTTTCTTTTCTTTTCTTTTTTCCCGTTAAGGTCCAAGCTTTGAAGTTACCATTAAATGCGTTGTTGGCATATTCGATCTTTTCAAACGTATTTAATCGCTATGCTAAAATCACGTGTACACTGCTATGATATTTAGAAATTGAATCACGTATCATATTAAACTTTTGGATTAGAATTCATAATGAGGAATCAGAGCCCTGGTTATGCACTTTTCACGTGTGCATTTACCTCAGTAAAAAAAAATAAAAAATCACTCGCGCTCCTAATCTGACTTGCACGTGATAAGAGACGTTAAAATATACCACCATGCTTGGCAACAGAGTTCATACACTTATTATACACATGTGGTCTTCCTCCATTTGATAGTTTAAAAAATATTTTTCTTCATATTTAATACAATAAATTTTTTTTCCGATCAATCTTTTGATTGATGGATAATTTTTCATGTTTTTGTGTCTTGATAATAAGTGTATTGCAAGTCCTAAAACTTCTTACAAAAATCCAATTAAATTCTAAAACTTTCAAAAAGTGTAATTGAGTCCTATAGAACTTGTCAAATTGTTCCTCCATTAGCTTTGTCCAAATTAATGGACGGAAAATGATGACCTGACATTTTTTAATCTATGGAGACATATGGTGCTCGTTAGATGCCATATCAGTGCTAACAAAGCTTAAAAATTGAAAAAAATGGATATGCTCCAGAATTCTTAAAACTAATCATGAGAGTCATAAAAATTGCAAAAAGTACATTCGAGTTTTAAAACTTGTCAAATTAGTATAATCGAGCCCCTCCGTTCACTTTGACTAATGGAAAATGCTTATGTGAGTTTTTTTTAATATTTTTCTCTCCTACTTAAGACGTGATTAAAACGACATGGTTTTGGCCTAAATGTGATTTTAAATATAATTTTTATTTAAGTTAATTAAAAAATAAGCTAAAATCAAATAATGGTGAGGCCGTCGCCGCTGCCGCACTACTATCGAAAAGGGCTTGCGTTGGTGGGGAAGTGGTCATTGGGGCTGCCCAAATGTGCACGAGGGCCAACCAACCCTCGCCTGTGGCCAGCGACCCTTGCCCAAATGTGGATGAGAGCCAGCTAATCTTTTTCAGTGGTGGTGAGTCGGCAACAGCGAGGGCCGGTTCTGCTTCTGCATTCTTCTTTTACCTTTTTTGTAATTTGGATTATTTTTAGATTAATTTCAATCAGACTTATTTTTAAAAGAAATTTTAGACAAAAATGATATCGATTTAGCTAGATCATCGCCACTTAGGAAAGAGAAAATATATAAAACAGCTCCATAAACATTTTACATTAGCCAAATTGAACGGAGTTAACTGAACGACTCAATTGCATTAATTTGATAAGTTTTAGAATACGATTGCACTTTTTGCAAGTTTCAAGGCTTAATTGTATTTTCATAACAAGTTTTAAGATTGCTAGAGAAGACATCCCAAAAAGATAGCCGAAAACTAACATAAGAAAACATAAAACATAAAAGCAAGACGACTACGGAATCCCAAATCTGGGAAATGGAGAAATTCCTTGGAATTCAATAAGGAGCAACATTTACACAAACGTAAAAACTTTCAGTCATATTAACGGCAGGAAATGGAGCAACCAAAGCACGAAATGCAGAAGAGAAAGAAAATGGAGTCGTCGATTGCTGGTGAAATGCACAAACGAGAAAATTCACCCACTGCTGAACAAAAGCATGTTCAGCAATCCGTTTACAAAGATTAAAAATAAAAAACTCTCCATTTGTTTCGCTAAAAATAAGAAATTTAAAAAGTATTTTCTAAAAAATAATCGTATATATTGCCGAAATCAATGAACAAAAAATATTTTCATCATTTATGCAAATGGTTAGACATGTATTTTTATCGGTAATGAAATATTGCATGAAACGTAATTTGCTTGTACTGCTCAAAGTAGAATACATATTAGACATAGGCAGTTCCGTGGAATCGCCGGTTCCGGTTTCGGTTCCGAACTTTTAATTTTATTTTTAAAATAATAAAATAAAATAAATAAATTATTAATTATAAATTATAATCAAATTATACATTGTAATAAAATTTAAAAAAAAAGAAAAAGAGGAGGAATAGGCTTGAACTTAATGAATTATTATTAAGCACCTACATATCATATTAGGAATAGAAGAATCAAAACTCATGTAGTTCTCTTACCTTTGGTAACCCCAACTTATCTCATCGTCAATTGTCGCTACCCGTTGTTGTGGTAGCGGTAGTATCTTCACAGTCATCACTGAAGAATTCGTGTACTCGATCCAGCTCTTGTTGTCGAAATTTAGCCTTTATTCAATCATTGACACAAACTTGAATCTTCACATTTTCCGGACTTAATCTTGAACAGTGGGGTCCAAAATTAATCCTCTAGCGCTAAATGCTTGTTTAACTGCCACTGTTGAAGAAGGGATCGATAAAATTTATCTTGCGATGGGGGAAAAAATTGGAAATTGAGTTGAATAGTTCTTCCACCACTCAAGAATCTTGAAATCTGCATTGTGTTCAGAATCACTAAACTCAAAAGCAATTGTTAAATAGTTTTCTAATTCGAAATACTACCTGTTGTCCCTTTCTATTTTTTTTCCTACTCATGAGCATTTTATACCCTCTACTAAGTGAAATAATCGCATCACTTTGTAAGACATTATGATGTGCAGATTCACATCCACTGTCGCTTAAACCATATCTACTACAAAATTCATTATTTAATGTGTGACATTCTGATTTTTCTTGTCATTTCAAGACTCGTTAATGAAAAAGTATCTAACGATGTATTTCAGTCGTATCTCGCTCGGACCTAATCAATCTCGAGTTGACTGACCAAAATGGAAAGGCTAACGCAAGATAAGGTACGTGGACCTAGAGAATTCGAATAGAAAATTGCACTTTGACCATAAGGATTGTCGATGGGATATTTAGAGCCATAAAAGACCGATCTAAGAATGATTAAGGAATGCATTGCTAGCTTTATATGATTGGAGCGCAGGTGATGCCGCTTAATCAATATATAATTTGTAAAATTTTCCTAAATCGAACATCGATGATCCAAACCATCGGAACTAGTGATAAACCCTCACAATTACATGACAACCAAAGTCGCCATGAATTGACGAGCCCTAATTGTGATACGAATCACAGAGTCGATGCACGTAACGTATGCAAAAGCCGTCTGTCAGTTCGAGATAGGCTGAAATCACGTCTGACAGAGAAATAACTCAGAAATGAGTCTCGAAATTAGAAAATGGAGAATCAAAAATTCCAACATTATAACTGGATTGGTCGTCGCTTTATCGAAGAAAATTGGAGTTAGAAAAAGGACGTTCCGACGTCGGGGATAAAATTACCATTTTGCCCCTCAAGCCCTAATCTTGCCTACATAATTGGATGAGGACATTTTGGACATTGAATACCCTCAATAGCTGTCGAAAATTGGAAGAGATGAGAGCCATTGGGTGAGCATTGATTGACACAATGGACAAGTGTCAAAGGATTAAGCTTTGATTTTGATGGAATCACTTTTAACCTACCATTCAACAAGTTGAATCTTGAAAATGAAGTATAAACCTGTCATTCCCTCTCTCCTTGGCCGAACACCCCTCCATTTGCCAATTTCTTCTTCTTCTTCTTCTTCTCTTCTCCTTGCTACTGAGAACTCCCCAACCGACCAGATTTTGTTCACCCGTTTACCGCCGTCAACTGCCACTTCCAGCGACTTCCAGCCGCCGAACCAACACCTGCTGCTTCCTCATCCTCTTGCTGACGTCCTCCAAGTAGAAGTAAGCCATTTGACCACTTGAGGAGCTTCGGCCGACCAATCTCTCGAAAGTTGACAGAAACCGTCGCAGCTGGAGGTAAGTCACGGTTTAGGCCTCATAGGACCCCGAAATCTTTGAGTTTTTTGACCAAATTTTGTGGACATCTAGGGGACACATAGAATGAGCTGTGGTAAAAATTTTGGGTGAATTTGATAGAGTTTTAAGCCCGAATGAGTATTGTGTTTGAAGGGCCAGAATTGACCGGTTGTAGACCCGAAGAAGCCGGCACCATTCAAGGACTTTTTGACATCGCCTTGGCTCCAAATTTTTTGTGAGACTCCCCAACCCTTAGAACTACATGTTAGCAAGTATATTAGCAACTAAATTGAGGATTTAAGTTGGTTTAAGGGCTGAATAGTTGGGGTATACACAGAACCGGTATGCATAGAACCAAAACAGGGCATTTTCGGTTCTGTGTATACCGGTTCTGTGGGAGGCTGTTGGTGTTGAAATTGAGCTCTAAATTCATCGTTGAAAAGTGTGAGGATGCTAATTGATAGGTCCATGAGGTGTATGTTTAGTGGAGTGATGATTTGAGCAAGAAAAGTTGATGATTGGATGAATTTCCTTAGATTGCGTGGCGGACTTGATCTTGGATCATTAGAACCAAACCTTTGAGGTACTTGGAAGAAGACTTGTGTTGAGTTAAGCTTGAGGTAAGGGGATTCTAAACCTTTGATAGGAGGATTGGACTCGATTGGGTGATTTATGTACGAATTGATCGGTTTTTGGAGGTTATAATGTGGTTGTCCAATGTACGTCCTAAAAAGATATAGAGGACTTGAATGTTTGACAATGCTTGTGCCATCAATTGATTGTCACATTTGTATGTCAAATTTAATTGTCTCGCATGCCATGGATGTGTCGTTTGTCGCATGAGTCGCATTCGAACGTGTGCTATGAAATGAAATGAACTTGTGGCATGTCTGAGAAGTGGTGACACCCTGATGTGTTGAGATGCGGGGTTGTGTGAATGGATACCCTGAGGTACTGAGGCGCGGGGTTTGAATTGAATGGCACCCTAAGGCGTACGAAACGCGGGGTTGAGAAGGTCATGGTCCTTATGCGTTTAAAAGCGGGACGGAGTTGAGATGTGTCGACACAAGCCTGGAATGAGACTAGAAACCTGATGCGTTTACGCGGGTTTTTCAGTGAGATGGTCTGATGCGTTTAAACGGACCAAGCCTGAGGCGTTCTAAACGCGGGCATGAAAGTGAGGAGGCAAGAAAGGGTGAAAGGTGTAATCTAGCTTGATAATGTGTGCTTGAGCATAATGATGTAATGAGATGCCTAGATTGCATGCTTGACATCCTTGTGTTATTTCGTGATAGTTGAATGCCTCATGTGATTTTTGTATAAATTGTTTGTGATTGTATTTACCAGAGTAGACGGTCAGCCTAACCTAGAGTTAGGACCCACCTTACTGAGATGTATGTCTCACCCCGTTGTGGGACCTCATTTGTTTTTCAGATCCTAGGCCTTAAGGATGTGGCCAATCAGGTTTAGTGATCCAAAGGAGATGTCGATGTATTTTGAGGAGTTCCTTGATGGACAGGGGACCATTTATGTTAGGAAGTGTACAGTCGTCTGGGTAGATGAGGGTGGTAGTAGCTGGAAGCCTCACAGGTACGAATCATGGTTCAGGAAGGTAGGGGATGTGTTTACAAGGCTACTGAAGCCCACTAAGGTACCCCGTGGGGTGATACCCAATTGGTGCCATCCCGCTCGAGATTCAGTGAAGGCCGAGGGGTCAGTCATTGACTCGAGGAATGGTCTTGAGAGAACCCTGATCTGGAGGACACCGATGTGGTTGTAGTGATTGAGGCTACCGAGGAGGACCAGGTGGAGCCATCAGCTGACGAGACGATGGAGGACACTGTGAAGGTTTCTTCGGAAACCTTCTCGGAGTATGAGCCCATTGAAGAGACTAACGACTCCATTAGCTCGACATAGGAGTTTTTGTTCTGGTCTAATATTTTGATGGTGACCAGATATAAAGAATGTGACCCAAGCTTCCGTACTAGCCCATAGTCATAGCAATACCATAGGAATTTATAATAAATTCAATTCTCAATCCACAACTCAATAGGCTATCATGACAAATAAACCCGCGTTGAGACGCATCAGGTTTACTAACCAATTTTCAACTCATGTCAACATTTACAATTCCTTATTCCGCGTTAGGATGCATCAAGATATCATTCAAACACATCCTGCTTTAAAACGCCTAAGGGTATACTTAGGATGCAATCCCGCGTTAAGACGCCTCAGGATATGCTCACAATACTATCCCGCATTAAGACGCCTCAGGATATCCACACAATACTATCTCGCGTTAAGACGCCTCAAGATGTCATTGTCCTCAACAAACATCTCAAGTCAAGAAATGTCTCAACGATCATTTAATCACATTCTCAACATGAGAATTTCATGAAGTAGATCACAAACCAAATGTTTGTCAAAATGATCGAATTTCATCACAAGAGTAACTCGAGAGTCGAGTAACCCATGGCCACATAATCAAGCAAAACTTTCCAACAAGCTTATCGCCAATTCAGTCAAAGGAACTACTATTTTTAGTAGCAAGCGAGTGCACATGACTCATTCCTCAAAAATTCCATTCAATTTCCGCTCAACCAAGCATAACAGAATTGTCAACTCATCGATCCTGCAATAAAATCATCTAGTTTTATCCTATAGCTCAAATATAAGTTTAGGGATCGCTTACCTTCGTTCCAATTAGCAAATTTTTACCAAAATTCCTTATCGAGCTCAGCTTCCAAACAAGGTCATCGCTGTCCAAAATAAGGCAGCAAAACGATTTAGGAAATATCCATCGTTACAATCAATATATCCAATTTAGCCCCAATTTCATCAATCGTGGACCTCATTAACAACTCAAGGGATATTCTAGTATGTCCTAACGACACATTTAGAGCATGGCGACACCATGAACATCCCTTAACAGAACCGGTGTGCTCAGAATTGAAACATAGCAAAAACTGGTTCTGCTCCTTCTTGCTCTAACAGTCCACACATCACTCTTAACTCCAATTTTTTCCATCAATTCACTTGGAGCAACCTCAATAAACATGTTATATAGTCCCACGATGAATTTTGAAGCTAAATAGCACTCTAAGGCCTCCAAACAGACTGACTCTTCTCAGTTCACCGGTGGTCAGAATTTGTCCAGAAATTGAACTCCAATCTAACCATCATAAACTAATTAAAAATTAACCCAATCAATGGCCCCAACCCAGTGAACATAGTACTACATGTCATGTAACTCCCACAAAAATTTTGGATCCATTTGAAGTTTCTAAGTGGGTGAACCATAGCCCTCTGTCAGTTAGCTCAGAATCTGTCTAGTTTTCTTCCAAAAATTCCCATAAATTAACCAGACCTCAAAAAATCATGAAACCAATTGGAGCTTGTCAAGGACAGGTTAAACTAACCTGTGGTAGTCAGCAGCTGGCCAAAAGGTCACCAGAGTTGGCGCTCCTACGGACCGAACCGGGCGGCAAAAACTAGTCGGCAAGAGCAGTTTTCTGTTCTTGGAGAAATTGCGTAAATGGAAGGAGGAAGATGATGGCTCACGAATTTTTGAGGAGGCATGAAAGATGATAAACTCCTAATTACTTTTGATTAGGCTTTTAGAAAGTTTGAGTAAGTGGATGATTAATGACCATCATCCATGCATTGACACTTGTCATAGAGTCAATTATATCAAGACTCCATTAACTCATTAACTCCACAGATTTTTTTGGCAGCCTTGGGGAGGAAGTAAATTTTTCAAATCACCAAAATTCCCTTCTCATTTCATTAAGGCAAGGTTAACTCTCCAGGGGCAAAATGATCTTTTCACACCTTTCGTCCGAAATTTCATTTTCTTGATATTTTTCACCCTCGATAAGGCAGCGTCCAATCCATATCAAATGTTGGAATCCCTCATTTCCATTTTTCAAATTTTGAGATCCCATCTCATGATCGATCCTCCATCGATCGAATTTCAATTTGTCTCGAATTAACGGGTGGCTCTTGCGGACGTTACGCGTATCGACTCTGTGATTCTCATCATACTTAGGATAACTCAAACTACGGCAATTTTGATTGTCATGTAATCGCGAAGGTCTACCGCTAGCCCCGACAGCAACGATAGCCATAATTCGATTTAGGAAAATTTTACAAATTATACTTTGGTCAAGCGGTATCACCCGCGTTTCAATCGTACAACACTAGCAATGATTTCATTAATCATTTTTAGATCGGCCTTGGCTCTAATTGTTCCATCGATGATCTTATGGTCAAAGTGTCATTTTCTAATTGAGTTTCCCAGGTTCACGTACTTCATCGCGCGTTAGCCTTTCCCCTACGGTTAATTACTCGAGATTGATCAGATCCGAGCGAGACATAACTGAAATACCTCGATAGATATCTTACATTCAAAGGTCACGAAATGATAGGAAATTCAGAATGTCACAACTCTTCCCCCTTTCAAAAATTTCATCCTCGAAATTTATTACAACCTAGCTACTCAAACAAATAGGGGTACTGACACCTCATCGCTTCTTCCTTCTCCCATGTAGTGCACTCAGTTCCATGATGCTCCCATATTACTTTGACTAGGGAAATGGTCTTAGTCCTCAAAACTTGCTCCATTCAGTCTTTGATCCTGATTGGCCTTTCCACGTACGGCATTTTGTCGTCCACTTCTATAGTTTCATAATCCAAAATATGTGTCAGGTCTGGTTCGTACTTCCTCAACATAGATACATGAAACACATTATGTACCTAAGACAAACTCGGTAGTAAGGCAAGCCTATAAGCAAATGTTTCAATCCGTTCTAGAATTTCAAATGGGCCTACATATCTCAGACTCAACTTTCCTTTCTTTCCGAATCGAGATATGCCCCGCATTGGGGATATTTTGAGAAAAACATGATCCTCAACTTGAAACTCTAACGGCTTGTGTCGCTTATCGGCATAACTTTTCTGGCGACTATGTGCAGTTTTCAATCTTTCTCTAATTATCTTTACTGCCTCAACTGACTGTTCCACCAACTCTGGGCTTATGATACTCCTTTTTCCCACTTTGTCCCAGCACAAAGGAGTTCTACAAGCTCTTACTTAAAGTGCTTCAAAAGGAGCCATTCCAATACTTTGTTGATAGATGTTATTATACGAAAACTCCATTAGATGCAAGTAATCTTCCCATCCACCTTAAAATCTATCACGCACGCTCGTAACATGTCCTCGAGCGTCTGAATTGTCCTCTCCGATTGCTCATCTGTTTGTAGATGATACGCCGTACTGAACTCAATCTAGTTCCCAATGCATCCTGAAGACTCTTCCAGAAATTCACTGTAAATTTAGGATCTCGATCCGACGTAATTGTTATAGGCACTCCATGAATTCGTACAATCTGGCGCATATACAGTTCGGCGTATTTATCCATCGCAAAGTCCTTTCTCACAGGAATAAATTGTGCGGACTTGGTTAATCTGTCTACGACTTCCCAGATCGAATCATGTCCTCTCTGACTCCGCGGCAAACCCATAACAAATCCATGGTTACGTGTTCCCATTTCCACTCATAAATTTCCAAGGGTTGTAACAATTTCCCAAGCTTACGGTGCTGAGCTTTTACTTGCTGACACGTCAAACACTTAGCTACGAATTTCGCGACATCCACCTTCATTCTGTTCCACCATTAATATTGGCGTAAATTATGATGCATTTTCGTACTACCCGGGAGGATGCTATAATTACTCCGATGAGCCTTAGATAGAATTCTTTCCTTAAGTGCTTCATCATTCGACACACAAAGACATCCACGAAACCTTAAAATTCCGTCCTTATATACACGAAATTCGACTTTCCTTTTTGGCGTATCCATACTCAAAATATTTTGAATCTTTGGATCTGTAGACTGTAGGACTTTTATCATTTCTTGTATCTGTGACATTCTGATTTCCAGTCAATTTCAGACTCATTAATGAGAAGTAAATCTAGAGATGTATTTCAATCGTATCTCGCTCGAATCTGATCAATTCGAGTAGACTGACCAAAAGGGAAAGGCTAACGCGAGACAAGGTACGTGGACCTAAGAAACTCAGATAGGAAATGGTGTTTTGGCCATAAGGATTGTCGAGGGGACATTTAGAACCATAAAAGATCGATCCAAGAACGATTAAGGGATGCATTGCTAGTGTTATATGATTGGAGCGCGGGTGAAGCCGCTTAACCAATATATAATTTGTAAAATTTTTCTAAATCAAACAGTGACGATCGAGGCTATTGGGATTAGTGATAGACCCTCACAATTACATGACAACCAAAGTTGCCATGAATTAACGAGCCCTTAAATATGATATGAATCACAGGGTCGATACGCGTAACGTCTGCAAAAACCGTCCGTCTGTTCGGGATAGGTTGGAACCACATCTGATAGATAAAACAATCAGAAACGAGTCTTGAAAATTGAAAATGAAGAATCAAGAATTCCAACGTTATATTCAGATTGGCTATCGCCCTATCGAAGAATATTGGAACGAGAAAAACAACGTTCCAGACGTCGGAGGTGAAATTACCATTTTGCCCCTCAAGCTTAAGTCTTGTTCATGCAATGAAGGAATGGCATTTTGGTCTTTTAAACCACCCCAAGGCTGCTGAAAAAGTGAATGAATGATGGCCAGTGGATCAAGTTTGATTGACACTAGGGACATGTGTCAAAAGATGGACTAAATAGTGGTCAAGTCTACTATTCATCACCTACCATTCAACCCATTGACTTGAGCCTTCTATATAGCATTTTTCTCTCTCTCTCCTCTCACCTTGACTGGCCATAACACTCCCCGTAACTCACGATCACTCCATCTTCTTCCTTCTTCTTCTCTACCGCCAGCGACAGTTTTTGGAGCTCCCGTTCGCCGCCGTCGACGCCCTCCTCCGGCCACCACCAGCCGGCGAATTGACCATACAAGCATAGCCCCACATCTTGCCGACCTCTTTGAAGTGGAAGCACGGCGATTGAACCACCGAGGAGCTCCGGTAAAGCTTTTTCCTGGAAGCCGCGGAATCTGACCCAATCTGAGGTAGGTCGAGTTTCTGATACCTTAAGAGATCGAAATGTTAGAGTCTTGAGGCAAAATTTTGTGGAGATCTAGAGGACTTGTATATCAATCTGTGGTAAAAATTTGGGCTTGATTTGATGAATTTTTTACCCCAAATGGGTCTTGTGAATGTAGGATAGAATCTGCCGATTTACTGGCCTTGAAGAGCCGGCGACTTTTGACGGGATTTCGGCAATGACTTGACCTCAAACTCTCGGTGAGACCCTTAGACCCTTAGATAGACATGTTAAGAGATAGGGTAATGATTAAATGATGGAATTGGTAGAGATTTAGGGCTGGCTGTGCTCGATTTGCACATAACCGAAAATAGTCGGTTCGGTTCTGTGCAAGACCGAACCTATGGAGGCTAATGGCTATTGGTTTTGAGCCTCAAATTAGTGATTAAGACACGTTAAGATGATGAGGATTATGTTATGGAGGTTTGTGATTCATGGATTAGTGAATTGGATAGAGAAATTGATGAATTGGTTGGGATTTCCTAGGTTGCGCGGTGAATTGAATCCTTGGGATATTGGACCGAACCCTTGGGAAAATTGCAAGGAGAAATTTGTGATATCAAATTCAAGGTAAGGGAATCCTAAACTTAGGATAGGAACATTGAACTCGATTGGGTGAGTCGAGCGATAAATTGGTCGATTGGTGAGAGATTCCATGGTGAGTGTTCTTGGTGCATCCTAAGTTGTTATAGGGGATTTATGTGTGCTAATGCTTGTGCTTAAATTATTTGTAATGTTAAGTGTCACTTGATTATCCTGAGTGCCATGAGTATTCTAATTGTGCTTGAGTTGCACCTGTTGTTTTGTATGTGAATTGAATTGAGAATCATGGCATGAGCATGACATGGCGAGACCCTGAGGCGTATGAGACGGAGGGTGGAGAATAGCCTGATGCGATCTAATCGCGGGCATGAGAATAGCCTGATGCGATCTAATCGCGGCCTTGAGATTGAGGCAGGTTGAAAATGGTGGATGTAGTGAAGTGGCAGGACGAGTGTGCATGATCATCTAAGCGTGTATGATGCCATAGCTGTATGCCTGCCATCTGTGTGCTGTCATCTCTATTTGTATTTGCGTGATATGTCTATGAGTTTGAATGTTTAGGGTTTGCGACTGCTTGAGTGGACGATCGGCCTAACCTAGGGTTAGGACCCACCTTACTTAGATGTGAATTTCACCCCTTTGGGGACCCTTATTTTTACAAATCCTAGGCCTTGACGATGTGGCCTATTCGGTTGGGAGACCCTAAGGAGATGCCCGTCTATTTTGATGAGTTCCCGAATGGGCAGGGAACCATATCCGTAAGGAAGTCTACAATGGTGTGGGTTGACGAGGGTAGTCCGAGCTGGAAGTCTAATAAGTACGAGGCCTGGTTTAGGAAGTCGGGGACAAGTCGACTGGCAAGGACTAGGACCAGGCCGAAGGATGGGTTGCCAGTTCCCGAAACGGGCCAGAGAAGACCCCGACTTTAGAGTTCACTGAGGATGAGGTCATTATGCTTGAGGCGACAGAGGAGGACCTCACGGAGCCATCGGCTGAGGCGACCATGGAGGATACTATCAAGGTTCGCTCGGAGACATTCTCAGAGTATGAGCCGACGGAAGATGCCGAAGACACCGAGGACTCTAGCAGTTCTTCCTAGGAGCTCCCAGTTGTAGCTTGATCTTTTGATGGCAAGCTCGACCATGTTTCTTTTTGGATGCCGTTGATGGACTTTTGCGTACTCGCCCCGTCACCCCCCTTGTTTATCGGATTTAGTGTTTATGTATTGGTATGAACAAATGGATGTTATGTATGACAGAATTTACACTATCCAGGTCCCGCTTTATATTCTGTACGGAGGAGATGTTTTATTACCGCTTCCACATGCTTGATATATATAGTATATCTCTCGACTTAGTTGTAGATCTTAGGACCACGAGAGATGTTTTAGTTGCTTGCAGGGAGACGCGTGCTCGTACCTAAGGCGCGGGGCGTGATAGTATCTCTGGTTCAATTCTCAAGGTCGCTATTAAACTCGACAGCTGGCTCACTTCTAGCTTAAACTCAGAATCTCTCAATTCTTCAAGTACTGACCATCCTCTAACCATTAGATGTGCAATACTTGATTTCCAACTAAGTGCATCGGCAACTCTATCGCCTTCCCAAGATGGTACAGGATATCACATTCGTAATCCTTAAGCAATTTCATCCATCGACGCTGCCTCATATTCAATTCCTTCTGAGAAAATAAATACTTTGAACTCTGATGGTCCATAAAAATTTGGAACCTTTCGCCACATAAATAATGCCTCCAAATTTTTAAGACGAAAGCAATCGCAGCCAACTCCAAATCATGTGTCGGATAATTCATTTTGTGAGGCCTCAATTGCCGCGAAGCATACGCTACTACCCTTCCATGTTGCATAAGTACACATCCCAATCCTTTTAACGAAGCATCGCTGCATATTTCGAAACCTCCGGGTCTAGAGGAGATCGTAAGTACAGGTGCCGTTGTCAAACGCTGCTTGAGCTCTTGAAAACTCCTTTCGCATTGATCTGTCCAATCAAACTTCGTATGCTTCGTAGTCAACTGCATCAATGGCATAGCCATAGACAAGAACTTTTGTACGAAGTGTCTATAATAATCGGCCAATCCCAGAAAACTCCGAACTCCAGTAACTGTAGTTGGTCTAGGCCAATTTATCACCGCCTCAATTTTGGTACGGTCTACGGAGATTCCTTCTCCGGATATCACATGGCCAAGAAATGTCACTTTACTCAATCAAAATTTGCACTTACTAAATTTGGCATAAAGTAAGTGTTCCCTCAGAGTTTGCAAGTCAATCCTCAGGTGAATTTCGTGTTTTTCCTTACTCCTCGAGTAAATCAAAATGTCATCGATAAAGATAATGACAAAACAATCAAGGTATTCTTTAAACACCTGATGCATCATGTCCATAAATGCTGCTGGAGTATTATTCAACGCAAAAGGCATCACTGTAAATTCATAATGCCCATATCTCGTCATAAAAGCCGCATTCGGAATATCATCTTTCTTAATTCTCAACTGATGGTACCCGTTCTCAAGTCTATCATAGAGAATACCGAAGCTCCCTACAACTGGTCAAATAAATTATCAATCCTTGACAACGGATATTTGCTCTTAATGGTCACCTGATTCAATTGCCTATAATCAATACATAAGCGCAAGGACCCATCCTTTTTCCTCACAAATAACACCGGTGCTCCCCACAGCGATGCACTCGGCCTAATGAATCCTTTATCCGATAACTCTTGCATTTGCACCTTCAGCTCCTTCAACTCCGATAACGCCATTCTATAAGGTGCCTTCGAAATTGGCTCCGTCCCAAGAGCTAATTCAATTACAAACTCAATCTCTCGTTCGAGCGGTAATCCAGGCAATTCTGGAGGAAAGACATCTAGAAATTCACATACCATCGCTATATTTTTCAATTTCGGTTCCCCAACTGTCGTATCAACTACCGCAGCCAAATAAGCTTGGCATCCCTCATCTAACAATTTTGTCGCTTCCAGCGACGAAATCAAGGGAACAAAAATTCCTTCTCGACTCCCTTTAAACTCAAAGTTAGAGCGACCATCTGGAGAAAAGCGAACTATTCTATCACCACAATCCACCATAGCCTTTTGTTTACTCAGCCAATCCATCCCAACGATTACATCAAAGTTAAACATAGGTAACACAACCAAATCTACCTTTTCCTCTCTGCCACCAAAGGTTATCTTGCAATTCGTACAGCCTAACGAAGCTATCACATTATCCTTTAGTGGAGTGGTAACATGCAATCTCATATTCAATTATCTAAAATTCAAATCAATCATATCGGCAAATTGAGCAGACACAAAAGAATGTGAAGCTTCAGGATCAAATAAGGCATAAGTAGCTTGATCATTCATATAAATCCTACCTGTAGCCGCACCAGGCATGTTCTCCGCTTCGCCTTGTGCCACTGCATATACTCGCCCTTGAGCCGATGGTCGATTCAATTCGTTCTGTGGAGTAGCAGCCGGGGGTCCTATCTACAGTCGTGGTCCCTGAGATCTAGGTCCTGGAACTTGGTTGGGACAGTTTCTCAAAATGACCCAACTGGCCGCACTTAAAGCATGCTCCCATTCTAGTCGGGCAAGGTATACCCCCACGCTTCCTCCCACAAAGACGACAGTTCAAGTTGGACCGGTGTGGCGGCTTCCCAATACTCTTTCTTGCGGGTGGAACAAAACGCCTATTATTGGTCATTGATCTCTTACCAAATTGGCGATTGTCTCGAAATGAGTTGAACCGCGACCTAGATGCAGCATTTCTCTCTCTCTCAAGTCTCTCTCAATTATCTGTCCCCACTCATATACTTCCTTGTACGTTCTCAAATTCAAAGCTATCATTTGACTTCGAAGTTCGGGTCGTAACCCGTCTCGAAATCTTCGCGCCTTCTCTAGCGAATCTTCAACATACTGTGGCGCATATCTCGACAGCCTAGCGAATTCAGCTTCATACAGATCCACTGTCATGTGATTTTGACGTAAATTCTAAAATTTCACTAGTTTCCTTTCTCGTGCAGTCTCCGAGAAATACTTGTCGTTGAAGACAACAGTAAAAGCAGGCCAATTCAAGGCAGTACCCTCAGGAATACATCAATACATCTGAGAACCCCAAAGATTTTCTCAAGCTTTTCTATCCACCTAGATGCCAACTCTGGATCACTTGTACCATTAAACTGGAGGGGCTTCAACTTCACAAACTGCTCAACTAGCTGCCCCATTTGTCTAGTCACAAGCTCATTGCTTGATGCATTATCTACCTCCACACCTTGACCACTAACCACATTAACTCGAGCATTCCCAGCTTCAATGCCCTGGCCAATGCTGGCGTTAACTCCACTATCCATATTATTACTAGTCGTCGTCTTGACAGTAGCCAAGGCAGCTCCCACAGCTTGGGTAATAGCAACATCTCTATCCGGAGCTTGCCTATCTTTCAAGTTCCCAATTCAGTCCAATGCTCTCAATACATCACCCATTCTAGGGTTCTCCGCTACAGGTGGCCTCGAACTAAAAGCTCTACATCTAGGTCTCCCACGTCTGCCTAGTCGGTTGCTCATCCTTGTACTACCTGTACCACTTTAATTCCATCATGGAATTAATGACTTAGTTCATCTACAGAAGTCTAGTGGTTTTATGCTACGCAACAAGCAGCACTCACTCTAAAACAACCATTCACCCAGTCATTCTCAAGAGCACCGCAATTAGTAACGTACAATCATGCTTCAGTTGCAAACGCAAAACTCAATATTTCATTAAACAAGCACCCACAGTCAATACACACGCTAAGTACGAAGCTTGGTCACTATCTGGTCTTCATAATTATACCACTTTCACGATGCCAATCACATGTGCCACTCCATATGCCATGCTTTTCTTACTTAACTCTAACGAATCCCCTTACGGTCTCACTACCCACTCATCCCGAACTTCATTCCTACTAATTACTCCAATCCTCAATCGACTTGGATCGAGCTAACCTTGCCCTGATACCACTTCAAACTAGGATGTCAGGGCCCGCTTACCTTACGAGTGCGTTCATCCGCGACAGTCGTAAATTCCGTCCCAAGATTCCCTTCCTTATGCAACAAATAAATGAGACTCACATTTGGAAGAGTAAAAGAAAAATAAATACATAACCCCATGCAAGATAATTCAAAACAAAATAAAGAATGAGACACGAAACAAAGAAAAGGGTAATTTACATTTCAAGAGGACGTGTTTATACAAACGAGGCCAAGGACTAGCTAATGCTACTAGTTAAGGTCGAGGAAGACAAAAGGGCGAACGAAAGACAACCACTAAGCCCCACAAAAGAATATCGTCTCCACAAAAAGACAACTCCACGGTCGTGAGACCTCGAGCCCACTAAGTGGTACTAGTGTCATCGGCTCGACTCATGTTCTCAGCGGGATCGTAGTTCGAGAATGTTTCTGATCAGACTTCTATAGTGTCCTCTTCCGTCTCATCCTCAGAATCAGAAATCTCAATTACCTCGATGTTCTCCTCTCTAGCTAGGGTCTCCTCCGAAATGTTCCTCGAGCCTACTGCGGAACCCTCTACCTCGACCTCATCACGAGAAGGATGGCACCATAATGGGACAACGTGTTTTGGAACCTCATGAGCCTCCAGTGGTATCTTCCCCAACTCTCTTGAACCAGGCCTCGAAACGATGTGGCTTCAAGTCTTCCTCCCCCTTATCAACCCACACTATCGTACCCTTCCTAAAATAAACCGCACCTCGTCTATCTGGAAATTCGTCAAAATAGGCCGTCATCTTCTTCGGATGGCCAAGACAGATCGGCAGCATTTTCAGGGCTGGGGATCTGGAAAAAGAGAGATCCCACGACAGGGTGAGACTTACGTCTCAACAAGCTAGCCAAATCCTAAATTAGACCCTCAGTCCTACCAGACAGTACAGTCATAACAACAACAAACATCCAGTGGCATAAATGCATGTATCGTTTATATAAAAGCATCATAACGTACAACTTGCGCACAAAATTGACATCCAAGACCAGATATAAAGAATGTGACCCAAGCTTCCGTACTAGCCCATAATCATACCAATACCATATGAATTTATAATAAATTCAATTATCAATCCATAACTCAAAGGCTATCATGAAAAATAAACTCGCGTTAAGACGCGTCAGGTTTACTAATCAATTTTCCACTCATGTCAACATGAACAATTGAGTTTACTAAATAAGGCAGCAAATATCCATCGTTACAATCAATATATCCAATTTAGCCCCAATTTCATCAATCGTGGACCTCATTAACAACTCAAGGGATATTTTAATATCTCCTAACAACACATTTAGAGCTTGGCGACACCATGAACAGCCCCTAACAGAACCGGTATGCTCATAATTGAAATAGAACAAAAATCGATTCTGCTCCTTCTTGCTCTAACAGTCCACACATCACCCTTAACTCCAATTTTTTTCATCAGTTCACTTGGAACAACCTTAATCAACATGTTATATAGTCCCACGATGAATTTTGAAGTTAAATAGCACTCCTAAGGCCTCCAAACAGACCGACTTTTCTCAATTCACCGGCGGTCAGAATCTATCCAGAAATTAAACTCCAATCCAACCATCAAAACCTAATTGAAAATTAACCCAATCAACGGCCCCAACTTAGTGAACATAGTACTACATGTCATGTAACTTCCATAAAAATTTTGGAGCCATTTGAAGTCTCTAAGTGGGTGAACCATAGCTCTCTCCCAATTAACTCAAAATCTGTCCAGTTTTCTTCGAAAAACTTTCATAAATTAACCAGACCTCAAAAAATCACGAAACCAATTGGAGCTTATCAAGGATAGGTTAAAATAACCTATAGTAGTTGGCAGCTAGCCAAAAGGTCACCGGAGGTGGCTTTCCTCCATACCGAACCTAGCGATATAAACTGGTCGGCAGGAGCAGTTTTCTATTCTTGGAGAAATTGCACAAATAGAAGGAGGAAGAAGATGGCTCACAAATTTTTGAGGGCGTATGGAAAATGATAAGCTCCTAATCACTTTTGATTAGGCTTCTAGGAGGTCTGAGTGGGTGGATGATTAATGACCATCATCCATGCATTGACACTTGTCATAGAGTCAATTATATCAAGACTCCAATGACTCATTGACTCTATAGATTTTTTTTGGCAAACTTGGGGAGGAAGTAAATTTTTCAAATGACCAAAATGCCCTTCTCAATTCATTAAGGCAAGGTTAACTCTCCAGGGGCAAAATGGTCTTTTCACATCTTTCGTTCGAAATTTCGTTTTCCTAATATTTTTCACCCTCCATAAGGCGACGTCCAATCCATATCAAATGTTGGAATACCTCATTTCCATTTTTCAAATTTCGAGATCCCATCTCATGATCGATCCTCCATCGATCGAATTTCAATTTGTCTCGAATTAACGGGTGGCTCTTGCGAAAGTTACGCGTATCGACTCTGTGATTCTCATCACACTTAGGATAACTCAAACTACGGCAATTTTGATTGTCATGTAATCGCGAGGGTCTCTCGCTAGCCCCGACAGCAACGATAGTCATAATTCGATTTAGGAAAATTTTACAAATTATACTAAGCAGTATCACCCGCGTTCCAATCGTACAACACTAGCAATGATTTCCTTAATCGTTTTTAGATCGACCTCGGCTCTAAATGTTCCCTCGACGATCCTTATGGTCAAAGTACCGTTTTCTAATCGAGTTTTCTAAATCCACGTACCTTATCGCGCGTTAGCCTTTCCCCTCCGGTTAATTATTCAAGATTGATCATATCCGAGCGAGACATAACTGAAATACCTCAATATATATCTTACATTTAAAGGTTTTGAAATGATAGGAAATTCAGAATGTCACAACTCTTCCCCTTAAAAAAATTTCGTCCTCAAAATTTATTACAACCTAGCTACTCAAACAAATAGGAGTACTGACGCCTCATCGCTTCTTCGTTCTCCCACGTATCACCTTCAGTTCCATGATACTCCCATATTACTTTGACCAGCGGAATGGTCTTAGTCCTCAAAACTTGTTCCTTTCGGTCTTTGATCCTAATTGGCCTTTCCACGCATGACACTTTGTCGTCCACTTCTATAGTTTCATAATCCAAAATATGTGTCGGGTCTGGTTCATACTTCCTCAACATAGATACATGAAACACATTATGTACTTGAGACAAACTCGGCGGTAAGGCAAGCCTATAAGCCAATGTTCCAATCCGTTCTAAAATTTCGAATGGGCCTAACTTTCCTTTCTTTCCGAATCGAGATATGCCCCGCATTGGGGATATCTTGAGAAAAAAATGATCCCCAACTTGAAACTCTAACGGCTTGCGTCGCTTATCGACATAACTTTTCTAGCGACTTTGTGTAGATTTCAGTCTTTCTCTAATTATCTTTACTGCCTCAACTAACTGTTCCACCAACTCTAGGCCTGTGATACTCCTTTCTCCCACTTCGTCCCATCACAAAGGAGTTCTACAAGCTCTTCCATAAAGTGCTTCAAAAGGAGCCATTCCAATACTTCATTGACGGTTGTTATTATATGAAAACTCCACTAGATGCAAGTAATCTTCCCATCCACCTTTAAAATCTATCACGCACGCTTGTAACATGTCCTCAAGCGTTTGAATTGTCCTCTCCGACTGCCCATCTGTTTGTGGATGATACGCCGTACTGAACTGCAATCTAGTTCCCAAAGCATCCTAAAGACTCTTCCAGAAATTCACTGTAAATTTAGGATCTCTTTCCGACGTTATTGTTATAGGCACTCTATGAATTCGTACAATCTGGCGCATATACAGTTCAGCGTATTTATCCATCGCAAAGTCCTTTCTCATAGGAATAAAGTGTGCGCAGTTGGTTAATCTGGCCACGATTACCCAGATCGAGTCATGTCCTCTCTGACTCCGCGGCAAACCCATAACAAAATTCATGGTTACGTGTTCCCATTTCCACTCAGGAATTTCCAAGGGTTGTAGCAATTCCCCAGGCTTACAGTGCTAAGCTTTTACTTGCTGGCACGTCAAACACGTAGCCACAAACTTTACCACATCCACCTTCATTCCGTTCCACCAATAATATTGGCGTAAATTATGATACATTTTCATACTACCCGAGTGGATGCTATAATTACTCCGATGAGCCTCGGACATAATTCTTTCTTTATGTGCTTCATCATTAGGCACACAAACACGTCCACGAAACCTTAAAATTTCGTCCTCAGATACATGAAATTCGGCTTTCCTTTTTGGCGTATACATACTCAGAATTTTTTGAATCTTTGGATTTGTAGATTCTAGGACTTTTATCCATTCTTGTATCTCTGGTTCAATTCACAAGGTCACTATTAAACTCGACAGCTGGCTCACTTACTGCTTAAACTCAGAATCTTTCAATTCTTCAAGCACAAACCATCCTCTAACCATTAGGTATGCAATACTTGATTTCCGACTAAGTGCATCGGCAACTCTATTCGCCTTCCCAGGATGGTACAGGATATCACAATCGTAATCTTTAAGCAATTACATCCATCGACGCTGCCTCATATTCAATTCCTTCTGAGAAAATAAATACTTTAAACTATGATGGTCGGTATAAATTTGGAACCTTTCGCCACATAAATAATGCCTCCAAATTTTTAAGGCGAAAACAATCACAGCCAACTCCAAATCATGTGTCGGATAATTCATTTCATGAGGTCTCAATTGCCGCGAAGCATACGCTACTACCCTTCCGTGTCGCATAAGTACACATCCCAATCCTTTTATCGAAGCATCGCTGTATATTTCGAAACTTTCGGGTCCAGAGGGGATCGTAAGTACAGGTGTTGTTGTCAAACGCTGCTTGAGCTCGTGAAAACTCCTTTCACATTTATCCGTCCAATCAAACTTCGTATGCTTCTTAGTCAACTGCGTCAATGGCATAGCTATAGACGAGAACTTTTGTACGAAGCATCTGTAATAACCGGCCAATCCCAAAAAGCTCCGAACTTCAGTAACTGTAATTGGTCTTGGCCAATTTATCACCGCCTCAATCTTGGTACGGTCTACAGAGATTCCTTCTCCAGATATCACATGGCCAAGAAATGCCACTTTACTCAACCAAAATTCGCACTTACTAAATTTGGCAAAATGTAAGTGTTCCCTCAGAGTTTGCAGGACAATTGTCATGCTCCATGCCCAGGGCATGAGCACGCGACTCCCTACAAGCAAACCAAGATATCTCTCGTGGTCCTAGGATTCATATACCAGTTGAGAGATGTATCACATAACAGGCATGCGGAAGCGACAACATTAAAAATTCCTCCGTACAAATAAAGAGTGGGACCTGGATAGCGAGAATATTATAATATATAATATCCAAATGTTCATGTAGGTACAAAGCAAACTAGATCCGCAAGTCAGTGGGGAGACGAGGTAAGTACAAAAAGAATCCACCATCATCACTAAGAGAATCAGGCATCAAGGTTGCCATCAAAAGATCAAACTAGTAAGCCAAGAGCTCCTAAGACGGGCTATTGGAGTCATCAGTCTCCCCTACCTCCTCTGTGGGCTCGTACTCTAAGAAGGTCTCTGAGCAAACCTCTACTATGTCTCCATGGTCTCGTCGGCAAACGGCTCTACCATATCATCCTCAGTAGCCTCGACCACTATGACTTCCTCAGTGTCTTCCAGGGTCGGGGTCCTATTAGGTCCGTTCCTCGAACCGGCGACTAACCTTTCAGCCTCTACTGAATCTCGGGTGAGATGGCACCAGCTAGGGATCACTCCCTACGGCACCTCAATGAGCTTTAGTGGCCTAGTGAATACATCCCCCACCTTCCGGAACCAAGCCTCATACCTATGAGGCTTCCAACTACTACCACCCTCGTCTATCCATATTACTGTACATTTTCTAACATAAATAGTCCCCTGCCCATCAGGGAACTCATCAAAATAGACAAACATCTCTTTAGGGTCTCCAAATCTGATAGACCACATCTTCAAGACCTTGGATCTGTAGAAAGGGGGTCCCACAATGGGGTGAGATATACATCTCAGTAAGGTAGACCCTAACCCTAAGTTAGGCTGACAGTCCACTTAGGCAGTCATAAACACCAGCATTCCATGCAAATAAACATATGAGGCATTCTATGCAAATAAACATATGAGGCATTCAATTATCGAAAACAGCACACAGATGTCAAGCATACAGTCATGGCATCATAACATATCAATATGGTCATGTACACATCGCCATGTCACATCACTACTTCCACCCTTCTAGCCTGTCTCAATCCCATGCCCACGTTTAGAACGCCTCAAGCTCGGTCCGCGTAAATGCATCAGACCGTCTCATTGACAAACCCGCGTAAACGCATTAGGTTTTCAATGTTACTCCAGGCCTAAGTCGACACATCACAACTCCGTTCTGCGTTTCAACGCATCAAGACTATGACCTTCTCAACCCCGCGTCTCATACGCATTAGGGTACCATTCACTCCCCCATACCTCAGCGCCTTAAGGCATTAATCATTCAACCCCGCTTCTCATACGCCTCAGGGTATTGCCACGTCTCAAACATGCCACAATCTCAATTCAATTTATACACATAAGGCCAAGTGCAAACTCATGCACAAAAAATACACCCATGGCATGCAAGAGGATTCAATTGACATTCAAAGATGGTAGTCAATATAAGGTACAAGCATTGGCACACATTCAAGTCCTCTATACCATTCTAGGATGCACAATGAACAATCACATTAAAGTCTCTCAAAAATCAATCAAAATTTCACTCGACTCATCCAATTGAGTCCAATCTTCCTATCATAGGTTTAGGATTCCCTTACCTCAAGCTTAATACCACAAAATCCTTCTCCCAAGAGCCTCAAGAATGCGGTCCAAGTAGCCCAAGGACAACTCAACCGTGCAATCTATTGAAATCCATCCAATCGTCAATTTTCTTACTCAATTGCCCAATCCAAGGAACATAAACCTTATTGACATGTTCCTCAATCTCCTAGCATATCTCAATGATGAATTTGAGATTCAATTTCAACCACCAACAACCTCCATAGAACCGATATGCACAGGACAGAACCAGACAATTTTCGATTCCATGTATACCTCAATTAACTAGCCCTTAAACTACCTCAAATCCTCAATTTATTCACTAATCTACTTGCTAACATGTAGTTCTAAGGTTTTGGGAAGCTCACCAAAAATTTGGGGCCGAGCCCTGGCTGGAAACTCCTTGAATGTCACCGGTTCTCCCAAGCCTTCAAACTGGCAGTTCTGACCCTTCAAACACAAGAGCCATTTGGGGTCAAAACTCCATCAAATTAACCCAAACTTTTTACCACAGCTCAATCCATGAGTTCCCTAGATGTCCACAAAATTTGGTTGAAAAACCCCAAAGTTTCGAGGTCCTCAAAGGCCAAAAACGTGGCTTACCTCTAGTTGCGACGATTTTCGTCGACTTTCAGGAGATCGGCTGGTCGGAGCTCCTCGCTGAGTCAAATGACTCGCTTCCACTTCGAGGACGTCGGTAAGAGGTCAAGCAAGGAGTGGGTGGTCCGCTTGGCGGCTGGGAGTCGCCGGAGGTAGCCGTCGGCGGCAGCGAACAAGGAGGCAGAAACTGGTCGAGCGGTGAGCAGTCGGTAGCAAAAAAAGTAGAAGGAGAAGAAGAAGAAGCTCTCGGTAATGGAGGGGTGATGGTCGGCCAAGTGAGGGGGGAGAGAGAGAAAGAGAGGTATATGCACACTTCACAAGTCAACTTGTTGAATGGTAGGTAAAAAGGTAGATATGTCCACTCAAAGCTTAATCCATTGACACTTGTCCAAGGTGTCATTCAAGCTCATCCAATGGCTCTCCTTCCTTCATATTTTGGCAGCTATGGGGGTGGGTTAATGACCAAAATGCCCCCATCCAATTATATAGCCAAGGCTAAGGCTTGAGGGGCAAAATGGTAATTTTACCCCCGACGTCCGAAATGTCGTTTTTCTAATTTCAATTTGCTTCGATAAGGCGATGGCCAATCCAATCATGATGTTGGAATTCTTGATTCTCCATTTTTTAATTTTCAAGACTCATTTCTGATCGTTTTCTCTATTAGACGTGGTTCTAGCCTATCCCAAACCGACAGGCGGCTTTTGCAGACGTTACGCGTATTGACCATTTGATTCATATCACATTTAGGGTTCATCAATTCATGGCGACTTTGGTTGTCATGTAATTGTGAGGGTCCATCACTAGTTTCGATGGTCTCGATCGTCATTGTTCGATTTAGGAAAATTTTCCAAATTATACATTGGTTGAGCGGTATCACCCGCGCTCCAATCGTATAACGCTAGCAAGGTATTCCTTAATCATTCTTAGATCGGCCTTTTATAGCTCTAAATGTCCCCTCAACAATCCTTATGGTCAAAGCGTCATTTCCTATTCGAGTTCCCTAGGTCCACGTACTTTGTCTCGCGTTAACATTTCCCCTTTGGTCAGTCAACTCCAATTGATCAGATTCGAGCGAGATATTACTGGAATACGTCGCTAGATACATTTCTCATTAATGAGTCTGAAAATGACAAGGAAATCAGAATGTCACAACTTTTCCCCTCTTACAAAAATTTCGTCCTCGAAATTTACATCAAACTTAGTCACTCAAACAAATGGGGGTGTTGGTGCTTCATTGTCTCCTCGTTTTCCCACGTGGCACCTTCGGTTCCATGGTGCTCCCACACAACTTTGACCAATGGAATCATCTTATTCCTTAGAGTTTGCTCCTTTCGATCTTCGATCTTGATCGGCCTCTCCACATAGGATACCCGGTCGTCCACTTCTATGACCTCGTATTCTAGCACATGTGTCGGGTCTAGTTCGTATTTTCGCAGCATTGACACGTGGAAGACATCATGTACTTAGGATAGATTAGGCGGCAAGGCAAGCCTGTAGGCCAAAGTCCCAATCCGCTCTAGTATTTCAAATGGACCTACGTACCTTGGGCTCAGTTTTCCTTTCTTTCCAAAACTCAATAATCCCCTGATCGGCGACACTTTGAGAAAAACATGATCGCCAACTTGAAACTCCAAAGGCTTATGCCGCTTATCCGCATAACTCTTCTAACTACTCTGAGCCGTCTTCAGTCTATCCCGAATTATTTTCACTGCTTCCACCGATTGCTCTACCAACTCTAGGCCTGTGACACTCCTTTCTCCAACCTCATCCCAGCAAATCGGGGTTTTGCAAGCCCTTTCATAAAGTGCTTCAAATGGTGCTATTTGGATGCTCTGCTGGTAGTTGTTGTTATATGCATACTCCACCAAATGCAGCTGATCTTCCCATCCACCTTTAAAATCTATGACGCACGCTCGTAACATGTCCTCAAGTGTCTGAATCGTCCTCTCCGATTGTCCGTCGGTCTGTAGATGGTACGCCGTGCTAAATTGCAGTCGGGTTCCCATGGCATCTTGAAGACTTTTTCAAAATTTTATAGTGAACTTGAGATCTCTATCTGAGGTAATTGTCACGGGCACTCCATGCAGCCTCACTATCTGCCTCATGTATAACTCGGCGTATCTATTCATTGCGAAATCCTTTCGCACCGGGATGAAGTACGCGGACTTAGTCAATCTATCCACGACTACTTATATAGAGTCGTGACCTCTCTGACTCCTTGGGAGTCCCATCACAAAATTCATCGTTATATGCTCCCACTTCCATTTCGGAATCTCCAGTGGCTATAATAATCCTCCAGGCTTACAGTGTTGCGCTTTCACCTGCTAGCATGACAAGCACTTTGCTACATTTTTCGCTACATCTACTTTCATCCCGTTCCACCTGTAGTGTTGACGCAGGTTTTGATACATCTTTGTACTTCCTGGGTGGATACTATAATTGCTCCTGTGAGCCTCTGACAGAATCCTTTCCCTGAGTCCTTCATCCTTTGGCACGCATAGACATCCTCGTAACTTCAAGATTCCGTCCTCTGACACCTGAAACTCTGGTTTTCTCTCCGTCGTGTCCATCTCCAGGATTTTCTGAATTTTTGGGTCCGTAGACTGTAAGATCTTTATCCCTTCTTGGACCTCAGGTTCTACCCTCAATGTAGCTATTAAACTGGACAATTGGCAGACTTCTAGTCTGAACTCAGAATCTCTCAAATCCTCAATCATCGACCAACCTTTTACCAGGAGACATGCGATGCTCGACTTCCGGCTAAGTGCATCTGCAACTCTATTTGCCTTCCCAGGGTGATACATTATATCACAATCATAATCCTTAAGCACTCCATCCACCGACGCTGCCTCATATTCAGTTCCTTCTGGGAAAATAGATACTTTAAGCTCTGGTCGTCGGTGTAAATCTGGAACTTCTCGCCACACAGATAATGTCTCCAGATCTTCAGAGCAAATATGATCGCTGCTAACTCCAGATCGTGAGTTGGGTAGTTCATTTCATGTGGTCTCAATTGTCGGGATGCGTAGGCCACTACTCTTCCATTCTGCATTAACACACAGCCTAGTCCTTCTAGCGAGGCATCGCTGTATATCTCATAGCCTCTCTGTCCTGATGGAATTGTCAACACCGGTGCAGTTGTCAACCGATGTTTGAGCTCTTGGAAACTCCTTTCACACTTGTCCGTCCATTTGAACTTCGTTTCTTTCTTTGTCAACCTCATCAACGGGATGGCTATAGATGAAAACTTTTCCACAGACATCTGTAATATTCTGCCAAACCCAAGAAACTTCGGCCTTCCGTGACCGTAGTAAGCCTAGGCCAATTTGTTACAGCTTCGATCTTTGCAAGATCCACTGCAATTCCTTCTCCAGATATCACGTGCCCAAGAAATGCTACCTTATTTAGCCAGAACTCACATTTCCTTAACTTAGCGTAGAGTGAGTGTTCCCTCAGGATCTGCAAGACAATCCTTAGGTGCTCCTCATGTTTTACGTCACTCCTTGAGTAAATCAGGATATCGTCGATAAAGACTATGACGAACCTATCCAGGAATTCCTTAAACACTAGATGCATTAAATCCATGAATGCGGTTGGGGCATTAGTCAATCCAAAATGCATCACTGTGAACTCATAATGACCATACCTCATCCTAAAGGCAGTCTTAGGTATGTCTTCCTTGTTGATTCTCAATTGGTGATACTCGGTCCTCAGATCAATCTTGAAGAATACCGCCGCTCCTTGCAACTGATCAAACAGGTCGTCAATTCTCGACAGTGGGTACTTATTCTTCATAATTACCTGGTTTAACTGCCTATAGTCGATGCATAGACGCAAGGACCCATATTTTTTCCTCACAAATAATATCGGCGCTCCTCACGATGAAGCACTCGGTCGGATAAATCCTTTATCCAGTAATTATTGCATCTGACCTTTAGCTTCTTCAGTTTTGACAATCACATCCTATAAGATGCCTTCGAGATTGGCTCCGTTCCAGGAGCTAACTTGATCACTAATTCTATCTCTCGCTCCGGTAGCAATCCTGACAACTCTTGGGGAAAAATGTCAGGAAACTCACGCACTACCGGGATACTCTCTAGTTTTAGCTCCTCGACAGTCGTGTCCATCACTGCAACTAAGTACGCCTAACACCCTTCAGACATCAACTTTGTCACTTCAAGAGATGAGACTAATTGAATCGAGATTCCTCCTCGACTTCCCACGAATTCAAAGTTAGGGCGGCCTTCTGGGTAGAAACGAATTATTCTACTACCACAATCTACCACTGCCCCCTATTTACCCGACCAGTCCATTCCTATGATCACGTCAAAATCGTACATGAGCAATACGACTAGATCAATACTCTCCTTACTCCCTCCAAGCACGATTTCATAATTAATATAGCCCAATGAAACCAATATATTATCTTTCAGTGTGGTGGCAACATGCAAGATCACACTCAAAGGTTTTAACTTCATATCAATCAAGTCAGCAAATCGAGAAGACACGAATGAATGCGTGGCGCCAAGATCGAACAATGCATATGCAGCTTGGTCACACAAATAAACCGTACCTGTGACCACGCCTGACACTTTCTCCACCTCCCTACGGGCTACTACACAAACTCTACCCTGAGCCGGGGGTTGATTCTAATCGATCTGGGGAGTGGCAATCGACGGTCCAGCCTGCGGTCTCTGTCCTTGAGGTCAACTCGTCAGAGCTTGGTTCGGGCACGTCCTCATCTGGTGGCCCATCTGACCACACTTAAAACAGGCTTCAGTCCTTATCGGGCATGGCTCATTTCCATGCCTTCTACCACAAAGGGGACAATTCCAGTTCGTGTGGTTCGATGACTTCGCAATGTTTTTCCTTACTGGAGGGACAAAATGCCTATTGTTCGTCATTGGTCTCTTGCCCATCTGGCAGTTGTCTCGAAATGGGGTAAACCGCGATCCAGATGCGGCATTTCTCTTCTTTAAATCTCCCTCGATCATCTGGCCCCGCTCATAAATTTCCCTATAAGTCCTCAGATTTAGGGCTATCATTTGACTGTAGAGTTCAGGCCTCAATCCATTCCGAAATCTTCGTGCTTTCTCTTGGGGATCCTCTACTGATCGAGGTGCGTACCTAGACAGTCTGGAGAACTCGGCCTCATACTGGTCCACCGTCGGCTGATTCTAACGTAGCTGTAAAAACTCCACATGTTTCCTTTCCCTGGTCGTCCCCGAAAAGTATTTGTCGTTGAACGCCGTCTTAAAGGCATCCCAAGTCATGGTTGTTCCCTCTGGGAAAACTCCATTCTTGGTGGCAGTCCACCAATCTTTTGCGGTACCTTCTAGCTGGTACACTGCTAACAACACTTTCTTCTCGTCCGTGCACCTCAAGACTCCAAAGGCTTTCTCTAGCTTTTCAATCCATCTGAGTGCTAGCTCGGGGTTTCTAGTCCCGTCGAACTGGGTCGGCTTAAACATGATAAATTGCTCTACTAACTGACCCATCTGTCTAGCCACAACAATCTCCTCCTGGGCATTTACTACCTCATTACCTTGGTTGTGATCATCGTGATTTCCATTGCCCCCGTTGTTGCCGTTGTTGGCGTTGACAACAGCTATTGCGGCTCATACTACTTGAGCCATGGCAACATCCCTATCTTGGGTCTGCCTATCAATGAGGTCACCAATCATCTCTAGCGCCCTCAATATGCCATCCATCCTCGGATCTTCTGCTATAGGCAACCTCGAGCTAGAGGCGGAGCCTCTAAGCCTTCCGGGTCTCCTAGATGGGTTACTCATTCTTAAGCGCTTATACTGAGCCTAGTCCACCACAAATTCATCAAGGAGTTAGTAACTCACTCATTCAATCAAGTCCAGAGCTACCAACTAGGCCTTAACAGGAACAGTTATAATATAACAGCCCTCCATTCAACAAATTCCAGAGGCATTTCAGCAAGTAGTCCATGGTCATTCCTCAGTTCCGTTCAACCCAATAGTTCACTAAAACAAGTCATACTCATTCACTTAATAGGCTAAAATCCAGGAATGACTTTCGACACTAAGCAGGGAACTTAATCCTCATGCATTACCACAATCCTGCTGAGGCCAATTACCAACCATAAGTGCCAAGTCATATGTAATGCATCCCATGTCTTATCCTAACCAGTCTCCTAAGGTCTCCCTACCGTCCTTGTCCCAACTTAATCCTCCTTATTACTCCAATCCTCAACCAACTTTGGATCGAGCTAACTTTGCTCTGATACCAAGCAAACATGGGATGTCATGCCTCGCACCCCGGGCATGAGCACGCGACTCCTACAAGCAAACCAAGATATCTCTCGTGATCCCAAGATTCAAATACTAGTTGAGAGATGTATCACATAATAGGCATGCGGAAGCGCCGACATTAAAAACTTCTCCGTACAAATAAAAAGTGAGACCTGGATAGCGAGAATACTATAATACATAATATCCAAATGTTCATACAGGTACATAGCAAACTAGATTCGCTAGTCAGTGGGGAGACGGGGTAAGTACAAAAAGAATCCACCATCATCACTAAGACAATCAGGCATCAAAGT
Organism: Rhodomyrtus tomentosa; assembly: GCA_028455895.1. Lineage (NCBI taxonomy): Eukaryota > Viridiplantae > Streptophyta > Magnoliopsida > Myrtales > Myrtaceae > Rhodomyrtus > Rhodomyrtus tomentosa. The sequence continues at coordinate 28,943,036 of JAPCWY010000007.1, forward strand.
TGCCGTCTAAAGATCAAACTAGTAAGCCAAGAGCTCCTAAGAAAGGTTGTTGGAGTCATCAGTCTCCCCTACCTCCTCCATGGGCTCGTACTCTAAGAAGGTCTCCGAACAAACCTCTACTGTGTCTATATGGTCTCGTCGACAAACGGCTCCACCAGATCATCCTTAGTAGCCTCGACCACTATGACTTCCTCAGTGTCTTCTAGGGTCGGGGTCCTATTAGGTCCGTTCCTCGAACCGGCAACTAACCTCTCAACCTTTACTGAATCTCGGGTAGGATGGCACCAGCTAGGGATCACTCCTTACGGCACCTCAATGAGCTTCAGCGCCCCAGTGGATATATCCCCCACCTTTCGAAACCAAGCCTCATACCTATGAGGCTTCCAACTACTACCACCCTCGTCTACCCATATTACTGTACATTTTCTAACATAAATAGTCCCCTGCCCCTCAAGGAACTCATCAAAATAGACAAACATCTCTTTAGGGTCTCCAAATCTGATAGACCATATCTTCAAGACCTAGGATCTGTAAAAAGGGGGTCCCACAATGGGGTGAGATATACATCTCAGTAAGGTGAATCCTAACACTAGGTTGGGCTGAAAGTCCACTCAGGCAGTCATAAACACCAGCATTTCATGCAAGTAAACATATGAGGCATTCAATTATCGATAACAACACACAGATGTCAAGCATAAAGTCATGGCATCAGAACACATTAATATGGTCATGCACACATCGCCATGTCACATCACCACTTCCACCCTTCCAGCCTATCTCAATCTCTTGCCCACGTTTAGAACGCCTCAGGCTCGGTCCGCGTAAACGCATCAGATCGTCTCTTTGACAAACTCGCGTAAGCGCATCAGGTTTTCAATGTTACTCCAGGCCTGCGTCGACACATCACAACTTCGTCTCGCGTTTCAGCGCATCAGGACTATGGCCTTCTAAACCCTACATCTCGTATGCCTCAAGGTGCCATTCACTCCAAACCCCGCGTCTCAGCGCCTCAGGACATTAATCATACAACCCTACATCTCATACGCCTCAGGGTATTATCACGTCTTAAACATGCCACAATCTCAATTCAATTCATACACATAAGGCCATGTGCAAACTCATGCACAAACAATACACCCATGGCAAGCAAGACAATTCAATTGACTTTCAAACATGGTAGTCAATACAAGGTACAAGCATTGGCACACATTCAAGTCCTCTATACCATTCTAGGATGCACAATGAACAATCACATTAAAGTCTCTCAAGAATCAATCAAAATTTCACCTGACTAGCCCGATTGAGTCCAATCTTCCTATCATAGGTTTAGGATTCCTTTACCTCAAGCTTAATGCCACAATATCCTTCTCCCAAGAGCCTCAAGAATTTGGTCTAAGCAGCTCAAGGACAACTCAATCGTGCAACCTATTGAAATCCATCCAATCGTCAATTTCCTTACTCATTTGCCCAATCCATGAAACATAAACCTTATTGACATGTTCTTCAACCTCCTAGCATGTATCAATGATGAATTTGTGACTCAATTTCAACCACCAATAGCCTCTACAGAATCGGTATGCACAGAACCGAACCGGGTAATTTTCGATTCTATGTATACTCAATTAACCAGCCCTTAAACTACTTCAAATCCTCAATTTATTTACTAATCTACTTGCTAACATGTAGTTCTAAGGATTTGGGAAGCTCACCGAAAATTTGAGGCCAAGCTGTCGTCGAAAAATCCTTGAATGTCACTGGTTCTCCCAAACCTTCAAACTGGTAGTTCTGACCCTTCAAACACAAGACCCATTTGGGGTCAAAGCTCCATCAAATTAACCCAAACTTTTTACCACAACTCAATCTATGAGTCCCCTAAATGTCCACAAAATTTAGTTGAAAGACTCCAAAGTTTCGAGGTCCTAAGAGGCCAAAAACGTGACTTACCTCTGGTTGCGACGATTTTCATCGACTTTCAGGAGATCGGCTGGTCTTAGCTTCTCACTGAGTCAAATGACTAGCTTCCACTTCGAGGACGTCAGTAAGAGGTCAAGCAAAGAGTGGGTTGTCGGCTTGGCGGCTGGGAGTCGCCGGAGGTGGCCGTCGGCAGCAGCGAACAACGAGGCAGAAACCGATCGAGCGGTGAGCGGTCGGCAGCAGCAGAAGAAGAAGAAGAAGCTCTCGGCAATGGAGGGGTGATGGTCGGCCAAGTGAGGGGAGAGAGAGAGAGAAAGAGAGGTATATGCACACTTCACAAGTCAACTTGTTCAATGGTAGGTAAAAAGGTAGATATGTCCACTCAAAACTTAATCCATTGACACTTGTCCAAGATGTCATTCAAGCTCATCCAATGGCTCTCCTTCCTCCACTTTTTTGGCAGCTATGGGGATGGGTTAATGATCAAAATGCCCCCATCCAATTATATAGGCAAGGCTAAGGCTTAGGGGCAAAATGGTAATTTTATCCCCAACGTCTAAAACGTCATTTTTCTAATTTCAATTTTCTTCGATAAGGCGATGGCCAATCCAATCATGATGTTGGAATTCTTGATTCTCCATTTTCAATTTTCAAGACTCGTTTCTAATTGTTTTCTCTATCAGACGTGGTTCCAACTTATCCCTAACCGACGGGCGGCTTTTGCAGACGTTACGCATATCGACCCTGTGATTCATATCACATTTAGGGTTCTTTAATTCATGGCGACTTTGATTGTCATGTAATTATGAGGTCTATAACTAGTTCCGATGGTCTCGATCGTCACTGTTTGATTTAAGAAAATTTTGCAAATTATACATTAGTTGAGCGGTATCACCCGCGCTTCAATCGTATAACGCTGGCAAGGTGTTACTTAATTGTTCTTAGATCGGCCTTTTATGGCTCTAAATGTCCCCTCAACAATCCTTGTGGTCAAAACGTTATTTCCTATTTGAGTTCCCTAGGTCCACGTACTTTGTCTCGCGTTTTTCCCCTTTGGTCAGTCAACTCAAATTGATCAGATTCGAGCGAGATATGACTGAAATACGTCACTAGATACATTTCTCATAATGAGTTTAAAAATGACAGGGAAATCAGAATGTCACAACAATTCTCAAGTGTTTTTTTTGTTCTTCCTTACTCCTCGAGTAAATCAAAATGTCATCGATGAAGATAATAACAAAACGATCAAGGTATTCCTTAAACACCCGATGTATCATGTCCATAAATGCTGCTGGAGCATTAGTCAACCCAAAAGGCATCACTATAAATTCATAATGCCCATATCTCATCCTAAAAGCCGTCTTCGGAATATCCTCTGTCTTAATTCTCAACTGATCGTACCCCGTTCTCAAGTCTATCTTAGAGAATACCAAAGCTCCTTGCAACTGGTCAAATAAATCATCAATCCTTGGCAACGGATATTTGTTCTTAATGGTCACCTAATTCAATTGCTTATAATCAATACACAAGCGCAAGGACCCATCCTTTTTCCTCACAAATAATACCGGTGCTCCCCACGGCGACACACTCGGCCTAATGAATCCTTTATCCAATAACTCTTGCATCTGCACCTTTAACTCCTTCAACTCTGATAATGCCATTCTATAAGGTGCCTTCTAAATTGGCTCCGTCCCAGGAGCTAATTCAATTACAAACTCAATCTCTCATTCGAGCGTTAATCCAGGCAATTCTTGGAGAAAGATATCCGGAAATTCACATACCACCGCTATATTTTTCAATTTTGGCTCCCCAACCGTCGTATCAACTGCCGCAACCAAATAAGCTTCGCATCCCTCATCTAACAATTTTGTCGCTTCCTGCGACGAAATCAAAGGAATAGAAATTCCTCCCCGACTCCCTTTAAACTCAAAGCTAGGGCGACCATCCAAAGAAAAGCGAACTATTCTATCACTACAATCCACCACAGCCTTTTGTTTACTCAGCCAATCCATCCCAACGATTACATCAAAGTCAAACATAGGTAGCTGTGACATTCTAATTTTTCAGTCATTTTCAGACTCATTAATGAGAAGTATATCTAGCGATGTGTTTCAGTCATATCTCGCTCGAATCTGATCAATTTGAGTAGACTGACCAAAAGGAAAAGGCTAACGCGAGACCAGGTACGTGGACCTAGGGAATTGAATAGGAAATGACGCTTTGACTAAAAGGATTATCGAGGGGACATTTATAACCATTAAAGGATGACTAAGGATGATTAAGGGATGCATTGCTAGTGTTATACGATTGGAGCGCGGGTGATGCCGCTTAATCAATGTATGATTTGCAAAATTTTCTTAAAATCGGATAGTGACAATCGAGACCATAGGAACTAGTGATAGACCCTCACAATTACATGACAACCAAAGTCGCCACGAATTGACGAGCCCTAAATGTGATACGCGTAAAGTCTGCAAAAGCCTCCCGTCGGTTCGGGATAGGCTGGAACCATGTCTTATAGAGAAAAAAATTAGAAACGAGTCTTGAAAATTGAAATGGAGAATCAAGAATTCCAACGTCATGTTTGGATTGGCCGTCGCCATTTCAAAGATTATTGGATTGAGAAAAAAGGCTTTCCGGACGTCGGGGGTAAAATTACCATTTTGCTTCTCAAGCTTTAGCCTTGCTTATGCAATTGAAAGAGGGCATTTTGGTCTTTATTTCCCCCAAGAGCCACCAAAAATTTGGAGAGATCATGGCCATTGGATGAAGCATGATTGGCACTTAGGACATGTGTCAATGGATTAGCTAAAGAGTGATCTTGTCCACTATTACCCAACTACAATTCAACCTTTGACCTTGAACCTTGAATATAACTCTTTTTCTCTCTCTCTCCTATCATTTGACCGGCCATACACTCCCCCACCATCACCGAGAGCTTCCTTCTTCTTCTTCTTCTTCTTCTTCCTCTTCTCTGCCGCCACCGACGACAGCTTCTGTGCTCTCTGTTCGCTACCGTCGACGAGCCTCTCCGGCGATCTTTAACCAAGAGCTGACCACCCACGCCTAACTTAGCATCTTGCCGACCTCCTCGAAGTGGAAGCACATCGATTGAGCCACCGAGGAGCTGCGGCCAACCATTCTCCCTGAAACCGACGGAAACCAGCACAATCTGAGGTAGGCAGAGTTTCTGACACTTAAGGACCTCGAAATGTTGGAGTCTTGCAACAAAATTTTGTGAAGATCTATGGGACTCATTTAGTGATTTGTGGTAAAAAGTTGAGCTTAATTTGATAGAGTTTTGACCCCAAATGGGTCTTGTGAATGTTGGACAGAAACTGTCGGTTTGCAGTCTTAAAGGAGCCAGCGACTTTCAAAGGAATTTCGGGGATGACACGGCCTCAAATCTTCAGTGAGACTCTTAGACCCTTAGATAGACATTTTAGCAAGTAGGTTAGTGATTAAATGGTGAATGTGGAGTAGATTAAGGGCTGGATATGCTCGGTTTACACAGAACCGAACATAGCCCGATTCTATTCTGTGCAAACCGATTCTGTGGGGGCTGATGATTGTTGATTTTGAGTCTCAAATTCATTAATGAGACATGTTAGGATGTTGAGGAATGTGTTATTAAGGTTGGTGGTTCATGGAATGGTGAATTGGATAAGAGAAATTAATAATTGGTTGGATTTTCCTAGGTTGCACGGTGGGTTTGTTCTTGGACCATTGAGACCGAATTGTTGAGGGCTTAAAGGGAGGATTTTTGTGGCATCAAGCTCAAGTTAAGGGAATCCTAAACTTAGGATAGGAAGATTGGACTCAATTGGGTGAGTCGGGCGATAATTTGAATGATTTGTGAGAGATTCCAAGATGATTATTCTTGGTGCGTTCTAAGATGGTATAGGGGATTAATGCATGCTAATGCTTGTGCTTGAATTATCTGCCATATCTGAGTGTCACTTTGATTATCTTGCATGCCGTGAATATATGAATTGTGCTTGAGTTGCACTTATTGTTATGTATGTGAAATGAATTGAGAATCATGGCATGAGTGTGACATGGTGAGACCCTAATGCGTATGAGACGCGGGGTAGTGGAAATAAGTAAGTACCTTGAGGCGCTGAGGTGCGAGGTTGGAGTTGTGTGGCGCCTTGATGCATACGAGACGCGGGGTTGAGAAGGCTACGGTCCTGATGCTTTGAAACGCGGGACGGAGATGTGATGTGTCGAGACTGCCTTGGAGTATCGTTGAAACCTGATGCGTTTACGCGGGTTGTCAATGACGGTCTGGTGCGTTTATGCGGACCGAGCCTGATGTGTTCTAAACGTGGGCATGAGATTGAGGCGGATGTGAATGGTGGAAGTGATGATGTGGCATGGTGATTCACACATGATCATCTGGATGTGTTATGATGCTATGACTGCATGCCGACATTGTGCGTTGTATTGACACTGGAATTGCCTCTTATGTCTGTTGTGTGAAATGTTGATTTTTTTTATGACTGCTTGAGTGGACGGTTGGTCTAACTTAGGATTAGGACTTTTTTACTGAGATGTGAATCTCACCTCGTTGGGATCCTTATTTTTACATATCCTAGGTCTTGACGATGTGGCCTATATGTTTTGGTGACTCCAAGGAGATGTCCACCTATTTTGATGAGTTTCCTGACAGGCAGTGAACAATTTATGTCAAGAAGTGTACCGTAGTTTGGGTAGACGAGGGTGGTACTAGTTGGATACCTCACAGGTATGAGGCCTAGTTCAGGAAAGTCGGGGATGTATCTACCGAGCTACTGAAGCCCCATGAGGTGCCCTAGGGAGTTGTCCCTAGTTGGTGCCACCCCACCCGAGACTTAGACCAGGCTAAGGGGTCTGTTGCCGGTTCAAGGATTGGACCGGAGAGGACTCGAACCTTGGAGTACACGTAGGAGGAGGTCATTGTGGTCGAGGCAACTGAAGAGGATCTCGTGGAGCCGTCTACTGAGGAGACCATGGAGGACATCATCGAGGTTCGCTCGGAGACCTTATTAGAGTACGAGCCCACGGAGGATGCAGAGGAGACCAAGGACTCCAGCAGCTCGTCTTAAGAGCTCCCAGTTTGTTAGTTTGATCTTTTGGTGGCGACCCTGACCTTGTTTTCCTTGGATGATTGAGGATGAGCCTCTTTTTGTGTACTTACCCTGTCTCCCTTGTTAGCGGATTTAGTAGCTCTGTATCAGTATGAACAGTTGGATATCATGTATGACAGTATTTGCGCTATCCAGGTCCCACTTCATATTTTGTACGGAGGAGTTACTTCATTATTGCTTCCGCGTGCTTTGTACATTATACGTCTCTCGACTTATGTATGGATCTTGGAACCACGAGAGATATTTAGTTTACTTGCAGGGAGTCGGGTGCTCGTGCCTGGGGCGCCGGGCGTGACAATAACACAGCCAAAACTATCTTTTCCTCTCTACCACTAAAGGCTATCTTGCAATCCGTACAACCTAACGAAGCTATCACATTATCCTTTAGTGGAGTGGTAACATGCAATCTCATATTCAATGGTCTCAAATCCAAATCAATCATATCGGCAAATTGAGCAGACATAAAAGAATGTGAAGCTCCAGGATCAAATAAGGCATAAGCAGCTTGATCATTTAGATAAATCATACCTGTGACCACTCTAGGCGCGTTCTCCGCTTCGCCTCGTGCCACTGCATATACTCACCCTTGAGCCGATGGTCGATTCAATTCATTCTGTGGAGTAGCAGCCGGAGGTCCTATCTATGGTCGTGGTCCTTGAGATCTAGGTCCTGGAACTTGGTTGGGACAGTTTCTCATTTGACAACCCAACTGGCCGCACTTAAAGCATGCTCCCGTCCTAGTCGGGCAAGGTCCAACCCCATGCTTCTTCCCACAAAGACGATAGTTCAAGTTGGACTGGTGTAGCGGTTTCCCAATGCTCTTTCTTGCGGGTGGAACAAAACGCCTATTATTGGTCATTGGTCTCTTACCAAACTGACGATTGTCTCGAAACGAGTTGAACCGCGATCCAGATGCAGCATTTCTCTCTCTTAGGTCCCTCTCAATCATCTATTCCCGTTCATATACTTCCTTGTACGTTCTCAAATTCAAAGCTATCATTTGACTGCAAAGCTATGGTCGTAACCCATCTCGAAATCTCCGCGCATTCTCTGGCAAATCTTCAACATACCGTGGCGTATATCTCGACAGCCTAGCGAATTCAGCCTCATATTGATCCACTGTCATGTGATTCTGACGTAAATTCTAAAATTCCACTAGTTTCCTTTCTCGCGAGTCTCCGAGAAATACTTGTCGTTGAAGACAGCAGTAAAAGCAGCCCAATTCAGGGCAGTACCCTCAGGAAATACCCCATCCTTCGTAGCATTCCACCAGTCATTCGCGGTACCTTCCAATTGGTGGACCGCCAACAATACTTTTTCCTCATCACTACATCTTAGAACCCCAAAGATTTTCTCGAGCTTTTCTATCCACCTAGGTGCCAACTCTAGATCACCCGTACCATTAAACTGGAGGAGCTTCAACTTTACAAACTGCTCAACTAGATGCCCCATTTGTCTAGCCACAAGCTCAATGCCTGATGCATTACCTACCTCCACACCTTGACCACTAACCACATTAACTCGAGCATTCCCAGCTTCAACGCCTTGGCCAACGCTAGTCTTAACTCCACTACCCATATTATTACCAATCATCGCATTGACAGTAGCCAAGACAGCTCCCACAGCTTGGGTAATAGTAGCATCTCTATCCTGAGCATGCCTATCTATCAAGTTCCCAATTCGTTCCAATGCTCTCAATACATCACCCATTCCAGGGTTCTCCGCTATAGGTGGCCTCGAACTAGAAGCTCCACCTCTATGTCTCCCACGTCTGCCAAGTCGGTTGCTCATCCTTGTATTACCCGTACCACTTTAATTCCATCACGGAATTAACGACTTAGTTCATCTACAGAAGTCTAGTGGTTTTATGCTACACAACAAGCAGCACTCACATAAAGCAACCATTCACTTAGTCATTCTCAAGAGCACCGCAATTAGTAACGTACAATCATGCTTCAGTTGCAAACGTAATACTCAATATTTCATTAAACAAGCACCCACAATCAATACACTCGCTAAGTACGAAGCTTGGTCACTATCTGGTCATCATAATTATACCACTTTCACGATGCCAATCACATGCGCCACTTCATGTGCCATGCCTTTCTTACTTAACTCTAAGGAATCCCCTTACGGTCTCGCTACCCACTCATCCCGAACCTCATTCCTCCTTATTACTCCAATCCTCAATCGACTTGGATCGAGCTAACCTTGCTCTGATACCACTTCAAACTAGGATGTCACGACCCGCTCACCTTACGAGTGCGCTCATCCGGTACAACCGTAAATTCTGTCCCAAGATACCCTTCCTTACGTGACAAATAAATGAGACTCGCATGCGGAAGAGTAAAAGAAAAATAAATACATAACCCCATGCAAGATAATTCAAAACAAAACAAAGAATGAGACACGGGACAAAGGAAAGGGTAATTTACATTTCAAGAGGACGTGTTTATACAAACGAGGCCAGGGACTAGCTAATGCTACTAGTTAAGGTAGAGGAAGATAAAAGGGCGAACAAAAGACAACCACTAAGCCCCACAAAAGAAGATCGTCTCTACACAAAGACAACTCCACTGTCGTGAGACTAGTGTCATCGGCTCAACTCATGTCCTCAGCGGGATCATAGTTCAAGAAAGTTTCTGATCGAACTTCTATAGTGTCTCTTTCGTCTCATCCTCCAAATCAGAAATCTCAATCACCTCGATGTTCTTCTCTCTAGTTGGGGTCTCCTGCGGAATGTTCCTCGAGCCTACAACGGAACCCTCTACCTCGACCTCATCACGAGAAGGATGGCACCACGATGGGACTACGCGTTTTGGAACCTTGTGAGCCTTTAAAGGACCAGTAGTATCTTCCCAAACTCTCTTGAGCCAGGCCTCGAAACGATGTGGTTTCAAGTCTTCCTCCCCCTCATCAACCCATACTACCGTACTCTTCCTAACATAAACCACACCTCGTCTATCTAGGAATTCATTAAAATAGGTCGTCATCTCCTTCGGATCGCCAAGACGGATCGGCAGCATTTTCAGGGCTAGGGATCTAGAAAAAGAGGGATCCACGATGGGATGAAACTTACGTCTCAGCAAGCTAGCCTAATCCTAAATTAGACCCTTAGTCCTCCCGAACAGTATAGTCATAACAACAACAAACATCCAGTGGCATAAAGGCATGTATCGTTTATATGAAAGCATCATAACGTACAACTTGCGCAGAAATTGACATCCAAGACCAGATATAAAGAATGTGACCTAAGCTTCCGTACTAGCCCATAATCATAGCAATACCATAGGAATTTATAATAAATTCAATTCTCAATCCACAACTCAATAGGCTATCACGACAAATAAACCCGAGTTAAGACACGTCAGGTTACTAACCAATTTTCAACTCATGTCAACATGTACAATTCCTTATCCCGTGTTAGGACGCATCAGGATATCATTCAACCACAACCCCGCGTTAAAACGCCTCAGGGTATACTTAGGATACAATCCCGCGTTAAGACGCCTCAAGATATCCTCACAATACTATCTCGCGTTAAGACGCCTCAGGACGTCATTGGCCTCAACAAACATCTCAAGTCAAGAAATGTCTGAACAATCATTTAATCACATTTTCATCATGAGAATTTCATAAAGTCGATCACAAATCAAATGCTTGTCAAAATGATCGAATTTCATCACAAAAGTAACTCGAGAGGTGAGTAACCCATGCCGCATAATCAAGCAAAACTTGCCAACAAACATATCACCAATTCAGTCAAAGAAACTACTATTTTTAGTAGCAAGCGAGTGGACATGACTCATTCCTCAACAATTCCATTCAATTTCCGCTCAACCAAGCATAATAAAATCGTCAACTCATCGATCCTGCAATAAAATCATCCAGTCATGTCCCAAAGTTCTAATATAGGTTTAGGGGTTGCATACCTTCGTTCCAATTAGCAAATTTTCATCAAAATTCCTTGTCGAGCTCAGCTTCCAAACAAGGTCGTCGCTGTCCAAAACAAGGCAACAAAACGATTTAGGAAATATCCATCATTATAATCAATATATCCAATTTAGCCTCAATTTCATCAATCATGGACCTCATTAACAACTCAAGGAATATTCTAGTATGTCCTAACGACACATTTAGAGCATGGCGACACCATGAACAGCCCCTAACAGAATCGGTGTGCTCAGAACTGAAATAGAGCAAAAACCGGTTCTGCTCCTTTTGCTCTAACAGTCCACACATCACCCTTAATTCCAATTTTTTCCATCAATTCACTTGGAGCAACCTTAATCAACATGTTATATAGTCCCACGATGAATTTTAAAGTTAAATAGCACTCCTACGGCCTCCAAGCAGACCAACTCTTCTTAGTTCACCGGTGGTCAGAATCTATCCGGAAATTGAACTCCAAACCAACCATCAAAACCTAATTCAAAATTAACCCAATCAACGGCCCCAACTCAGTGAACATAGTACTACATGTGTTGTAACTCCCATAAAAATTTTGGAGTCATTTGAAGTCTCTAAGTGGGCAAACCATAGCCCTCTTTTAGTTAGCTCAGAATCTGTCCAGTTTTCTTCCAAAATTTTTCATAAATTAACCAGACCTCCAAAAATCATCAAACCAATTGAAGATTGTCAAAGACAGGTTAAACTAACTTGTGGTGGTCGGCAGCCGGCCAAAAGGTCACTGGAGGTGGCGCTTGTACTGACCGAACCGGGCAGTAGAAACTGGTCGGCAGGAGCAGTTTTCTGTGCTTGGAGAAATTGCACAAATGAAAGGAGGTAGAAGATGGCTCACAAATTTTTGAGGGGGTATGGAAGATGATAAGCTCCTAATCACTTTTGATTAGGCTTCTAGAAGGTTTGAGTGAGTGGATGATTAATGACCATCATCCATACAATGACATTTGTCATAGAGTCAATTATATCAAGACTCCATTGACTCATTGACTCCATAGATTTTTTTGGTAGCCTTGGGTAGGAAGTAAATTTGTGAAATGACCAAAATGCCCCTCTCAATTCATTAAGCCAAGGTTAACTCTCCAGGGGTAAAATTATCTTTTCACACCTTTCGTCTGAAATTTCATTTTCCTGATATTTTTCACTCTCGATAAGGCGGCATCCAATCCATATCAAATGTTAGAATCCCTCATTTCCATTTTTCAAATTTCGAGATCCCATCTCATGATCGATCCACCACTGATTGAATTCCAATTTATCTCGAATTAACGGGTGGCTCTTGCGGATGTTACGCATATCGACTCTATGATTCTCATCACACTTAGGATAACTCAAACTATGGCAATTTTGATTGTCATGTAATCGCGAGGGTCTATCGCTAGCTCCGATGGCAACGATTGCCACAATCCGATTTAGGAAAATTTTGTAAATTATACTTTGGTCAAGCGGTATCACCCGCGTTCCAATCGTACAACACTAGCAATGATTTCCTTAATCGTTTTTAGATCGGCCTCCGCTCTAAATGTTCCCTTGACGATCCTTATGATCAAAGTGTCGTTTTCTAATCGAGTTTCCCAAGTCCATGTACCTCATCGCGCGTTAGCCTTTCCCCTCCGGTTAATTAATCGAGATTGATCAGATCCGAGTGAGACATAATTGAAATACCTCGATAGATATATTGCATTCAAACATCTCGAAATAATAGGAAATTCAGAATGTCACATCCATCGTCCGTGCTTATTCACCCAATTCATCCTAAGTGGCGTGTTATCAATATAATGGTGTTGATACCTGATTTCGATCAGTTTTTTTCCTTTTTATTTTTGAAAAATTCATAAAAAATCATAAAAATTTGAAAAATTATAAAATCAACTTTGATAGCCTTGGCCAAGCAAGGAACCATTGTTGAAGCTTTGAGCTCGGCTTGTGTGAGTGTCGCCCCACCAATTCAGGCCAAATCAAGGCATAAATCTAGTCCAGGAAGCTTGCTTTAGCTTCAAAGAGATGATCGCTACCTCCCTCGCAACTCAGCTTCTCCTAAAAAGGTGAGCTACTCTTTCGAGCTTCATTCTAAGCATCAATGGCGAAACTCGTTTTTGACCTGCATTTTGTGAACGAGAGTAGGCGTTTTACTCTCTAAACTATTCTGACCATCATCGCATCTTATTTTTGCATTGATATCGCTGAAAAATCTCGAGTTAAACCTTCAACTTAGCTCAGTTTGGTCGATTAATGGCCAGGCTATTCTAGCCATTGCGAGCTCGATTAGAGCTCGAGGTAAGCTTCCTGAACTCCTTATTGTGCTTCTATGTGAAGGAATTGTTCCGAAACACCATGAATCGCATCGAAGTTGCCATGACCATATTGAGACACGCTTAAGCGACCGAGGAGATTAGCTGTCATGCCCTGAACTCGGCGAGCACGTGAACATCCCACCTGACCGTTCATCTTAAATAGTCTCCCAAGATCCCTCAGCCAATTAATCACAACTTCAAAATAATACAAGGTCACGGAAGCAATTAAACAGCTCCACACAAATTCACAATGGGATGACTCAGGACAAAAGGGGTATATACTTCTCATAATTATCTAAGTCGATTACAAATCTAACTCCAAATAATGTACAGTTCCTAAAGTCTCAATCATATTCATTATAATTCATTCACTTACTTTCTCAAACGCTAACCCATGGCAAGTTCGGGCTTCCTTCGCCTGAAACCTGAAAAAATTTAATCACTAACGGGGTGAGATATATATATATATATATATATATATCAGTAAGTGAACCCTAAATCTACACCTAACCGCCAGTCTCCCCAAACTACATAACAAACGATAAGCAGAAGTTCAGCTAGACAATATCACATGGCATATAAATAAACACACATAGACTTCAGAGTCATCACAATCATTCATCGCCTGGGCTCTCAGGTCGCAATATACTTCTCTAGGCACTCTAGCTAATTGATATTACTGGGGCCATAGGCCAATCGATATCATCAGATCTCATAGCCAATTGGCACTAACTCTGGCCAATTGATGATGGTACCACTGGGGTCACAGGCCAATCTGTATCTCTGGGGCTCACAGTCAATTAATATTACTGAGGCTCACAGCCAATCGATACCACCAGGATCACAGGTCAATCGGTATACTGGGGCACCAAGTCAATACGATCTCTGAGGCTACAAGCCAATTGATCGTTGGGGCACTATAGCCCATTCACATAACATAAGCATTATAGCTATCTATATAGCATAGACCTTATAACCAAGCATTATAGCCAATTGATCGGTGTCGCCTTGACTTCAAATTTTCGGTGAGGCTTCCCAACATCTAGAACTATATGTTAGCAAGTAGATTAGTGGATAATTTGAGGTTTAAGGATAGTTTTTAGACCGATTGAGGAAGGTATGCACAGAATCGAAACGCGCAAACCGAAACTTTAGAGGCTATTAGGAGTATAATTGAGCTCCAATTTCATCATTGAGGCTTATGAGGATGTCAATTGATATGTCAATAAGGTTTAGGCTTAGTGATTTGATCATGGGATGAAGACAAATTGATGAAATGGATGGAATTTGTATTAGGTGCAAGCTGCCTTGTTTTGGATTCTTTGGGGGTCGAACCTTTGAATTGCTTGGAGGAGGATTTTTGTTGATTTAAGCTTAAGGTAAGGAGTCCCTAAACCTTGGCTAGGAGGATTGGACTTGACTAGATGAATGGGTTGTGAAATTGGTGGATTTTTGTGGGATTATTGTGTGTTTGTCCAATGTTCGTCATTGAGGATGGATGATTACTTGAATGCCCGCTATATGCATATGCCATGAGTTGATTACCACATTTGAGTGACGAAATTGATTGTCTCGCATACCGTAGATATTTAGCTTGTTGCATGAGCTCGTACTTGATCATGAAGTCTTGATTTGAAATGAATTTTGGCATGCTTGAGAACTTGAGATATCTTGAGGCGTTGAAACGTGGAGTTGTGATGGTTGGTACCCTGATGCGTTGAGACGCGATGTAGTGTGAACTAAGGTCCTGATGCATTGAGACGCGGGACGAGATGGATTATGTGTCGACACAGGCCTGGAATGGCATTTGAAAACCTGATGCGTTTACGCAAGTTACCAATTCGATGGTTCAAGGCGTAAATACGCAGACCAAGCCTGAGCCGTTTTAAACATGGGCGTGATTCATGATAAAGTTCGGAATGATGGAACGTGTGGTTTGAATTTATACTCTATGCCTGACTCGATTAATAAGTTATGATGCCTTATTGTGTGATTGATAATCGATTGCATCATCGTGGCATATTTGTTTGATGAGTGCCTTGCATTGTTGAGTGCATGATCTTGTTCATTATTTGCATTTATCTAGGTGTACTGTCAGTCTGACCTAGGGTTAAGGCTTGTCATACTAAAATGTCAATCTCACCCCGTTGTGAGACCACATTTTCAGACCCTAAGCCTTGAGGATGCTGCCGACTCGATTAGGCGATCCGAAGGAGATGACAACATATTTTGATGAGTTTCCAGATAGTAGAGGTACCGTTTACATTAGAAAGTGTACAGTAATTTGGGTCAACGATGGTAGTAAGGACTGGAAACCGCATGGATTTGAAGCGTGGTTCCGCAGAGTAGGCGAGATTACCACTAGTCCGCTGAAGGCTATAGAGGTATCTCGCGGAGCAATCCTTAGCTTGTGTCATCCCACTCGGGATTCTGTAGAGGTAAAGGTGTCTGTTGCTGGCTCGAGAAACATACCTGAGAAGACCCCTACTTTGGAGGACACAGTTGAGGTGATTGAGATCGACACCTTGAAGGACAAGCTGGAGGATGAGACGTTGGAGGACACCGTGGATGTGCATTCTGAGACCTTTTTTGACTACGAGCCTACCAAGGATGCCGAGGAAACTGACGACTCCAGCAGCTTGACCTAAGGGTTTCCTGCTTTTACTTGGCTTCTTTTGATGACCTCGTCGATCCGTTTCTTTTGTGGACTTGTTTTAGCTATCTTTTGGATTTAATCCTGTTACCCAGACCCATTAGCAGGATTGGATCACCTGCACTTTTGTATAGACCCATCGAATGTTTATATATATATATATATATGTTGTTCTCGTTACCTAGGTCTCCTATGGATTTTGTAAGAAGGGATTTATTTTATCACTTCTGCATTCTTCTTTATATTATGCGTTTCTCAGTATGTGAATCTTGGGGCTCTAGAGTTTGCTCGCAGAGAGTCACGTGCACGTGCCCGGGGTACGGGGCGTGACATTCCCTCTTACTTGGTATCAGTGCAAGGTCAGCTTGATCCAAGTTGATTGAGGATTGGAGTAATAAGGAGGACTAGGTTGGGATAGAATGGGTAGCGAGACCTTGGAGACTTGTTAGAATTAGGCACGAAATGCATGGCATATGATTTGGCGCATGTGATTGACATTTGGTCTTGATAAGATTGTGGTGATTTATAAGGATTAAGTTCCATGCTTAGCGTTGAATGTTATTTCTAGATTTTGGCCTGATGAGTAAATGGGCATGGCTGGTTTTGGATGAACCGTTGAAGTGAACGAACTTGGGTAATGGCCATGGATTGTTTAATGAAGTGCTTTTGAAAATAATTGTGTGGAAGGTTGTTATGTTATGACTGTTCCTCTTAAGTTATAGTTTGATATCGCTGGAGTTGAGTAGATGAATGAGTTACTAATTCCATGGTGGAATTATAGTGGTCCAAGTGTAGTAAAGAAACACAAGGATGAGTAATCCACCCAAAAGACCTGGAAAACCCAAGAGTAGAGCCTCTAGTTCGAGACCGCCTATGGCGGAAGACCCGAGAATGGACGGAGTGTTGAGGGCACTAGAGGATCTACGATCTCATTGACAGGCAGACTTAAGATGGGGATGCTGCCATAGCTCAAGTAGTAGGAGCTGCGATAGCTGCTGTCAGCGCCAATAACGACAATAATGGAGGCAATGGAAACAACAGCGACCCTAACTAAGGCAATGAAGTAGGAAATGCCCAGGAGGAAGTTGTTGTGGTCAGGCAGATGGGCCAACTAGCTGAGCAATTTATTAAGTTGAAGCCAACCCAGTTTGATGGGACTATAGACCCAAAATTGGCGCCAAGGTGGACGATAAACTGGAGAAAGCTTTCGGAGTACTGAGATGTACAGATGAAGAAAAAGTGTATTGGCGGAGTACCAGCTGGAAGGTACCGCTAATGACTGGTGAACTGCCACCAAGAATGGAGTCTTTTCGGAAGAAATAGCCTTGACCTGGAATGCCTTTACCACGGCATTCAATGACAAGTACTTCTCCGAGACAGCTCGAGAAAGGAAGCAAGTAGAGTTCTTGCAACTGTGTCAGAATCATCTAACAGTAGAGTAGTATGAAGCTGAGTTCTCCAGATTGTCAAGGTATACGCCGAGATCAGTATAGGATCCGCTAGAGAAGGCGCAGAGATTTCGGGATGGACTAAGGCCTAAACTTCCTAGCCAGATGATAGCTCTGAACCTGAAGACTTATAAAGAAATCTATGAACGGGGGCAAATGATCGACAGGGACCTGAAGGAGAGAAATGCCGTATCTGGATCGCGGTTCAGTTCATTTAGAGATAACTGTCAGGCCGGTAAAAGACCTATGGTTGGCAATAGATGTTTCATCCCTCTAGTAAAAAAGAACATAGTGAAGCTGCCGAACCCAATGAATTGGAGTTGCCGCCTCTGTGGCAGAAGATATGGTAATGAACCTTATCCGGTTAGGACTGGAGCATGCTTCAAATGTGGTCAGATGGGCCATCAGATGAGAACTTGCCCAAACCAAGCTCCAGTAACTAGACCTCAAGGGCAACGACTCTACAGAATGATCAGAATCGACCTCCAACTTAGGGAAGAGTCTATGCTGTGGCACGCAGGGAAGCGGAAGAAGCGCCGGGCATGGTCACAGGTACGGTTTATTTATGTGACCAAGCCGTTTATGCTTTGTTTGATTCTGGCGCATCACACTAGTTTGTGTCTACTCGATTTGCTGATTTGGTTTATATGGAGTTGAAACCGTTGCGTGTGATTCTGCATGTTACTACCCCGTTGAAAGATAATGTGATGGTTTGTTGGGATGTGCTAATTATAAAATCGTAATTGGCGACAGTAAAAAGAGTATAGACTTAGTTGTGTTGCCTATGTATGACTTCGATGTGATCATAGGAATGGATTGGTTAGGTAAGCAAAGGGCATTAGTTGATTGCGGTAGTAAGATAATTCGTTTTTATCCGGACGGTCGCCCTAAGCTTGAATTTGTGGGAAGTCGAGGAGGAACCTCGATTCCTTTAGTCTCATCTCTTAAAGCGACAAAGCTGATAACTGAAGGATGCAGGCTTACCTAGTCGCAGTTATGGATACGACTGCCATAGAGCCTAAATTAGAAAGTATTCCAGTAGTGCGTGAGTTTCCTGATATCTTTCCCAAGAGTTATCAGGGTTGCCACCAGAGCGAGAAATAGAATTCGTAACTGAGTTAGCTCCCGGAACGAAGCCGATCTTGAAGGCACCCTATCGAATGTCCTTATCGAAACTAAAAGAGTTAAAGGTGCAAATGCAAGAATTACTGGATAAAGAATTTATTCGACCGAGCACTTCATCGTGGGGAGCACTGATGTTGTTTGTGAAGAAAAAGGATGGGTCTTTACATTTATGCATCGACTATGGTAATTGAATCAAGTAACGATGAAGAATAAGTATCCACTGCTAAGGATTGATGATTTATTCAATCAATTGCAAGGAGTTTCGGTGTTCTCTAAGATAGACCTGAGGATTGGGTATCATCAGTCGAGGATTAAGAAGGAAGATATATCTAAGATCGCTTTTGGGATAAGGTATGGTTATTACGAGTTCATTGTGATGCCTTTCGGATTAATCAATGCTCTAGTTGCATTTATGTATTTGATGCATTAGGTATTCAAGGAATTCTTGGCTAGATTTGTGATAGTCTTTATTGATGATATCCTGATTTATTCAAAGAGTAATGAAGAGCATGAAGAACATCTAAGGATCGTTTTGCAGACCTTGAGAGAGCACTCGTTGTACGCCAAGTTTATCAAATGCGAGTTTTAGCTGAATAAAGTGGCATTTCTTGGCCATGTGGTATTTGGAGAAAGTATTGCCGTGGATCCTGCAAAGATCGAAGCCGTTATGAATTGGCCTAGACCGACTACGGTCACAAAAGTCCGGAGTTTCTTAGGATTAGCAGGGTATTATAGACGTTTCATGGAGAAGTTTTCATCCATAGCCATTCCATTGACGAGATTGACTAAGAAGGAAACGAAGTTCGAATGGACGGACAAGTGTGAAAGGAGCTTTCGAGAGCTTAAGTATCGATTGACGATCGCAGCAGTATTGACTTTTCCGTCAGGACTTAGAGGCTATGAGATATATAGCGATGCTTCGCTAAAGGGATTAGGATGTGTGCTAATGCAACATGGGAGAGTGGTTGCCTACACATCACGACAACTGAGACCACATAAAATGAACTACCCGACTCATGATTTGGAATTGATTGCAATCATCTTTGCCCTAAAGATTTGGAGACATTATTTGCGCGGCGAGAAGTTTCAAATTTATACAGATCACAAGAGCCTGAAGTATCTATTTTCCAAGAAGGAATTAAACATGAGACAACGTCGTTGGATGGAATTGCTCAAGGATTATGATTACGACATTCTATATCACCCTGGAAGCGAACAGAGTCGCGGATGCGCTCAGTCAAAAATCAAGTATCGCTTGTCTACTGGTTAAAGGGTGGTTGTTATTTGAAAATTTAAGGGATTTTGAATTCAGATAGGAAGTCTGTCAACTATCTAGTTTGGTAGCCACCCTGAGAATAGAACATGAGATCCAAGAAAGGATAAAGGCCTTACAGCTTATGAACCCAGAAATTCAGAAGATTCTAGAAATGGGCGCAACGAAAAGAAAGCAAGAATTCCAAGTGTTAGTAGACGGAATTTTGAAATTTCAAGGGCGCATGTGCGTATCAAAGGACGAAGAGCTCAGAGAGAGGATTTTATCAAAGCCTCATAGAAGCAATTATAGTATCCATCCAAGTAGCACGAAAATGTACCAGAACTTATGTCGGCATTATTGGTGGAACGGGATGAAGGTAGATGTAGCAAAATATGTAGCAAAGTGCTTGACGTGTCAACAGGTGAAGGCACAACACTGTAAGCCTGGTGGATTGCTATAGCCGTTGGAAATTCCTGAATAGAAATGGGAGCACGTAACTATGGATTTCGTAATAGGATTACCAAGAAGCCAAAGATGTCATGATTCTATTTGGGTAGTCGTGGACAGATTGACCAAGTCTGCGCATTTCATTCATGTGCGAAAGGATTTCGTGATGGACAGGTATGTCGAATTGTATATGCGGCAGATAGTGAGACTACATGGGGTACCCGTGACGATTACATCGGACAGAGATACCATGTTTATGGTAAATTTCTAGAAGAGTTTTCAAGATGCCATGGGAACTCCACTGCAGTTTAGTACGGCAAATCATCCGCAGACGGACGGACAATTAGAGAGGACGATTCAGACACATAAGGATATGTTACGAGCATGTGTTATAGACTTCAAAGGTGGATGGGAGGATCGGTTGCATTTGGTGGAGTTTGCATATAATAACAGTTGTCGGCAGAGTATTCGAATGGCACCTTTTGAAGCGCTTTACGGAAGAGCTTGCAGGACCCCGATTTATTGGGATGAAGTTGAAGAAAGAAGTATTACAGGCCCAGAGTTGGTAGAGAAATCGGCGGAAGCCGTAAAGATAATCCGGGATAGACTAAAGACAGCACAGAGTCGTCAGAAAAGTTATGCCGATAAGCGACGTAAACCTCTGGAGTTTCAAGTAGGTGACCATGTGTTCTTTAAGGCGTCACCGATGAGAGAATTATCTCAGTTTGAAAAGAAAGGGAAACTGAGTCCGAGGTACGTAGGCTCATTTGAGATTTTGAAACGAATTGGAACATTGGCCTACCGACTTGCCTTACCGCCTAATCTATCTCAAGTGCACAACCTCTTTCACGTGTCAATGCTACGAAAGCACGAGCCGGACCCGACGCACGTATTGGACTACGAAGCTATCGAAGTGGATGACAGAGTATCCTTCGTGGAGAAACCAATCAGGATCGAAGATCGAAAGGAGCAAGTTCTAAGAAACAAGACGATTCTATTGGTCAAGGTAATTTGGGAGCACCATGGAACCGAAGGCGCTACGTGAGAAAGCGAGGAACCGATGAGGCGTCAATACCCCCATTTGTTTAAATAGCTAGGTTTATTGTAAATTTCGAGAACGAAATTTTTGTAAGGAGAAAGAGTTGTGACATTCTGATTTTTCCTGTCATTTTGAGACTCATTCATGAGAATATATTTAATGATGTATTTCAGACATATCTCGCTTGGATTTGATCAATCTCGAGTTAACTGACCAAAAAGGAAAAGCTAACGTTAGACAAGATACATAGACCTAGGAAACTCAAATAGAAAATGACGCTTATAAGGGTTGCCGATGGAGTAGTTAGAGCCATTAAATGCCGATCTAAGAACGATTATGGGATACATTGCTAGCGTTATACGATTGGAGCGCGGGTAATGCCGCTTAACCAATGTATAATTTGCAAAATTTTCCTAAATCGAACAATGACGACCAAGGCCGTCGGAACTTGTAATAGACCCTCGTAATTATATGACAACCAAAGTCGCCATGAACTGACGAGCCCTAAGTGTGATATGAATCACAGAGTCGATACGCGTAACGTCTGTAAAAGCCGCCGGTCAGTTCGGGATAATCTGAAATCACATTTGACAGAGAAATGATTCAGGGACGAATCTTGAAAATAGAAAATGAAAAATCAATAATTTCAACATTATAATTAGATTGAACGTCGTCTAATCGAAGAAAATTTGAATTAAAAAATCGACATTCCGGACATTGAGGGTGAAATTACCATTTTGCCACTCAAGCCTTGGCCTTACCTAAATGAATGGATGAGAGCATTTTGGTCATTGACCACACACCCCTAGCTGCTGAAAATGAGGAGGAATGACAACCCTTGGATGAAAAATTAATGGATATGTGGACATGTGTCAAAGAGTGGAGCTAAGGCATTAATTGTCCAACTTTTAACCTACCAGTCTTTGGAGTTGACTCTCAAATTTGTGTATACACTCTCTTCACTCCCCCATTTAGCCGAAAACCTCAACCTCCATAGCCATTCTCTTCTTCTCTTTCTTCTTCTTCCTCGTCGAGAGCTGCTCTCGCCTGACCGATTCTGCCAGTCCATTTCGCCGCCATCGAGCGCCCTTTCTGGTTGCCGTCTAATTTCGCGCCGACCACCAGCACCATCCTCAACCTCCTGCTGACCACCTCCAAGTGGTAGTTTGGTGATTGGCCACCGGTAGAGCTCTGGTCAACCATTTCCCCGAGAGTCGACGAATTTCGTCGCAGCTAGAAGTAAGTCACCATTTGAGCTCCACAGGACCTCCAATCGCTTCAAATTTTCAGTGGTAGTTTGTAGACATATAAGGCTATGTTTGACTGAGCTGTGATAAAAATTTTGGATGAATTTGATGGAATTTGAATGATGAATTGACATTGATTTCAGTGAACAGAAACTGACCGGTGCAAACCGTGAGGAACTGAACCTGTTCGTGGACCATTCGTTGTCGCCTTAACTTCAAATTTTCAGTGAGGCTTCCCAACATCTAGAGCTATATGTTATCAAGTAGATTAGTGGATAATTTGATGTTTAAGAATAGTTTTTAGATCGATTGAGGAAGGTATGCACAGAATAGAAAATGCCCTGTTTCGGTTCTGTGCAAACCGAAACTTTAGAAGCTATTAGGAGTATAATTGAGCTCCAATTTCATCGTTGAGGGTTATGAGGATGACAATCGATATGTCAATAAGGTTTAGGCTTAGTGATTTGATCATGGGACGAAGATAAATTGATGAAATGGATGGAATTTGTATTAGGTGCAAGCTGCCCTGTTTTGGACACTTCGGGAGCCGAACCTTTGAAGTACTTAGAGGAGGATTTTTGTCGATTTAAGCTTAAGGTAAGGAGTCCCTAAACCTTGGGTAGGAGGATTGGACTCGACTGGATGAATTGGTTGTGAAATTGGTAGATTTTCGTGAGATTATTGTGTGTTTGTCCAATGTTCGTCATTGAGGATGGATGATTACTTAAATGCCTACTATATGCATATGCCATGAGTTGATTACCACATTTGAGTGACGAAATTGATTGTCTCGCATGCCGTAGATATTTAGCTCATTGCATGAGCTCGTACTTGATCATGAAGTCTTGATTTGAAATGAATTTTGGCATGCTTGAGAACTTGAGATGAAACCTTAAGGCGTTGAGACACAAGGTTGTAATGGTTGGTACCCGGATGCGTTAAGACGCGAGGTGGTATGAATTGAGGTCCTGATGCGTTGAAACGCGTGACGAGATGGATTATGTATCGACATAGGCCTAGAATGACATTTGGAAACCTAATGCGTTTATGTGGGTTTACTAATTCGATGGTCTGAGGCGTAAATACGCGGACTGAGCCTGAGGCGTTTTAAACACAGGCATGATTCATGAGAAAGTTTAGAATGGTGGAATATGTGGTTTGAATTTGTACTCTATGCTTGACTCGATTGATAAGTTACGATGCCCTGTTGTGTGATTGATAATCGCTTGCATCATTGTGACATATTTGTTTGATGAGTACCTTGTATTGTTGAGTGCGTGTTCTTGTTCATTATTTGCATTCATCTAGGTGTATTGTCAGCCTAACCTTGGGTTAAAGCTTGTCTTACTAAGATGTTAATCTCACCCCGTCGTAGAACCACATTTTCATACCCTAAGCCTTGAGGATGCTGCCGACTCGATTGGGCAACTCAAAGAAGATGATAGCATATTTTGATGAGTTCCCGGATGGTAAGGGTACCGTTTACGTTAGAAAGTGTATAGTAGTTTGGGTCGACGAGGGCGGTAAGGGCTAGAAATCGCTTGGGTTTGAAGCGTGGTTCCATAGAGTAGGTGAGGTTACCACTAGTCCGCTGAAGGCCACAGAGGTACCTTGCGGAGCTATCCCTAGCTGCTGTCATCCCATTGGAGATTCTGTAGAGGTAGATGTGTCCATTGCTGGCTTGAGGAACATACTTGAGAAGACCCCTACTTTGGAGGACACGATTGAGGTGATTGAGATCGACACCTCAGAAGACGAGCTGGAGGACGAGACAATGGAGGACACCGTGGATGTGCGTTCCGAGACCTTTTCTAACTATGAGCCTACCGAGGATGCCGAGGAGACTAACAACTCCAGCAGCTTGACCTAGAGGTTTCCTACTTTTGCTTGGCTGCTTTTGATGACCTCGTCGGTTTGTTTCTTTTGGAGACATGTTTTAGTTATCTTTTCAATTTAGTCCCATTGCCCAGACCCACTAGCAGGATTGGATCACCTGCACTTTTGTATAGACTCATGGAATGTTTATATATATATATATATATATATATATATATATATATGTTGTTCTTGTTACCTAGGTCCCCTATGGATTTTGTAAGGAGGAATTTATGTTATCGCTTCCACATGCTTCTTTATATTATGCATCTCTCGGTAAATGAATCCTGGGACTCGAGAGTTTGCTCGCAGAGAGTCGCGCGCCCGTGCCCTGGGTGCGAGGCGCGACAGTCATTGCTAAACCACAATCACAATCAACGTTAGAATCATTGGAGTGCACACACAAGTTTAAGCCTTTAATTCTCAAGATACACACATCAATGCCTAACCTTAAAGGTCTCACTATCTAATTGTCCTCGAGTCATCGCTCCTTGTCACTCCAAGTCTCAATCAAATTTGATCGAGCTGACCTTACTCTGATGCCACTTAAACGGGGATGTCACGCCCCAAACCCGGTGAGCACGCGAACATCCTACCTGACCGTTCATCTTAAATAGTCTCCTAGGATCCCTCGGCCAATTAATCACAACTCCAAAATAATACAAGGTCACGGAAGCAATTAAACAACTCTATACAAATTCACAACGGGATGACTCAGGACAAAAGAGTATACACTTCTCATAATTATCCAAGTCGATAACAAATCTAACTCCAAATAATATACAGTTCCTAAAGTCTCAATGATATTCATTATAATTCCTTCACTTACTTTCTCAAACGCCAACCTATGGCAAGTTCGGGCTTCCTTCGCCTGGGACCTGAAAAAGTTGATCCCTAATGAGGTGAGATATATATATATATATATATCTCAGCAAGTGAACCATAAACCTAGACTTGATCGCCAGTCCCCTCAGACTACACGACAAGCAATAAGCAAAAGTTCAGCCAGACAATATCACATGACATATAAACAAACACATCTAGACTTCAGAGTCATTGCAATCATTCATCGCCTGGGCTCTCAGGCCGCAATGTACTTCTCAGGGCATTCTGACCAATTGATATCACCGGGGCCACATGCCAATCAATATTATTAGGTCTCATAGCCAATTGGTACTTCTCTAGACACTTTGGCCAATTGAAATCACTGGGGCCACAGGCCAATCGATATCATGAGGCTTCATAGCCAATTGGTACCATCGGGGCCACAGGCCAATCTATACCGTTAGGGCTCATAGCCAATTAATATTACTGGGGCTCACAGTCAATCGATACCACTGAGGTAACAGGTCAATCGGCATCACTAAGACACCAAGCCAATGCGATCTCCAGGACTATAAGCCAATTGATCATTGGGGCACGATAGCCCATTCATATAACATAGGCATTATAGCCATTTATGTAGCATAGACCTTATAACCAGTTCAATAACAGGGCTTCGTAGCCATTTCATATGTATCCAGGGCTCAATAGCCGTACTATATCACAAGTCAATCAATCTCACAATTAGTTTTCTTGCCATATCAATCGAATTTTTCACACAATCACCACTCAAAGTGAAATACCATAGGGCTATGCAAGTATCCGTGTCATTCAAGTACGCAAGTCATCAATTCAATCATGGAAAATCACAATTTCACCCCAAGCAAGCATGTATGGTTCAGTCCACACGCATTTCATGGGATCATTAACAATTCAAACACCTTAGGTGCACAATTTCATTGATTCACCACCTAAACTCATCCAGTAGTGTCCTAACATTCGAGTAAAGGTTTAAGGGACAATTACCATTAGTCAATAGCAAGAAATACGAACCAATTGGTCCTTCCCAACTCAGCAAGTCCACGGCCAATAAGGATTGCACACCCTCCTAGGAAATTTTTTCAATTCCGAATCAAAACTCTATCGAATCTCACTTCCATCAAACCAATTCTTCAATAACCAACCAAAGAACAACCTAGGATGTATTAACGACTATTTAAGGACATGCGATACCCCAAGGGACCCTCAAAACATATGGCTCAATCAATCCTTCGACAAAACAGAACCGATTTTGTTTTAGTTCGCACAAATTGATCCATAAAATTAACCTTAGTTTCCAATTCCTCATGAAATTAACTTGCCAAGATCCTATTTTACATGTCTAGGAACCTTACTGAGTGTTTTGGAACGAAACCATACCACAAAGCCCTTGAACCAATCGATTTCCCCCACGGTCCTCAAACGGGCAGAATCTGCTTGGTAAAAATCTCCACAAATTAGCCATGTACATCTATCAAAACTCAACTAAAATTATAACCACAACTCAACCAACTTTAATACTATGAGTGTAGAAGACCTCACCCAAAATTTGGAGGCATTTGAAGTCCTGAAGCCCCAAAAACAAATCATATCTAAAATCGGATCTGATTCTGATATTTTCCTACTCAAATAGACCTATGGGACAAAAGACTTAGCCAAATTGAGCTCATAATACCTTGTTAGAACGGAAAGATGATAAGCTTTCAGATAGCAATGGTTTTACCTCGATCTGATGTTGGATGACAAAGTTATGATCAAAACAGTGAAGCAATTTTTGTCTGTTCACGAGAGTCCTTCTCGGCCGAGAGTGAAAAGGAAGAAGAAGAAGAGGAGAGAGAGTCTTGGCCGATCAAAATGAAGAGAGAGAAAGAGAGTTTTTCACCCCAATAATTTATTTTGGGTCAATTTGATAAGATGGGTAATTAATGGGCATTTAATACTTTGTCTCTTCTTTGGTTGACACTTGGCAAGCTTCTAGAAGGTCTTTGGTCCACCATTGACTTTCTTTGACCTCATCCACATAGATTTTTGGCAGCATATAGAGGGTATAAAATGACCAAAATGACCTCCATTAGTTCTTAAGGCAAGGTCAAAGGTCAAGGACAAAATAGTCATTTTACACTTTTCGTCCGAAATTCTATTTTTTCAATATAAATCACCATCACGATGAGGCGACGTCAAATTCAATTCAAATGTTGGAATTCTTCAATATCCAATCCCCAAATCTTGAGGTCCAATTTCATGTCGAACTCTCGTCGACTATAATTCCAATTTATCTCAAACTGATAGACGACTCTTGCAAACGTTACGCGTATCGACCTTAGGGTTTCTCAAGCCGTGGCGACTTTGATTGTCATGTGATTGTAAGGGTTTATCGCTAGCTCCTACGGTTCTGATCATCGAAATCCGATTTAGAAAATTCTCGTAAATTACGCATTGGTTAAGCGGAATCACCCACGTCCCAACATATAACACTAGCAAGACATTCCACGATCGTTCTTAGATCGATCTATGTTGGCCCTTATGGTCAAAGTGTCATTTCTCATTCAAATTTCCTCAAGTCCACGTACCCGACTCCGCGTCAGTTTTTCTCTTTTGGTCAGTTAACTCAGGATTGACCAACTCTAAGCGAGTTATAACTGAAAAATATCAATTGATATCTTTCCATTCAATAGCCTCAAGAGGGTCAGAATTCGTAATGTCGCATCAGCCGCATTCAAGCTTGATACGTCGTTTGACAAGTCTCGTCGATATCGAAAGGACACATGTCGAAGGCTAAGAGTCTCATCCTCAAGTCCACACCATAATAAAGACTATTCATTCCCTATACATTGAAAGCCTAAAGACACCTTGAGATAGTCAAGAAGACATTGAGAATTATCTCACTCTTAATGGCTTCTAGTTTCTGAGGAATTTTAATGTTTTATGCTTTCTAAGTTATTCAATGTCTAGTTTCAAGAATAAACTTTAGTCTTTTCATTTGCCTCTCTTTGGCTATAAAAGGCCATCTACTTATGTATTCGACAGATGATTTTGATGAATGAAAATTTGCCTTGTGCAATTATCCCGAACCTTGAAGAGTTCAATCCTTGAAAACCTAGAAGAGTTTTCACTCCGTCTTTGAAGAGTCAGAGGTTTTTGAAATCTACATCCTTGAAGAGTTGTATTTGTTGATCTTGAAGAATTGGCGTTCTATCAACTTCCTTGGAGGCCTAGAAAAGCAACCATCGAAGTTACTATCCTTCTTTTGTTCTATTCCCAATTTTATCCATCATTATCCATCCATTTTCACTTCTATTTCGCCCATTTTCCATTGAAGTTACTCTCCCATCCTTTTGTTCAAAGTAGCCTACCCCAAGCTACACTAGACATTAAAGTATTTGATTGGGTTCCTCTCTAGTCAAATATGTGCAAAATTAAGATAACCGGGGAAAAAGCATGATGCGGCCTCATGTATGGCCATGTGTTAATGCCACGGAACACATGGCAAAGGCGATACCACGTGTCACATTGAGTTGACATGTGGCGAACAGATGTCACAACACACGTGACACGAGTCACAACACACGGGACATGTATCACAACATGGGACACGTGTCACTGTGTGCTCCATCGGCGCTGACTCGCCCGCAGCTGACTGCCGTCACTCTGCTTCCCTATATAAAAACATGTCATTACTCTACCAAACCATCACCACGCTGGCATCCATCATCCTAGCCATTCGTCGACCATTCATCCATGGTGGTGTCGAGCTGAGTGGTCCTTGCCCACGCCCACGACTATTCGAGCTCATTTGTCCGTTGTTTCTTCTTCGTTTCTACGAAGGCAATTAGATTTCTACTACTTATTGCTAGATGTCTATGGTTTTGTCATTGTGCATATTATTTGCCAATCTTTTTTGGCTATGATGACTCAAATTTAGATGATTTAGAGGTTACGAGATTCTATCCTTTGATTGCCTTGGATTCTAGTTCAATTCTAAGATTCTGTACTTCTTATACTTGGGATTTTATCATGGTGACTATGTTTGCAATCTTGTGATTCTATAGCAGGTTTAGCTGTTCGGCCTAGGAATCATACTTACTGGGTTTATACTCATTGCGTTATTGAAATCACTTTTCAATTTACTGAGATGTCAGTGGATTCAACGCCCGTACCGCAACCTCATATGGCTACCGTCAAAAGATTAGTTGTACAATAGAAGAATTTACTGATGCTCATCCTGAAATACCTCCAAAGACTATATAGATGAAGGACCATCTGCCGAACTAGTCAAATTCGAATCAAAGCCGTGTACTATCGTGGCTTGGGATGGTGGATAGGTACTATTGCTCCACATCTGCTCGACTCTTTTGATTCTTGTCTATTTGATAGGGTTGATCAAACCGAGAGTACGAACAAAAGTATGGGCGAGAGTGCAGACCTTGGAAAATCGGTGGGTAGTTTTAGCGTTCCGGAGTAGATCACCAACTGTCAGCCTCGTCCCACGTGAATATTGTAAATAAGTGAAACAATTGTATAAATATGTAAAAAGCAAGTGGATAGTGTGTGTCGCGACCTAAAAATAAATTTCTAGGCTAATAGATTATCAGGCTAATTATTTAACTAACCTAACTTGAACTTTCTCAAGTCCATACCAAATCGCAACTTAAAGTTCAATTGATTAACGTGCAATGTATTTTGAATTTGGAGTCGCCATTAATCATTTCTTGATAATTCGATTAGAACCTAAGTAAATTAGCGGGAGAACTAAATTACTTTTACGAACTAGAGATTAAGAGTCCGGGAGCTTAACTTCACTAGATTACTCTGACGCCCTTTCAATACCATTTTATTTCATGAAAAATCATTTGAGAATACAGCATTAATTGATTTTAACCTAAGGCTCTAACAAAGGTTATCATGCGGGTGCGCAATCAATTAATTGAACATCAGGAAATCAATATAATCAAGGGAGCATATGCCACACAAAACATTATTTCTTTTTTTAGTTTTTGATTTTATATGAATGCATGAAAAAATTGTATTACATGTGATGCATGAATGCAATGACATGGATTAAATGCAAGACTAAGCTAGATGACATGCAAATTAAACGAATGCACAAATGAGATCATAATTTAATTAAATTAACTACGTGACACGTAAATTAATTAAAATCAAGACATGCAATTCTAATATGCAATTGAATCTAAAATGCAATTTAACATGACATGGCAAATATGAATGACATGGCATGGATGACATGGCAAGTATGACATGGCATAAATGACCTGGCAAAGATGACATGGCATAGATGACGGGGCATAAATGACCTGGCAAAGATGACATGGCAAAAATGATTTTTTTGATTTTCGGATGAATTTATTTCCTAAAATAGAAGTATGCCAAAACAATGCTTATCTTGCATATTTCAAAGTTTAAATTGGCTTAAATCCAAATATATTGGGACAAATTATTTTACACATGAAATTCTATTTAAGCATGCAATTTCTATCCAAAAAATGCAATATAATCTAATTATTTACAAAAAGGATTAGATATGCAATTATCTTCATGATGCTATTTTTGAAAGATATGCAGTTTTCAAATATGAAAAGTGAATGAATGCAAATTTTTTAGAATTTTCAAAATTATATAATGCGACAAATATATTCTAAAAAATATGACAATCAAGTAATTTGTATTAATTAGGAAAATGAATATATCAATCCATGTCAATTAAGAAAGTGGATATATATCAATCAATTTTTGAAATATTTCACGAAATCGATTTGATCTTGGACCAAGGACTACCCGGTGCTAGGACTCGCATAAGTGAACATCAATGCTCATTGGTCGACTACCGCCGATTTGAGTAGGAATGAGTCAAAGAAGCGTCGACAAAGGCTTGCACTATCAGATCAACAAAATAACCCCTTCGCGGATGATGCCAAGGCGATCACCGAGCGTCTTCAAGGGAGGGCTCAACCGCTTCGCTGTTGACAGGTAGCATGCATGTCGTCGGGATCGTGGCTGACTTTATCACGGACCGGGAAGAAGTGATGAGGGTACGCGGCTTGGACAGTGAACAAACCGCTTCATCAGGTCAAAGCTTGACGCTCCTCGAGTCGGTGAGAGTCTGCGATGGAAGTGCCTTACTCTTGTTGATCTGCAGAAGAGTGAAAAAAGGATTAAAATAATAGCTCTTCTTTTGTGGTTGACCTTCCTTGTAGGAAGGTCTTCTTTTCCATCACTAGGACGTCTTTCTTTGGCTTCAGTGTGCAATGCTCAAACAACTATTTTTTTCACTATCTCTCTCTTAAATTTTCTGAGCACAATTGTCGACCCTTTTTTGAGCGAGTGTTCATCTTCTTTTATAGCCGAGCGAGTCTTGATTCTCAATAAGGAAATCAAATCCCTTTTACTCTCTGCCCATGACTCTGAATATGTGAAGATATCATAGAATATATTGCTCAAAATTTTTGTTCTTTTGCTGACCACATCCTCCCTTGTATAGTTGTACGAATGCACGTGCATGTTGATCTTGCCGTCTTATTTATATATTCTTTCCTTTGTTTCATGATGACTAAAAGTTTTCTTATTTGTCTCTTCTATGGGCACGTGTACATTGCTCAAAGAGCAATGCCGAATATGTGTCCATCATACAAAATAAACCTCCCACTGCCCTAAATATGCTGACTTATTTTATCCCCGGATAGAATTTTGGTCCTCACAGGCTTGTCCACAGGACGAAAACAAGTAATTTCATGCGTTTGAGCCCATCCGTCATCGGTCGACTAATTAAATCTCATTTTGTGTTTAAATGATTTTTTTCTAAAAAAATCAAAATTTAGGTTTCGAATGTGGCCTACGCAAGATATGAATATAAGGGTGTGTAAGCCAATTTGCTAAATGTACTTATTGTTTGAGGTGTGCGTTGTCGGATTAGTTCAACTCATGAAAGGTTGCACCCTTTCTTATAGGGGTGTATGCCAGTTGGAGTTTGGAGATTTTATCATGCACTTGTCATGTATGGCTGCTTTGTCTGATTTGTTATAAGTCCTCCACATGCACCATAGTACTCTAAGGAAAGATTAAAGCAGAGAATGCGGGTTAGCAAGCCTTAAGTAAGGTGTAGCATGATTGGGGCGCGACACACTCATTTTATTTTATTTTAATTTTTAATTTTTTTATCATTTAAAAAAATAAAAATTTTAATTATTTTTTATGCTTTTTATTTTCCTTTTCTCTTTTCTACCGGTCGCAAGCCATGGTGACCGCCGGTCGTCGGCCGTAGGCGAGCTTGATCCACGCCAACGCTTGGCCTTGCTTGAGATCGGCAAATTCTTGCCTTGCCATATTTGGCGAGGCTTGGCCTTACTCTCCCTAGTCGTCGGTTGTGGCCGTAGCTGAAGAAGAAGGGAAAAGAAAAATAAAATAAAATAAAATAAAAAGAGAATAAAAATAAAAAATTTCATTATTAGAAAATAAATAAAAATGAAAAGAAAGTAAAAATAAAATAATTTAAAAGAAAGGAAATGTCACTTGTGTATCAATTTATGATTTTTCATTGTATTAACTCATGTTAGAATGAGCACAATAATTGGAGAACGTGAGAGCTCTAATGCTGTCGTGGGTGCATCAGCAGGAAAAAAAAAATGGTTATTTCTTCTGCGGGGACATCGACAGAGAAACTAGTCTTTTAGAAGGTGAAATGCTTTTCATGAAAGCTGTGAGATACTTGTTGACGAAGGAGTTATAAAGTGAGTAACTTGTCACACAAGGGGTTGCCCTTTGGCTCTTTTCGAATTTTTCATCTTTAAAAAGCCAAACTGGATCCCTGTCTCTCCACTTCACTACTCTCTCTCTCTCTCTCTCTCTCTCTCTCTCTCTCTCTCTCTCTCTCAAAGGTTGATCGAACCCATCCTTTAATTTTTATCTCCAGATTTTTTTTTCCCAATTTTTAGTAGTTATTAATATCAATATATTCAAGATTTAGGACGTTCGCATTTCTTCTTAGTTTATGTGTTTCTTATTTTCTACTTAGAATTTAATTAGAGTTTTTGGATTTACTTGCGCCCAACCGTTTCCAATGCATAAATATTTGTTTGAAATTCTGAAGTATCGCAGGTGAGAATAAGAATGACGAACGAGTTGGACAAGATCAGCCAGTTACCGGGGCACTTGACGGACCAAATCCTGTCACGCTTGCCGATTAAGGACGCAGTGAGGACTAGTATTCTGTCGAGAAAGTGGAGGTACAAATGGTCCTCTATTCCACGCCTTGTGTTTGATGACCAATGTACCAGGGCCACAGGAGTTTCTTCTCTTCAGCCATCTCTAAATGAAAACTTGGTGAGGATCATTGACGAGGTCCTCTTGCTTCATACTGGCCCAATGGAGAAATTCAAGCTCTCTCACACGGGATTCTCTGCTGCGAGTAACATTGACCGCTGGATTCTGCGTCTCTCCAGAGCATCCCTTAAAGAAATCGTACTCAACATCAGGACATGGGACTATTACAAGATTCCCCTCACCTTATTCAATTGCCGAGACTTGATTAGGTTGGAACTCTTCAATTGTTTGGTGAAAATTTCGTCAACATTTGAAGGATTCAAACACTTGCAAACTTTATCTCTTTGGCACGTTAAGGTGTCTTCAGATGTGCTTGAGGCCCTGATTTCTCGCTGCCCCCACCTAAAACATTTGATGCTGTGGCGCTCAGAATGGATTGAGCAAATTACGGTCGAAGCTGGCAGCCTTCAGTGGCTTCGTTTGGAAGGACGTTTTCAAGATGTCGCTTTGGGTGTTATGAACCATTTGAAGACAGTCACAATAGCTTTCCATGATGACATTGCCAAAAAACGTGGACCAAGCAATGAAAACTTGAGAAACTTGCACAAATTCTTCCGAAACCTGACCAATATTTGGAGACTCATACTTAAAAATTACTCACTAAAGGTAAATTTTTAAGGGCGTAAATTCTGAAATTTGTTAGGACTCTGTTCACTATTATTTTTGGGATGAAAATATGTGGGTTCTATTACTAATAGTTAGTTGGTATATATTGACGCTTGATTTTGGTTGATTCCTGTAGTATTTGGCTGCTGGGAATGTTCCACAGACACTGCCTAATGAACTCGCGCATTTGAATTACCTCTCTTTATGCATAGACTTCAATAGTGCGGAGGAGATTTTGACTTTCATGTGCCTGATCAGAAGCTCTCCTCAGTTGAAACATCTTGACTTTCTGGTGAGTATAATCATTGAGATTAGTGTTCAGCGGACTACCCTGGTATTTCTTCGAAACTATTATCGCTGATCTTATTTAAATATTTGTGTGGTCTTCTCCAAATTTTTTTGTTAATTGGCGAATTGCTTTTAGCAAATATTGAGCCAAACTTAAAGTCCAATGCTATATCGCTATAGTCTAAATCGATACTACCAATTAAATTGTATGGTATAACATATCACAATGTAACAGATTGAAGAAACCTTTTTTATTTAGCAGAATTGTTCGTGATTTAAAGAAAGATAAATGGGTATCGGAAGATTGACGCTTCCTTTCTATCGGTCTTAGAATATATGTTGGAAATAATTTCATTTGATCATCGTATTACCTTGGTGTTTTTAATCATCGAATTTGATGAAAAAGAGAGCTAGTTTATACTTTACAGAGACTGTATTTTACATTCCCAGAATAGATGATGGTGTGGTAATCTGGTTCACCCGTGGAAGAAAGAAATCGCAATTCGGCGGTCATACGCCATAAAGGAAATAGACAAATCCAGTACTATGCTCTCTTGAAGACTCGCGTTGAGAATCAACAGACCACCTGGAACGGGACATTGGCCGACTTTTGGGAAGACCACCAGGCATGTTGCCTAGAAAAACTACGAGTTATATCGATGGGTGGAATTTTTGGTAGTAAGCCAGAGCAGGAAATGATGAAGTTTCTTCTTGCCAGTTCGCCAAAACTACGAACGATGACGATCAAGCCTAATTCCACGAGTGGAGAAGGCAAGTTGTTCAGATAGTTGCTGCGTTTTCGACGAGCCTCGGCCCAAGCGGAGGTGATCTTACTCAGCCCTGTTGATCCGAAAGCCAACCCGCATTAAGATTGAATCACACATGGGATCAATAGGAACTGCAATGTTTTACTCGGCTGATTGGGACTTGAATAAACTGTGAGGCAGCGTTTGTGTATGACCCAGAAAAATGAGAATCCTCTTCTTTCATCTTGTGTTGAGTCAATTGTAAGGCGTCCTTAATTCCATTTATGTTTAGCGGTTTGCAACTTTGATCATCAATTTGGAAGCATAGTGGTTGCCCTTCTTATGCCCTGATTGACCTTCTGGCCCTGGGGCCTTCATTTCGATGAAAAATTATATCAATCTTATACGATTTTTAACTCAATTTAAATAAAAATTGGATCTTTTATAAAATTAATTTCATTATCATTTTCTCCTAAATATATGTGTCATATATGATATAGCGATATTTAAAATAAGTGAACGTAAATATGACCAACATTTGATTGTTTGTACGTTTTCCATGAGACATCCGCTCAACATGATTTTTTCTTCCATGAAAATCAGGACGAAATTTTTTGGAGTTAGTAGCCGCCCATATGGAAATGAGCCAAATGCACGTTTGTACTACGAAGCTGCATTCTTGGTCGTTGTAAATCTAATTCACATGATCCTTAAAGTATTGAAAAAATGAAACCATTATTTTATCATGGAAAATCACAAATTTCTTGATATCCTTAAGGTTGGACAATTTGATTAGAAAGTGTAATATGTTCAGACCCGACCGCTGCATTGAAAAAAGTCGTATATTAAAAAAAAAAAAAAAGGATCTTCATAATCCAATTGTATCCTTGAGTCGAATGTCAATGAGATTTAGTATGAGGCCAAAAATTGTCAAATTTTCAAGAAAGTGAAAAGTTATGGGAACGTACCTGAAATGTCAATTCAAATGGTCGAAAACATAATCAAATTCCTTTCAACCAAAAATAACCCTAAAGAAACCCAAATTTAGACTTGCCAATCAAGAAGATTTTTCAGAGAATTCGTCATTTAAAAATATCTGTTATTGGTTGGCAAGAGATAAGCACCAGAATTGAAATAAGTATTGGAAATATTGTTTTTGCATCGGATATATTACAAATTACACACAACACATCCAAAAGAGCCCCTGTAAACAAAACCTTAAACTCCCACAAAAGAAAATCAAGACGGAACAAAACAAAACGCTACGCAGATTGCATAAAATGAAGTTTCCCATGTTGGTTTTACTCGTGGAACTCTTGGGTTACTCAGTTGGCCGCCACAAGGGCTTTTTTCGAAAATAGGTCAATTTTTTTTACCAAATTGGGATTATTTAATTATTTATTAATTTGGAGCCCACTCAACAGTCAAAGTTGTGCACGCGCCCCGTGCAGGACTGCAAGTGCCACATGGGCCCTGTGCAACAATCCAGTGCCCGTGAGGCGAATGAAGTGTTGCACCAGCCCGTATGGCAGTTTAAGTGCGGCACATGCCCATGTCGCTCGGGCCCATGCGGCTCTTTCTCTGTTTTTTTAATTTTCTATTTTTTATTTTTTTAAAATTATTTTATATTTATAAAATTTACAGTTATATAAATTTGTAAATATATATTTTTTCTTTTTAAGCTTATTTTTATAGATTAATTATCAATAATTAATTGAAAAAATTATTAGGATATATAATTAATAAATAATTTAGTATTTATGTAATTAATTTGTTTATTAAACAAAAAATTAATAAAAATATTCATAAAGCTTCAAAATAATTTATTAGTATGCAAATAATTTTTTTCTTTTGAAGCTTATTTTTATAACATAATTATCAATAATTAATTGAAAATTTTATTAGGGTATATAATTAAAAAATAATTTAGTATTTATATAATTAATTTATTTAGCATGTAAATAACATTTTTCTCTTGAAGCTTGTTATTATAACATAATTATCAATAATTAATTGGAAAAAATATTAAGATATATAATAAAAAAAAAATTATGTAATTAATTTATTTAGTATGTCAATAAAGCTCCAAAATAATTTATTTATTATGTAAATATTTTTTTCTTTTTAGTCTTATTTTTATAGCATAATATCAATAACTAATTAAAAAATTATTAAGATACATAATTAATAAATAATATAGTATCTATGCAATTAATTTATTTATTATGTAAAAAATTCATAAAAAATTCAAAACAATTTATTTTGAATGTAAATAATTTTTTTCCAAATTTTTATAACATAATTATTCATTATATATCCTAATAAAATTTTCAATGAATTATTGATAATTATGTTATAAAAATAAGCTTCAAAAGAAAAAAGAAATTATATTTACAAAGTTATATAAGTATAAAATAATTAAAATATATATTAATTTTTTTATTAAAAAAAGGGGGCCGCATGGGCCCGTGGGACACTTTTACTGCCGGTGGGCCCCAAATTGGTAAATAAAAAAATAACCCAAATTTGATGAATCGGGATGTTAGTTTAACTTTAATTTTGATACATACATTTGGTATTAGAGCTTGTTAATCTCTGCCTTGATGTTTAACATTTGATTTGCGTTAAATTATTGAATTACGGTAATTTTTGTGGGAATTTTCGGTCTAATTCCGACCAAATTCCGCTATTTCACGACACGGCTTCGATACAATAGGGTCGCCTCATCATGACGAACAAAATCCCTAAAGAATCTCGATTTTTGGTTGTTCGTCGGAGACAAGTTAAGCGACTAACTTTCGCGGTGGCTAGGGTTTGCAAATGAGCGACTTTCACTCGATTCCGGGCAAATAACTCGCTGTTTACGTTGATTCTTGGACCTATGTGGTCGCGCCGACATGTGGAACAAAACCCACCAATTATTTCGATTTACGGTGGGCTATCGGAAGAGAATTGGACGACGAACGTGGGGTGGAGTCGGGCGGTAGATAGTTTTGTTCTTGCGTGAGCGATCGGGGGACTGATCTAAAGATGAACGTCGAAACCTCTATTGGTGGTGCTAACCTCGATGGCGCCATCGCTGGAGTCCTTCGAGATTCCAGTGGCTCTCTGTTGGGAGGATTCACCAAGAAAATCTTCCCCTGCTCAGCTCTGGTCGCCGAAGCTCAGGCAATTCTTTATGGGTCTACAGCTTGTCGAAGAGAGGGCAGAGACAAGGGACAGAAGATACGCGTTAAAGTGGAGTCAAACTCAATGGATTTTGTACTTACGGTCAAAAAAGAAAAGGAGGGCTGTTGGGAAGCAGAAAGTTTCATACTGCAGGCCTAAGCAACCGTAACCCGTCTCCCGAATGTATCCATGGCCCATTGTATGAGAACAACAAATCAAACTATGGATTGGGTCGCGAAGATGAATCAGTCTGATCGTGTCCTAGCCCACTGGGTTTTTGCCCAGCACAAACACGCCTGCCGAGAGAATTTTTGCGTGTCGGACATGGCAATGTGTTCGATATAGCCGGACACGGGGGACCGCGTGTTCGGATAGGCAATGAAAAGGGATAGGCGTGTCCGGCACAGCCGGTCTGTCCGGACACGTTTCGACACGTCCAGCTGGTTAAAAAAATATTTTTTAAAAATATGCTGTAATCTTATAAGTTTGAAGCTACTATTTGAGTCCACTGTTATCGCAAAACAATCATATATGAATGTCAAATATAAAATAGTTATGACATTTAGATATAGTAATGTTTAGAGTTCATAAAAATGATCATATATACATACACACATATTTAATATGTCCTGTCTTGGTTTGTTGGAATTCTCTCTTTTTTAGAACTGTCGTATCGATGTGTCGTGACGTATCGTGTCTCGTGTTGTATCGCCGCTAAATAATTTATGTCTTGCCGCAATCCCTTTGGGATTTTTTATGCGTAGATGCTCCTCGTACAAGTCTTTATGTTCGAAACTTTATTCGCTAGTAATGCAAATCTTTTTTGACCAAAAAAAAAAATTGAGGAAGAAGGTTTAGGCATGTGCAATAGTTACGCCCGCGTGTAGGGCACGCGCCCTTGTGGATAATAGTAGTGTGAGCGCGTGCAGGTACATTTCTTGAGGCCTTGTAGCAAATCCTCACTTTATTTTATATTTAAAGAAAAAGTTCTTTGGGGAGGGAACTGCTGTGCGGGGAAAGTGGGAAAAGTGGGCTTGCCCACGTGACAAAAATCCTCTTCCATTAAAAAAATAAAAATAATAAAATAAGATATTGTCTTTTATGCCCCTGAACAAAAAATTTACGGTTCTACTCCTTGCTCCCTAGATTTACCTCTTTTTTTTTTCCCTAATTGAACCAATAAAATTACAGTTTTAACCCCCATTCAGTTTTTTTACGATTTACTCATTCAGTTAATTTACGTTTAGTCCCTTACCCACGTAAATTTACAGATTTGCCCTTATATTCAATATTAAGTATATTTTGCTTAAAATTAAATGTCTAGTGATCTATGTATTATTTGGTTAATTAGAGATTAGTCACAACAACTCTGATTGATTAAACTATACATTGAGAGCCTCTAGATCACATATAGTAAATGGCATTTACTTGTAATTAATTATATTAATATTATGAATTTTATCCCGCAAGAATTTTCATTATATTAATATGATTAATTAAGTTGAAATACTATATTATTTTTTTAAATTTCCCCACAGGGATTAGGAAAAAAGAACATAATATGATAGTTTCATCATAAAATTATTATGACTCTATTTAAATTAGAAATTTAGCCCACATGCAGTTTTTAATGTTATTTAATTCATATTATATGACATGTTTTGCATGGGTGTGACATGTATTAAGTGAATTTGCCTCAAATATTGTGACATAAGCATGTTTATTTTGTTTATTATACGATTTTACCACATGTGAATATCTCTGATATTAATGTTCTCGAGTTGAACGGTGACAACTATAAGTCCCGAAAGTAATTAATTCTCCTTCAATTAGGGTGTGTGGACATTGATTATGCAATTTAGAAAGATGAACCACCTTACATAATAGAAACTAGCACTCCAGCTAGTGGGAGCGGTCAAACCGCGTTAGTGTAATGTTCATAAAGAGCAAACTATCTGCTAGTATTCGTGGTTCAGTCACACAACATAATAATGCTAAGGTTTTGCTAGCGTCTATTGATGCACAATTTGCGTCTTCAGAAAAGGCCGACGCCATGACCTTGATGGTGAAGTTTCCATCGTTAAGGTTCACCAATGTTAGAAGTGTGCGTGAGTTTATTATGAAAATGAGGGATATTGTGGCTCAGCTTAAGCACCTTGAGGTTGAGATACCTGAATTCTTCCTTGTATACTACATTATGAACTCTCTTCCACAACAGTATACGCATTTCAAGATCTCCTACAACACACACAAGCAGAAATGATTAATTAATGAACTCATGAGCATGTATGTTTTAGAGGAAGAAAGACTGTTTATGGAGAAAGTGTTCATTTGGCAACACAAGGAAGGCATAAGGGGAAAGACAAGCATAAGGGAAATGGTCAAATACCTCTTCAAGCTGACATTAAGAAGGAATCTAGATGCTTCTTCTATGGAAAAATGGGGCATACAAAGAAGGATTGTGTCAGATACAAAGAAATGTAATATAATCTCTTGTGTTTGTTATGAATTTAACATGGCTGATGTGAGTCACAACACTTAGTGGATTGATTATGGATCGACAATCCACAATTTGAATTCCTTGTAGGGCTTTCAAAGCCACAGGAAGCCAGTGGGAAGTGAACAATGCATCTATTCAAGAAACAAGATGCGTTGTAGGTAGAAGCTATTGGGACATGCAGTTCAGTCCTTAATAGCGGCTTTGTTTTAAATTTGGAAAGGACATTTTATATACCTAGTTTCTCTAGAAACTTGATTTTAGTTTTAAGACTTATACCATTTGATCATTCCTTTTACTTTTCAGATTCGACCTTCAGTTTGTCATATAAATCTAAAATTGTTAGGAATGGTATTTTGTTTGATAGTCTTTATCGAATTAATTGGCAAGACAATGCCTTTTATGGTGCGATGCATGTTCATGATACCGCTGGTATAAAACGACATGTTGTGAACGAAGATTCTTCTATTTTGTGGTATCGAAAATTGGTACATATCTCCATAGATAGAATTAAATGATTGGTAAATGATGAAGTACACAATGCTTTAGATTTTGCTAATTGTGATATTTATGTGGACTGCATGAAGGGAAAACATACCAAAAAGTCAAAGGAAGGTGCCAAGATGAGTACGAAAATATTAGAAATCATTCATACAAATATTCGTTGTCCAGATATGGACTCCTTTTGTCAGAAATATTTAATCACCTTTATAGAGATAACTCATGTTTCATGTATCTCTACATGCTTCATCATAAGCAAGAAGCATTACATGCCTTTAAAGTGTTTAAGGCCAAAGTAGAGAAACAATATGATAAGGAAATGAAGATCGTGAGATCAGATAGAGGTGGAGAATACTATTATAGATACATTGAAGATGGACAAGCACCTGGTCCATTTGCCAAGTTTCTTCAAGAGCGTGGGATATTTACCCAACACACTATGCTTGGTTCTTTAGACCAAAATGGTGTGGTAGAAATAAGAAACTGAACCTTGTTGGACATGGTGCGCAGTATGCTTAGTAACTAAAAACTTCCTAAGTCCTTGTGAACTGAAGCTCTTAAAACGGTAGCGTATGTATTAAACCGAATTCTGACTAAGGCCGCCCCAAAGACGCCTTTTGAGTTATTCAAAGGTTGAAAATCGAGTTTGCGACATGTACGCGTTTAGAGATGCTCATCTGAAGAGAGAGTCTACAGTCCACTAGAAAAGAAGTTAGAACCGAAGACTATAAGTGGGTATTTGGTTGGATATGCTGAAAAGTCTAAAGGATACAGATTTTACTGTCCATCTCATACCACTAGGTTAGTGGAATCGAGAAACGCGGATTTTCTTGAAAATGATTTGATTAGTGGGAACGTTCAATTTCGGGATCGTATACTTGAGAAAGATCATTCGAATGCTCAACCTTCCACTTCAAGTACCAAATTGGTTGTTATTCATGCGCCCCTCTAGTTCAAATGGCCGTTGACGAACTAGTCATTGAAGCTCCACAACTTGCTGAAATTGATTCTGTAGATCAAATTGTTGAACACTTACCAGAAACTATTGAACAACAAATTGAACAACAAACTCCTTAGGAAAATGTTGATACAACATTAAGGCGATCTGCTAGAATGAAGAAATCAGCAATTCCTAGTGACTACATCGTGTACCTGCAAGAATCTGACTTTAGTATTGGAGCTGAGAATGATCCTGAAACGTTTTTACAAGCAATGACTTGGGACAATTTTAATTAGGGGTATAATGCTATGAAGGAAGAGATGAGTTCTATGGCATCTAACGCGATCTGGATTTTGGTTGAGTTTCTCGAAGGTAAGAAGGCCACTAGCTATAAATGGATCTTCAAAACTAAGAAGGACTCATTGAGCAACATAGAGAGATATAAGGCTAGACTCGTTGCAAAAGGATTCACTTAAAAAGGAAGGAATCAATTACACAGAGACTTTTTCTCCTGTATCTAAGAAAGATTATCTCTGTATTGTTTTGGCGTTAGTTGCCCATTTTGACATGGTATTGCTTCAAATGGATGTGAAAACGGCATTCCTCAATAGAGAGTTAGAGGAAGAGGTTCATATGAAACAACTAGAAGGATTCCTCTCTAATGATGGTGAGCATTTGGCGTGCAAGCTTAAGAAATCAATTTGTGGCTTGAAACAAGCATCCCGCTAGTGGCATTTAAGGTTTCATGAAGTTATCTCTTCATTAGATTTTGTAGAGAATATCAGGATCAATGTATATACTAGAAGGTCAATGGCAGCAAAATATGTTTTCTTGTCCTGTATGTGGATGACATTTTTACTTGCAACCAATGATAAGGGGTTGTTGCATGAGGTGAAATGATTTGTCTCTAAAAGTTTTGACATGAAGGATATAGGTGAGACATCTTATGTCATTGGCATTAAGATCAATAGGGATAGAGCTCGAGGCATTTTGGGATTGTCTCAAGAAACCTATCAATTAAGTGTTAGAGAGATTTCGAATGAAAGATTGTTCACCAAGTATAGCGCCTATTGCCAGGAGTTTAATGTTTGCCACATGCTTCTACTGTTGGAAGTTTAATGTATGCTCAGGTTTACACTCGACCTGACATAGCCTTTGCCATGGGAATGTTGGGAAGAATTAGAGTAATCCATTTATGGACCACTGGAAAGCTACAAAGAAAATGATGAGATATTTGTAAGGTACAAAAGGCTACATGCTTATGTATATGCGAACTTACAACTAGGAAGTAATTGGATATTTGGATTCAGACTTTGCTGGTTCCCTTAATTCTAGAAAATCAACATTTGGATGCATTTTTATGCTTACTGGCGAAGTCCTATCCTGGAGAAGTGCGAAGCAAACTTTGATTGCTACTTTCACTATGGAGGCTAAGTTCGTTTCCTGTTTTGAGACCACCTCGCATGGCATGTGATTGAAGAGTTTCATTTCAGGGCTTAGATTTATTTCTACTATCAGGCCATTAAGGATGTTTTGTGACAATTCAACCGTTGTTTTCATGGCTAAAAAGCAGAAGAGTGGTAGTCGAAGCAAGCACATCGACATTGTTTATGTAGCTATTATGGAACATTTTAAGGAAAAGTAAAGTGATCATAGAACATGTTAGTACTGAATTGATGTTAACTTATCTTTTAACTAAAGGCATGCCACCAAGGAGTTACAAGGATCATGTAGATAGAATGAGAATTGGTCCCATCATGTAAATTTTCTCTGTTTAGACGAAGTTGTGGAACTCTTATGTATCTGTGTTGTTTTTCTCAATTAAGGTGCACATTCAGTTTTTATAAGAAAATCGGTCATTTTGACCTAGAATAAACTTAAAGGTTTATTCATTAAATAGACTAGAATAAACATAGGGTTTATTCATGTCACGCCCCGAGCCCGGTGGGTAGGCGAGCATCCCACCTTCACTGTTACCTTTAATGAGCTCCAAGATCCTATGGCCAATAACTTACAACTCTATATGAAGTATGCATGCGAAAGCGTTGCCAACTCCATTACAAATACGGCAACACATGATGACTAAGGACACAAGGGTACCCCTTTTATAAAAGTCAATAATACTTCAGAGGTTACAAATCTAAATCTCCAAAAATATCATTTTTCAATCCTAAGGTCACAAAAGGGAAGTCTTTATTTTCCTCCAATGACTTCGTCAAATGCCAATCCATGGCAACTCGATTTTCTTCGTCGGGGACCTGAAAATGTTGCCCACAACGGGGTGAGATATAAATCTCAGTAAGGTAGGTCCTAACCCTAGGTTAGGTCGACCGTCCACTCAAACAGTCATAAACATCAGCGCTTCATGCAAACAAACACATGAGGCATTCAATTATCAACAGTCATGTAAATGTCAGACAGGCAGACATGGCATCACAACACATCTGTAAGATCATGCACACACTGCCACGTCGCACCACCACTTTCACCTTTCACACTTGCCTCATTCTCATGCCCGCGTTTA
Source organism: Rhodomyrtus tomentosa (assembly GCA_028455895.1). Classification (NCBI taxonomy): domain Eukaryota; kingdom Viridiplantae; phylum Streptophyta; class Magnoliopsida; order Myrtales; family Myrtaceae; genus Rhodomyrtus; species Rhodomyrtus tomentosa. The sequence goes on from JAPCWY010000007.1 coordinate 28,987,893, forward strand.
GAACGCATCAGGCTTGGTCCACGTAAACGCATCAGACTGTCATTGACAACTCGCGGAAACGCATCAGGTTTCAATGTTACTCCAGGCCAGTGTTGACACATCACAACTCCGTCCTGCGTTTCAATGCATCAAGACTATGACTTTCTTAACCTCGCGTCTCATACGCATCAGGGTGCCATATACTCCAACTCCATGCCTCAGCGCCTCAGGATATTCATTCTACCACCACGCGTCTCATATGCCTCAAGGTCTTATCATGCCTCAAACATGCCATTAATTCGAATCAATTCACACACAAAAGACCATGTGCAATCTCATGCACCAATCATACACTTATGGCATGCAAGACAATCAAATCCAACACTCAAATGCAACATATCATTCAATGCACAAGCATGATCAAACATTTGGATCATCTACACCCTCCTAAGATGTACAATAGACAATCACATAGAAACCCTTCAAGAATCACCCAAAAATTTACTCGACTCGCCCAATCGAGTCCAATCTTCCTATCTTAGGTTTATGATTTCCTTAACTCAAGCTTAATGTCACAAATTCTCTCCTTAAGCACCTCCTCAAATTCGGTCCAAGTGATTCAAGACCAAACCCGTCGCGCAACCTATGAAATTCCAACCAATCGTCAATTTCTCTTGCTCAATTCACCCATTCATGAACCACCAACTTTAATAACATGATCCTCAACATTCTAGCATGTCTTATTGATGAATTTGAGACTCAAAACCAACCCATAACAGCCTCCACAGAACCGGTTTGCACAGAACCGAATCGGGCGAATTTCGGTTCTGTGTATACCTCAACTTACCAGCCCTTAAACCACCTCAATTTCTCAATTTAATCATTAATCTACTTGTTAACATGTATATCTAAGGGTCTAAGAGGCTCACCGAAGATTTGGGGCCGAGTCGTCGCCGGAAACCCTTTGGAAGTCGCCGGTTTCCTCAAGTCCTTAAACCAACAGTTTCTGTCCAATAATCACAAGACTCATTTGGGGTCAAAACTTCATTAAATTCATCTCAACTTTTTACCACAACTCATTCAACCTTAATACTATAATTTTAGAAGACCTCACCGAATATTTGGAGTAATTTGAATTTCGGAAGACCCCGGAACAGGTCTTTTCCCAAAACCGATCAGAATTGGACCTCGCCTGACCTTTGTCCACTCAAATCGAGCTATGAGAAAATCTACAGGGTCAAATTGAGCTTATAATATGTCTATGAAAATATAAGACAATAACCTTTCATTTGGCGGTGGTTTTATCTCAATCTGATATCGAACGAAGAAGATATGACCGGAATAGTGGGATGGTTGAACTGGTCGGCTAGGAGCTCTCGGATTCAAAACTGACCAGCCTGACCTTTGCTCCTTCAAACGGCTCTACAGGACAAACGGCTTGGTGGATTTGGACCCATAATGCGGCAAGACGATAAGATTTCTATTGCTAGTGGGTTTACCTCAATCGACCATCGGACGAAAAAGTTATGTCTGGAACAGTGAGTCGGTCGGAACAGGGCAACGAGCTGGCGAGTAGGAGAAGAAGAAGAAGACAACTCTCAGTTTGGGGGAGTTGATGGTCGGCCAAATGAGGGGTGAGAGAGAGAGAGATCTATATGCAAGTCTCAAGGTCAAAGGGTTGAATGGTAGTTGTGAAAAAGTGGACATGACCACTCTTTGGCTAATCTATTGACACTTGTCCAAAGTGTCATTCAAGTTTCATCCAATGGCCATAATCCTTTCTCTTTTTCGGCAGCCTTGGGGTGGTTAAAAGACCAAAATGCCCTTATCCAATTATATAAGTAAGGCTAGGTATTGAGGGGCAAAATGGTAATTTTACTCCCGACGTCCGGAACGTCGTTTTTCTCATTTCAATACTCTTCGATAAGGCGATGACTAATCCAAATCTGACGTTGGAATTCTTGATTCTCCATTTTCAATGTTCAAGACTCGTTTCTAATCATTTTTTCTATCAGACGTGGTTCCAATCTATCCCGAATTAACGGACGACTTTTGCAGACGTTACGTGTATTGACCCTGTGATTCATATCACGATTAAGGCTCGTCAATTCATGGTAACTTTAGTTGTCGTGTAATTGTGAGGGTCTATCACTAGTTCCGACGATCTCGATCGTCACCGTCCGATTTAGGAAAATTTTACAAATTATACGTTGATTAAGCGGCATCACTCGCGCTCCAATCGTATAACACTAGCAAAGCATTCCTTAATCGTTCTTAGATCGGCCTTTTATGGCTCTAAATGTCCCCTCGACAATCCTTATGGTCAAAGCGCCATTTCCTATTCGAGTTCCCTAGGTCTACGTACCTTGTTTCGCGTTAGCCTTTCCCTTTTTGGTCAATCTTTTCAAACTGATTAGATTCGAGAGAGATATGACTGAAACACATCGCTAGATACACTCCTCATTAATAAGTCTAAAAATGACTGAGAAATCAGGATGTCACAACTCTTCCCCCCTTACAGAAATTTCATCCTCGAAATTTACAACCTTCTAACCATCTAGTCCTTTGGGGTATTGGCGTCTCATCGCATCATCGTTCTTCTGAATAATTTCTTTCATGACTTGACGATCTTACTTGTCCTTTCCAACCAAAGCCATCTTTCCTTAGGACTTGTCTCCTTCAGTCCTCAATCTGATTTACTTCTCTCCATTCTCCTTCGATACTCCTAACTTCTGTCAGCAGTTCATCATCGAGTGTTCATATTATCTCTTTCATTTGTCCATAACCATTATTACTAAGCCCTCGCCAGAATGCACTCCTTAATGTCCATACCATTCGGCGTATTGCCCCCTTCAAACTTCCTTTCATACCAATGGAGATTCAAGGGCTTTATCAATTTTCCCTCCATTAACCAAATTGAGTTATGGCCCTCTTGACTCCTTAAACAATTACAAGATTACTTCCGTAGTAATCCATTCTCGATTCCATCCGAAAATTCCCTTGGATCAAAGTGGTCCTTCAACTTTCGTGATCATGCCCTTCCCTTTCATCGACACGTCTAGTGCTCGACTATATGATAGATAAATTTCAACTTCAACCCTTATCACCAATAATATATAAATGTATCTTGACACATCTTTGTGTCATTCCCAAGAACACCATAATCCTCCCCTCGAATTTTGATGAGGTCATTTCCTTAAGTTTCCCTTCAATACTGGACTCGTACTTCCGTCCCTAGGGTCTCAAGGGTTCCATCTATTCCTAAAGCTCCTCAAGTATCGATGTTCGATCATGGCAATAACTCAATTCTAGCCTTCAGGTTAGGTGTTTCCGGTGGCTGTCAATTAGTCATTTGACAACTTTTAGTTTAGAGGTTGAATATCTTATTTCTCGAGGGAAGATCCGTCCCTCCATCACCAATTAAACAATGCTCAATTCTCAATTGTAAGCATCCGCTAAACAATTCACCCTTCCTTAGCGATACGAATATCGCTATAACAACACTTGGGTGATCTCTTCGTTCCACATGCTTCACCTTCAATTCCCTTTAGGCAGTCCTTACTCTCAACCTCTTTTAGTTCACATAACTTCAATATATTTCTTTAAACATGTTACGTTCTCATATTCACAAGTAGTTTCACGCATCAGCGTTACCTCTTATTCAATTCCCCTCGGGAAACTGTTACCTTATACTCTTATGGTAGGTATAGCCTTGAAACGTTCTTTCACTCAAACAACATTTCCTAACTTTATCACGAGGACACTCGCAAATCACTCCAATCATGCTCTAAGCATTCCAACTCCTATGGCCTTATCATCACGATGTATATGCAATGCCCACTTTCGGTTGCCTTGTTATGCCTCAAGTTTCATTCTTGTCACGTCATTGGGACCCTCATATGCGTTTCAATTTCCAACTGAAATTGTCATAAATAGCGTAGTCATTAGCTTAACTCGAGTCCTCGAAAACTCTTTTCACGTTCATTCACCCATTCGTGTTACATCTCATCCTTAATCCATTTTACCAATGGAACAACTCTTGTGGGGAATCTTTTCACAGTCCGTCTATTACAATTCGTCAATTCCAGGAACTTTCAACTTCTAGCAACCCACATAGACTCTAGTCGATTTATCACTCATTCCACTCCTCCAAGGCTCTACAGAGATTTTATTTCTCAGAGATTTCGCGATCGAGAAATCTTACCTTATCAGATCCATAGCCCGTGCTTTTCACATTCAACATATAACAAGCATCTCCTTAGAGTCCATAGGACACTCTCAAAAGCTGTTCATGTTTCTTATGACTTCTTAAATGAAACCAATCCTCGTCTCTCAAGACGGTAACAACCAACTCAATCATTTATTGGGTACTTAATTCGATTATTATCAACTTCTTTCTATCAAGTGTTGAATCTTTCAACTATTCCTCGCACTTTTCACTTGAGAGCTCGGACCTTGGCTCTCTGTTGTCACGGGTCTCTTCTAGGACCACACAACATTTTATTTATTCTTGTCACTTTTTCTCGAGAAGCATTAGCGTTTTAGCCTCTGAGTTCCATAACTCGCTAATGCGACCTTATCCCAATTCCGTTCGTTCCACTGAGCGTCAACATCATTATGGAATTCAACATTGTCTACAAGACAGTCTCTCAGATTTTACTTTCAGGAATCATTCAAGTTCTACATCTTCTTTCCCAGTCTAGATGCTCCATCTTAATATCAAGACAGTTAGGATTTTCTCCTTCTTCCGCACTAGGGTCTCTTACCATGTGAGGGAAGCTATACATTTCAGTGGCATTCTCTTATTTCAAATCCACCATGTCCTTCCTATTCCATAGGACGTCATCTTGGAATCTGCGCCAACAGCAGTGTTTTACTCCAGAACGTAGATGCCACCATACTCGGCATTCTTCTTCCTCTAATTCAGTCACCTTAAGTGACAATATCTGTTCGTCCTTGGTCTCCACCAATTCACTTATCGAATGCTCAATTCGATTACCTCAACTCACTTTGTAAGTATTCTCTAAGCGCCCTTTTCGTTTACTAAATCATTCACTAGATCACAACCAGTTAGAACTATCAAGTCCGTTCACTTTCCTTTTCATCAACGACCAATTCATGGTCCAATTGCCCTTTAAGAACAATGCCTTATTCGTTAGGGAACAGCAACTCATGATTTCATTTCTCATGGTTCCAATTCAATTCAACCTATCCGAGAAAATCATTAATTCTAGGCAAACTAGCATGCTGATTTTTCCTCGACTCCTTCTATAACGGAAAAGACGGACTACCCATTTTCCATCCTGTGCCTTACGCCCCGGTTGTCATGCCCCGAACCTGGCGAGCACGCAAACATCCTTGTCCATGCCGTTCATTTAAGAATACTCCAGGATCCAACGGTCAATTCCTTATAACTCCTTTCAAGAATGCATGCAGAAGCGATGTCATCCCTCGTCATGTAAATACATAAACATACAAATGACTTAGGACATAAACAACAAAATCTCATTAATTCATTCTCAAGGATTCAATTCTATAATCCACCAATCAGGAGTATAATTCTAATGCCACATAAAGAAAACAACTTCATCTAAGGTACAATTGGTCCACTTTCTCCTCAAATGCCAATCCTTGGCAAGCTCGCGCTTCTTTCCCCTGGAACCTGAAAAATGTAAGCCCCCGCTAGGGTGAGATATAAATCTCAGTAAGGTGGGTCCTAATCCTAGGTTAGGTTGACCGTCCACTCAGGCAGTTGCGTCACTCTTTAGATTCAACTTATGAACACGTGCAGGCATAACAGTCGCAATTCAATACACAACAACATACGAAAGACAGGCATGCATTTATGATCTCGTGCCACACTCATGTGCAAATGTATACTCGGCCTGCCTTTTTGCCACATCCATCAACTCTTGCCCGCCTCATTCTCTAGCCCGCGATTAGATCGCATCAAGCTCGGCTTGCGTAAATGCATCAAACAATCATCGGTGATCCGCATAAACACATCAGGTCCAGGCTCAATTCCAGGCAAAGTTTATGAGCTCATATTCTGTATCGCGATTAGATCGCATCAGGACTGCGGCTATCTCAACCCCGCGACTTCGTCGCATCAGGGCATCATCTAATCTCACTTCACCCTGCGACCTCGTCGCATCAGGGTCTCAACCTTCCGCCCCGCGTCTCACACTCCTCAGGGCCATGCCATGCCATGCTCATGCCACATCATAGCTAATACTTTGATTTTCAAATCAATTTCACAATTAATGGCAAGGCGCATTCTAATGTATTTCATAAATTCCGTGGCATGCAAATCAATTCAAATGATACACAAACAAGACAAGCGTCTCAAACACTAGCTATGAAACATGATCGTTCTCTAACGTCTTAGGACATATCTCAATTATCTCATTTGGCAATTTCTCAAAATTCGCTCCGATCGACCCTCGACTGACCCAATCGAGTCCAATCTTCCTATCCTAAGGTTAGGTTTTTCCTTACCTTGGTTGCAACATCATAATTTCCTTCTCTTGAGCCTCCAAAGTTTCGGCCCCTAATGTCCCATACCGAACTCAATGCACAACCTAGCATATTCAACCAATTTCATTAATTTCCATACTCAATTCCTCAATCTATCAATCTCAATTGCCCATAACACAACTCTCAACATCTCATCGCATCATAAACACCAATTTGGAACTCAAAATTACCCATCTCAGCCTCCAACAAATTCGGTTTTGCATAGAACCAACCGGTTCATTTCGGTTCTATGCAAATCGTGTACTTTCAGCCTTCAATCTACTCCTAAATCCTTCATTTAACCATCAACCTATCTCTTAACATGTCTATTTAGGGATTTGGGAGGCTTACCAAAGATTTGAGGTCAATTGGTTGCCAAAAACCCAACCAACGCCACTGGTTCGCCTAAGGTCAAAATCTGGCAGTTTCTGGGCAAGATTAACAAGATCGGTTCGTGATCAAAACTTAATCAAATCCATCTCAACTTTTTACCACAAAACTATCTACATCTCTACTGAGTCTCCATAAAATTTGAGCTTAAGACTCCAAAATTCGACTATCAAAGGGACCAAGAACAGAACCTGCCTCTGGTTGGTCCTATTCTGTCGGCCTGTGGGAGAATGCTTGCCTTGAATTCCACAGTGCTCCAAATGCTTCGATTCTTATTGGAGAATGTCGGTAGGACATGAAAATTTGTTGTGGTAGTCGGCTGGCAGCAGATGATGGCCGGAAGTGGCCCTCGTGGCACCAAATAGAGGCTCCAGAACTGATCGCCGGTTCCACCCAGTCATTTTCTGGGCGAAATGTACAAGGTCGGTTCGTGGTCAAAAACTTATCAAATTAAGCCCAAAGTTTTACCACAGATTCCTACACATCTTAGCTTGATCTCCACAAAATTTGGACCAAAGATTTCAACATTTCAACCACCAAAGGACTGAGAACCAGACCTACCTCAGATTGAAGCAGTTTTCGTCGACTCTCGGGAGAATCCTTGCTCCGGTCTCCTCGGTGCTTGAAATGCTCCGATTCCACTTCGAGGAGGTCGGCAGGACATAGATATTTGTTAGTGTGGTTGGCCGAAAGTCAAAAAGTGGCCGGAGGTGGCCGTGGTGGCCGGCGAACAGTGACTCAGATTCTGGTTGCCAAGCAGCAGAAGGAAGGAGGAAGAAGTGGCTGTTGGTTCTCTAAGGGGGGTGTTTGGCCAGAAAATGCAGAGAGAGGGAGAGAGAGAGAAAGCTTTATCCAAAGCTTGGTCAATTGAGTTAATTGGTAGGTGACATTTAATGTGAGGTGATCTTGTCCCCTTGAATTTGTGACACTTGTTAATTACTCTAAATAAGGAGATCAATGGCTCCTTTTGGTCCTTGAATTTTCGGCAGCTTGGGGGGTCAATTGTCCATTTTGCCCTTCCTCCAATTATAATGACAAAGTTCTAAACTTGAGGGGCAAAACGGTCATTTTACTCCCGACGTTTTGAACGTCGTTTTTCTCGTTCTGGAAACCTTTGATGAGGCGACGGTCAATCCAAATAACATTGGAATTCTTGATTTTCCAATTCAAACTTTTCAGGACTCGTTTCTGATAGTTTTCTCTATCAGACGTGATTCCAGCCTATCCCGAATCGACAGACAGCTTTTGCAGACATCACGCGTATCGACTCTGTGATTCATCTCATGTTTAGGGTTCGTCAATTTGTGGTGGTTTTGATTGTCATGTAATTGTAAGGGTTTATCGCTAGCTCCTAAGGTCTCGATCTTTACTGTCCAATTTAGGAAAGTTTTGCAAATCATACGTTGGTTAAGCGGCATCACCCGCACTCCAATCGTATGACACTCGCAAGGCATCTCTTAATTGTTCTTGGATCGGCCTTTTTGTGGCTCTAAATATCCCCTCGACAATCCTTATGGTTAAAGCGTCATTTCCTATCCGAGTTCCCTAGGTCCACGTACCTCGTCTCGTGTTAGCCTTTCCCTTCTGGTCGGTCTACTCGAATTGATCAGGTTCGAGCGAAATACGACTGAAACACATCTCTAGATACACACTTCTTCTTACTGAGCCTGAAATCGACTGGAAATCAGAATGTCACACCGGTTATCAACCATTTCACGTAGGCACGTTCCATATTCATAATGAACGTCTCGTTGCTCGTAATTCATGAGCAGGAGGTCTCTTATTCATAAGTCTTTCGATCATTCTCCTCTTTTGCTGAGTCCCATTACCGTTCCGCAAAATCAAGAATAACAACCAGCCATAAAGTTTTCAAGTTCCAATCCATTCAAGGATTTACTTGTTTTATTGAAGGTTCCTTGACCACTCTTAACATATTTAGGCGACCTTTCGAACTCTATCTCACATTGGTCAATCATCCTCTGACCCTTACAAAACTATCAGGATCCCTACAACCTTTGCCTTCGAGCAATCTCAGAAGGATACTTTCCGTTGAATAACTCAACAGGGGTAGTCTAGGCATATATCATGCCTTTGAGGAAATCCTTCCTTTGGTGACCTTCCACCAATTATGAACAACCTCTTAAAATTACAACTGCCGGGGTCATTTTCTTTCCTTAGTGTACCCAAAACCTCTAAGGTTTCCTTACCAAGATCCCCAATCCAGAGGGAGACAATTTCAAATCTCATCCCTTTACCTGACTCAATCAATCTCAACCTTATACATAGTTTCATAAGCTTTTCCAAACTCTCGGGGTCTTTCCCACGCATTTAATTTAGAAAAGATTAACTCAGAGTCATCTTTCTCGTGACTTCCATCATTTTAACTCATCAATACTAGCGTCTGTCATCATAGTGACTCAGACAATCATGGCAGCTCCTTCTCGAGCTTGCTTAATCAATAAGTTTTCTCATTTCCATTTAAAGTTCTCACAACCCATTCAGCTCTTGGGTCTTGTACGATTAACAGATCGAGCCATATTCTCTTTTGGTACTCATACTCTAATCGCCCATCTTTACTCAATTCTCATGATCCATATCAGTTCTCGGATCTTCCATACCATGTATACTCGAGCCCAAAGCTCTTCTACGGCCACATCTTGGTTGTTCAACCTTATTAGGTTCTCATGTCACTTGAACTACTATGATTCCCTCCAGGAATAAAAAACTCAAGTCATATATTCAAGTCTAGCAGTCTCAGGCTGCTCATCTCATCATTCATCACCATCAAGCAACCATCTTGTGGTCCCTATGCAACTCTCAACTAATTGCCAATTATCTAAGATTCCAAATCGTCCTTAAGTAGCAGCCACATATCAAACCAACCTCCATGAGGCAACTTCTCAATTAACAGTCATCACTACGCAAGTCTCAATTAGGCTAAAACTCAATTAGGCCAATATCTAGCAAATATTCAAGGTGTTACTTCTATAAGTCAATCGCCCAAACTCAAAGCATAAGGCATCTGCCACTTCATTACAAACTCGATATGTTATCTCAATTCTAGAAGACATCTATTCAAAGGATACAAACCCCCTATGCCGTCTAATCTCTCAATTTGACCTTGGCCAAGGTAATCACACGATGCCAATTACAAAACATGCCTAACAGGCCAATCATAAACATCACTTTTCATTTCAAACGGCATCCACCGCCAAGCACAAAGCTTTTATTTATGCCAATCACATGCATCATTTCACATGTCATGCCGCTTTTGAACATCTTCTTCGAGGATCAATCTTGTGTCATACATCTCTTAACCACAATTAGACTCAACCTAATACCTAGACTTCCTCTTTCAAGTTATGACTTGGGTCATTCTTGCCTCTTGCCATCTCAGAAGCCTACTAGGAGCCGCTCCTTATCTAGACCTCTTTGTCCCGGCGATCACTCCCCGCCCTCATCAGACTTGGCCGTTGCAGGTTGTCCCAAGTCATACATTTACGGAGAAAGCCTCGTTCCACACATCCCATATCATGCTTCATGACGGTTTATAGGTATCCTATCAACTTGTCCCATACCAAGCAACATTTTATTAAGTCCAATAATGATAAGCTCATGCACACAATCTCATCAACTTTCGTTTCAAAGCCACAAACACATGCACAACATGACTGTCCTCACCACTTATCACATCAAAATCGCCTTCAGATTAATTCCTATCCATTGAAGAGTTCTAATTCCACCGATCAATTGCCTATATTCAACCATATACCTCAAGTGGAGTCGCTAACTAAATCAAATCCCTAAGCATCGATCGCAACTGGCCTTTAATCATATATTCCTTATCCGCTCCCTTGTATGCATCTCATCTCATATCATCCAAGACTGTCAATAGGAATTGATAACTAAACCATCAAGGTATCACGCAATTCAAGCCTGAATCCACCAATACTAGCTGTCTCTTTATAACTCATACTCCTCAAGTTGAGTCATTGACAAACCAAGATCACAATCTTACACTTCAATTGACCCTTTATTCATAAGTTATTTCTAGCAACCTCAAATCCAAGCTTATTACTCCTCAATTTTTATTCACTTCCTTGTGAGCCTTACTCATAATATCGCTCAAGATCATCCCTTAAATCGGCACTAGGACCATTAGAATACTACACAAGTTTAAGCCTATAGTCCTCAAGATTCAACAATCCATGCTTATCCCTCAAGGTCTCACTACCAAATTGTCCTTAAGTCACCACTCCTTATCACTCCAAGTCTCAATCAGATTGGATCGAACTAACCTCGCTCTGATATCACTCAAACGGGGATGTCATGCCCCGAGCTCGGAGGGCACGCGAGCTTCCAACCTTCACTGTTACCTTTAACGAGCTCCAAGATCCAACGACCAATAACTTACAACTCTATATGAAGCGTGCATGTGAAAGCGATGCCAACTCCATTACAAATACATCAACACATGATGACTAAGGACACAAGGGTACCCCTTTTATAAAGGTCAATCATACTTCAGAGGTTACAAATCTAAATCCCCAAGAATATCATTTTTCAACACACCGCTATATCACACCACCACTTCCACCTTTCACACCTGCCTCATTCTCATGCCCGCGTTTGGAACGCATTAGGCTCTGTCCGCATAAACTCATCAGGCCGTCATTGACAACCTGCGTAAAGGCATCAGGTTTCAATGTTACTCCAAGCCAGTGTCGACACATCAAAACTCCATCCCGTGTTTCAACGCATCAGGACTATGGCCTTCTTCACCCCGCGTCTCATACGCATTAGGGTGCCATGCACTTCAACCCCGCGCCTCAGCGCCTCAAGGTATTCATTCCACCACCCCACGTTTCATACGCCTCAGGGTCTTATCATGCCTCAAACATACCATTAATTAGAATCAATTCACACACACAAGACTATGTGCAATCTCATGCACCAATCATACACTTATGGCATGCAAGACAATCAAATCTAACACTCAAATGCGACAAATCACTCAATGCACAAGCATGATCAAATATTTGGGTCATATACACCCTCCTCGGATGTACAATAGATAATCACATTGAAACCCTTCAAGAATCACCCAAAAATTTACCCGACTCGCCCAATCGAGTCCAATCTTTCTATTTTAGGTTTAAGTTTCCCTTACCTCAAGCTTAATCTCACAAATTCTCTCCTCAAGCACCACCTCAAATTCGGTCCAAGTGGTCCAAGACCAAACCTACCGCGAAACCTATGAAATTCCAACCAATCCTCAATTTCTCTTGCTCAATTCATCCATTCATGAACCACCAACCTTAATAACACGATCCTCAACATTCTAGCATGTCTCATTGATGAATTTGAGACTCAAAATCAACCCATAACAACCTCCACAAAACCGGTTTGCACAGAACCGAATCGGGCGAATTTCAGTTCTGTGTATACCTCAACTTACCAGCCCTTAAACCACCTCAACTCCTCAATTTAATCATTAATCTACTTGCTAACATGTATATCTAAGGGTCTAAGAGGCTCACCGAAGATTTGGGGCCGAGTCGTCGCCGGAAACCCTTTGGAAGTCGCCGGTTTCCTCAAGTACTTAAGCCGGCAATTTCTGTCCAACAATCACAAGACACATTTGGGGTCAAAACTCTATCAAATTCATACTAACTTTTTACCACAGCTCATCCAACTTTAATACTATAAGTGTAGAAAACCTCACCAAAAATTTGGAGCAATTTGAATTCCGAAAGACCCTAAAACAGATCTTTCCCCAAAACTGGTCAGAATTTGACCTCGCCTGACCTTTGTCCACTCAAATCGAGCTATGGGAAGATCTACAGTGTCAAATTGAGCTTATAATATGTCTATAGAAATATAAGATAATAAACTTTCATTTGGCGATGGTTTTACCTCGATCCGATATCGGACGAAGAAGATATGGCCAGAATAGTGGAACGGTCGGACTGGTCCGCTAGGAGCCCTCGAATTCAAAACTAACCATCTTGACCTTTGCTCCTTCAAACGGCTCTACGGGACAAATGGCTTGGTGGATTTGGACCCTTAATACCTTGTTAGAATGGTAAGACGATAAGTTTTCTATTGTCGGTGGTTTTACCTCAATCGACCATCGAACCAAAAAGTTATGGCCGAAACAGTGAGTCGTTCGGAACAGGGCAGCGAGCTGGCGAGTAAGAGAAGAAGAAGAAGAAGACTCTCGGTTTAGGGGAGTTGATGGTCGGTCAAATGAGGGGTGAGAGAGAGAGAGAGAGCTATATGTAAGTCTCAAAGTCAAAGGGTTGAATGGTAGTTGTGAAAAAGTGGACATGACCACTCTTTTGCTAATCTATTGACACCTGTCCTAAGTGTCATTCAAGTTTCATCCAATGGCCATAATCCTTTTTCTTTTTCGGCAGCCTTGGGGTGGTTAAAAGACCAAAATGCCCTTATCCAATTATATAAGTAAGGCTAGGCCTAGAGGGGCAAAATGGTAATTTTACTACCGACGTCCGGAACGTCGTTTTTCTCATTCCAATACTCTTCGATAAGGCAATGGCCAATCCAAATCTGACGTTTGCATTCTTGATTCTCCATTTTCAATTTTCAAGACTCGTTTTTGATCGTTTTCTCTATTAGACGTGGTTCCAGTCTATTCCGAACTGACGGACGGCTTTTGCAGACGTTACTCGTATCGACCTTGTGATTTATATCACGATTAGGGTTCGTCAATTCATGGCGACTTTGGTTGTCATGTAATTATGAGGGTCTATCGCTAGTTCTGACGGTCTCGATCGTCACCGTTCGATTTAGGGAAATTTTACAAATTATACGTTTGTTAAGCGGCATCACCCGTGCTCCAATCGTATAACACTAGCAATGCATCCCTTAATTATTCTTAGATCGGCCTTTTATGGCTCTAAATGTCCCCTCGACAATCCTTATGATTAAAGCACCATTTCCTATTCGAGTTCGCTAGGTCTATGTACCTTGTCTCGCGTTAGCCTTTCCCTTTTTGGTCAGTCTACTCAAATTGATCAATTTCGAGCGAGATATGACTGAAACATATCGCTAGATACACTCCTCATTAATGAGTCTGAAAATGACTGGGAAATCAGAATGTCACAATTCATGAAGTAATGTTATCACATATGAGCTGATTTAGATGTGATAAGATACATTGTGACACATGGAAGATAATATTCGCTCTAATAGGACTTGTCTCCATGATTCATGTGTTTATCTTCTGCATGAAGTTATGTATTTCATTTAATGTTCGTTGATGAATATTGGGATCAAGTTGGAAAATGTAATATTTAATTATTTATGATCCCACATTAATGATATGCCGTCTTTCCCCATCTCCTCCGAAAGTTGTTTCTATTTCTACATCTGTTTCTTCCTCAATTCACCTTGTGTTGTGACTCATTCTGGTCTGAATTCAGGCCCGTCCCGCCCGTCTGGATGACGTCAAGTCATCATGCCCCTTATGCCCTGGGAGAAGGGGTGCTCTCCTATCTTTTGAAGACCAAGCCAATCTCGACAAAGAAAAAAAGTCAGGTGCGCTCTTATCAGCTCTAACTTGGCTCCATATCAATCACTGAATCCTCACCGCGTAATAGTGCGCCTACACGTCTTAATCGACGTTGTTTTTCGACCGGAAGACCGAGAGGTCTTTCAATTCAAAGCAGTCGATTTTTAAAGCACAGGCTGAAACAGGTGAAAGCAAGAATCACAGTCGACTCAACTTGAGCTGCGGATGAGCTTGAGAAAGGCTTTTCAAAAACTCTTTTCTTTCTCTCATTAAAGAATGGGTTTCCCATACAAGGAATCCCATTTCCTCCGGCACGGAAGTGGGAAAGCCTGTTACGAGTAAGTGGAGAAGAAAGATCTCAAGAGATTCTTATCTCATTCCATTCCAGTGGCTCGACCAGTAACATCAATGCTATATTACACACATTAATTTTACGTGATAACTGTCTCACCCAATAATTGTCTTGAAGGAAGACTATATCTATAAGGGGCAGACGCCAATTTAAACGAGCCATCCAAGCCAAGTCCCTACGTCAGTTATAAAGAGAGGTTACGACGTCAGTTTTTTGGTCGTCAGTTTTCTTACGTTCATAGAGAACAGAGAATATAGCACACACACCATTATTCTCGTAGAGATCAATTGGCTTAGTAATGTTTTTTTTCGCAGGTCATCAATGACCTGAGGTGTGTTCATTTACTTTCCACGTTTCCGCATCCGTTCACGATATTCATGATTTTCATTTATGAATTGAGGAATCGTGATCATTAGTTTATCTTTGATTTTAAGTCTCACAGAGGTGACAAACGCTCATCCAAGATGTGTATATACATTACGCTTCCTTGGCATAAATTAGAATTTAAGCTGTCCTCTAAAAATGGAGGGGCAGCGAACTCCTGCACTTTGCATGAGTGCCTGAGATTATATATGACAAATATGAAAATGTTTTTATTTTCTTATCATCTCAACTCAGATATTACGTGTGGATATGATTTTTTTTTCTATTTCGCAGTTCTTATCCATTTACATATTTACGATTTAGTATATTCTATGTTTTTATTAGTTTATATTTCTTATTTTGAAACTTCGTTAGTGCTTTTTGTTTTTAATTTTACTTGTCTAACCATTTCCAATACGTCATTGTTTATATCTCAAGCGAGAAGAAGAATGACGATTGCATTGAACAGAATCAGCTAGTTATCGGAGAACCTAATAGACAAAATCCTATCGCACTTACTAATTAAGGAGCTAGTCAGGACTATCGTACAATTGTGGAGATTTAATGTGGAATTCAAATTACACAAACGTTAAGCTCAGATCTCAAATGATCAAAATAAAGTATATCACAGTGTACGCTGAACGTGCAGTACTGCTATCACAAGATATAAAATAAGATCAGAGTAAGAGATAGAGACTATTGCATAAATAGTTTATAAATAACAAAAAAAGAAAAAAAATAACATAAGAAAGAGAAAAATAAAACTAGACTAGCAGCGATGATTTCTCCCATTCCATGATGGAGTAGCCAAAACAATTTATTCATTTCTTCTTTTCTCCCTGCTCTAGAGGAAGGATCAGTAGCTTAAGATATCCCACGAGCAGAACAATTAACACGAACAATCTCTGTAATGACCTGGGCTCACCGCGCTTCTGCAGCGCTACTTGCAAGATATTGTCCGTTTTGGACACATAGTCCTCACGGTTTTGTTTTTTTGAGTGCCGCCCATACAACGCTCGAAAAACGCGTCTCTCAAGTACAAGGGAGCCCAAGCCCTTATAAACCATGTCATGGCCTTCTCCCTAAGCAATGTGGGAGTAGGGGGATGAGGGGAATGTTACATTCTCCCCCCTTTCGGACACAACGTCCCCATCATGGCCATACCCGCCCACTTTTGAATCACAGTCGCCCGCCGGTGCAAACTCCCCTGCCATCCCGACCCCGTTGCCCACCCTTAGGGTTTGGTGCCCACATGTTGTCAAGAGTTGGCTATGATATCAGCTGTAACGACCTGAGCTCACCACGCTTCCATTGCGCTACTTGCAAGATATTGTCCGCTTTGGACACATAGTCTTCACGTTTTTGTTCTTTCAAGCGTCGCCCATACAACGTTCGAAAAATGCGTCTCGCAAGTGTAAGGGAGCCCAAGCCCTTATAAACCATTTCATGGCCCTCTCCCTAAGCAACGTGGGACTAGGGAGATAAGGGGAATGTTACAGTCTCCAAGACATGTCGAGTCTTTCTTTTTCTTCCTCAGAACATGAATAGGACTTAGGAAAGAAGAAAGTGATTAGTCAGATGCAGAGATTACGTTGTTTTCCTCTAGGCTAATTAGACTATAGGGGAGTTAAGGCATTATATTCTTTTGAAATTTCTTATAGAAAGAGAAAGGATTTATTAACAGCAGGTTTAAGCTTACTTATCTTACTATAGTAGGTAAGCGCCAAGAAGCTCCAATCATGCTAGTTTGGATATATATGCTTAACACATGCAAGTCAGACTATGTTTTCGATCTACCCATGTAGGTAATCACCAATCCCGAAAGTGATTGAAGCCTTTGCGACGTTAACATGAAAAATCATAAGAGAAGGAAGGTTCATAGAACAGAAGGTTGGGAAGTAGTACGCCTGGTTCACCAGGTTCTACCACTTCCCGACCTTTCTTTTCTTCTTTTATTCTATTTCTAGTTCCTTTTCCTTCTATAAGGCTAGTCTAGCATAGGAAAGTCAGTCAAGCTACTGACCTTCAGTTGGATAGTTCAATTCTAAGGTAAGCTTTCTTAGCCGACAAGTGAACCTTCTCTCTTTTACCATTTACAAGCCTAAGGGGAAGATCGATACATTGATTCATCCGCCAAAGAAGGGGCCTACCTCTTGAAGGAAGGAGTCGAGCAAAGGTCTACTCTATCTTCAAACTCGCCTTTGAAAGAGCGGAAGCCTGATTCTCGGAGTTGTAGGACGAGACTTTCTCCGCTTAACGAAGGCACTTTTTTTTCCCATTAATGTATCATAATCAGTAGGGAGATTTCATCCCTTGCATGTTGTTCATCCTTGTCTAGTTTGGATGAAGAAGGAATTGATGATTCAATTTTGTTGCAATTTTCTAGACCAAACTTCTTCACCAATTCGAGAGCTTACTTCTCTTTATGTATAAATGTGCCTTATTCATTCTATTTAACTTGTAATCCTAGGAAGATTGTTAGTTCTCCCATCATACTCATCTCAAATTCATTATGCATGATTTGAGAGAAATTCTTGCAAAAAATTTCGCCAGATGATCTAAATATAATATTATCTACATATATCTAAATAAGTAAGATTTCATTTTCTTCCTTTTGATAAATAAAATTGTGTCAACTTTACCTTTCTTAAAACCTTTGTTAGTAAGGAAACTACTCAATCTTTCATATCAGGCTCGTGGTGCTTGCTTGAGTCCATAGAGGGTTTTCTTCAGTCTGTACAGACAATATGAGTTCTTAGGAACTTCAAAGTCAGTAGGTTGTTCAATATAGACTTCCACCTTAATATAACCATTTAGGAATGTACTCTCGACGTCCATTCGATATAGCTTGAAGTTATGATAGCAAGCATAGCCAAGTAGTAGCTTGATTGATTCCAATCTTTCTACTGGGGCATATGTCTTATCATAGTCGATTCCTTCTTCTTGTGAATACAACTTGGCAATGAGTCTTGCTTTATTTCTGGTTACTTTGCCTTTGTCATCCATTTTAATTCTAAAAACCCATTTGATTCCAATAACGGGATGATCCTTTGGCCTGTGTCACGCCTTGACCCCGGGGTACGCCAACATCCCACGCGACCGTTACTAATATAAGTCACCTAGGATCCAACGGCCTATTCATAGAGTGCGGTATGATAGGCATATGCGGAAACGAAACAAAACCCCATACATACAACACAAAATGACATAAGATTAAACATAAAAAAACACATAGCCTTACAAACAAAAGGTCAGATACAAACTAGGGATAAAAGTGTTCGAAGGTGGGCGCTACAAGGCAACAAAAGAAAAACTCCCACTAATCCCAACTCGTTGGACTCGTCATCCTCTTCGTCCTCTTCTTCTTCATCTTCTTCAGGGTCATACTCTGAACAGGCATCGGGATCTTCGGCATCAGGAATTTTCCTCTTCATCTTCAGACGCAGAGAGCTCTATGACCTCAATTTCTTCCTCTAGGGTTAGGGACTTCGATGGAATGTTCTTAGACTCCACTACAGACTCGCAGGCTTCGCCTTCCAAAGGGGTAGGGTGGCACCACTTCGGGATCTTATCATCCCTCAGGGATGTCTGAAGTCTTCAAAGGTCCAGTGGTCACATCACCATCTTGAAGATACTAGACTTCATAGTAATGAGGCTTCCAGTAGCTAATCCTTCATGCACCCATACTCTACTACTCTTCCTAATATATTCGTTGTCCAAACCTACGGAAAACTCCTCAATGGACGTGTCGATGTCCGTTGGGACTCCAAGACGCTTCGGGAGCATAGTTAGGGTTTGGGGTTTGAAAAAGTAAGTCCCACGACGGGGTGAGATGATAATCTCAATAAGTCGGCCCTAACCCTAAGCTAGGTTATTAGTACCTCCAGACGCATTGACAAATATGCAAACTTTGAAATCAAGTTCTTTAGCATATAAAAAGACAATTTGCAAGACATGTCATTTTAGGCATTTCAAGCACTAATCAATTCAAATCATTCACAAGCTCATGTGTAATTCTAAGCTTCATAATTCAAGCAGGCATCCCAATCAAACAAACTCAAGAGAAAATTCCAATTTCTTAATTCAGTCTTTGATTTTCACTTTTTTTTTACGCTCCATTGGAGCCGTGAGATGATTGGGTCAATCACATGACTCTCGACGTTCAATTTTAGTTGAGATGATTCGGTCATCATGCTCTCGCATGCGAGATGATTCGGTTACTATAGTGACTCTCGACACTCCGCGCCATCGAGATGATTCGGTCGGTGTAGGACTCTATAGCCGTACGACCTCGCCAGATCAATAGGGATCAAACACCCGCGGCGCAATGCATTGGTCATAAGTATATAACAATAGTTTGTCACCTTTAGTCATTACCACAATCCCTAGCAACTCAATTCATCAAACCATTTCATCGCCAATCAAGGCACACGATTCAAGCATTCATTTAAGCCATAAACATACCAATGATTATAGGGTCAATTCCAATAACATAAGTCAGAAAATTCAACAATGAGATCTGAACATGAAAATGTGGTTTCTCGTTTAGGACGAGCCAAATAACCTCAATCCCCAAAATTTTCCATTCTTGGCTTCAATGACTAGGTTCATTTCTGAGTAAAATGACATTATTCTGATGACTTTTTGAGGAATCTAATTTAGAAATCAAGTCTCTCATGATCTTATGATCGTATGGGAGAAAACGAGGCTCAATTTGGACACCGTACGACCTAGAACGAGTTGTTTTAAAATTGGTGCGCGTTGAAAATGAGATTACATGGCTCTCGGGTCTCTAGCATTTCTCACACCAAAACAACCATTTAAACACTATCAATCTAATCATAAATTATCTATTAGTAACCTAACATCCTAACAAAGGGTTAGAATTAACTTACTAAGCTAAGTGAGCAAGTAAACTTCGACAAATGGTCGCACGAAGCGCTGAACACCAGCTAGTTAGAACAGGGCAGGTTCGGTCCCTTGAAGACATCACAAGAAACCAATCAACAAAACTCATCTAAACTCCATCCTAGCTCTCATACACCTTGATAACACATGAGGCTATGTCTTAAGATGACTTACCGATGATATCTAAGCCAAACGATGCCTCGATGAACCCCAAAGTGCCACGGTTCTAAACCTATTTTTCAAAAGTGTCTGGAGGTACTGACAGCCTAATTTAGGATTAGGTTTGACTTACTGAGATTATATATCTCACCCCATCGTGGGATAACATTTTTCAGGTCCCAGACGAAGGAAACCGAGTTTGCCATAGATTGGCATAAGAAGAAGTCATTAGAGGAAGTGAAGATTACTCTTTTGTGACGTTATGGTTGTAATGATAAATTTGGGGATTTTGAGTTTTTACCTCTGAAGTATGATTGACCTTTATGAGAGGTGTTTTTGTCCTAAGTCATCCTGTGTTGCTTTATTTGTATGGAGTTGGCCTCACTTTTGCATGCATGCTTCATATAGAGTTTTATGTTATTAGCCATTGGATCCTGAGAGTTCATTAAAAGGTAACGACGCCGTGGCATGCACGAGTGCCCGTCGGGCTCGGGGCATGACATGTCTAGTGACGTATGTTTGAAAGGAATGCCTCAAGTAGGTGATGAACTAGTTGATTTCATGAGTTGTTCTTGAATAATGAATTTTGAGGCATGAATTGTTTTCTTTAAATGAAAATCTGAGGTTTCTATAATTGAAATTTTATGAATAAAATGGCGTGTGGGATCGCCGAGGAAATTATATGTGCATTGGCGTGTGGGATCGCCGGGAAAAATTATAAGTACACTGGCGAGTGAGATCTCCAATTGCGTGTGGTATCGCTAAGGAATTATGAAATTTGGCCAATTTATTGGGAGGGAGTTACTCCCATTTGACCTAAGTGGTCATGCGGCTAGAGAGTCCCATACTGACACGATTCATCTCGATTGAAAATGGGCGTCGAGAGTCTTATGCAAATCGAGCAAAATCGATCCTGAATCTACTCCAATTCCACCATTTGAGCACTATCCTATCTCTTAACATGTCTATCTAAGGGTCTAAGGGGTCTCATCGAGATTTTGAAGTCGAGTCGTCACTGAAATTTCGTCAAGAGTCACCGGATCCTCCAAGGTCAGTAACCGGTAGATTCTGTTCAAGATTTACAAGAATGATTCGAGGTCAAAAATTCATCAAATCATTCTCAACTTTTTATCACAGATTGATATACATGTCTTCTAGATCGTCACAAAATTTGATCTCAAAATTCCAACATTTCGGCCTCCTAAGGGGTTAGAAACTTCACCTACCTCAGTTTGGGTCAGATTGCGTCAGCTTCCAAGAAAAAGCTTGGCCGGAGCTCCTCAATGGTCCAATCACCGTGCTTTCACTTCGAGGAGGTCGGAAAGACATGGGGTAAGCTCAGGTGGTCGGCCGGTATAGAGGCGGTAGCCGGAGGGCGGCATCGACGGCGGTGAACGGCGGCTCCAAAAGCTGTCGCCAGCGAGCAGAAGAAAGGGTGATCGTGAGCTTGAGGGAGGGTTATGGCCGGTCAAGTGAGGTGAGGAGAGAGAAAAAGCTTATATCTAAGGCTCATGGTCAATGGTTGACTGGTAGGTATGGAATAGTAGATTTGACCACTCTTTTGCCTATCCATGGACACTTGTCCCACATGTCAATCAAACTTTGTGACATTCTGATTTCCAATCAATTTCAGGATCATTAATGAGAAGTGTATATCTAGAGATGTATTTCAATCGTATTTCGCTCGAATCTGATCAATTCGAGTAAACTGACCAAAAGAGAAAGGCTAACGCGAGACGAGGTACGTGGACCTAGAGAACTCAGCTAGGAAATAGCGCTTTGGCTATAAGAATTGTCGAGGGAACCAGTGATAGACCCTCACAATAACATGACAACCAAAGCCGCCATGAATTGACGAGCCCTAAACGTGATATGAATCACAGAGTCGATATGTGTAATATCTACAAAAGCCACCCGTCGATTTGGGATAGGCTGGAACCACATCTAGTAGAGAAAATCATTAGAAATGAGTCTTAAAAATTGAAAATAGAGAATAAAGAATTTCAACATTACAATTGGATTGACCGTCGCCCTATCGAAGAATTCTGGAACGAGAAAAATGACATTCTGAACGTCGGGGGTAAAATGACCGTTTTGCCCCTCAAGCTTAGAACTTTGCCCTTGCATTTGGAGAAGGGCATTTTGGTCTTTTAATCCTCCCCTATGGCTGCCAAAAAAGTGGGTTAATATGAGCCATTGGATCACCTTGGGAAGACAAGGTGGACAAGTGTCAATGGATGGCTTAAAGAATGGTCATATCTACTTTTGCCCACCTACCATTCAAAGCATTGATCAAGAGCCTTGAATATAGTCTTCTTACTCTCTCTCCTCACTCATTTGGCCGGCTACCACCCCAAGAACTTACGCCACTCCATCTTCTTCTTCTCTTCACTACCTGTCATCGACCAGTTTCTGGTCTCTCTGTTCGGCCATTTCGACGACCACCTCCGGCCACTACTTGGACCTCGGTCAGCCACACCAACCTAGATTTATGTCTTTCCGACATCCTCGAAGTGGAAGCGAGGCATTTGGATCACCGAGGAGCTCCGGCCAAGCATTTTTCTAGGAGTCGATGGAAACTGACTCAACCTGAGGTATGTCCGATTTCTGACCCTTTTGAAGGCCAAATTGTTGGATTTTTGAGGTAAAATTTTGTGGAGACCTAGTAGACATGTAGATGAATCTGTGGTAAAAATTTGAGAGTGATTTGAAGAAGTTTTGACCTCGAATCTATCTTGTAAATCATGGATAGAATCTGTCGGATTCTAACTTTGGAGGAACAGGCAACGTTCGGCGAGTTTCCGGCGACCAATCAACTTCAAATCTTTGGTGAGCCCCCCAAACCCTTAGGTAGACATGTTAAGAGGTAGGGTAAGGGGTTAGATGTTAGATTTGGAGTTGAATTAGGGCCGGTAGCTCACGGCATGCATAGAACCGTGAGGAACCGATTTGGTTCTATTCATGGCCGAACCATAGAGGGCTGTTGGCATTGGATTTTGAGTCTCAAATTGGTGATTAGAGCATGTTAAGATATTGAGGATTATGCTATGGAGGATTAGGATTCTTGGATGGTTGAATTAGACTTGAAAATTTATGGAATTGATTGGATTTTATTAGGTTGTGCGACAAGTCCGATTGTGGACATTGGGGGCCGAAACTTTGGAGGCTCAAGAGGAGTAAATTGTGTAATCAAACTCAAGGTAAGGGAATTTCTAACCTTATGCGAGGAAGATTGGACTCGATTGGGTAGTCATGTGTAATATTGTTGTGTTTAAATTGTGTGTCATGTCGAATGTCATTGATTGTCTTACATGCCATGGATTTTCAAATTGTGCATGAGATACACTTGTTATTTTATTTGTGCTTTGAATAGTGAATCATGGCATGAGCACGACATGGCGAGGCCTTGAGGCATATGAGACGTAGGGCAGAAGATGTATACCCTGATGCGACGAGATCGCAGGGTGGAGTTGATATCGTGTGGCACCTTAATGCGATGAAATCGCGGGGTTGAGATAGCCACTGTCCTAATGCAAATTACTCGCGGGACAGAGAGACCCTAAGGCGTATGAGACGCGGGGCAAGAAATGTATACCTTGATGCGACAAGATCGCGGGGTGGAGTTGATATCGTGTGGCGCCTTAATGCAACGAGATCGCAGGGTTGAGTTGGCCACGGTCCTGATGCAAACTATTCGCGGGACGGAGTTCTGAGATGGTGATATTGACCTGGAGATTCATTGGAACCTGATGCGTCTATGCAGGTTGCCGATGACGGTCTGATGCGTTTACGCGGACCGAGCTTGATGCGATTTAATCGAGGGCTAGAGATTGAGGCAGGCAGAGATTGGTGAATGTGGTGAAGTGGCAGGCCGAATGTGCATGATCATCTGAGTGTGACAAGAGGTCATTATTGCATGCATGTCATCTGCATGTTGTTGTTTTATCGATTTGCGCTTGATATGCCTGTATGATTATGAGTTTGAAATATCGGGATAGATGACTGCCTGAATGGACGGTCGGCCTAACCTAGGGTTAGGACCCACCTTACTGAGATTTATATCTCACCCTAGTGGGGGTTTAATTTTTCAGATTCCAGGCGAAAGAAGCGCGAGCTTGCCAAGAATTGGCATTTGAAGAGATAGTTGATCAATTGTATTTGGAATGGATTTGCCATTGTGATGTTGGGATTGTACTTATGATTGGTGAATTAAGAATTGATCTTTTAGTAATTGGTTAAGGTAATTTGATGTACCCTTGTGTCCTAAGTCATCGGGTGATATTGTATTTATATGATTGGAGTTGGCATCACTTCCACATGCATATTTTAAAAGAGTTGTAAGTTATTGGCCGTTGGATCCTGGAGTTTTCAGAAAAGTACGGCTTGGTGGGATGTTCGAACGCTCGCCGAGTTCAGGGCGTGACAAACTTAATCCAATGGTCACCATTCATCTTAGTTTTCGGCAGCTATGGGGGAAGGGATAAAGTCCAAAATGCCCTTCCTTATTCGCAGAAGATGTATACCCTGATGCGATTTGGGGTTGAATTGGATGAATTCTTGTGGAATTATTATGTGACTGTTCATCGTCGATCATGGCAATTAAGTGCAAGTCTTGTGTGCTCTTTTAATGTATATGCATGGTATCCGATGTCATCTTGTGAGTGCTGAATCTTGTTGAATCGCATGCCGTAGATTCTTAACTCAATTAATGAGCTTGTATTCGATCATGAAGTCTTGAAATGATATAGAATCTCGCATGCTTAGGAACTTTTGGTATCTTGATGCGTTGAGACGCGGGATTGTATTGACTAGTATCGTGAGGCGTATAGACGCGGGATGAGTCATACATGTGTCGACACAAGCCTTGAATAACATTGAAAACCTGAGGCGTTTAACGCGGGTTTATGTTTATAATGGTCTTAGGCGTAATGACGCAAACCAAGCCTGAAGCATTTTGACGCAAGCATGGATAATGAGATGAATCATGGTGATAGAATGTATAACTTGATCATGTATTTCCATACTTGACTTGAGTTGTAAGTTATGATGAAATACTTGCATGATCGTCAACCACTCGTCTCTCTACGGTGCATTAGGATTATTGTTTGCCTTATAATGTTTGGTGTGTCTTTGCTCTTTGATTGTATTTATGTCTGGGTGTACTGTCGGCCTAACCTAGATTTAGGACTTAGGTTACTGAGATATAAATCTCATCCCGTCGTGGAATCTCACTTTTCCAAACCCCAAGCCTTGAAGGATACTTCTGACCCGCCTAGGCGATCCTAAAGAATGACCGCCTATTTTGACGAGTTCCTTAATGGTCGGGGTACCACATAGTTAGGAAATGTACTATAATTTGGCTCGATGAGGGAGGAAAAGATTTGAACCCCCACAGGTACGAGACATGATTCCGTAGAGTTGGTGAGGTCACGACAGGTCCATTGAAGTCCACGGAAATCCCTCGAGGAGTTGTACCTAACTGGTGTCATCCTATCCGAGATTAGGTAGAGGTAGAGATTTCGGTGATGGGATCAAGGAATGTGCCGGAAAAGACCCCTACCTTGGAGAAAGTAGACGAGGTGACAGAGATTTCTGCTTCTGAGGATGAGCTGGAGGATTCCATGGAGGACGGCTTTGCATATGTGCACTCTAAGACCCTTTCAGACTACTAGCCCGGAGAGGACGAAGACGAGGACGATGATGAGTCTAGCAGTGTGCCTTAGTGGGTTCCCATAACTTTTAGGGTCGTCTTTTGGTGGTTGTTCTTGATGGTCCGTTAACTTTTTGGGGGCTTAGGTGTATGTTGCCTTTTGCTTAGTTCCCGACCTTCCCTGACCCATATGCAGGTTTATTTGATCTTGCATCTTTTGTAAAAAATCTTGATTATGTCATGTATATGCTTATATATTTCGTTATCCCAATTTTCCCATTTGGACTGTACGAAGTTTATGATCTTTTCGTTTCCGAATACGCGTTTTACATCACATGTAAGTATCGAAGTGAGTCCTGGACCTTAAGAGATTTCAGGCGAAGTTGTGCGCTCGAGCCTTTTGACGCGGGGCGTGACACAAATTGTCCAATTTTCCCTTGAGTGTTAAATTACCAAAATGCCTCCGGCCAAAATAGAAATTACCAAAATGCCCCTAAGGTTTTCTAGAACATAACATCATCATGATGTCACCATGACAATATCCTTTGACCATGACATCATCGATTACGTCACCTTGCATCATCGATGACATCATCACTTTGGTGTCCCACATAGAATAAGAGTGTGACCATGTCCTCTCACCTCTCTCTCTCTCTCTCTCTCTATATATCTCTCAACTTACTTCGGCCAAGTGCTGGGCCGTGTGCCTGTGAGCCTCAGCCGTGTGCCAGTCAGCGACCGGCCATGATTGGTTACGTCCTGGCCGTAGCCGAGAAATATGGCTCGAGTGATCGGGCCATGCTTGGGCCTTGGCTGGTCAAGGTAGCCTAGGGCCTTGGCCGTGTCTAGGCAAGTAGCCAAGGATTTGGGCCCATGTCCGAGAAGTTGGCCCGTGAGTTCCAAGTTCATGGTCGAAGGATTTTCAAGGATCGCCACCAATCCCAACTCAAGTATTTGACTGTGAGTTGACATCTAATTCTTGGTTAGGTCGTTAATTACGTTCGGATTAATTAGCTAAATTATTAAGATGCCTAAATAGATTAATTGGGGCCGATTTAGGCTAGAAACCCGGTCTAGGTTCAATGGACCTATTCGATGAAGTTAGTCTGATTAGCAAGAATGATATGGCTAATTGAATTAGATTGATTGGATTGGATGCTTGTTCTTGTTAATTGCATGCGAGCGATAGGCTAGAGACGTGGAAACGATCGATGGACAAATTGAATTGGTTAAGGTTGATTTGACGTATCAATTGGGTTCAAATGTACATAATGTGATTGAATGTTCATAATTCAATTGCCTAGCCCTTGTGATTGAATTGATTAGCTCTGCTTGATTGATCATCAATGTCAATTGTCTATTTGAATGAGTCGATTGACTGTTGATTGATTTGGATGACAGATTTAAGGGTTAATCGCATCGTAATAGATGCAGAGTATAGTAGGCAATTATATGCGTTCATATGACCGCGTCCAACCTCAAATGCATGTTTTGGTATGAAATGGCCTCCGGCAGAGTTTTGAGCACATCATATGAGCATATGGCTAAATATGGGGTTATGAATTTGTTGCTTGACGATGGTGCTTGAGTGGTCATATAAAAGAGTGGCACCGGACGTGCCATGATTTAAATCGTGCCAGCCGTACGATTCCCTAGTAAGTTCATGTCGTATCAGATGTACAAATTATCGTGATTATTAGACTCCGATCGTAGTTTGTGATGGACCGAAGCCCTATGGAGATTCTTGATAGTGTCGTGTCGTGCTAGCCATACGAATCATACGGACTATTAGATGTCGTTACCGGAAGTAAGGGACGATACTTGGTCATGCCAGTAGACACTGTTAGCTGTAGTGTAAAACACTACCAGACGTAGTGTTATGTCACACCAATCGTGTGCATTGGGCCAAGTGGCCGTTAATAACCAGACTACATGTGATGTCCTGAATATGCTAGTAGGTTGTGATGCTTGCCAGAGAATCATTATTACAACTGTCATGTCATGTTATGCATTGCATCCCATGTGACTCCTAATGGTGGGTTTTCCAGTGATTGAGCTATATATCTTGTGACTGTGATTGATTGTTAGGATGTCTGGATGAATTGTCGTCCTAACCAAGGCTTAGGCGTTGACTCACTGAGATTTACATCTCACTCCATCGTGGGAAATATTTTCAGGTTCGGAGCTTATGGTTATTAAAGAAATGAAGTCGAGGACGTCTGGAGTAGATACGAAGCTGACCCTATCCCGCCTTAAAGAATGAGGCTGATTAGTGTATTATCATAATCAGATTAAGATGAGTTCATTTATGAAATAATGTTTTATGAATTGAGATGTTTCCTGCTTTTCTATCTCCGTTTCTTTTACTGTCAGGGAATTATACACGTTTCCTCATGCGTAGTTAATTTCGTGAGTCGATGGCGAATCTAGGACGCTATCCTTTATGACCCCTTGGAGAGATTTGACCTGGATGCTGCATACTCGGGATTAAGGGCGTGACAGTCCTCCAACGAGCTTTCTTTATCAAATTTCTCATCTCTGCTTACATGCACTTTCAAAGTGTTAGGATAAAAAAATTTGTAAGCTTTTGATGGGGAATCATACCTGATAAAAACTCTTATCTTTCAGCTTCAATCTTTTCTGGTCCGATATGTAGGTAGATGTAATGCTCCCAAAAATTCTCAATTGAGAAATAGCGAGTCTTTTCCCTATCCATGCTTCTTATGGAGTCACACCATCAAGTCCTTGGATGGGATATCGATTTCATAGATAAACTGCACACATGACAGCTTTGCCACAAAGCTCCTTCGACAAATTTTTGCTTTTCAGCATACCACGAACCATGTCAATAATGGTTTTATTTTTTCGTTTAGCAACGCCATTTTATTGTGGGGAGTATGGTGCCATCAAGAAATGTCGGATGCCATGATAATCACAGAATTTGTGGAAATCGCCGAAAGTGAATTCTCCTCCACGATCACTTCTTTGATTCTAGTAACACCCATTACTTCGGGTGATATCTTCTCCTCTTCGTCCATGACCTCTTCCTTGGAAACAACCTCGACTATAAACTCAATCATGATCTTAATTGACCCATCGAGTTTACATAGGGTCTCTTCCTTAGCCTTTGTTATCTCCGGTAATCAATCGAGTTTGGAATACTTCACCCATCGACTCAGATTTGTTTCTTTTGAATCTTTCTTCATGAGCTTGCAAAGATCCCAGAAGTTCATCGATTGTCATGGTATCGAGATCTTTTGACTCCTCGGCAGCAACAACGATGTGGTCAAATTTCTTATCCAAAGAACACGTAATTTTTTTTTCAACAACACAAATAGCAGTAACATCTCTGCCATTCCTTTTCATTTTATTCACTATCGCTAAAACTCTTATGAAATATCAGAAATTGACTCAAAATCTTTCATACGAATTACCTTGAACTCATCTCCCAAAGTTTGAAAGCGAATCTTCTTCACTTTCTCTACACCTTGGTGTGTGGTTTGAAGAATCTCACATGTCTCCTTAGATGAAGCAGCATTCGAGACTTTCTCAAATATAGAATCATGTAAGGCTTGATAGATAGTTGATGACGCGAGTTGATCTTTCGTTCGAGTCTTCTCTGAAGTATTCCTATGAGTCTGATTCAATACGGCTTCTTCCTCTGGCTCATCATAGCCATTACTGACAAGATCCCATACACCATGGACATCGAAGATGGTTTTTCAATATTCTACATTCACAATGGATTCACACATATCAAAATGGTTACAAGAAACACCTATTTATTGACTAAAAACATGACTCTTGATCTTCTCTAGAAACATGAATAGACGCGATATATATACATAACATTAATTACACATCGGAATACGAACAGACTCTTGAAACACTCAACAAATAATGACTCTTGAAAATTACACAATAATAAAGATAAGTCTTGGTTTTGCACTGGCTCATGCATGCATCTTGGGAGTTCAATAGTCATAATAATCAATCGATATCAGTTCATCAAATTGACACCTTGATAGTCTCAACATTTATGAATTTGGTTTAATTTTCAACATATTCTAGCGATTGAATGTTGCTTTAATTTCATGAAGACCTAGAAGTTAATGTGTCCGTCTTTCAGCAAGTTATTGAATGATGGACGTGAGTTCTTTGTACATGTAAGCCCTTTTTCTCATAAGGAACACAAGCAATTTCTCCAATGTTTGCTATGTAAAACACGCGAAAAGACTGTCCCTCTTTTACATTTTCTCTATGTGAGACAGGTTAGAAGCTATGTTACATGGACTCGTAGTTTGGAAAAAAAATTCCGTGTCAGACTCAGACACACGTCCTACACGGATGGACACGATCGGACTCTTCTCGGACATGCAGTCAACGCGTATTCGAGATAGGACTCGCCACACGGACACGCGAGGGACTCTCGTGTCCATCTAGTGATGCGTTGGTGGTTGAACAGAAGAACAAGAGAGATTGGGTCGCGGCTGTAGAGGAGAAGGGAGGTCGGGGTCCATCGGGGTTCGGATCTAGCGACGCAATTGGAGTTTTGGCTGGCGTCAAGGCACTCAGACGCAAGGGGTCTGACTTGGATCTCTCGAGACGACGCTCGATCACGGATTGGGTTTGGGTCTCAACGGGCTAGTGTCCCGCGGCTACTAGATCCTCGCGATTGGGCGAAACGGCGAGAGTGACTAGCAACGGAGAGAGCGGCGGACGGTGGGGTGCGGTGAGGTGGTGATGCAGGCGATGGCTGTGGTGGTTGTCGGATGAGGGAGTTGCAGAAAGAAAGAAAATATGAAGAATCACACCAAACGAAAGAAAGGAAGAAGAAGCAGAAGAACGTGGGGTGGGGTCGCGTCATTTAAGAGGCTGACAAAGAGAGAGAGTAAAAAGGGTGGGCCACGTGAGGGAAAAAATTTTTGAGGAAGAGGGTTAGTTAGGTCAAGAAAAGAAATGGGGGAGAGGAAAGAGGGAGGTAATAAAATGGGACCCATTAGTTAAAGATCAAATTTTAAATAATTTTATTTTTTGTAAATATTTTCATCAATCATATATAAAAATATATATAATATATAACTTGTCTCAACGTGTCGAAATTTTTTATTTTTTGAAAATTAACGTATCTGCGTGTCGTGTCGCGAGTCTGTAACACTGGTTAGAAATGTCCAATAACTTGTGTGGACGCATTTAAACGCAGTCAAAAAGATGTAGAGAAAGATGTTGCCAATAGGGACGCTGGGTCACACGCTTTAGAATTGTGGGTGGTCCTGACAATGCTTTTCTTTGAATATATGTCCGGAAAAAGATCGATCCTAATGTCTAAATGGGCCAACCGAGAAAGAATCAGGATCTCTTGCTCTTGCTTTGACTTCTATTGGAGCTGGCATATCACTATGCTGCGAGATTCATATGTATGAATTAGAAATTCTTTGGAAGATAGAACTGAAATACCAAGTTTGCCTCGGCCAACGCCTGACCCGGAGTGGTTTATTACATGAATTCGACAAACTTAGACTGCATTTTCCTGCACACATGCATCATTTACGTTGAAGACAATAGAAGCTTTTCATAAACTGCTCCAGCGAACATCTGATATGTCCCAGTTCTAACCAAGAAAGCTTTTGCCGGTTTGGCCGGTTCTAATCAAAAGTAAAATTTTGTCCAAGAAATGGTTTTACCAGAATGGACGGTGGCTGCCACAATACAATCCAATTCACATGGAGAAAGGGCACTCGCACCGTACGTGCTACTTGACTTCCATTTAATTTCCTTAACAAGTTTCTGCCAGCTGAACAAACACATGATTTTCACAGTTCGATTACAATGGAATTGCACCTAAAGCATATACCTGTATCTTTCTAATCTGAACAACCATTCCCGATGATCAGCCAACACAATTCTCGAGCTTCCTTTACATCGTTTGCATGATCATATGCCTCGACAAAAGCAGATAGCCAATGAAATGAAGAGGGGCGTCAACAGGCACTTGCAACTGAATTCGATCTCCGCAGTGAGCACGAGGAATTCAAGAACTTGATGCAATCCTCAATAGCTTCAGCTCTGTGGGATTCCGAGTGGTCCACCAAGGACCGAGACCTCACGAACTGAGGCACCGACGATGACACCTTTCGTGAAGACCCGCACCTCGACATACATCTAAGTACTTTTGTAGCCTTATCTCCGAGGCGCTGGAGAAACTCTGATGGCGAGAATTGCGATTCCTTGGCGAGCCTGAAAGACCAAGTAGCGGCAACCCTCTTTCTGCTTCTTCCATCTTTGATGCTTCCACCGTGTTCAAGAAGGATTGCGGGCTTGTCGTCCATGTTCGGACTGAAACTCACCCTCTTGCTTGCCTTTCTAGACATTTAGGAATACTAAGGAGAGAATTCACCCGACAGAAAGTATTTGCCTGACTTGTTTTGTACGTGCCTGAGAGAGAGAGAGAGAGAGAGAGAGAGAGAGAGGGTGTCTTGTTGTTATGTGAGAAGGGAGTTCAAATGAAGTTGAGATACGGGGGAGTTACCATGACAGTAGCTGGGGTGTGCTGAATTTATGAGGCTGATAAGAAATCCCATCTGGGCAAGAAAGGAGGAAAAAGATAAAGGGGACAAGCTAACAAAAAGCAATAATTTAATGAAACTTCTTCTTGAAATGATTGAAATCCGTTGGTGTTTCTGAAAAGCCTATGCATGCACAAAGATTTTTGACTTGACCGAACAATTACTCGTCTCTATCACATCTATACATTATTAGTTAGGTAAGTAGAATAAAGACTAAATGATCGTATGTTGTTGTCATAATATATGAAATAGGATATTGCATATTTGATCAAGAAACTTCAAATTCACATTCCTGGTAGTATTTGACACTAGCTTGGAGAAAATACTGTTGGGGAGTGCATACTTTGTTCGCTTTTCCTCTTCTTCTTTTTTAATATTCTTGGGAGCAGGTTCCATTTGAAAGATAAACCAAACCGAACCATTCAAGGATAACCAATAATTTACAAAATAATAATGAGGATAAATAATACAAACGGTCCTTGAATTTTCATCCAATATACAATATCATCTCTAGATTGGTAATCTATTCAACGTGATTTCTGAATTATCGGCGAATGTTCAATATAATTCCTAAACTATATGAAAATATTTAACATAATTTTTTCGTTAATTTAAGTCAATGAAATCTATTGATATATATTTTTTTAATATGTTAATTTTAGGTAGCGGACCCAAAAAAAAACAAGCTACAAGTAGATTGTTCACGTAATATCAACATCAACAGCACATTTATCCTAAATGATTGTCCACATAAGATATTTGCATAAAATCACAATAATATGATCCATGTCATAATATAACGATAAGCATGAGAATGTCCTCATTTTTTTTCCTTTTCTAAATGAGACGGATAGAAAATGGACATGTTGACTCACCAATTTGAAAAATCCAACTCAATACATAGTAATTTATGTCATCAAATAAAGTTAAATTTATTGTTTGATCAAACAGACGAACTATATTGAACATTTACCAATATTCATAGAACACATTAAATAAATAAAAAAACTCAAGGACCACATTATATGTTAAGCCAAAGTTTAGAAATTATTTATATGATTTTATAAATAATTTAGAAATAATATCAACGGATAATAAATAAATAATTAGTAACACAACCCTTACAAACTTTCACCCTCATATTGTTAGATAGCTCATCGGCTCTTGGAAAACTTTTCAGCTCAAAATCCTCCACAAGGATTCTCTCTCTAACAGCCCGACATGTGTCGGCATGCGAATGATGCCCGCCCAAACGCCATTCTTAAAAGCAAGGTCAATGAGTGGCGAAACAAAAGGGACTTGAAATGACCTAATATAATCAACCTAAGCATGCATCCTGCCACTCATCTGTAATTGGTCTCTTGATGTGTGGGTTAGACAAATCTTGGAGTAGGTATGAACAAGGACGGTTAAGTTATATAGCAGAGAGAGAGAGAGAGAGAGAGAGATCCGAATAAAGAAGCTTATGGCGGGTTTGGTCAAAAGGAGAAGGAAGGTTGAGTAAAATGAAGAACGAGGAGGAGGAGTTGCCGTCGTTTGAGTGCTGCTTTTGAGGTGATGTGTAGTTAGTGTGGACCAAACTCTTTTTCTGCTTTTAGTTGGCCGTCTTGATTCTGTTGCAGGAATCTGTCTTAACAAGGACGACCCAATCTCTGTCGTGTCTCTTTCCGCGCTTCATTTCGATTCCCGGGGAGGGGGGGAGAGAGAACTGGCGTGAATATTAGGAAAACACAGAATTTTGTGCTGCTTTTTTACTTCTTGGTTTTCGTCAGACTCCAAAGTGGTGTTGAGAAAATCATTTGGCTGGGATAAGGATCTATCTCATGGAGTGGGGCGAGGCCGAAGCTCGCGTCTGGTAGTGTCAATCCGTATAAATTTGGGTTCTAAGATGGGATAATTTCGCTTTGTCCGAATTAGATCTCTCGACACCAAAAAAAGAAACGACCAATTCTTACTTATACTTATAACTGACAAATGACAGACTTAGTTGATAATAAAAGAGTTTGGTGAACAATAGAAGTCATCCATGTAAAAATACAGCTGATAGGCATCGACATCTCGCCAAAATAGTCATTGATAGCGAGGGCAGTCCATGGAAACGTAAATGCTGGGTGGTTATGGTTATTGCCACTATTTTGTCTATTCGAATAGCATACGATCGCAAGAACTCGAAATCAATAAGAGTCCGACTGTGACAGCCTAAAATTTCAATACCTGTAAGAAAATTAGATTCGATGAATTTTAATTCATGAATTCAGCCTGGTAAATAAATTTGGATTTTTAAGTATTTAAGAGACGATAATTATCCAATTATTTTTTTTCCTTACCAAAAAAAAAATTGGATTGTTCTAAAAAAAAATGGATTGTTATGAGAAGTTGGTCAAAGAAAGTCAAACTCGAGTAGTCAAGTTGTCAAGTCATAGTACTAAGAGCCGTTATGCTTGAACCTAACTCTGATTGAATCCAAATTGTGAAAATACTAAAATGTTCTCAGTTTTAGTATCGATAGCTTAATTTATCTCTGGTGAACCAAATTACCGCTTTATCCATAGATATTCTACACAAAAAGACAAAATAGTGAATAATGTTGACTTTGATCCTTGTAGGCCTCCATTTCCCTTCAATCAGCCACCCCCTTCACGTCACCTCTCTCTCTCTGCCTACCCCCCTCCTCCGACGCGACCTCACCTTCCACTCTCATTTTTTCTTCTTCTTATTCTTCTTCTTCTTGATTATTCAGCCACTACACTCTCTATCTGCTCGACACTACCAGCCACCGCCATTCGCCTGTCATCGCCGGTCGCTGGCCCTGTTGAGCTGTCGCGTTGAGCGCTCGTGAACCATCTCAATCCGTCGCCCGGCACTTTTTATTGCAAGCTCACTACCAACAAGTGCGACCTTCCCTCCCTCTCGGCCCTCACTCACCAACTCTGTCGTCCCTTCTGCCTTGTCGTCACTTGAACTGCCAGCCCCACCCAACTCACCACCAACTCGCGACAGCCACCTCTCCGCCGAAGCCTCGTCGACTCGAGCCCCCGAAGCCCTTATTGTGTGATGACCCAACCTAAGAGCCTGTTCTATTCCATTACCCACCATCTCGACCAGCCACCTCCGGCCTCCATCAGCCCAGCTAAGCTCCCTTCCGGTAGCCACAAGCCCCGGTCAAAACTCGCAACCCTCACTCCATTGACTCACGAGCAACTCGAGAACCCTATATCTAAGACCCACGACCTTACCACCCCCTCTCCTTTGCTCATCCAATGCTAATGACCACCAGTAGACACCACCCTTCCGTCGTTGTCATCCAACCACGCTGAGGCCGACCCATTGCCAGCTCTCTAATCTATTACCACAGTCACCCGAGGACCCTCACCCTTCTTCCCTTTTACTCATGCCATAGCCACTCACCTCCACCGAACGTCTCACCGTGCTGCCGCTGCCTCGTGCCATCGACTACCACCCGAGCCGACCAGCCACGCCGAGCCCGACTCGACCCTACACGTGGACCTAAGTCGTACAGCTCCGAATAGAGCCATTGTTATGCCCGCAAGCTTCGTCGCCACTGCTGCCATTGTCGTCATCGCCGACTATCATTTAGTTAGTGAGTTAACTTGATTAGGGTAAAAACTATGTTTAGAGGCCAGATTAGTCATCGTTAATCGTGAATTAGTTAAATTAACTGAGGCCGAGTTAAATGAGTATCGCGACCTCGAGCGTCTTTCGGGGAGATCGGGGGTTAATGGACCGTCCCGTCTAGTCGGACGCGAGCCTCTCCCAAGGCCTATTACCCAAGTCGCAATGGTGGTATACATGATCAACCTTCGGTGTGGTCTGGTGACATGTGATACGTGTACATGTCAAGGAGTCGCTACCAATCGTTTTGCGGAGGGCACGATTGGAAGCCCTGTCAAACAGTTGGAAGCATTTTATTCGATTATGCAATAACCAAAAAAATGGGATGGGGGACTTTGTTACGCCAACTGTCGGAGTTGACGCACTTTCGGCACCTAAGTTGAATGATTTTTCTAACCCTATGATTTTATGCAAATGAGTGAGATGCGAACCCTAAATCTAGGAGTTCATGCAGATATAAGTGACTATCTTAGCAAACACAGTCAATAAAATGAATGCGCAAATCAAGAATTCAATACATGAGGATAAAGCACATAAATGCAACGTGGCATCCCTAGTGAGGCCTTGTTATTAGCCTAGAGAAACGCCAATCAAGACTCAAGAGTGTTCTTGACATGATTTACCTTTGAGGAGCAAAATCGTAATTTTGAAGAATTTTGAAAAAATTTGCCCAAGAAGGGAAAATTTGTCATTTCAAAAAACTTGTGGAGTCAAAAGATTATGAAAATAGTCGGTCAACAAATCAATCCATTTCCTATTTTTCTAGAATTTTAGAAGCAACTTTACCTTTTAAGGGATAAAATCGTCATTTCATAAAGTGATGAGAAGGGAAAATCCCAAAATAAATGGATTGATCAATCACCAGACCCAAATCCTAATTTTGAGCGATTTTCACGACTCATTGGAATAAGCAAAACGATTTACCCTTTGAGGGGTAAAATCATCATTTTTAGAAAAAGGATGAGATTCAAAAACCAAAGCAAAAGGATTTGCCACCTAACTGGCCCTAATTCTTATCTTGGCAGTCTCGATTTATCTCACATACCAAGCATAGGCGATTTACCCCTAAAAGGTAATACCATCAATTTCTTTAAAAATGATTAGAAATCTCAAAAATAGGACTGACCAGTTGTCTGTGGTCAATCCTTAATTTTTGGGGATTTATGGAGTGTCTAGGAATTTCCCACA
The DNA here is from genome assembly GCA_028455895.1 of Rhodomyrtus tomentosa. Taxonomy (NCBI): domain Eukaryota; kingdom Viridiplantae; phylum Streptophyta; class Magnoliopsida; order Myrtales; family Myrtaceae; genus Rhodomyrtus; species Rhodomyrtus tomentosa. Next base: position 29,025,131 of record JAPCWY010000007.1, read on the forward strand.
ATTTTCCTACATTTTTTTGGATTTTCTAGGATTTTCTAACATTTTTTAGAATTTTCGAGGATTTTCTTTTTTTATTTTTTTAAATCATTTTGGAATTTTTTATTAAAAATAATTCGAACCGGGTCAACTCGACCCACTCGGATTGGACAACGTGGTCTAGACCTAGACTCGCGCAACCTGCCGCACCAAAACGGCGTCGTTCCGTGTTTTTTATTTTTTGATTATTCGGATTTAATCTGACGATTCCTATTGAACCACGTGGCTTCTCCACGATCACTGGATCGGTTGACTGAAACCTACGGCTCAGATCAAAAGCCGACTATCCATCGACCATCAGATCTGATTACTTAAATCTACGGCCATGATCAAAAACTAAAACTCGATCTGGACCGTTCATCCTCGTTAACCTAAACGACACAGTTCGACCACTGACCGAAACGACACCATTTCAGTTTATTCTGATTTTCGAGTTTTAAAATCATTTTCGAATATTCCTATTTACAAATCGGACGGCCATTAAAAATAGGACTCGATTAATCTAGACCGTCCGATCTAATTGACTCAGCCTAAACAAACTGACGCTTGAACCAACTCAGTATTACGTGGACCAATCATAAAACGCCGTCTAGACCTTTGACCCGCTGACTCTGCCACGTCAACTTTATCTTCAACCTTTCGACTCCGACGGAATGGACGGCCGAGACTTCTCCGACGCCGATGGATGACTAAACCTAGACCGATTAACGTAAAACCAGTGCCGTTTAGCTCGTCTAAACCTCTTGTTTCATATATGTCAGAATTGAAGCATTTATTCCATAGAATCAAGCACAGGCAAGCTCGAACCAGTACAGGCATAATTACTCCAATGATGCGATTCATGACATTTCGAATCAATTCATTAACACAGAAGCATCATAAGAGGTTTAGAACACTTACCTCGAGCTCCGATTGAGCTCGCACGGCCTAGATTTGGCTAGACAAGATTGAACAGTTCTCAATTTATGGCAGGAGGTTTAGAGACTCGATTCGAAGTAGTATAGCAAAACCGATGCAAAATGAAGATACGATGATGGTCAGTGATGCTTGGGAAACAAAATGCACACACTAAATGCAAGAATGAGCATGAGATAAGTAAACCAACATTGATGCACAGTGAAGAGCTTGAAGTTGCATCTCACCTATTCTCGCGGTTTCAGGTGGCGCGGCCGACGGCGATCGCTTCCTCAAAGTTCGGGCGACCTCCTGACGATCTTTAGAAGCTTTGGTTTGACATAAAAAAGCCCAACCGATGCCCTGCAAATTCGAGCTCAAGCCTTCGACAATGGCGATAGAAGACGAGCTCTCTCTCCCTCCCTCTCCTCTCTGTCAATTTTGTTCACCACCTCGAACTGAATTAACCAACCTCCTGTTCTAGAAAGCCCTCAAAGGCTATATACCAATTTCGATTTCTCGCTCAATCGGTAGATACGCACCAACTTGGATTCACTGCTGTCACGTGCCAAATGGCATGTCGACGGCAATGGAATTGGTTGGGAAATCGTTTAATCTCCATTAGGAGCTCCAGCAAGTCCCATTTAGTGCAAATTTGACACGAATTTGAGCCAAATTTGAGAAATGTTGACTTTTGCAGGTCCGTGAGGTTGATCGATCGATTACTCACTCCTCCAGCAACATCGAACGGTGATGCCGGTGTCGATCGACGGGTAAGAGTGAGGGCAACATTCGCCTACCAATGCTCCTTTAATTATAGTCGATTGATCAACCGATTTCGGTGTCAAAATTCGACCTGATTTTGTTCAATAGCACGGAAATCCAGAGGTTGAAAATGACACTATAGCGGACCAGTTCGACCGGTCTGACCGGTCTGAATCGGTTCCGACTTGAAATTTTCAAAATTAACTCAAACTGGTGAGGAATTTTTGCGATTAAACCTCAAAATCGAACTTAAGACATGAATATTATCTAAAAATATGATTTTGTCCAAAGGTTCATGTTAATTTCTACAAAAACCCCAAATTTGCCCTTAATTGCAATTCGAGAAATTGTGAAATTGAAGGCTCAAACGGTTAAATTGGACCAAACCACCTATGCTAATCGACTTAGAATGATGAAAATCATTAGGCAGTAGCTTCAATTGATAGAGATAGCCATTGAATTGAAAGTAATTTCAATTATGCTCAAATTCAAGGGCTAAATTGCAATCAAGGATGTAATTTTGCCCAATTCATGTAATTGAGCAATTTATGCAAATAATTGGGCTATGTTGCAATGAAGGACAATCAGATTGAATGTCAAGATCCTAAAAATGCTAAAATTGTAAATTAAAAGACTCAATTGACATTTTTTACCAAATTCAATCATACGTGTAACAAAGTAACACATAAAATTAAACTTGAATTTAGACTTTTTATGAGGTCAAGAAGACAAGAAAATTAAAATAAAAATATTGACTATATTTTTATATTTTTGACCTCAAATGCTATTTTTCCTGAATTTTCGGGTATTTCCTATTTTCTAAAAATACCAAAAATGTGAAAAATATAAAAAAAATTATTTTTGGTCAAAAATGGTTCCTTGGGCTTGGCCAAGGCCACTAAAGTTGATTCTACAAATTTTCAATTTTTATGAATATTTTATAAATTTTTTAAAAATAAACTGAAAAAGACTAATAAAAAATTAAGTGTCAACAGCTGCCCCTCTTTGAGAGAAATCTCGTGAGAGGTTTCACTCAAAGACAGGTGACACCTGAGTCTAGATTGACTCAATTGGGAAAAAGAAAAACTAATCCTAACATTCAAACTTTCTTATTTTGCTGGTAAACGCTATGCTCATTCTATCTTTGCTTGATGAGAGAGAGAGATGGAGTAGATATATTTATCTATTACTCACCTACCTGATGCTCGTGTGGCATACACGGTGTATGGCGGATTCAATTGAATACCTAGGGATTCGTATCTTTGAGAATCCTAGGGCGGTTAAGCTTTAACCCGTATGGTAGGCCAAATTAGAATGGGATTCCTATCTGACAGGAACCTATGGATGACGCACCTGTTCTTTAAAGATTGTCAAAGGTTTCGATCCATATGGTGGATCAAATCATAAATAGTACTCCTTTCTATCAGGAACCTATGGATGACGCACCCGTTCTTTAGGGATTGTCGGAAAGTAAGCTTCCTATCTGTCAGGAACCTAAAGGTGACGCACCGGTTCTTTAGGGTTTGTCGGAAAGTGGGTTTCCTATCCACCAGGAACCTAAAGGTGACGCACCCGTTTTTTAGGGTCTGTCGGAAACTAGGCTTCCTATCCACCAGGAGCCTAACGTACCAATTCTTTAGGGTTTGTCGGAGACTAGGTTGATCCTACACCTTAAGGAATCAACAACAGTCTATACAAATGAGGTATACCTAACTCTTAGGTTTTACCAAAGGAGCTATCATGAGGTTTGGGGGTTACCTAAAATCTTATAGAAAGCTGATTCTAAATATTGTCTTCTTGACGTGCAAGATGCCATTCTAGGATTTGGGAACTCCCAGTGCCCTGCAGAAAGTTCAAACCTGTAAAAACTTTTGCTAATAAGATTCTTATGGGATTTAGGGATTTCCTAAAATCTCGCAGAAAACTGAATTTGAAAATTGTCCTTTTGACACGTGAGGCGCTATTCTGGGATTTGGAGATTCTAAGTATCCTGCAGAAAGCTCAAACCCAAAATCTCACATAGAACGATTTCAAAGCTCTTCATTGTTGAGCAAAGTATCCTTCTTTGACTTGGGGCCACCATGAGTCTTATAAAAGTTTAACCCTGAGAGTTCATTCCTCATCAAAAAGATATCAGTTATCTCGAGGCAATGACAGTAATAATATAGGGAAAGCTTTACTTTGACCTATCCGATTATGCAAATGACTTATGATGTGAGAGGTTATCCAAGACATCTTAAAGCATGCAAAGATGATAAGAAATCCCTGCAAGGAAAATTCTGGATTAAACAATTTAAAATTTCCAACAAAGCTTATTTCTCATCGATTCTTCGACTTTGATCTTTTATAATTAAAAAAAACACTCAAATTTCCTAATAACATGTACCTGGGCTTTCGGGGCTATTCCCAACGCATACAATTCAATTGGTCGGGAAGTCTTTACGGGATCGTAATGTTAGGCCTGGACATGGTTTCCAAGGGTGACTCATTCTCTGAGTCAAGTTTTTTGAATGAAAATTTTCTTTATCAGCTTTGGGTTTATAAGTCAAGCACCCTGCAAAATAAGAAAGAAATAATTTTGTTCGTACCTCTTTGAGATAAGGTACACATTAATCTAGGTGTCTTAGTCAAAAAAGACTGCGAATGGTTGTAATGTTGGTAGGATTGGGGACCGAAAAGGGCTTATTTTTGGCTTGGAATTGCGAAGGGTTCGACATTGGTTATCATTGTCGATCAGTCCTCTGTTTTGTCCCTGATTGATGATTCTTCAAAGAACATATTTAGTCTTTTTGATACCACATACCTTGAGAATGGGTCTAACCTTTGACAGACATTGTTTATTGTTTTTTACAGTTGGCTATGATTCCATTCGAGGGGTAGCTTTTTACTGCATAATTCCTGAGGATTATTTTTTACTTCAGAATTTGTTGGGGTTGAAGCATCTAGTAATCCCTTGGTGTCTCTAAAATTAGTCTTACGACTTTCCAGCATTGAAGTGTGGATCAGCTCTGCTCTTGTCGAGCTTTTTGTCTCTTTTAATGCATAGAGATTCGGCTTTTTCTTCTCTTTATTTTTTTCGATCCCACCTTTTCTGTTTCTTTTTCTAGGAACTAGGATTTTTGAAGATCATGTAAGGTATGTGACTTGAGTCTCATCCTGACTGAACATTTTACCTTGAAAGTCTCACGTAGCTCCTGCTTCTTGAACTTCTCTATCCGCGAGTGTCCTTGCTACTTTCGCCTTAGGGTTGTGCAATGATCACCAATGGGGGTACATGAAATGAATGTGTAGGCTCAAGTTGGCATGCAATAGGTATAAGTGTGTAGGATAGAGAAATGAACATCTCTTCGTCATCCTGAGGCGCCTAGATTAATGAATATCAACACACGAAGATTGATGTTAGTCCGAGCAAAAAAATTTCTAATCATTTACATTTTCATGCTACCGGACCGCTTCCATACTACCCCAATGCTGGATGATTCTTGACAGGGTTAAGAAATGAAGACCACCGTTCAAAGGGTTTGTCAATGATCACCTATAGTGTTTATGGAGAAAAATGATTGCCTTCGTCATCCGAATCCATGTAATCGATGCGAATAGCCATTTCATCCCCTGGTTTAGGCTTTTCTATCCCTACACTCCTCTCGTCTCTTCGGTGTGTATAAGATGTGTTTGGATTAGGTTTGCATCTTATTTGAAAAGAAATTCCTGCTAGACAGCTTAAACAATTCTGTTTTGAAAAAATCATTTCGTTTTTCTCCAAACATTTTATCCTACAAGGAGTTTAACGATACACCACGTATATTTCAATCATGCTTGGATAACTTCCAATCCTAACATGTATGCAACAAGCGTTATAAATTCATCTTTTGAAAGCACGATTCATTTCCAAGTTTGACCATATGAATGTTCATCTTTGATGCCTTCTCTCTTATAGAAGGGTGATAAATTTTGCAGTATTTCTCCGTTGCTGTCTTCTATCTTCATTGGGCATTCCTATATGAAGCGCATAAAGATTCTAGTGAGTGAAAGATATTTTAACACTCGATGGAACAGATACATATCACCTGCTTCCACGTGTCAGGGACCATTCTGATTTTGGTTCCATTTGAATAAGTTTGATTCTGAATTCATTTCTTGGAATCTTGCAAAATATAAAACATTCTATGTACGCATGGATGCGTGATATGCTTATGTAATGACTGCTATGGCGACTCAGATCGTTTTGGAGCAAGTTAAGTGATCATCATCTGATTTCATTTCAAGAATAGTACTTCTTCACAGCATCTGAATTTACAGGATATCTCAATTCTTCTCCTTTAGAATTTACAAGAATTAATGCTCCTCCCATGAGGACTTTCTTGATAATATAAGGGGCTTCGTAATTCAAGGTAAACTTGCCTCCCGGATGAACATCATTTGGCAGAGTCTTCTTTACCACCAGGTCATCCACCTCAATACTTCTGGGTTTAACTTTCCAGTTAAACGACTTGGCCACCCTCTTCTGGTAACTCTGACCATGACAGATTGGTCTAAGACGCTTCTCGTCTATCAGATTTAGCTGTTCACATCTGTGTTTGACCCACTCTTGCTTAGAGAGTTTAACTTCTGATAATATTCTTAAAGATGGAACATCTATCTCTACAGGCAGAACAACTTACATCCTATATACCAAAGCATAAGGAGTTGCCCCTGTAGAAGTTCTAATCGAAGTTCAATATGCCATTAAGGCAAGTCATGCCAATCCCTATAATTCTCGACAGTCTTAACCAAAATCTTCTTGATATTCTTATTTGCCGCTTCTACTGCTCCATTTATTTGTGGGTGGTAAGGGGAAGAATTAAGATGTCGAATACCAAAGTGATCCGGCGAATCGTCAACAATCTTGTTGTTCAAATTGGACCCATTGTCCGTGATGATTGCTGGTGGGGTACCATATCGATAAATTGTATCTCTCTTGATAAATTTCGCTACACTCCTTGCAGTGACATTCGTGCACGAACTAGCTTCTATCCATTTTGTGAAGTAATCAATCACAACTAGAATGAAGCGATGACCATTTGAAGCTACTGGATTGATAGGCAATTTCATGTCTATTCCCCACATAGAAAAAGGCCAAGCCTTAGACATCTGATGAAGTTCGTTCAGGGGCGCATTAATCTTATCGTCGTATACTTGACATTGGTGGCATGACTTGACATGTTGACTACAATCTGACTCGATGGTCATCTAATAATAACCAAGCCGCATGATCTTCCTAGCGAGGAGATGGCCATTCATGTGTGGCCCACATATACCTTCATGGATCTCCCTCATGAGAGTATTTACTTCTTTAGCATCTACACACTTTAACAGAGTGGTGTCAAATGACCTTTTGTACAAAGTTTGTCCATCGAGGAAGAATTTGCCAGCCAACTTGGTTATATATCTTTAGCCTCCTGCTTGACATCCTTCAAGAAACTCTCTCTTTAAGAGATAATTATTGATATCATTGCACCACGGCTCTCCGTCGAATTTCTCTTCAACCAGCATACAGTAAGCTGACTTTTTTGATTATGTCAATTCATAGTGACTCTATTTCTAATCCATCAGTAGCCTGTAACATGGAGGCCAGCGTAGCCAATGCATCTGCGAACTGGTTCTGCGCTCTTGGCATGTATTCAAATGACACATCTTCGAATTTAAGTGTCAACTCTTCAAGATACATGTGACATTCCGAATTTCCGACCCTTTGAGGCTTGAGATATGAAATGAAATCTCAAAATTGAAAAATGAAAAATAAAGATTCCAACGTTCTAATTGAATTAGACATCGCTTCATTGAAGGTAAATTGAATTGGAAAAAACGACGTTTCGGATGGCGAGAACAAATTACCATTTTGCCCCTAAAAAATTGGCCTTGTCTTAACAATTGAAGAAGGGCAATTTAGTCAATTCTAAGATCCTAGTGGCTGCTGAAAATATGAAGACATTGTTTAGATGAAGACAAGTAGAATAATGGAGATAGAGACAAGTGGTCTTATGTGATTGGTTAGCATTTAATGCAAGCTTTTATCCTACCATTCAAAGAAGTTGACCAAGTGAGATCAAGCCTAATCCCTTCTTCTTCTTCCTCATTTTCGTGAACCACCTTTCCCCTCTCTTCCTCTCACTTTTCTCTTTCTTTTCCTCTTCCACTGAACTATTGCGGCCCGACCATTCTCGATCCGTCTCACTGTTTTGGCCATATCTCCTTCGTCCGATATCGGATCGAGGTGAAACTACCGGCAAATAAAAGCTTATTTCTTATATTTCTATAGACATATTATAAGCTTAATTTGGCCCAATAGATCTTCCCTTAGCTCCATTGGAATGGGCAAAGGTCCAGACGGGGCAGATTCTAACCAAGTTTGAAGAAGGTCTTCGTTTAGCCACTTCGGGGTTTCAAATTGCTTCAAATTTTTAGTGAGGACTTCTTAACTCATAGCACTTGTGTTTCCTGAGTTGAAATTGTGAGTTTGGTTGAGTTTAGAAATGTAACCATGGCCATCTTGTGGTGACTTTCCAAAGCAGTTTCTGGCCTCCGGTGGACATAGGAGAAACGAGGCTGTTCGCGGCTCTTTCCGACGTCGGCTCACTCCAAAACTCTCGGTGAGACCCCTTTAGACATAATACAACATGATAGCAAGTTGATTTTGTGGTAAATCAAGGTTTGGAGTTGAATTATGGACTGATTAAGGAGGTAGAGGGCAGAACCAAATTCTGCCCTGTTTCGATTTGGATGAACCGAGCCCTTTGAGGGTTGTGGGAGGTATCGCCATGCTTTAAATTCATCGTTAAGACATACTAGAATGTTAATTGAGATGTTAATGAGGTGTATGCTCCGTGAATTGATGATTGGAATAGAAAAATTGATCGTTTCACGAACTTTGGACCAGGTCGCACGGCTGTCCTGTTTTGGGATCAAGGGAACCGAATCTTTGGAGGAGTCTTGGAGGGAATTTTACTGATTAAATTGAAAAGTAAGTGGCTCCTAAACCTTTGCTAGAAAGTTAGGATACTACTGGATGGGTTTGGATAATACATTGATAAATTTGGGAGTTTATTGCGTTGATTGTTCATGATCAACTGAGATAAATGAGGTGTGAGTCATGTGTGCTCTTGATGATGAGTAATTGTAACTCTCATGGTTAAATTGTTGTTGTGTGCATTCGATTGACATGGATGCTGGTATGGCTATGTGATATGTGGCCTTGAATGACGACTGTTGAGAAATAGGAATGAGTTGGCAAGAGAACAAACCGTTAGATTGATTGTCTTGCTATTTACTTGATATCACCTTGTGGGCGTTTGGCCTTGACGTCTCGTGTGATAATGATTCATTACTTGGCTGATAAAAATTATACTCATTTATGAAGTTCCTTAAGAGGGGAGTTTGATTTGCGAGCCTAAGAGCTTGTGGCACCCTGATGCGTTGAGACGCGGGGTTGTGATGGCTAGTATCCTGATGCATTGAGACACGGGGTTGTGGTGTCTAATGTCCTGATGCGTTGAGATGCGAGACAAGATTAATTATGTGTCGACACAAGTCGAGGAATGGCATTGAAAATCTGATGTGTTTAACGCGGATTTGTCAATTTGATGGTCCGAGGCATAATGACGCGGACTGAACTTGAGGCGTATTGACGCCGGCATAGCTTTTTAAAAGAAAATTGATATCCTGATGCGTCAAAATGCAGGATAGTCTTGATACATGTTGACACAAGTATCGAAATAGCCTTTGGAACCTGATACGTCAGAACGCAGATTGCCAATCGAGACATTGATTAGCTCAAGGCGTATTGACGCAGGCTTGGCCATTGAAATTGAAAGTTGTGATGAAATTGAGGACACACCTTTGCTTATGAATTTAATGTTGTGCTAGTATGAAACTTGGTGGTGATGATATGATTGTCCTTGAATCGTGATTGCGTTATGCTAGACGTATCAAGGTTCATTGATGTTTTATTGTCATGTGTTGTTTTATCAATGAATCCTTGTCTATTGTTTTATTGCATAATCTAGGAGGACTAATAACCTAGTTTAGGTTTAGGGTGAACTTGCTGAGATTTATATCTCACCCCATCGTGGGATTAACTTTTTCAGGTCCCAGGTGATGGAAATCTGAGCTCGCCAATGATTGGTATTTCAAGAAGTAATTATAGGAATTGGATTTACACTTTTATGACTTTAGAGATTTCATGTTACCTTGAAGTTAGAGTTGTATCCTCAAAGCATGTAGTCGGCGTTTATAAGAAGAGTACCCCATGTCTTGAGTCATCTTAAGTTTGAATTGTTTGGAGAAGTTCCATCGCTTCCGTATGTTTGTATCATTTAGAAGTTTTAAATTGTTGGCCGTCAAATCCTAGGTACCACTGAGACAAAACGGCCTTGGTGGGATTTTGCGTGCCTGACGGGTTCAGGATGTGACGCCCCCATTTAAGTAGTATCAAAGCAAGGTCAGCTCGATCCAATGTGATTGGGACTTGGAGTGATAAGAAGCAATGACTTGAGGACAATTAGGCAGTGAGATCTTGAGGGATAAGCATGGATTGCTGAATCTTGAGGACTATAGGCTTGAACTTATGTAGTATTATAATGGTCCTAGTGCCAATTTAATGGATGATCTTGAGTGATTTTATGAATAAGGCTCCCAAGGAAGTGAATAAAAATTGAGGAGTCATAAGCCTGGATCTGAAGTTGCTAGAGAATAGCTTATGAATGAAGGGTTAATTGGGTTATTGATTGTGATTGTGGTTTGTCAATGACCCAACTTGGGGAGTATGAGTTATAAAGAGACGATTGGCATTAGTCGATTCAAGCTTGTATTGTGTTGTATCCTGATTATTTAGTTATCGATTACTATTGATGACCTTGGATGGTATGAAATGAGGTATATACAAGAAAGCGATGAAGGAATATTTGGATTAAAGATCAGTTGTGATCGAATGCATATGGATTTAACTTGAATAGCAACTAGATTTGAGGTATGTGGTTGAATATAGGCAATTGATCTGTGAAAGGCGATGGTCTTTGTGGAACTAGAGGTTTTCTATGAATAAGGCTTGATGTGGAGATGACTATGGTATGACAAGTGCTGAGAATGAACATGCTGTGCACGTGTTTGTGGCTTTGAAACGAAAGTTGATGAGGGTGCATGCATGAACTTATCGTTTGGACTTAATAAACTGTCGCTTAGTATAGGACAAGTTGATGGGACACCTATAAACTGTAATGAAACATGGTATGGGACATGTGGAACGGGGCTTTCTCCGTAGATATATGACTTGGGACAACCTGCAACGGCCAGGACTGATGAGGGCGGGAGTGATCGTCGGGACAAAGAGGTCCGAACAAAGAGCGGCTCCTAGAAGGCTTCTGAGATGGCAAGAAGCAGGAATGACCCAAGTCAAACTGAGATGGCTTCCGAACAAAGAGCGGCTCCTATAATATACAAAGCACGCGAAAACAATAATGAAATAACTCCTCCATACAAAATATGAAGTTGGACATGGATAACGCAAATATTGTCATACATGATATCCAACTGTTCATACAAATACAGAACTACTAAATGCGCTAACATGGGGGACAGGGTAAGTACACAAAGAGGATCCATCATCAACAACCAACTCTTAAACAGGGTCAGGGTTGCCATCAAAAGACCGACTGACAAGTTGGGAACTCCTAAGACGAGCTGCTGGAGTCCCCGGTCTCCTCTGCGTCCTCCGTGGACTCGTACTCCGAAAAGGTCTCAAAGCAAACCTCTTTGGTATCCTCTATAGTCTCCTCAGCTGATCGCTCCACGAGATCCTCCTCAGTCGCATTGACCATGATAACCTCCTCCTCCGTGTCCTCTAAGGTTGGGGTCCTCTCCGGTCCATTTCTCGAACCGACAACTGACCCCTTAGCCTAGTCTAAGTTTCGGGCGGGGTGGCACCAATCAGGGATTACTCCCTAGGGCACCTCATTGGGCTTCAACAGCCTAGTAGATACATCCCCGACCTTATGGAAGCAGGCCTCATACCTGTAAGGCTTCCAACTAGTACTACCCTCGTCCACCCAAACCATAATACAATTCCTTATATAAATAGTTCCCTGGCCATCAGGGAACTCATCAAAATAAACGGTCATCTCCTTGGGGTCTCCAAAACGTATAGGCCACATCATCAAGACTTAGGATCTGTAAAAACAAAGGTCTCCAACAGGATGAGATGCACATCTCAGTAAGGTGGGTTCGAATCCTAGGTTAGGCTGACCTCCACTCAGGCAGTCATAAAAACCAGCATTTCAAACAAATAACGTGTGAGGTAATCGGTTATCGAGACAACACACAGATGTCAAGCATGCAGTCATGGCATCATAACACATTCAGATAATCATGCACACCTCGCCATGCCACATCACTACTTCCACCCTTAACGCCTGTCTCATTCTCATGCCCACGTTCAGAATGCATCAGGCTCGGTCCGCGTAAACACATTAGACCGTCATTGACAACTCGCGTAAACGCATTAGGTTTTAGTGTACTCCAGGCCAGTGTCGACACATCACATCTCCGTCTCGCGTTTCAACGCATCAGGACCGTGGCTATCTCAACCCCGCGTCTCATACGCATCAGGGCGCCACACAACTCCAACCCCACGCCTCAAGCCTCAGGGTAACCATCACACCACCCCACGTCTCATAAGTATCAGGGTTTCGCCTCGCCTCCGCCATGCCACAATCACAATCATGCACACGAGGCCAAGTGTAACTCATGCATAAACAATGCATCTAGGGCATGCAAGACGATTCAATGCACATTCAAATGTGACAAAATTACTCAAGGCACAAGCATGATCAAACATTCGAGTCATCTATACTCTCTTAGCGCATACAAAGATCAATCACATTAAGTCCATCAAGAATCAATTTCAATTTCACCCGACTCGCTCAATTGAGTCTAATCTTCCTATCATAGTTTTAGGATTTCCCTTACCTTAAGCTTGATGTCACAAAAATCCTCTCCTTAAGCCCTCAACAATTCGGTCCAATGGTCCAAGAACAAACCCACCGTGCAACCTAGGAAAATCCAATCACTTGTCAATTTCTCTTGTCCAATTCACCAATCCATGAGTCTCCAACCTCATTAACACATCCCTCAATATCCTGTCATGTCCCATTGATGAATTTAAGACTCAAAACCAATAGCCAACAGCCTCCACAGAATCGGTTTGCACAGAACCGAATCGGGCTATGTTCGGTTCTGTGTAAACTGAGCATATTCAGCCCTTAACCTACTCCAATTCCACCATTTAGTCACTAACCTACTTGCTAACATGTCTATCTAAGGGTCTAAGAGGCTCACCGAAGAATTGAGGCCATGTCGTCGTCGGAATTCCTTCAAAAGTCGCTGGTTCCTTCAAGACTACAAATCAGCAGTTTCTGTCCAACAATCACAAGACCCATTTGAGATCAAAACTTCATCAAATAAATCTCAAATTTTTACCACAGATCATTATACAAGTCCCCTAGACCTCCACAAAATTTGGTCACAAGACTCTAACGTTTCGAGGTCCTAAGAGGTCATAAACGTCGCCTACTTCATATTATGCCGATTTCCGTCAGCTTCCGGGAGAATGGCTGGCTGGAGCTATTCGGTAGGTCAATCGACGCCCTTCCATTTCAAAGATGTCGGCAAGAGGCTGAGCTAGGCGTGGGTGGTCGGCTCGCCGGTTAGAGATCGTCGAAAGTGGTCGTCGGAGCGGGCAAATGGAGGCACAGAAACTGGTCGGGCGACAGGGGTTCACGGCAGAGAAGAGATGAAGAAGAAAGGGAGCTCTCAGTGACTTAGGGGGGGTGTATGGCCGGCCAAGAGAGAGAGTGAGAAGCTATATTCAACCTTCAAAGTCAATGGTTGAATGGTAGTTATGTAAAGGAGGATATGACCACTCTTTAACTAATCTAGTGACACTTGCCCTAAGTGTCAATCAAGGTGATCCAATGGCCATAATTTCTCCCAATTTTCGGTGGTTCTTGGGGTGATTGAAAGATCAAAATTCCATTCTTCAATTGCATAAGCAAGGCTAAAGCTTGAGGGGCAAAATGGTAATTTTACCCCCGACGTCCGGAACATTATTTTTCTCAATCTAATATTCTTCGACGTGGCGACGGCCAATCCAAACATGACGTTGGAATTCTTGATTCTCCATTTTTAATTTTCAAGACTCGTTTCTAATTATTTTCTCTATCAAACGTGGTCCCAGCCTTCTAGGTCTGCCTGTCAATAAGGTCATCAATTCTCTCCAGTGCCCTCAGCACGCCATCCATCCTTGGATCCTCCACTACAGGCGGCCTCGAGCTAGAGGCTCCGCCTTTGGATCTTCCAGATCTCCTAGATGGATTGCTCATCCTTATCTCCTTTTACTGAACCTGGTCCACCACAAATTCAGCAAGGAGTTAGTACTCACTCATTCATCCACACCCAGAGCTACTAACTACTCCCTAACAGAAACAATCATAACACAGTAGTACTCCATACAACAAGTTCTAGAGATATTTCAACAAGTAGTCCATGGCCATTCCTCAGTTCTGTTCACTCCAACGGTTCACTAAAACCAACCATACTCATTCATTCAACAGGCCATAGTCCAGAAATGACTTTCAACACCAAGCAGGGAACTTAATCCTCATGCAACACCACAACCCTGCCAAGGCCGAAAACCATTCATAAGTGTCAAGTCACATGTTGTGCACCCCATGTCTTATCCTAACCAGCCTCCTAAGGTCTTGCTAATCGTCCAAGTCCCAACTTAATCCTCCTTATTACTCAAATTCTCAACCAACTTTGGATCGAGCTGACCTAGCTCCGATATCAAGCAAATGGGGATGTCACGCCCCGCGCCCGGAGCACGAGCACATGATTCCCTACAAGCAAACCAAATATCTCTCGTGGTCCTAAGATCCACACATAAGTCGAGAGACGTATAATATACAAAGCGCGCGGAAGCAATAATGAAGTAACTCCTCCGTGCAAAATATGAAGTGGGACTAGATAGCGCAAATACTGTCATACATGATATCCAACTATTCATACAAATACAAAGCAACTAAATCCGCCAACATGGGAGACAGGGTAAGTACACAAAAGGGATCCATCATCAACAACCAACTCTTAAACAGGGTCTGAGTAGCCATCAAAAGACCGACTGACAAGCTGGGAACTCTTAAGGCGAGCTGCTGGAGTCCCGGTCTCCTCTGCGTCCTCCGTGGGTTCGTACTCCGAAAAAATCTCAGAGCGAACCTCCATGGTATCCTTCATAGTCTCCTCAGCAGATGGCTCCACGAGATCCTCCTCAGTCGCTTCGACTACGATAACCTCCTCCTCCGTGTCCTCTACGGTTGGGGTCCTCTCCGGTCCATTCCTCGAACCGACAACTGACCCCTCAGCCTGGTCTAAGTCTCGGGCGGGGTGGTACCAATCAGGGATTACTTCCTAGGGCACCTCATTGAGTTTCAGCGGCCTAGTAGACACATCCCTGACCTTACGGAACCAGGCCTCATACCTGTGAGGCTTCCAACTAGTACTACCATCGTCCAACCAAATCACAGTACACTTCCTTACATAAATAGTTTCTTGGCCATCAGGAAACTCATCAAAATAAACGGTCATCTCCTTGGGGTCTCCAAAATGTATAGGCCACATCGTTAAGACCTAGGATCTGTGAAAGCAAAGGTCCCCAACGGGGTGAAATTCACATCTCAGTAAGGTGGGTCCTAACCTTAGGTTAGGCCGACCTCCACTCAAGCAATCATAAAAACCATCATTTTAGATAAATAACATGCGAGGCAATCAATTATCGAGACAACACACAGATGTCAAGCATGCAATCATGGCATCATAACACATTCAGATAATCATGCACACCTCGCCATGCCACATCACTACTTCCACCCTTAACGCCTGTCTCATTCTCATGCCCACGTTTAGAACGCATCAGGCTCGGTCCACGTAAACGCATCAGACCGTCATTGATAACTCACATAAACGCATCTGGTTTCAATGTACTCCAGGCCAGTGTCGACACGTCACATCTCCGTCCCGTGTTTCAACGCATCAGGACCGTGGCCATCTCAACCCCGCGTCTCATACGCATCGGGATGCCACACAACTCCAACCTCGCGCCTCAGCGCCTCAGGGTAACCATCACACCACCCCGCGATTCATAGGCATTAGGGTTTCGCCTCGCCTCCGCCATGCCACAATCACAATCATGCACTCGAGGCCAAGTGCAACTCATGCATAAACAATGCATCCAAGGCATGCAAGACGATTCAATGCACATTCAAATGTGACAAAATTACTCAAGACACAAGCATGATCAAACATTCGAGTCATCTATACTCTCTTAGCGCATACAAAGATCAATCACATTAAGTCTCTCAAGAATCAATTTCAATTTCACCCGACTCGCCTAATTGAGTCCAATCTTCCTATCATTGTTTTAGGATTTCCCTTACCGTAAGCTTGATGCCACAAAAATCCTCTCCTTAAACCCTCAACAATTCGGTCCAATGGTCCAAGAACAAACCTACCGTGCAACCTAGGAAAATCCAATCAATTGTCAATTTCTCTTGTCCAATTCACCAATCCAAGAGTCTCTAACCTCATTAACACATCCCTCAACATCCTAGCATGTCCCATTGATGAATTTGAGACTCAAAACCAACAGCAAACAACCACCATAGAACCGGTTTACACAGAACCAAATTGGGCTACGTTCGGTTCTGTGTAAACCGAGCATATCCAGTCCTTAACCTACTCCAATTCCACCATTTAGTCACTAACCTACTTGCTAACATGTCTATCTAAGGGTCTAAGAGGCTCACCGAAGCTTTGAGGTCGTGTTGTCGTCGAAATTCCTTCGAAAGTCGCCGGTTCCTTTAAGACTACAAACCAGCAGTTTCTATCCAACAATCACAATACCCATTTGGATCAAAACTTCATCAAATAAATCCCAACTTTTTACCACAGATCATTATACGAGTCCCCTTGACCTCCACAAAATTTGATTGCAAGACTCCAACGTTTCGAGGTCCTAAGAGGTCAAAAACATCGCCTACCTCAGATTGTGCCAGTTTCCGTCGGCTTTCGGGAGAATGGATGGCCGAAGCTCTTCGGTGGGTCAATCGACGCGCTTCCATTTGAAGGATCTTGGCAAGAGGCTGAGCTAGGCGTGGGTGGTCGGCTCGCTGGCCAGAGGTCGCCGGAAGTGGTCGTTGGAGCGGGCGAACGGCGGCACAGAAATTGGTCAGGAAATAGGGGTTCATGGCAGAGAAGAGAGGAAGAAGAAAGGGGGCTCTCGGTGACTTAGGGGGGGTGTATGGCCGGCCAAGAGAGAGAGTGAGAAGCTATATTCAACCTTCAAAGTCAATGGTTGAATGGTAGTTGTGTAAAGGTGGACGTGACGACTCTTTAACTAATCTAGTGACACTTGTCCTTAGTGTCAATCAAGGTGATCTAATGGCCATAATCTCTCTAAATTTTCGGTGGCTCTTGGGGTGGTTGAAAGACCAAAATGCCCTCCTTCAATTGTGTAAGCAAGGCTAAAGCTTAAGGGGCAAAATGGTAATTTTACCCCCGACGTCCGGAACGTCGTTTTTCTCAATCTAATATTCTTCGACATGGCGACGGCCAATCCAAACATGACGTTGAAATTCTTGATTCTCCATTTTCAATTTTCAAGACTCGTTTTTTATTGTTTTCTCTAACAGACGTGGTTCCAGTCTATCCCGAACCGACGAGTGGCTTTTGCAAACTTTACGCGTATCTACCTTGTGATTCATATCACATTTAGGGCTCATCAATTCGTGGCGACTTTGGTTGTCATGTAATTGGGAGGGTCTATCACTAGTTCCTTTGGTTTCGATCATCACTGTCAGATTTAGGAGAATTTTGCAAATTATACGTTGGTTAAGTGGCATCACCCCGTTTCAATCGTATAACGCTAGCAAGACATTCCTTAATCGATCTTAGATCGGCCTTTTATTGTTCTAAATGTCCCCTCGACAATCCTTATGGTTAAAGCGTCATTTCCTATTCGAATTCCCTAGGTCCACGTACCTAGTCTCGCGTTAGCCTTTCCCTTTTGGTCAGTCTACTCAAATTGATCAGATTCGAGTGAAATATGACTGAAACACATTGTTAGATATATTTCTCATTAATGAGTCTAAAAATGACTAGGAAATCAGAATGTCACAGAATTATGTCTGTTGAGAATGAAATAGCATGTCGCGTTTATGATAGAGGCAGATGCCTCTAGACTTAATGTATGATTTGGAATCTTTAGATAATTGGCAATTAGTTGAGAGCTGCATAGGGACCATTGGATGGTTGTTTGACGGTGATAGATGATGAGATGAGCAGCTTGAGACTGCTAGACTCGAGTAGATGACTTAAGTCTTTAATTCCTAGAGGGAATTGTAGTGGTCAAGTATCATAAAAACCTAATGAGGTTGAACGACAAGAGAATGGTTACTAGAGGAGCATTGGTTCGAGTATACAAGATATGAGATGACTCTAAAACTGAAGGGAGTCATGAGAATTGAGTAAAGATGAGTAACCAGAATACGAATGCTAGAAAAGTGTTTGGCTCGAGCTTGTGGATTGTACAAAACCTAAGAGTTGAAAGGGTCATGAGAACTTTGAAGGGAAATGAGAAAGTAGATGGGTAGGTAGACTCAAGAAGGAGCTGCCATTGTTATCCCGGTCACTAAGACTATAGTTGTTTTTGCTAACATAGTGAATGGTAGAGATCATAGGAAAGGCGATTGAAAATGAAAATCGCTCGATGGAAAGCTTCTGGAACGATGTATAAGGTTGAGATTAACTAAGGTTCGATGGAGAAAATGATCCATAAACTGCCTTTCTCTGGATTGAGAATTTAGAAAAGAACTTTAGAGGTATTGAATTCATTGAGGAAGAGAAGGGACTCTAATAGCTATTAGCCTGAAGAGGCTGTCGATGATTAATGAAAGGTCACCAAAGGAAGAATTTCCCTTGAAGGCATGATATTTGCCTGGATTATCTTCGTTGAATTGTTCCATGGAAAGTACCTTTATGAGGTTACTCGAGAGTAAGGATTGCTTGAACTTCAATAGCTTTGAAAGGACCTGAGGAAGGTTGATCATTATGAAACAGAGTTCTCAAGGTCGTCTAAGCGTATTAAGGGTGGTCAAGGACCCTTTAAATGAGACGTGAAGTCTCTAAGTGGATTGGAATTGAAAGAATTATGGCTAATTGTTATTCTTGAATCTGATGAGCCGTAATAGACATCAAGGAAAGAAGTGGATGATTGGAAGAGGAATAAGTAAGAGAATTTCTATTCATGGATTGTGAGAAAAGAAAACTTCACTTATAGAACATAGAATGTGCTTGTAAGGAAATGTTGTTACTATGACATAAGGCTTATGGTGATTAACCTTTTGTTGTCGTGAGGAATAATAAGGAGACTGATGTGTTAATCTGTCAGACCCTATGAATTTTATGAGATTGATTGAGGTTGAATCGAAACCACCAAAAGTGGCATTGCGAGTTATCACCCCCAGAGAGTAGGGCGTTGTCCTTAAGGATGATTGGATGATAACATGATCATTGATGGAAAGAAAGGTGAATGGACTTGATGATCTTAGTTACTTGCGATTTTAATGAATGGATGAATGAGCAAAAAGGGTGTTTAGATTGTAATCGCAAGGCGACTTAAGGAAGTCGAATTGAATATCTGAAATTTAAATTTGTGGAGACCAAGAAAGAATGAAACTTGTCACTTGATGTCACGTCCCGAACTCGTCAGGCATGCAAAATCCCACCAGGGCCGTCTTGTCTTGATGGTACTCAAGATCCGTCGGCCAACCATTTAAAAACTTCTAAATGATACAAACATACGAAAGCGATAAAACTTCTCCATTCAGTTCAATCTTAAGATGACTCAATACATAGGGAATGTCTTCTTATAAACGCCGACTACAGGTTCAGAGGAAACAATTCTAACATCAAGGTAACATAAAATCCTTAAAGTCACAAAAGTATAAATCCATTTCCTATAATTACTTCTTTAAATACCGATCATTGGCAAGCTCGGATTTCCATCGCCTGAGACCTGAAAAGTTAATCCCATGACGAAGTGAGATATAAATCTTAATAAGGTAGGTCCTAACCCTAGGTTAGGCTGACCGTCCACTCAGGCAAGTTTAATCACAAACAATTTGTACAAGTAATCACATAAGGCATTCAACTATCAATAAACGACATACGGATGTCAAGCATGCAGTCATAGCATCATTTCACATCATTAGGATCAAACACACGTTGCCATGTCAAATCACAACTTCTACCCTTCCAGTTTGCCTCACTTTCATGCCCGCGTTTAGAACGCCTCAGGCTCGGTCCGCATAAACGCAGCAGACCATCTCATTGACAAACCCGCGTAAATGCATTAGGTTTTCAATTTCACTCCAGGCCTGTGTTGACACACCTCAACTCCGTCTCGCGTTTCAAAGCATTAGGACATTGGCCATTTCAACCCCGCGTCTCATACGCTTCAAGGTGCCATTCAATTTAAACCCCGCGCCTCAGCACCTTGGGACATTCATTCACATAACCCGGCATCTCATACGCCTCAGGGTGCCATTAAATTCAAACCCCGCGCCTTAGCGCCTCAAGATATCCAGTCACACAACCCCGCGTCTCAATGCATCAGGGTATCACAACTTCTCAAGCATGCCAAATGTTCATTTCAATTCATAGCACACAATCAATTACAAACTCAAGCAATGGGCAACACATTAATGGCATGCGAGACAATTAAATTCGGCGTTCAAATGTGACAATCAATCAAAGCACGAGCATTGTCATATATTCAAGTCATCTATGTCTTTCTAGGACATATATTGGACAATCACGGTATAATCTCCCAAGAACCGATCAAATTCATATTCATACCACCCAATCGAGTCCAATCCTTTTATCAAAGGTTTATAATCCCCTTACCCTGTGCTATAGCCAACAAAATTTCCTTCCCAAGCACTCTAATGGTTCGGCCCTTAGGGTCCAAGGATGATTCAACCGCGCAACCCAAGGAAATTTTATCCAATTGTTAATTTCCTTGCTCAAATCATCACCCCATTAAACATACACCTCATGGACCTATCAATTAACATCCTCACACTTTTCAATGATGAATTTAGAGCTCAACTTCAACACCAACAGCCACCCACAGAACCGGTATGCTTAGAACCGAAATAGGGCATACCTGGTTCCGTGCATACCCCAACTTAACAGCCCTTAAACTAGCTTAAATCCTCAATTTATCCACTAATCTACTTACTAACATGTAGTTCTCAGGGTTGGGGAGATGAACAAAAAATTTGGAGCCAAGGCGACGCCGGAAAGTCCTTGAATGGCGCCGGTTCCTTCGGGTCCTCCAACGGTCAGTTTTTTCCCTTCAAACACAAGACTCATTTGGGGTCAAAACTCCATCAAATTCCTCCAAAATTTTTACCACAACTCATCCAACTTTAATACTATAAGTGTAGAAGACATTACCGAAAAGTGGAAGCAATTTGAAGTCTTGAAGTGGCCAAACGAAGACATTCCCCCAACTCAATTAGAATCTGCCTCGTTTGGACCTTTGTCCACTCAAAGCGAGTTGCGGGAAGATCTACCAAGTCAAATTGAGCTTATAATATGTCTATAGAAACATAAGACAATAAGATTTCATTTGACGGAGGTTTTACCTTGATCCGATATTGGACGAAGAAGATATGGTCGGAATAGAGGGACAATCGAGACTAGTCAGCTAGGAGCTCTCGGATTCAAAACTGATCAGCCTGACCTTTGCTCCTTCAAACGGATCTATGGAAAAAATGGCTGGATGGATTTGGACTGATAATACCTTGTTGGAACGGCAAGACGATAAGATTTCTAATGGTAGATGGTACGCCTTAATCCGATAACGAACGAAGAAGTTATGGCCGAAATAGTGAAGCAGTCGGGACAGGGTGACGGGCTAGTCGGCAAGCGAGAGAAGAGGAAGAAGAAGAAAATGAAGAAAGTGAAGAGAGAGAGGGATGGCCGGCCAAATGAGAAGGAGAGAGAGTTTTCCACCAATAATTCACTTGGTCAAAGGCTTAAATGGTAGGTTACAAGTGTTTACATCAACTCATAGCCTAATCCTTTGACACTTGTCCTCATGTCAATCGAGGCTCATCCAATGGCCCTCATTTTTTCTTGATTTTCCGCAGCCTATAGGGTATTGTGATTGACCAAAATGCTCTTATCCAATTATAAATGCAAGGCCAAGGCTTGAGGGCAAAATGGTAATTTTACCCTCGACGTTTGGAACGTCGTTTTTCTGATTCGAATTACCTTTGATGAGGCGACATCTAATTCGATTAGAACGTTGGAATCTTTATTTTTCATTTTCCAATTTTGAGATTTCGTTTCATATCTCAAGCCTTGAGGTAGCGAAAAATTCGAAATGTTACAACTCTTTCCCACTTAAAAGAATTTCGTCCTCGAAATTTGCAACCTTCTAACCATCCAATCCTTTGGGGTATCGACGTCTCATTGCATCCTCACTCTTTCGGATAATTCTTTTCATGATTTGACGATCTTACTTGTCCTTTCCAGTTCAAGACCATCTTTCCCTGGGACTTGTCTCCTTCAGTCCTCAATCTGATTTGCTTCTCTCCATTCTCTTTCGGTATTCATAACATTTGTCAGAAGTTCATCCTCGAGCATTCACATCATCTCTCCCATTTGTCCATCACCATTATTACTAACCTCTCTCCAAAATGCACTCTTTAATGTCCATACCATTCGGCGTATCACTCTCTTCAAACTTCCTTTCATACCAACAAAGATTCAAGGGCTTTATCAACTTGCCCTCCATTAACCAAATCGAGTTATGGCCCTCTCGATTCCTTAAACAATTACATGATTACTTTCATAGTAATCCGTTCTCGATTCCATCCGAAAATCCCCTTGGATCAAAGTGATCCTTCAACTTTCGTGGTCATGTCCTTCTCTTTTATCGACATATCTAGTGCTCGACCATATAATAGATTAATTTCAACTTTCAATCCTTATCACCGATAGTGTGTGTGTATATATATATATATATATATCTTGGCACATCTTTGTGCCATCCCAAGGAATACCATAATTCTCCCTTCGAATTTCGATGAGGTTATCTCCTTAAGTTTCCTCTCAATACTGGACTCGTAATTCCGTCCATGGAGCCTCAAGGGTTCCATCCATTCCTATAACTCCTCAAGTATCGATGTTCGATCATGGCAACACCTCAATTCCCTTCTGGCCTTCAGGCTAGGTGTTTCTGGTGGCCATCAACTAGTCATTTAACAAACTTCTAAGTTAGAGTTGAATCTCTTATTTTCTTGAGTAAGGCCTATCTTTTATCCGCCAAATGCACGATGCTCAGTTTTCACTTATATGCATTTGCTTCTTAAATCACCCTTTTCTAGGCAATATAGGATATTTCATCCTTAGTCCTTAAGCAATCTCCTTCACACACGTTGTTCCTCATTCAATTTTTCTAGGCAACCACATACCTCAAATTCTTATGGTTCATGTAAACTTGAAACCTCTCCATGCAAGTCGTGTTTTCCAACTTCATCGCAAGAACATTTGCAAGCCAACTCCAACCATGCATTCAACGTTCCAACTCATATAGCTTTACTATCACGACGTATTCGCATAACCCACTTCAATTTGCTTTACTACGACTCAAATTTCCTTTCTGCGTCACGTCATTATGATTCACTCGACCCCTTTTTAATTCCAAATAGGAACACTATTGTCGGCGTAGTCATCAACTTGACTTAATTCCTCGAAAACTCTTTTCATATTCATTCATCCATTGAATTGCTTTTGTGGAAAATCTTCCCCTGATCCATCCATAACAATTCACCAATTCCAGGAACTTCCAATTTTCGCAACTCACATCGATCTTAGTTGATTCATCACTTATTCCATTCCTCAAGGGCTCCACGGGGATTTCATTTCTCAAAAATTTCACCACTGAGGAATCTTATCTCATCAGGCCCACAACACGTGCTCTTCACAATTAGCAGCACACAACGAGCATCTCCTTAGAGTCCGTAGGATATTCTTGAAAGTTATTCATGTTTCTCCTGACTCCTTCAATGAGTCTATTCATCGCCTCTAAAGACGATAGCAATCAATCCATTTATTCTTTGGATACTCAATCTGACTTTTGTCAATTTCTTTCTACCAGGTGTAGAATCTTCAAACTGTTCTTCATACTTTTCACTTGAGAACTCAAACCTTGGCCCTCTACTCTCATGATGGCCCTCTACTCTCATGATTCCCCACTTGAACTACACAATATTCAGTTCATTTTTGTCACTCCTTTCTCAGGAAGTATTAGTGCCTTGACCTCTTGGTTTCACAACCAGCTAATGCGACCTTATGTCTACTTCGTCGTTTTAACTCAACGACAACATCATCCTAGAATTCAACGTTGTTCACAGGATAACTTCTCGGACTTGATTTTCAAAAAAAAATCATTCAAGCTGGCGTCCTCCTCATTAGTCTAGACGTTTCATTTTAGCACCAAGACAATTGGCATTTTTTTTTCTTCCTTCCACACTAGGAACTCTTACTCTATGAAGGAAACCATGCACTTCAGTGGCATTCTTTTACTTTGAATCCACCTTGTCTTTCTTATCCTATAGGACATCCATCTTGAAGTCTCGCCAACAGTAGTTCCTTTACTTCTGGATTCTAATGCCACCACACTTTAACATTCTCCTTTTAATAGTCCAGCTACCTCAAGTGACAAGTTTCATTCTTCCTTGGTCTCCACAACTTCATATTTTAGATATTCAATTTGACTTCCTCAAGTCACCTTGCGATTACAATCTAAGCACCCTTTTTGCTTATTCGTCCATTCATTAAAATCGCAAGTAACTAGGACCATCAAGCCCATTCACCTTTCTCCCCATCAATGATCATGTCATGATCCAATCGTCCTTAAGGACAACGCCTTATTCTCTAGGGGTGATAACTCGCAATGCCACTTTTAGTAGTTTCGATTCAACCTCTATCAATCTCATAAAATCCACAGGGTCCGACAGATTGACATATCAATCTCCTTATTATTCCTCATGACAACAAAAGGTTAATCACCACAAGCCTTATGTCATAGTAATGGTATTTCCTTACAGGCACATTCTATGTTCCATAAGTGAAGTTCTCTTTTCTCACAATCCATGAACAGAAATTCTCTTACTTATTCCTCTTCCGATCATCTACTTCTTTCTTTGATGTCTTTTAAGGTTCATCAGATTCAGGAATAGCAGTTAGCCAAAAGGTTTTCAAATTCCAATCCACTCAAAGACTTCACGTCTCATTTAAAGGGTCCTTGACCACTCTTAATACGCTTAGACGACCTTGAGAACTTTGTCTCACAATGATCAACCCTCCTCAAGTCCTTTCAAAGCTATTAAAGTTCAGGCTATCCTTACTCTCGAGTAACCTCAGAAAGGTACTTTCCATGGAACAATTCAACGAAGACAATCCAGGCAACTATCATGCCTTCAAGGGAAATTCTTCCTTTGGTGACCTTTCATTAATCATCGACAGCCTCTTCAGGTTAATAGTTATCAGAGCCGCTTCTCTTCCTCAATGAATTTAATACCTCTAAGGTTCTTTTCCAAATTCTCAACCCAGAGAAAGTCATTTTAGGCATCATTCTCTTCATCGAACCTTAGTCAATCTCAGCCTTATATATCGTTTTACGAGCTCTTCCAAACTCTCGTGGTCCTTCTCACACATTCAATTTAAAAAAGATTAACTCAGCATTATCTTTCTCGTGACTTCCATCACTTTAACTCATCAGTACTAGCATTTGTCACCACAGTGACTTAGACAATCATGGCTCATCCTCCTCGAGCTTGCTTAACCAATAAATTTCCTCATTTCCATTTAAAGTTCCCACCACCCATTCAGCTCTTGAGTGTCGTACGATTAACAGATTTAGTCATAATCTCTTTTGGTACTCATACTCCAATCGTTCATCTTTACTCAATTCTCATTATCCATATCAGTTTTCGAATCTTCCATACCATGTATACTCGAGCCCAATGCTCTTCTACGACCATACCTTGGTTGTTCAACCTTATTAGGTTCTCATGTCACTTGAACCACTATGATTCCCTCTAGGAATCAAAAACTTAAGTCATCTACTCAAGTTTATCAGTCTCAGGCTGCTTATCTCATCATTCATCATTATCAACCTTACAGTGGTTCCCAAACAACTCTCAACTAGTTGTCCATTACCCAAAGATTCCAGATTCTCATCAGTCAATGACTATTCAACAGGCCAGCCTCAACAAGACAACTTCTCAATTTTCAGCCAATTACTTGGCAAGCCTCAACTAGGCCAAAACTCAACTAGGTCAACACCCAATAAATACCCAAAGCATCACTTCTATAAATCAATCACTCATACCATAAGCATATAGCATTTGCCACTCTATCATAAACGCGACAGGCTATCTCATTCTCAACAGACATCAGTTCAATGGGTATAAACCCTGCATGTCGTCTACTCTCCCAGTTAGACCTTGACCAAGCCAATCACATGATGTCGATTACAAAACATGCCCAAAAGGCCAATCATAAACATCACTTTTCCTTTCAAACGGCATCTACCGCCAAGCATAAAGCTTTTAATTATGCCAATCACAGGCATCATTTCACATGTCATGCCACTTTTGAACATCTTCTTCGAGAATCAATCTCGTGCCATACATCTCTTAACCACAATTAGACTCCACCTGATACCTAGACTTCCCCTTTCAAGTTATGACTTGGGTCATTCCTGCCTCTTGTCATCTTAGAAGCCTGCCAGGAGCCGCTCCTTGTCCGGACCTCTCTATCTCGCTGATCACTCCCGCCCTCATCAGACCTAGCCATTGCAGGTTATCCCAAGTCATACATTTATGGAGAAAACTCCATTCCACACATCTCATACCGTGCTTTATGACGGTTTATAGGTATCTCATCAACTTGTCACATACCAAGCGATAGTTTATTAAGTCCAATAATGATAAGCTCATGCACACACCTTCCTCGACTTTCATTTTAATGCCACAAACACATGCGCGTCCTGATTGTCCTCGCCATTCATCATACCATAATCATCTCCAGATCCATTCTTATCCATTGAAGATTTCTAATTCCATCAATGACCATCACATCTCATAGATTAATTGCCTATGTTCAACCATAAATCCCAAGTTTAGTCGCTATTCAAGTCAAATCCATATGCATTCAATCACAACTGGCCTTTAATCTAAATTTCTTTTGTACACCTCACCTCATTTCATCCAAGACTGACAATAGTAATTGATAGGTAAACCATCAAGATATCACACAATTCAAGCCTGAATCCACTAACATCAGTCGCCTCTTTATAACTCGTACTCCTCAAGTTGGGTCATTGACAAACCAAGATCACAATCATACACTTCAATTGCCCCTTCATTCATAATTTATTCTCTAGCAACCTCAAATCCAGGCTTATGACTCCTCAATTTCTATTCACTTCCTTGTGAGCCTTACTCATAAATCACTCAAGATCATCCCTTTAATCGGCACAAAGACCATTATAATACTACACAAATTCAAACCTATAGTCCTCAAGATTCAGCAATCCATGCTTATCCCTCAAGGTCTCACTACCTAATTGTCCTCAAATCATCACTCCTTATCACTCCAAGTCTCAATCACATTAGATCGAGTTGACCTTAATTTGATACCAAACAAAAGGGGATGTCACATCCCGAACTCGTCGGGCACGCAAAATCCCACTAGGGCTATCTTGTCTCGATGGTACCCAAGATCCGTCGGCCAACCATTTAAAAACTTCTAAATGATACAAACATACGGAAGCGATAAAACTTCTCCATTCAATTCAATCTTAAGATGACTCAAGACATAGGGAATGTCTTCTTATAAACGCCGACTACAAGTTCAGAGGATACACCTCTAACTTCAAGGTAACATGAAATTCTTAAAGTCACAAAAGTGCAAATCCATTTCCTATAATTACTTCTTTAGATACCGATCATTGGCAAGCTCAGATTTTCATCGCCTGAGACCTGAAAAGTTAATCCCACGACGGAGTGAGATATAAATCTCAGTAAGGTAGGTCCTAACCCTAGGTTAGGCTGACCGTTCACTCAGGCAATTTTAATCACAAACAATTTGTACAAGTAATCACATAAGGCATTCAACTGTCAATAAACAACATACAGATGTCAAGCATGCAGTCATGGCATCATTTCACATCATTAGGATCAAACACATTGCCATATCAAATCACAACTTCTATCCTTCCAGTCTGCCTCACTTTCATGCCCGTGTTTAGAACGCCTCAGGCTCGGTCCGCGTAAACGCATCAGACCGTCTCATTGACAAATTCTTGTAAACGCGTCAGGTTTTCAATTTCATTGACAAACCCGGCTCGGTAAGTGCCCTAGGGGTCCTCTCTAGCCCGTTCCTAGAACCGACTACCGATCCCTCTACCTGATCCTGGTCCCTACCGGGGTGACACCAATCAAGGATCACTCTTTGGGGCACCTCGTGGGGCTTCAGCGGCCTAGTAGACTTGTCCCCTACTTTCTTAAACCACGCCTTATACCTATGAGGCTTTCAATCCGTACTACCCTTGTCAACCCACACTAGCATACACTTTCTCATGTATATAGTTCCCTAACCGTCAGGGAACTCATCAAAATACGCGATCATCTCCTTAGGGTCTCCAAAGCGAATAGGTCGCATAGTCAAGGTCTAGAATCTGTAAAAGAAGGGTCCCCAAAAGGAGTGAGATACACATCTTAGTAAAAGAGTCCTAACCCTAGGTCAGGCTGACCGTCCACTCAGGCAGTCGCAACCCCAGTCATTCAAGCTCACAGATATATCAAGCAAATGCAAGTACAGAAAACAACACATAGGTGGCATACACGCAAATATGGCATCATAACACACTCAGATGATATGCACACTCGCGCTGCCACATCACCACATCCACCATTTTCCCGCCGGCCTCATTCTCATGCCCACGATTAGATCGCATTCGGCTCGGTCCGCATAAACGCATCAGACCGTCATCGACAACCCGCGTAAACGCATCAGGTTTCAATGATACTCCAGGCCAATGTCACCACCTTATATCTTCGTCCCGCATAAACGCATCAGAACTGTGGCCTTTTCATAACCCCACGATTAGATCGCATTAGGGTGCCACACCATTCCAACCCCGCACCTCAACGCCTCAAGGTATCATCCACCTCACCCCGTGTCTCATACGCATCAGGGCCTCACCATATCACACTTATGTCATGATTTTCAATTCGTTTTCCACACATGATGACATGTGCAATTCAGGCATGATTCAAAGACTCATGATGTGACATTCTAATTTTCAATCAATTTCAAGCTCATTAATGAGAAATAAATCTAGAGATGCATTTCAGTCATATCCCGCTCGAATCTGATCAATTCGAGTAGACTGACCAAAAGGGAAAGGCTAACGCGAGACGAGATACGTGAACCTAGGTAACTCGGATAGAAAATGACACTTTGACCATAAGGAATGTCGATGAGATATTTAGAACCACAAAAAGGCTGATCTAAGAACGATTAGGGAACGCCTTGTGAGTGTCATACGATTGGAGCGCGGGTAATGTCGCTTAACCAATGTATGATTTGCAAAATTTTCATAAATCGGACAGTGACTGTGACATTCTGATTTTCAGTCAATTTCACGCTCAATAATGAGAAGTGTGTATCTAGAGATGGATTTCAATCATATTCTGCTCAAACTTGAATAATTTGAGTAGACTGACCAAAAGGGAAAGGCTAACGTGAGATGAGGTACATGGACCTGGGAACTCGGATAGAAAATAACTCTTTGACCATAAGGATTGTCGAGGGGATATTTAGAGCCACAAAAAGACTGATCTAAGAACGATTAAGGGATGCCTTGCGAGTGTCATACGATTGGAGCGGGGATGATGCCGCTTAACCAACGTTGATTTACAAAATTTTCCTAAATCAGACGGTGAAAATCGAGACCTTAGGAGCTAGTGATAGACCCTCACAATTACGTGATAACCAAAGCCGCCACAAATTGACGAGCCCTAAGTGTGATATGAATCACGGGGTCGATACGCGTAATGTCTGCGAAAGTCGTCCGTCGGTTCGGGATAGCTTGGAACCACATCTGATAGAGAAAACTATCAAAAATGAGCCTTGAAAGATTTGAAATGGAAAATTAAGAATTTCAACGTCATTTGGATTGGTCGCGCCCTATCGAAGGTTTTCGGAACAAGAAAAATTACGTTCCGAATGTTGGGGGTAAAATGACTGTTTTGCCCGTCAAGCTTAGAACTTTGCCCAAGAAAATGAAGAAGGGAAAATTGGACATTTAACCTCCCAAGAGCCGCCGAAATTCATGGAGGAATAAGGACCATTGGATCTCATTGCTAAAGTAATTGAACAAGTGTCCAAAGATTAGCTAAAGTGTAGTCTAGTCAACTATGCCACAACTATCATTCAACTCTCTTTGACCAAGCCTTAGATAAAGCTTTTTCTCTCTCCTCACCTCTTTAAATTTCGGCCAAAACTCCCTAGATAGAACACCAGAAACCTTCATCTTCTTCCTCCTCCATTCTGTTGTCGCCGGACAACTTCTGGACCTTCTGTTCGCCGGCCACCACGGCCACTTCTGGCCACCATCTGCTGCCAGACGATCACCATAACAACGTTCCATGTCTTGCCGACATCCTCCAACAAGAATCGGAGCATTTGGAGCACCGAGCAGTCCGGAGCAAGGATTCTCTCGAGAGTCGACGGAATCTGCTCCAATCTGAGGTAGGTCCGGTTTTTGACCTGTTTAGTGGTCGAAATCTTGGAGTTTTGAGTTCAAATTTCGTGGAGACTTAGTAGACTTGTAGATGAATCTGTGGTAAAAATTTGAGATAGATTTAATTAATTTTTGACCACGAACCGGCCTTGTTAATCTTGCCCAGAAAACTACCAGATTCTGTGCTTGGAAGAACCGGCGACTTTGGATGGTTTTCCGGCGACCAACTGGCCTAAAACTCTTTTGGACCCTTAGATAAGAATGTTAAGAGATAGGATGATGAGTAAAGGATGGCAACAAAGTTGGTTTAGAGCTGATTGTGCCCGGTTTGCGCAGAACCAAGAAGAACCGATTCGGTTCTGCGCAAGGTCAGAAAAGCACGGCTTGGTGGGATGTTTGCGCGCTCGCCGAGTCTATGGCATGACATTCTCATTCGATTTGGTATCAGAGCAAGGTCAGCTTGATTCAAGGTGATTGAGATCTGGAGTGATAAGGAGCGATGACTTGAGGACAGTTAGATATTGAGGTCTATAGGACTAGGCCTGGATTGTGAGTCTCGAGGACGTAGGCTTGAATTTGTGTGCACTTGAATGGTCCTGGAGTTGACCTTAATGGATGATCTTGAGTTAGATGGTGATTAAATTTCAAGTGGAAGTAAGCTGTGATTGGAGAGTCATGAGCATGGACTTTGAGGTAGTAATTATGCTTGAGAATAATAGGGAAGTTGCTTATGAATGAAGGATCAATTGAGGTGTATGGTTGCCATCTCAATTTGTCGATGACCCAAATTGAGGGGTACGAATTATAAAGAGACGACTTATATTAGTGGATTCAGGCTTGAATTGCATAAGATTTTGATGATTTTAGTTATCGATTGTTAGTGGCAACATTGGGTGATATGAGTTGAGATGAATACAAGGAGTATTTGAATTGAAGATCAGTTGTGATCAAATGTATAGGGATTTGATGTGAATGTCGACTGGACTTGAGGTATAGGGTGAATATAGGCAATTGATCTGTGAGATGTGACGATCATTGGTGGAATTAGAACTCTTGAATGGATAGGAATTGATCTGAAGGCGCTTTTGTTATGACAAGTGGTGAGGACAGTCATGTTGTCCTTGAGTTTGTGACTTTGAAATGAAAGTCGGTGAGAGTGCATGCAATGACTTATCGTTGTTGGACTTGATAAACCGTCGCTTGATATGGGACGAGTTGATGGGATACCTACAAACTGTGATGAAACATGATATGGGACATGTAGAACGGGGCTTTCTCCGTAGGTGTATGGCTTGGGACGACCTGCATCGGCCAGGTCTAATGAGGGCGGGGAGTGATCGCCGGAACAGAGAGGTCCGGACAAGGAGTGGCTCTTGGCGGGCTTCTAAGATGACAGAAGCAGGAATGACCCAAGTCATAACTTTAAAGGGGAAGCCTAGGTATCAAGTTGAGTCCAATTGTGGATAAGGAATGGGCGGCACGGGATTGATTCTCATCAAGAATGATTGAAAGTGGCATGACCTGTGTAATGATGCCTATGAGAGGCATGGTTAAAAGCTTTGTGCTTGGCGGTGAATGCCTTTGGAAAAAGAAAAGTGAAGGTTGTGATAGGCCGGTTAGGCATGTTTGATGATTAGCCTCGTATGATTAGCTTGGCCAAAATATAACTGAGGAGTTAGATGACTACAGGTTTATAGCCTTGGAACCGAGGCGTGTTGAGATGAGATAGTCTGTTGTGACTCTGCTAGAGAGGCGGACGCCTTTAGGCCTAGAATATGAGCTTTTGAATCAATGAGTTGCTATCTTGAGTGCTTGATTGATAGTTGCCCAGTTGAGGTTAGCCTAGTAAAGGCTGTTAGTTGAGAAATTACCTCATTAAGGCTGGCTTGAGGAAGGATTATAGACCAAGGATGATTTGAGATCCTTGAATACCCGACAATTAATTAGGAATTGCTTGAGAACCATTAGAGGGCTGGCTTATGGTGAAAGATATCGAGACGAGCAGCCTGAGGTTAATAGACTTGAGTAAACGACTTGAGTCTTGGATTCCTGGAGGGAATCATAGTGGTTCCAGTGACATGAGAAAGAACCAAGATATGGTCGCTAGAGTAGCACTTAGCTTGCGTATGTGACATACGAGAAGATTTAAGGACTAAGATGGATCATGAGAACTTAATGAGGTTGAACGACTAAGGTGTGGTCGTAGAAGAGCGTTGGGCTCGAGGATGCGTGGTATGATAAGATCCAAAAATTGAGATGGATCATGAAATTGAACAACTATGGGCGATTTGAGTAACGAGTACTAAAAGAGGATATGGCTCGATCGGTTGGTCGTACGAGACCCAAGAGCTGAATGAGTCGTGAGGACTTTAAATGGAAATGGGAAAAATTGCTGATTAAGCAAGCTCGGAGAGGAGCTGCCGTGATTCTCTAAATCACTGTGGTGGTGAATGCTTGTGCTGAAGAGTTAAGTGATGGAAGTCACGAGAAAAAGACTCGGAGTAAGCCTTTTCGAGATTGAATGTGTGGGTAGGATCATGAGAGTTTGGAAAAGCCTGTAAGGTTATGTGTAAGGCTGAAATTGATTGAGCTAGCCTGAGGGATGACGTTCGAAATTGTCTCCCTTTAGATTGAGGATTTTGTGAGAAAACCTCAGAGGTTTGGGTGCCCTAAAAGAAGGAAAGTGACCCTGGCAGTACTAGCCCTACAAGGCTATTAAGGATTGGTGAAATGTCACTAGAGAAAAGGTTTTCTCGGAGACATGAGATCTGTCGAGACTATCTTTGTTGAGTTGATCGATAGGAAGTATTATTCTGGGAATTGCTTGAGAGCAAGGATTATTTGGATCCTGATACTATTGCAAGAATCATAAGATGATTGACCAGTCCATGATAGAGTTCTCAAGGTCGCTTAGACATATGGTAAGGGTGGTCAAGGACCCTTGAATAAGATGAGTAAGTCCTTGAGTGAATGGGAACTTGAAGACCTTATGACTGAATGTTGTTCCCGACTTTGAGGAAGGGCGATGGGACTCAGCAAGAGAAGAGAATGATCAAAAGATTTATGAGTAAGAGAACCCCTGCTCATGGATTACGAGCAAAGAGATATTCATTATGAATATGGAGTGTGCTTATGGGAAATGGTTGATTACTTGGGCGAAGGCCTATAGTGGAAAGTGAGTAGTAAGTCTTTTCTGTTGTGACTAAGATCGAAGAAGAATCGGCATGCTAGATTGCCTGAAGTTAACGATATCCTGGGATCTGTTGATTGGATTGAAACCATGAGAAATGCAGTCATGAGTTGTTGTTCCCTAAAGAATAGGGCATTGATTTTAAAGGGTGATTGGACCATGAATTGGTCATTGACGAAAGGAAACGTGAACGGACTTGGTAGTCCTAAATGGTTGTGATTCTGGTAAGTGGTGTAGTAAATGAAAAGAACGCTTGAAGAACACTTGTAAAGTGATTTGAGTTAATCGAATTAACCATTCGACAAGTGAACGGATGAAGACCCAAGGACGAATAGATGTTGTCACTAGAGGTGACTGAGTTATGAGAAGGAAAATGTGAAAGCAAGGTGGCATTTGAATTATGGAGTAAAGGTATCGCCGTTGGTGCAGACTCCAAGGTTACCGTCCTATGGAATGGAAAGAACAAGGTGAATTTGAAGTGTGAAAATGCCACAGAATTGTGTAGTTTCTTTCTTAGAGTAAGAGACCCTATTGTAAAAGGAAGATAGGCTCTAAATTATCTCAGTATGATGATTGAACGTCTGTACTGGGAAAGAAGACGCAGGACTTGAGTAACTCCTTAAAGTGAAATCAGAGAGGCTGTTTTTAAAGACAATGTTGAATTACAGGATGATGTCGACGTTCAGTAGGACAAACGGAATTGGATAAGGTCGCCTTAGTGAGTATGAAACTCAGAGGCTAGCACTAATGCTTCTCGAGGAGAAGAGTGACAAGGATAAACGAAATGTCGTGTGGTCCTAGAGGAGACCCGTGACGACAGAGAGCCATGGGCTGAGCTCTCAAATGGAAAGTGCGAAGAACAGTTGGGGGATTCGACACTTGGTAGAAGGAAGTTGATAATAGTCAAATCAAGTGCCCAAGGAGTGATCGAGTTAGTTGTTACCACCTCGAGAGACGAGGATTGGACTCATTTAAGGAGTCACGAGAAACATGAACAGTTATGAGGATGTCATATAGACTCTAGGAAAATGCCTATTGCGTGCTGAATGTGAAGAGCGCAAGTTGTAGACAAGATGAAGTAAGCTTCACGCATTGAAATAAATGGTACATCCTTTGAGGATAAGGATGAGTGATGAATCGACAAGGGTCGATGTGAGTTGTGGAAAGTGCAAGCTTTTGGGATTGACAAGCGGCAATAGACGGACCGTTGAAAGATTCCCTACAAGAGCTATTCCATTGGTGAAATGGACTAAGGACGAGCCATGACACGAGTGGGCGAATGAACGTGAAAAGAGTTTTCGAGGACTCAAGTTAAGCTGATAAAAGGGGTTAAATACAAGACGTAATGTGAAGGGAGGAACAGACGTGAATTGCACTTTCGAAGACTAGAGTTGAATGGATGCCTATGCCGGCAGTGGCATTCCTGCCCGGATTCAAAAGAGTTGATAGAGTCTTATTGATGTGATGTGGAAAGGAAACTTGAGGAGTAACAAGACGATTTGAAAGGAGGGATTGCAAGTACGCCATGGTGGTAAAGCTACGTGAATTGGCATGCTCAGAGCATGATTGGAACGGGTTTGTGAATGTTCTCGTGATAAAGTTGGGAGATGTTGTCTGAGTGGAAGAACGTTGCAAGGCTACTCCTGCTACGAGAGTATGAGGTAGCAGTATCCCGAGGGGAATTGATTAAGAGGCAATGCGGATGTATAGAAATTGCTTGCGGATATGAGGGCGTTGCTTGTGCAAAAAAGATCTTGAAGTTATGTGAACTAAAGGAGGTTGAAAGTGTGGACTGTATAATGGGAGCTGAAGGCGAGGCATGTGGTACAAAGTGACCACCCAAGTGTTATTATAGCGGTGTTCATATCGCTAACGAAGGGTAAACTGTTTAACAGATGTTTACAAGTGAGAGTTGAGCATTGAGTAGTGGACAATGAGGGACAGATCTTCCCTCAAATTGAAAGTTCGTTAACGGACTAATGTGATGGCTACTAGGAACACCTGACCTGAAGGTCAGAAGGAAATTGAGGTGTAACCACGATTGAACGTCGACACTAGACGGATTATAGGAATGGATGGAACTTTGAGGCCTATAGATGAAAACACGATTCAAATGAGGAATTATAGTGACCTTGGGGTAGCACAAAGACGTGCCAAGATGTATACATATATTGGTGATAAGGTTGAAAGTTGAGGTTTGTCTATCTTGCAGTCGAGCACTAGACGTGTTGATGAGAGTTGAATGATCACTTTGATCCAAGGGAATTTCGGATGAAACCGAGAATAGATTGTTATGGAAGCAACCATGTAAATGTTTAAGGAGTCGAGAGGGCCATAACCCGATTTGATTGGTGGAAGGCAAATTGATAAAGCCCTAAAATCTCTATTGGCGTAAAAGAAAGTTTGAAAGGAGTGATACGCCTAATGGTGTGAATAGAAAGAGTGCATACCAGCGAGGGCTTGGTAAGGATGGTTATGGATAAATGAAAGAGTTAGAGTGAAGCTCGAGGAAGAGCTGCTGGCCAATGATGTGAATGCCAAAAGAGAATGGAGAGAAGCCCATTAGATTGAGGACTATAAGAGACAAGTCCTAGAGAAAGATGACCTTGAGTTGGAAAGGACGAACAAGATCGCCAAGCCATGGAAAGGATTATCCGGAAAAGTGAGGATGCGACGAGATGCCTATACCCCCGAGGGATTGGATGGAGTAGAAGGTTGTGGATTTCGAGGACGAAATTTCTTTAAGGGGAGAAGAGTTGTGACATTCTGATTTTCAGTCAATTTCAGGCTTAGTAACGAGAAGTGTGTATCTAGAGATGGATTTCAGTCGTATTCTGCTCGAACTTGATTAATTCGAGTAGACTGACCAAAAGGGAAAGGCTAACGCGAGACGAGGTACGTGGATTTGGGGAACTCGGATAAGAAATGGCGCTTTGACCATAAGGATTGTTGAGGGGATATTTAGAGCCACAAAAAGGTCGATCCAAGAACAATTAAGGGATGCCTTGCGAGTGTCATACGATTGGAGCGTGGGTGATGCCGCTTAACCAATGTATGATTTGCAAAATTTTCCTAAATCGGACAGTGAAGATCGAGACCTTAGGAGCTAGTGATAGACCCTCACAATTACATGACAACCAAAGCCGCCACAAATTAACGAGCCCTAAACGTGATATGAATCACGGGGTCGATACGCGTAATGTCTGCTAAAGCCATCCGTCGGTTTGGGATGGGCCGGAACCACATCTGATAGAGAAAACTATCAGAAATGAGTCTTGAAAGATTTGAAATGGAAAATCAAGAATTCCAACGTCATTTGGATTGGTCGTCGCCCTATCGAAGGTTTTCAGAACAAGAAAAACAACGTTCCGAATGTCGAGGGTAAAATGACTGTTTTGCTCCTCAAGCTTAGAACTTTTTCCAAGCAAATGAAGAAGGGAAAATTAGACATTTAACCTCCCAAGAGCTGCCGAAATTCATGGAGGAATAAGGACCATTGGATCTCATTGGTAAAGCAATTGGACAAGTGTCCAAAGATTAGCTAAAGAGTAGTCTAGTCAACTATGCCACAACTACCATCCAACTCTATTTGACCAAGCCTTAGATAAAGCTTTTTCTCTCTCCTCACCTCAGTAATTTTTGGTCAAAACCCCAAGAAAGAACACTAGACACCTTCATCTTCTTCCTCCTCCATTCTGTTGTCGCCGGACAGCTTTTGGACCTCCTGTTCACCGGCCACCCGGCCACTTCTGGCCGCCATCTGTTGTCAGCCAACCATCACAACAAAGCTCCATGTCTTTCCGACATTCTCCAACAAGAATCGGAGCATTTGGAGCACCGAGCAGTCCAAAGCAAGGATTCTCCCGAGAGTCGACGGAATCTGCTCCAATTTGAGGTAGGTCCGGTTTCTGACCTGTTTAGTGGCCGAAATCTTGGATTTTTAAGTTCAAATTTCGTGGAGACTTAGTAGACTTGTAGATGAATCTGTGGTAAAAATTTGAAATGGATTTGATTAAGTTTTGACCACGAACCGGCCTTGTTAATCTTACCCAGAAAACTGCCAGATTCTATGCTTGGAGGAACCGGCAACTTTGGATGGTTTTCCGGCGACCAACCGGCCTAAAACTCATGGTGAGCCTCTTGGACCCTTAGATAAGCATGTTAAGAGATAGGATGATGAGTAAAGGATGGCAATAGAGTTGGTTTAGAGCTGATTGTGCCCGGTTTGCACAGAACCAAGAAGAACCGATTCGATTTTGTGCAAGGCCGGGCAAAAAAACGGAATCTGTTGGAGGCTGAGGTTGGTAATTTTGAGTTTCAAATTGATGTTTAAAGCATGTTAAGATATTGAGAATTATGCCATGGAGGGTTACGAGTCATGGATGGTTGAATTGGACATGAAAATTGACGGATTGGTCGGATTTTATTAGGTTGTACGGTGAATTGGCCTTGAACCATGATTGGCTGAGACCTTGAGGTCCATGAGGAGCAACTTGGGTTGCAAAATCAAAGGTAAGGGAATTCCTAACCTTACGCTAGGAAGATTGGACTCAATTGGGTGAGTCGAAGATTTATTGGATTGAGTTATGAGAAAATTCCCAAACGTGATAACTTGATATGTCCTTAGGCGTTAAGAAATGATTGTGTGACATTACCAATGCCCGAGTTATTTGCCATGCTTGTAAACCCTTTGAATTGAATTGCATGCCACGAAAATTATGAAACGCATATGAATGTGTGCCTGCCAGTGAGTGTGAAATTGA
The DNA here is from genome assembly GCA_028455895.1 of Rhodomyrtus tomentosa. Lineage (NCBI taxonomy): Eukaryota > Viridiplantae > Streptophyta > Magnoliopsida > Myrtales > Myrtaceae > Rhodomyrtus > Rhodomyrtus tomentosa. The sequence continues at coordinate 29,063,754 of JAPCWY010000007.1, forward strand.
TTTGATAATCAAGCATATAATATGATGTGACATGAGCATGGCATGGCATGGCCCTGAGGAGGGTGAGACGCGAGGCGAAAGGTTGAGACCTTGATGCGACGAGGTCGCAGGTTGAAGAATGATTAGATGGCGCCCTAATTCGATGAAGTCGCGGGAATGAGATAGCTACAGTCCTGATGCAATCTAATCACGGGACAGAGTATGAGCTCATAAACCTTGCCTGGAGATGGATTGAGACCTGATGCGTTTACACGGGTCACCGATGACGGTCTGATGCGTTTACGCGGGCCGAGCCTGATGCGATCTAATCACGGGCTAGAGAATGAGGCAGGCAAAGGTTGATGGATGTAGTGAAGTGGCAGGCTGAGTATACAAGTGCATTATCATCTGAATGTGACATGAGTTCATTTTTGCATGCCTATCGTCTGTATGTCATTGGTTCATTCAAGGGTGCCCTAATGCCTGTAAGTTATGAGTTTGAAAATATAGAGGATTGGAAGACTGCCTCAGTGAACAGTCGGCCTAACCTAGGGTTAGGGCCCACCTTACTGAGATTTATATCTCACCCCAGTAGGAGCTTACATTTTTCAGGTTCCAGGTGGAGGGAGCACAAGTTTGCCATGGAGTGGCATTTAAAGGGATAATGGACAGTTGTGTTTATAGTATGTTGGTCTTTTGTGATGTTAGGATTGTATATCTGATTGGCAGATTAAGAGTTGATCCTACATGTATTGATTGATGATTTTGATATGTCTATCCTAAGTCATCGGGTATAGTTGTATTTATATAATTGAAGAAGGCATCGCTTTCACATGCGTATTCCTATATGATATTGGCCGTTGGATCCTGAAGTTTTCAGAAAAGCACGGCTTGGTGGGATGTTCGAGCGCTCGCCAAGTCCTGGGCGTGACAGTGACGATCGAGACCATAGGGACTGGTGATAGACCCTCACAATTACATGACAACTAAAGTCAATTACATGACAACTAAAGTCACCACGAATTGACGAGCCCTAAACGTGAAATGAATCACAGGGTCGATACGCGTAATGTCTGCAAAAGCTGCTCGTCGATTCGGGATAAACTGGAACCACGTCTAATAGAGGAAACCATCAGAAATGAGTCTTGAAAATTGAAAATGGAGAATCAAGAATTTCAACGTTATATTCGGATTGGCCGTCGCCCTATCGAAGTTTATTGGAACGAGAAAAACGGCATTCCGAACGTCGGGGGTAAAATTACTATTTTGCCCCTCAAGCTTAAGCCTTGCCCATGCAATGAATAAAGGGCATTTTGGTCTTTTAAATTACCCCAAGGCCACTGAAAATTTGATGAATATGCTCCATTGAATCAAGTTTGATTGACATGTGAGACAAGTGTCAATGGATGGGCAAAAGAATGGTCAAATCCACTATTCCATACCTGCCATTCAACCATTGACCATGAGCCTTAGCTATAAGCTTTTTCTCTCTTTCCTCACCTCACTTGATCGGCCATAATCCCCCAAGAGCTCACGCCAACCTTCGTCTTCATCTTCTTCCTTCTGCTCGCTAGCGACAGCTTCTGCTGTCCCCATTCAGTCGTTCGGACGCCATCCTACGGCCACCAACTGGACTCCGGCCGACCACACCAACTTAGCCCCATGTCTTTCTGACCTCCTCGTAGTGGAAGCATGACGATTGGACCATCGAGGAGCTCCGGCCAAGCTTTTCCCCGTAAGCCAATGAAAACTAATCCAATCTGAGGTAGGTTCTGTTTCTGACTCCTTAGGCGGCCGAAATGTTGGAATTTTGAGGTCAAATTTTGTGGAGATCTAGAAGACATGTATATCAATCTGTGGTAAAAATTTGGGAATGATTTGATGAATTTTTGACCTCGAATCGGTCTTGTAAACCTTGCATAGAAAACTGCTGGCACTGACCTTGGAGGATCCGGCAACTCCCGACGAGTTTCCGACGACGATTCGACTCCAAACTCTCGATGAGACCCTTAGACCCTTAGATAGACATGTGAAGAGGTAGGATAGTGCTTAAATGGTGGAATTGAAAGAGATTTAGGACCAGTTGTGCCCGATTTACACAGAACCGAGAAGGACCGGTTCGGTTTTGTGCAAACCGAATCTGTGGGGGCTGATGATGGTTGGTTTTGAGCCTCAATTTGGTAATTGAGGTATGCTAAGATGATGAGGATTAGGTTATGGAGGTTTATGATTCATGAATTGAGGAATTGGATAAAGGAAATTGACGAATTGATTAAAATTCTAGGTTGCGCGGTGAGATTGGTCTTGGACCATTGGAGGCCGAATCTTTGACGACTCAAGAAGGAAAATTGTGTTATCAAATTCAAGGTAAGGGAATCCTAAAGTTAGGGTAGGAAGATTAGACTCGATTGGATGAGTCGAGCGATAAATTGGTTGATTGGTGAGAGATTCCATAGTGAATGTTCTTGGTGTACCCTAAGTTGTTATAGGAGATTAAGGTGTGTAAATGCTTGTGCTTGAATTATCTACCTTGTGTGCGTGTCATTTGATTGCCTTGCATGTCATGAGTCTTTGAATTGTGCCTGAATTGCACATGTCGTCATGTATGGAAAACGAATTGAAAATCATGACATGAGCGTGACATGGCGAGGCTCTGAAGTGTATGAGACGCGGGGTGAGGTGGATGATACCATAAGGCGCTGAGGCGCGGGGTTGAAATGGTGTGGTGCCCTGATGCGATCTAATTGCGGGGTTGTGAAAAGGCCACAATTCTAATGCGTTTACGCGGGACGGAGATATAAGGTGGTGGCATTGGCTTGGAGTATCATTGAAACCCGATGCATTTACGCGGGTTGTTAATGACGATATGATGCATTTACGCGGATCGAGCCTGATGCGATCTAATCGCGAGATGAAAATGAGGCCGACAGGAAGTGGTGGATGTGGTGATGTGACAGAGCGAGTGTGCGTATCATCTGAGTGTGTTATGATGCCATAATTACGTGTTTGTCACCTATGTGTTGTTGTCTGTACTTGCATTTTTTTAATACGTCTGTGAGTTTGAATGATTGAGGTTGCGATTGCCTGAGTGGACGGTCGGCCTGACCTAGGGTTAGGACTCTTTTACTGAGATGCGTATCTCAACCCTTTTGGGGACCCTTCTTTTATAGATTCTAGGCCTTGACTATGTGGTCTATTCGCTTTAGAGACCCCAAGGAGATGATCGCATATTTTGATGAGTTCCCTGACAGTCAGGGGACTATATACGTGAGAAAGTGTACAGTGGTGTGGGTTGACGAGGGTAGTACGGATTGGAAACCTCATAGGTATGAAGCGTAGTTTAAGAAACTAGGGGACAAGTCTACTAGGCCGCTAAAGCCCCATGAGGTGTCCCAGGGAGTGATCCCTGATTGGTGCCACCCCGGTAGGGACCAGGATCAGTCAGAAGGATCGATAGTCGGTTCTAGGAATGAGCCGGAAAGGACCCCGACATTGGATTTCATTGTGGAGGAGGATAAGGTCATTGTCCTGGAGTCCACTAAGGAGGATCTCGTGGAGCCGTCCCATGAGGAGACCATGGAGGATACTATTGAGGTTCGCTCCGAGACGTTCTCAGAGTATAAGCCGACAGAGGATGTCGAGGATACCGATGATTCTAGCAGCTCATCCTAGGAGGCTCTAGTGGTAGTTTGATTTTTGGTGACGACCCCGACCTTGTTCCTGTCGGATTTTAATGATGACCTATTTCCACTTGTCTATCGGATGTTAGTAGTTCTGTACTTGTATGAACCGTTGGTTATTATGTACGACAACTTCTATGTTATCCAAGTCTCACTTAATTTATAATTGTACGGTAGAGTTGTTTTATTATCGCTTTCGCATGCTTGATATATTTGTTATATCTCTCGGCTTAGATTGTGGATCTTGGAACCACGAGAAATTATGTGGTGTGCTTGCAGGCAATCACGTGCTCGTGCTTAGGGCGCTGGGTATGGCACATGGCATGCAGGGCAATCGAGTGATACGCACACAAGGTTGATAATTCAAGCACAAGCATTGACACACCTTAATCCCCTATAACAACTTAGGGTACACCAAGAACATTCACCATGGAATCTCTCACCAATCAACCAATTTATCGCTCGACTTACCCAATCGAGTCCAATCTTCCTATCCTAAGTTTAGGATTCCCTTATCTTGAGTTTGATGTCACAAAAATTCCCTTCTTAGTCCTCAAAGATTCGGCCTCCAAGGGTCCAAGACCAATCTCACCACGCAACCTAGAATTTCCAATCAATTCGTCAATTTCCTTTGTCCAATTCGTCAATCCATAATCCATAAACCTCCATAACCTAATCCTCATCATCTGAGCATGTCTAAATCACCAATTTGAGGCTCAAAATCCATGGCATCAGCCTCCATAAGTTTGGCCTTGCACAGAACCGAACCGATTCTTCTTGGTTCTATGCAAACCGAGCTTGTCCAGCCCTAAATCAACTCCTAATCCATCATCTAATCATTATCCTACCTCTTAACATGTCTATCTAAGATTTTAAGGGTCTCACCGTGAGTTTGGAGTCAAATCGTCGCCGGAAACCTGTCGGGAGTTGCCGGATACTCCAAGGTCAGTACCGGCAGTTTTCTATGCACGGTTTACAAGACCTATTTGAGGTCAAAATTTCATCAAATCATTCCCAACTTCTTACTACAGATTGATGTATCTAGATCTCCATAAAATTTGACCTCAAAATTCCAACATTTTTGCCTCCTAAGGGGTCAGAAATAGAACCTACCTCAGATTGGGTTAGTTTTCGTCAGCTTCCGGGGAAATGCTTGGCCGGAGCTCCTCGTTAGTCCAAATGCCGTGCTTCCACTTCGAGAAGGTCGGCAAGACGTGGGGCTAGGTTGGTGTGGTCGTCTGGAGTCCAGGTGGTGGCCGGAGAGTGACTTTGGAATGGCCGAACGGGGGCGACAAAAGCTGTCGCTGGCGAGCAGAATGAAGAAGAAGAAGAAGAGGAGGTTTCGGTGGGTTGGGGGTTCTATGGCCAGTCATGTGAGAGGAGAGAGAGAGGAAAATGCTATATACAAGGCTCATGGTCAAGGTTGAATGGTGGGTGTATAAAGGTGGACATGACTACTCCAAGCTTGATCTTGTGACACTTGTCCCTAGTGTCATTCAAAGGTGATCCAATGGCCAATATTCATCCACTTTTTCGGCAGCTATGGGGTAAGGATAAAGACCAAAATACCCTTCCTTTATTGCATAGGCAAGGCTTAAGCTTGAGGGGCAAAATCGTAATTTTACCCCCGACGTCCGGAACATCATTTTTCTCGTTCCAATAACCTTCGATAGGGCGACGATCAATCTGAATATAACGTTGGAATTCTTGATTCTCCATTTTCAATTTTCAAGACTCGTTTCTGATGATTTCCTCTATCAAACGTGGTTCCAACCTATCCCGAACCGACGGGCGGCTTTTGCAGACATTACTCGTATCGACCCTGTGATTCATATCACATTTAGGGCTCGTCAATTCGTGGCAGCTTTGGTTGTCATGTAATTGTGAGGGTCTATCACTAGTCCCTATGGTCTCGATCGTCACTGTCCGATTTAGGAAAATTTTGCACATCATACGTTGGTTAAGCGGCATCATTCGCATTCCAATCGTATGACACTCGCAAGGCGTTCCCTATTTGTTCTTAGATCGGCCGTTTTTTGGTTCTAAATATCCCCTTGATAGTCCTATGGTCAAAGCGTCATTTCTTATCCGAGTTACTTAAGTCCACGTACTTCATCTCGCGTTAACCTTTCCCTTTTGGCCAGCCTACTCGAATTGATCAGATTCAAGCGGGATATGACTAAAATACATATCTAGATTTACTTCTCATTAATGAATCTGAAATTGACTGGAAATCAGAATGTCACACTAGAGGATTATTACAACCACTGGAGATGCCAGAATGGAAGTGGGAGCATATAACTATGGATTTCGTGATGGGACTCTCAAGGAGCTAGAGAGGCCACGACTCTATATTGGTAGTCGTGGACAGATTGACCAAGTCCGCCCACTTCATTCCTATGCGAAAGGATTTCGTAATGGATAGATACGCCGAGTTATACATGAGCCAAATTATGAGACTACATGGAGTGCCTGTGACGATTACCTAAGATAGAGATCCCAAATTCACGATGAACTTTTGGAAGAGTCTTCAAGAAGCCATGGGAACTCGATTGCAGTTTACTACGGCGTACCATCCACAGATGGACGGACAGTCGGAAAGAACGATTCAGACGCTTGAAAACATGCTGCGAGCATGCGTCATAGATTTTAAAGGTGGATGGGAAGACCAGCTACATTTCGTAGAATTTGCTTATAATAATAGATACTAGCAGAGTATCCAGATGGCACCATTTGAAGCACTCTATGGAAGGGCCTGCAGAACCCCGATTTGTTGGGAAGAGGTTGGAGAAAAGAGTATCACAGGCCTAGAATTGGTAGAGCAATCAGTGGAAGCAGTGACAATAATTCAAGATAGACTGAAGACGGCACAGAGTTGACAAAAGAGCTATGCTGAAAAGCGGCGTAAGCCCTTGGAGTTTCAAGTAGGCGATCACGTCTTCCTCGAGGTGTCACCGATGAGAGGGTTATCGCGTTTTGGAAGAAAGGGGAAGCTGAGCGCAAGGTATGTATGCCCATTTGAGATACTGGAGCGAATTGGAACCTTGGGCTACAGGCTTGCCTTGCTGCCTAATCTATCCCAGGTGCATAATGTCTTCCACGTGTCGATGCTTCGAAAGTATGAATCAGACCCGACACATGTGCTGGACTGCGAAGTCATAGAAGTTGACGATCGGGTGTCTTACGTAGAGAAGCCAATAAGGATCGAAGATCGGAAGGAACAAATTCTCAGGAATAAGACGATCCCATTGGTCAAGGTGGTGTGGGAGCACCATGGAACTGAAGGTGCCACGTAGGAAAACAAAGAGACGATGAGGCGACAACACCCCCATTTATTTGAGTAATCGAGTTTGCTGTAAATTTCGGGGATGAAATTTTTGTAAGGGGGAAGAGTTGTGACATTCTGATTTCCAGTCAATTTCAAACTCATTAATGAGAAGCAAATCTAGAGATGTATTTTAGTCGCATCTCGCTCGAATCTGATCAATTCGGGTAGGCTAACCAAAAGGGAAAAGTTAACGCAAGACGAGGTACGTGGACCTATGAAACTCGGATAAGAAATGGCGCTTTGACCATAAGGATTGTCGAGGGGATATTTAGAACCATAAAAAGGCCGATCTAAGAACGATTAAGGGATGCATTTGCTAGCGTTGTACGATTGGAGCGCGGGTGATGCCGCTTAACCAACGTATAATTTGCAAAAAAAATTCCCTAAATCAAACAGTGACGATCGAGGCCATTGAGACTAATGATAGACCCTCACAATTACATGACAACCAAAGTCGCCATAAATTGATGAGCTTAAATGTGATATGAATCACAGGGTCGATACGCGTAACGTCTGCAAAAGCCACCCGTCGGTTCAAGATAGGCTGGAACCACGTCCGATAGAAAAAATAATTAGAAACGAGTCTTGAAAATTGAAAATGGTAAATCAAGAATTCCAACATTATGTTCGAATTGACCGTCACCCTATCAAAGATTATTGAAACGAGAAAAACGACGTTCAGAACGTCTGGAGTAAAATTATCATTTTGCCCCTCAAAGCTTTAGCCTTGCCTATGCAAATGAAGAAGGGCATTTTGGTCTCTTAATCCCCCCAAGGCTGCCATTAAGGGAGAAGAAATTGTGGCCATTGGATTGAGTTGATTGACACTTAGAACAAGTGTCCAAAGATGGGCTAAAGAGTGGTCATGTCCATTATTCACCACCTACCATTCAACCATTGACTTTTGGGATTGGATATAGACTCTTCTCTCTCTCTCTCTCTCTCTCTCTCTCTCTCTTCTCATTTTGGCCTGCCATTCACTCCACCATCACTGAAACTCCTTTTTTTTCCTTCTTCCTCTTTCTGCCACCGACGACAGTTTATGGGCTTCATGTTCACTGTCGCCAACGCCACTCTCCGATGACCACTAGCCGGCGAGCTAACCACCAAAGTCTAGCCCCACCTCTTGCCAACCTCCTCAAAGTGGAAGCACGTCAATTGGACCACTGAGGAGCTCCGGCCAAGCATTCTCCCGGAAGCCGACGGAAACTAACCCAATATGAGGTAGGTGACGTTTTTTACCCTTAAGGACCTCGAAATGTTGGATTCTTGAGACCAAATTTTTTGTATATCTAGGGGACTTGTATATCAATCTGTGGTAAAAATTTAAGCTTGATTTGATGAAGTTTTGACCCCAAATGGGTCTTGTGAACCTTGGACAGAATCTGCCGGTTTACTGCCTTGAAGGATCCGGCGACTTTCGAAGAGATTTCGGTGACGACGCAACCTCAAACTCTCGGTGAGGCTCTTGGACCCTTAGATAGACATGTTAACAAGTAGGTTAGTGATTTAATGATGGATTTGGAGTAGACTAAGGACTGGACATGCTCTGTTTGCACAGAACCGAAAATAGCTAGTTCGATTTTGTGCAAGACCGAATCTGTGGAGGCTGAGGGTGCTTGATTTTGAATCTCAAATTGGTGATTAAGACATGCTAGGATGATGAGGATTGTGTTATGGAGGTTTGTGATTCGTGGATTGATGAATTGAACATAGGAAATTGACAATTGGTTGGAATTTCCTAGGTTGTGCGATGAGATTGGTCTTGGACCATTGGGGCCGAATCTTTGAGGGCTCAAGAAGAGGATTTTTGTGGCTTCAAGCTTAAGGTAAGGGAATCCTAAATTTAGGATAGGAAGATTGAACTCAATTGGGTGAGTCAAGCGATAAATTGATAGATTGGTGAGAGATTCCAAGATTAATGTTCTTGGTGCATCCTAAGTTGTTATAATGGATTTATACGTGCTAATGCTTATGCTTAAATTGTTTGCCATGTTTAAGTGTCACTTGATTGCCTAGCATACCATGAGTATATGAATTGTGCTTGAACTGCACCTGTTGTTATTTATGTGAAATGAATTGCAAATCATGGCATGAGTGCTACATGGCGAAACCCTGATGCGTATGAGACGCGGGGTGGTGGAATGAGTACCCTGAGGCGCTGAGGCACGGGGTAGAAGTTGTGTAGCGCCCTGATGCGTATGAGACGCGGGGTTGAGATGGCCACTGTCCCGATGCGTTTACGCGGGATGGATATATGAGGTGTCGACACTGGCCTGGAGTATCATTGAAACCTGATACGTTTACGCGGGTTGTCAATGACGATCTGATGCGTTTACGCGAACTGAGCCTGATGCGATCTAATCGCGGGCATAAGAATGAGGCAAGCGGGAAATGGTGGATGTAGTGATGTGGCAGGACGAGTGTGCATATCATCTGAGTGTGTTATTATGCTATGACTGTGTGCCTGCCATCCATGTGTTGTTATCTATGCTTGCATTTGCCTCGTATATCTATGAGTTTGACTTATTGGGTATGTGACTGCCTGAATGGACGGTCGGCCTAACCTAAGGTTAGGACCCACTTTACTGAGATGTGAATCTCACCCCATTGGGGACACCTTCTTTTACAGATCCTAAGCCTTGACGATGTGGCCTATTCGTTTTGGAGACCCGAAGGAGATGTCCACTTATTTTGATGAGTTTCCTGACGGGCAGGGAACTATTTATGTAAGGAAGTGTACTCTTATTTGGGTAGATGAGGGTAGTACGAGCTGGAAGCCTCATCGGTATGAGGCCTAGTTCAGGAAGGTCGGGGATGTGTATACCGAGCCGCTGAAGCCCCATGAGGTACCCTAGGGAGTTGTTCCTAGCTGGTGTCACCCTACCCGAGACTTAAACCAGGCTGAGGGGTTTGTTGCCGGGTCAAGGAATGGACTGGAGAGGACCTCGACCATAGATAATACGGAGGAGGAGGTCATTGTGGTCGAGACGACCGAGGAGGATCTCATGGAGTCATCTCATGAGGAGATCGCTGAGGATACTATAGAGGTTCACTCTGAGACCTTTTCGGAGTATGAGCCCACGGAGGACGCAGAGGACACTGAGGACTCCAGCAGCTCGTCTTAGGAGCTCCCAGCACATCAGTCGATCTTTTGGTGGCGATCCTGACCCTGTCTCTTGTCGTGTGATGATGATGGACTTTTTGTGTACTTATCTCGTTGCCCCATGTGTTAGCTATTCTAGTAGTTATGTGTCTGTATGAATAGTCGGGTTTTATTTATGACAGTATTTGCACTATCCAAGTCCCACTTAAAATTTTTGTATGAGGGAGTTATTTCATTATCGCTTCCACATGCTTGGTATATATATCATGTCTCTCGACTTATTGGTGGATCTTGGGACCGCGAGAGATATTTGGTTTGTTTGCAGGGAGTCGCGTGTTCGTGCCGGAGCGCAGGGCGTGACAGCGACTCAACGCATCAGGGTATCACAACTTCTCAGACATGTCAAATGTTCATTTCAGTTCATAGCACACAATCAATTACAAACTCAAGCAACGAGCAACACGTTAATGGCATGCGAGACAATTAAATTCGACATTCAAATGTGACAATCAATCAAGGCACGAGCATTGTCATACATTCAAGTCACTTATGTCTTTCTAGGACGTACATTGGACAATCAAGGTATAATCTCCCAAGAACCGATCAAATTCATACTCATACCACCCAATCGAGTCCAATCCTCCTATCAAAGGTTTAGAATCCCCTTACCTTATGCTATAGCCAACAAAATTTCCTTCCCAAGCACTCTAATGGTTCGGCCTTAAGGGTCCAAGGATGATTCAACCGCGCCACCTAAGGAAATTTCATCCAATCGTTAATTTCCTTGCTCAAATCATGTTAAACATACACCTCATGGACCTATCAATTAACATCCTCACACTTCTCAACAATGAATTTGGAGCTCAACTTCAACACCAACAACCACCCACAGAACCGGTATGCTCAGAACCGAAATAAGGCATACCCGGGTCCGTGCATACCCCAACTTAACAGCTCTTAAACTAGTTTAAATACCCAATTTATCCACTAATCTATATGCTAACATGTAGTTCTAAGGGTTGGGGAGTCTCATCGAAAATTTGGAGCCAAGACGATGGCGGAAAGTCCTTGAATGGTGTCGATTCCTTCGGGTCCTCCAACGGTCAATTTTTGCCCATCAAACACAAGACTCATTTGGGGTCAAAACTCCATCAAATTCCTTCAAAATTTTTACCACAGCTCATCCAACTTTAATACTCTATGTGTAGAAGACCTCACCAAAAATTTGAAGCAACTTGAAGTCTTGAAGTGGCCAAACGAAGACATTGCCCCAACTCGGTCAGAATCTACCTCGTCTGGACCTTTGTCCACTCAAATCAAGCTATGGGAAGATATGTTGAGTTAAATTGAGCTTATAATATGTCTATGGAATGATAAGACAATAAACTTTCATTTGGCGATGATTTTACCTCGATCCGATATTAGACGAAGAAGATATGACCAGAATAGCGGGACAGTTGGGACTGGTCGGCTGGGAGCTCTCGGATTCAAAATTGACCAGCCTGACCTTTGCTCTTTCAAACGGCTCTACAGGACAAACGGGTCGATGGATTTAGACCCATAATACCTTGTTGGAATGGCAAGACGATAAGATTTCCAATGGTAGGTGGTACGCCTCAAGCCAATCACAAACAAAGAAGTTATGGCCGAAACAGTGAAGCAGTTAGGACATGGTGACGGGCTAGTTGGCATGCAAGAGAAGAGGAAGAAGAAGAAAATGGAGAAAGTTAAGAGAGAGAGGGATGGCCGACCAAATGAGAAGAAGAGAGAGTCTTCCACCAATAATTCACTTGGTCAAAGGCTTGAATGGTAGGTTAAAAGTGTTTACATCAACTCATAGCCTAATACTTTGACACTTGTCTTCATGTCAATCAACGCTCATCCAATGGCCCTCATTTTGTCTTGATTTTCGGTAACCTATAGGGTACTGTGATTGGCCAAAATTTTCTTATCCAATTATAAATGCAGGGCCAAGGCTTGAGGGCAAAATGGTAATTTTACCCTCGACGTCTGGAACGTCGTTTTTCTGATTCGAATTACCTTTGATGAGGCGACGCCTAATTCGATTAGAACGTTGGAATCTTTATTTTTCATTTTTCAATTTTGAGATTTCGTTTCATATCTCAAGCCTTGAGGGGACGGAAAATTCGGAATGTTACACTTGAGGTGGCTGAACTATTGAAAGGAGAATGCTAAAGAGCGGTGAGATTAGAATCCGGAAGTAAGGGAACTGTTGTTGGCAAGACTCCAACACCGATGTCCTATAAGATAAGAAAGATAATGTGGATTCAAAGTAAAAGAATGCCACTGAAGTGCATTGTTTCCTTCATAGGATAAGAGATTCTAGTGTAGAAAAAAAAATACCAATTGTCTTGGTGCTAAAAAGAAACGTTTGGACTAATGAGGAGGACGCAAGCTTGAATGATTTCTGAAAGTCAAGTCCAAGAAACTGTCCTGTGAACAACGTTGAATTCCTGGATGATGTCGAGGTTCAGTTGATTGGACGAAATTGAGATAAGGTCGCATTAGCTGGTTGTGAAACCAAGAAGTCAAGACACTAATGCTTCCTGAGAAAAAAGGGACAAAAATAAACAGAATATTGTGTAGTTCAAGTGGGGACTCATGAGAGTAGAGGGCCAAGGTTTGAGCTCTCAAGTGAAAAATATAAAGAACAAATTGAAGATTCGACACCTGGTAGAAAGAAATTGATAAAAGTCAGATTGAGTATCCAATGAATAATTGGATTGATTGTTACTGACTTTAGAGACGATGAATAGACTCATTTAAGGAGTCATGAGAAACATGAATAACTTTCGAGAGTATCCTACGGACTCTAAGGAAATGCTCGTTGTGTGCTGCTAATTGTCAAGAGCACGAGTTGTGGGCCTGATGAGATAAGATTCCTCAGTAGTGAAATTTCTGGGAAATGAAATCCCTGTAGAGCCCTTGAGGAATGGAATAAGTGATGAATCGACTAAGATCAATGTGAGTTGCAGAAATTGAAAGTTCCAGAAATTGGTGAATTGTTATGGATGGATCGGGGGAAGATTTCACATAAAAGCAATTCCATGGATGAATGAATACGAAAAGAGTTTTCGAGGAATTAAGTCAAGTTGATGATTACGCCGACAATAGTGTTCCTATTTGGAATTAAAAAGGGGTCGAGTGAATCATAATGACGTAACGCAGAAAGGAAATTTGAGACGTAGTAAGGCAAACTGAAGTGGGCTATGCGAATATGTCGTGATAATAAAGCTATATGAGTTGGAACGTCTAATGCATGGTTGGAGTTGGCTTGCAAATGTTCTTGCGACGAAGTTGGAAAACACGACTCACATGGAGAGGTTTCAAGTTTACACAAACCATAAAAATTTGAGGTATGTGGTTGCCCAGAAAAATTGAATGAGGAACAACGTGTATGAAGGAGATTGCTTAAGGACTAAGGATGAAATATCCTATATCGCCTAGAAAAGGGTGATTTAAGTAGCGGATGCATATAAGTGAAAATTGAGCATCGTGCATTTGGCGGATAAAGGATAGGCTTTGCCCAAGGAAATAAGAGGTTCAACTCCTAAATTGGAAGGTTACCAATTGACTAGTTTGATAACTACCTCAAGCATCAAGCTTGAAGTTAGAAAGGAATTGAGATGATGCGATGAACAGACCCTGACATTTAAGGGGTTATGAAAATGGATAGAACAGGGAGGAAATTCATATTTTCGAATACCTGGGAAAGAAAACTCAAAGTTGATGGTAGAAACCTTAAAGTCCCATGGACGAGAGAATGAGTCCAATATTGAAAAGAAACTTAAAGAAATGACCTTATCAGAAATTCAAAGGGAGAATTATGGTGTCCCTTGGGATGGCACAAAGGTGTGCCAGACTTGCATCAATATTATTAATGGAATGGACTAAAAATTTGGTTAGTCAAACATGAGGTCAAGTATTAAACGTGCCGACAAAAAAAAGACATGCCCTTGAAAAGATTGATACGCCGAATGGTATGGACATTAAAGAGTGCATTTTGGCGAGGGTTAGTAATAATGGTGATGGACAAGTGGAAGAGACAAGGTGAATGCTCGAGGATGAACTACTGACAGATGTTATGAATATTGAAAGAGAATGGAGAGAAGTAATACAGATTGAAGACTGAATGAGACAAGTCCTAGGGAAAGATGGCTTTGGTCGAAAAGGACAAGTAAGATCGTCATGTTATGAAAGGAATTATTCGGAAGAATGAGGATGCGATAAGATGCCAATACCCCCAAAGAACAGGATGGTTAGAAGGTTGCAAATTTCAAGGACAAAATTTCTTTAAGGGGGAAAGAGTTGTGACATTTCGAATTTTCGATCCCTCGAGACTTGAGATATGAAATGGAATCTCAAAATTGAAAAATAAAAAATAAATATTTCAACGTTCTAATCGAATTAGACGTCGCCTGATCAAAGGTAAATTGAATTGAAAAAAATGATGTTTCGGACGGCAAGAGAAAAATTACCATTTTGCCACTCAAGAATTAGCCTTGTCTTAACAATTGAAGAAGGGCAATTTAGTCAATTCTAAGATCCTAGTGGCTGCCGAAAATATGAAAACATTGTTTAGATGAAGACAAGTGGCATAATGGAGATGGAGACAAGTGGTCTTATGTGATTGGTTAGCATTTAATGCAAGCTTTTAACCAACCATTCAAAGAAGTTGACCAAGTTAGATCAAGCCTAATCCCTTCTTCTTCTTCCTCATTTTCGTGGACCACCTTTCCCCTCTCTTCCTCTCATTTTTCTCTTTCTTTTCCTCTTCCACCGAACTGCTGTTACCGACCAGTCTCGATCCATCCCACTGTTTCGGCCATATCTCCTTCGTCCGATCGAAGTAAAACTACTGCCAAATGAAGCTTATTATCTTATCTTTCCATAGACATATTATAAGCTCAATTTGGCCCAGTAGGTCTTCCCGTAGCTCAATTGGAGTGGACAAAGGTCCAGACGGGACAAATTCTGACGAAGTTTGAAGAATATCTTCGTTTAGCCACTCCGAGGCTTCAAATTGCTTCAACTTTTCGGTGAGGACTTCTTAACTCATAGCACTTGTGTTTTCTGAGTTGAAATTGTGAGTTTGGTTGAGTTTAGAGGCGTTTGGTGACTTTCCAAAGCAGTTTCTGACCGTCGGTGGACATAAGAGAAACGGGGCTGTTTGCGGCTCTTTCCAGCATCGGCTCACTCCAAAACTCTCGGTGAGAACCCTACAGACATAATACAACATGTTAGCAAGTTGATTCTATGGTAAATCAAGGTTTGGAGTTGAATTATGGACTGATTAAGGAGGTAGAGGGCAGAACCAAATTCTGCCCTGTTTCGATTTGGATGAACCGACCCCTTTGAGGGCTGTGGGAGGTGTCGTCATGCTTTAAATTCATCGTTAAGACATACTAGAATGTTAATTGAGATGTTAATGAGGTGTATGCTCCGTGAATTAGTGATTGAAATAGAAAAATTGATCATTTGACGAACTTTGGACTAGGTCGCATGGCTATCCTGTTTTAGGATCAAGGGAACCGAATCTTTGGAGGAGTCTTGGAAGGAATTTTACGAATTAAATTAAAAAGTAAGTGACTCCTAAACCTTTGCTAGGAAGTTAGGACACTACTGGATTAGTTTGGATGATACATTGATAAATTTGGGAGTTTATTGCGTTGATTGTTCATGATCGACTCAGATAACTGAGGTGTGAGTCGTGTGTGCTCTTGATGATGAGAAATTATAACTCTCATGATTAAATTGTTGTTGTGTGCATTCAATTGATATGGATGTTGGTATGGCTATGTGATATTTGGCCTTGAATGGCGACTGTTGAGAAATATGAATGAGTTGGCAAGAGAACAAACTGTTAGATTGACTGTCTTGCTGTGTACTTGATATCACCTTGTGGGCCTTTGGCCTTAACGTCTCGCAAGATAATGATTTATTACTTGGCTAATAAAAATTGTACTCGATTATGAAGTTCATTAAGATGGGAGTTTGATTTGTGAGCCTAAGAGCTTGTGGCACTCTGATACGTTGAGACGCGAGGTTGTGATGGCTAGTACCTGATGCGTTGAGACGAGGGGTTGTAGTGGCTAATGTCCTGATGCATTGAGACGCGGGATGAGATTGATTATGTTTCGACACTGGCCAAAAATGGCATTGAAAACCTGATGCATTTAACGCGGGTTTGTCAATTTGATGGTATGAGGCGTAAAGACGCGGACCAAGCCTGAGGCGTATTGACGCGGGCATAGCTATTGAAAAGAGAATTGATATCCTGATGCGTCAGAATGCAGGATAGTCTTGATACGTGTCGACACAAGTATCGAAATAGCCTTTGGAACCTGATGCATCAGAACGCGGGTTGCCAATCGAGACCTTGATTGGCCTGAGGCGTATTAACTCGGGCTTGGCCATTGGGATTAAATTCGTGATTAGCCTGATGCGTATTGACGCGGGCTTGGCCATTGAAATTGAAAGTTGTGATGAAATTGAGGACAAACCTTTGCTTATGAATTTAATGTTGTGCTAGTATGAAGCTTAGTTGTGATGATATGATTGTCCTTGAATCGTGATTGCATTATGTCAGACGTATCAAGGTGCCTTGATGTTTTATTATCATGTGTTGTTTTATCAATGAATCATTGTCTATTGTTTTATTGCATAATCTGGGAGGACTAATGGCTTGGTCTATGTTTAGGATGAACTTGCTGAGATTTATATCTCACCCCGTCGTAGGATTAACTTTTTCAGGTCCCAAGCGATGGAAATCTAAGCTCGCCAATGATGGGTATTTGAAGAAGTAATTATAGGAATTGAATTTACACTTTTGTGACTTTAGAGATTTCATGTTACCTTGAAGTTAGAGTTGTATCCTCAAAAATGTAGTCGGCGTTTATAAGAAGACGTACCCTATGTCTTAAGTCATCTTAAGTTTGAATTGTTTGGAAAAGTTCCATCGTTTCCGTATGTTTGTATCATTTAGAAGTTTTAAATTGTTGGCCGTCGGATCCTGGGTACCATCAAGACAAAATGGCCCTGGTGGGATTTTGCGTGCCTGACGGGTTCGGGACGTGCCGGTACTCATGATAAGGGATGATTTTTGCGTCCTTTATTTTCCATTCTCCCTGTGTCTGAAAGATAATGAGCATAGAATCTTTATAAACCTGTAGCTTAGGTACCCCCATGGAGATGGTCAACTGTAGGCCTAGAATGCATGCCTCGTATTCTGAAATATTATTGGTGCAGGGGAAAGTCAATTTTGCTGCAACAGGATAATGTTGACCATCAAGGGATATTAGCAATGCCCCTGTGCCAGCTCCCGATAGATTGACAGCACCGTCAAAATACATGACCCACTTGTCTTTTGTCAAATTCAAATTTTAATCTTCTACTTTTGTCTGTCCAGAAGATGTGCAATTTTGAGCTCGATTTGGCTAGGCAAGATTGAACAGTTCTCGATTTATGGCGGGAGGTTTAGAGACTCGATTTGAAGTATTAAAGCAAAACCGATGCAAAATGAAGATACGATGATGGTTAGTGATGCTTGGGAAACAAAACGCACACACTAAATGCAAGAATGAGCATGAGATAAGTAAATCTCCATTGATGCACTGTGAAGAGCTCGAAGCTGCGTCTCACCTGTTCTCGCGGTTTCAGGCGGCGTGACCGACGGCGATCTCTTCCTCAAAGTTCGGGCTACCTCCTGATGACCTTTAGAAGCTTTGGTTTGACCTGAATAAGCCTAACCGATGCCCTGCAAATTCGAGCTCAAGCCTTCGATAATGGCGATGGAAGGCGAGCTCTCTCTCCCTTCCTCTCCTCTCTGTCAATTCTGTTCACCACCTCCAACTAAATTAACCAACCTTTTGTTCTAGAAAGCCCTCAAAGGCTATATACCAATTTCAATTTCCCACTCAATTGGTGGATACTCGCCAACTTGGATTCACCGATGTCACGTGCCAAATGGCATACCGACGACGACGGAATTGGTTGGGAAATCATTTAATCTCCGTTAGGAGCTCTGGCAAGTCCCATTTAGTGCGAATTTGACATGAATTTGAGCCAAGTTTGAGAAATGTTAACTTTTACAGGTCCGTGAGGTTGACCGGCCGATTACTCACTCCTCCGGCTACGTCGAACGGTGATGCCGGTGTCGATCGACAGGTAAGAGTGAGGACAACATTACGCCTACCAATGCTCATTCAATTGTAGTCGATTGATCAAACAATTTCGATTTCAAAATTCAACCTGATTTTGTTCAATAGCATGGAAACTTGAGGTTGAAGATGACACTATAGCGGACCGATTCGACAGGTCTGACCGGTCCGAACCGATTCCGACTTGAAATTTTCAAAATTAACCCAAATTGGTGGGGAATGTTTGCAATTAAACCTTAAAATCAAACTTAGGACATGAATATTATCTTAAAATGTGATTTTGCCCAAAGGTTCATGTCAATTTCTACAAAAGCCCCAAATTTATCTTTAATTACAATTCGAGAAATTGTGAAAGTGAAGACTCAAACGGTCAACTTGGACCAAACCACCTATGCCAATCGACTCAGAATGACGAAAAACATTAGGCAGGGGCTTCAATTGATAGAGGCAGCCGTTGAATTGAAAGTAATTTCAATTATGCCCAAATTCAAGGGCTAAATTACAATTAAGTATGTAATTTTGCCCAATTCATGTAATTGAGCAATTTATGCAAATAATTGGGCTACATTGCAATGAAGGACAACCAGATTGAATGTCAAGACCCTAAAAATGCCAAAATTATAAATTAAAAGACTTAATTGACATTTGTTTACCAAATTCAATTATAAGTGTAACAAAGGAACACATAAAATTGAAGTTGAAATTGAACTTTTTATGAGGCCAAGAAGACAAAGAAATTAAAAGAAAAATATTGACTATTTTTCTATATTTTTGTGACCTCAAATGCTATTTTTCCTGAATTTGCGAGTATTTTTCTATTTTCCAAAAATACCAAAAATGTGAAAAATACAAAAAATATTATTTTTTTGATCAAAAATGGTTCTTTGGGCTTGGCCAAGGCCACCAAAGTTAATTTTTCAATTTTTCAATTTTTTATGAATGTTTTATGAATTTTTCAAAAATAAACTAAAAAAGACTAATCAAAAATCAGATGTCAACATTGAGCGACTACAGTTAGGTTAAATTAATCTTAGTTGAGTTATAGTAACTATTATGACATTCTGATTTCCAGTAATTTTCAAACTCATTAATCTGAAACGAGTCTTGAAAACTGAAAATGAGGAATCAAGAATTCCAACATCACATTCGGATTGACCGTCGCCCCATCGAAGGTTATTGGGACGAGAAAAACGACGTTGTGAACGTCGGGGGTAAAATTACCCTTTTGCCTCTCAAGCTTAGAACCTTACCCAAGCATTTGAAGAAGGGCATTTTGGACATTTAACCCCTCAAGGCTATAGAATTCAAGGAAGATTATTGGCCATTGGATCATGCATGATTGACATTGAGGACAAGTGTCAATGGATGGTGTAAAGAGTAGTCAAGTCAACTTTTTCAAACCTACCATTCAACCATTGACCAAGGCTTCGTATATAACCATTTTCTCTCTCTCTTCACTCCATTTGACCGGCCATTGAACCCCAAGACCACCGAAAACCATCTCCTCCTTTCCTCTTCAATCTGCCGCCCGACGACCAAATCTGTCGTCTCTGTTCGGCGCCGTCGGCGACCATTTTCGGCCACCACCTAGACTCTGGCCAGCCATACCAACGTAACCCTATGTATTTCCAACCTCCTCGAAGTGGAAGCGAGGCATTTGGACCACCGAAGAACTCCGGCCAAGTGTTTTCTCAAGAGCTGACGGAATCTGCCCCAGTATAACGTAGGTCCGGTTTCTGACCCTTTTGGAGGCCGGATTGTTAAATTTTTGAGGTCAAATTTTATGGAGATCAAGTAAACATGTGTATGAATCTGTGGTAAAAAGTTGAGAGTGATTTGAAGAAGTATTAACCTCGAAATGGTCTTGCAAATATTGAACAGAAAATTGTCGGATTCTGACCTTGGGTGAACCGGCGACTTTCAATGGGATTCCGGCGACCAATCGACTCTAAACTCATGGTGAGCCTCGCAAACCCTTAGATAGACATGTTAAGAGGTAGGATAGTGAGTAGATGAGGGATTTGATGAAGGTTTAGGGTTGGAAGTGCACGGTTTGCACAGAACCGAAATGAACCGATTCGGTTCTGTGCAAAATCGATTCTGGTGGGAGCAAGAACAGATGATTATGGGACTCAAATTGATGTTTAAGACATGTTTAGATGATGAAGGTTAAGTTATGGATGATTGAGGCTCATGGATTGAGGAATTGAGTATGGAAAATTGACGAATCGGTTGAAATTCCTAGGTTGCGCGGTGAATTGAGCCTTAGACCCTTGGAGCCGAAAATTGTGGGGGGATTCAAGAAGAAGTTTGTGTAATCAAACGCAAGGTAAGGGAATTTCTAACCTTATGCTAGGAAGATTGGACTCTATTAAGGGAGTCGGGTGAGATTAAAATGATTTTCTTGAGAAGTTTGGTTTTATTGCACTTATGAATGCCAAGAAAGTGTAAATGATTTGAATAATGGCGCATGCATGACTCTTGAGTAATGGCCTCATTTGTATGTGTATTGTATCGCCTTGCATGCCATGAATCTTTTAATTGTGTCTGAATTGCACATGTCGTCATGTTTGGAAAATGAATTGAAAAGCATGGCATAAGCATGACGCAAAGAGGCCTTGAGGCGTATGAGACGCGAGGTAGGAGATGGATACGCTAATGCGACGAGATCGCGGGGTGGAGTTGATGATGTGTGGTGCCCTGATGCGACGAGATCGCGGGGTTGAGATAGCAACGGTCCTGACGCGAACCATTCGCGGGACGGAGTTGTAAGATGGTGATATTGGCTTGGAGATTCATCGGAACCTGATGCGTTTACGCGTGTTGCCAATAATGATCTGATGCGTTTACACGGATCAAGTTTGACGCGATTTAAATCGCGGGCTAGAGATTGAGGCAGGCGGAGATTGGTGGATGTGGTGAAGTGGCAAGCCAAGTGTGCATGATCATTCAGAGTAACGTGTGGTCATCATTGCATGCCTGTCATCTGCATGTTGTTATTTTATCGATTAGCGCTTGATATGCCTATATGATTATGAGTTTGAAATATCGAGATAGATGGCTGCCTGAGTGGACGGTCGGCCTAACCTAGGGTTAAGACCCAACTTACTGAGATTTATATCTCACCCCCGGGGGGCTTAATTTTTCAGATTCCAAGAGAAGGAAGCACGAACTTGCCAAGGATTGACATTTGAAGGCAAAGTTGATCAACTGTACTAAAGAGGGTTGCAAGTTATGGATTTACATTTTGTGATATTAGGTATTGTCCTTCTGATTCGTAGATTATTTGGAATTGAACAGTTATGAATTGGTTAATGAGATTTTGATGTATCTATCCTAAGTCATCGGGTGTTGATTTATTGGTATGAATGGAGTTGGCATCTGTAACATTCTAATTTCCAGTCAACTTCATTAATGAGAAGTGTAAATCTAGACATGTATTTCAGTCGTATTCCGCTCGAATCTGATCAATTCGAGTAGACTGACCAAAAGGGAAAGGCTAACGCGAAACGAGGTACGTGCACCTAGGGAACTCGAATAGGAAACGGCGCTTTGGCCATAAGGATTGTCGAGGAAACTAGCGATAGATCCTCACAATTACATGACAACCAAAGCTGCCCTGAATTCACGAGCCCTAAACGTGATATGAATCACGGGGTCGATACGCGTAATGTCTGCAAAAGCCACCCGTCATTCGGGATAGACTGGAATCACGTCTGATAGAGAAAACTATCATAAATGAGCCTTGAAAGATTGAAAATGGAAAATCAAGAATTTCAACATTATTTGGATTGGTTGTCGCCCTATCAAAGGATTTCGAAACGAGAAAAACGACGTTCTGAACGTCATGGGTAAAATTACCTTTTTGCCCCTCAAGCTTAGAACTTTGCCCATGCATTTGAAGAAGGGCAATTTGGTCATTGAAACCTCCCAAGAGCTGTCGAAAAATAGAGCCAAAGATGGCCATTGGATCACCTTGGAAATGCAAGAAGACAAGTGGCAAGAGATGGTGTAAAGAGTGGTCAAATCTACTATGCCCAACCTACCATTCAAAGCATTCACTCAAGTCTTGAATATAAGTCTTCTCACTCTCTCTCCTCACTCATTTGGCCTGCCACACCCCACAAAACCACCGAGAACCTCTCTTTTTCCTCCCTTCCTCACTCTGCGCCAGTGACCAAAACTGGAGCTGTTGCTCGGCCGTTTCGGCGACCACCTCTAGCCACTACCCGGAGCCTGGTCAGCCATACCAATATAGATCTATGTCTTGCCAACCTCCTCGAAGTGGAAGCACACTATTTGGAGCACCGAGGAGCTCCGGCCAAGCGTTTTTCCGAGAGTCGACAGAAACTGCCTCAACCTGAGGTAGGTCCGGTTTTTGACTCTTTTGATGGCTGAATTCTTAGAGTTTTGGGCTCAAATTTCATGGAGACTCAGTAGACATGTGTAGGATTTAGTGGTAAAAATTGGAGCTCAATTTAATAATTTTTTTACCACGAACCGACCTTGTGAATTTTGCCCAGAATTTGCCCGGAAGACTGAAGTGGACGATCCTGCGACCTTGGGCGAGTTTTCGACGACCAATCAACATGAAACTCACGGTGAGCCTCCAAATTCCTTAGTTAGACTTGTTAAGAGATAGGATAGTGTATAAATGTTAGAATTGGAGTGGAGTTAGGGCCGGTTGGCCCCGGCCTGCACAAAATCGAATGGGACCGGTTCGGTGCCAGGCCAAACTGATTCTGTTGAAGGCTAAGATTGGTGAGTTTGAGCTGTAATTTGATGTTTAAGATGTGATGAGATGTTGAGGGTTGAGTTATGGATGATTGGGATTGATGGACTAAGGAATCGAATATGGAAATTGATGGAATTCGTTGAAATTCTAAGTTGCGCGCCGAGTTCAACCTTGAACCCTAAGAGGCCGAAACTTTAAGGACCCAAGAAGTGAATTTGGTGCTAGCAAGTGCAAGGTAAGGGAATTCCTAACCTTATGCTAGGAAGATTGGACTCAATTGGATGAGTCGAAGGTTAAATCAAACGAATTATGAGAATTTGTTCAAGTGGGTAGCTTGGTTGTATCCTAAGATGTTATAGGATAGTTGTGTATATCATTATCTATGCCTGAGTCATTTTCCATGTCTAGATATCATCTTATTTGCTTTGGATGCCATGAGTGTTAATTGTGCTTGAGTTGCACTCGTGTTTGTATGAGAAATGAAGTGAGGTAATATGGCATGAGCATAACATGGCGAGGCCCTGAGGCGTGTGAGATGCGAGGCGGGAGATAGATACCCTGATGCAATGAGATCGCGGGGTGGAGTTGACATTGAGTAGCGCCCTGATGCGATAAAATCGTGGGGTTGAGTTGCCCACAATCCTGATGCGAATTGTTCGCGGGACGGAGAGGACCTGAGGCGTATGTGACGCGGGGCGAGAGATGGATGCCCTGATGTGACGAAATCACAAGGTGGAGTTGATGATGTGTAGTGCCCTGATGCGATGAGATCGCGAGGTTGAGATAGCCACAATCCCGATGTGAACTATTCGCAGGACGGAGGTGTAAGAATACCCTGATGCGACAAGATCGCGAGGTGGAGCTGATGTTGCGTGGCACCCTGATGCGACGAGATCGCAGGGTTGAGATAGCCACGGTCCTCATGCAAACTATTCGCGGGATAGAATTTATGAGATGATGATTTTGCTTGGAGATTCATCAGAACCTGATGCGTTTACGCGGGTTGCCGATAACAGTCCGATGCGTTTACGCGGACCGAGCCTGATGCAATTTATCGCGGACTGGAAATTGAGGTAGGCAGGAGGAGATAGTTGTGGGGAGATGGCTGTGGGGAGATGGCAAGTTGTTGTTTTATTGATTTGTACTAGATATGTCTATGAGTTTATGAGTTTGAATTATAGGACATATGACTGCCTGAGTGGACGGTCGGCCTAACCTAGGGTTAGGACCCACCTTACTGAGATTTATATCTCACCCCAGTGGGGGCTTCATTTTTCAAGTTCCAGGCGAAGGTAGTGCGAGCTTGCTAAGGATCGGCATTGAAAAGATAGTGGACCAATCGTATTTAGATTGGATTTGTCTTTTTAAATTAGGGCTTGTACTTCGGATTGATGAATTAGGAATTGATCTTTTAGTAATTTATTAATGAGATTTTGATGTATCTTTCCTAAGTCATCGGTTGTTGATTTATTTGTGAATGGAGATGGCATCGCTTTCGCGTGCGTATTTTGTAAAGAGTTGTAAGTAATTGGCCTTTAGATCCTAGAGCTTGAATTGGAAACGACTTGGTGAGATGTACGCGTGCTCGCCGAGTTCGGGGCGTGACATCCTCGCTTGATTTGGTATCAGAGTAAGGTCAGCTCGATCCAATGTGATTGAGACTTGGAGTGATAAGCAGCGATGATTTGAGGACAATTAGGTAGTGTGACCTTGAGGGATAAGCATGGATTGTTGAATCTTAAGGACTATAGGCCTAAACTTGTGTAGTATTCTAACAGTCCTAGTGCCGATTTAATGGAGGATCTTGAGTGATTTTATGAATTAAGCTCGCAAGGAAGTGAATAGAAATTGATGAGTCATAAGCTTGGATTTGAGGTTGCTAGATAATAGCTTGTGAATGAAGGGTCGATTGGGTTATATGATTGTGATTGTGGTTTGTCAATGACCCAACTTGGGGAGTATGAGTTATAAAGAGACGATTGGCATTAGTCGATTCAGGCTTGAATTGCGTTGTATCCTGATAGTTTAGTTATCGATTGCTATTGATGACCCTAGATGGTATGAAATGAGGTGTATACAAGAAAGCGAGGAATGAATATTTGGATTAAAGATCAGTTGTGATCGAATGCATATGGATTTGACTTGAATAGCAACTAGATTTGAGATAAATGGTTGAATATAGGCAATTGAACTATGAGAGGCGATGGTCTTTGTGGAACTAGAGGTTTTCTATGAATAAGGCTTGACATGGAGACGATTGTGGTATGACAAGTGGTGAGAACGAACATGTGCATGTGTTTGTGTCTTTGAAACGAAAATTGATGAGGGTGCATGCATGAACTTATCGCTGTTGGACTTAATAAACTGTCGCTTGGTATGAGACAAGTTGATGGGATACCTATAAACTGTAATAAAACATGGTATGGGACATGTGGAACGGGATTTTCTCCGTAGATGTATGACTTGGGATAACCTGCAACAGCCAAAACTGATGAGGGCGGCGAGTGATCGCCAGGACAAAGAGGTCCGAACAAAGAGCGGCTCTTGGCAGGCTTCTAGGATGGCAAGAAGTAGGAATGACCCAAGTCATAACTTGAAAGGGAAAGTCTAGGTATCAGGTTAAGTCCAATTGTGATTAAGAGATGTATGGCACGTGATTGATCCCCAAAAAGAATTATCGAAAGTGGCATGGCATGTGTAATGACGCATATGAGTGGCACGGTTAAAAGGTTCGTGCTTGGTAGTGAATGCCTTTTAAAAAGGAAAAGTGATGTTTGTGATGGGCCTGTTAGGCATGTTTTATGATTGGCATCATATGATTGGCTTGGCCATGGTATAACTGAGAGGTTAAACTACCTATGGGGTTTATACCCATTAAACTGATGTCTGTTGAGAATGAGATAGCCTGTATGATAGAGTGGCAGATGCCTCTAGACTTTATGTATGATTGATTAACTCATTGAATTGATGCCTTGAGTGCTTGTTTGATAATTGCCAAGCTAAGGCTTGCTTAGTAGTTGACTGTTAATTGAGAAATTGCCTAGTTGAGGCTGGTTTAATATGTGACCGCTACTTAAGGATGATTTGGAATCCTTAGATAATTGGCAATTAGTTGAGAGTTGCATAGGGATCACTAGATGGTTGTTTGATGGTGATAGATGATGAGATGAGCAGCCTGAGACTACTAGACTCGAGTAGATGACTTAAGTCTTTAATTCCTAAAGGGAATTATAGTGGTTCGAGTGCCATAAGGACATAATGAGGTTGAATGACAAAAGAATGGTCACTAGAGGAGCATTGGCTCGAGTATGCAAGATATGAGATGACTCTAGAACTGAAGGAAGTCGTGAGAAATGAGTAAAGATGAGTAACCAGAATACTAGTGCTAGAAAAGCGTTTGGCTCAAGCTTGTGGACTGTACAAAACCTAAGAGTTGAAAGAGTCATGAGAACTTTGAAGGAAGATGAGAAAGTATATGGGTATATAGACTCGAGAGCGAGCTGTCATTGTTATCCCAGTCACTAAGACTACAGTTGCTTTTGCTAGCAAAGTGAATGGTAGAGATCATAGGAAAGGAGATAAAAAATGAAAATCGCTCGATGGAAAGCATGTGGAACGATATATAAGGCTGAGATTGACTAAGGTTCGATGGAGAAAATGATGCCTAAATTACCTTTCTTTAGATTGAGAATTTGGAAAAGAACCTTAGAGGTATTGAATTCATTGAGGAAGAGAAGCGACTCTAATAGCTATTAGCCTGAAGAGACTGTCGATGATTAATGAAAGGTCACCAAAGGAAGAATGTCCCTTGAAGACATGATATTTGCCTGGATTGTCGTTGTTGAATTGTTTCGTGGAAAGTACCTTTCTGAGGTTACTCGAGAGTAAGGATTGCCTGAACTTTAATAGCTTTGAAAGGACCTGAGGAACGATGATCATTATGAGACATAGTTCTCAAGGTCGTCTAAGCGTATTAAGGGTGGTCAAGGACCCTTTAAATGAGACGTGAAGTCTTTGAGTGGATTGGAATTGAAAGCCTTATGGCTAATTGTTATTCTTGAATCTGATGAACCGTAATGGACATCAAAGAAAGAAGTGGATGATCGGAAGAGGAATAAGTAAGAGAATTTCTGTTCATGGATTGTGAGAAAAGAGAACTTCACTTTTGGAACATAGAATGTGTCTGTAAGGAAATGTTGTTACTATGACATAAGGCTTATGGTGATTCACCTTTTGTTGTCATGAGGAATAATAAGGAGACTGATGTGTCAGTCTGTCAGACCCTGTGGATTTTATGATATTAATTGAGGTTGAATCGAAACTACTAAAAGTGGCATTGCGATTTATCACCCCTAGAGAATAGGACAATCGTCCTTAAGCACAATTGGATCATAACATGATCATTGATGAAAGAAAGGTGAATGGACTTGATGGTCCTAGTTACTTGCGATTTTAATGAATTGATGGATGACCAAAAAGGGTGCTTAGATTGTTATCGCAAGGCGACTTGAGGAAGTCGAATTGAATATCTGAAATTTGAATTTGTGGAGACCGAGAAGAATGAAACTTGTCACTTGAAGTGGCTGAACTATTGGAAGGAGAATGTTAAAGTGTGGTGGCATTAGAATCTGGAAGTAAGGAAACTGTCGTGGGCGAGACTCCAAGATGGATGTCCTCTAGGATAAGAAAGACAAGGTGGATTTAAAGTAAAAGAATGCCACTGAAGTGTATGGCTTCCTTCATAGGGTAAGATATCCTAGTGTGGAAGGAAGAAAAAAAATGCCAATTGTCTTGGTGCAAAAATGAAACATCTAGACTAACGAGGAGGACGCAAGCTTGAATGGTTTTTGCAAGTCAAGTCCGAGAAGCTGTCCTGTGAACAACTTTGAATTCTAGGATGGTGTCGAGGTTCAGTTGAATGGACGAAATTAAGATAAGGTTGCATTAGCTGGTTGTGAAACCAAGAAGTCAAGACACTAATACTTCCCGAGAAAAGAGGGACAAAATGTTGTATAGTTCAAGTGGGAACTCATGAGAGTAGAAGGCCAAGGTTTGAGCTCTCAAGTGAAAAGTATGAAGAACAGATTGAAGATTCGACACCTGATAGAAAGAAACTGATAAAAGTCAGATTGAGTATCTAATGAATAATTGGATTGATCATTACCGTCCTTAGAGATGATGAATATACTCGTTTAAGGAGTCGTAAGAAACATGAATAAATTTCGAGAGTATCTTACGGACTCTAAGGAAATGGTCGTTGTGTGCTGCTAATTATGAAGAGCACGAGTTGTGGGCCTGATGAGGTAAGATTCCTCAATAGTGAAATTTCTGGAAAATGAAATCTCTGTGGAGCCCTCTTGGAATGGAATAAGTGATGAATCGACTAAGATCGATGTGATTTGCGGAAATTGAAAGTTTCCTAGAATTGGTGAACTATTATGAATGTATCGGGGGAAGATTTTCCACAAAAGCAATTCCATGGATGAATGAATACAAAAAGAGTTTTCGAGAACTTAAGTCAAGTTGATGACTATGCCGACAATAGTGTTCCTATTTGGAATTAAAAAGGGGTCGAGTGAATCATAATGATGTGACGCAAAAAGAAAATTTGAGGCGTAGCAAGGCAAACTAAATTGGACTATGCGAATACGTCGTGATAGTAAATCTACATAAGTTGGAACGTATAATGCATGGTTGGAGTTGGCTTGCAAATGTTCTTGCGACGAAGTTGGAAAACACGACTCGCATGGAGAGGTTTCAAGTTTACACAAACCATAAGAATTTAAGGTATGTGGTTTGCCCAGAAAAAAATTGAATGAGGAACAACATGTGTGAAGGAGATTACTTAAGGACTAAGGATGAAATATCCTATATCGCCTAGAAAAGGGTGATGTAAGTAGCGAATGCATATAAGTGAAAATTGAGCATTGTGCATTTGGCGGATAAAGGATAGGCTTTGCCAAGGAAATAAGAGATTCAACTCTTAAATTGGAAGGTTGCCAATTGACTAGTTTGATAACTACCTAAAGCAGCAAGCTTGAAATTAGAAAGGAATTGAGATGCTGCGATGAACAAACCCTGACATTTAAGTTGTTATGGAAATGGATAGAACAGGGAGGAAATCTAGATTTTCCAATACCTGGGAAAGAAAACTCAAAGTTGATGGTAGAAACCTTAAAGTCCCATGAGCGAGAGAATGAGTCCAATATTGAAGAGGAACTCATAGAAATGACCTCATCAAAAATTCAAAGGGAGAATTATGGTATCCTTGGGATGGCACAAAGGTGTGCCAAACTTGCATCGATATTATCGTTAGAATGGACTGAAAATTTGATTAGTCGAACATGAGCTCAAATATTAAACGTGCCAACAAGAAAAAGACATGCCCTTGAAAGGATTGATACGCCGAATGGTATGGACATTAAAGAGTGCATTTTGGCGAGGGTTAGTAATAATGGTGATGGACAAATGAAAAAGATAAGGTGAACGCTCGAGGATGAGCTGCTGGCAAATGATATGAATACCAAAAGAGAATGGAGAGAAGCCCATTGGATTGAGGGCTGAAAGAGACAAGTCCTAGAGGAAAGATAGTTGGGTTTGAAAGGACGAGCAAGATCGTCAAGTCATGAAAATGATTATCCGGAAGAGTGAGGGTACACCGAGGTGCCGATACCCCAAAGGATTGGATGAGTTGGAAAGTTGCGAATTTCGAGGACGAAATTTCTTTAAGGGGGGAAGAGTTGTGACATTCTGATTTCTAGTCAATTTTAGGCTCATTAATGAGAAGTGTATATCTATAGATGTATTTCAGTCGTATTCCGCTCGAATCTGATCAATTCGAGTAGACTGACCAAAAGGGAAAGGCTAATGCGAGACGAGGTACGTGGACCCAAGGAACTCGGATAGGAAACGGCGCTTTAGCCATAAGAATTGTCGAGGGAACTAGCGATAGACCCTCACAATTACATGACAACCAAAGCCGCCCCGAATCGACAAGCCCTAAACATGATATAAATTACGGGGTCGATACGCGTAATGTCTACAAAAGCCACCCGTCGGTTCGGGATAAACTAGAACCATGTCTGATAGAGAAAACTATCAGAAACGAGCCTTGAAAGATTGAAAATGGAAAATCAAGAATTCCAACGTTATTTGGATTGGCCGTCGCCCTATCGAAGGATTCCAAAACGAGAAAAACGACATTCTGAACGTCGGGGGTAAAATTACCTTTTTGCCCCTCAAGCTTAGAACTTTGCCCATGCATTTGAAGAAGGGCAATTTGGTCATTGAACCCTCCCAAGAGCTGTCAAAAAAGAGAGCCAAAGATGGCCATTGGATCACCTTGGAAATGCAAGAAGACAAGTGGCAAGAGATGGTGTAAAGAGTGGTCAAATCTACTATGCCCAACCTACCATTCAAAGCATTCACTCAAGTCTTGAATATAAGTCTTCTCACTCTCTCTCCTCACTCATTTGGCCTACCACACCCCCACAAAACCACCGAGAACCTCTCTTTTTCCTCCCTTCCTCACTCTACGCCGGCGACCAGAACTGAAGTCGTTGTTCGACCATTTCGGCGACCACCTCCGGCCACCACCTGGACCCCGGCCGATCATACCAACCTAGATCTATGTCTTGCTAACCTCCTTGAAGTGGAAGCATGCCATTTGGAGCACAGAGGAGCTTCGGCCAAGCGTTTTCCCGGGAGTCGACGGAAACTGACTCAACCTGAGGTAGGTCCGATTTTTGACTCTTTTGATGGCTGAATTCTTGGAGTTGTGGGCTAATTTTGTGGAGACTCAGTATACATGTGTAGGATTCTGTGACAAAAATTGGGGCTCAATTTGATAAAGTTTTGACCATGAACCGGCCTGGTGAATTTTTCCAAGAATCTGCCCGAAAGACCGAAGTGGACGATCCGGCGACCTTGGGCGAGTTTTCGACGACCAATCGACTCTAAACTCACGGTGAACCTCCAAAATCCTTAGTTAGACATGTTAAGAGGTAGGATAGTGCATAAATATTGGAATTGGAGTGGAGTTAGGGCCGGTTGGCCCCGCCTTACACAGAACCGAATGGGACCGGTTCGGTGCTGGGCCAAACCGATTCTATTGAAGGCTGAGATTCGCGAGTTTGAGCTGCAATTTGATGTTTAAGATGCGATGAGATGTTGAGGATTGAGTTATGGATGATTGGGATTGATGGACTAAGGAATCGGATATGGAAATTGACAAAACTCGTTGAAATTCTAGGTTGTGCGCCGAGTTCACCCTTGAACCCTAAGAGGCCGAAACTTTGATGACCCAAGAAGTGAATTTGGTGCTAGCAAGCGCAAGGTAAGGGAATTCCTAACCTTATACTAGGAAGATTGGACTCAATTGGGTGAGTCGAAGGTTAAATCGAATGAATTATGAGAGTTTGTTCAAGTGGGTAGCTTGGTTGTATCCTAAGATGTTATAGGATGGTAGTGTATATCATTATCTATGCCAGAGTCATTTGCCATATCTGGATATCATCTGATTTGCTTTGCATGCCATGAGTGTTAATTGTGCTTGAGTTGCACCCGTGTTTGTATGCGAAATGAAGTGAGGTAATATGGCATAAGCATAACATGGCGAGGCCTTGAGGCGTGTGAGACGTGGAGCGGGAGATGGATACCCTGATGCGACGAGATCACGGGGTGGAGTTGACATATGTGGCGCCCTACGGGGTTGAGTTGGCCACGGTCCTGATACGAATTATTCGCAGGACGGAGAGGTCCTGAGGCGTATGAGACGCGGGGCGAGAGATGGATGCCCTGATGAGACAAAATCGCGAGGTGGAGTTGATGATGTGTGGCGCCCTGATGGGACGAGATCGCAGGGTTGAGATAGCCACAGTCCTGATGGAAACTATTCGCGGGACGGAGGTGTGAGAATACCCTGGTGTGACAAGATCGTGGGGTGGAGTTGATGTTGCGTGGCGCCCTGATGCGACGAGATCGCGGAGTTGAAATAACCATGGTCCTGATGCGAACTATTCGCGGGACAGAATTTATGAGACGATGATTTTGCTTGAAGATTCATCGGAACCTGATGCGTTTACGCAGGTTACCGATGACGATCCGATGCGTTTACGTGGATCGAGCCTGATGCGATTTATCGCGGGCTAAAAATTGAGGCAAACAGGAGGAGATGGTTGTGATGAGATGGCATGTTGTTGTTTTATTGATTTGTACTGGATATGTCTATGAGTTTATGAGTTTGAATTATTGGATATATGACTGCCTGAGTGGACGGTCGACCTAAATTAGGGTTAGGACCCACCTTTCTAAGATTTATATCTCACCCTAGTGGGGGCTTCGTTTTTCAGGTTCCAGACGGAGGTAACGTGAGCTTGCCAAGGATCGGCATTGAAAAGATAGTGGACCAATCGTATTTAGATTGGATTTGCCTTTTTAAATTAGGGCTTGTACTTCGGATTGATGAATTAGGAATTGATCTTTTAGTAATTAGTTAATCAGATTTTGATGTATCTGTCAAAAGTCATCGGTTGTTGATTTATTTGTGAATGGAGATGGCATCGCTTTCACGTGCGTATTTTGTAAAGAGTTGTAAGTAATTGGCCATTGGATCTTGGAGCTTGAATTGAAAACGGCTTGATGGGATGTACGCGTGCTCGCCGGATTCAGGGCGTGACAGCATCGCTTCCACATGCGTATTTTAAAGGAGTTATAAGTTATTGGCCGCTGGATCCTTGAGCTTTCAGAAAAGTACGGCTTGGTGGGATGTTCGCGCGCTCGCTGGGTTCGAGGCGTGACATCCCCGTTTGATTTGGTATCAGAGCAAGGTAAGCTCGATCCGATGCGATTGAGATTTGAAGTGATAAGGAGTGATGACTTGGAGACAATTAGATATTGAGGCCTATAGGACTAAGCAAGGATCATTGAATCTTGAGGATGGTAGGCTTGAACTTATGTACACTTTAATGGTCATAGAGTTGACTTTAATGGATGATCTCGAGTTATGTGGTGATTAAAGTTTAAGTGGAAGCAAGCTGGGATTGGAGAGTCATAAGCATGGATTTTGAGGTAGTAATTGTGCTTGAGGATAATAGGGAAGTGCTTATGAATGAAAGGTCAATTGAGGTGTGTGATTGTGATCTTGATTTGTTAATGACCCCAACTCAAGAAGTACGAGTTATAAAGAGACAGCTAGTATTGGTGGATTCAGGCTTGAACTACGTGATATCTTGATGGTTTTAGTTATCAATTGTTATTGACAACATTGGATGATATAAGTTGATATAAATACTAGTATCTGAATTGAAGATCAGTTGTGATCGGATGCATAGGGATTTGATTTGAATGTTGACTAGACTTGAAATATATAATGGAATATAGGCCAGTGATCTGTGAGATATGACGGTCATTGGTGGAATTAGAAATCTTGAATGGATAGGAATTGATCTGAAGGTAGTTTTGATAAAACAAGTGATGAGGACGATCATGTTGTGCTTATATTTATGGCTTGAAACGAATGTTGATGAGGGTGCATGCAGTGACTTATTGCTGTTGGACTTAATAAATCATCGCCTGGTATAGGACAAGTTGATAGGATACCTATAAATTGTAATGAAATATGGTATGGGACATGTGGAGCGGGGCTTTCTCCGTAGATGTATGACTTGGGATAACCTGCAACGGCCAGATCTGATGAAGGCGGGAAGTGATCGTCGGGATAGAGAGGTCCGGAGAAGGATCAGCTCCTTGCAGGCTTCTAAGATGGCAAGAAGCAGGAATGACCCAAGTCATAAGTCGAAAGGGGAAGCCTAGGTATCAGGTTGAGTCCAATTGTGAATAAGGGATGTGCGGCACGGGGTTGATTCTCATCAAGGATGATTGAAAGTGGCATGACCTGTATGATGGCGCCTATGAGTGGCATGGTTAAAGGCGTCGTGCTTGAAAGTGGATGCCCTTGGAAAAAGAAAGGCGATGGTTGTGATGGGCTTGTTAGGCATGTTTGATTATTAACCTCATGTGATTGGCTTGGCTAAGGTATGATTGGGAGGTTAGATGACGTAAGGGGTTTATACCCGTTGAACCGAGGCATGTTGAGATGAGATATTATGTTGTGACTATGCTAAAGTGGCAGGTGCCTTTAGGCCTAGAGTATGAGCTTTTGACCTAGTGAATCGCTATCTTGAGTGCTTGATTGATAGTTGCCTAGTTGAAGCTGGCCTTGCAGTGGTCGTTAGTTGAGAAGTTGCCTCGTTGAGGCTAGCTGAAGGAATGATTGCTGACCAAGAAGGATTTGGGATCCTCGAATAATTGGCGATTAATTGAGAATTGCCTAAGAACTATTAGAGGGTTAGTTGATGGTGAAAGATATTGAGATGAGCAGCCGAAGACTGATAGACTTGAGTAGATGACTTAAGTTTTTTATTCCTGGAGGGAATCATAATGGTTCGAGTAGCTTGAGAACTTAATGAGGTTGAGCGACCAAGGGCTGGTGGTAGAAGTACTTAGGCTCAAGTGTATATGATATGAGAGATCCAAGAACTGATATGGATCATGAGAATTGAGTAAAGATAGACAATTGGAGTACGAGTACCAAAGGTAAATATAGCTTGATCTGTTAATCATACGAGACCCAAGAGCTGAATGGGTCGTAGGAACTTTGAACGGAAATGAGGAAATGGTTGGTTAAGCAAGCTCGAGGAGGAGCTACCAAGATTCTCTAAGTCACGATGGTGATAAATGCTAGTGCTGATGAGTCAAGGCGATAGAAGTCACGAGAAAGGTGACTCTAAGTCATTTCATTCACGAGAAAAGTGAATGCATGGGAAGAACCATGAGAGTTCTGAAAAGCTTGTGAAATAGTGAATAAGAATGAGAATGACTGAGTTTGATAGAAGAATGAAAGTTGAAACTGTCTCCCTCTGGATTAAGGACCTTAATGAGAAAACCTTCTAAGTCACGAGAAAGTGACCCCGGCAGTACTAGCCCTAAGAGGCTATTGAGGATTGGTGAAAGGTCACTAGAGGAAGGATTTCCTCGGAGGCATGAGATCTGCCTAGACTACTTCTATTGAGTTGCTCGATAGGAAGTATTATCCTGGGATTGCTTGAGAGCAAGGGTTGTTTGGATCCTAACACTTTTATAAGGATCATAGGATGATCGACCGATGTGAGACAGAGTTCTCAAGATCGCGTAAGCATATGATAAAAGTGGTCAAAGACCTTGAATAAGATGAGTAAGTCCCTGAGTGGATTGGAGCTTGAAAACCTTGTAACTGGTTGTTATTCCGGATTTTGAGGAATGGTGATGGGACTTAACAAAAGAGGAGAATAATCGAGAGACTTATGAATAAGAGAACTCATGCTCATGGATTACGAGCAGAGAGATGTTCATTATGGATAGGAAGCGTGCCTACGGGAAATGGTTGATTACCTGGATGTAAGACACATGGTGGAAAATGAGTAGCCCGTCTTTTCTGTTCTGAATGAGGTCGAGGAAGAATCGATATGCTAGATTGCCTGAAGTTAATGATTTCCTGGGATCGGTTGATTGAATTGGAACCATAAAGAATGAAATCATGAGTTACTATTCCCTAAAGAATAGGGCATTGTTCTTAAAGGGTGATTGGACCATGAATTGGTCATTGACGAAAAGAAAAGTGAACGAACTTGGTAGTCCTGATTGGTTGTGATTCCAGTGGATGATGTAGTAAATGAAAAGAGTGCTTAGAGAATACTTGCAAGGTAATTTGAGGTAATCAAATTGACCACTCGATAAGTGAGCTAGTGGAGACTAAGGACGAACAGATATTGTCGCTTGAGGTGACTGAGTCATAGAAAAGAGAATGTGAAACATGGTGGCATTTGGAATCCTGGAGTAAAGGTATCGCCGTCGACGCAGACTCCAAGGTTGACGTCGTATGAAATAGAAAGGACAAGGTGAATTTGAAGTGAGGAAATGCCACGGAGTTGTGTAGTTTCTTTCTTAGGATAAGAGACCCTATTGTAAAAGGAAGAAAAGCTCTAAATTGTCTTAGTATGATGATTGAGCGTCTGTACCGAGAAAGAGGACGCAGAACTTGAGTGACTCCTGAAAGCGAAATCCGAGAGACAGTCTTGTAGACAATGTTGAATTCCAAGATGATATTGACGTTCAGTGGAACGAACGGAATTGGGATAAGGTCGCCTAAGTGAGTATGGAACTCAGAAGCTAAAACACTAACGTTTCTCGAGAGAAGAGTGACAATGATAAGTAAAATGTCGTGCGGTTCTAAAGGAGACCCATGACTACCGAGAGCCAAGGTATGAGCTCTCAAGTGAGAAGTGCGAGGAATAGTTGGAAGATTCGACACTTAGTAGAAAGAAGTTGATAATGGTCGAATTGAGTACTCAAGGAATGATTGAGTTGGTCGTTACCATTTCGAGAGGCGATGGTTGAACTCATGTAAAGAGCCATGAGAAACATAAACAATTATGAGGATGTCATATGGGCTCTGAGGAAATGTCTATTGCGTGCTAAATGTGAAGAGCGCAAGTTGTGAACCTGATGAAGTAGGATTCACACATTGAAATAAGTGATAAATCCTTTGAGGATTGGAATAAAAGATGAATCGACTATAGTCGATGTGAGTTGCGGGAAGTTGAAATTTCCTAAAATTGATGAATTGCAGTAGGCGGATCGTGGAAAGATTCCCCACAAGAGCTGTTCCATTGGTAAAATGGGTCAAGGATGAGATATAACACGAGTGGATGAATGAACGTAAAGGGAGTTTTCGAGGACTCGAGTTAAGCTAAGGACTATACTATTTATGACGATTCCAGTTAGAAATGGGAACGCATATGAGGGTCGCAATGACGAGGCAAGAATGAAACTTAAGGCATGGCAAGACAACCGGAGGTGGGCATTCCACATACACCGCGATGATAAAGCCATAGGAGTTGGAATGCTTAGATCATGATTAGAGTTGATTTGCGAATATTCTCGCAACAAAGTTTAAGAAACCTTGCTTAAGTGGAAAGAGGTTTGAGTTAATATCTACCACAAGAAAATAACGTAGTAATTTCCCTAGAAAAATTGAATGAGAGGCAACGCTGAAGGATGAAATTGCTTGTGGATGTAGGAGCATTGTTTGTGCAAGGGAAGACCTCGAAGTTATGTGAACTATAAGAGATTGAAAGCATGGACTGTCAAAAGGAAATTGGTGGAAAGGCACGTGGAACGAAGAGACCACCCAAACGTTGTTAAACGATAACCATATTGCTAAGGATGGGTGAATTATCTAGCGGATGCTTATAATTGAACTTTGAGCATTGAGTAATTGACAATGGAGGGACAGATCTTCCCTCGAGAAATAAGAAATTCAACTTCTAAATTGGAAGTTCGCTAATGGACTAGTATAATGGCTACTAGAAACACCTAGCCTGAAGGCCAGAAGGAAATTGAGGTGTACCATGATTAAACACCAATACTTGAGGGATTATAGGAATGGATGAAACCCTTGAGGCCTATGGATGAAACCCTTGAGGCCTATGGATGGAAGTACGAGTCCAGTATTGAAGAGAAACTTAAGGAAATGACCTCATCGAGATTCCAAGGAGAATTATGGTGTTTCTGGGGATGGCACAAAAGTGTGCCGAGATATATATATATATACTACCGATGATAAGGATTGGAAGGGGAAATTAATCTATTGCATGGTCGAGCGTTGGACATGTCAATAAAAGAGAAGAACATCACCATGAAAGTCGAAGGACCACCTTGATCCAAGGGCATGTTCGGATGGAATCGAGAATGGATTACTATGGAAGTGATCATGTAATTGTTTAAAGAGTCAAGAGGGCCATAACTCGATTTGGTTAATGGAGGACAAGTTGATAAAGCCCTTGAATCTCTGATGGTGTGAAAGGAAGCTTAAAAGGAGTTATACGTCGAATGGTATAGACGTTAAAAAATGCATTCCGACGAGGGCCAGTATTAATGGTGATGGACAAATGAAAGAGATAATGTGAACATTCGAAAACGAACTACTAATAGATGTTAGGAGTATCGGAGGAGAAATGAGAGAAGCAAATAAGATTGAGGTCTGAAGGAAACAAGTCCTGGAGAAAGATGGCTTTAGGTCGGAAAGGACAAGTAAGATCGTCAAGTCATAAAAAGGAATTGGTCGGGGGAACGAGGATGTGATGAGACACCAATACCCCAGAGGACTGGATGGTTAGAAGGTTGTAAATTTTGAGGACGAAATTTCTGTAAGGTGGAAGAGCTGTGACATTCTGATTTTCAGTCATTTTCAGACTCATTAATTTGAAACGAGTCTTGAAAACTGAAAATGGGGAATCAAGAATTCCAACATCACATTCGGATTGGCCGTCGCCCCATCGAAGATTATTGGGACGAGAAAAACGACGTTCTGAACGTCGGGGGTAAAATTACCATTTTGACTCTCAAGCCTAGAACCTTACCCAAGCATTTGAAGAAGGGCATTTTGGACATTTAACGCCCTCAAGGCTGCCGAATTCAAGGAGGATTATTGGCCATTGAATCATGCATGATTGACATTGAGGACAAGTGTCAATAGATGGTGTAAAAAGTAGTCAAGTCAACTTTTTCAAACCTACCATTCAACCATTGACCAAGGCTTTGTATATAACCATTTTCTCTCTCTCTTCACTCCATTTGACCGGCCATTGAACCCCAAGACCACCGAAAACCATCTCCTCCTTTCCTCTTCAATCTGCCGCCCGACGACTAGATCTGCCGTCTCTGTTCAGTGCCGTTGACGACCATTTTTGGCCACCACCTGGACTCTGGCCGACCATACCAATGTAGCCCTATGTCTAGTCGACCTCCTCGAAGTGGAACCGAGGCATTTGGACCACCGAGGAGCTCCGGCCAAGTGTTTTCCCGAGAGCCGACGGAATCCGATTTCTGACCCTTTTGGAGGTCGAATTGTTGGATTTTTTAGGTCAAATTTTATGGAGATCTAGTAGACATGTGTCTGAATCTGTGGTAAAAATTTGAGAGTGATTTGAAGAAGTATTGACCTCGAAATGGTCTTGCAAATCTTGAACAGAAAACTGCCAGATTTTGACCTTGGGTGAACCGGCGACTTTCAACGGGATTCTGGCGACCAATCGACTCCAAACTCACGGTGAGCCTCACAAACCCTTAGATAGACATGTTAAGATGTAGGATAGTGAGTAGATGAAGGATTTGATGAAGGTTTAGGGCTGGAAGTGCACGGTTTGCACAGAACAGAAATGAACCGGTTCGGTTCTGTGCAAAACCGATTCTGGTGGGAGCAAGAACAAATGATTATGGGACTCAAATTGATGTTTAATACATGTTTAGATGATGAGGGTTAAGTTATGGATAATTAGGGTTCATGGATTGAGGAATTGAGTATGGAAAATTGACGAATCGGTTAAAATTCCTAGGTTGCGCGGTGAATTGAGCCTTGGACCCTTGGAGCCAAAAGTTGTAGGGGGATTCAAGAAGAAGTTTGTGTAATCAAACGTAAGGTAAGGGAATTCCTAACCTTATGCTAGAAATATTGGACTCTATTGGGAGAGTCAGATGAGGTTAAGATGATTTTCTTGAAGAGTTTGGTTTGATTGGCCTTGTGAATGCCAAAAGAGTGTAATTGATTTGAATAATTGAGCATGCATGACTCTTGAGTAATGACCTCATTTGTATGTGTATTATATCGCCTTGCATGCCATGAATCTTTGAAATGTGCCTAAATTGCACATGTCGTCATGTATGGAAAACGAATTGAAAAGCATGGCATAAGCATGACACGGAGAGGCCCTGAGGCGTATGAGATGCGGGGCAGGAGATGGATACCCTGATGCGACGAGATCGCGGGATGGAATTGATGATGTGTGGCGCCCTGATGCGATGAAATAGCGGGGTTGAGATAGCCACGGTCCTGATTTGAACTATTCACGGGACGGAGTTATGAGATAGTGATATTGGCCAGGAGATTCATCGGAACCTGATGCGTTT
Organism: Rhodomyrtus tomentosa; assembly: GCA_028455895.1. NCBI lineage: Eukaryota > Viridiplantae > Streptophyta > Magnoliopsida > Myrtales > Myrtaceae > Rhodomyrtus > Rhodomyrtus tomentosa. The sequence goes on from JAPCWY010000007.1 coordinate 29,103,766, forward strand.
ACGCGGGTTGCCAATGATGGTCTGATGCATTTACGCAAATCGAGCCTAATGCAATTTAAATCGCGGGCTAGAGATTAAGGCAGGCGGAGATTGGTGGATGTGGTGAAGTGGCAGGCCGAGTGTGCATGATCATCCGAGGGTGAGTGTGGTCATCATTGCATGCCTGTCATCTGCATGTTGTTGTTTTATCGATTTGCGCTTGATATGCCTGTATGATTATGAGTTTGAAATATCGAGATAGATGACTGCCTGAGTGGACAGTCGACCTAACCTAGGGTTAGGACTCACCTTACTGAGATTTATATCACACCCCAGTGGGGGCTTAATTTTTCAGGTTCCAAGCGAAGGAAGCGCGAACTTGCCAAGGATTGGCACTTGAAGGCATAGTTGATCTACTGTACTAAAGAGGGTTGCAAGTTATGGATTTACATTTTGTGATATTATGGATTGTCCTTCTGATTGGTAGATTATTTGGAATTGAACTGTTATGAATTGGTTCATGAGATTTTGATGTATCTATCCTAAGTCATCGAGTGTTGATTTATTGGTATGAATGGAGTTGGCATCGCTTGCGCATGCATATTTTAAAGGAGTTGTAAGTTATTGGCCGCTGGATTCTAGAGCTTTCAGAAAATTACGGCTTGGTGGGATATTCGCGCGCTCGCCGGGTTCGGGGCGTGACAACTGTAGTTACTTTAATTTAATCATTATTACTTTATATCAATCCCGGTTAGATTAGATTAACCATAGTTACTTTAATTTAACTAAAGTTACTTTTAGATAACCATATATACTTTTAAATAACTGTATTTACTTTATGATTAACTATGGTTGATTTAATTAACTTAGGTAACATTAATTAATCATGGTCGGATTATTTACCTGAGGTCGGGTTAAATGAATATCGTGGTGCTAATTAACTGAAGTTTGTTAATTAACTAAAGTGAGTTAATTAAGGATGGATTAATTAAATAAGATAAAATTAATTAATTAATTATAATTAAATTATTTATCTATTATTGAATAATTAATTACTTAACAATTAATTGTGTTGAATTAATTAACTATTGTCGAATAATTAATTAAATAATTAATTAACTATTATTGGTTGATTATTCTTGGGTGATTAATTTTGAATGATTGTTTGATGTTCGTTGGGTGGCTTGATTGTTGAGAATTTTATAAATGAGATGAGTAATCACCCTGTTTATAGATAAAAAGTCAGGTGGATAATATGCGTTCATATGGAGTTTTAAGCATTAAAATGGCATTGAGCCAAGTTTTGAGCACGATTTGTATGCATTGGATTAAATGCGAAGATATAAATTGACTTGATTGTTTGGAGTACTTGTGTGGTCACATGACGGTTAACCCAATTTGTTCGTGCTTTGTCGATCAAAATCACATGACTTATTAGATGCGCAATAGCCCGTGTTGTCGGGCTAGCCTGATGTCGATCGCAGCAAGTTGTGGATCGACGCTCCTTACAGGAATACCTTATATGTCCATGTCGTGTCGTCCGAAATCACGTGGCCTATCAATTGTCGTCACCAAGAGTAATGGGATGAAGCCCGGTTATGTCAGAAAAGCACCAACTATCTAGTGTGTGTTTAGTGTGCCAGGCCGAATGACCATTAATAACTAGAACACGTGTGATGTATTGTGCATAAAACTATGATGAGTGTTCTGATTGCGTGCCTTGGTTTGTGTGCGACTGACATAAAATGAATTGTTTATTGTGTAATAACATGAGTTTGGGAACAATTGGTCTGCAATCTCAAGCGATCTCCTCAAAGACAATGTTATTAAAACAATGAGCTTAACAACAAAATGGAGCTACCATACTTCCCACAAATCACACAACTCATTATGGGATGAAGCAAACAAAATTTTCAATTGAAACACCATATGCAAATAGCTTGTCCCCAGCCTCCCTTCCGATCGCATGAGATCCAAAATCTAACTATCTGAAACCAAATGAAGCAACAAACTAATATTAGTTCTAGAGTAAAATTATTGTTAACTAAATTGAAACAATTAATAGAAAGACTCACCAAAAGCGTCTAAATTCCACTTCAACTGGGACGCTTTATTTACCAAGGATTATATCATCATTAAGACAATTCATATCTAAATAAAAAAGAAGATATTAAATAGAGCATTCATTCAAAATATATGCAAATGAATTACAATGTATAAACATACAAACATATAAACATCAGTACTCCAAGAAGCTAAATATCTTTGATTATTAGCTCATAGTGTTGATTTCTTTCCCACATGTTAAAAAAAAATTCAGACTGACGCTGCTTCAGTACTCCAAGAAGCTTCCCTATATATCAAGCTCCTTCAAGAACAAATTCTGGTAATGTATGATCTTCATCTACCTTGTCCAAGCAGTAAATGATCCAAAGAATCAAACATCAGAGAACAAAAAACAGACCGACCCTTTTCATCTTGTTTTGATCCCACATTTATCAGGTCCTGTTTCAGATTATGCATGCCGATGAACTTCCAGCGAAAGCTGAATTTACCCGTAAAAATCACTGATGATGCTCCCTAATTTATGCCGTGTCGCCTACAAAATCTTTTCCATATGCTAAGTAACTCATATAGTAGCATCAGAGCCCTCCAACCACAGGTACTCAATCGCTGGCATTCACTAATTTTTCTGTAATATATAATAGAGCTTTAACCCGATATGCTAGTTTCACAAATGTAACGTATGCACGACATTTTTTCAAGTTTCAGCAAGGAAAGACACTTAAAAAGAACTTTGGAGCACCAGAGAGATTTTACTTCTACAGTTCTCTCTAATCTGATTATGTCGTGCTTTTCTCGCAGCCGTGCATTGATGTAGAGGATGACGGGGAAAGGAAACTTGATTTACAAAGCAGAGGGCTCTGTTTGGTTCCGGTATCATCGATTCACGAATGGTCGAGAAAGAACCGCGCTGAAGCTCACAGTCATACGGTTCATCAAGGAAGTTGGCGAAATTGTTATTACGGGACTTGTCATCCAAACTTTTTTAAGAGCTGATTAAGCATCACCCGCGGGAGATACAGTTCAAAGAGAAAAATGGTAACGGGGTATGATTGGTCAAATAACCTTTTATTAACTCTAGGAAGAGGGGATCAGAACTAGTTGAAGAAGGTCTCTAGGTGCCTCCTTAACTCGTTGAAGCTTAGAGATATTTACAAGGGCAGATTGATGCATCTTTTTTTGGTGATTCATTAAGCTTTCTGGTTTGCGCTCTCTCTCTCTTTTGCGTGCCGCCTGTGCATATTTCAAGGAAGAAACAACAAAATAAGGAATCTCGGACCAGACTTGGAACATAGTAGATGATCAACTAGACCAGTATAACCATATACTACCTTAGAATTTCAAGCAGTACTGGGCGATTCCTTCTTGAACAGGAGAAAAAAGCTGTCGACTTGACCGTATAAAAAAACAAAATCGACCCATAAAATCATCTAACCTCGGGCGCCGTTGAGGGATGGCCATCCGACGTCGTCGAGGGATGGCCGTCGCGTGTCGTTAAGGGATTTGTTCCTATTTGAACAGGGAAAAAAAGGCCGTCAAATTGATTGTCTAAAAACAAAATCAACCCATAAAATCAACAAACCTCAAGCGCCGTTGAGGGATGGCCATTCGACGTCGTCGAGGGATGACCGTCGGGGGTCGGGGAGGGATGTTCGTCCGTCGCGCGTCGTTGAGGGATGGCCGTCCGACGAGGCCATGGACGCGAAGGAAGGGCCGTCGTTGAGGGGCTGGAGAGGGACCAAACCCCGGTGGACGGTGAGGGATGGCCGTCGGGCCTGCTGCGTTGGGAGGTGTCAAAGTCGCGAGAGAGCAGGATATCGTCGGGATTGAGGAAGAATTCAAGAAGAATTGCGTAAGGTGAGAAATGAGGTCCGAAGGAATTAGGAAATTAGGGATTTTAAAAATCGATTATGGTTCCTGCTACAGTTCCAGTCCGGCTCCACATGGAACCGAGAACCGGAACCCCCGGTTCTTCAATATGCGGAACTGAAAATTGGAACCGAGCACATCAGAATCGGGAACCGGATCAGAACCGCCGGTTCGGTTCTTCGATTCTCGGTTCTACCCTGGAACTATGCTCACCCATACTGAGCGAGGCCCGCTCAGCAATCCAACTGTTGGGAGAGGCCCGCTCGACACTTAGGCTGCTAAGAAAGGCCCGCTCGGCTATTGCACTGCCAAGGTGAACCTAAAATGGCAAAATCTTTTTTTGAACCTATTTCGGTATTTTTTTTTTTTGGTTAAAGTACGTATAATTTCGGTAATTTGTTAAGCCTAAATTGGAAAAAAAAAAAAAAGCCCCATATAAAGCGTAGTTAAAAAACTTCGCCTTGCTATAAAAGTCATTGCATGAGAGTACAGAAAGATATAGGTCTAAAAAAACTTCGGCATTTTCGAGTTCAGATGCGATTTTGTCACAAAGCGTTTGGTCAAACTAACTCAAACTTTACGCCGCCACATAAATGACTATCCATTTCCCAAACTTACCGAATTTCCTATCTTTCGAGGTGTTAAACATGGAATGTATGCTCAAGACACTTTGATTTAGCTTTGAGAGATAATCACAGTGATCGGAGAATAATGAAAGGTTTCGTAGAATTGCACCTCAATTTTCAAAGAATCGAGATTACTCCACATGATACTTGTGTATCCACGCCGATCGAAAGCGAAATCATGTGCTCGGACTGACATTTGTATATTGGAAACTAAATTTGTCCTTTGAACTAGCGCGACCCGAATTCAAAATATCAAACTAATAGATTGCCAAGCCTCTAGGACAGGCTTCGCTCGAGCCTTCCTAAGCCCATACCAAATCGTGGCAGAATAATTTGAATTCAATCTTAGTATGATCGGGTGGCATGTGCGTAAGTGTACATGCATTGGAGTCGCTATCAATCTTTGAGAAAGGCAAATTAGAAACCTCGTTGGGCGATAGGAGAAGTCGCACAACTCATATGGAACCAGAGAAGTGGATATAGGGAAATTGTTACCTCAATGTCAATTATTGACACCCTTTCGATACCTAAGTTGAATGATTTTTCTAATGAGAAATTCATGCAAACGATTTGAGGTGAGGATCCTAAAATCTAGAACTTCATACAGACAGGAATGTCTAACCCATTAATCACCACCAATAAAGCACATACGCAAATCAAAGACCCAATGACGTGCGAATAAAACGAGTAAAAAAAACACATTGCAACCCTATTGGAGCTCTAATGGCTTAGAGAAAAGGGATTTAGAGTTCGGAAGGAGTTCGGAAATGATTTGGAGGCGATTTACCCATGGAGGCAAAATCGTCATTTTGAAAAAATGAGAGACAATTTGCCCGTAAGGGGAAAAATTGTCAATTTTTAAGGAATTAGGAGCCCCAGAACCTCAAAACAGGATTGGTAAGTTCAAATGACCCTTTTCCTATTTTCTGACATTTTCAAGATTTTTCTGAATTTTCAGAGTGGTTTACCATAAGGGGCAGAACCGTCATTTGGAGGAAATTTGAAGGCAAAATTATCAAAAATAGGATTGGCCCACTTCCTAATTTTTGGGATTTTTTTAATGATTTTTCCCCTTTTTTCGATTTTTTTATTATTCCTTTCTTTTTTTATTAAAATGATCTGGATCAGGCCAACAGACCCGGCCCGCGCCGTAGGCACTTACGCTGGGCCTTAAGGGCCTGAATTAGTCCAAGACCAAAACCAAACTTGAGGTAGGCCCATTCTCGTATTTTTAATTACTTTAAAAGGGCCCACCTTTTTATTAAAGCCCAATTTGATTTAAAGCTAGGCCGAACCCAATTTTCTTTCTATTCTTCCTCCAAAGGCTCATATATGACCAGATTTTTTAAAAATGAGCCCACACGCCAGCCCAAAAGCAAATTAAACCCAATCCGCCTGCTCATTCTCATCATCCACTTTTTCATTATGCTTTTATTATATTCTCTTGCCCTTCGGCCCCGCCCACCCCCAACGTGAAAACAGAAGGTTCACCAGCATTTTTTAGAACTACTAATCCAAATTATTCTTGTGAAACAAACATCCTAAAAAAACAAATCTAGTCAAGACAAACCCGTCACAGCATCCTGACGCGCTTCCAGATTCCGATGAAGTCTGATTTACCAGTTCAAACTCCGATCTAACCATAGGACAAGCATCAATAAAGGAAACTAACCTGAGCGGTTTGGACCGCGAAACATCATCCATACCAAGGCCACAAATTACAACTCCATCTCACCATCACACACATACACACACGGACCACACGCCTTTCAGCCGCACGTTCCGTACGAGCATGTTTCCTTTTTAACGTGAGGACTGGGAGAAGTTATTGAACTTCTCTTTGCTTGTTCCCTCTGAGGGGACTTTCAAATAGAATTGGGTTGGCTTGGGTCGAGCCCATTATGGGCAGCCCGACCCCAAAACCCGACATTGTAGGATCAATATGAAATTCAGTTCTGCCCTAGCTGATTTAGTTTTCAATTCTAGATAGGTAGGAAATCCTGCTCAATTGGAGCGAGCAGTTTCATTTTAGGATCGGTCCATGTTTTACCTAGAACCTATTCATTGGAATCGGTTCTCCAATTTTTGGAACCTAAAATCTACCATGCATACCAAGGAACCTAGAACATACTCATCGACATCGATTCTCCAATTTTTTTAACCTGAAATCTACCATGCATACCATGAAACATAGAACCTACCCTGTCCCAGATTATAAGGTCGGTTTCAAGATCTATCCAGATTCAATATATTCTCAATTGAACGATTGCAGTGAATTATTACCTCTAATGACCATCACTTACTATTGCAATCAACTGGCCACCACTCATATTTACACACATGAAGAATGTGAAATATTAACAGAGTAATAGTCTCAGTGGTATATATATCGCTCGAACTGGAAGCTCAAATTAGTTGTTTCATATTACATATTGATCATCGGATGCCATGGAATACCGCAAACCGCATAAAGACGTAAAACAAAAAAACAAAAAAACTTATTATTCGGAACCTACCGACCAGAACTAGTTCCCCAATTTTTAGATCCTAGAATGGGATTGGTTCTCACCGAACCGATTCTTCGATTTTTTATTGTACTCTAGAACTATGCTTACCCCTACTACTCAACCTCCATACTACTCAACCTCAATCAACTCTATGTGATTATGGTCATTATCCTCAGCTAGGCATGGTAGGTTTGAAGTTCCTATATATGTGGAACTTATTCTGATGGGTAAGTTCTAGGTGGAATCTATACAAAACCTAAAATCATTTCCCCTGTTATCTATCTTTAAACACTTCGCATTTCATGTGCTTTTCCCTTCGATATATTTCAATTCCTTGTAATTTCAATTCCACCATTCTTCTCATCCTCGCACTTATCCATAGACTCCTTCGCCCTATCTAGAGCCCTGTTTGCGCAGTTTTGAGTCGAAATGCCTCTGGATGATCACTCTACTTTTTTCGTCACCATCTGCTTCGGCACACCCATCGATCGATGTCACCAACAGCACCGAAGGTTGCTGGAGATCAACCTTAGCCTTTTGTCGTAGCAAGGGTGTTGCGAGATGGACAGACTAGAGGTACGAAATTCAGGTTTTCAATTGTAAGATATTTTCGACTATTGATTTCTCAATAAGGTAAACTGAGAAAGTTAAATTTGCCCTCAAAATTAGATCATCTTTGTCTTTGTATGCAATCTCTTTCATTGGACTTTGCTAGCATAATAGTCCTTGGGATGATCTAAAAATAACAATATTTTGTGAGCTATAAATTCTTAAGAAAATGGACCCCACAATAATTTACAATCAATTTTTAATTATTTTTTTAATACAAAATGAACCGTTAGCAAAATAGCCACCCAAAAACTATTATATCGGTGTTTATGTGAGAGGGTCTCCGCCATATCATGCCTTATCCGAGACGAATTGGGGGGCTCTTCGTGGATGATTCGCCAAATCTATCTCGGCATCGTATATTATGTAGTTAGAACCCCTAGCTCTCCTTGAAGTACCGAAGCACGTGCAAGACAAATGATGAAGTGAAATCTTTGAGTTCAAGTCAGATAGCTTGAAAGTAGTCAACGTCGTAAACAGTTCTGATCAGATTTTGTGGGAAGTTATTGCACTTATCTTAAAGTCTCGCGATTTACTAGGTGGGCTTCCTAAGGCATCTGTAGCCCGTATAGGTAGAAATGCCAACCAAGCAGAGCAAACTGGTGGCTAAAAGCTCAAAGAAATTCTTTCATTGGACTAGACAGGCAACCCACTCATAATTTTTGAAATTTACTTTGTTTGGATACCCTTTCGTCGGGTCCTTAACCTTAAATAATCTTAAAAAAATAAAATTAGTTTTTTTCTCGAATACTTTTTTTTTTGTTTTACTTCTTTAATGACTTCCTTGGCATGTTTCACGTGTATCTCAAAAACTCTCTCCCTTTATTCCATGAATAAATGTATAGCTTCCACCCAAAAAAAAAAAAAAACAATTACACCCCTTCAAGGAAAAAAGCAAACTCCTTTTCTTACTTAATTTATTGCAGCAGGTCGAGCAAATCCTTCAATTTACTCAAGAAACAATCCTTCTGCATGTTATCATCTCAAGGGTCTCTTTAGTTATTGCCCTCTCTCTTCTAGATCAAATCTTCCTTTTCTCTCCACATCTTCTTCCACAATGAGGAGATTCCACTAACTTGGTATGATCAGCAATCGCTTTTCGTCCTCCTGATCAGATTAGTCAGCATTTCGGAAGATCGCTTGGAGGTGGAAGCAGAGTCTCATTAGGGCCCTTCCCATTGTCCACCAAGAACGCCATTTTCAGCCCCCAAGTTGTGTGTACTTCCAGATGGCAGTGCATGAACCAGACTCCTATTCATTTGGAACCCAAGAAAGGATCTTGAATCGGTACGTTTATGAAGAATGTATCGCGATTCGACAGGAAAAGAAAACGGAGTTAAGTCGAACGTTTCTTGTTACCTGGATTGTCTGCTCTGAATCTGATAGCTACCCATCCACCAGATGGGACTCCAATGGTGTTCCTCTCCACCGGGTCAACCAGATTGAACTTCTTGGGATCCTTCTTTGGGTTATAGTTTCCCACTCCTCTGCCCACAGCGAAGAAGTTGAATCCGTGCAAATGGATGGGATGGGTCTCCGGCGCAATTACCCCAGTGTCCTGTAAAACAAGCTGGACCGTGGCGTTATACGGCAACCGGTAGACCTTCGTGCCGTTCATGGTCTGCATGTTCGCGGGCCCCGGCCCAGTGTAGTTGAACGGCATCGGAGGGTTGCCAGGAAAGTCAGTCGTGAAGACCCCGCTGATGTTGAAGAAATGAGCTTGCAGGAGGGCGATCGTCGGCATCACGAACGTGATGTTGTTCACAGCCGCCTCAACCCTGCTCCCGTTCGCGGCCGTGCAAGTGGGGCAGGGGTTGACCCCTAAGCCGATCGTGAAGAAGAGGTGTTGATCGACGGTCTTCGGGACCAGGGCTGGGTACTTCCTCGAGTTGAGGCTCCGGAGGGCGTTGATGAATTTGTTGGCCACCGCGGTGGCATTTTGAGGAGGCGCTTTGGTGAGCATGGTGGGGGTACTGGCGAGGGTGCCGGAGTAGTGCACAGTCGCTGTGGCGGTCACGTTGTCGATGGCCACGATGGGCGTTTCCATGAAAGTGGAGGCGGTGATCAAGTATTTGCCCGAGCTTCGGTCCGTGGTGACGAGGACGTTTGTGGTCTGACCCGGAGCAACCAGGATGGTGTCTGTTTGGAATGGCTTCACGTATGTGGCATCGACTTCCACCACGGTCAGGTTGTGCTGCGCGATCTTGAAGAAGAGCTCTTCATTGAGTGCAGCATTGACTATCCGCAACAGATAGGTCTTGCCGCTTTCCACCGGCAACGTAAAGGTACCTTCACATGACAGAGAAAATTTTTGCATCGATAAGCTTAAAATAAAAGGTCCAGTTCATGCACATCAGAGTTTCGATTGGTAGATGCGCATTCATGATCTCATTAACACAGGCGATTACCTTCGGAAGGGCAAGCCGAAACTGCCCCGGGATGGCCGTTGATGGTGTGAGCGTCCGAAACATTTGGCGCCAATCCCGAACTCATAGCTTGGTTGATCACGGCTTCGGTGTCCGATTTCCACCATTCAGCTGTCATATTCACAAACAGATGAAGTATGTTAGTAGTCTTGTAAGAAAATCACATCGTAGAACCGGAGATGTTAGCCTATATCTACTGTGGTAATCGCTCAACCCTTACATCGTAGCACGAATACAGTAGATTTGCGAGTGTTGTGACCGATTTGATCCCAATGATGACTTGGTGACGTTATGGTGTCTAAGTAAATAATATCCGAGCTTTCTTAGTGACAAAGCTATCAAATTTACTAAATTGGACCTACCCAAGATGACAACGAATTCCTTGTTGGGTTTGGGGAAGGGATAGGGAACGCCGCGCTTTGGCAAGATGACGATGGCGCCGTGCAGGGTTGCTCTCAGCCACTGAATGTGCGCGTGCCACAGAAGCGTCCCTCTCTGCCCCGTGATCGTGAAGTTGTACACGAAGTTTTGGCCCGTCGGGATCGGGCATTGGGTTATGTAAGCCGGCCCATCGGCCCAGCCGGTCCTGAGCTGCCGGACACCATGCCTGCCATGCCATGTATAATATCAAATACATTCCATTCGAATTCGAAATCCAATACGTAAAATATGAAAAGGGTCGATGCAGTTGCGCTTTGATTTTGCCAGACAGGCAAGAACATTGTGCAGATTTGGTTAACACAAATTGTCAGTTTGGTAGTCGCAGGTTCAACCTAATCAACAATTGACAAGCAAGTAGAAATGTTCGGTGGGTGTCTCACCAGTGAATAGTAACGTTGTACTTGACGTGATTGGCGACCTTGACGAGCACCGTGTCGCCTTCCCTGGCGTAGAGGGTGGGTCCTGGGAACTTTCCATTGACGGTGACGATGGGCTTGGTGGAGCATAATCTTGTCATGTTCTTCATCACCACCTGATCCCAAAAAATCATCCAAAATTTTACAAAATCTTGTCGAAATGCAGTTAAGTCTTTTTCATTTTCCCTTTATGCAGAGTCGTTTGGTGGGCAAGTGAGAGACTGATCACCTTCCTTGGATACCACCCAGGAACACAGATAGATCCCTTAGCTAAGGCCAAGATATTCCCTAAATCCTAGCATGGCTTCGGAGAACTTTGTACGCTCACGCATGTGGGGGCGAATCTTGATGCAACACAAGAACACAACAAGACCAGGACATGTATTTATGAGGAGACACTCGAACTCAGCTCGACACGACTTAACTTGAGAACCATATGAACTAATAGCAGTGAAACATGATCTCTAACGAGACATTCGATACATGAACGGCTAACACGACACGATACAAAAATACAAATTGTCGGCATGTCATATATCTTACATTTTCACTCTAAAGCAGAAGGATCAAAGAGAACCGATTTGAAATCCAATCTATGTGCCAAATCCTAGTGATTAGTAGCGCAAATAGTGTTGACCAAAAGCTTGCATGTTGAAAGGTAGCATTGAAGTTTGCTTGGCATATACAATGAGGCCAACCATATCAGCTAAAGCCATTATTTGATTGTCTATCAAAAATTCTATTTATAGGACTTAAAAGCAGCAGGTTATGCATCTATATAGCACCTCTTTTTTTCTTTTCTTTTTTTGTACTTTTCATGTCTTATGTCCTCCTTTTTCCAAGGCTATTTAGCTATGATGATGTAATGAAGCGAGTCATTTAAGGTAGACTTGTTACCAACTTGCCGCAGCAAACCCATTTTGCACATCCCCTCTCTAGGACCAAAAACAACAAAGTTACACTCAGAAGTTCTCCTACGTACCCAGCTTTGGAACGCATAACATTTTCCTTTGTCATGCATGTAAAGCGGAAAGGGAAGCAGCTTATGAAACCCGTAAATAGATACGCATGCATGGAAACGAGGACGACGGCGAAGTCGTCTTTTAACAACGAAAACCATAAACATAAGAGAAAAGGCCATGAACTCACATTGAACTTGTAGTGTCGAACTCTGCACTCCACCATTGCAGGAAGAACGAGCATCCCCAAGAGGAGAAGGAGAAAAGGACGAACCCAGTACGACTCCATCTCTCTCTCTCTCTCTCTCTCTCGCAGGTCGATCAGGTCTGTGTTTGAATCTGTGTGTAGGTATATGAATGGTTGCTTTAATGAATGACTTGCCAACGCAATCTTAAATAGGGTACAGAGAGAATTGCTGCAACGTCGTTTTTGCTTGGTTAGGTGAAGCGAACTTGGAAATAAAGATTTTTCCATTTTGCGCAGCTATTAAAGTGATGAACACCGGGACGTTCTCATTTCCTTGAATACTACATAAAGTGTACGGCTTGTTCGTTCTTCGGTGAGTTGATCCCGGCAGTTGCCACTCAACTTCTGGTGTGCGTTCCATGAAATTGACCTCTTTCCTGTCAAAAGCTGCAGTATCATACATTCTAGAATTCCTTGTTTTTCTGCTTATCAAATCTGTTTAATTTTCAGTTGTCATGCCATTTTTTTAAAATTTAAATTAATTTGTTTTGTTCTAACTGTTCGACCTTGCATGAAAAAAGTTGAGCTGGAGCATCAACTACCTTCTGCTTCTGCTTGCCTTCGTCTCAAATGATAACCATTCAATTGTCGGGAGCTATTTCTGGCCAGAAATATATTTTTCTATTTCTATTCTCTGGACGATTTTCTGAGGAGAGAACTTTGTTTAATAACGATACAAAATTTCTTTTCCAAAACAGAAATTTATTAGATACCAACGTAAAATTTTTAGAATTTCCAGCAGGCGATTTGGCGATCGGGAAAAGTGAGAAAGAGGGAGACAGCATGCAAGAGAGAAGGAGTGAGCAATGAGAAGAATTATTATTTCTGTTTATGTCCTAGAAATAGAAAAATAGAAAATTTTTACTTTTCATTTCTATTCCAACCTATTTATGGACTAAAAAATTATCCTGAAAATAGGAAAATGAAATTATTTTACCAAACATATTTATGTTCCAAAACCTTTTCCTGGGAATAGAAAAATAGAGAAATGAAATGGTTATTATTCGCCCTTAACGTATATGTATAACGAGGCAAAGTCTATCTTAAGCTTTCTAATGCTAACAATTGAGAGTATTCGTCAAAAATTAAAACAAAAGTTCAAAGAAAATAAGAGAAAAACAATATGTCACGACTTTAAATATAGTTAGATTACACAACAAGCTCTGGTGGATAGGTTAGCGTATGCGGATGGCAACAATATGTGTTGATGCTCTCATATGGTTGAGTTTGTCATCCTGATCCTGCTGGTGAATAAACAAGACATGGACCTTTTTAGGTGCTTTTCTACGGTGGCATGGAATTTACCAATTTTCAAGCATGTCCAATTTTTAGATTGGAGTTAGGGGACAAGTTCTTAATTCTTGTTGCCACAGACGATTCTATTGTTAGGTGTGTTTGGTCCTAAAATGGTTGGGAGGGATATTCCAATTGGACGGTGCATTCACCCTTTATCTGTTCAGTCATATTACGATATGCGAATTCAATAAATCCAATAAACTACAAACACATGGATACTACTGTTTAATTCGCCAAATTCTTCGGAAGAAGTTTCAATGATCATCTTAAGTTTCACATATATATCACCGTGCACGGACTCCTATTTTTTATTTTGTTTTCTAATCGCGGTTGGACATTCTCACTTTGTAATTAGACACTAGATTCTTTATGCGGATAAGAAACGATTACTAACTCTCCACTTTCTTTCCAAAGTATCCTCACCACTTCTCTTAGTGCCCGACCACATAGGACCCTGAACCCTAGTGTGTGGCAAACCAAGTTCAGATCGGCATTGCCCTTGTCACCCTCTCCCTCCCTCCGTCCCTCCCTTCCTCTAAGTTGCCGCGCGGCATTTGCAGTCGTTAGGGCTGTGACCCTAAGGTGAGGTTGTGGAAGCCATGGACAGCGGAGAGAGAGAGAGAGAGATAGCAAGGCAGCGTCAGCACCTAGACGGGGGTCAAGGCAGATGGGTGGCGACTAGGAGGAGCAGCTGGTGGTGGGTGGTGGAGAGATTGAGGACGTGCAAGGAATGATCAGGGCTAGGGTTTGCGGGAGATATGGGAATCTCGAGGGTTTTTATAAAGGACATCTAGGTTTTTTCATTCTTTCATTTTTACAGAGAAATGCAAAGTCGCATATTCAGAAGTACATGATGCAAAGTACATGGTGCGAAGCGGTGGTGCTGCAAAAACATGAGATGTTTTTAGGCGTTCTCCTAATTCTATAGTTTACTGTCAATGTCGACGAATAGCTCAAACAAAATTGCGTTTATTTCAAGAAAAATGAATAGTTTGAAAATTATTTTTTTCAATCGTCCATAAAAAATTAACGAACTAAAAAAATATTCATTGTCCACGAAAATGTTCAAATACAAATTATTTTCAAAATAATAAAATATTTTTCATTGACTAATTATTTCTAATGATATAAACAACAATTTTGAGGAAAATTTTCCATTTTTGCGAAGCAAACACCGCCTTAAATATGTATTAATTTTTTTCAAATGTGCTTTGCATGTGGTTTTCCTATGAAAAGTAGTCATTTTTCAATAAGCGCAAACTATATATAGATATATACATAAGTCTTCTTCTATAAACTCGTAAATTTTCAACTGAATTGAAAACCAGATGACTATAAATCAGCTTACAGCATTTACAATTGAAGGAAAGTGATTATCATGAATATGCAGCGAAAATATATGGTAACACGTGATTGGAGCTTGACGAACTTAAAGTATGTTGGTGCCATAACTGTGTAGCTTGATCAAGAACCATGATCTTCTAAGAATAGTTGATCAATAAGTAATAAACGGTGCAAGGTCTAAATTTATGGGTCCACATAAGAAAAAAAGCAATCTAAGGTGGATTGATCAAGAATATAAGAATAATCGAGGAACCTTCCTCTATTTGGATAACAACACGGAAGAAGTAGACCCTATTATTGCCAATTTAAAATAAAATGTGATTGCCTATGTATTATCAACCAAATGAAGCGAAATAAGGAAACTCCTTTGTCACAAAAGTGTATTAATCCTCTCGATAAATTGATGAGTTTACATCATCTTGACAAGATAATTATCCAGAAAATCCTCAACCTATTATATGATCACAAATTCAATTCTAAACTTTTCAACTTTGTCAATTATATACTAAACCTTGTGGCGATTTGTCAATATACTTATTTATGCAAATTTTTGCAAAAATTGTCGACACTACGGTCCGGTCAACATTGACCGTTTTACATGGCATGGCCAATGTCGACGTCATTGATATGTATAGTTTTTTTTTATTTCATGAATTTTTTTTCTTTCTGTTTCTTTTTTCTTTTTTATTATTCCCGTCCAACGGGTAGTTGGGGCCCGGGTGACAACTGACGACCCTCGCCAACCACAGTTGAAGGCCTCTGCTCCCTTACCGAGATCAAGGAGAGGGCATGGGGAGGATTTTCGGGACTAGGTGTGAGCACGATCCCGATCCAACCTAGAGACTGAATCGGACCGATTAGTTGTCGTTTTCGAAAATGTGGAACTGGCGAAAACAGGACCCAATTCCTTGAGTAGAACCAGTCTAATCCGGACTGGTGGAACTAGCTACCCTGAACCCTAAATAAAAGTCCATTTCTTCTTATGTCTTCTCCTCCTCATCAGACACGAACATCGGTATGAAAAAGCTAATTCCTTGCTTTCCACTCCCATGCTCAGTCTTCCAGTGCTTGCTTGCTGCTTGCTGCTCAGCTCTTGACTTGCAATGCCCTCAGTTCATCTCTCTCACACTCGTCACTCGCCACTTTCCACTCCATCTGTTGGCTGGGTTCACTTCCATGTGGAGGAAGCCTAATGAAGTGCAAATCCATAAACTTTAGCCCATACGATAATATATATGGAGAAATACGGTTTCTCATTATCTTTTATATCGTAACCGCAAAATACGTTATTTTTATCAGACATAGTAACAAGAGAGAAGAAAATCTGAAAAAAGTTGTCATTAGGTTTTCATCAGCTTACATCAGAGATTGATTCATGGTCTGATTGCTCGTGACGCATTGCTTTCGAATCTGAACGGCTTGATTTTCATCTAGATCTTCATCATCAGCTTTTTCGTGGGTAGATCAAAACCTATTTTTTGGTGAGATTTGTCTTTGATCTCTTGCGAATTCATGTGTATTGTCAAGAATGTTGTTCTTGATGTAGTCGTTGTTATGTATCTCTAGTGTTAACTAGAGAAGAACATTGTCTACTCAATTCGTTGATAGTTAAGTTTTGGGTGGATTCCAGGTCTCATGATTATTTATCGGGGAGATTTTCCACATAAAAATTTCCTTTTGTTTGTGGGTGCTTGGTGTTTATATATTATGTCAAATATATAGCTCTATTATATCGTTTCCTATTAGGTTTGCACAAGAAGAGAGATTTCTTTATTCCGCTGCACTAATTCGTTATTGTTCGAATTGCCATTGATCTCCTAACAAAGTGGTATCAGAGCTTTGGTTGTTGCTGAATTTTATTTTATTTTTTTGTGCCTGGTGTTAAACAATGGAAACGAATACGAGAAGAATAGTTATATTGAATGATTCAGATTATCATGTCTAGAAAGGAAAA
This sequence comes from Rhodomyrtus tomentosa, assembly GCA_028455895.1. Classification (NCBI taxonomy): domain Eukaryota; kingdom Viridiplantae; phylum Streptophyta; class Magnoliopsida; order Myrtales; family Myrtaceae; genus Rhodomyrtus; species Rhodomyrtus tomentosa. The sequence continues at coordinate 29,120,503 of JAPCWY010000007.1, forward strand.
ATGGAAGACCTTTTACATGTGAAGGATTTTTATTTGCCCAAATTTGCTAATGAGAAACTAGAGAACAAATCTGATGTTGAATGGTCTATATGATGTCATCAAGTGTGTAGTTATTTTAGGCAGTGGGTGGATGATAATATTTTAAACCATATCATTGAAGAAACACATGCACGCAGTTTGTAGAATAGGCTTGAACAATTGTATGCTCGAAAGATCAGAAATAAAATATCATGATGGCACTCCTTTGACTGACCATTTAAATTCTTTTTCAAGGAACTATAAATCAGTTGGCTACTATGGAAATCACGTTTGATGATGTGATACAAGCATTACAGTTGCTTGGTACTTTGCCAGATTCGTAGGAAATGTTTCGAACGTCTTTGTCAAATTCAACCCTGGATGGTAAGATTATCATGGATTTGGACAAAAGTAGTGTTTTGAATGAAGAGATGTGAAGGAAGACACAAGAATCCTCTTCACACTCTCATGCCTTGCTTGTTGAGAAAAGGGGAAAAATTGAGACTCGAGGTTCGTTGATCAGGGATAAGAGAGGTAAAGGTAGAGGCAAATCTAATAAATTTGCAAATATTTAGTGCCATTATTGCCATCAGAAGGGACATACCAAAGGTATTACCTTTAGTTGAGACGAGAGAAACAGAAAGAGAAAGTAAAGAGACGAAAATTGATAATAACAACGATGACAATCGTGTTGCTACATTTTTTGAAGATTTTATCATTATTTTTTATGGTGATGCAGTGAATCTTATATGTCATGAGATTACTTGGGTAATCAATAGTGGTGCATCTATCCATGCTAATCTGGTATGGATTTCTTTACATCTTACGGGACAGGCGACTTTAGATCTATGAAGATGGGAAACAATGGGCAGGCTGAAGTTGTAGGCATTGATGATGTGTGCCTAGAAACCAGTAATGGCACGAGATTAGTATTGAATAATGTTAAGCATATACCTGATATTCGATTGAATTTGATTTCCACAGTTAAGCTGGATGATGAAGGGTATTGCAACACCTTCAGTGATGATTAGTGGAAGCTCAATAAAGGTTCTATGGTTGTGGCCAGAGGCAACAAATATTCTTCATTGTACATTATGGTGGCAAAATTATCCATAGAAAAAATTAATACAGTAGACAACGAAGAGACAGTTGAGTTATAACACAAGAGGTTAGATCATATTAATGAGAAAGGTTTGTTAGTATTATCTAAGAAGAAGCTCCTTTCAGGAATGAAAAATTCAGCACTAAAGAAGTGTGATCCTTGTTTAGCAGGAAAATAGAATTGAGTTCCATTCAAAATCTCCCCTCCTTCGAGAAATTCAGGTATACTTAATTTAGTGCATAATGATGTTTGTGGTCTTACGAAGACAAAATCGTTCAGCGGCTCTCTTTATTTTGTTACTTTCATATATGATTATTCAAGAAAACTTTGGGTTTATACCTTGAAATCTAAAGATCAAGCATTATATGCTTTTAAACAATTTCAGGCTTCGGTTGAGAGATAGATTGAAAAGAAGTTGAAATGCATCAAAACTGATAATTGGGGAGAGTATATCAGACCTTTTGATGAATATTGCAAACAATAGGGTATACGACATCAAAAGACACATCCCAAGATGCCTCAATTAAATGGTTTAACTAAGAGAATGAACACGACATTAGTTGAACGGGTAAGATGTTTGCTTTCACAGTCAAAGCTATCGAGATCCTTTTGGGGTGAAACTTTAAGTACAGTTGCACATGTATTAAATCTTACTCCATGTGTTCCTTCAGAGTTTGATGTTACTGACAAAGTTTGGACAGGAAAAGATGCTTCTTATGATTATTTGCATGTCTTGGGTGCAAGGCATTTGCTCATATTCCCAAAGATGAAAGACTAAACTTGATGTGAAAACACGACAATGCATATTCATTGGCCATGGACAGGATATGTTTGGCTACAAGTTCTATGATCCAGTTAAAAAGAAAGTTGTAAGAAGCAGCGATGTTGTGTTTATGGAAGATCAGACAATAGAGGATATTAAGAAATCAGAGATAATTTCAACGCCATAGGTTAGTGACGATTTAATTAACTTGGATCTAGTTCCTCACACACATGTTCCAGCACAGGTTGATAAGGAGCAACTAGAAATAAATGTTTCGAACAGTGCACATGTCCCAGAACATATCGAGACAGATGATGTTCCTTAACTAGAAGCTCCATTAGATATTCCATCATATGTTCCAATTCGGAGATCTGTCAAAGAACCGACGACTTTCCACTAGATATTCTGTAGATTAGTATATATTATTAACTAATGCAAGTGAACCATAGTGTTATGCAGAAGCAATAGAAGATGAGTGCAGAAGAAAATGGTTTGATGCCATGCAGGATAAAATACAGTCACTTTATGATAATCTTACTTATGAGCTGGTGAAATTGCCTAAAGGCAAAAGGGTTTTAAAGAACAAGTGGGTACACAGGTTAAAGCAAGATGAACATACTTTACAACCATGGTGCAAAGCTAGATTGGTTGTTAAGGGTTCGGTTAGAGAAAGGATATCGAATTTGATGATATATTTTCTCCGGTGGTAAAAATTGTCTTCTATCCATATAGTTTTAGGCTTGCTAGCTAGCCTAGACTTGAAAATTGAAAAGACAAATGTCAAAACAACCTTCCTTCATGGTAACTTAGAGGAAGATATATACATGGAACAGCCAGAAGATTTCAAAATGGAAAGAAAAAGATGACCGTGTGCAACCTAAAGAAGAGTTTCTATGGCCTTAAATAGGTTCCAAGACAATGGTATAAAAAGTTTATGTCAATTATGATTGAGCAAGGCTACAAGAAGACTTCCTCGGATGACTGCATGTTTGTTCAAAAATTTTATGATGATTATTTTACTATTCTCTTACTTTATGTTGACGATATGTTGATTATTGACAGGAATGTTTCACGGATTGAGTTGTTCAAGAAACAGTTGAGCAAGTCGTTTGCCATGAAAGACTTGGGCTCGGTGAAGCAGATTCTTGGTATTAGTTTTACTCGGGATAGAAATTCTAAAAAGTTGTTATTTGCTTTGATAATTGGAATTGGTAAGCTGTGATTTGTGCATTTTGCAACTCTTGTTGGTAGCACTAGTATGGCGAGCTGCTCTTTTACGAAGATATATATATACCGATCGGAACCTGGATGGACAGGGTCGATTTTTTAGTTCCCTAGAATGGAAGACCGACCTATCCGGTCTAGTTTTCAATTCTAGGGTGGGAACCAATCAAGCCTAATTGGCATCCTTGATGACACCCTTAACTAGGAAGGAAAGCAAGAAAAAAGAAAAAATTTAAAAAAATTTAAAAAATTGACTATGTCAAGGCCAGCCAATGCCGATCATGCCGCGTAGCACAATCGGCATCCACATTAGTAATTTTCTGTGAAAATTGGCCACAAGGACTACATAGTAAATTGTCAATAGATTAGGACTAAATTTACAACATTGCATAATTTAAGACTGAATTGGTCACCGTACAATAAGTTTAAGATATGTTGGACAATTTTTTCAATACGAAACAATGAAATACCTTCATTTATTTTGGGATTGCATAAAACCAAATGGACTGAAACAAATAAACAAAAGGAACTGATATTCATAGATCATAGATTTCTTCACTAACTTAAAACTGTATAGGTATTCTGTCATAAAATTACGTGGGTGAATATATAGGTAAATTGTCATGACCGCACTTAATTGTATGAATATTTTCCATAATTAGTAGAACCATCGTAATATGTACAAACATATAAATACTCAAAGAACGTGCACCAAAAGTCTTAAAACTTGTCACGAAAGTACGATTGACTTTTAAATTTTTCAAAAAATCAATCAAGTCCTAAAATTTAAATTGTTTAATTAAGTTCTACCGTTAACACCATCAATTTCTTTAGCAAAAAATACTAATGTGATCTTTTTAAATTATTTTATCTATCCTACGTGGAATTTTTTATTGTTTATTTTCTTCAAATCTTATTTAAATTAAATTAAAAAACTAAAAATGGCTAAAATTTTCTTTTAAAGAAACTTTTTTGCAGAATTAACTTTTTTTTATTTTTTTTCTTCAAAATTATTCCCGAGAACCGAATCAGAATTAGAATTATTTATGTTACCAATCATATTTTTAATATTTTTTATTTTAAAAAAGAGAGAGAGAGAATTAAAATCATTGCCAAATAGTCCTCAAGACTCTAGTGCCCCGAGTGTTCTTTTTCAAGTCACCAATACCTCCAAACTTTACCCCTGACCGGTAAGACTTTTGCAGCTGCATCAGCTGCCATCCACCGCTGTGAACTAAGCATCGCGGTCGGCCGCCACTACGGAGCAAAGCCGCCGCCACTGCCACACAAATGACAGTAATAACACCACCGCCACCATGGACAACACAACTACGGCACCACCACGTTTGGCGGCAATCCCGAGCTGTCAAGACTTTGCTACCGTCAGAAAAGACTTTCAATGGAGGTTGCAAACCACGAGTCGAGGTTGCGAGACGCTCGCCAACCTTCATATCTGAGGCACAAACTTCACATCTGATGCGAAAGCCAGCAGTGATTTCAAATAAGGGTTGATCCAAGAGCGAGAGAGAAAGAAGAGAGATAAGATGGAGTCAACCGGTGATTTGTGGACTCCATCACAGATGTAGTAGTCAAGCATAGTCGAAAGAAACTCATCGTTGCCAATGGTGGCGGCGAAGGGGCAGCAGCATTGAACACGCCAAATCAGGCGCATACCAAGAAGGAAGCAGAGGTAAAAAGAAAAAAGAAAGGAAAAAGACGAAAAAGAAAAGAAAAACATAAAAGACGAAAAGTTGTTTTATTCATTTTAAGAATGACTTTGCCATCACATGAATTGTCACCTCTGTTTGCCTATCGTGGTCCACAGAAGCCACCAAGTCGCACTTTCAATAACTTTCTTTGACAAAATTGCAATAGAAAGGTACCTCTTTCACACTAGAGGCTTAGGTGACACGAATAAGAAATTGAGACAGCGCAGTTCAAAGACAAAATTGAGTTATACGCTATACACATTATACCGCACCATTATACAGTTACAACGTATGACAAGTGCGAGTATACGTAGCAGCTTCAATGCTTTTGCGGGAACATGTTGGCATGAAAGATGCTATATCACAAAGCTTTTCCAAGCTACACCTTTTCTATAGTGCATTTTGCAATTTAGAGTGTGCAAAAACGATGCAAGAGACTGTTTCCCTGTCGGATCCAATGCGTATCCCTTGTTTGTTGACGATGATTATGGACCTAAATAAATTGAATCTTAGGTTACATTTGTTTCACAGAAAATGTTTTTGCAGAAAAAATTTTACCTAATTTCTGTCGCTTGGGGGCAAAAAATGAGTGGTCAAAGGAAAATATTTTCCGTTCAACAAAAAAGCCTTTTCAAAATTGAGGCAAATGATTTTATTTTTTGTTTAGAAATGGAAATCATTTTCCCGATAGACTTCTCTTTAGATTTTCGCTTGTGTAATTTTCTGAAATAGGGAAATTTTCTCTCTCCTCATCCCCGTTCTCTCTTTTCATCCATGTTCTCTCTTCCTTCTTTGGCTCCGTCCCCTCCTGCGCCGCTCCTTCCACCTTCATCAGTCGTCGCTCTGGTCGGCTCCGTCTTCCTCCATCGTCGCTCTCCTTCTATCGTTCCTTGCGGCCCCGTCCATGGCCGAGTCAACACTCCATCATGGCGGATTGTGGCCATGGACGAGACCAGATCCGGAGGAGATCGTTCATGACTAGCGAGGCAGCTCCTCCACGGATCTTCAATAGATGATGTGACTAGATGCGAGGGCATAGCTTCCAGACCTGGCGAGCTCATGGCTCCCCAGGACTGGTCCAGCTTCGAGAGAGCCTGTGGGTGGTAGGTCGTCGTCGTGGCCGACGATGGGCCGAAACCGAAAAAAAAAATAGAAAAAAATATAAATAATTAAAGATTTTGAATTTTAAAAAATACTTAAATTATCAAAAAAAAAAATATTGACTATGAAAGAAAATAAAATCCGATTTTCCATACCAAACGATGGAAAATATTATTCTTTTTTATAGTTTAGCCAAACAAGGAAAATAATTTTTCGAAAAATATTTTTTGAAAGTCTTATTTTTCGCGAAACAATCGGAACCTTAACCATGAATTTTCCTAATTTAAATATGGGTATATCTACTTACTTGCACATGGTGTTACACTTGACAAGTCAAAGACAACACTCTCGAGAATTTAACGTTCAATTCCAACACACTTATCATCAACAAGCCAAAATCTAGCTAATGTTCTGATCTATAAAAGCAGGAGCACCGGCAGACGACAGGGAGGGAATTGGCGGCAGCCCCCGCCCGCCCTAGACACCAAACTTCTCTTAATCACAAAATATTTTGGAGAAAATTTATGTAAATTTACTTGAAAAGAAAATCGTTTATATGTCACGCTCCTAAAAATTGTGATAATTATCCGAATAATCCAAATCCAAAACTTATTATACATCGGATAATTCAGTCCTAAACTTTTCGATTGTGCAAACATTATCCTAAACATTTTGACGATTTGTCGATTCAGTCACAAACTTTTCAATTCATTAATTTTGTTCTGAATATTTTGACAATTTGTCGATTTAGTCCTAAAGATTTTAATAATTTGTCAACGTAGTCCTTTCTGCCACTATAGGTTTAGGACTAAATTGACAAAACTTAAAATGATTTAGAACCAAATTGACACAATTGAAAGATTTAAGAGTAAATTGATAATCAAAAATTTTAAGATTAAATTAATATAATTAAAATGTTTATGACTACCATAGGATTATTTTGACAATTTCCCTCTCTAAAAATCAGGGTATGCCGTTGGCCAATATATAAAGACCGAAAATCATGTGCAAAAAAAAAAAGAAAAAGGGGGTGCATACCAGCCTGAGCTTCCGACAGCACATTACAAAACAGTTAAGTTGCTTCGACACCAATTCATTGATTCAGTCTACACAATTGTCATGTTATAAATAAACTTTGGTCATATCCGCATGTGGGATCCCAGAAGAAACAAAGTCTGGAAGTCTTTGTCGGATAGATACCACAACTAATAAATATGGGTAGGAAATACTTTTCAGGTCATGCATCAAATGTCGAAGAGCAAACCAGAAAACCAAAGTTTCGTCTCAAAGCAAAGAATAAACTAACGGTTGGTGAGTCCGCCTATCTAGCTAATAGAAGTAGCTGTCTCACGAACTCAATATTGTCTGCTTTAAACATTTCTCGCTCCCTCAAAATTGTTAGCTTTTACTCGAAAAAAGAATCACTCTGGTGACTAATCTCAGTGTCATTCTCACTGATGCAGATCAATCGTCAGAATGCAGCAACCTCTGTAGGATCGTACCTCCTCCACCGATTCAAGATAACATCTGCTTACCCAAAAAGAGAGGTGGCTCCAAGACAACAGATGAGGATAGGTACAGGATAATTGGAATTCAAACAAAGAACTTATTTAAGATTCCTTTCGAGGTTTTGCAGGTAGGCACAATCTAAGCAATACGTCTCATTACAGAGCCTACTACATAACTCAAACAATCTGAAGTTTCCAGAAGACGTACAGCAATTTTTCTAATATGCACCATCCCACCTAATCAACTATGTACATTTGGTGTATATTTCATAAGCTTTTCTTTATCACCGAGAGAGAGAGAGGGGGGGGGGGGGGGGGGGGGGGGGGGGGGTGGTTAATAGCCATAAGTCCTTGTACGCTGTATTTGCATCTTTCTTCACAGCTTAGGAGCACAAAAAAGGCACGGTCCTTGTTGGAATTTCGCTTATGCATGTCCCTTGTTACTTCCTTCGAGTGCTTCATGGCTGCATAAATAGATGACATCAATCTCCTCAACACTGCTTACACACACTAAGACGAAGTGTGTCCCAAAGAAAATACATAGGACGTGTCGAGTACCAAGTAAGAACTCCAAAGCTAAGTGGTGATAAATCCCGCCAGTAAAATAGGCGATCATGCTCTTGTCTACATGCCTCCAAGTCAACGTGCCAGTTGCAAGTCAACATCCCACTTGTGAGGCTCTGCTACTTGGTGAGATGGCATGCTAAAGGACCGTTGCAGGTATGAAGAATTTGAAGAATATCTTAATGCCCTTTTGAGTATGATGAAGCAGAACTAGGAGCAAATCAACTACTCGACATTATGTGTAAATAGCAGAATTAATTGTGATCCTACAAAGGATCCTCAGAGAAGGAAATTAGAATGACGCAGAGAACAAAGACTGAATAAAAATGGAAGCGATAATTCCCTAAGCACCCTACCACATTGAGCATACAAATCAGGAGGAACTTGTACCTTGTGTTTAAATCGAAACCCTGAAGGGCATGTTTCCAGTAGCTGAAGTCGATTCTTTCTTCTCATCCTGATTAATCGGCAGTATAAATCTTAGCTTTTATTTTATTGCCTAGGAGCAAGTGAGATCAGTAAAAACAGGACAATAGGGACATGATTTTTCCTTTCCAAAGAATGTTAAAAAGGACAGAATGGGTTATATGATATTTTCATGCTGTTTTTTAAGGTGTAATGGTAGGAGTGATGAATATCGCATGACAAAATAACCCCAAGTGTGATCTTCCTTCTTGGGTTGATACATCATGCTACATTGCTTTAGCATCACTGAATTTGGTCTTAGTAATATATGTCTAATCACCAAGACACAGGTAAGTTAATTACCATCTCTGATGCTTTACTGACTCATATCAATTTCCTCATGGAATTGCAACTACAGTCTGTAATGAGTAAATACGCAAGCTCAAAGTAAAGCCTCCTAAGTTTGGACTCATATCGACCAGAAAAAAAAAATTCAGAGTCATGGAAAAATCTAAGATGTCAAAGGCTTAATTGGGTTGACCAAAAAAAGGCTTGATGGGTAAAAACAAAAAAGAAAGCAATAACTTCTTTTTCTGCGGAAGGACATACCTTCGGATCAGAACACGTCGAGGTTTGATAACAGCATTTTTTTTATCGATGAAAGCAGCCAACAATCCAATGATGTAAGTATTTTTTTTGGGTAAGAACCAATGATGTAAGTATTTATGCTGACATTTTCCAAAAATGCACTCTCATTACTACAAGAACAGTCAAACGAAACAGGAAAAAATTTAAAAACCTTAAGAAAAGTTTGGGTAGGGTGACACCACTTTAAGGATAAGTGAATGTGTGATTCGCCAGTACTTTCGAGGAATGCAAATGTCTCCAGCCCACCATGCAGAATTAGCTGAAGAAAACAAAACACATTAAGAATGTGAAATTAAATAACTGCTAAAATGGAAAGATACAAAAGCAGAACGTTATACAGCAACAGCAGAAAAGTCTCATCCCATTTGGGAGGAACTTGGGCCTCATATCATGAAACTATTCAATGTCTGCCTCACCACCAGGCATTCGGTTAGCTGAAAAAACTTGCATGTTCTTATCCACCGAATGCTAGAAGATACAAGTACTAAAATCCAAAGTAAAGGGTCACCAATATCTGGAAGAACAAGCTCAGGACAACCTTAAACGGTCTTGATTCTTGAAAAAAAAAATATTCGTGAACAAAAGATGAGAGAAGGGTGAAGAGCATAAATCAAAGAAGCATGATCAGAAACATGCATGAAAGTCCCAGTATAGCTCTCATCACAAGCTAAAAAATGGTGTGAAGAGCAACTTATTTAGTGGTAAGAAAAAGTCTAAATTCACATGCAGAACATATGACAAGCAAAAAAGTCAACGAACAAAAGAACAGAAGGTAGCAACTTACTTCCCTGATATTATGCTATGGTAGACCGACTTGCTTGTTTCATTATAGCTCTTACTAATATACTCCATGTAATAGCAGTAGGTACAACCCCATGAGCCAAAGCGTCATCTAGGAAACTAACGGCAGTTGATGTTTTTCCACAATTACAAAGACCTTTGAGAGTAATATTGTAGGAAATGATATCCGGCCGTAGCCCATGCTTTAAGATGCAGTGCCAAATTTCTGAGGCCTTTTCACAATCTCTCAACTTGTAAAAGCCCTCCATCAAAGTGTTGAGGGTCACAAGATTTGGAGAGCAGTTCTGCTCTTTCATCTTTGAATACAGTTGTAGTGCAGCTTCTACTCTGCCAGCGGAGCAAAGCCCATGAATAATAATGTTGTGCATAGTTATGTCAGGTTTCAAACCCTTTGCTAGGACCAGTTCCCACAATTCAAGGGACATCTCAACCTTCTTGCCTTTGCAGAGGCCATCCATCAGTAAGCTATACGTGATCATGTCTGGCTTCCACCCTTTTTCTAGCATCTCCTTCACTACATTGTATGCCTTACCAAATTGTTCGGCCTTGCATAAACCCTTTATTAGAATGTTGTAGGTGACAATGGTTTGAGGACAGCTAGTAATGTTCATCACTTTTAGAAGGTGGATTGCATCTTGAAATTTACCATTGTGAACAAATCCGTCAATCAATGGGTTGCAAACATGTGGATCCAGCTTGTGGCCACGTTTACCCAGCCGACCAAGAAAACTGACTGCTTCATCCAATCTTCCTTCCTTGCATAATCCATTCACCATCGATGAGTATGCCGTGTTATCTAAATCAACTTTTTCATATTCTGCCCCTTGCAAGAGTCTGATAGCTTTACTTAAATATCCATTCTGGCACATCCCTTTTACCATGACTCCAAAAGTTGTTGAATCAGCATGGCAACCAGTAGAACGCAATTGCTCCCACATTGAAATTGCTTCATCCACCTTCCCATTCTCTAACAAGCCCTTGATAAATGTGTTATAACTACGGATATTACAACAGCCTTCCTTTTCCATTACCTTCCAGAACTCGAAGGACTCCATAACCTTCCCTGCTCGACAAAACCCATTGAGCATTGCATTGTACACAACCACATCAGGAGACAGCCCACCAGCAACCATCTCCATGTACACTCTCTCAGCAGCATCTACATTTCCCAACTCACAGAACGCATGTATTACATTACTGTAAGTGAACAAATCCATCTCTCTTTTATTTCCCTTCATCCTCTTCCATACTTCCAAACTCTCTATAAACTTGCCACATTTACACAAACCATTAATCATCACGTTATAGGTCACAACATTTGGATAGACAGAAGGTGATTTCACCAACCTTTCCCAAGCTTCACTAGCTTTCACACAATCTCTCTTCCTAAAAAACCCATCAATCAAAATGTTATAAGACGTAACATCAGGCATAACTCCTCTCTCGGACATTTCGTCAAACAGTTCATACGCACCCAACAAATCCCCAGCCTTTGCAAGCGCATTGAGAACGGTCCCATAACTATACAAATTAGGCTTCAAATCATTGTCCCACATCCATTCCAAAAGCTCCTTGGCTTTCTCAAAATGCCTCTTCTTACAGGATATCTTGATCAAAACGTTATACGTCTGCAAATTCGGCGCCAACCCCGCCGTCTTGAAGTAGGCGAAGAACGACTCAGCTCGATCCCACTGGTTCGACTCGATAAACGCATTTAGCAAAGAATTGTAAGACCTTATCCCGGGCTCGCATCCGAAGATCTCCTCCATGTTCCGGAAAACGTCCAAAGCCTTCTCTGGCATTGCGTTCTTGGCATACCCTTTGATGACAGTGAGGGCGACGTCTTCAGGGCACTTGCAGTTCTGGGTCCTGATGAGCTGGACGACGGGGTCGACGTGGGCCGCAAGCTTGGAGTCGACGAGGCGGCGGAGCACGTGGTGGAAGACGTCTGGCGAGCGGGTGTGGCTGGGTGAGTCGACGAGGAGGGAGAGGACGGAGAGAGGGTTCTTCTCGGCCTTGAGGCGCTGGAGGAAGCGTTTGGGGGAGAGTTGGTTCTTGGGGAGGTGGGCCATGAGCGCTCGTGAAAAAGCTTGCTCGCCATCTTTCACTTCATTCCAGGGAGTGTTGCTCCGAATGAGAGAGGTTTCTTCATATATGAGAGAGAGAGAGAGAGAGAGGTGGGGGGGGGCGGCGGCCGACCTTCTGACGGCGGCCGATCAGCTGGAGAGAAAATGAAACAGGCGCGGCGATCGCAGAGTCGAAATCCTCAAGAAGGCGAAGCCCTGAAGCTGTGAGGCTGGGTTTAAGATTATTGACCTCCTTTCTTATCATAAATTTCGAATTTGCCATCGACATTACAAAGCTATTGGGGCTGGGCCCGCTGAAAAAAATTGATAGATTAACTTATCCACGAGATTAATCATATAATACAGTAAATATTTTATCCATTTACATTCCTAATTCAACTTTGATGGGTACCAGCTGATCTAACTCAATTTTCTCTCGTGAATTATTTCATTTGATCCATTCGACACGAGAGTTTTAGATATTGGGTTTAATACAAAAAGAAAAATTACGAGACGATTGGAGTCAAAGTTACCGAATTCATAACTACAAATATCAATCTATGACTATTTCTCAGCAAAAGTACAACATAAGTGTCAATATTTATATACGGAGATCATTTTAGTGTCATTATTTTTTTTGAATAAAAAATATTATTTGAGTGCCATGTCTAATGTGACTTGCGGGAAATCATGTGTCGCGCATACATGGCTTGTCGAACACCTAATAAGCTAAAAACAGAATAAGAAAAATAGTTAAATAAAAGCAAAAAAAAAATGGAATACTTTGTTGCAGCGGCAAGGGCGCCATATGGCCGGCGAGAGGGGCAAGGGGGTCGTCGGGATTGGGCGACCCCCGCCGCGAGCTAGCCAAGGTCGGGGAGGCCCAACCGAGGCCAGGCTTGCGGACCTATGGCAAGGGAGAGTGCTCTGGGAACACTTTCGGAATAAAAATACTTTCTAAAGAGTGTTAGTATAGAGGCCCCGCAATAACCTTATTTCTTGTTGCGTTACTCTACATTCCTTGGTTTCCATAGAATTTTTACCATCTCGTGAGAATCTATATGTTACCAATGGCAAATTGAAGAACGTAGCAATAGGAGTCCAACGAGATTGGCTAAATTATCATGCTAAGCTACCATAGAATTTTTCACGGCACTTCAAGAGTTCAAACGCATCCAAACAGAATCCGTCGTGAACTATTCACACCAAACCAGCTAGCGCAAGAGTGATTTTCCCAAGTTCTACGCACGCCCAACTACCACATGAACCCATTATTGACTCTCCAAGCACCATTCAGCAACCCAATCGCCAAAACAGCACTTTTCTAACTCAAACCAGCCCATTTCATCTCATTAGAACATCGTGAAAAGCTACAAGACATGAGTTTGGATGAGTGTCTTGTCTTTAGTACCAAATCGAGCTCGACATGAGGAAGAAACGGCCGCTGGTCTTCCTCGCTTCCTCCCTCCGCAGCTTGCCCCACAAAATGAGCAGAGCAAGAGCTAAAGAGCTTTCTGGTTTTCCTTTGAAAATGGACGTGAAAATGGAGAACAAAATGGAGCTTTTGGGCTTGATTGCATGTACTTTTGAGTTGATGGAGAGAGATTGCTCCTCCTTGTGACCCTTGGCATGTTGCATGAAGTGGTGGACCATTTGTCCAGGTCTGGTCATTACACCACATTTAAGCCACTTATATTCGAGCTTTAATTTTCTTCCTAAGTCCCCCACCAGATGCGACCATGGCATCATTAGGTCTCGTGTCCAAAAACTGAACTACATATATTGCTCTAGATCCCCTTAAATTCCGTCATGATTTCGTGCATATCCTTTAGATTTTTAGTCCCCGCACAGCTTCGTATCGATTCCTTGGTCTTGTTTCAATAAATACAACAATCCTTCGGATAACATGCTGTCAACTAGTGCACTTAATCTTCTCCTCACACTTACGTCGATGATATTGATCTCCCTATCATTTGGCAAAGAAAATCTAGGATTTTACGATTGATGCAAATTCGGTCCTAAACATTTCCTAAACATTTTGCATGGGTGCCAATTCAATTTTAAATCTTTTATTAATGTCAATTTAGACCCAATTTTTTTGTATTTGCTTTAACTCAATCTTAAAATTTTTGCATTTATGACAATTAAGCCAGTCCATTAATTTTGGTCAGAAATTGATGACGTGAACATCGCTTGTCCCATGTGACATGGCTGACACTAACATGATATCTTTTAATATGATTTGAATATTGGGGGCCGACAAGGGTCATTGGTTGAACCCTACCAGCCCAAAGAGGGTTGGCGACCATCATCAGCCCTGGGCCAAGGCGAAGCATTGCAGCCTCACTTGCCCCCACGAGGGCCACGAAGCAGTTAGCCAAATCTGGCATCACAGCCCCCAAGTGAGGGTGCCCCGGCCCTCGTCGAGGGCTAGTAAGGCCCTCATTGATTCTTGGCGAGGGAGTCACCACCCTCAATCCAAAAAAAGAACTGCAATAAAAGAAAAAGAAGAAACCAAAAAAGTTACTATAATACTTAAATAATATTCTAAAAATGTCACATCAACATTAGCCATGCCACATGGAATATCCGATGTCTACATTAGCGATTTTCTGTCAAAATTAAACGGATTGACTTAATTAACACAAATAGAGATGATTTAGAACTAAATTAATACCACTAAAAGATTTATGACTGAAATGACACATTTTTCGACAAACAAGCGTAATCAATTGAAATGAAGCGATTGCACAAAAATGTCATTACATCTAACTATTCGGTATAATACAACGATTTGTCCATAGATTTCCCACTTTCGAATTCAAAAACATTTCTCTATTTTTTTTTTCAAGCCTGGCTACTACTTTTTTTCATAAATTTTCATCTTTGGACCATTATAGTAATGGATTTCTTAATCCAGGTGTTCATAGATATGATGTTTCCAAGGGTTACCTTCAAAATGTCGTCTACTTCTTACTGGACTTCGCCGCTCCACCACGTCTCTCTCTCTCTCTCTCTCGCGATCAGAGAGCACCGTCTCCGATCATTGACAAAGGAGTCCAAGCATTCGAAGCCCAAATTGCCAACGTACACGCGTACTAAAACCACAAGCTCGCTGATATTTTTGAAATGACGAATAAACGTATAGGCTGGTAGGACGCAAATTTCTTGGGGGTGAGATGAAGTTCTTTGCCCAAGACAGATCTTATAATTGCCCAGGCGTCCGGGCTGCAGCTAAAACCCCAACCCATGCTCTTATGCTTGTCCGTATAAGACGGAGGAAATGTAAAGGGCAAAACGCGTTATAAGCAACCTTTTCCACTATCCTGAAGCCAGGCACCACGTTCTAAGAGCAATTGTCCCGATTCAACTCATTAACGAACTAGAAATCAAGCTGAATCATAGGAGTATCAAGCACAACGGTCTGAAAATGAATCCACGCCAGCTGGAACAGAAACGAAAGTGAGGAGACAGGAGAGAGAACCTATATTCACATACAAAATGTATACTCAAAAATCACATACCTCGCTGTCGGTTTTGATTCTTTAAAAATCGCTGCCTTTTTAAACAAGCTAACAATTGCTAGAAAGAGAACGAATACAAAATATACACGGTGCTCTAAGCCCTAAATCTCTTCTGCACTGCTATGAGGAAAAGGTGGGGGTGCATAGGAAGGAGAGACCTAATTTGAACCTTTAAGAACTTGCATGCGCACCGACCATATCAGGCTAATCACCAGCACAGCCCATCAGATAATGGTCAGACAGCATCACTACCCACGTGAGTCTTCAAGTAAACCAGACCTCAATCAGTCAGACCCACAATTACTCAGCATCCTTCAAGGACATAATTGTGTCGGCTCTTCAGAAGTTTGAAAGATGATGCGGAAGCCGCAATGCCGTACAGATCATCACCTTCTTCGTGCTGTCATATGAGCTTTGCTTTCATTCCTTATTCGATCTGCATACATGGGCAGGCGAATAATCTCATTGATCTCGCCCAGCAAGATTTCTTCTGTAATATTATCTTTTATGCTTCGCATCACCTGATAGGCACACATATAATTCAGTGACTAATTGAACTACCGGCTAAAAAAAGTAGTTATTGTGAACATGGAAAGGACCTTTCTGTAGGTGTTAAATTCATTGGGAGTAGATTTGTCTACCCGGGTCCGCATACAGACCCACACTTGTTCATCGGTATCCCATGAACACTCGATTATCTTGCCAGAGTATGAAGAGGGATCAAGACCATCTGAAAGTACGAACACGAGTATTAGACTATAATAGCTCAAAGGAAGATGACTCCAAATGCAATCAGTAGCAGTAGCACCTTCAACAAACAATTAAACTATAAAATTACAAAAAACTAGATGAACTGAGTGAGTGAGAGAGAGAGAGAGAGAAGGGACATTGAATTTTCTTCCTAGACAAACCGCTAGTAGTGTTGGTCTATTGGCCAGATTTTCTTCCTAGACAAACCGCGAGTAGTGTTGGTCTATTGGCCGTAGCCACTTATGACAGAAAGAATCCAATCAATGAAAGTGAATGTTAAGTGGTCAAACCAATCAATGCTCGAAAGCTTATATTAGAAACTCAGCACAAACACCTTACGAATTGTCTTTCGGCCAATAATATATGGAACACTTTAACAAAACGCATTTACAGCAGAGATCTTCAGACCATGCAGAATGGCAAAGGACAAAAAACACCCACACTGATTACACCAGATACAATATAAAATGCTAAAGTACACGAGATGTCCACCGCTTGAGGACCAAAGCAAGTTTCTTGGAAAAATTAAGTACACAGGAATACAAGGGTTCGCTTCTGACCTTTGAATACTACTTGATTCCCTTCCATTAGCTTCTTCTTCCCTCGTTCATACAGAAACAAAAGCTCATTTCCATCATCATCAACCTGGTAACAATCACCACATTAGATTTAATGACTTCCCCTAGCTTGAAAGAAGAAAGGTCTTCAAGCATGACTAGAGCTCAAGTGACTTACCTCAAACAGAAAATCAACAGAGTTCATCTCAGGATACTTCCACTTCAAAAGACCTTCATGGGTGCGAGGAACGTAAGGATCATCCCAACCCTAGCAGATGAGAACCGTCAGTGCAAATAATGCTCTCCAAATTAATCAATAGAAAAAAAGCTCTAAATTAAAATGTAGAAACCCATCAAGCAATATAGATTCGCACTTCTCCATGACCAAGGAGGAGGAGTTTATGCAGACATCATCCCAATTTGGGTCATCATATATAGGGTTAACTTGATTCAAAGAAACCATAATCAGATGACAGCAAAACCCCCAACTGTGACATTAATAAAATAAACAGGAAAACAGCTACAGCATCTATGATCTTCTCGGAAGCAAGGAAAATGATCAGTATAATAATCAAACAGTGTAGATCAGGAGAAGATTCATCAGTCATAAGCCACTACCTGAAAAATAAGCCCATCAGCATCATGTGAAAGCTTTGGAATAAACTCCTTCAAAAGCTTCGTCACAGTGGAAAGCAGCCAGAAATCCTTCCTTCTCACCTGACAACATGTGAAGCACATAATTACCAACCATAACACTGCCATCAAAAGCTTGGAAAGAGCACACAAATCAAAAAGAGAATCCTTACCCTAAATGGTTCCAAGTCGTATCTGTAATAAGGATTTTTGCTTTGTTGTATGTTCTGACGCTCATAATTTCGAGGTTCAATAACTTCTTTCTCAATCAGTTTCCACCGCTCATGAAAAGGACGCTGCACCATGTTCAGTAACCACGTCACATTTTTTATTAAGTTCACAAAATAAAATGCCATTAAAGAAAATAAATGCTCAAAAATTAGCAGTGGGGTGCAGCAAGGAAATTTTTGATAACTCTCTAAGAGGATAAGCTAAACATTAGCTGCCCATTGGTCAACTGTACCAAGAAGGGATCCAAACAGGAAGCATAAAGCCAGAAAAATTACTAGCGATTAAGCACATAACAAAGTCAAAAAAGCAATGTCATGCCACCTGACATCATATTTATACACCGTCACAGAGGCCCAGTACAATCGATTGCAACTAATTTCTCGACAATGAAGCAATAACCATCTACCTCTACAACAGAAATGCCATTAATTGCCATCAAATCATAAATAAGATATCTCCTCTCCTGCTTCTGTGAGTCTGGCATAGTGTCAATGATCATCTCACCATCCAGTAGTGTAAAGTGGTGAGTTTTCTCGCCTAGAGCCTTCAAAATCAAAGAATGTAATGTCAAACATGATGCATAATAAGCTTAAACCCCAACACCAAACCCCCCCTCCCCCACCCCCCTTTTCTCTTCCCCAACTGAAAAAAATAATAATTAAAGGGGACAGAGATAGTTCCATACCTCTTTTTTTTTTTGGTCGGGATTCCTTACCTCATTTGGTCTGCAAGGAAATCTCATCTGAACCCTTCTAACGTTAAAGCTTCTATCAATCAGATAACATCCATCAACAGTTATTAGCATCATATAACGAGTTCCATCAGCCTTCCATGTTGCATAATAGTACCTCTGCCTTAGAAGTTGCAAATTCTCCCTGCATGCAATTAAGCACGTAATTCTTATCATGGACACCAACAGTATCAGCAAAGCCAAAGCTATGCCCAAGCTATGCCAAAGCTAAACAGTGCCTTTGCCAAAGCTAAACACAGTGCCTTTCATTGACACTCAAAGCCAGACCGTTCTAAAAAATATTAGCAATGAAAGGGCTATCGGTATCAGCCAGGTTAGTACTATATTAGGCAATACAATGCTTAAACATGCTTCATCGAAAATTGACTATTCCCCTATAGCTATACAAAACAGCAAATGTTACGTTTGTTTCAAGGACAATGATTTGTGGGAAAATTGCTTTCTTCAAGTTCCAATGTTTGTTTGGGGAAAAAAAGTCAATCTAGGAAAATGATATCGCCCATCAGAAAAATCTAGTTCATTCACATAGAAGATTTTACTTCTCCAACTTAAAACAGGAAATCATTCTCCCAAAACACACGAAAAAGCCATGTCGCTTGCGATTCTTCCAGCTCAAGCTCCAGAAGTCTTCTTCCATTCTCTCTGGCTCTTTGTGCGTGTGCTACTTCAGTTGGCTCCTTAATTTCAGTGTGCCTAACTTTCAGCTCATCAAATTGGCTCAATAGGCATCTCTCTCCCCTTCTCTCCCTCCCTCTCACCCAACCCCCCACACACCCCATTTTCATTGAGCTCCATGATTTCTTCTGCTCCTATACGTATTTTTTGAGGACAAGATATATAGATCTTATTATTTGTTTGCTCTCTACTTTTGGTTCTACAGATATGTTCGGAGCTGGAAGATCAAATTTTCATAAGCACACCAACTGCTTGTGAAAATTTCTCAAAGAGATCTGACTTAAAATCAAGCAATGCGACAAAGTGCTCCAAAAAAGATTGTCATTACCTGACGAAAAACACAAATCAGTTTTCTATTCCAAAGACAAAAATACTCATTTCTGTATTTACACTAAACATCGGAAAATATTACCATTTCCAGAAAAATAATTTCTTAGGATTTTCCTTTTGCAATTACATCAATCATATTATCAAGAAACTGAGCCTAACTCCTTGCCCGAAATTCCGGGCTAATATCTTTCTCTGGCTACTTCTTTTGAAAGAGGGAGAAAGAGATGAAATGACACTTTCGGACGAGATTTGTGCATCCTGTTTTTTTGCAAAGAAAGTGCCAGAATGCCTAATAGTAACACAATTATCAAATATTAAGATCAAACAACTAATAAAAGCATTAAATGTTTATTTTTATGATTCTTTGGGGTTCATCGACCGCCGACCCCAACTAGTTTGGGATAAAGGTGTTGTTGATGTTGATGTTGATGTTGGTGAAGAGCATTAAACATGTTTTTGTATCTGTAATTCCAAATAAAACTATTCTTGACGATCAAACATCATAGAACAAGACATCCATTTTACTTGACTAAACAATTCATATTTAAACAGCTGTCTAACAGAAACGCTGTTCTTCGATTAGTATAAGTTAAGCACTACCTGGAAAAAAGAGAGAATTGAAGATCAACAGATATAATGCCACTGCACTTTTTTCTGTTAATATGCACACAAGACTGCTTTTATACATCCCTAATTCGGACAATCAAAGTCAGCTTCCACCCAGGACCAAACAGCCCAAGTACTGGGAAGTAGATGGCTAATTCCCATGGTCAATTGAGCCTCAAACTGACAAAGATAATAACCCTCAAATTGAAAAACAAAACCAACATTCCCCCAAAAGTCATTTTCGAGATAAAATCATTTTGCAAGTTTTAGACTAAGTCAGAAATTTTAGAAAACCGCCCAACAGACCGTAACAAATCAAAGAAAATGGACTAACCCCATCCAATCTCCTAAACCAGATTATTAATTTTTTTTTTTTTGGTAAGGGCTAAACCAGATTATTTCAGGCGTAATAGAATCAAGAATCCTCCTCTTTAATTGCAATTGTCGCGGAAGGCCACAATTTCCTCCATTGGTAACCTTATAAAAAGGCAGTAAGACATGCCATGTTATACGGAGCTGAATGTTGGCCAGCACAAAGGAAACATGAGCATAAAATAGAAATAGCGGAAATGAGGATATTAAGGTAGATGTGTGATCATATAAGGATGTATAAGATAAGGAATAAAGATATTCAACGAAAATTTGGAGTAGAACAGGTGAGAGAACATAGATTGAAATGGTTTAGGCATATTCTCTGAAGGCCCTTAGATGCACCGGCACAAACATAAATTTGTTATCGAGAGCATAACACAAAAAAAGCAAGAGGCCCGCCGAAACTTACTTGAGAGAAAGCAGTAAAATAAAATTTAATGAAGTGGAAAATAGATTGGCGTACGATTTATCTTAGGACGGAGTGGAGGAAAGCTATTAATATTGTAAAGGGATAGTGTATAGATATATATATTTATTTATTTATTTATTTTTACACATTTATCTCTTTTCTCTCGATTGATTTTGCTTTCATTTCTATGATTCTTTGGGGTTCATCGCCCGCCGACCCCAATTAGTTTAGGATAAAGGTGGTGTTGATTTGATGTGGTAACCTTGAGTATGGGGAGTTATTCTCTCCACATCCACCCTGACCCGAGCAAAGAGTCTTCATACTGCAACCTACATGAAGGTCTCGCAGCATACTATAAACAATTCTCAATAAGACATGCACTGAGTTTGGGTTCACTATCTGTCACAGGTACAGATCAAGGAATGACTAGGAAGGGTGTGCTGTTTGAGAAAAAAATAAAAACCTAGAGGTTCTTTACATAGAACAAAGTCTACACAACCCATCCATATAAATTGTGCACTCGTGTGCGTGCGTGTGCGCGCACACCAGAGAGAGTGTTCTCTAAGGCGAGAGAAGCCAGTTCGACTAGTTGAACTGCGAATCTTTCTGCAGTTCACTTTTGGTTGAGAAACTTATTTGACCTAGTTCAACCAGAAAGCAGATCAACTGGTTCAGATAGGTTCAGGAGGTTTCGGACTTGAATAACAAAATATCAAGAGTCAAACCTCTACCCTTTCTTCAACAGAATGAAGATCCAGCAATTAAGCCATGCTCTCACTCGCTCTTGTTTGATGTATACCACCCATAGTCATCAAGTTATGGTCAATCAGTCTGAACTCGACTTTCATTCTCTCTCCGCCATATTTCATGTTTCCTATTCTCTAAACTATCAAACTCAGTAGCTAACAACCCCGCACTGGTTGACAAGCGAACCACTCCTTCCAACAGGACCAAGCACTTGGACTAGCCCACTCAGGTTTAATTTAACTGATTTCACCAATTTAAACAACTTATTTTCTGATAACAGCAGATCTTCAATATCTCGACTGTTATGCATACATTTGTATCATGCAAAATGCAAGTGCATTTCTTCCTTTATTCATGATAAATTTGACAAACATCCATTCAAGATATTTTGCTCATAGCAAGATACCCAGTTAGGCAGGCAAAACAAAGCAAAACACATATCAATCAGCTAGTCAGAAGTTCCACTCTCCACTCAACAAACACATAGATTAACCCATTGTAAGCAGCTATCCCTTGCACTCCAATCGGAAATTCAGAAATATTGATCTGCCATATTTCCCCTAGCAGATGAAACTTAGATAGGATTTTGTGTGAGAATTCAAGTTAAGAACTGCTGACGACTAATGTTCAAAAGAGACAGTGTAATTACATCAGCACATGTACAATAAAGCAAATAGTGAATCGTTCCATGCCCAATTGAATTTTACAAAAGCTTCATGCACTTCAGAATTCAATCAAACCTGTTGAGGGAAACAGGATGGGATCCGGGAAATTGTGAGCCTCCTCTTCCCTGATATTTAGCAAAAGCATCAACAGTGAGTAACATAAAGATGAGACTTTAGCAATTGCATTGTTAACATTGTTTTCTTTGTCCCTTTCTTAACACATCGTTCTCATATTTATTAAAATAAGACATCATGCGAAAGATGGAAGTCAGAGTAAGGGAGTCCAGCATGGAATTGGTGAAGAGGTGTAAAAGGGGCTTCACACTTGGCTAAACAAATCCCCATACATCTGTCAGTAAATGAGACAAATGGGTATATGGAGAAATAATAAAAGAAGTTAAGATGGCATCATCTACACAGCACATTGGCATAGGAGAGACAATTGAGTTTGACTCCAACGGACGGGATATGGTTTAGTTTTATATACAGGAAACATGGCCAAATTCACTAAACATCTTTCAAACAAACTGATCTGAACATTCATGCAGTGTATTCAAGGCTCAAAATAATGTACCATTCGTTCCAAAACTCATCCCGTGAGGTTCTAGCGGCATTTGATTATGAATCCAATCTTCCTCTCACAACTTAAGCTTTTGAACAAGTTTGCAAAGGTAATACAATGTCTTTATGGTTTCAAAGCAGGTAAGGTGTTTAATCTATTGAACCCTTCATTATCATCCCCAATTCTATTAAAATTGGATGCTTGTCATAGGCCAAATCTCAACCTGTGTGAAGGGAATGTTAGACCATTTTACTATCCAACCAACTCCACATAACAGCCAAGGTTTTTTCAATATTAGACCATATCCACATACGTATATAAAATGAGCTTGCGAAAGAACAAATCGCAATAATTCATTGCATGATCTTACCCCCACATTGAGCTTAAGGGTCATATAGCAGAAATGCTTATAAAGATCACTCTGGTCTCTTGGTATTTCATCGCCCAATAGATCATCATTTGTCATCGGTTTATCGGTCTCATGATTATCCTGTAATAAAAGGACTTGTCAAACGTAGTATAATGAAGTTAATTTCATTTTTTGAAAATCAATGTTAAAATTTCATAGAGAGCAAGAAAATTAAAGAAACAAAACCATACATATCCTCAATCATCAAAAGTGCAAAAAGGGGCACCTTATATAGAAGAGTCCACCATAATTTAAAAGAGAGGTCATAAAGGAAAAATAAGACTGCAAATAGACAGCACAGCCATACACGCTTTACCCCTATCCAACACTTTCAGAAGGGTCAAGTTTCATTTCTACCAATGGACCACTAGAGACTAATTGCCGACATGAACCTTTCTGGTTTGAGAATTCACCCACTATATGAAAGGCGACCTCTTATCCAGTATAACTTCTGTCACATTGTCTTTCCCATTATGGCTCTCTATGAACATCTCGCAGTGAGAGCTTCGATGCATTGAAGAGATTACGAAACTTTACTCATTTCCTACTCCAGCATGGTTGTTTTCTACTACACGAGGACAGCTAAGTTCATCCACCTTCTAAATGGCCACATCACCTGTTACTGACTTCAATTTGACTTCAGCAAAATGGCCAGGATAGTCTGGGATAGGCTAGGAGAAAAGGGGGAAAGGAAATAAAGAGATGAAAAAGCTAGGTAAAATAACATTTCAAAACACAATCCAATGTGAAATCCTTTTCTTCCAAATACATAGGAACGAACTACAAGTAGACATATCTGAACTTCATTCTATCTGATTTTCATGTGAAAATGTCTACACCATATTCCGTGATTATCTGCATACTCTGAATTCACAGTGGAAAGTTGCATCTGCAATTGGTTTCCCCCCAGCAGAATAAAACCACTGCACATTTGAAATGCTTGAAAAGAATCTTATTAAGATCACCCACAAGACTGACAAGTCTGACATCAACATGTCCCAATAGCAAAGATTTGAAGCACGAGCAACATATCCCAATGGCAAAACTTGACTGCAAAAACAAATGAAGAAAAAAGTGTCGAGCTATGCTGGCAGCATACATAAATGGAAATTACTCATCTCAAATGATTCAGGTGGTCCTTTTTTTATGCTAAGTAATAAGAGAATAAGGGCCACACTAGCAGCTCCAATGAATGACAATATACTCTCCAAAAAGGCTCACAGAAGGTTAAAATTTGATCCAAAATCTTTCATGTGCAGTGGATTTTAAAAGGGAAAAAAAAAAGAGAGGAAGAAGAAAATTGGTCAAATGCTCAGTCCAGAAGCAACTTCTTATCAATCGAATAGTTTCATGGACACGTGTTCTCTAAAACTTTATCTAACATGCTAAGAACTGCAGCCTGCAGAAGTTTCATGCAAAGATAATTACTATTTACTTCCTGTTCTTACATTCCCAGGAGCAGCTAAATTTCCATCGTCATCCTCATCAGGCAAAGCTTCACCATTAAGATCAAGATCAGAGGATCTCTTCCACTCCGGAGTGGCAGGACAAACGACCATTTCAGGCTTCCTCTCATGATAACATGTATATAATGCCTTAATGTATTCAGGTTTGTAAATCCCAGGAGGACGCGCATCAGCAAATATTTTTATGGCCTACAGCATAAGTAAGGCATAAGAAACGATCTCAAAAGCTCGCACAAATGAAATTAGGATAGTTTTACCACCTGGGAGACCGACATCGGCATGGATCTCATCAGATAATTGATAATCATGTATCCTGTCCGATTATGACCATGTGTACAGTGGACAAAGATACATTTCTTGAGCTCTTTCTGGCTGGACTCTTTCTGGCTAGACTCTTTCAGGCGATTCATAAACTGAGTGACCTATGAAAGAATTGGCAAAAGGTAAGTTAGATGACATAATTATTTGTCGAAATTCCTTTCCCAAAATTAAATTCAAGGTGCAAATTTATCCCTAAGCAAAATGATGCACGGTACTGAGATCAAGTAGAAAATCTTACATAGCCTGTTCAGTTGAAACACGAGAGATTATCAACATACAGTTCATTTATTAAAAAAAAATGCCCAACAGAAAGCCAGCCTGCCTTAAGAGGTCCTCCAAGGGTAGTGATTGGCCAACAACAGCAATATCAAAACGCTTTAGTTTCTTATTTTCCATAATTATTTAAATCAACTAAAGGAGCCATTCAAATGTTTCTCTTTATCCGTTCTCCCATGCCAATATGATTACATTCATAACAACTCTCCATTGACTTGTGATCATTCACTTAGATTCATCTCGAAGAATAGGTGACAACAGCAAGGACATCCACAACAACAAAAACCAAGCCTTATTCCACCAAGTGGAGTCAGTCCTTTAATCTCATTGCGCTCAAATCTATATCAAGTCTTCGCCAAAAGTCAAGTGCTCCATATTTGTTGTTATCCTCTCCTTATAAGTGTTTTTGGGTCTTATTTTACCCCTTTTAACCCGTGTATCCATCACTTATCTGCTCTACTGATAACTTCTATATTATAGCTGCATTTTGTTCTCATTAGGTCCTCCAGTCCATAGTATACATGAGCTAAAACAAAATCAAGAACAAGACAACCTAAGGCAAATATTGCCAGAACAAAATCACTTTGAAAAACTATGCTACAACCCAAGACATCATCAACTTCAATGAAGAAAACCAGAAGCTTGTCCACCAAATTTATCTATCCCAACCACCTGTATAAGAAAAAACATACCTCGTGAACGAATTCATTAACAGCTGCAGGCTCTGGAACCTCAAGCCGCCCAACACATCGAATCTGAACCCAAAATTTAAATTTTAGAGATGGAATCAGTTCTCAAACATAGTGCTAAACATAGGCTTCAAAGCTTTAGGCTGATACTTACCTTGACATACTTAATACCGTCTTTCTTCAAATCTGCTGGAGAATAATACTTTGTTGAATTTGTCAAGTCAATCACCAAGGCAATCTGTAAAATCCATGGAAGAAATTTAGATATATAGAAGTCCAAACAAGGAAAGATAACAACCCCCATATAGGTCGTTATCTACATTAATAACGAGAGGAACATAAAATGAAATGCCAGAGATGTTTTTCCAGGTTCATCGCTTCACTCAAAGAAAATTTGTATTCCACGTTAATGAATAAATTGAGTATATTACTTATTTTACATAGGTAACTCTCTTGAAAGTTCATGTTCTTTCCTTTTATTTGTGAATAAACAGAGTTAGCAATATTTCCTTTAACTCTGACTTGGCTTTTCTTCATGGCCTATCTGACTACACTGGAGAAATTTAACCACTTTTTTTTTTATGAATTTTCACTATTGCAGTCTTAGCCCCATTTTACGAAAAGAGAAAGATGAAGTGTGCTCCGGATAAGAAGCATGTCAAACATCTCACAGCATTTTGATATATCAAAATTTCACCCAATCATGAAATGAAGTTATCATGTTCACAATGTAATTGTCATGCACACAGGATCCCTTTCCATGCTTCATTTGTCACAAAAACTGTGAACATATCAAACCCACAAACGGTGTTCAACTAATTCTTCCCTTTCAGTAGCTCCGTTTGCAAGGTCAACCAGACGTGGTGGATAATGCAATTACTGTAAAGCTTGAAATGCATTGCTAACATGACCTATCTACCCGTTATTTGGAAAAAGAAATTGCACTCGCGACATGAAAAGCATAATCATCTACTTCTTCAGTGGAGATAAATCCTCAAGATCCAAATGGTCCGATCAGTTGTATGCCAGGGATAAAACCAAAGACTGAAAGCAGAATCCTAGTTTTTGCAGTCATATGTTTCACAGCATGAATACTAGTCTGGCATAAGTATTTTACATAATGAAGTAAAATGCTGATGATCAATAAAGACCTGAACATCTTGGAAATCTGCAACCGCGTCCCACAGCACCCCCCCCCCCCCCCAAAAAAAAAAAAAAAACAAAAACAACTCCCAACCAAAACAAAAAAACATCAAAACTAAAAGAGAGTTTCTGTCGCATAAAGGATGCCATATTATCAGAAAGGAGGATACGATGCGAATGTAGTCAAAACCAGCCACTTACTCTCCTTCCTAAAACTCTTTGTTGATGTAGAACCTGTTTGAACGAATATCTTTTACCAGGAGGTATGTCGAAGCCATCACCAAGAGGCGTCTTTGAAGGAATTAAGCAAAATATCTCTTGACCATATGCTGGGCAGTCTAACCAACCTGTAAGACCAAAAGACACCAATAAAGTGCTGCTCAGGTGGGTAAAGCCAATTGTGAAAATTTGAAAAAGCAAACACTAAGATAGAATGAACATATTGCAATTCCTACCCAAATACATTGTCCAGGCTGACTCCTATAAACATATGAGAGAAAACAATGGATCAAAACTAAAAGAAATTACTTATGCTTCCCCAATCTTCAACAATCAAGGCATATAGGTCCCATCGTGCCAACCCAATTTCCCTGATGACCACTCAAGCGACAAAGTAAATTAAAACCGTCCAGGGAACCAATGGAGGGAATGAGATGCACTTTCACTGGCCATAACTCAATAGTTGACCCCAAATTTTCGCAAACCCATAATATAAATTTCCAATGCACTTACTATTGAACAACAATATTCGACATCAGGAATTCCTCTGATCAACAGCATACAATGCAAGAGAAACTTTCGTTTCCCTAAACCCTAACAGACCCAAAAACAACCACAGTTGTGAAAAGAAATTACAAAGACAAATTATAGAAAGCTTGTATGGTGCAAGAGGAACTTAAAACTTTTGCACCATTATTCCATCACTGAATCAACTATTTTTGTATGTGACCAAGGTGTACAGGAACATGATGCAAAGATATAGATGGAGCTAAGGTACAACTGTCAAAGAAAACTTGCTTCATAAGTTTCCTCTACAAATGAAAAGGAATTGAATCTCTGTCCAAGTTAGGGGGCACGATGGACCGACCAAGTGAACGACCAACAGCCGACATTCTAGCCGAACATACACTCTAATTCTGCAGCCCCACAATCAACCATAATTTTAGTGGTCTCTCTCTCTTCACCAGGTCTACTACATAATAGACCCAAAATCATCCATTCATTCCAAAAAGAGCTCTCACTGGCCACTTTTTGCCTAGTCATCGATAACAAATATTGGTAGATATGATATTTTAAGAGGTTTACCAAAGGCTCCACTCAACTAGCACCTGATAAGATCCTTCTCATTGCCACTAATTTCTATTCAGTCACTCAAAGCAAGTAGAGCAACAAATACCATTCACAAGTAAACAAATTAATGTGCTTTAGCTCAATGTCCTAACACTAAGCAGCTCAAACTCAACAAAAGAAATAAATTATTTCACGGTGCGCACATTGGGTACCTTCTGGACTGAATTTTATAAATCTTCATATGCAATCACAACCATTTCCAAAAACAGACAACGCCGGAACCCACTATGACCCACCCAAAATATCGAAACTAGCAAGCTCATCAAGTGGCAAGTGGAAAAACTAGAGTAAGGCAAAAATTGAAGGGAAAAAAAAAAGATTGCAAATATCCATTACTACTTTATCTCAGTCTCCTGTGCAGCATAAAAAATTCTCTAACCGAAAAGAGCAAAATTTAGCTTTCAATTACAACAAGAATGTCATATAGCCACTAGATTGAATTCAGTAAGGTTCCAGTTTTCGAGAAACCATTTAACATTCATAAGATATATAAATATGCGTCCACGCTCATTGTCCTCACAATTTCTTGCTTTTTCATGACAAAACACTTGTGCAAGGAACTTTTGCAACATGAACCTCAAATCGTAGGTCAGAGTCCACTGTTGACATGAACAAATTATAGATCAGACCACAAATTGTCTTTCTCAGGCAGTCAACATTGTAAGTGAACAACATAACTGACTGAAACTGTTCGGGCTACACTATCCCATTTGTTCAAGTCAAAGTTCCGAAAACAATACATATAATGCGCATGTCTATCTCATGACTCAGTACGCAGTGAGTTCACACAAAAATTAGCAGATTCATTTAATTATAAGGACTAGTTTGTTCACAAAATTTTAAAAAAAAAAATTGGTTGAGGACTACTTCCTTGATGTTGTAAGAAAATATAACTAAACTAATTGAACAAAGCAATTAAACTGATTGGAACCTAAAAGGAGGAGTCACGGATTTAAATTAAACAACATCCTCAGTCAGGGAGAATGGGCAGGTATGGAAAAATTTTGAAACGTAGATTTGGACTCTCAAAGTCCTTCAACTAAAATTTTGGTGCTTAGTATAATAGTTGCAACTCTTTGAACACAAAGGTTTCTTTTAAGTTCGATTACCATTTTTCACTAAAGAACTTTTGGATACAACACTGCTTTTCAAAGTTTTCCGAAACTCACCCTACATTAGTTTGTAGATTACAAGCAATATTTCAATCTGCACAAGACAAAATTGCTGAATGGGTCAAAAGATATCTCAGGATTCAGGATTCATGGCTTGGTCTTATCACCAGAAAGATCACAAACTAACAATAGGTTCAATCCTCAAGTCACATCAGTTGCTTATTAATAATCAAAGAGAGAGAAATTAGGCTACATGCTTATAAAACAGAATTCAAATTAAACAAATTATTCGTCCTTGCAGACGAAACCCAGTTCCCATTTTGTGCATTCATCTACATGCAATTTCTAAAGACATGAAGTATCTTGTAATCAGGGCTACGACACAAGCCGCCGTATGTCAAACTACTAACGAGTTATCAAGTTCAGAAACCAAACAAATAAAGCAACAGGACCACAAAATGAAACTTAGTCGCCTGTGCTACCATATCTTGGAAGAATAAGTATAACAACTCAAATGTGATCCCTATACATCCCAATGCAATAACACAAGTGAAAGCATTGTCACATATATATTTTGTAGAAGGATACAAATAAGGTGGCACTGGAAAAATACCGTGTGGAAGATTAGATGATCTATGGTTATTATTCATGTATCTCATCTGATGAAACTGATCATGTGAAGAGCGCTGAGAGACGGTAATTGTTTTTTCATCTGAGCGTTCTTTCCTTAATCTCTTGCGCCTTTCATCACGTTCCTGCCATAAACAGGATGTTATTTTTTTTTTGGGTAAGGAACAGGATGTTATCCTTCACTGCACAAACTACAATTTCAAGCCATAAATATGAAAGAGACATATTTTATAACATATATGTGCTCAGCATCTGAATTTTCTTTTCTTTTACTTTTTTTGGCAAAATCATTTTAGCAAAAAAAAAAAAAACGGAAGAACTGGCTTATGCAAAACTGACAAATGATTGATTTGGGGAAAAAAAAATGTGGAGCAGAGCTAAAAATTGAAAACTGATCCATTGATCTCAATCATCTCATACGACCATCTATTTAAAGTTGCCACAGGCAGTCATATCCTGATAAAAATTCAGCAAAATTTTGTAGAGTAATTATGCTGCTTAGTACAATAGTATCACCATGCTTAGACGCCGAAGTGCACAAACTACTGACAAAGCCAACTGCATATTATCAGTAACCAAAGCACCAAAAGCATAAGAATCAGGAAAGATAATAGAATTTCCATTCCAAATATATATGTTATTTAACAACAAGCTAGCTCCCCAAAATACAAGCTTTCAGGTAATGATAACATGAGCAAGAGGCAAGAGTAGAAAATTAAATCAAATTAAACATGCTGAAATAAAATCTGAAGAGAGGGAATGACAAAAGGGAGAATTAGTAAGCACCCGGTTGGCAATATCAATTCCAGATTCTATGCGCCTCGCTGTTGTTTTATACTGTTCCACATGTGGATCAAAAGTTTCTTCATCCTCTTCAGGCAAGGCATTTAAGTCCATCGCAACAAGCATTCAGTATGAAAGTAAAAGCATTGCCACAGTAGACCCTTCTCTGAAGAATCTATTCCTCCTGTTAAATGCTTGCCACTTTAGCGACCAGGAACTGCACCTGTGACGATTAAAGATAAATTATGTGAGTTCAGCTTAAGTAACAAAATCAGGAAGTAGGCCAACGACTGGCCTACTCATTTATGAAATAAAAACCAATGATTAAGCATCCTCGACATTTTCCAACTAAAATGCCAGAAAAGAAAGCAAAAACGAAAAACTAAAAAAACCCACACACAAAGGGAAGTGCGCCAAACAATCAGATGAATCCCAGCACGAGGGAAAAACACAAGCCGTCTTTAAACAGCAAACGCATCTCCAGTGGTTATTTTGCAATGAAGGAAGAAAAGGCAGAAACTTCTACTGTTACCGAGAAGCAAAGGCAGAATTTTGCTTCACTTTCGACCCCAAAAACTCGAGGGAAACACTTCACAGATCCACTAATCTTCCCCCACACACTGCCACGGCCGAGAAATTCGCACACCGAACACTCAACCAAAAAAAGGAAAAAGGAAAAACCCAAATCGCTTTATTAAACAAGCCCGCGCTCAATCACTAGCGACTGAGGTCCGGCGGAAAACCTAAAAGCCCAAAAAGCAGCAGAACAAACACCTCGGAACCCCATTCGAGCACGAGGACAACCGGAAACTCCAAGAGAAAGCCACGGCGAAGGGGAGAACGAGCACAAACCTCGGGAAAGGCGATCAACGCCGAATTGCGGAGCCGAACCGGCGGCGCCGAGGGAAAGCTAGAGAGAGAAAGAGAGGTGGTGGGGACGGGGGAAGAGAGTTGAGTCGGAAAACCTAGGAGAGAGAAAGGGGGTTTAGAAGCTGAGATTCACTAATCAATCGACGTCGACGGAGAGGAAGACGCAACGGAAGGAGAGAGAAGAAGGGGGGGATCGGACGTGAGAGCATCGACATTATATATAGGCACAATGTGTAGAGAGAGAGATGGCAAAAAAAGAAAAAAAGGAAAGAAATAAAAAATAAAAATAAAAAGAGAGAGAGAAATTCGATATAACGCAACTTAAGTCTTAAGTCGCTGGAGTTGGACGAGAGATGCCCCGGGGCGGCGTCTACAGGAATATGCAATCTGCTAATCTCGGGCCTTCGCGAGGGCAAACTCGTCATTTCATCCGTTCTATCTTGGTAAAGACGGGCGATAAAAAAAAACTTCAGCGCCGCATCAACGCCACTAGTCTTTAAATAAATAAATAAAAGCCGCTACGAGACCTGATTGCATCAATTTAAGATTATGACAATTTTATATTTTGATAGAGATACATGCACACCAAAAGTGTAAGTTTATCAACACTGATTGCGTTAAAGAAGAAGGTCCATCTTTAAACTTTTCTGCATCGTAACTTGACAATTGATTCATAAATTTGCTCTTGAACAAAAAAAA
Organism: Rhodomyrtus tomentosa; assembly: GCA_028455895.1. Classification (NCBI taxonomy): domain Eukaryota; kingdom Viridiplantae; phylum Streptophyta; class Magnoliopsida; order Myrtales; family Myrtaceae; genus Rhodomyrtus; species Rhodomyrtus tomentosa. Next base: position 29,152,972 of record JAPCWY010000007.1, read on the forward strand.
ATCTTTTCTGCACAAAACCAACTTTTTACGGAAGTAAAATCCAGGATTATAAAAAGAAAAAATATCCACGATAAACCAAAAAAAAATAAAACACGCGGAACTCTTCATTATGGCAACTTGAGTTCTAAGTAGAAATAGGAAAAGGGTGCCGCTTTAAATCGCAATGGATTATGAGGATGATTTCGTCTCCCTAAAGAAAATTGAGTGAATTATGAAAACAGCGCTGCCCTAAATAAAACTCGTGAACTTATTATCGCTTGTGCAATTTATGTTTTTATAAAAAATATCGCAAATTTTGAGTGAAAGTATAATTTTTTTATCACATTATTCTCATTGATAAATATGCATTTGTTTTCTATGGATAGATATATGTGTCTTCCCTTCCATGATTGTCTGAGTATATGGAATTAATTACGTCGAAACTAATAAAATCAGATCTTATCCATTGATATGGTTTGCTTTGGAAGACGCGTAGTCGGGTGTTTATATCAATTCGGAAAATAGGAAATAACACATGCCTTTTATTGTGATAGTTTGATGAGGTGTCAATAATCGGAAAAATAACCCTAAGTGACCTCGCCTTCAAATTAATACAAGTTCAAATGCATTTACCCTGCTTTTTTTTTGTTACATTCCCCTTTCACCAAAAAAAATTGTTAGGTCAGGTTCACCACTAGTCTGCATGCCTGATTTTGAGAATTGGGGTACTCAATTTGTGGATTTTGTTGACGATTTAGGAATTTTCGCGGATTGAGTTATTTAGTAGTTAAGTTTCGTGAAACGACACAGTTTTTCTAAGCAAAACGGTGCTGCTTAAATAAATATTTTTCGAGTGAGATTGCCGGTTGTGTCTCATACGACAAGTGGCGATAATTGGAACCTCCCAGATAAAAGTTGGTCAGAAGTAGGGATGTCAAAATTGAACCAAGAACCAAACCGAACCAAACTGAATTGAAGTTTCGTTAATTTTCAATTCGATTCGATTCTTTGTTCGGATAACAGAAAGAACCATAATTTATTTGTTGATTCAGTTATTTTTTGTTCGGTTCAGTTAACTAAACCAAACCATAAAAATAATAACTCAAAAAACTTAATCTCCTAATCGCCATGGAAGATGACATCGTGGACTTGCCTCTGCGTTCTAGATCCCACCCGACGAAGGAGGAGATCGTCACTCATTACCTCGCCCAAAAAAGTCCTCAACCCTAATTGCAGATTGAAGCCAGCTCCTTACTTGTTTCTTCAAACCCAAGCCTTCAAGGTTAAACGCACCATAAAACCCTCGCCATTTTGCCATTCGAAGGTCACATTCATTCCAACAGCAGATTCACAAGCTCAGAGACACAAAAATGACTACACTATCCTCGTTTCACCTCCTCAAGCACGCATTTTCCACCTCCCTACAAGCCAGCGACTCGGTCACCACCCTCAAATCGATCCACAATTTCATCTATAAGGAGTGCAGCTTGAAGTGACTGGTCGCGTTGTTCAAGAAATCGTCATCTTTCGACCGTTTTCGCACCCAAATTAGCATGCATTAGTACGCCGTTCGACGCCTCACCTTCGCCAAGCGCTTTGAGATGATTGGAATGCAATGGCATGGGGCTTCTTGGCATGTGTGAGGGGAAGATGAAGATCAAGCAGTAACAGGAAGAAGAGTGAGAGAGTGGGGATTAGGGTTCGATTGGAATTGACGACGGACATGGTAGCAGACTCGATTCGATCGAATCGGAAAAATTTTGGTCTGGTTCAGATGGCTTGCAAATGAGGGGTTCTTTGAAGAAGAAGGAGAAGACGGAGGTGAGTTTCAGGTTGGGGGAGAGAGAAACAGTGGGCAGCTTCCGGGTAGGGCGTTTGGGAAAGGAAATAATACGAGCTACCCTAATTTACCAAAAATCATAAACCAAATTGAACCAAACCGAACCAAATTGAACATTTTTGCGCTCAGTTCTGATCGGTTCAAGATGAGTTTTGGTTCGGTTCAAGCATATCTTGTAATGGTTCAGTTCGGTTCGTTTTTTCAAAAAACCGAATCGAACCGAACTATTGACACCCTAAGTCAGAATAACCGTATTGAAATTTGAATCAAAAATTTAGGGCTATAGTGATAAAATTAAAAGATTTTTATATTGGACTCGAATGCACACAACAAATATAGGACCCAATTGGTAATATTTCTGAGCAGTTCAAAGTATCCAGACATGGATAAAATTTGTGCGGTTGAGTTTCGAAATTTTCTATTGCCAAATAATCAAAGCAATCCTTAGATTGTTAAATGAAAGGTGGAGGGCATTTTCAGATGATTATGAGTACGATAAACGATGTACTCGAATACTTACAATAGGCTCGTGAATGCCTCGAATGCTAAAACGGGAATCCAAAATATTAAATTCCAATTAATTTAAAGACGATTTAAATTTATGAAATTAAAAAGAGTGGACCTTAACTTCATACAAAGATTTATCTTGCCTGAAATGCGATTAATATTATTATTATATTCTTATCGAGATCCATAGCAAAATAACGCTAAAATGAGTTAAATTAAATCGGATTGTGCTAATAGGCATTCGACAAGGGATTGGGATGGTGGGGACCTTAGTATCGTACGTGCTAGAATCAGATTAAAAAACAAAATCAAATTACCATCCTAGAAACATTGCCTATTCGAGTAAGCTGGAAAATTCTGTCACAAACAAAAAACAGTAAATAGTGAAATTAATCAGATATCCAATTGGCAGCAATGCCATTGTTCCAAGCACGCCTCGCACGTGTCGAATATGATGACTGATTTGTAAGAGTGATAAAGATCCAATCTACTACGCTAGAAGCAATCGCGAATTTGTGAGACCCATAAGACGGTTTGAATTGTAATTTTCGTCTGATTTACTTATATTCCAAAAATTATAAATAAATGTGTGTGTATATATATATACGTATATGTATATCCATGACAATATAATGGTGTGCTCGTGCATAATTTTCACCATTATTTTCTTTTACATTTTTTGGCTCTTAATTGTATCCATCTTTCTCTTTCAGCTTGCATGACTTGCCTTCTCGGCTTGATCAAGCTATAGCAATAAAGCAAGTAAAAAAAAAAAAAATCTTCAAGCTTTGCCTCTGGAGGCTCAATCACTCTTTGTCGGGACAAGGTCTTGAAATGGCGGAATTGAGCAGCAGAGGAGTGAAGCTGTATCACGAGCCACGTGACGGATCGGCTCCTTCCGCTATGCACTGCGTCAACGCACTGGTGCAAGGACCGCTCTTCTGCGAATTCTACCTGGCGACGGTCGCGATCAAGCTCGACCGGAAGCGGCGTCTTAATTTACTGCGGGAATTCGACCTCTTGACATACTTCTTTGGCCATTTTAGGTTCGACCATTTCGGCATCCAAGTCGATGTTCTCACCCTACTCATCGATTCTTTAATTGGAATCCTCCCCTTTCTTTCCCCTCCTTTTGTGGGTTTTAAGATTGCGTTTAAATGTGATGAAATCATGAAACAAGAAGGCCAAGATTTGCACGATGAATTAGATGTAGATTTTTTCCCCCTCATTTTCAATCCTAAAAATTTGCCAATTCCCATCAATTAATGCATGACGCATACTATGACAATAGCAGATATTATTTTATTTTGTTTTTCTTGAATAATTAAGACGTTTGTATCATTATTTGGTCATTTGAATATTCATTTTATGTAGTTATGAGATAGTGATCGGATCGATTTTTATGTAATCTGATTGGTCCCGCCTCCTTGGAGGATCTAAAGGGCGTTACTCCCCCGCGCGTTAGCTGGACGGATTCAAAATTTGATTCTTGAACTAGATTCAACAAGACTTGAACCCGAACGGCTAAAATGAGTGGAGCCAAGTTTCTTGCTGTCAAAGTCAATCCGTTTGGACATGCCTCATTGCCCGCTCGAGTGTACTTCCCCATCTGGAGATGTGACGTGGATTTTCAAGGCACTATATCTGTTTTTTTATTGTGAGAAAAACAAGAAAACCGGTAGGATTCTGTCTGGAATGAGGTCAAATTCAAATTGCTATTTTTTTTTGGTTGGGCCGAAAAATTCACATTGATATCTGAAACGCAACAGATCTCAAATATTATTATTATTATTTTGGTGTGGACAGTAGTAGACAGTAGACACAATACCGCCGTCAAGTAGTTTACCAGTTGCCAACTTCAACATCAGCCGATGACAGCCCTGCCATCTGCTGTAGACACCGCGGCGCCTCCACTGCTAACGAAGACAACTCTAGCTTTGCGATTCGCTCGTGGCCTCCCAAACGATCACCAATCTCGTAGGAGAAAATATTGGGTGGTCTAACAGTGCCAACACATCCCTACAGCACTCCACTCAAAAATGCCAAGTGGCAAGCAGTCCCACGTTGCAGATTTTTCTAAGATTTATTTCTCGTTGGCTTTTTATATTCCCTAAATGCCCTCGACCCCACGTTCTCTCTCCCCAAAATTTTTCCAGATCTCACTTTCTCTCTCCTTCTGCAAATTGTCAATATGTCTCGAGTTACCCAATCTGAACCTCCTCGCAACGACGAAAATCCATTTCAGAGGCGGGTGTTCTTGGTGGGCTGCGAGAAAAGAGACCTGGATTCATCGCCGGGGCAGGGAGGAGAAGCGTCGGGGGAGGCTACTACTTGGGCCAGCACGAACCGCTTCGACCAAACATTCGAAGCTTTCCTAGTGGATCAGAGGTGCGTGGTCCGGGAGATCGAGCCGGTTTACCTGCCCGAGAATCAGACCCAGCTTCTCCGCGCCGCAAGTTGGGTTGTGATAGTGGAGGGACTCCTCGCCCCGGCGAGGTCAGCCCTCGCCAAATCTAGGTGAGGTTCGCCTCGCCGTGACCGGCGAGGGCTGGCCAAGGGGGTCGCCGTCCCAAATCCCTTCGTGTTTACAACCCTGCCGCGAACGTCTTCTCCGCTTCGCGCCCAAGCCAAGAGCTTGAACATTTGAGCCTTCGCGAGCGGCCCACCTACATCCACCCTCGAAACATGCCGCAGATTGCTGAAATGGGTTGTTTGCCGGCGGCGGCGAGAGAAACGTGGGTTGAGCAGCCGAGATCGCGAGACGCGAGGATGCGCAGCGAGGGAGATGAAGGGTTCACGGAAGAGGGGCAGACAGTCGAGGGGCTCAAGGTTGAAGATGAGGGTATATAGGGAATAAAAAAAGTGAGTGAAAAAGGCCGGTCCCATAGTGCCACTTGTCAAAAATTGAATGGTGTTATACATGAATGATGTGGCGCCTAATGAGCGCTGAATATTTTCTCCGTAGCCCCCTGACTACCACTCTTGCGTGTGACTGGGCGATATTTGGGCACCGTCATCTTTGGCATGGCTTTCGACGTTGCACCGTCATTGACCAAGTCTGCCAAAGGCACCGAACCAGATTTAGCCCCGGTTTGGGCCTGCGTGGCTCTCTCGCCCATGTTGGGAGCTAGAGCTGTCAATACGGGACAATGATCCATTTTTTACTCAAATTTGAAATAAATGGGTTGTCTATGGGTTCTAGATTTGTGAAGGATTGAATAAAAATAGGTCCAAAATATTTAAGTTAAATCATGGGCCAAAAATGGGTCATACATTCAAATTCATATTTGATTCATTTTCGATTTATAAGGACAGCTTACTTCCACAAGTTGCAAATGGATCTAATACTTCAAAGGCTTTGTAATTATTATTGTTTTTTAGTTTTTCTATCTTTATAAGTGAAATGAAAAAAAATTGAAAAGAAAAAATGTAAATGCTGCCACCGCCGCCAATCGTAGGACGCCAACCATCCGAGAAAAATAAAATAAATAAAATTAAAAATTAATTTAAAAAATTGAATGCAATATATTTGTAATAATAAAGTATTTTTTAATAGTTGATATTTTTTTAAAAAAATTAAAAAAGAAGATTTCAAAAAAACTAAAGAAAATATGAAAAATTTCACTATATTTTTTATTATATGGAAGTATTTTAATAATATTATTTTCTTATAATATTATTGTGGTTTGGTTAAATGGGTCGAGTCGGGTATAAATTGATTGCGAGTTGGGTCGGGTATGAGTCATTGAATATGAGTTAAATGAATCAATATGAGTCGGACCATATTCGATCGGACCCCCATTTGATACATCCATCGGGAGCCAAGCTCCACTAACGACGGAGCCCCCATTATTGGATGAGGATGGGAGGGAACGAACCTCAACCTTACAAACAATGACACGGTAGTAGCCAAACCTTGCTCTTGCACTCGTGAGTTTGTCCAAATTTTGCAATGTGACCAAGGATTCAAAATCTTTTAATTGCTATATGCATTGAGCTCATGATGCTTGTTGTATATGTCACATTTAAGTACCCTGTGCAATGCCCGCACGAATCACATTCGATGTCATTGTTGCGACCAATCATATTAGAGAACTGATCAATGGTCGCAAGAACCGAGTCCCATCCTTGCTCCGTATGCAGTGAAACACATAGCATATAGAATCAAGGGGATGATGGGTCCTCCCGAGTATCCTTTTGGAACTAGAAGCAGCGCATGCAAACCAATATACTGTTTACCCCTTTCTTCTCGGGGCTATGTCAAATCCCAAAAAGAACGAGAAAATTCCCAAAAAAAAAAAATCCCTCCATTGAGCAGCTATCAAGTGCAAGTAGGGGCCCAACTTGTCCCGACCCGAAAATTTAGGGTATTTAGGATTGGGCCATGGTCTTCTTTGGTTAAGGGTCATGCGCAAGGATCTTTGGCTCATTTGGGTCAGTTCGGGCTGTGTCGGTCATGGTTTAGGTCGGCGCGTGTGTGCGTGTGTTCTTTTTTAATATTTAAATCACCCAAATTGAAAAGTACGACATACTATTCTTCATATACTTTAGCTACTTCTTTACCACTAGATTTGTGGCTTAGACGGGTTGGGTAACCATTACATGATATACCCATATCGAGGAAAATACCCAGCACCCAATCTAGTAGAGGGGCTCAAGTAGCTAATCCCACCCCTATCTTTCCAATGTGAACAGCACAAGCCGTAACCTTAACTTCCGTGATCGATGCCCCAATCTCTCCTCTTTGAACCAGGTCAAGTCGGACTCCAAAATCTCCATGAATGGCAACTCCAACTCAGTTGTCATCTGCGAGGACAGTGGATTGCTGGGATAAGAACGCGAAGGTTAAAAAATAAAAAAAAAATCACCAAAACCCGAGGGCGTGGAGTTGTCAGCGGTGGAGATTCCAGTGCAATGGTGAAGCCCTATGGTGCTGTGAGATGTTGGAGAATGATGATAGGTTCGGTTTGTGCTACGAGGATGAGCATGAGTTTGATTGCGCAAGCATAACGAGAATGCTGACATTCTGAGCAACCCATCGCGGAGTTCAATTTAACCTGGTTCAAAGAGGAGGGTTTATGGTGTCGATCGCGGAGGTTGGGTTAGGGCTCGAGCTCAACCAGACCCGATTCAAGATCCAAATTGAATGCGCCTCAAATCTTCGGGTCGATACAGACTAGTTCGGATTACATATTGCTTTTATAAGTCGTGGTTCCAATGCAAGCACATTTCGACAAGCTTGAGCTTTTTTTGTGGGTCAAATCAAGCGTGAACATTTGAATATAGATTTTTGTGGACCCTTTTGACTTTTATGTTGCGAGGGTCTGTTGAGTTTTTCAGGTTGCGAGGCAATGTCCACTTTTGCCCACCACTCAATCACTATCTTACTTATACATCCTTTTCCTACTTAGAGTCTAACCTCAATTTGGCTAATTTGTATAGGATATTACACTGGAAATAATCTATACAAAAAAATATTGATTTTCACTAGGTGATATTTGTGATATTCTGATTTTCCTTGTCATTTTGATACTTATTAATGAGAATATATCTGATGATGTATTTCAGTCATATCTCGTCGTATCTGATCAATGTCATGTTAACTGACTAAAATGGAAAGGTTAACGCGAGATAAGGTACGTGGACCTAGGGAACTCAAATAGGAAATTACACTTTGACCATAATGATTGTCGAGGGGACATTTAGAGCCATAAAAGGTTGATCTAAGAACGATTAAGGATTTAGGGTAGTTTGTGGATTGATTGAGGGAGGTATGCACATAACCGAAAATGCCCTGTTTCGGTTCTATGCAAACCGAAATCTTGGGGGCTGTTCATGGTGTCATTGGGCTCTAAATTCTTCGTTGAGGAGTATTAGAATGTTAATGGATATGTTATTGAGGTTTATGCTTTGTGGTTTGAGGATTTGAAAAGGAAAATTGATGAAATGGATTGAATTATCTTAGGTGGACGGCTGCCTATTTTGGATTGCTTGGGCTAAATTTTGAAAGTGTTTGGAAGAGGAATATTGTTGATTTTAGCATAAGGGAAGGGTTTCTAAACTTTGGCTAGGAAGATTGGACTCGACTGAGTGAATTAGAGGTGAATTTGGTGGATTTCCATGAGATTATTGTGCGTTTGTCCAATGTTTGTCTTTGTAGATTCATGATTGCTTGAATACTTGCTAGATGCATATGCCATGAGTTGATTGCCACTTTTGAAAGAGGAATTTGACTGTCTCGCGTGCCATAGAAATTTAGCTCGTTGCATGAGCTTGTACTTGATCATGAAGTCTGAAATTGGAATGAATGTTGGCATGTTTAAGAAACTCGTGATACCCTGAGGTGTTGAGATGCGGGGTTGTGTTAAATTGTACCATAATGTGTTGAGACGCGGGATGAGACTTGATATGTGTCGACACATGCCTGGAATGAAGTTGAAAACCTGATGCGTTTACGCGGGTTTGTTAATTGAATGGTTTGAGGTGTAATTATGCGGACCGAGCCTGAGGCGTTTTAAACGCGTGCGTGAACTTTGAGGAAGTTGGAAGGGTGGAATCTGTGGCTTGATTTAGTCTCGCCATGCCTGACTTGATTGATATTACATGATGCTATTACTGTGTAATTAATGAACGCTTGCATCTCTGTGGCATATTGACTGATGAGCGCATTATATTACTGAGTGCATATTCTTGTTCGTTGTTTGCATTCATCTGGGTGTACTGTCAGCCTGACCTAGGATTAGGACATGTCTTACTAGGATGCGAATCTCACCCCGTCGTGGGACCATATTTTCATATCCTAAGCCTTGAGGATGCTGCCGACTCGACTAGGTGACCCCAAGGAGATGATGGCATATTTTGATGAGTTCCCAAACGGTCGGGAAACTGTGTATGTTAGAAAATATATAGTGGTCTGGGTCGACGAGGGTGGTAAGGACTGGGTACCGCATAGGTTTGAAGTGTGGTTCGGTAGAGTAGGCGATGTCACCACCGGTCCCCTGAAGGCCATGGAGGTATCTCGTAGGGTTATTCCTAGTTGGTGCCATCCCACTCGGGATTCAGTAGAGGTTGAGGGGTCTGTTGTTGGCTCTAAGAACATGCTTGAGAGGACCCCACATCGTTGAAGTGATTGAGATGCTTCAAAGGATAAGCTGGAAGAGCAGGTGGATGACAAGACGATAGAGGACACAGTAGAGATACGCTCCGAGACTTTCTTGGAATACGAGCCTACTGAGGATGCTGAGTAGACAGATGATTCCAGCAGCTCGACCTAGGAGTTTTCTAACTTACTGTGTAGCCTTTTGATGATGACCTCGTCTATCAGTTTCTTTTGGGGGCTTGTTTTAAATATCTTTTGGCCTAGCCCCTTACCCCGACTGAACAACAGGTTTAGCTCACCTGCTCTTTTGTATAAACTAATGGGATGTTATATTTATTTGTTATGTCCTCGCTACCCATGTTCCCATTTTATGAGTGTATGGAGGAGTGTGTGTTATCGCTTTCGCATGCTACCTTTATAATGCATATCTCGTTATATGAATCTTGGGACACTCGAGAGCTTACTCGCAAGGAGTCGCGTGCCCATGCTCGGGGTGCGGGGCGTGACAATATTACTCGCGTCATTCATTCCATTTATCTTCTCGTCAACTTAAAAACTAGGAAAATTATCAAGTATATCCTAAATCTATTACAATTGTGTTGATTCAATCACAAACTTTTTGCATTTGTACCAATTTAATCCATATGACCAATTGAAAATTGCTGATGTAGATAATTTTTATTAATATTTCAATATTCTTCCAAAATATTTTGTTACGCCTCGACCCCAGCGGGCACGCTAACATCCCACATAGCCGTCAATACAAATAAGATAACCCAAGATCCAACGGCTAAACTCGTGGAGCGTGATATGGTAAGCACATGTGGAAGAGAAACAAAACCCCAAACATAAAAACAAATATAAGGTGACACATGATTTAAAAGCCAACACACATTGTCTTATAAATCGGATGTGCTATACAATAAAAGGGAGTAGGGTGCGGAGGAAGGTACTATAGTACCACAAAAAGAACTTCCAAAAGGAAATCCATAAACTAGACGGACTCGTCTTCACCTTCCTCTTTTTCCTCTTCTTCATCTTCAGGGCACCTTCAGGGCTTTGGGTATGAAAATATTGATCCCGCGACGAGGTGAGATAACAATCTCAGTAATTTAATCCTAACCTTAAGCTAGACTATTGGTACCTCCGAGCACGTTTGAAAATATGCAGGTTTTGGAAAATGATTTTCATACATGACATTCAAGCAATTGGCATAATAAGGCAACTCAAGCATATGAGTCAATCAGGTTCATGTCTTTCACACATTCACATTTCAATTCGAATTTCTCAAGCCATATAGGAATAATAGACATTCCATGCACTTTAGGAATTCCAGGCATTCCAGCCAATTCAAACATTTCAATCACATAGACTCGGAAACACATCAAGATCGTGTTTCAGTCTTTTATCTTCTTTACGCCCATCAAGGGTCGCCCTCTTTGGCCTACGAGATGATTCAATCAATCACATGACTCTTGACGTCTTATCGAGATGATTCGATCATCATGGCTCTTGCTGCGAGATGATTCGATCTCTATAGCAACCCTCAACACTCCACGCCATCGAGATAATTTGGTCAACTATAGGAATCTCGTGTCCGGACCTAGAGATAATTCGGTCACTATCTGTGACATTCTGATTTTCAGTTGATTTTAGGCTTAATAATGAGAAGTGTGTATCTGGAGATGTATTTCAGTCATATTCCGCTCGAACCTGATCAATTTGAGTAGACCGACTAGAGGAAAAAGGCTAACGCGAGACGAGGTACATGAACTTGGGGAACTTGGATAGAAAATGATGCTTTGACCATAAGGATTGTCGATGGGATATTTAGAGCCACAAAAAGACCGATCCAAGAATGATTAAGGGATGCCTTGCGAGTGTCATACGATTGGAGCTGGGTGATGCCGTTTAACTAACGTATGATTTGCAAAATTTTCCTAAATCGGACAGTGAAGATAGAGACCTTAGGAGCTAGTGATAGGCCCTCACAATTACATGACAACCAAAGCCGCCATGAATTGAAGAGCCTTAAACGTGATATGAGTCACGAGGTCATACGTGTAATGTCTGCAAAAGCTGTCCGTCGGTTTGGGATAGGCTGAAACCACGTTTGATAGAGAAAACTATCAGAAAAGAGCCTTGAAAGATTTAAAATGGAAAATCAAGAATTTCAACGTTATTTGGATTGGCCGTTGCCCTATCGAAGATTTTCGGAACGAGAAAAACGACGTTTTGAACGTCGGAGTTAAAATGATCGTTTTGCCCCTCAAGCTTAGAACTTTGTTATTATAATTGAAGAAGGGCAAATCGGACATTATGCCCTCCCATGGCTGCCGAAAACTCAAGGAGGATTATGGCCATTGGATCTCCTTGGATAGAGCAAATGGCAAGTGTCAAGAATTCAACGGTTATGGTCATATCACACTTTTTCCCACCTACCAATCAAAGGTCATTGACCAACCCTTGAATAAAGCTTCTTCTCTCTCCTCACCTCTGTAATTTTTGGCCAAACCCCAAGAGAGAACACTAGATACCTTCATCTTCTTCCTCCTCCATTCTGCTGTCGCTGGATAGATTCTAGGACTCCACTTCGCCGACATCCACGGCCACTTCCGGCCACCCCGGACGCCATCCAACCACCCAAATAAATATCTATGTCTTGCCGACATTCTCCAACGAGAATCGGAGCATTTGGAGCACCGAGGAGACCGGAGCAAGGATTCTCTCGAGAGTCGACGGAAACTGCTCCAATCTGAGGTAGGTCCGGTTCTCAGTCCCTTTGGTAATTGAAATATTGGAATATTTGGCCCAAAGTTTGTGGAGATCAAGTTGAGACATGTAGAAATATGTAGTAAAAAGTTGAGCTTAATTCGATAAGTTTTTGACCACGAACCGACCTTATACATTTTGCCCAGAAACTGACTGGGAGGAACCGGCGATCAGTTTTGGAGCCTCTGTTCGGTGCACACGAGGGCCACTTTCGGCCACCATTTGCTGCCGGCCGACCACCACAACAAAGTTTCATGTCCTGCTGACATTCTCCAATAAGAATCAGAGCATTTAGAGCATTGTGAAATTCAGGGCAAGCATTCTCCCACGGGCCGACAGAATAGGAACCAACCAGAGGTAGGTTCTGTTCTTGGTCCTTTTGATGGTCGAATTTTTGGAGTCTTGAGCTCAAATTTTGTGGAGACTTAGTAGAGATGTAGATGGTTCTATGGTAAAAAGTTGAGATGGATTTGATTAAGTTTTAACCACGAACCGATCTTGATAATCTTGCCTAGAAATTGCCAGATTCTGACCTTGGGCGAACCGACGGCGTTGGTTGGGTTTCCGGCGACCAATTGACCTCAAATCTTTGGTAAACCTCCCAAATCCCTAAATAGACATGCTAAGAGATATGTTGATGGTTAAATGAAGGATTTAAAAGTAGATTGAAGGCTAGAAGTACACGGTTTGCACATAACCAAAATGAACCGGTTGGTTCTGTGCAAAATCAAATCTGTTGGAGGCTGAGATGGGTAATTTTGACTTCCAAATTGGTGTTTATGATGTGATGAGATGTTGAGGGTTGTGTTTTGGGCAATTGGGATTGATGGATTGAGGAATTGAGTATGGAAATTGATGAAATTGGTTGAATATGCTAGGTTGCGCATTGAGTTCGGTATGGGACATTAGGGGCCGAAACTTTGGAGACTCAAGAGGAGGAAATTGTGATGTTGCAACCAAGGTAATGAAATTCCTAACCTTAGGATAGGAAGATTTGACTCGATTGGGTAAGTCGAGGGTCGATCGGAGCAAATTTTGGGAAATTACCAAATGAGATAGTTGAGATATGTCCTAAGACGTTAGAGAACGATCGTGTGACATAGCCAGTGTTTGAGATGTTTGTCTTGTTTGTGCATCATTTGAATTGATTTGCATGCCACGGAATTTATGAAATACATTAGAATGTGCCTTGCCATTAATTGTGAAATTGATTTGAAAATCAAAGTATTAGATATGATATGGCATGAGCATGGCATGGCATGGCCCTGAGGCGTGTGAGACCCGGGGCAGAAGGTCGAGACCCTAATGCGACGAGGTCGCGGGGTGAAGTGAGATTAGATGGTGCCCTGATGCAACGAAATCGCGAGGTTGAGATAGCCGCGGTCCTGATGCGATCTAATCACTGAACAGAGTATGAGCTTATAAATCTTGCCTGGAATTAAACCGGGACCTGATGCGTTTACGCGGGTCATCGATGACGGTCTGATGCATTTACGCGGGCCGAGCCTGATGCGATCTAATCGCAAGCTAGAGAATGAGGCAGGCAAGAGTTGATGGATGCAGCGAAAGGCAGGCTGAGTATACATTTGCACATAAGTGTGGCACGAGATCATAAATGCATGCCTGTCTTCTATATGTTGTTGTGTATTGAATTGCGATTGTTATGCCTCTACGTGTTCATAAGTCGGATCTGAAGAGTGACCGGTCGGCCTAACCTAGGGTTAGGACCCATCTTACTGAGATTTATATCTCACCTCAGTTGGGGCTTACATTTTTCAAGTTCCAAGCGAAGGAAGCGTGAGTTTGCCAAGGATTGGCATTTGAGGAGAAAGTGGACCAATTGTACCTTGGATGAAGTTGTTTTCTTTATGTGGCATTAGAATTGTACTCCTGATTGGTGGATTATAGAATTGAATCCTCGAGAATGAATTAATGAGATTTTGTTGTTTATGTCATAAGTCATCTGTATGTTGATGTATTTATATGACGGGGGATGGCATCGCTTTTGCATGCATTTTTAAAAGGAGTTATAAGGAATTGACCGTTGGATCCTAGAGTATTCTTAAATGAATGGCATGGATATGGATGTTCGCGTGCTCGCCGGGTTCGGGGCGCGACACTACCTGATTCTCGATTCTTATAACCTTTAAGATAATTCGGTCAAGGTAGGACTCTCTAGCCGCACGACCTCGTTAGGTCAATTGGGATCAAACACCCGCATCGCAATGCATTGGCCATAAAACATACTTGTGAATCTTCTCATTAATCTCATTTTCACATTCTCAAGCAGATTCATTCCATCGCCATCCCAGGCACACCAATCAAGCACATTAGGTTCATCAATTCAAGCATGCCGTTCGGCCACTAACATCACATGTCATCCTACATCAAGCAATTGAACCATCGAATGCACCACAGGCATCAAAGCACTCGATTGAACCAAATAAGTCGATGCACATAAAAAATCCACTCATGGCACCTCATCATCAAGCATGCATAGCTTTAGTTTCGCATTTTTAGGCATGCTAAAGAGTCATTCTATCAAAGCAAACCATCCAAAATCTCAATTCATCAAAACTGCCCAATTCGAGACCCCGCGACCAGGTTCAGTCTCACAAAAATTGTAATTTTTCTATTCACTTTTTGAGGAAAAAAAATTCCAGGGTCTTAAAGATCTTACGGACGTGTGGGCGAAAATGGTACTCAATTTGGATATCGGATGAATTAGAATGGGCCGTTTTAAAATCGGTGTGCGCTAAAAATGGGATTGCCTAGCCTTCGGGTCACTCATGTGTTTCGCACCAAAAACATCCTTTAAACCCTTTCAATTCCATAAAAAATCCACCCTTTAATAACCCAACATTCTAATTAAGGGTTAGAAGTCTTTTTACCAAGCTAATTTAAGCAACAAACTCCTCCAAGAACCGCAACAATCCTCGATTCCTAATCTGTCCGGTGCAAGGCAGATTCTGTTCATAGGGAATACCATGCAAACCGGCCATCAAAACTCCAATCTAACTCACATATCATTTACTAACATGTAATATCATGTCTTAGGGTGTCTTACCAACAAATTTTAGGGCAAGGCGACGCTTTTACGACCTTCAAAAGTGCTCGGTTCCCAGACCCGTTAAAGAGGACAAATTTTGCCCCTTAGAAAATCATCCAAATTCAACCATTAAAACCCATCCATCATCACCAAACTTACTTAACCTTAATACTGTGTCTTAAGGAAGTATCACCGTGATTTGGAAGGAAGATAAGCCTTCTAAACTATTCTAAAGGAGCTCACGGCCTAGTTCGCTCGATTCTGACCTGGCGGGTTCAGGCGGCTCCACGGGTCAGAGGAGTAACGAATGAATGAACGGTCACTTGGAGGTTGCAAGTAAGACATCAATGAGTATTGTAGTGGTCGGAGTTGAGTCAAATGGTGGCTGGAAGTCGGCGTTGTGGCGAACGAATGGCAAGGACAGAATCTGGTCGGCGAGCAAGAGGAAAAGAGAAAGAGAGAACATGAAATTGAGAGGGAGAGAGAAATTGGCTGAGCAAAAATGAAGAGAAAGAGGTCTTCTTGCTTCGTACTTTGTCCCCAAGTCAAGGTGAGAGAGAGAATGATAGGTGAGATTTGACGAGAAATTAATGTAATTAGGCCTCTAATCTAGTCTAAGTGGATAAGGCCAATTGATGACACTTGTCCCATTCACATAAAAATCTAGAGCACAAATTACTAAACTATCCTCAAATTTTTTGCTACTAGGAGAAGAAGGTAAATGACCACTTTGCCCTTTTTTAAGAGAAAGAATGCCCTCGGGGGGAGGGGGCAAAAGAGTAATTTTACACTTTCAGTCCAAAATTTACTTTTTTTCATCTAAATTACCATCGATGAGGTGGCGTCCAATTCCTTTTGAATTGTTGAAATTCTTCTTTATCCTATATCTAATTTCGAGATCCAATTCATGGTCCGGTTTCCGTCAATTGTAATTTCAGCATTTCTCAAACTGACGTGCGGCTTTTGGCAGATGTTCAGGCGTGTCGACTCAGTGATTCTCATCACACTTAGGATGGTTCAAGTCACAATGACTTTGATTGTCATTTAATTGTGAGGGTTTATCGCTAACTTCGACGATCACGATTGAAATAATTTGACTTAGGAAAGGTTTGCAAATCACACGTCAGTTAAGCGGAATCACTTGCGTTCCAATCGTATCACGCGTCAGTTAAGCAGAATCACTCGCGTTCCAATCGTATAACGCTAGCAATGAATTTCTTAATCATCATAGATCGGCACTTATTGGCTCTAAATATTTTATCGACAATCCTTATGGTCAAAGTGTCATTCATTATTCGAGTTCCTAGGTCCACATAATTGTCATGCGTTAGCCTTTCCTTTTCTGGTCAGTTAACTTAAATTGATCAGGTTCGAGCAAGATAAAACTGAAATACGTCGATAGATATCTTCTCATTCATACATTTCGAAATGGTCGAAAATTCAGAATGTCGCATATTTATTTATTCATGATTTTTTATAATATAAATAATATATTATTTATATTATAATACTATTTTAATTTTATTAATTTAAGAAGATTGTTATTCGAAAAAATAACTTATACATAAGGTAGTTAAAAATCATATTCAGCTCTATCCCATCTCCCCCACGGGATAATTGTATCCTGATTATATCCCTCTTATATTTCACTTTATCCAAACTCGGCAGGCACCAAATACAGAAAACGATAAATCCTACGATATCCTGAATTTTATCTCGACTACCAAACAAAGTTGTTCAGAACTTAATTGATAAAAAAGAGCCTAATAGGTCCCGTCCCAAATATACCATGAAATTTTTTTATCTCGAAAAAAACATCCAACTTTAGATCCAGTCCAAAATCTATCGTGAACTTTTTTTTGTCTCGAAGAAAACCCAAAAACTTTAGATACAGAATTTGCCTCAAATTTTTTCTTGTCTACAAAAAATCACATTTTTTCAATATATTCGCAAACGTACTTCGTGATCCAATCCCAACTTGATGTGGCATTTCAATGTCATAAGAAAAATCCATATTAGCATAGTAATTGAGCGACAAGTATGGATCGATGTGGCATTTTTATGTGGATATTAAATCCACCCTAATAAAGAAATTCTCCAAAATGAAACTGTTCTATGATATGAAAAACATGGACAACCAATTACGATTTTTGGACAAATGGCCAATGAAGCAGGTTTTTATAACAAAAATTGATGAGTTTTTCTTAGACAAAAGAAGTTTGGGCTAGATTTGGACCCAATCTAAAATTTAGGTTTTTTTTTTAGACAAAAAATATTTAGGACAAATTTGAGACTGAATATAAAGTTGATAGCATTTTCTAAGACGAAAAAATGTTTGGGCAAAATTTGGACTTGATTTAAAAAGTTGAGGCTTTTTTAGGAAATTAGGAAAAAAATAGGACAAAATTAGCATAATTAAAATAAGTTTAAGACTTTTTTTTTTGATAATTTTCTCCATATATTACCCGCACTGTCTTTACATTTTGATGGGATGATTCATATTCTTCGTGTGAGTGCCGACAATTAAAAAAAAAATTGGTATCAACAGGAAAAGATTCAATTCAAATTTGTTTTTCAACCCGCGGCAAGTGTCAAGTTCAACCGTCTCCATCCTTCGGACATGAATCGCGCCAACAGTGGAACCCCACCAGTGTTGTGGCAAAGAGGGATTAATAGTTTAGAGCATCTACCACTGGGTTAAATGCAACGGATTTGAGCACATCGTCGGATGGATGATATTGTATTATTCCCTTCGCTTTCCTTTTTTCTGGACATATTCCCCTCTCCGACCTCTTGATATCCTACAAATTTTTAAACTTTAGGTAGACTCTCAATTCTATCCGAAACTTTTTTTTTTGTCGTATAAGAAACTAATAACTTCAAGTCCAGTCCTAATTTTAAATTTATTTTGTCTCATAAAAAAAATTAATTTTAAGTTTAGTACCAATTATACCCTAACTTTTTTTAGTCTCGTAAAAAAAAACATAATTTTACATCTAGTTCCACTTTTGCTATAATTTTTTGATCTCGTAAAAGATCACTAACTTTTTTTTGAACTTTGCCTCCATTAACTCTTTATCACAATTCCCTTTAGTGATTTTGTGCTTGGTCTACGATGTCTCATCCTTGGAAATGTTTCTTCTCTCGCAATCCGAGAGCTCATGCTCGGGACTCTCAAACTCTCAAATAGCTTATGTTTGAGAGTTTTTCATTTATTGGTTCTTAAAGAGATATTTTTTTATTGGAGAGTCAATGGGGACAGATTTGTGACTCCAGAAAAATATATGATTTTTTATGAGATTGAAAAAAATTTAAGATAAAATTGGGATAAAAGATACAAATTTTTTATAATACAAAGGCAAAATTGAGAGAAGATTTAAAATTAAATATTCTTTAGGATATTATTTAGCCCAATCGGACAAGCAAACTGTGGAGCGCGCTTTCGTTTTCCCAATTTTTTTTTTCATGACCCCAAAAACATTTCGAGACGAATCGAATTGGCGCCATCTGGCCAAGAGGGAATGGAGAGGAACTCCAAAATTCAAATCTTTTCCAAATCAAGAATTTCATTAAATATGCAGCGACTCGTGCTTCGATGCGACTTTTCTCTGCAGAAGTTGCTCCACCCCACGTAAAGAAGCTCCATCGAACACACTCTCTCTCTGTGTCGTAGCTGAGGAGCGGAAGACGCATACCCTCATGGCTGTCCCTTCGAGCTCTCACCAGAGTCCCAAGAGCGACTTCTCTTCCCGTAAGCAGAAGGATGAGAGCAAGAACCAGAAGGAGCAGGGCGACGGCGGTGGCAATGGGTTGAAGGATGCCAAGCGTAACAACAACCCCGGAGTCCGAGTCGTCGGTGGCCGAATCTACTGCCCTTTCAATGGCAAGACATGCCACCAGGTAAAATTCAAGCTTGCGCGCTCGAACCGTGCTTGTACGGTACTGTTCTCTCTTGGGTCGGTGATTGTTCTGCGAGGTTGGGGGAGGATTTTCGGTTTTTCACTCTTTCATTTTGTTGATTCTTGCATTTAGAATAGTAGAGTCTGGTTTCTTGATCGGAGGATGACGATGATTTTACAGAGCGTGAAACGATTACCGTAGACACTTGTTCACTGCCGTATTTTTCTTCTTTCTCCTGTGCCTTTTCTGCTTGGGCGCACCTCTTAAATGAATGCTTATTCGGGGTATTGGAAAATGAGAGTGATTGAAGACCATTTTTATGCTGCACTCTCTTGGGAAATTTCTATATCGACATCCCTTTTTTCCCCTTGGCTGTTTGAATGTTACAGTGCCGTCAGAAGACGTTGGATTTCACCGCTGCTTGCAGAGTCATGAAAGGAGACAAGCAGTGTACCATTAAGTTTTGTCACAAGTGCCTCTTGAACAGGTTAGAATGGCGGATGCTTTATTTGTCTTTACTTCGAGCATTTGAATATGCATTTTATGTCTAGAAGGGTATGATCCATTCGGGTGATCCTTTTGTTTTGTCAATTCCAATCTTAGGTATGGAGAGAAAGCGGAAGATGTGGCTGCGTTGCAGAGCTGGAAATGCCCCAAATGCAGAGGCATTTGCAACTGTAGCTTTTGCATGTAATTCTTTGGTTGTCCTAAATCATTTTGGTTTTGTGCTATTTGTTGCTTGTGTGGTTTGGATGATGGGTCCATAACGATTCTTACAGGAAGAAAAGGGGTCACAAACCCACTGGTATATTAGTACACACAGCTAAGAAGACTGGATTTTCATCTGTCTCTGAGATGTTGAGCATTGGAGGTCCTGAAAGTCTTGATCTCAACAAGCCCGCAAAACCTGCAGATGTCTCATCAAAATATTCTGATTCAGATGAGGTATGACAAAAATTGTCTTTTTTCTTTTGGTAAAATTCGCTCCATTTAAACGGATCTTTTGAGAGGATTTACAACAACTGTAACTGGAACCATTGCCAGAATCTTGCTGTTCTCTCACCAAGTACGCGGGGTAAGGAGAATTCTTCGGATCACAAGATTGACCCAAATTTGAAGTTGGACATTTCGACGGCCAACTCTGTTAAGAAATCTTTGAAGAAAAGAAAATCTGATGGGTTAAATGAAACATGCGATACATACGTTGATGATGAATCTATTCTGAAGGACAGAACCCTGAAAAAACCCGGCGACAGCGACAAAGTTTCTGATAGGGGGGCACAACGCAATAAGAAGAACAAGCCCGGCATTAAAGCGAAAAAGAACATGGTGGTAGATGTGTCCAGTGGCATATCTTCTGATCTTGTTAATGAAGAGAAACCCAACATGGGGAAGGATGCTGCAGGATCACCAGCTGCAAGAGCCTATCAAGCTGCAGTGAAAAGTAAGTTTACTGCAGACCCCGTCAAAGTCAATGGCCATTCTGCGATCCTTCAGAACAAGGAGTTGCATGCTGACATTCCGCTTCCAGAAGGCATCCTCTTGACTGGTGTGGCTGGTGTTGAGTTGCCTTCTGATGTCATTGGAGACACATTGCAGTTTTTGGAATTTTGTGCGGCTTTTGGCAAGGCAAGTTTCACTATAAGTTGGTTCAGCCCTTTATGCTAAGATTTCTTACTTACTATTGTTGGAGATGTTTGCAAACTACATTGGGTCAGGCAACAAATCAGTAATTGACAGTATTCTTCATCAGATGGTTTTATTGGCAACTTCTGGTTGTTTTCATTCACGCTTATTATACTGTATCTATTACCATATACATTTAATTTCCTTTCGTCATGCCATTTTTTTTTTTCAGGTCCTTGATATCAGAAAAGGAGAAGCTGAATCTATAATTCGAGAATTAACTTGTGGGAGAAGGCGGCGTCATGGGCAGGCTTCTCTAATTGTTCGGTTTCATATCCAATTGATTTCTTTGATACTGAAGGATATTGGGGATGAGTATGTTTCTTTGAAACTCTTACAAAGTTTGTATCATTTTGCTGTCGTGAAGAACTTTATGAATCCTTAATACTTCTGTGGATAGGTCTCCATCTATAACATCGGTTGATGGTAGGAATTCATGGTTGCAAGCTATTGGGAAATGTCTCTCCGCCTCTAAATGTACCTTTAAGGACTTCCCTCTTGATTGCCTTGATAAAGGTGTTGACGGATATGATGAATTAGACCTATTGAAAAAGCTTAGGCTTTTGAATTTTCTATGTGATGAAGCTTTAAATACAGAGTAAGTTGCGTTGGTTACTGTGGACACTTTCTCCTTTTCATATTGCATTACCTTCCCCTTATCAGATGCGTCATCAACTATTAATTTTTTTTCCCCTAGAAACCTGAGGGGATGGATAGAAGATCAGAATCTGCGATATGTCGAAAATGGAAAGGAAGCAAGAGGAAAGCTTCTTGAAGTGAAGGATAAGGTGCTAACTAGTGCTTGGGATATTTTAGCTGAGAAATGACTCTGTCAACCATCTCATCTAATCTCTTGTTGTACAGGAGAAACTTTTAAAGCAGAAGATGAAGAATGAGGTGATCGAAGCTATTATTGCAAAAAATGGTGTTCCTCTTTCTGTTTCGGAGCATGATGCTATTGTGTCACAAGTAAAACATGAAATTGCCCAGGTTCATGCTGAGATGCTGGAGATGAGCAGGATATCCAAGAGTATGTTCTAAGATCTTGATGTTTGTTGTCTGATGAGAATTTTCAATATATCGAGTCCTTATGGTCATGTAAAATGGAAAAGATTGCTCTTAGGGAGACAAGTTCTGAACATTCTGGCATTAGATAACCTTGGTAAATAGATTTTTCATAGTTCTCTCTTTTTAGGTGACCTTGAAGCCAGTGGTACATCAGAAAAGCATCTGCTACGTTTTAGTGGGTGTCAAAACACTAGTAGTTTCTCCATTTTCTCCAAGTTGTATAAATCCCAGTGAGTTTGTCATCAGATTCTGAGGCTTCATCTTAGCAACTGCCTTAAATGTTAACTGCCAGTACATAGATCAATCTTTGTAGAATTAAGGATATAGAAGTGTAGAATTATACTTGACTGGTTATGACAGGACTTTCTAGAGACCATATAATACGTACCTTGAATTCTGGCTTTATTTGGTTGTAGAGACTCGAGACAGTCACATGTTGGTACATGTTGAATTGATTCATCCAAATTACATTGTCTTTGGTTTCACCAAATGTGGATTGATCAAGTCTCAGGATAGTCACACGCTTTCATAAGATAGTTTCTTTCTCATTCTGCGTGTGGATAGTGTTACAATGGACATTTAAAATTGCGTAGAGCGGCAGAGATCAGATGCTGTTAGAACAGAGCCTGTCATTGTGGATGGCCAAGGACGCACCTTTTGGAAGCTGAAAGTGTACAAAGGTGAACCTGATGTATTGCTTCAAGGTTGGTTTCAACATACTGCTAATTCCATGTGATATTATCTGGAAAATATGACAATTTTTCTTTGTTTCCTTGCAGATATTATAGCATGTGATTCGGTTAGACCAGAAGAAAAATGGCTCATCTTTGATGCTGAAAAGAAACAAGAAGTTGACAGATACATCTCTTCACTGTAAGCATACTCGTGATATCCTCCCAAAAAATATTCGGTTTTATGTATTGCATTAATGTGACTTCTCTGTCATCGTGAATTTTTTATGCCAAGCTTGTTATGCAATAGAACATTTGTCAACTCCTCCATGAGTAGTTGACATTTTTGTTGCATGGTAATTCTTTTGGGTCCTTTAGGAACTGTGTGGTGGTATTATTATACCGGTGTTAGCTATCCAAATTTCTCATTGTCTGTGTCCTACTATCTCTACTTTTAATTGGATAACTCTACTTGGTTAAAGAGTACCATCAGGTGATGCACTTAAAGGAACATCCCCTCCCTTTGAGGCTGCATAATTGGGACAAGCTGCATCTTCATGGCTGTAGTCAACATACTTCTTTGACATAATGTAGTTATATCTCTTGTCCAGCTTGCTTAGACATGCTCTCCTTGTAACTCAGTCAAGACTAAGCAAAATGTACACTGATAACTACCGTCACTCTTTTTCTCAATTTCAATCTTATACGAATATGAGGAGCAGCGGCATGACCTTGGTATTCTTCACTGAGTGACCCATTAAGGTTGTTCACTTCATAACCTTCATGGAGCTGAAGGTTCGAAGCCTTATCTGTATCATTTCACTAGATGATTGCCACCTATTGATACCACCTTTATTCTGTCGAATGACAACTTGACACATCCCTCATTGTACTGTGTACTTCTAGATTTAGATGTTCACGGTCATTAACATTTTAGGAATGACAAGCCTGTATCTCTCAAAATTCTACAATTCTGTGAAACTGGAGTAGAGAAGTGCCTCCTAAATGACAATTTGGTAGATGCACCGAATTACAAGGTCAGTTTTGAAGATATGCCCTGCTGAAAGAAATGGGAGGTCCCATGGAACGATTTCTCGACAATATGCCGATTGATGCACTTTACTCATGTTCTCCTTTCATCTTGCAGGGTAAGAAGATCCAGAATCGAAAAGATCTACCCATGCCACTAACTGATTCTTGAAAGCTGACGCAAAGAGAGCATGTCTTTGTTGACTCATAGCTCAGCCTACCAAACCCTTTTTGGCCCCGTCTTAACAGTCGAAAGAGGGAGTTCATTTTGTAACCGCTGTACGACTCAATCAGGAAGCGAAATGTAGGCTGCTCTAGAGGGGAACTTTAACCTGTAATGCAATGTAATTCCTTTGGGTAAGGATGTTTTTATGATTGGGAAAAGACCGGACTGCACCTGATTTTGAAGAATATTTACTAAAAAAAGCTATTCAAACCAAGCTCACTCTCATCTCCCCTCCACACCCTCTCTATGCCATAGTTAGTCACCACTGAGCCGAGTTGAGCCGCTGTTGATGCTTGCTGCTGGCTGCCATCTCATGTTGCCTTGGTTGTCTTGTTGCCTAAGTAAAGCATCAACTCGGTCTCAAACCGATGGCGGTCATGACTCAATTTAGCTCAGCCTTGACTATCCCTCACTTCTTTGCAATTGTCAAGGACCCCGCTTGCCCCTGCTCAGCCATCGTCGGCCCTTGCTTGATGATAGCTCCTCTGCCCTTGCCCCATCGCGTGCCATTGTGACCCCTTCCTCATGCCCCTTTATGATGAACGAAACTTGGGCTCATGTGGTGGTTCATAAAATATGTCCTCGAGCTTGGAGGTTGACATCTCTTGGCCTCGGGCAACCTTCGATTTGGTTTACCAAAGGCCAACGACCTCCCGACTGTCAGGCTGCAACTTCATATTAGAGGTCGTGCCTTTGTAGTCAGCCAGGACCAAGGGAAGATGAGCCTAGCGATGGGGTTGAGCAACAACGAGATGGGGAAAGGGGTAGTGCGCAATTGGTGGACGCCTCGACATGAAGGAGGGGCGGTAAGTCAAGCGGCTTGGCTGTGCTAGAAGGAAGAGATAGCCACGGTCTGTTTTTTGAATGAAAATTATTTTTCGGCTTTTCGATATTTGAATGATTAACAAAAACCGTTGTCTTAAGGACTAAAAAGAAGAAATTTGGATTGGGAATGAATAACTTTCATTTATGGTTAGCGTAAATCACCAAACAAATAAAAATTGATCGTTTTCCTTTAAAAAATGATTTTTATGAGACCTTGGATTTTATTTGTGGGCTTTTTCTCAAAAATGTGAGTTTTGTAAAATTTTCCTTGTAACAAGTATACGAAATTTTTTTTCGCAAAAGTTAATTTTCCTCAAACAAACATCAACATCAACATCAACAACTTTATCCTAAATTAGTTGGGGTTGTCGGTTGATGAACCCTAAAGAATCATAAAAATAAAAGCAAAATCAAGGGAGGGAAAAGAGATAAATGTGTAAAAATAAATAAGTAAATATATATATATATATATATATATATATATATCTATCTATACATTATCCCTCCACACTAATATCCTTTTTTCATTCCGTCTTAAGATAAATCGTAGCCAATTTATTTTCCACTCCATTAAATCTTGTTTTACTGATTTCTCCCAAGTAAGTTTCGGCCGACCTCTTACTTTCTTTGTATTATGCTTTCGATAGCAAATTTCTGTTCGTACCAGTGCATTTAAGGGCATTTGAAGGATATGCCTAAACCATCTTAATCTATGCTCTCTCATCTTTTCCGCCATCGGTTCTACTCCAACTTTTCGTTGAATCTTTTCATCCCTTATATTATCCATCCTTGTATGATTACACATCCACCTTAACATCCTAATTTCTACTACTTTCATTTTATACTCATGTTTCTTTTGTGCTGACCAACATTCAGTTCCGTATAACGTGGCAGGTCTGATTGTTGCTCTATAAAATTTTCCTTTTAACTTAAAATGGATTTTGTGATCATACAAAAATCTCGATGCACTGCGCCATTTCATCCAAACTGCTCTGATTCTATGGCTTACATTCTCATCAATCTTTCCCTCCTTTTGCAATATTGATCCAAGATATCTAAATGTATATTTCTTGAGTACCTCCTATTCGAGCATATTTACGGCTTTTTTATTCCCTCTTCCTGCCGTGTCAAACTCACACTTTAAGTATTCCGTCTTACTTCGACTTAGCGTAAATACTTTAGACTCTAACGTGTTTCTCCATACTTTTAAATTAGCGTTAACCCCAGCCTTGGTCTCATCAATAAGCATGATATCGTCTGCAAATAGCATACACCATGGCACCTCATCTTGAATATCTTTTGTTAGCTCATTTATAATCAGGACAAAAAGGTAAGGGCTCAAAACAGAACCTTGATGTAAGCGTACTGTGATTGGAAAATAACTTGATGTGCTATTACAAGCCTTCACACATGTAGTAGCACCGTCATACATGTCCTTGATTGTCTCGACATACTTTGAAGATACTTTTTTTTTTCTCAAGAATCTACCACAAAACCTTTCTTGAAACCCTATTATACGCATTCTCGAGATCAATAAACACCATATAGAGGTCATTCTTTCTTTCTCGATATCTCTCCATCAATTGTCGTATCAAGAAAATAACCTCTATAGTAGATCTTCCTGACATAAATCGAAATTGATTGACAGAAACTTTGATCTCTATTCTCAAACGATGCTCAATAACCCTCTTCCACAGCTTCATTGTATAGCTCATAAGCTTGATGCCTCTATAATTAGAACAATTCTGGATATCCTCCTTATTCTTGTATATATGCATAATTATACTCATCTTCCATTCATCAGACATTTTATTAGTATAAAGGATCTTGTTAAAAAGACTAGTCAATCAACTTATTGCTACATATCCTAAATATCTCCACACTTCAATAGGAATACCATCGGGTCCCAAGACTTTACTAGTTTTCATCTTTTTTAATACCTCCCTAACTTTCCGTGCTTTAACTCTACGCACAAACCTTTTATTTGAATCATCAGAAGCATCTTTCAAATCCACATTACTTCTATCGCTATCCCCATTTAAAAGTTTGTTAAAATAACTCATCCACCTGCCCTTGACGTCTTAGTATCTTATTAAGAGTGTTTGATTTTCATTCTTGATACATCTAATCTAACCTGTGCCAAGTCTTTACTTTTCATCTATTATTGCACATATCGATGAAAACCTTGATTCTGAGCTCTCGTACAGTTTTCTTGGCACTTTTTCTCGCCAATCTAAACTTTTGCAAATTCTCTTCATTAGGACATTTATGTAAGCATATGAAATATTCATTCTTCTGCTTAATTGCCTCCTGCATCTTTTCATTTCATCACTAGGTTTCTTTTGTTTGATGTCCATTCCCTCTACTTTCCCCTAACACCCCTTTTGCTACTGTTTGGATGCAGTTAGACATTTCATTCCACATCATATTTACTCCCCCTCCAGTTGCCACAGTCCTTCCTGTAACATTCTTTTCTTGAATTTTGTTTGTTTCTCCTCATGTAACTTCCACCATCTTACTCTAGGGTGCTGCACACTTATCTTCATCTTATGTAATTTGTTATACCGAATTTTTAAGACCATCAATTTATGTTGTGTAACTACACATTCACTAGGGTATACCTTACAATCTACATATGAAGCTCTATCCTCTCTTCTGGCAAGAAAGAAATCAATCTGGCTACAATTTTGACCGCTGCAAAAAGTGATCAGATGTGACTCTCTTTTCTTAAAAAAGATGTTTGCCAACATCAAATCATAAGCTAATGCCACACTCAAGATGTCTTCGTCAGCCTTATTTCTAGTCCCATATCCAAAACCTCCATGAACTCTGTCAAAACCTCCACTACTATGACCGACACGTCCATTTAGATCTCCTCCTATGAATACCTTCTTCTCGTGTGGTATCCGCCTTCAAATATCCTCTAGATCTTCCCAAAATTTGCTCTTTTCGGATGCCTACAGTCCAACTTGAGGGCATACGCACTAAAGATATTCAGAATCAAATTCCTCACTATTAGCTTAATTAAAATAATCATATCTCCTATTCTTTTAACATCAACAACTCTATCTTTAAAATTTTTCTCGATCAGAATCCCAACTCCATTTATACTCTTTGTTGTGCCTGTATACCATAACTTGAATCCGGTGCCATCCACTTCCTTAGTTTTCTCTCCTTTTCATTTAGTTTCTTACAAGCAAGCAATATTCACTCTCATTCTAACAAAAGTATCTGTCAATTCCCTCAATTTACTCGTTAAGGTTTCTACATTTTAACTCCCTAATCTAATCCCTACTTCCTGGGCTTTTCTTGCCCCCCACACTCGTCCACGGAAGTGTGAGGACCCTTGCTCATTTATCACCATATCCGGGTACCGATGTGGTGCATCACTATCGGAATGATGGCCCAATGTTAACTTTCTTACCCCTTGTATCCACTTATTTTGGTGCAAAGATCCTTGCTCATTTTTCGCTACACCTGGGTGCCAATGCAACGCGTCGCTAAGAAGGGTACGCTCTAACGAAATATCAATAGGGTTTATCTCATAAATTTAGTTCTTTTTTTAATAACCGGCTCGCTACGCCTGACGTAACCCTCATCCTTTATCTGGCTTGGAATAGATTATGTACACTACATAGGCGGAGTTATTTTCCTCAAACAAACAATGCTTTTAATTGCAATCAGAAGAATATGACCCGAATTGATGGCAAAGAAATAACCAGAAGAAGCATAAGGCTACTCCAGGAGGCGATACATGATGATGGATCCCAAAAATGCCCAACTCACCCGATAGCCACTGCAATATTATGAAGAGATTGCTGACTTATGTCTGATTACTCTCTGCAAATATCGCAATCCTAACACGCAATGGCGTGGCAATCAGACGCTTAGGACCGATTACATGCAAAAATCACATCTGAATCATACCATGAAATGAGCATTGATTTGCAATTCATTCGCTCAGTAAGTTTGATCTCTCTCTGGCAATTAACCAAGAGAAACAGTCATGTCATGATGGTCAACTGTTGAAAGAACAGAGCAAGAAAAGACAGCAACCGGCAAAAAATTTAAGTTGCAATGACCACCCAGCTGTTCCTTCTGCTTGGTTCCTCTCTAACGAGTTATCTGGGAATGGTAATGAGTCTAATGACAAATTGGGGCTTTATTAATTTGAGATCAGCTTTCCTAGCCAGCAGATATCACCGTTCATATGTAATCAGCAAATTATTGCGAGAGCCGCAGCGGATCCCTTGAGCTCAAGAAGATTCTAAATTTTTGACAAATTTCTTAGCCTGCAAAATAGAGGGGAAAAAGTGACTCATAAAGTGTTTATGCATGCCAAATATTACACGTGCATCAATATTTGGCGACAAAGTGATGACTGGCGAGCCCTACCTGCTCCAACGTTAGGAACATTATCACATTCCAAGATCCCAGCCTTCCGAAATTTGGAATGAAGCCCTTATAGAATGCTAAAGGCCCCTGAAAATAAAAGAATTGGGAGTCAATTATTCCCATCTTACAAATGGTTACAGCTTTCATTTTTAACAAGAGCTCTTCAGACGAAGGACAAGCTCACAAAAATCAGACAGCAGATAAATAGAAAATGGAAATGCAGATATTCAGATGTAATGCTCGGAAGTAAAGAAGCCTATGGAGATCGATCGTTTGCTTGACAAGAGAGTAACTTTCCAACAGCTGCTAGAGTTAGCTATTCTAAGGGATTAACTACATAATGGAGGTACTTGGTTCTCCCAGTACATTATAGGATGGAAAGTTTATGACTGGAATGAGAGTAAGCGGCAAAAAAAAAAAAAAAACAAGGGAAAAGAAAACCACTATCCTGTAGAGGCCGTTCTGCGGTTATGCACAGTCACTACCACAACTAAATGCAAGCACAAGCAGCAAATGCAGCATTCAATTAAATCTGCGCCCTAAAAGACAAAATGAAAAAGAAAAGAGGGAGCAGAAAAAACCATGGGCAGTGCAAGACTGTACATTCTACTTGGTTAAAGGATTAACAAAAAACTAGAAAAGATGATGAGCACATCAGACATAAGACAACAAATAATAATCCTACATCGTTTCTCAGTGTCTTTGCGAAGCAATCAAGGGTGCTTTTGTAAGTAGGATCTCCCATCATTCTAGACTTGACCTGTCACAAACAATGGGAAAAGCAACTTGTTAGTGTTAGAGGAAATGTCGGAATTGTCAGGATGTAAACAATGTACTCTACCATAATAAGAAACTGTGCAACCAAAAAAGTGAACAGGCCCATTTATGGAAATATTAGGAAGAAACTAAGACACAATTATCCAATGATAACAAGACCATGGATATCGCAAAAGTCTATTATGAACTTGTGAAAGCAAATAGTAGTCACAACTCACAAAGCACTCTAAAAGCCTGTATGAACCACTAGGCATATGCGGCTAGCATACCACATCAACTGGAGAGCCAATGCAGACGGCAAAAAATCCAGCCCCGAGACCAGAAAGGAGATGAGTGATAACATTGTCTGAGAATCCCGGAATTTTCAAAATACTCTGCACACAGATACAAGTTAAAATCTGCAAAAAAGATGCTGCCCAACAACCCCCCTATTCCTGCTTGTGGAACATTTCAACAGGCGACGCTACCTGCTTGATTTGATCATAGCTGGCTAGCTCAGCAGCATTGATTATAGCATTTCGTGCTATATTCGGTCCAACTCCCGTCCAAAGAGCAGCCACACCTTCCTAATTGTTCATTTGAGATCAATAGAAGAATAATGAAAGAGATACAAGCCAGACAGGTTTTTAAGTTGAACGCCACACATATTTCAAATAAGATAAACCACCTGTCTGATGATTGTTGAATAAGCGCTAAGTGCTCCAGAGTAGCGTCTAGGCACACCAGGGGGCAGTTTTCCTTCAGATTGAAGCCTCACTTTCACAAGATCAGTTGGGTTTGCCACTGCAATTCCTACGGCACCTGTTTGAAACAACACATATCCACTTTATAATACTTGACCCCAAAGCAGTAATAGTAGTCGAGGAATCGGTCTAAGGGCCTGTTTCTTTACACTTCAGCCAAAAAAAAAAAATTCTGCTTTCCTGCCTGAATTAAAAGAGCTATTCCACTTTTAAAAACTGGGACGAAATTTTATGTGGTTCACCGGTCAATGTCACAAAACTTTCTGGAGATTTGGATTTTAAAAAAGTTAAAATGCATGCACAGCAAAATTTAGATTAAGCGAAAAGCAAAAATAAAAATGTAAAGTCAATCAAGAAAGGCCCTTAGACTTGTCTGCCTATTGGACAAAATACAAATCTAGAGCCTGTTTACTTACACTTAGAAATAAGCAAAAAGCTTTTTTTTTTCCTTTCCCAACAAAATTAAAAAAATGTTTCTTAAATTTCAAAGTGATTATGGATAAAGTCTGTGGATCTAAGTATCAACATTTGAGTGTTGTGAAAGTCTCAGTGTCTTCTGATTTGAAGTTAATAGCGCACGAGCTGCAAGAGGTTAAGCAAAAGTAAAAAAATTAAGTCAATTTAAATACGCCCCTTAGCAGATGGACCTCATTGAAGCAAAACAAACCAATCTTGACTTAGACCTTATAGAAGTTTGCGCACAAGGAAGATACTGAAAGCATGCATTAGTGAGCTCACCGGTTGTGAGTGCAGCAAGAATTTTCTTGGACAATGGAACATCTCCGACAAAGTCTTTACCCACATAGAAGGTCTTAACCTGTTACAACACGCAATTTATGTACTGTTACAAAGGGAATTGCAAGAAAATGCAAAATAAAATAGAATAGACATTTTCAATTACAATACACAAAATAAAAGCTTACCGGCTCATACATCCCGATTCTAAGGCCTCCAAATAGACACTGACGATGTAACCCTGGCACAATGCCTTTCCAAAGTGCAGTTAGACCTTCTTCCCTTGCAATGGTGGCAACTGTGCCAAGCATGCCCCTATACTTGGGCAAGGCCATGACATCACCAGGAGCAGCTGTCTTTTGAAGCTGAAGCCTTACTTTAGCAGTATCCAAAGGAATAGTGCAGATCTGCATCAAAGTTAGATGCATTTCCATAGCAATGTTAGATTATAGAAGTTATCAGAAGTGCAACTCAGCAAGAGGTATGTCATTATGCAAGTGATTTTCAGAAGTCTGTAAGAAGTCAAAGAATTATTCCCATCAGCATTTATAGCTAGTCTTTCCGTAAAAATATCCTCTTCCAATGTGTAATCATCAGTCTGCTTGGAATTTCGTTATGGATGCTTTGACTAAATTGGAAGACACATAGCTAAGCACACTGCAGCAGAAAGACATCTGTGTATTTAGGTAGATAATACAGGAAGGCTAGTAATATTCAGCATGGTTTTCTCATGTGCATACATGCATCTTTTCAGACACACAGAGAGAGATGTGGACGAAATGAAAAGCTGATATCAGTGAACTGGAAACTTTAGAGGTCATCTGAGTGCTTCTTACTCTAATTCTTTTGAAAAGAAAGTGTTTTTTATACTTATTAAAATGTCACAATCAAGATATAGAAAGCCTAAAGCTCCATACACCAAAGTGGATTTACTATGCCAATTAGTGACCTGCTTTTCTTGTATCTACTTATTTTTGTAATCTTTCATGCCCTCAGCATACATTGTCCAAAACAATGGCGCCACAGTATTATTCAAGTCGATAATGGAGACTCCAATTTAACACCAAATATTAGCAGGAAGTACTCCATAAACTACAGAAAGTAGTTATAAAATTTTGCATCCAAGACGCAAATTATGTACTTTTGAGAAAGAAACACAGTAATCAAACATTTCGATTCAATGTAGTATTATAATGAATTTCACATACAACAATATACTTCAGAAGTAACTCTTTCTGCACTGTTAAAGTATTTAATGCTGATATGCGGTGCCATTTATTGGCTTAAACTGGTAAGTTGACTATGGCGCCAAGTGATTCTAAGGAGCAGGAAGTCTCCTATCGAAATCCTCAGGCCGCTTACTTGCCTCTATCTAAATCTGATTTCACACTCCATATTTTATGCTTAATGTCAGTCTACGAGTGAGCCAGAGTTGTCAGAAGTACTTAAATTCACTGCACCTCCATTGGCTAATTTAAGCTTGGAATTTGGACAATATGCTGGAGAAAAAAGTTTACCATGATGGAATGCACAAATGTTTACCCGACAAAAAGTCTTTTCAGGTATAACAATACATTTTCTGACTATGTAACTTGAATGAATTTTCGAGCTTCCACTATAATATTGGTTTTCCAGGACTTTCCCCAAATGAGCTCACTCCCTTGGAAGATGCCAGGCCATTGATTCAGATTATCCAACACTATCTCATGAACTATCAAATACTACCCTTCATAAAAACTCGGGCTTCTGAAACTTTATCACACTTCCCCATGTTTTTCAATTTTAGACACCGAAAAATTACGCTCTCTTTTTATGAATTTTGCTTTAAAGTCCACTTAGCAAAGTTATCTATTACAATTCCGACCAAAAAAAAAAAGTTATCTATTACAATGGTTCAGAATCTGCACAAAATGAACAATTTTTGAGAGAGAGAGAGAGAGAGAGAGAGAGCGAGAGAGAGAGAGAGAGAGTGAGGACTTCAAATTTCACCGGATAGATAGAAGTCAACTATAAATTATATGAACAAACAGGTGTACATCACAGATAGATGTGGAATCTTTCCTCCCAATTGATTTGATTCGCATATTTGCTGCAACCCAAATGAAAACATGCGATCTAGTACACTCAAGGGCGCGCACCGCGACAGTACTAGATCCATCTCGGGGAGAATAACCGAACAAGCTAACTGAAGCTAGTGCAAGTACGAAACCAGCTGATCAAAAAGCGCAAACGAACCCAGCTCGCAGCACGCCACCACAGAGAGATACCCACGAAAGCGGAAAAGCAAAGAACAGGATCATACCTCGGCAAAACAAGCGGCGAAAGCGCTGCTGGCGAAAGTTCCGGTTAAAGAGATGTCGGACTTGGACTTGCCATCGGCCACCATCTTCTCACCAGTCACCACCCCGCACGATCAAACGCGGGCACGCGACAGAAGAGGAATTCGAAGGCACCGAAGCAAGAGGAGGGGAGGTCGCGACGCGAAACGGGGCGGCGATCAAATAGGCGGAGGAGGGGCGCCAGACATGGAAGGTCCAAACTCAATCCAGCCCAGCAGAGGCAAATGCAGCAACCCAATGAATGATGGCTGAGGTGGAGGGAGAGATGACAGTGAAAAGAGGGAATCTCGAAAAGATGAAAAGCAGAGAATGGGAATTGGGCAAATTGCAAAATGGCGATGACTCTGTTTTTCTTTCTGCTCTGCTTCATCACCTCTCTCATCTCATTTTTCATTGGACAGCTAAGCCGTCTTTCTTTTTCTCTTCTCTGATTTTTTTTTTTAATCTCTCCCTGCTCTTCGCTTCAGCCGGAATCGACAACCTCCTCTGTCCTCTCGGCTCTCGATATTACCGAGAAATCTCGGCCGGTGCCGGTTCCGGTTCCGGTCCCGGTCCCGGTTCGAGCTATAACTATTTACTAGGACGATAAACCCGTTGATAGTAATCGAGTATTGACGAGTTCGAGAGTAATATTTGCCGGCTTCCCATAAAATTTTTTAACCACGATTTGATAATTTCCTCTCTCAAAAAGATTTTTGTTTCGTTCGTTTTGTGATTAATATATTGCCCGCCCACGCCTAGCTCGTGGCGCCGCCTAATGGTTGAGCTCAGCTGAGCTTGAATCGGGAGTCGGCGCTGTTGGGATGATGACTGGGAATTGCTGACTCGGATGCGTCGTGGATGGACGGTCAAGTTGACTAGTTCAGACAAAAAAAATGGCGACCAAGGGAGTTGGGACACGACATATACCAACGAGATTTGGTTGCGGTTGGGTTAGGAAGTCAAAATGGAGCTTGAATTCGAAGCACTGAACATGGATTTCATTTCAGGTAGTTGGAGCACACATGTATTCCACTTGGTAATTTACTATCTCAGAATGTTTGCTTTTTTTTTTTCAATGGTTAATATTTCAAAAAATCTCAAATTAATACATCGATGGTATATTTATTAATATTAATTTTTTGACCACAAAAAAATTTTCCAAACGGATATCACCAAAAAAAGTCCAGATCCGATACACCTGTGACAAATTTAATTTTTGTTATTTTCGTTAAATTAGGTTAATAATATGAAAAACTCCAAATTAATACATGAACTGCAGTACCCGTCAACTGCCACGTGTCATCCAACTTAACAAATTGACGACGAAATTTAACGACAATCAATGAAGGATAAATTTGCCATAAGTATACCGGCTTGAATTTTTCGATGGTCAAAAAATTAATTATGGATAAATTTATCCAAATGTATCAATTTTGATTTTTTTTTCATGATATTAACATCTTTTTAAATGAGTGGAACGTATATGAGATAGGATGAACGTGCAAGGGGATTTTTTTAAAGCAATAATTTAATCAAAATTTTCAGTTTCAAGTGGCAATGGCGCAGTTTTTCTTTTGCCATGAAAAACGCTGGCCACGAGATTACAAATTCGATGTACGTCGTGAATGGATTTCCGAATGAGGCGAAACCACGAAAACAAAATCTTGTATGATACGAATCTATGCTATACCATAAATCCTAAGGGCATCCTTAGAGATTCTTGCAACTAGGCCAAGCAACAACTTAAGTTGGAAATTGAATTATTGAAGTGGATTCAAAATTACAGACTTATATAAGAAAAATCATGTAATAAACAAAGGCAAAATTACCAAAAAAAAAAGAGCCTTTAAACTTGTTACAAATTGTGTCAATTCAGTATTAATATTTTTTTGTCAATTTTGTTCTAAATCTTTTACATTTGCACCAATTCTGTTCATCCAGTTAATCTTGACCGGAAACCACTAATGTGAGTATGTCATGAGTTGGAGGTTCCGTGAGCTAATTGATTGACGACATGGCCTGAGTGAACCACAAGACTTAAAAGTGTCTTAACCTCTAGGGTTTTCTAGAATCCTCTAGAATATTCTTGGGGGCAGATTGTACGATAAATGTACAATTCTAAAGCTTCCTTATGATATATGTCAATAATTTTTAGATGGGGAGATGCAATCCGACCATTAGATCTAGAATCGATCAATGGTAGCCATTGATAGGCTTTTTGTATAAAGAGGGGAGGTCTCTCCCTCATTTGTATCATCCAATACTTAGCAATCTCTCCACGGAACAACCAAGCGATTCTTGGGAAAGGCTTACTTTAGGTGTTTCAAAGATAAAAGCCTAAGTTGACGCACATTTCGATTGCAACAAGTTTAGGCCATTTTTGGTATTCGCCACACGGTTTGATTTTATCAATACAAAAAAGGGTAAATAACAGCATGACCACGGCAAGCATTAAAACCTCATCTCAAATCCAAACTCAGTGAGCACAACTGAGCAAATCATTCTCACAAATTGATCTCGCGCATCGTGATCAGTCGAACTTCGCCATTGAGCCACAATTGTCCAAGCTAACGTCGACTTCGTCCTATTTCTTTCTCTCCATTGAGTCCCAATAAATGGAGTTTCCACATATTAAAGGATGATATACTTGCTCTTTCCATCAAGTCGACGCAATACAAGATAACTTCTGCATAGACTACTTGCCAACTTGAGTTGACATCTCGTATTTACATAGCTAAAACCCTACATGCTCCAATTTTTAGCCGACTCAACAATGAGTTATCTATTATGATTTGAGCATGCTCACGATGAAGACGGTGTAATTTGAGCACGTGGGAGCCGTGTCCCAAAGTTTATGAGCCGGTTACACTGAGGGAGGTTGATTCGATCTTGGGTTCACGGGTTGAAGAGGAAGCTGCACAAGATCTCTCGCGGTGAGAGGAGGGGCCATGATGCTCAGAGGCGAGATAGTTGACTTGACACGATTGGGATTTGCACTACTGCCCGTGACAGAGTTGAGGAATGTATGGGTGGTTTCGCTAGAAAATGTTTCTAGATAGAACAAAGACAGTATTTGCTTTTTTCAGTGTGGTCATGATACGTAATTTTAGAATACGCGATTTGAGTGAGAATTAGATGCATACATCTAGATCGTTTTGCAAATATTTCCTAATTAAATCATAGTTTTAGGGTATGTGATTTGATTTGCTACATATTTTTGTTGAATTATTTACCCAAATCACATGCTGTGTTGTGCAAATATTTCCTATTCAACATGGATTTTGATAGGTTTTGGAATGCGATTTGGGTGAGAATTAGATAAATCTAAATGGTCAATAACTTTGCAGTTTCGATAAGTAACTTGATGTTCAATCTTTGTAGTCATTTTTTACTTCTTCTACCCCAATTTTCTTTATCTACAAAAAGATCACAAACTTTCACTATAATCCCAAATTTGTTTCGGCGTCCAAAAATAGGCACAGGTTCCCTCAAACTTTCCAATATTAGGGCCACCTAAAAATTAATTATTAGATTTCGCGTGTTCATCAACATCCTAACCTTCATATGAAATAACAAACCTCCTGATTTTGATAAGTTTGAAGAAACTAATGTAGATTTTCAGAGACGACAGATTTAAAACTAGAGTGAAAGTCGACAAATTTTTTTGACAAAAAACAATTCAAGGTAGAATAGGATTTAAACTTAAATTAAGTGACTTTTTTTTGGGAATTAGGCCAAGATGAGAGATGTATTCTATCGGGCGCGTGATCAATACAAAAGCTACTGTCTCCCTACGGGGAGACTGCCATCGCTTTCTTTGAAAATGGTTCTACATCAGCTGATTCTTCGTTTAGGCCAAAGTCCCTCAAGAGGGTGAGATTGTAGAATCACAACCACGGACAACGTAGTACCATTGCTCGTGAAACCGATCGATGGCTTCAAGATTTGATCATAAGGAATTGCCGGCAAGTTGAAATCTGCATCAACCGTTCCGGATATAAAGTCGAACCACCAACTTTGACAAATGAGTACATTGCTGAAATGCTTTCTGCGATTGAACTACGAAATGACACGGTGAATCCAAGTTGCATCTTTCCGGTTCGCTTTGTACCCTTCGCATGGAGCTCAAAGAATATGGACCTGCATAAAAAAGAAAAAAGAAAAAACAAAGCCAATCGAAGAAATCGGGAAATCAAACATAGTTGCGAACAACACAACCGAAATAACCAACTATATAACCCT
Organism: Rhodomyrtus tomentosa; assembly: GCA_028455895.1. Classification (NCBI taxonomy): domain Eukaryota; kingdom Viridiplantae; phylum Streptophyta; class Magnoliopsida; order Myrtales; family Myrtaceae; genus Rhodomyrtus; species Rhodomyrtus tomentosa. The sequence continues at coordinate 29,190,836 of JAPCWY010000007.1, forward strand.
CTTGCCTTCCCTCCACCTTCATGTTCTTCTTTCCCGCAGTTCATAAAAGGCCAACAGCATCCTATTCCATTCGTGGATTCATTTGTCATCCTACACCAAAAAGCTTCACCATCGTTTTTCAGCGAAACCCTATACATAGAATTTACTATGAGTATGAATGCATCGATCAAATACAACTAAACATATATTTTCTTTCCTTTGCTTATTTAGCAACATAGTAACACGCCTTCAACAGCACTAAGCCACCGCAAAGGCACTTGATGAACCCGCGAAATGCTGGATGGCCCCCAACAGCGACTTTGCAGCACCAAAGTGTCGGATTCTGTAAACCCCTGAAACAACCGAAGCAGGGACCCTCCATTCGATAGTTGCATAGCTCCTAGGACTCAGTTTCGCGGGCCTTGACCATATGAACTTCAAGCAGAAATCGTCGTCATCGTAGGCCGGGACCCAGGCAATCCGATCCTGAAGAAACTCCACCAGCGCGAAAGTCCCCTCAGTCATCAGGTCGTTTCTAGGACAAGCAGACCAAAAAGCGACTCTCACCAAATCTCCTCTTCTGAAGGTGGAATTCAGGGGGATATCAGCCTTAACATCTCCAAAGCTCACGCCGGGAGGTGTTGCATCAAAGATAACTGGGGGGAGTAAGCTAATTTGCTTGTGAAGGAGATCTGGTGGTTGCGGACCTCGTTCAATGATGTTGTCAGTGATGAGAGCTTCAACTAATTTCTTGAACTCCTGAATGTAGGCACTGTGTGTGTGGGGACCGTAAAGAGTAGATGCACCCTGGCAAGCATCAACGACTACATCTATAAGTCAAGCTGGACGTGGAAACGGAAGTTTCATATCCACTATCAAATGGTCAAGTGAGACAAAAAATGTTGCTAATCTAAAAGGTAAAACCAAACTGAAGGAGCTCTCCCCAACAGTATCATTACTAAATTTGACATCATATTTCCACAAAATAGGCCCGCCCTCAAGCTAAAATTACGACACTAATTCATCCTCCTACTGACAAAAGTAATTCTATATCTAGAGGACTTAAATGTAACTTATAAAGGCTTCTTCATTTGTGTATTTCACTTCAATATATAACCAGAGCTGGTATAGGTATTGGCATGTCCAGACAACCACGCCATCTGGATGGTTCATACAGGCACTGCAAAATAATTAACTTACCTGATGTCAAGAATGGTAAAGAAAGAACTAGTAAGACACTGATGGAAGCCCTGACGGGGCAGCTGAATCTGCACATATGGCAGAGGACATATACTACAAAGGTTGCAATCAGCTAGGAGGATCCATGAAACTCCCTCGCCCCGCATACAAAAAGGCTTACCTAATGCTCGATCTACCAGACATAAGCAACTTAAAGGAGTAAAAAAGATATCTCAAAACTGCAATTTTGATGATCATTAGCAGAGAAATTAATGCTGCTTAATCCCACAATATGCAGCTATTTACAGTTTATCACTTTGGAAAAGCAATGTCCTAATGTGGGAAAAGATATGTCTGTATGATAAAGTCTGGTGGCACAAAATGAAGTTAGACTGGATATGTGGGTTCGTTCATAGCAGTTTAAACCATCGTCAGAAAGAGCAGTCTAATGACTGCTTTCCCCCAATAAAGAAATAAGAAGATGCTGAACGAATCATGGCCTATGCTCAATTTTTTTGGTCACTGACCGTTTCAGACTCAAAAACACGGTCAATGTTCACATAAGAATCAATGAATTACTGAGGCAATCAATATCGGCAATACACTCCACAAATTTCCCCAATGACGAACCACTTGTACACATGATGAACTTGGCAACCGGGAACACACAAGAAATAATGCGCTAACGAAGATGCTAATATGACCTAATTCAATAGTAATAGAGTATAGGAGATTCAGACCTCGTATCTCTGCACCTGATACTCCTCAAACGTGGTAACATACTGAGCATAAGTGTTGGAAAGCCCGGCAATGACAATATGGACATTGACATCAAACTTGTCCGCTCTAGAAGCAAGCAGCGTCTTGACGGCATCACGCAGACGTCTACCAGCCATAGTTGTGAACTCTGCAAGCGCAAACAACCTCAGCACTGGTGGGCGAAATAAGACATAAACCATGATAAACTGCGGGAAATCATCAAGTAATCCCAGTCATCCGCTAAATATACATCATTTTGTTCAATTATATTCCAAGCACCCAACAATTTTTCCAGCTGCATTTCTTCATGTACTTTTCCTTAATGCTCCAACATATATTGACAGCGAAACAATTGTACACTTTAACGAGACAAGAAAAAGCAACTATCAGGAGCTGGTAGCACTTTTGTTGGTACCTGCAGGTACAGTGAGAATTACTAGTTGCCCTATTTGCAGAGTCTGAAGAGGAAGTATTGAAGGCTGCAGTTTGGACAAAACAGTTCATGTTAGAACACCAATGAGGCATTGCTGGTAGTTTCAAATGCTCAATAATCTGCAGAAGGACTCCCTTGCTTCAACAATTGTTGAACATACATTGCTGAATATCAATTTTAACATTTAAACATCTTACTAGACAATACAGTTCCATGAACTCTTCTCCACTTACCGCCCATTCATATGGTTCCTTCATTTCTCCAGTGTCAAGTAGAATAGGCTTTGGATGCTGACAGTCAATCTGCTCTTGACTGGGTGTTTTCAACAAATCCCTTACCAGTCTCCAAAAGGCATTACCCTGGAAGAGCAGCCAACAAGAAACTGCTGCTTGTTAGACAAATCGGTCATTAACAGCTGCTAACTGCCATTGTTAATGCAGGCAAGGGAGATATTTGACCAGCCTTATCATCTCCTTGCTTGAAATCAAAAGCTCCAGGGCCATCAGTTGTTCCGGCAGCAAAAGCAAAGCCCATTGCAGCAGGACATGTTTTAACCACCTGAGTGCCCCCACCAGGTCTAGGAACTGTAACCTCAACGTCAGAGAAATCCACATAAGCATGCTTATATCTGATCTTCCCTTTCAGCTGCTCCGATGCTTTGTCAAAGAGTTCTGCAGCCCTTTTGAATTGCCTTTCTCCTATTATGCGTGTGCTCTCAAATTCATCTGGGTACCTTCCAAATAAAAACAGAACAGATTAGGACCCTTACAAACTAAAAGTCATTTGTACATGCTTCCAGGAAGAGGAATTGTACATACCCTGGCCCCCGTCCATAGCACAACTCATTCTTTCCATTGCAAGTGCTATGATTGAAATCACAAGGCAGTCCAGAGTCGATGCAAAATGAGCCAAGAATGTTCGGGCTTACGTCGCCACAATTTGTTTGACAGAATGCAGCAACAAACTTTGGCCTATTATCCTTTCTTGAGGCACTCCTAACTCTCCTTGTGACACCCAATGATCTCATTATTGGTCTTCGTCGAGAGGAGTGGAAAGAACCGGTAAGCGTCTTCTTTATACCTGCATCAATAGGTAAGTTTTGCACACTCACTGACCCAAGCAACATCTGTTCTCGGGATTACACTCTAAATTTTAGGAAGCAAGTGATAATGCATATCCATCAGCAGATATCAAGGCACACCATTTTGGAGATTGGTGGTTAAGATGCCAGTAACCAGAAGAATTTACTCTGTGAGATGCAAGGCACTGAAAGAAACCGACACATCATTCTGTTCTCAGTTTTCCCATTACATCGAGGGACTACACATCCAAAGGTGACATTAAATTTGAAACTTTCTCACTTTAAGGCCCATATTAGTTCAATAATTAATTGTTCTAAGCAAAGGGTAGCTAAGAAGTCTGGCGTTTAGGAGAATGATGAAGCTTTGGGAGCGTATAATGAAGTTCTCCCCTTGATTCTCTTAAGAAATCAACTAGACTGGGTCGGTGTGGTTTTAAAAGGAGCTAACTACTTACTAAGCTTTCAAATGGAATATTTTCTGAGTAAGCCCTTTTTTTGTTTGTATCACAAGAATTCGAACGAACCCATATCTACTTATAGATATTTTCTGCATAAATTACAAAACGAAATATAAGAAAGAAAAATATAAGGAAGATAGATAGATCCATTTCTACACAATCGAATTATATTTGTTCAATACACTGTTTGTCAATACGAATAGTAAGAAAATAATTCAATAAAAAAAAGTATAAATCGAGCAAAAGAAGAGGAAGGGAGTGGAGAAAGTATAGTAGAAAAAACTTATACAAAACTATATACGAATCACACACAACCTCCTATTTTGTATTTCATCAATTGATTCTCCTTTAATTAAGATGAAATTCTGTAAAAACAAACCCCCGCCTTCTTTAAAATATCATAAACAGTTCCTTACGTTGAGCGCCTTTTTCAAGAAAATATAGAATAGCAAGAACATTTTAATACGTTTGATTATTTATCGGATCATAAAAACCCACTTTACAAAGATCCCTTCCTTCTCTGCGGGATTGAACATCACTCGCAGCGATTCGATAAAAAGCTCATTGGGATAGACGTAGATTAACTAGCACCCCCCCAAGTCAAGAGTTTTGTCCAGCAATAGGATAACTACAATTATCCTCACCTGTCATTTCTGTCAACATGCTCCAAACAGCATCCTTTTATGGTATGGGAGGACATTTTATTAGGTCTAAAACAAATCTGCAGTGCAACACGTAAATGAGCATAAAGCACGGGAAGAACCTTTTACCTTAGAAAATTAAAGATTCTCCAGTAGCTTAAATTTTAAATGTTGACATTTTATTAGTTCTCAAACAAACGTACAGTGCAACTTGTAGATGAGCAAAGCACATGAATAACCTTTTACCATAGAAAATTAAAGATTCTCCAGCAGCTTAAATTTTAAATGTTTCATAGCACCAGATCGGCTGGATTTCTTCTGTATTACCCAGAAGACAAAATATTTGTCGCATAAAATTATTTCTTGCCCCAATGGCATTGGAGGGCAAAGACTGGCTTTTCCTTGGAGTTGAAAAATGCAGTATAGAACAATGTGACAAGATATATAAGTCAACATGTAAAGGTCTTCAGCTTACGTGTTTTATGCTCGGAAGACAGGCATGAGACTCTTCTAGACATCCTATCAATTCCAGAGTCATTAAGACGTGCACTTCCAATAACTTTCAAAGAATCATTCTTTTCAAACCAGTCCTCCATAAATCGTGCTGCAGCTCCTTTGTTGTCACCACTAATTAGGGAGTTAGTTCGACTCATTGAAGTTCCATGTGTCGCAAACCAGTTGAAGCTACCAACTGGACCCCATTCATCATCTACAAACTTCATGAGAGTCATTTCTTTATCAACATTGTATTCGTACTTCTTCCGTTCAGCCTCCGGATTATTGAGATAAGCGCTAGGACTTCGGTTAACACCAGCATCAAGAAGCTCTCCTGCGAAACCATGAGGATGTGAAGCTTTAAGTCTCAAAAATCCTGCATATTTGGAGGTGACAGAAACAAACGCAACAGAGACACCAGACATATAAAAGGATACACAGAGAGCAGGTTGTTCACCGACTATGTCTGAAAGAATTGGCTTTATTCAATAGATGCTGATAACAAACGGAAAAAGAAGAGCAAAACCCACAAGATAGAGTAGTATGGAATCTTACATCCCTACTCCGTTTCAATATTTCCCACAGCCATTTAACTACCAAGATAGGATCTTGCTTGAGAATGTATAATGGACTTTGATATTCCAGCCAAAAGTATAAGACATTCACATCAGCTAGTTAATCGGGGACAAGACCACAAGTTTTGTTCTTCTGTATCCAAGAATCAAATTAGCTTCACCGACACTAGTTTCCTTTGGTTCCTCAGCTTGGGTTTCTCAGCACAGAATGCATAACGCAATTAAGAGTGCAATCAGTTAAATCGACACAATCTACCCCTTGGACTGAATTATCAATTGTAAATCTCAAGGCTTGATAATTAAGCTTACTAAATCAAGCGTGATAACTCTGGCTCAACTTGATTGAAGATACTCGAGTTCAGCTAGTCTATTTAAATTACTGTTTTAAATGGATGTTACATCAAACTAGAAAATGATCTTGATCTTGCACCCAAGAAAGGAGGAATTGCTTAAACTTTTGCTCTCATAGGAATCTAAAACATGTTAAAAATACAAAAGAGAGACAAATCAAGAGGATTGCCAACTCCTCAATTTAACTATGAGGACGGCATCTTTCTGACCCTCAACATACTCAAACTTGGTGAAGATTGTAAAGTTAGAATTGCTTAGCAAGTCCAAGTCAAACTAGAGCTCAGCTGGTTTCAATCCCAAGACAAGTAAATAAAACAAAAGAGGGAGAAGAATATATTTAGATCATGAATTTTTAATTCTTTAAGTCGGCATTTGCAGTTAAAGGAACAAACTGTCACTGACTGCACCTATTAAGCTAGATCTAAAACATGCATTAACATTCTTGAGGCAAAGGAAAATATTTACACAATTCTAGCAACAATTGCTTGAGTGAGTATAGTAGCAAACTCAAATAAGAGATATCAGAAGCTATTTATGCATGAACCATGACTGTAATCACCAGAGTACATCATTGCAATAAAACACATCCAAAGACACAGATATCTCCAATTATAAAAATGGAAAAGAGGTGAATGAAGGAGTTCACTAATGGATTAACAAATAATAAGAAAAACAACTCAACCAATTGATTCTTTCTATCTCCATCTTAACAAGAACTCACAACAAGGATTGATAGCAATGGCAAGCAGTGAAAGACGGGTTAAAGAAGCGTAGAAAGAATATGAAGCATTTTTATCACCTCTATTGACAAAAATACTCCCTGGCCGAAGATTTTCATGAGCTTGTACAATGCTTTTCTCAATCCCATCAACAAGAGCATCAAATGACTGCCTTACAAATCCAAGTGATGTCACTATATATACGACATATTGGAGATAACCTCCTGGTCCAGCATGAGTGTGAATTCCACTAATTGCGACATTCTCTTCAGTATAAAGATTCCCATATCTGAAAAGTAACAAAAGTCAGATATATGATACCATAAGGCTCGTTTTTCACAGGTTATACATTTTTTTTTCATAATATGCAACAAATAGTAAGCCACTCAAAATAGCTGCACCTTTCTATTTTCTCCAGCCAAAGAATGAAGATGTTAGAAGAAAATTGCAGTTACGCACTTCGAGAAGATGATAGATACTATGCATGTCCTGCTCATAAGCAGAGATGAATCTCATCCAAACTAATGTCAGGAGAAACAATATTCCAATGAAAGAATCAAGGTCGTAGAAGAGTGTGGTTGACACACTTATCAGATAAGATGAAAGAAATAAGTACTTCATGCTTTTATAAGCTGAAAAACCATCCAAACTAATGTCGAGCCAGACAATTCTCCAGTGAAAGAAGGAAGACGTAAGAGTGCAGCTTATACATACTTACTTCAAAAAGATGAACAGAATATGTACCACATGTAAAGTGGTATAGTTGAAATTCATCCAAACAACAGTGGCAGTTCCCCAAAGAAAGAAGGAAGATGTTAAGAGTGCACTTTACATGTTTAATCTAAGAAGATAGAGAACTATGAACTTCATGCTCATACAAGCAGAATTCCATCTACTCAAGAAAAGTATCATTCTAGAAATGATAATACAGAGTATTGTATCTACTCATGCATGAAGGTCCAAAAGTACTTTCTGACCAAAAAGTTGGACTTAGAATGGCAGCGTTTAAAGTTGGATTTAACTCAATGTGGGAGAGATTACCTTGCTTTTAATCTCTCAAGTACTTTAATAGTCACAATTTGTGAAGCCATGCATGCATCAAGATTTACAAATGCTACACGATTTCCTTGAGGTTCTGCAACAATAAAAGTCCGAGCCCGCAATCTAAAGTGGACTCCAGATGCAATTTGTTCAATGTTTGCATATCCCATCATATTTACATCTGCAGAGGGTCCTGTGATATCATAGCTCCCAAGGCCAATCAAATAATCGGAAGCTGACGAGTTTCCTTTGATGTTCTGGAACAAGGCCACAAGGAACAAGAACCATCTAGTTATACAAGACCTCTTGATAGAAGCATGAACAACGAAAGACGTTGCCATGTCCTCCTTCCACGACTTGAAATGGCCTCGCTCAGTTCATTTCATCTACGACGAAAGAAATGCCAACGCTTGAATCATCAAGTGAGCAAAATTAGTAAGTAGACCATACGAGAAAGTCAATCCAAGTAAGATTATATAGTTAAGCCTGTGCACGTTATTTCACACCAATTGGCAGAGAAGGCCAGATTGATAGTCCAGGTTCGTGAAATGCGAAACTAGCCCGGGACCATAATGTTACACTTCTGGGTCACTAGCTAAAAGGTCAATTAAAACCAGGATTACAACCTCTTAAGAAATAACCTGAAATAAGGAATGTTTTATCGTAACAACATGGCCCTATTTGACATGGGGAAAGCTCAATAGTCCGTATTCCCAGCCTCCCAGGAGTGGCATGTGTTTCTCAATACATCTACATTCTTTGCTTTAATCTAATCTCTTGGCAATTAAGTTCCGCAAAACTTAGTTCTGGGCGGAGTATGCCCCTTCGATTGTGCTATACCCTTAAACCATGCAATAAATTCAACAGACTTCTGCATCTCGTTCTATTATAAGCTGACACGAGTGTGGGTGACCTGTTGGAACCAACAGGGCACATCCTTGAGCAAGCTGCGGGCTTCGTAACATATATCGAATCCTTTTGCCACAAGACAAGTCAGCTAATTCAGCTGGAAAACAGACCCGGCAACCTTAAACTTACATCTTACAACGTTGGAATTCCAATTACCAACAACCAAAAAAAAAAAAAAAAGTAATGACAGCAGTAAGTTGCAGAAAAAACTCATTTTGCAGTCGCAAACGAGTAAAGGCTTTCTCTATGTAGTACGTACAATGTGAGAATACACAAGAAAATGACCAGCACACTAGAATCAGCAGAACGACATGAGGGGCACAACATCATGTTCGAGGAAAGCCGTAATTACGGCCGGCGATGCGCGACTTGAGAATCAAAGAGATCAAAGGAACTCAGCAAAAGGTACCAGTGAGAGCAGCTCAATTGGATGGAGAACTCAAGGAGCGAACCCAGTGAAGAATGAAGCATCTGATCTCTTCGCAACGTACGACACAAACGCGTACCATTTATGAAGGCGACGCAGAGACAAGTTGTCGTTTTGGAACGTTGTAGTGATTAACCTCTTGCTGGTGGGTCCCACTGCCATTAGAGCGGTGATTGAGTCGAGACGACTCATCTCTCTCTCTCTGTGCTCGCTTTATGGCGATAGGATCACCTCGTCACGGGAAAGAGTTGTCGAGCTTTCTGAGCGAAACGACGCGATGCTTGGAGAGAGACGTGAGGCGTAAAGCGCCATGAAAGCTCAAAAGCGGGAAGCTCCGTCTGTCCATTCTGTCGCCCGCACGCACTAAAGTAGAAGTGCAAGCCAATTTTGAACTCATCTGCCTCCAAAGAGGCTTCCTTCATTCGTTTTGTCCATGGAAGTTCTCTGTTGAATTTCTGTGAAGCTTTTAACCTTCAGTCCTTTGGGATAGCTGAACTCCGACACTTTCATTAGTTTGCAAATAAATGTTGAAAATTATGAAATTGGCACGATCACTTCAACGAAAAACCACGTCGTTTTAGTTCAAATTTAATTTTTAATTTTTTTTAAAATTGTATTTAAATCTATTTTATAAAATAACAAAAAGATGCAAAACCAGCCCGCCCCGCCAACGGCGCAACGCTGTTGGAAAGGACCGAGATAAATGTAAAATCAAAAGGCAATCTTAAGTAAAATATGTGTCTTACATTTTTTTTGCTCTGATTTAATTACAAATAATTTCTGTATGATTATCTTGTTGCATTATAATATTATCACTTCAAAATCGACTTTAGTAAAGTGATGTTAACGGGCTAGGTCTCGGCTCGGTCCGAGCTGGCTCGAAACTAAACAGTATCTAGCTCGTCCTGGTCCGAGCCCGAATTACATATGCCCTCACTTTTCGGGTTGGGTGGAGTTGATTTTTTTTTTTCCTTTTTTGGAATCAAGTCCCATCATATGAAAGAATATAAAAATAAAAATAAATTAAATTAAATTAAAAAAATGTGAAAAAAAAATCGAAACCAAGCATGCTCGACCCGGTCGCGAACAATACCAAGCCCGACCCAAAAATGAGGTGAATTTTCAGGTTGATCCGGGTCAGCTCAGGCTTTTTTTAACACCCCATTTACTATCACCAGCGACGTCACCAAATGAATGGTAGATAGTAAAAAAATAAAATAAAAATTAAACAAAAGCGCGCGCTCTCTCTTTCTTATTATGTTAACATGCATAACGTGTGTAGATATAGGCAAACATAATTAAATTAGTGATGAATCTTGTCACTTTACAATTGAGGAGAGCAAAACGTATTTAGATCAATATGTAAATTTCCTAGGCGTTGAATTTCGTCGTGGATATGTAAATGAATTTTCTAAAGATGTATGTTTTGCTTTATGATTTTTATTAAGGTAACACGTTTTACACTTCAACTGGTTTTCCTCATTGTACAAATGCAAAACTTACACACTGCATGAAACCTAAACTTTTTTCGACTTTGGTGATATCAAGCCTGTCTCCTAGAACATCGACAACTACGAAAATTTTTGTATGGAGCATTTGGTAGTCTGGATATAATCTCGAATATAATATAATTTAGAAATTACCCCGCAATTTGCGCAATAGTAAATTACATGTAAAATAGTAAAGTTACGACTGTTTGTGTTTTTAGCAACTTAAAAAAATAAATAAGGTGTTTTTCAAAGATAAAACAAAATTTCATTGACGATGTCGCGAATATTAACTCTCACTTATACCAAAATCAACATCAGAACAATTCCACTGTGGTATGAAGAAGGAGACGATGCGAGGTGGCGCTGACTGCGTCAATGATGAGGGAGAGAGTGGCGCCACCATTTTGGTGATCGCACCATTCTCAGGACACCAGCAATCATCCATGGATTCAGCTCTTTTCCCTCTAAAACAGGCCTATGGTTGAGGATGGAGCCATCGACCCTTCGAATGCATCAGTACCCTGTTTTTCTGGCACCGAGATAGAGACTGTCAGCGAAGAAAGAAAGAGAAAATTCCGAGCTTCTCAAACGCAGTTGAGGATCAGAGACATTTGCGTGCGTGGCAACACTTCTGCTTTAGAAATCATTTCTGAAGCGGTGCTTTAGAATCACAAGATGTTTCTTCTACTTTTTCCTAACCTAAAATGCATTTTATTCAAGAAAAGGTAAATGCAAACACTGATGGATTCAAGTATAATTCATCATTTAATTATTTATGTAAATGCGGATCAAATTATAATCTAGGTAATAGCAACGAATGCAGCTGCTATCCAACCAGCCAACGCACGTGAAAAAAACGAGGTAAATTTATACATGAACAGCTCGTCTCCTTTTGGAGTTTAAAGTGCACTGCTATCCGCTTTCAACAGAAAATCACTTACAATTTTAGCCGCAGCTGATTTCAGACTCATATACCTGAGTGGTCAATTTGCAGCATTACCCTGTTTTCCTCTAAAGAGAATTCATTCCGAACGTAGAAGAAGAGACACAATGCACTCTGGTTTCCTTGTTGATATTCATGTGGAAGCTGTGAGAAAGTCTGTGCAGATATTTTATGTCTCCCTAGCTCTACTTCTTTTTTGGGTCCTCCATGCTCTTTAACATTGTACATGTGTATTCGATTGAAATGATGGAAGCTCAACCGTTGTGTCAAGTGGCGTAATCTAAATAGGGAGGACACCAGGCCAGTTGCATTTGGGTTGTTATGGATGAGCATTCCCAACATGGAAATTGATTATTCACTTAAATCCAGATGGGGAACACAGGTAGAGGAATAAAAATGATACTAAGGTAACCCAGTCAATCAAAGTTACTGAGTCTGAGAGTCTGCAGCAAATGGTCCATGTCAATGGCAAAGCTCTGCTGGTGGTTGTGAACAAATTATTCCTGGGCAATAAAACCGGCATCAATCGGTTTCTCCTGTATAACATTCGTCTTCACGGTCTTCTTTGACGCCTCGGATACACAGGGCTTTGCCGAATTAGAACCATCAAAAGGCGCTCTTCTGCTCCTTGTCTGTGCTTCGTCCAAGGTTTTAGAGGTACTTCTCTTTTTGGCTAGATCACTTGGGACCTTGGAAGAACCAATATCTTCATTTAGCAGAACGAAACTTTTCAAATTCTGTTTTTTGGACACCTGGTTAAGAGAAGGCTTCACCGTATTTGACAAATCACCGAGAGGTTTTCTTCCACCAACCCCTCCTTTCTTCTGCACTCTTATCACTTCAGAAATTTCCCCTAAAGAACCTCCAGAACGATTAGAAAACTTGGGACCAAATAAACCAGGAGGATGACACAGCAACTTTAAGCATGAGAATCAATAACAGAGTAGAATTTACCATCGTAGTTAGCATCGTAAGTTCTGATCAAGAATCAACCCACCACGCCCTCAAGCCATTGTGGTCCTTATCCACAAAGTTCAGATCCGTACCTTGCAAAACGTATCAAAATTATAGAGACAAAAATTGTTAAGAGTATACAAGTGCAACAAACGATCTCTCCAAGCCCGCTCTTAAAAGTTATGCATTGACTAGTCAGAGTTAATGACTATGTTTGAAACAAAGTGTCTCCACAAGACGGATTACGAGTTCTTGTCGAGGAAATAAGCTAGGAGATGTCCATCAATTTTGCTTTGAAGGTTAAAGAGCGAGGCTTTTGAGAATGCATCTGAATTTCTCAATCACCACAAAGATGAAGCGATCACCGCAACCTACTTCAAAAATAATAATCTTTCTTGAACAGAGATGCACACTGATACCATCCACCTACAATGTATTATCGGAAAGCACAGATGAAGTCCTCGAATCGCCTACTGTTGCAATATTTGTTCCAGAGTTAGATCCATAATTAGTGGTCCAATTCATAGATTATCATAAATTCCATGTTTAGTGAGCTAATTAATGGAATTTTATATTTTGATAGATTTGATTGTCATATTGTTAGGGATTGATTTGATTGTCATATTATTAGGGATTTTATCGTACGTCATTGATTTATTTATTAATATAAATACGGATGATGCTCTAAGAAAAGAAAAATACCATCAATTCATTCCAAAAACTTCTTTCGTTTATATAAATTTTTTCATGATATAAGAGCTAGTTTTCTAGTTCCCACCTTAAACCACCTTCTCTGTTGTGGTACCATCACCATCACCCCATTTTTTTTCACAACATCTCTTTGCCGAAGCCTACAACTCTCTTAGTTAATCTCACTCTCTTTTATTTTTGCCTAACATTGGCCTAAATAGAGGTCACTTTTTTATGATCTAATCAGATCATAATCTTTTTTTTCCCTTCCATCTTGAGTTGTCGTCATTTAGCAGTGATGTCAGAAAATTCTGGTGACAAGGTCGATTCTCTTACTTTTGAAATCGAACAAAAATATGAAAACAATTCTCTTTCCCACTAGTTTGATGGCCTTAATTATCTACTTTGGTCACAATCTATGATAATCAGTGTTGCGTCCGGAGAATGTACCAGTTTTCTCATAGGGGAGAAAGCAATACCTATTACTCCTTCGACGGCCCTCTCGAGATGGTTGGCTGAAGATGCCTCTGTGAAGGTATTTCTTTTGAATCATATGACTGATGGTATTCGTAAACAATATGTTTTTATGCAGACAACACAAGATATTTGGGTATCGATTAAGGATACCTATTCTGAGATAGGAAATGATGTTCAAATTTATTAATTGATGAAGAAGATCTAAGATCTTCGATATGGAGGTATGCCCATTAGTATTTATTTTTCAAAGCTGCGTACTTTGTGTCAAGAATTGGAGGTTTATGATGACAGTTATGAGGGACTTGTAGCGGATGTCATTATTCGACTTTAACAAAAAGAAGATAAGAAACGTGTATATCAATTTCTTATGGGTTTAAATCCAAAATTTGATATCGTACGTTAAAATATTTTGCAAAAGGATCCTCTTCCCACCCTTCAGCAGGCGTATGCCTTGGAGCATAAGGAAGATAATCAACAACTCTTATATTCTATGACTCCTACTTCTGCTCCTGACCGTTCGGCTCTTACCGTGTCTTCCTCCTTGAGATCCTCTCAAATTCATATACCGCGATTAACAGATAAACCATCTATTCACTGTGATTATTGTGGTAAACCTTATCATATTAGGGAGCAATGCTGGAAATTTCATGGAAAACCACTAGGAATCGGTAAGGGTAAAGGCATGAATAAGGGTCGTCCACAAGATCATGAAGCCGAGGTGGTTAGACCAGCTAGTTCTGAGTCTGCAAGTCCTGATGATATTGAGAATTTTGTCACCAAAAAGGAGATGTAGCAACTTATTAAGGATATGATTAATCTGAATGGTCCTAATTCCTCTCATGTGGTATCCAGTGCATCTGCTATTTCTTCTATCACACATTCTTTTTCAGGTATATCTTTCTATTCATCTCCTTGGATCACAGATTCAGGAGCTTCTGATCACATGATAGGATGCTCGGGTCAGTTTGAATCATATAAACCATGTTCAAGATATGACAAATTTAGGATAGCCGATGGATCTTTTTTTTCTATATCATGAAAGGGATCAATTTCTTGCACTCCATCCTTGACATTATCTTCGGTTCTTCATGTTCCTAAATTTCCAAATCATTTACTTTTAATTAGTAGTCTTACTCGAGATCTCAATTGCAGAATAATCTTTTATCCCACATATTGTGTCTTTCAGGATTGGTGACAGGGGTGAAGATTGGCAGTGATAGTGCACGTGATGGACTTTACTGGCTAGATGGATCACCGGCTGCACCTATCCAGGCTAGTAATGCATATTCCAATTCGACTGTTATTTCTTTTCTTCGACAATGGCATCAACCTTTGGGGCATCCACCACTTCATACTCTCTATTCATGTTTTCCTAGTTTAAAGAATCAAGTTAAAGATCATCAGTTTTTGTGTGATACTTGAACTTATTCTAAGCAGACTAGAACTATTTATCTAGAGTCAAATAATAGAAGTCTTGTTTTATTTGATTTGATTCATTATGATATTTGGGGTCCTTTCCTTGACAAATCTATTACTAGGTATGATTGGTTTGTGGCCCTTTATTGATGACTATAGTAGAGCAATTTGGGTCTCTTTACATAGACATAAAAATGATGTTTTTGATGCCTTCAAAACTTTTTTCAAAATAATTCAGACCCAATTTAATTCTACCATTAAGACTCTTCGAACAGATAACGGTAGAGAATATTATGCCTCTTCCTTTGAAATTTTTTTACGAAAGCACGGTATTCTCCACCAAACTAGTTGTGCGGATACCCCACGAAATGGTGTGACAGAGCAAAAGAATAGACAGCTTCTTGAAGTTACGCATTCACTTTTGTTTCAAATGCATGTACCATCATCCTACTGAGTGAAGCTGTTCTTATAGGTGCCTACTTAATTAATCGTATGCCATCTAGGGTTATGCAAAAATAAAAGCCCAATTTCTATATTGACTGGGAAACATACATTTATTTTCCCACAAAAAATCTTTGGGTGTGTTTGTTTTGTTAGAGATCATCAAGTGAAGAGTAAATTGTCTCCTAGGAGTGTTAAGTGCATTTTCTTAAGTTATTCCTCTTCTCAAAAAGGCTATAGGTTCTATCATCCATCCATTCGTATAGTCTTATGTCTCCAAAGATGTTATCTTTAATGAGTCTGAGCTTTTTTTGATAACCCACTCTTCGAGATATCTAGTTCGACGTTTATTGAACCATTCCCTGAGCTCTCGGTGCCATTATCAACAGAATAGACAAATGAGCCTATTGTGAATCAAGGTGTGACCCCAGAAGAGATCTCACCTGTTTAAAGAGATTATTCACATATTCATTCTATTAAACAGGCTACTTAGCATGATAATCCTCTGGTGAGTTTCACAGGCAATATCAGAATCCAATACAATACCGTCGGAGCCTAGTCCTATAAAAGATAACAATATTGAGGATTCAACAATCCTAATTGCTCTTCATAAAGATAAACGGTCTTGTCTTGGTAAGCCTAGGTATCTCATGATGAATATACTTCCTATTTTGTTCTTTCTCTATCATATTCGTCATTCGTTTCTTCTTTAGTCTCTATGTCCATTCCTAATGCTATTCAACAAAAAAAAATTGGAAAGATGCCATGTTAGAGTAAATGGAGGCTTTGAAGAAAAATCATACTTGGAATTTGGTGTCGCTTCCTCCTAGGAAGAAAACAGTGCGATGCAAATGGGTCTATACAGTTAAGCAAAAAGCTGATGGAACTGTGGATAGGTACAAAGCTCAACTAGTGGCCCGTGGATTCACTCAAACGACATGTGTTGATTATCAAGAGACAATTGATAATCAGAATTAATGTGGGCTACGTCTAGATAAAATAATAAAATAACCCAAATATGAATTAATGTGGGCAACGTCTAAATTGATAATCATAATTAATGTGACCACATTATTTTATTATTGTTTGTTGATTATCAACTAGTGCCCCTGTAGCAAAGATGAGTATAGCGAGGATTCTTATATCATGTGCCACAAGTTATGGATGAGATCTTCAACAATTGAACATGAAGAATACATTTCTTCACGAAGAACTCGGTGAGGAAGTTTACATGGATATTTCATCAGGTTTTACAGATAGCACTACTGTTGACACTTGATTTTTTAGTCTTTTTCAGTTTATTTTTGAAAAGTCATAAAAAATCCATAAAAAGTCAACAAAATTGCAAAATCAACTTTGGTGGCCTTGGCCAAGCTCAAGGAATCATTTTTGACCAAAAAATAATTTTTCATATTTTTTAGTATTTTTAGAAAATAGCAAAATACTCGAAAATTCAAGAAAAATAGCATTTAAGGTCACAAAAATATAGAAAAGTAGTTAATAATTTTATTTTAATTCCCTTGTATTTTTGACCTCATAAAAATTCCAAATTCAAGTTTAATTTTATGTGTTCCTTTGTTACACGTAGATTGAATTTGGTGAAAAAATGTCAATTGAGTATTTTAATTTGCAATTTCGACTTTTTTAGGGTCTTGACATTTGTCCTTCATTGCAATTTAGTCCAATTATATGCACAAATTGCTCAATTACATGAATTGGGCAAAATTGCATGCTTTATTGCAATTTAGTCCTTGAATTTATGTATAATTGAAATTACTTTCAATTCAAGGGCTACCTTTGCCAATTGAAGCAACTACCCAATATGTTTCACCATTCTGAGTCGATTGGCATAGGTGGTTGGTCCAATTTGACTGTTAAAGCCTTCAATTTCATAATTTCCCAAATTGCTATTAATGACAAATTTGGGGCTTTTATAGAAATTGACATGAATTTTCGGGGAAAATCATATTTTTAGATAAAATGTATGCTCTAAGTTCAATTCTGAGGTTTAATTTGCAAAAATCCCACGCGAATTGGGGTTAATTTTGAAAAAATAAGTCATAATCGATTTTGACCAGTCAGATCGGTTGAACCGGTTCACTACAGTGTCGTCTTCTTTCTTAAGCTTTCGCATAGATGAACAATCTTCAGGGCGATTTTGATCCTCAAATTGAAGACCAATTCACGGATAATCGAACGAGCAATGGTGGGCGTATTGTCGCCCGTACCCTTTCCTGTCGATTGACACCGGCGGCACCACTCGACATCGCCGGAATAGAAAGTAATTGGCCGGTCAACCTCGTGGGACCTACAAAAGTCAACATTCTCAATAATAGCTCAAATTTGTGCCAAATTCGCGTGAGATTGAACCTGCTGGAGAATCAAACGGAGTGGGGGCGGAATGCCCATCATCCCTGACACCGTTTGGACTTAAAAGCACGTGGACTTACGTGCAATTTAGGCCGATATACACCTCCCCGTTCGGTGCCAAAATTCGAAAAAGGGTATATAGTTTGAACATGCTTGGGGGGATAAGAGGTGGGTTCATTCTATTGATGATGATTAACAGAATCGAGAGAGAGAGAGAGATAGAGAAGGCGAAAGAGAGCTCGTTCTCCAGCTTCTGTCGTCGAGAATTTAAGCTCGACTGCAAGACGCTGGTTAGGCCGTCTCCAGCCAAACCGAAGCCTAAAAAGAACGTGGGAAGCTTGCTTGAAGTTCCAGGAAGCGATCGTCGTCGGCTGCGCCGCCTAAAATCGCAATAACAGGTAAGTCAGCCTTTGAGCTCTATCTTTGACCTTCAATGACGAATCTTCGTTCTGGTTTCAATCTTCATAATTGATGTGTGCGAAATACCTCTAAGACATCACTAAGCATGGCTATGCATTTTGATTGCATTGAAATCGAGTCAAACCTCGCATTCGAACCTCGTTGCCATCGCCAATTTAGTCGAAGCTTATCTAGGTTATCCTAGACCTTTCCAGGTCAATCTGACCTGTAGGTAAGTCTTTTGAACTCATTTAGAAGCGATCATGTGAATGAATTATCTCAATATGCTCTCTGTTGCTTGATTATAGTAGCTACGACCAAACTGGTTAAAGCTTGATTAGTTTAACCCTTGGGAATAATTGCGTTTGATTATGAGATATGTCATGTGCGACGTTGAGGTGAGTCGATTGGCGCCAATCCAGCTCGATTTCGTCGAGATTTCACCGTTGGATTGTTGTTGGAGGCTTTCGGTCGTTCATTGCAAATAGGAGATGTCCTGCGAAGAAGACGATGACTTGGCGATCAGACCGGTCAAAGGTGCTGACATGACGCTGATGTGGCATGCCACATGAGCTGAGTTGTTCGAGTTTGGTTTGAATCTGTTAGTCGATCTAATTTTCTAGTTTATGCCACGTGCGGGCTTGGTGATCGTCAGATCAGTTTTAAATTTTTGATTTAATAAAAAAAATAATCGGCAGATTGGACGGTTGAGGATTAGCTGAGTCGCTCGATCACAATCGTAGAATCAGGTAATCAGATCTGACAGCTGAGGCATAGTCGGCTTTTGATCTAAGTCGTAGGTCCTGGTTAACCAATCCTAAGGTCGTGAAGTAGCCACGTTATCACGCCCCGCACTCCGGGCACGAGCGCGTGACTCCCTTCCAAGCCAAATCTCGAGTCCTAAGAATCACTTATCGAGAAATGCATAAAATAATTAAGCAGGCGAAAACGTATCATGTAAAACACCTCCGTACAAATGCAATGGGAACTTGGGTAACGAGAACATCACATAACTGTATATATGTAAGCATCCATGAGTCCGTATAAAAGCGCAGGTGAACTAATCCTGCAAATGGGTCGGGGTAACGGGACCGAATCAAAAGATAACCATATCAAGTCCTCTAAAGAAATTGGCCAACGAGATTATCTCCAAAAGACTACATAGTATGTCAAGGAACCCCCTAGGTCGAACCGCTGGAGTCGTCGGTCACCTCAGCATCCTCCGTAGGCTCGTAGTCCAAAAAGGTCTCAAAACGCACATCCACGGTGTCCTCCATTAAGTCATCCTCCTGCTCGTCCTCTGAGGTGTCGATCTCAATCACCTCAACCGTGTCTTCCAAAGTAGGGGTTTTCTCAGGTATGTTCCTCGAACCAGCGACAGACACCTCAACCTTTATAGAATCCCGAGTGGGATGACACCGGCTAGGGATAGCTCCGCGAGGTAACTCTGTGGCCTTTAGCGAACCAGTGGTAACCTCGCCTACTCTATGGAACCACGCTTCGAACCTATGCGGTATCCAGTCCTTATTGCACTCATCGACCCATACTACTATACACTTTCTGACATAAATTGTTCCTCGACCATCCGAGAACTCATCAAAATATGTTGTCATCTCTTTGGGGTTACCTAATCGAGTTGGCAGCATTCTCAAGGTTTGGGGTCTGAAAATATGGTTCCACGACGGGGTAAGATTGACATCTCAGTAAGACAAGCCCTAACCCTAGGTCAGGCTGATAGTACACCTAGATGAATGCAAATAATGAATGAGAATACACACTCAACAATATAAAGCACTTATCAGTCAAATATGCCACAATTATCAATCACATAGACAGGGCATCATAACTTATCAATCAAGTCAGGCATATAGTACAATTTCAAACCACACGTTCCATCATTCCGAATTTTATCATGAATCACGCCCGCGTTTAGAACGCCTCTGGCTCGGTTCGCGTAGTTACGCCTCAGATTATCCAATTGACAAACCTGCGTAAATACATCAAGTTTTCAATCCCATTCCGGGCCTATGTCAACACATATCAAATTTCGTCCTGTGTCTCCACGCATCAAGACCTTGGCCAATTCAATCCCGCGTCTCAACGCATCAGGGTATCAATTCACACAACTCCGCGTCTCAATGCATTAGGGTATCACGAGTTTCCAAGCATGCCAGATTTTATTTCAATTCAAACTTCATGATCGGGTACAGGCTCACACAATGAGCTACGTATCTACGACATGCAAGGCAATCAATTTCATCACTCACAGGAGGCAATCAATTTAAGGCATATGCATTAAACAAGCATTCAAGCGATCATCAATCCACCATAACGAACATTGGGCAATCATGCCATAACCCGCGAAAACTAACTCAATCCGCACCCAAATCATCAAGTCGAGTCCAATCCTCCTAGCCAAGGTTTAGGGACCCCTTACCTTGTGCTAAAATCAACAATAATCTCCCTTCCAAGGTCTTCCAAGGGTCCGGTCTTAGTACTCCAAGAAAGGGCAACGTATACCTAATAGAATTCCATCCGTTTCGTCAATTTTTCTTTGTCTAATCATCAAATCACTAAGCATAAACCTTATTGACATATCAATTGACATTTCATTACGCCTCGACGAAGAATTTAGAGCTCGATTTCCACCATGAACAGCCCCTAAAGTCATGGCATGCACAAAATCGAAATATGGCATTTTCGGTTCTGTATGGTGCCCAACTAATCAGTCCATAAACTGCTCTTAAACCTCAATTTATCTACTAATCTACTTGCTAACACATAGTTTTAGGTGTTGGGAAGCCTCACCGAAAATTTGAAGTCAAGGCGACGCCAAGTTCTCCAAGTCCTCTATCGGTTAGATTCTGCCCTTCAAACAGAACGTTGTTTCGGCGTCAAAACTCCATCAAAATCAGCCCAATTTTTCACCACAACTCGGTATACATGTGCCCTAGATGTCTATAAAAATTAACTGGAAGATTGAAGCAAAATGAAGTCCTTTGGAGCTTAAACGGTGACTTACCTCTAACTGCGACGGATTCCGTTGACTCGCGGGAAATGGCTAAATGGAGCTCTTCCGGTGACCAAACGCCGTGCTTCGAGTTAGAGCTGGTCGGCAAGAGGATGAAGAAGGTGATGGTGGTCGGCTCGACGGATGGAAGTCCCTGGCAGGGGTGATCGAGAGACGCGAAGGGGGCGGTTGGGTCTAGTCAGGTGGGCTTTTCTCAGCGTGAAGGAGATGAACGAAGAAGAAGATGAAGAAGATGCTGGTGAAGGGGGGTTCGATTGAATGAGGAAGAGTGAGGGTGTATATACTAATTTGGGGAGTCAAACTACCAAGAATGTTAGGCTAAAAGTTAAGCAATTAATGTTAATTGTGCATCTAATGACACTTCTCACTTTGCTCATAATTGACTCATCCAATGGCCAATATAATTCCAAATTTTCGGTGGCCTAGAGGGTGTATTAAAGACCAAAATGCCCTCATCCATTTATTAAGGCAAGGCTAAAACTTGAGGGGCAAAATGGTAATTTCATCCTCGACGTCCGGAACGTTGTTTTTCTAATTTAAATTTTCTTCGATAAGGCGACGTCCAATCCAATTATAATGTTGGAATTTTTAATTTTTCATTTTCTAATTTCGAGACTTGCCTGTGAATCATTTCTCTATCAAATGTGATTCCAGCCTATCCTGAACTGACGGACAGTTTTTGCGGACATTACGCGTATCGACTTTGTGATTCATATCACACTTAGAACTCGTCAGTTCATGGCGAATTTGGTTGTCATGTAATTGCGAAGGTCTATTACTAGTTCCGACGGTCTCGATCGTTATCGTTCGATTTATGAAAGTTTTGCAAATTATACATTGGTTAAGCGACATCACCCGCGCTCCAATCATATAACGCTAGCAATGTATTCCTTAATCGTTCTTAGATCGGCCTTTTATGGCTCTAAATATCCCCTCGACAACCCTTATGGTCAAAGTGTCATTTCTTACTTGAGTTCTCTAAGTCCACGTACCTTGTCTCGTGTTAGCATTTCCCTTTTGGTTAGTTAACTCGAGATTGATCAGATTCGAGTGGGATATGACTGAAAAACATCATCAGATACATTCTCATTAATAAGTCTCGAAATAACAGGAAAATCAAAATATCACAACTCTTCCCCCCTTACAAAAATTTCATCCTCGAAATTTACAATAGCCTAGCTATTCAAACAAATGGGGGTATTGACCCCTCATCGTTTTCTCGCTTTCTCATGTAACCAGTGGAATCGTCTTGTTCCTTAGGACTTGCTCCTTTCTATCGTCGATCCTGATTGGTTTCTCCACATAGGATACTCTGTCATCCACCTCGATGGTTTCGTAATCCAATACATGCGTCGGGTCCGGCTCGTACTTCTGTAGCATTGAAACATGAAGACGTTGTGTACTTGGGACAAGTTAGGCGGTAAGGCAAGCCTGTAGGCCAGCGTCCCAATATGTTCCAAAATCTCAAATGGACCTACATATCTCGAACTCAACTTTCCCTTCTTTCCAAATCGAGATAGCCCTCGCATTAGTGAAACTTTGAGGAAGATATGGTCGTCAATTTGAAACTCTAGAGGTTTGCGTCTTTTATCCACATAACTTTTCTGACGACTTTGTGCTGTCTTCAGTCTATCCCGTGTTATCTTTACGGCCTCCACTGATTGTTTTACCAATTCTGGGCCTGTAATACTTCTTTCTCCTACTTCGTCCCAACAAATCAGGGTCCTACAAGCTCTTCCGTAAAGCGCTTTAAAAGGTGCCATTTGAATACTCTGCCGATAATTGTTGTTATATGCGAACTCTACCAAATGCAACTGATTCTCTCATCCACTTTTGAAGTCTATGACACTCGCTCGTAACATATCCTCGAGCGTCTGAATCGTCCTTTTTGATTGTCCGTCCTTCTGCAGATGATATGCCGTACTGAACTACAATCGAGTTCCCATGGCATCCTGAAAATTCTTCCAAAAATTAGCAGTAAACTTGAGATCTCTGTTCGATGTAATTGTCACGGGTACTCCATGTAGTCTCACTATCTGTTGCATATACAGTTCGACATACCTGTCCATCGCGAAATTTTTTCGCACAGGAATGAAATGTGCAGACTTGGTCAACCGGTCCACGACTACCCAAATAGAATCATGACCTCTCTGACTCCTTGGTAATCCCATTACGAAATCCATAGCCACGTGCTCCCATTTCCATTCAGGAATCTCCAACGGCTGTAGCAATCCATTAGGCTTATAGTATTGTGCCTTTACATGTTGACATATTAAGTACTTTGCTACATATTTCGCTACATCCACCTTCATCCCGTTCAACCAATAATGCTGATGTAAGTTCTGGTACATCTTCGTGCTACCTGGATGAATACTATAATTGCTTTTGTGGGCCTTTGATAAAATCTTTTCTCTGAGTTCTTCATCCTTAGGTATGCATAGACCCCCTCGAAATTTCAAAATTCCATCCTCTAACACTTGAAATTCTGATTTTCTTTTCGTTGCGTTCATTTCAAGGATCTTTTGGATTTCTGGGTTCATAGGCTGCGAGGCCTTTATCCTTTCTTGGATCTCAGGTTCTATTCTCAAGGTGGCTACCAAACTGGATAGCTGACGGACTTCCAATCTGAATTCAGAATCCTTCAAATTTTCAAATAACGACCACCCTTTTACCAGCAGATATACAATACTCGATTTTCGACTAAGCGCATCTGCGACTCTGTTCGCTTTCCCAAGGTGATATAATATATCGCAATTATAATCTTTAAGCAGCTCCATCCATCGTCGTTGCCTCATGTTCAATTCTTTCTGGGAAAAGAGATACTTTAGGCTCTGGTGGTTCGTATAAATCTAAAATTTCTCGCCACACAAATAATGCATCCAGATCTTCAGAGCGAAGATGATTGCTGCCAATTCCAAATCATGAGTCGGATAGTTCATCTCGTGCGGTCTCAGTTGTCGTGATGCGTAAGCAACTACTCTTCCATGCTGCATTAGTGCACAACCCAATCCCTTTAGTGAAGCATCGCTTTATATCTCATAGCCTCCAAGTCCTGATGGAATAGTCAATACCGATGCGGTCGTTAACCGATGCTTAGGGTCTTGAAAGCTCCTTTCACATTTGTCAGTCCATTCGAACTTCATTTCTTCCTTAGTCAACCTTATTAATGGAATGGCTATGGATGAAAACTTCTCCACAAAGCGTCGGTAATACCCCGCCAATCCTAAGAAACTCTGAACCTCCGTTACCGTAGCAGGCCTAGGCCAATTCATAATGGCTTCGATCTTCGCGGGGTCCACTGCAATACCTTCTCCAGTTACCACATGTCCAAGAAATGCCACTTTATTTAACCAAAACTCGCATTTGCTAAACTTGGCGTACATCGAGTGTTCCCTCAGAATCTGTAAAATAATTATCAAATGCTCTTTATGCTCTTCATTACTCTTTGAGTAAATTAAAATGTTGTCAATAACAACTATGACGAATCTATCCAAGAATTGCTTGAATACCCGATGCATTAAATCCATAAATTCAGTTGGAGCATTGGTCAATCCAAAAGGCATCACAGTGAACTCGTAGTGACCATTCCTTTTTTTAAAAGCTATCTTAGGTATGTATTCCTTCTTAATTCTCAACTAATGATACCCGGTCCTCAGATCAATCTTAGAGAATACCGCAGCTCCTTGTAACTGATCAAATAAGTCATCAATCCTCGGCAGTGGGTACTTACTCTTTACAGTCACTTGATTCAACTGTCTGTAGTCAATGTATAAACGAAATGACCCATCCTTTTTCCTCACAAACAACACCGGCGCTATCCACGGTGAAGGACTCGGTCGAATAAATCCTTTATCTAGTAATTCTTGCATTTGCACCTTTAACTCCTTTAGTTCCGATAAGGACATCCTATAGGGTGCCTTCAAGATTGGCTCGGCTCCAGGAGCTAACTCGATCACAAATTCAATTTCTCGTTCTGGTGGCAACCCTGGTAATTCTTGAGGGAAAACCTCAAGAAACTCACACACTACCGAAATGTTTTCTAGTTTAAGTTCCTTGGCAGTCGTGTCCATAACTGCGACTAAGTACGCCTAGCATCCTCCAGTTATCAGTTTTGTTACTTTAAGAGATAAGACTATAGGAATCGAAGTTCCTTCCCGGTTTCCCACAAACTCAAAATTTAGGCAGCCATCTGGATAAAAACGGATTATCTTACTACCACAATCAACTACTACCTTTTGCTTACCCAATCAATCCATTCCTATGATCACATCAAAGTCATACATGGGCAGCACAACCAAGTCTATGCTCTTTTTACTACCGCTAATTACAATTTTACAATCAGCACAACCCAACGAAACCAACACATTATCCTTCAACAGGGTAGTAACATGCAGAATTACGCTCAACGATTTCAACTCCATATAAACCAAATCAGCAAATTGAGTAGACACAAATGAGTGTGATGCGCTAAGATCAAACAAAGCATAAGTAGTTTGGTCACATAAATAAACCGTACCTGTGACCACGCCTGACGTTTCTTCCGCTTCTTTGCTTACCACAACATAGACCCTTCCCTGAGCTGAAGGTCTGTTCTGATTATTTTGTGGAGTGGCAGTTGACGGTCCCACTGCGGTCGTTGCCCTTGAGGTCTATTCATTGAGACTTGATTAGAGCAAATTCTCATCTGATGGCCCATCTGACCACACTTGAAGCACGCTCCTGTCCTTATCGGACAAGGTCCATTACCATGCCTTCTGCCACAAAGGCAACAACTCCAATTCATTGAGTTCGGCGGCTTCACCATGTTCTTTCTTATTGAAGGGACGAAGCGTCTATTGCTAGCCATAGGTCTCTCGCCAACCTGGTGGTTATCTCTGAATGGCCTGAACCACGATCCAGATGCGGCATTTCTCTCCTTCAGGTCCCTCTCGATTATTTGCCCCCGTTCATAAATTTCTTTATAAGTCCTCAGGTTCAGAGCATCATCTAGCTGCGAAGTTCAGGCCTCAGTCCATCCCGAAATCTCCGCGCTTTCTCCAGGAAATTCTCTACTGATCGAGGCGTGTACCTTGAAAGTCTAGAGAACTCCGCTTCATACTAGTCTACTATTAGATGATTCTAATGCAGCTGCAAGAATTCTACTTGCTTCCTTTCTCTAGCTGTCTCGAAGAAGTACTTATCATTGAATGTCGTAGTAAAGGCATTTCAGGTCAAGGTTGTTCCTTTCGAAAAGACTCCACTCTTGGTGGCAGTTCGCTAATCATTTGCGGCCCCTTCAAGTTGGTATACCGCCAGCAGTACCTTTTCCTCATCCGTGTATCTCAAGACTCCAAAGGCCTTCTCAAGTTTCTCGATCCACCTTGGCGCCAATTCAAGGTCTCTAGTCCCATCAAACTGGGTTGGCTTCAGCTTGATAAATTGTTCGACTAGTTGGCCCATCTGCTTAGCCACAACAACTTCCTTTTGGGCATTCCCTACTTCATTGCCCTGGTCATGGTCGCCGTTGTTTCTGTTGTCTCCATTATTGCCGTTATTGGCGTTGGCGGCAACTATCGCGGCTCCCACCGCTTGAGCTATGACGGCGTCCCTATCTTGGGTCTGTCGGTCAATGAGGTTGCCGATCCTTTCGAGTGCCCTCAACACTTCGTCCATTCTCGGGTCTTCTGCCACAGGTGGCCTCGAGCTAGAGGCTCCACTCCTGGGTCTTCTAGGTCTTCTAGACGGATTACTCATCCTTGGGTGCTCTCACTACACTTGGACCACTTAATTCCACCACGAAATTAGTAACTTACTCATCTAATCAAGTCCAGTGACAACAAATTATGTCCCAAGAGAAGCAGTCATAACATAACAACCTTCTAGGCAACTATTTTCAGAAGCACCTCATTAAGCCGTCCATGGCCGTAACTCAATTCCGTTCACTTCAACGATTCATCAGAACCAATCATGCATATTTACTCAACAGGCCAAAATCCAGAAATGACTTTTAGCGCTAAACATTAAGTTCATTCTTCATGATCATCACAGTCTTGTCAAGATCAAATGTCAATCACATGCGCCAAAATCCAGAAATGACTTTTAGCGCTAAACATTAAGTCATATGCCATGCGCCTCGTGCCTAACTCTAACGAGTCTCCTAAGGTCTCGCTACCCAATCTGTCCCAATTCATTCCCCCTTATTACTCTAGTCCTCAATCAACTTTGGATTGAGCTGACCTAGCTTTGATACCAAGCGAGACGGGTTGTCACGCCCCGCACTCCGAGCACAAGCGCAAGACTTCCTTCCAAGCCAACTCTCGAGTCCTAGAAATCACTTATCGAGAAATGCATAAAATAACTAAGCATGCGGAAATGTATCATGTAAAACATCTCCGTACAAATGCAATGGGAACCTGGGTAACGAGAACATCACATAATTATATATATATATATATATATATATATATATATATATATATAAGCATCCCATGAGTCCGTACAAAAGCACAGGTGAACTAATCATGTAAATGGGTCGGGGTAACGGGACCGAATCAAAAGATAACCATATCAAGTCCTCTAAAGAAACTGGCCTACGAGATCATCTCCAAAAGACTACATAGTATGTTAAGGAACCCCTAAGTCGAACCGATGGAGTCGTCGGTCTCCTCAGCATCCTCCGTAGGCTTGTCGTCGGAAAAGGTCTCGAAACACACATCCACGGTGTCCTCTATTATGTCGTCCTCCTGCTTGTCCTTTGAGGTGTCGATCTCAATCAACTCGACCATGTCCTCCAAAGTAGGGATCTTCTCAGGTATGTTCCTCGAACCTGTGACGGACACCTCAACCTCTACAGAATCCCGAGTGGGATAACACCAGCTAGGGATAGCTCCACGAGGTACCTTTGTGGCCTTCAGCGGACCAGTGGTAACCTTGCTTACTCTGCGGAACCACGCTTCGAACCTATACGATATCCAGTCCTTACCGCCCTCGTCGACCTAGACTACTGTACACTTTCTGACATACACTGTTCTCCGATCGTCCAGGAACTCATCAAAATATGATGTCATCTCTTTAGGGTCACCTAGTCGAGTCGGCAGCATCCTCAAGGTTTGGGATCTGAAAATATGGTCCCACGACGGGGTGAGATTGACATCTCAGTAAGACAAGCCCTAACCCTAAGTCAGGTTGACAGTACACCTAGATGAATGAAAATAATGAACGAGAATACGCACTCAACAATACAAAGCATTTATCAGTCAAATATGCCACAATTATCAGTCACATAGACATGGCATCATAACTTATCAATCGAGTCAGGCATAAAGTACAATTTCAAGCCACACGTTCCATCATTCCGAACTTTCTCATGAATTATGCCCGCGTTTAGAACGCCTCTGGCTCGGTTCGCGTAGTTACGCCTCAGACCATCCAATTGACAAAATCATGTAAATGCATCAAGTTTTTAATCCTATTCCGGGCCTGTGTCGACACATATCAAATCTCGTCACGTATCTACATACATTAAGACTTTAGCCAATTCAACCCCTCGTCTCAAATCATCAGGGTATCAATCCACACAACCCCACGTCTCAACGTCAGGGTATCAAGAGTTTCCAAGCATGCAAGATATCATTTCAATTCAAACTTCATGATCGGGTGCAGGCTCACACAACGAGCTACGTATCTACGGCATGCAAGGCAATCAATTTCATCACTCACAAGAGGCAATCAATCCAAGACATATGCATTAAGCAAGCATTCAAGCGATCATCAATCCACCATGACGAACATTGGGCAATCATGCCATAACCCGCGAAAACTAACTCAATCCACACCCAAATCATCCAATCGAGTCCAATCCTCCTAGTCAAGGTTTAGGGACTCCTTGTCTTGTGGTAAAATCAACAATAATCTCCCTTTCAAGGTCTTCCAAGGGTCCGATCTTAGTTCTCTAAGACAGGGCAGCGTATACCTAATGGAATTCCATCTGTTTCGTCAATTTTTCTTCGTCCAATCATCAAATCACTAAGCATAAACCTTATTGACATATCAATTGACATTCCATTATGCCTCGACGAAGAATTTAGAGCTATATTTCCCCCATGAACAGCGCCTAAAGTCACGGCATGCATAGAATCGAAACATGGCATTTTCGGTTCTGTGTAGTGCCCAACTAATAAGTCCATAAACTGCTCTCAAACCTCAGTTTATCCACTAATCCACTTGATAATACATAGTTCTAGGTGTTGGGAAGCCTCACCAAAAATTTAAAGTCAAGCCGATGCCGAATGGTCCACGAATGACGCCGAGTTCTCCAAGTCCTCTACCGGTCAGATTCTGTCCTTCAAACACAACGCCATTTCAGCATCAAAACTCCAACAAACTTAGCCCAATTTTTCACCACAACTCAGTATACATGTGGCCTAGATGTCTATAAAAATTGGCTGGAAGATTGAAGCAAAATGAAGTCCTTTGGAGCTTAAACTACGACTTACCTCTAACTACGACGAATTCCGTCGACACGTAGGAAATGGCTAAATGGAGCTCTTTCGGTGACCAAACGCCGCGCTTCACGTTAGAGCTGGTCGGCAAGAGGATGAAGAAGGTGATGGTGGTCGACTCGACGGCTGGAAGTCGCCGGTAGGGGCGATCGAGCGGCGCGAAGGGGGCGGTTGGGTCTGGTCAGGTGGGCTGTTCTCGGCTCGACGGCTTTGTGGCCTTCAGCGGACCAGTGGTAAGCTCGCCTACTTTATGGAACCACGTTTGGAACCTATGCGGTATCCAGTCCTTATCGCACTCATCAACCCATACTACTATACAATTTCTGACATACACTGTTCCTCGACCATCCAAGAGCTCATCAAAATATGTTGTCATCTCTTTGGGGTTACCTAGTCGAGTTGGCAGCATTCTCAAGGTTTGGGATCTGAAAATATGGTTCCACGACGGGGTGAAATTGACATCTCAGTAAGACAAGCCCTAACCCTAGGTCAGGCTGATAGTACACCTAGATGAATGCAAACAATGAACGAGAATACACACTCAACAATACAAAGCACTTCACATAGACAGGGCATCATAACTTATCAATCGAGTCAAGCATATAGTACAATTTCAAGCCACACGTTCCATCATTCCGAACTTTATCATGAATCACGCCCGCGTTTGGAACATCTCTGGCTCGGTTCGCGTAGTTACGTCTCAGACCATCCAATTGACAAATCTGCGTAAATGCATCAAGTTTTCAATCCCATTCCGGGCCTATGTCGACGCATATCAAATTTCGTCCCGCGTCTCCATGCATCAGGACCTTGGCCAATTCAACCCCACGTCTCAACGCATCAGGGTATCAATCCACACAACTCCGCGTCTCAACCCATCAGGGTATCACGAGTTTCCAAGCATGCCGGATATCATTTCAATTCAAACTTCATGATCGGGTACAGGCTCATACAACGAGCTACGTATCTACGGCATGCAAGGCAATCAATTTCATCACTCACAAGAGGCAATCAATTTAAGGCATATGCATTAACCAAGCATTCAAGCGATCATCAATCCACCATGACGAACATTGGGCAATCATGCCATAACCCGCGAAAACTAACTCAATCCGCACCCAAATCATCAAGTCGAGTCCAATCCTCCTAGCCAAGGTTTAGGGACCCCTTACCTTGTGCTAAAATCAACAATAAT
The DNA here is from genome assembly GCA_028455895.1 of Rhodomyrtus tomentosa. NCBI lineage: Eukaryota > Viridiplantae > Streptophyta > Magnoliopsida > Myrtales > Myrtaceae > Rhodomyrtus > Rhodomyrtus tomentosa. The sequence goes on from JAPCWY010000007.1 coordinate 29,221,769, forward strand.
CTCCCTTCCAAGGTCTTCCAAGGGTCCGGTCTTAGTACTCCAAGAAAGGGCAGCGTATACCTAATGGAATTCCATCCGTTTCGTCAATTTTTCTTCGTCTAATCATCAAATCACTAAGCATAAACCTTATTGGCATATCAATTGACATTTCATTACGCCTCAACGAAGAATTTAGAGCTCGATTTCCACCATGAACAGCCCCTAAAGTCATGGCATGCACAAAATCGAAATAGGGCATTTTCGATTTTGTATGGTGCCCAACTAATCAGTCCATAAACTGCTCTTAAACCTCAATTTATCTACTAATCTACTTGCTAACACATAGTTTTAGGTATTGGGAAGCATCACCGAAAATTTGAAGTCAAAGCGACGCCGAGTTCTCCAAGTCCTCTATCGGTTAGATTCTGCCCTTCAAATAGAACGTTGTTTCGGCATCAAAACTCTATCAAACTCAGCCCAATTTTCACCACAACTCAGTATACATGTGCCCTAGATGTCTATAAAAATTGGCGGGAAGATTGAAGCAAAACGAAGTCCTTTAGAGCTTAAACTGCGACTTACCTCTAACTGCGACGGATTCCGTTGACTCGCGAAAAATGGCTAAATGGAGCTCTTCCGGTGACCAAATGCCAAGCTTCGAGTTAGAGCTGGTCAGGAAGAGGATGAAGAAGTTGATGGTGGTCGGCTCGATGGCTGGAAGTCGCCGGCAGGGGCGATCGAGCGACGCGAAGGGGGCGGTTGGGTCTAGTCAGGTGGGCTGTTCTTGACGTGAAGGAGATGAACGAAGAAGAAGATGAAGAAGATGCTGGTGAAGGGGGGTTCGACTGAATGAGGAAGAGTGAGGGTGTATACACTAATTTGGGGAGTCAAACTACCAAGAATGGTAGGCTAAAAGTTAAGCAATTAATGTCAATTGTGCATCTAATGACACTTCTCACTTTGCTCATAATTGACTCATCTAATGGACAATATAATTCCAAATTTTCGGCAGCCTAGAGGGTGTATTAAAGACCAAAATGCCTTCATCCAAGGCTAAAACGTGAGGGGCAAAATGGTAATTTCACCATTGATGTCCGGAATGTTGTTTTTCTAATTTAAATTTTCTTCGATAAGGCGACGTCCAATCCAATTATAATGTTGAAATTTTTGATTTTTGATTTTCTAATTTCGAGACTTGCCTGTGAATCATTTCTCTGTCAAATGTGATTCTAGCCTTTCCTGAACTGACGGGCGGTTTTTACAAACGTTACGCGTATCGACTCTGTGATTCATATCGCACTTATGGCTCGTCAGTTATGGCGACTTTAGTTGTCATGTAATTGCGATGGTCTATTACTAGTTCCGACGGTCTCGATCGTTATCGTTTCATTTAGGAAAATTTTGTAAATTATGGATTGACTAAGTGGCATTACCCGCACTCCAATCATATAACACTAACAATATATTCCTTAATAGTTCTTAGATTGACCTTTTATGGCTGTAAATGTCTCCTCAACAACCCTTTTGGTCAAAATATCATTTCCTAGTCGAGTTTCTTAGGTCAACGTACCTTGACTCGCGTTAGCCTTTCCCTTTTGATCAGTTAATTCGAGATTGATCAGATCCAAGCGGGATATGACTGAAATACATCATCAAATATATTCTCATTTATAAGTCTCGAAATGACAGGGAAAATCAGAATGTCACATACATGGTTCAATAAGAACGGTCGGATGAAATCCGAATAAACTGAAAACTAAAAATACGAAACGTCGTTTCGATGCAGTGGATCACGTGTGTCCGGGTTTGGGCCGGGTATCCAACTCGAGTGGGTCGGGTCGACCCGGTACAAATCATTTTTATTAATAAAAAATTTAGAAAATATTTTTAAAATAAAAAAAAATAGAAAAATCCTAGAAAATCTAAAAAATATCAGAAAATCCCAAAAAATTGTTGGAAAATTATGAAAAATTCCTAGGCATTCCAGAAATTCTCAAAAATTGAGGATTGACCACATACAAATGTTCAATCCTATTTTTGGGGATTTCTCATCTGTTCATATGAAAATTGATGATATTACTCTTTATTGGTAAATCGTCTCTGTTTGGTATATGAGATAAGTCGATAACGCCAAGATAAGAATTCGGATCGTTTAGGTGACCAATTCTTATGCTTGGATTTTCGAATCTCGTCCTTTTTCTACAAAAGATGATTTTACCCCTCAACCGGTAAATCGTCTTTCTTATTTTGATCGAGACGTGAAAATTGCTCAAAATTAGGATTTGGGTCAAGAGATCAACCAATCCTTCTATTTGGGATTTTCACTTATCATCACCTTCTAAAATGACGATTTTACCACTCAAATGGTAAATCACTTTTAAAATTTCAGAAAAATTTTGAAAATTCCTGAAAAATAGGAAATCGATTGGTTTGGTGACCAATCCTATTTCCACCATCTTTTGAATCCATATTTCATCTAAAATGACTAAGTTACCCTTGTTGGGCAAATAGTCCCAAAATTCTTCAAAATTACAATTTTGCCCCTCAAGGGTAAATCATGTCAAAAAAATACTCCTGAGCCTTGATTACCATATCTCTAGGCTAATAGAGCCTTACTAAGGATGCCACGTTATATTCATGTGATTTATCCGCACGTATTGGATGCTTGATTTACGCATCTATTTTTACTAATTGTGAGTGGTACGATAGTCACTCTTATATGCATGAACTCCTAGTTTTAGGGTTCGCGCCTCACTCATTTGCATGAAATTTTAGGTTAGACAAATCATTTGACTTGGGTGCCGAAAGGACGTCAACTCTGACAGTTGGTATAACAAAGTCCTCGATCTTATTTCTCTAGTTTTCGCATAATTGAATAAAATACTCTCAACTATTTGATATGGTTTCCAATCGTACTCTCTACAGAACGATTGGTGGCGACTTCTTGGCGTGTACACGCATCACATGTCACCAGACCACACCGAAAGTCGACCACGTATACCGCCGTTACGACTTGAGTGATGGGCCTTGGGAGAGGCCCGCGTCCGACCAGACGTGACGTCCCATTAACCCATTCAAGAGAGCCCATCTCTCGAGGGTCGCACCAGACTGGCGACTCCGCTGGGGATCGAACCAGACACTACTGCTGGAAAGGTTTGTCACCTCAAACGTTCTCTATATGGGCTTAAACAATCACCTTGAGCTTGGTTTGGCATTTCACCAAAGCTATGTGAGCTGAGGGATACACCAAGAGTAATGCTAATCACATTTTGTTCATTCGCCGTAGTCGTTCTCTCTCAACTTTCTTAATTGTGTTTGTGGATTACATTGTGGTGACTGGAAATGATACTAGTGAAATCGTTAGATTGAAGAACACGTTAGGAAATGAATTTGAGATTAAAGACCTTGGAAAACGTGACATTTTCTTGAAATTGAAGTAGCTCGCTCTTCACATGGGATCGTCCTATGTCAGCGTAAGTACATACTTGATCTTCTCACACAAGAATGTTTGGATGTAAACCTATAGATACTCCACTTCGCGAAGATTTGGGCCAAGGTAGGGGAGTCGGTAGATCATGAAAGATATCAAAAGCTTGTTGGAAAGCTAATCTATCTTTCTCATACACATCCTAATATTGCATATGCAGTCAGTCTTGTGAGTCAATTCATGCATGATATGTATACTACTTATATGGATGTCGTGACTCGGTTCTTCGTTACTTGAAAGGCACACTGGGTAAAGGTATATTGTTGCGAAACCATGGTTATTTAAAGATTGAGGCATTTACTGATGCAGACTGGGCTAGTTGTGTGGATGACAAGCGATCCACTTCAAGTTATTGTTCTTATGTTGGAGGTAACCTAGTTACTTGGCGAAGCAAAAAGCAAGATGTTGTTGCTAGATCAAGTGCATAGACTAAATTTCATTCTATGGCTCAGGGCATGTGTGAATTACTATGTGTTTAAAAACTTTTGGATGATCTAGGATTCCGAGTTCGGAAGCCATTAGGGATTTACACCGATAATAAATCTGCTATCAGTATTGCACGTAATCCTATCCAGCATGATAGGACTAAGCATGTGGAAATTAACAGACGCTTTATCAAGGAAAAGCTTAATTCGAGAGAATTTTATACTCCATTTGTTCAATCCTCAGAGTAGACCGTGGAAATATTCACTAAGGCAGTGAGCAAACGAGTATTTGATTATCTTGTGTCCAAGTTGGGCATGTTTGACATCCAGTGCCAACTTGAGGAGGGGGTATGGTAATATTTGGTCTGGAGTTAGATCCATAATTAGTGGTCTAATTGATGGAATATCATAAATTCCATGATTAGTGAGCTAATTAATAGGATTTCATATTTTGAGAGATTGATTGTCATATTGTTAGTGATTGATTTGATTGTCATATTATTAGAGATTTTATTGTACATGATTGATTCCTTTATTAATATAAATACGGGAAGATGCTATAAGAAAAAGATCATCAATTCATTTCAAAAACTTCTCCTTTTACGTAAAATTCTTCACCTACATTAAAAAAGCCAAAATCTTTTCAACTGCCACCAACCCAGAGGTTGGTAGCCACGAGAGCACCTCTTCTCAACTCTCCCATTTTTCATAATAATAATTCAAAAACACAATTCATCAAACACGACCAAACTTTAGCTGAAACATGAAATTAAAGCCCAAGTATTTGACTTCACATCTTCATCAACATTCCTAAAATTCAAGGAAGCCTTTTTCTATTTCATCTCTTTGCTAATGAGAAATGCTCTATTAGTGAATGCAACACACAAGTATTGTTCGGAGTCAAAATCAGAACATCAAATTGTGCAATCCTATGAAGTAAACAGATAAAAGCAGTGAGGGGAAAAGGAGAACAAGTGAAACAAAACCCAGATAAAAATATCAACATCAACATCAACAACACCTTTATGCCAAACTAATTGGGGTCGACGGTCGATGAACCCCACTCATAAAATATAAAAGCAGAATCAAGCGAGGGAAAAGAGAAAAATGTGTAAAAATAAATAAATAAATAAATACATATATTGACAGGATCGCAGATTATAGAAATAGAAGATAAATTATTCAAGAATATTAAAATCGACGTGTTTTAAGTTTGTTAGTCCAATAGTTATGATATGACTCAGAAAGTAAGAAATAAACACTCAAAATGTGACATTCCGAATTCCGACCCTCTCGAGGCTATTGAATGGAAGGATATCGATCGGTGTATTCTAGTTATAATTCGTTCGAAATTGGTCACTCTTGAGTTATCTTACCAAAAGGAAAAGATTGACGCTGAGTCGGGTACGTGGACCTAGGAAATTTGAATGAGAAATGACACTTTGACTATAAGAATTGTCGAGAGAATATCTTGGGCCGGTAGAGATCGGTCTAAGGACTATCATGGAATGTCTTGCTAGCGTTATACGTTGGGACGTAGGTGATTCCGCTTAACCAATGTGTAATTTGCAAGAATTTTCTAAATCGGATTCCGATGATCAGGATTGAAAGAACAAACGATAAACCCTCGCAATTACATGACAATTAAAGTCGCCATGGCTTGAGAAAAATCTCAAGGTCGATACGCATAGCGCCTGCAAGAGTCGCCCGTCAATTTGAGATAAATTGAAATTACAGTCAACGAGAGTTCGACATGAAATTGGACCTCGAGATTTGGGTAATGAAAATTGAGGAATTTCAATATTTGAATTGAAATGGACCTTGCCTCATCGAGGGTGGTTTATATTAGAAAAATGGAATGTTGGACGAAAAGTGCCAAATGATCATTTTGACCCTCACCTTTTGGCCTTGCTTTAAGAAGTTTAGAAGGTTATTTTGGTCAATATACATTCCTATATGTTGCCGAAAATGTATTATGGATGTGGTCAAAGAAAATAAAAGTCAATGAAGCAATCAATAAGAGGTTGCTAAGTGTCAACCAAAGGAGAGGCCAAGCATTAAATGGCAATTAATTAACCATCTTGTCTAATTGACCCAAATTGCATTATTGGAATGGAAACCCTCTCTCTCTCTTTCATTTGGCCGGTCACCTTCATTCCCAATATTTTCTTCCTCTTCCTCTCTCTCGGCCGAATTCTCACGAATAGGGAACAATTGGCTCACTATTTTGGTCATAACTTTATCGTTCGACTTCAGATTGAGGTAAAATCATCGTCATCTTAGAGCTTATTGTATTGACATTCTAGAAAGGTATTATGAGCTTAATTTATCTCAGTCGTTTGTCCCGTAGATCTTTTTGTTCAGAATCTGACTCGTTTTTGAAGAGGATGCGTTCTAGGAAGGTATTATGAGATTAAGGTTTTATATAACTTTTTATGGGTATACATGGCTGGTTTGTGGAGGTTTATATCGAGCAAATTCTGTCCGTTTGAAGATTGTGAAGGAACCGAGCTGTTCAAAGGTCTTTGAGGTGTTATTTTGTTTCCAAATTTTCGGTGAGCTCCCTTAACATGTAGATTAAGATTATGATGAGTTGGTTTTGTAATGGATTGAAATTTGAAATTAATTTATGGCTTGATTTAGTGGATTGAAATCGAAATCGGTTCTGTTTTGTGATAAATCCTATTCTGGCCGGTTCTATTGGAGGCTTATTAAAGGGTATTGTGACTTCAAATTCACTCGTAAGACTCCATAGGATGTTGTGTGAGGTGTTAATGAACAGTATGTGAAGTAGATTGGGATTTAGAAGTGATTTAAGGGCCATTTGGGACATGAAACTCCAAGTTGTAACCCACCTTGTATATGACTATGTGAACTGAATGAATTGAGGATCCGTGAGAGTGTTGTCATATAGTCAATTGAGCAATAAGGCATCCTAAGTTGCCATTTGAATGGTTTATGGGGAAATGGTTTAATGGAAGTAGAATTCAACGGCTTTTTGAGTGAAAATTGATGAACCTTTCTAGGTTGACGAGAAATTCTTGGGGATTGCATACTTATGGCATTGAAGGAAGTTACTTGATGTGAAGTTTTGCAAGTCAATCAAGGCAAGTGTTTCATAAATGCTTACTTGAACATTAGGACACTACTGGATGGAGTGGTCGAGTGATTTGATTGCTTAATAAAGCCTATGCCTTGAATTGTTTGATTGAGTAGTGGATTCCATGGTTTGAATGGCATAGCATAACAATTGGACTGTAATAGGCTTTGATGACATATTTGGCTATTAAGCTCTATATTCATGAGTTGGCAATGATGCCCTGTTATTGAATTAGGCTATAATATCTATAGTATTGAATTGGCTATAATGCCTGTGTGTTATGAATGTGCTATGGTGTCCCAGCGATCGTTGGCCTGTGGCCCCGGAGGTCGCATTGGCTTGATGTCTTGATGATACCGATTGGCCTGTGGCCCCAGTGGTATCGAGTGTGATTTTACTATAAACGATGATGAGGATATTGATTGGCTTGTGGCCCCATTGGTATTGAATGGCTGTGAACCCTGAGTATTAATGATGATATCGATTGGTCCGATGACCCCGGTGGTATCGAAGGGCGGTGAAATTGAATGAGAATAAGTGTCACGCCCCGAACCTGTCAGGCACACAAAATTCCACCAGGGCCGTCTTGTCTCGGTGGTACCTAGGATCCGTTGGCCAACAATTTACAAATTTTAAAAGATATAAATATACGGAAGTGAAGAAACTTCTCCATACAATTCAGACTTAAGATGACTTAAGACATAGGGTACGTCTTGTTATAATTACTGACTATAGATTCAGAGGGTATAACTCCAACTTTAAGGTAACATGAAATCCTTAAAGTCACAATTGGACTCAACCTGATACTTTGACTTCCCTTTTCAAGTTATAACTTGGGTCATTCTTGACTCTTGCCATCTTAAAAGCCTGCCAGGAGCCACTCCTTGTCCGGACCTCTCTGTCCTAGCGATCACTCCCCGTCCTCATCAGACCTGGCCTTTGCAGGTTGTCCCAAGTCATACATCTATAGAGAAAGCCCCGTTCCACATGTCTCATATCATGTTTCATTACAGTTTATAGGTATCCCATCAACTTGTCCCATATCAAGCGACAGTTTATTAAGTCCAATAGCGATAAGTTCATGCATGCACCCTCATCAATTTTCGTTTCAAAGCCACAAACACATGTACAGCATGACTGTCCTCACCACTTGTCATATCAAAATCGCCTTCAAATCAATTCCTATCCATTGAAGAGTTCTAATTCCATCGATCAATTGTCTATATTCAACCATATACCTCAAGTGGAGTCGCTAACTAAATTAAATCCATAAGCATTCGATCACAACTGGCCTTTAATCCAATATACCTTGTATACACCTCACCTCATTTCATCCAAGGTTGACAATAGCAATTGATAGCTAAACCATCAAGATATCATGCAATTCAAGCCTGAATCCACCAATACCAGCTATCTCTTTATAACTCATACTCCCCAAGTTGGGTCATTGACAAACTACAATCACAATTATATAACTCAATCGACTCTTCATTCATAAGTTATTCTCTAGCAACCTTAAATCCAAGCTTATGACTCCTCAATTTCTATTCACTTTCTTGTGAGCCTTATTCATAAAATCACTCAAGATCGTCCCTTAAATCGGCACTAGGACCATTAGAATACTGCACAAGTTCAAGCCTATAGTTCTCAAGATTCAACAATCCATGCTTATTGCTCAAGGTGTCACTATCTAATTGTCCTTAAGTCATCGCTCCTTATCACTCTAACTCTCAATTACATTAGATCGAGTTGACCTTGCTCGGACACCACTTAAACGGGGATGTCACGCCCCAAACCAATCCCACTGGGATCGTCTTGTCTCGGTGGTACCTAGGATCCGTCAGCCAACAATTTACAACTTTTAAAAGATACAAACATAGGGAAGCAATGAAACTTCTCCATACAATTCAAACTTAAGATGACTCAGGACATATGGTGCGTCTTGTTATAATTACCGACCACAGGTTCAGAGGGTACAACTCTAACTTCAAGGTAACATGAAATCCTTAAAGTCACAAAAATGTAAATCCATTTCATATAATTAATTCTTCAAATACTGATCATTGGCAAACTCAGATTTCCATCGCCTAGGACCTGAAAAGTTAATCCCACGATGGGGTGAGATATAAATCTCAGTAAGTTCATCCCAAACCTAGACCAAGCCATTAGTCCTCGCAGATTATGCAATAAAACAACAAATCAGGATTCAAAAACAACACATGACAATGAAACATCAAGGCACCTCGATACGTCTGGCGTAACGCAATCACGACTCCAGGACAATCATATCATCACAACTTTCAATTCCAATGGCCAAGCCCGCGTCAATACGCCTCAAGCTAATCAACGTCTCGATTGGCAAACTGCGTTATGACGCATCAGGTTTCAAAGGTCATTTCGATACTTATATCGACACGTATCAAGACTATTCCGCGTTCTAACGCATCAGGATATCAATTCTCTTTTCAATAGCTATGCCCGCGTCAATACACCTCAAGCTCAGTCCGCGTCATTACGCCTCGGACCTTCAAATTGACAAACACGCGTTAGACGCATCAGGTTATCAATTCTCTTTTCAATAGTTATGCTCGCGTCAATACGCCTCAGGCTTGGTCCGCGTCATTACGCCTCAGACCATCAAATTGACAAACCTGCGTTAAATGTATTAGGTTTTCAATTCTCTTTTCAATAGCCATACCCGCGTCAATACGCCTCAGGCTCGGTCTGCGTCATTACGCCTCAGACCATCAAATTGACAAACTCGCGTTAAACGCATTAGGTTTTTAATTCTCTTTTCAATAGCTATGCCCGCGTCAATATGTCTCAGGCTCAGTCCGCGTCATTACGCCTCAGACTATCAAATTGATAAACCCGCGTTAAACGCATCAGGTTTTCAATTCTCTTGCTAACTTATTCATATTTCTCAAACAGTCGCCATCTAAGGCCAAATATCACATAGCCATACCAACATCCATGTCAATTGAATGCACACAACAACAATTTAGCCATGAGAGTTATAATTTCTCATCAGCAGGAGTACACACGACTCACACCTACATTATCTCAGTCGATCATGAATAATCAATGTAATAGACTTCCAAATTCATCAATATATCATCCAAACGCATCTAGTAGTGTCCTAACTTCCTAGCAAAGATTTAGGAGTCACTTACTTTTCAATTTAATCCGTAAAATTCCCTCCAAGACTCTTCCAAAGATTCGGTTCCCTTTATCCCAAAACAGGGCAGCCGTGCGACCTAGTCCAAAGTTCATCAAACGACCAATTTTTCTAGTCCAATCACCAATTCATGGAGTATGCACCTCATTAACATCTCAATTAACATTCTTATATGTCTTAACGACGAATTTAAAGCGTGGCTACACCTCCCACAGCCCTCAAAGGGCTTGGTTCATCCAAATCGAAACATGGCAGAATTCAGTTCTGCCATCTACCTCCTTAATCAGTCCATAATTCAACTCTAAACCTTAATTTACCACAAAATCAACTTGGTAACATGTTGTTCTAGGAGTTAGAAAGCCTCACCAAAGATTTAGAAGCAAAATAACACCTCAAGGACTTCCGATCAGCCCGGTTCCACTCGGTGTACATGTGGTCAAATTCTGCCCTAGAAAAATCGCCTCAAATTAGCCATGAAAACCCATCTTAACTCAACTAAAATTATAACCACAACTTATCCAACTTTAATACTTTAAGTGTAGAAGACCTCACCGAACATTTGAAGCCATTTGAAGTCTGGAAGATCCCGGAACAGGTCTTTCCCCAAAACCGATCAGAATCTACCTCGTTTGGACCTTTATCCACTCAGATCGAGCTGTGGGAAGATCTATCGAGTAAAATTGAACTTATAATATGTCTATGGAAATATAAGACAATAAACTTTCATTTGGAGTTGGTTTTACCTTGATCTGGTATTGGACGAAGAAGATATGGCTAGAATAGCGGGACGGTTGGGACTGGTCGGTTGGGAGCTCTCGAATTTAAAATTGACCAGCCTGACCTTTGCTCCTTCAAATGGCTTTACGAGACGAACGGATGGGTGGATTTGGATCCATAATACCTTGTTGGAACGGCAAGACGATAATCTTTCTAATGGTAGGTGGAACGCTTTAATCTGATGACGGACGAAGAAGTTATGGACAAAACAGTGGTCGACGATGGGACTGGGCAGTGTTCTGGCGAAAGAGAAAAGAGAGGAAAATGAGAGAAAGATGAGGGGGAGCGGGTTTGGCCGAGCAAAATGAGGGGGAGAGAGAGAGAGTGAGAGGCTTTCTTTCAATCTTTCAATTGGTCAAAGGCTTAGAATGGTAGGTTAAAAAGTGATTCAATCAATGTCAATACCTAATCCTTTGACACTTGTCCTCATGTCAATCAAGGCTCATCCAATGGCCCTCATTTTTATTGATTTTCGACAGCCTATAGGGTATTGTGATTGACCAAAATGCCCTTATCCAATTATAAATGCAAGGCCAAGGCTTGAAGGGCAAAATGATAATTTTGCCCTTGACGTCCGGAACGTCATTTTTTTTATTCGAATTATCTTTGATGAGGTGACGTCTAATTTGATTAGAATGTTGGAATCTTTATTTTCCATTTTTCAATTTTGAGATTTCGTTTCATATCTCAAATCTCGAGGGGGCGTAAAATTTGGAATGTCATAATCAGAATGCTGATTGGTCTGATGACCCTAGTGGCATTGAGTGGATGTAAGCTTAGATAGTACCGATTGGTCTGATGACCCCAGTGGTACGTGGACATCGTTTAGTCTGATGACCTAGGTGATGTCAGATGACAAGAGTGCTAGAGGAGTATGTGGGTGGATAAGAAAGTGTAACGATTGTGTATCAAACTGCATGTGCTTGTGCTTTGAGCTTGAACCTATCAGATTGTCTACGCTTAGTTGGTTAACATGTCTGATTTATGAAGGCCTTGTGCCATTACATTGATAAATGCCTATATCTGATAGCATGTGCAAGTGTGGTCTGGGAGGACTGATGTTCAAGTCTAGGTTTAAATTTTACTTACTGAGATTTATATCTCACCCCAGTGAGGGCTTAACTATTTTAGGTCCCAGGCGAAGGAAACTCGAAATTGCCATGGGATGACATTTGAAAAAGTCGTTAGAGTTAGAATTGTAACTGACCTTTTTATTTATGGTAAGTGTATACCTATTTGTCCTGAGTCATCTCATTGTAAATTTGTATCGAGCTATTTAATTACTTCCGTGACCTTATATTATTTTGGAATTTTGATTAATTGGCCGAGGGATCCTGAGAGATTATTGAAGATCAACGGCATCGCATGCTTGCCGAGTTCGAGGCGTGACACAAAAGATGATATAACATTCAAGAGCAATATATAAAATAGCAACAGATATTAAAAGTACAAGAAATATAGACTATATATGACTAAAATATGTATGAAATAGTTGTTCAATAGATATATCTAAAAACCAGTCACAAAAATCAATAAATCCTACTACAAGTAATAAACAATTTGTATATAAAAGATTGCAGCAAGAATGATATAAATACGATAACAGACAGTGAATATAAACAAAAGTAAAGTAAATAACATAAGAAACCACTAGTAAGGAGGCAGAGCCTACACAATTTGGGGTATGATTTACAGAAATAAATTGTAGAAATGTAAATATGCAAAGTGAAGTTTGTGCGGCTAGTCCAGGAGAGGAGACCACATATCAATCTTCACTGGGAGCTGTATGCAAAATGAATGCAAAATACAGAAAGTAAATTGCATAAATTAAAACTGAACACAATGCCTTTGACTCTAACAGGTGGCGGTGCCTACCGATTCTAGGTCGTAATAGGCAAAAGATGATGACAATATATTTTATTGAAAGAAGACGGTAGTTTACACAAGTGAAACCAAAAAGATCTTAATATCTATGATTACAAGTGCAAAAACTTAAAAATGGTTCAGGAAAGAACAGATAGGTTTATAGGTAAAATAATTGGATAGAAAAGTAGAAAGCTTACGGATCTGGGTCCGAAAGTGTGTGGTAAGGTTCTTCAAAATGTAGTAAACAGAAAGGGTAGACAGGTTCTCCGGTGAAGGTCGGCTCTTGGGTAGAGATATCTTCATAAGGGAGAGTGAGCTTCGGGAGAGATGGAGTGAAGTCTAAAAGGTGAGAGAGAGGAAGCAGCCAAAGTCTACCTTTCCGTTGGAGAAGTTTCGATTTTAAAGACAGAAATTCACTATGGCTACAGTAAACAGTAATTCTAAAAAGCCGCTACAATGTACAGTGAATAGTGCACAATGTACAGTGTTATACTATGTATAAAATACTAAAATACAGAAATATTGTTACAACCAAAACTTAATCAGAATCTCGGGCGAGATCGATTCCGTAGCAATCGTCTTCGTTGGTGTTGCCACTATGGTGTAAAGACGATTCCACCTGTGATTCTTCATACTCAGAAATGACTCTTTTCATCATGTCATAAAAATCTTGTTCGTTGGTCACACTGGCCAACTTGGAGATTGTCATCGCCTTATCTTGCAAAAAGGTGGTCTTTGTTGAGATCAACTTTGAAGTTACAATTGGAGTAGAAACTTTGTTGAGATCCATAGTCTTTCTTTGTTGGATTCAATTGTAGACGGCTTCCAAGGAAATCTTATCCCAGTAAGAAAAACCATCCCACCACTTGGTCTTGAAACGTCTGACTAAAATCAAAATTTTTGGATCTTGAGTATTTTTTGTATATTCAAGTTCCCATGCAGAAACCCATGTCATCCAAAAGTTTGCAGAAAATATGAGAAGGGGTGGAAACTGTTTCTCATGCTGGTTTGGCACAAAAGTACTTTCAAATAGTTAGTAGGATTCCATGATTTGTGGAGGGAGAATGTCAAGGATTGGACCAAAATTATCCCACCAGCGTATAAATCAAAAGGGTAAATTGGATATGTCAAAAGGGTTATTGAAAAAGAAAAGCCATGTGTGGCTACGGTTTGGGTTTTGGGGAGATAGAATATTCCACCAGGCTTGTTGATAATCAAAATAGGTAAAGGAGTATCAAATAGAAAGTGCCTCAGTTACTCGCGAATCGAGTTTGACTGAAGTGAAAGGGGTATTATTCTACTCTGAAGGGTGAATGACCCTCATGATTCTTGCAGTGGAATAATTCACAATATTTGGTTGAATTCTGTTACAAAAATGTTTAAACTTTATGGATTCAGTCTAAACCAAAATTCTCTCATAAAAATCAACGGGTTTACAAAAGTCACAAGGGGTATAAAAAAGATATTCCCCAAACATATTCTTTGTGAATATATAAGGGTCCTCATGATAAAATCTTTTTTCCACCTTGATGATTTTTTCAAAATTTTTCAAATTGAACTGAAAAATTTTCGAGGGGTTAATTGAGTTGAAAGAACCACCTCTTTTGAAACATTTAAAGGAGAGGGATATTTTACCTCATCATAAACAGAAATGTTTGCCTCCAATTGCCTTTGCAAATCCTGCAAAAACATTTTTCGGCAATAAAGTGGTTAACTTAAAATAGTAATTAATGGTGATAGTTGGCTGGGTGAGGCTTCAAAACATGGACTTTGTGGTGGTGGAAGTTGTGCTGCTTCTAGCTAGCTGCGGATAGGGTTTATTTTTTGTGGTTTGGCCGGGACAAGGGAAGCTTCTGCTTTGGCTTTGTCTCGATCTTTTTTGGGAGGCATTGTGAAGATGTTTTTCCCTGTAAAAATTCTCTTGTAAGAAAATCAGGTAGAGAATTTACTTCTCCATGTATGAATTCAATGTCGAAATCAAAAACAGAAATTATTGCTTGTCATCGTGCAAAAATTTATTTTGATGCAATATTTAAAATATCTTTTTGTAAAATATCTTTTGCAGACTTACAATCAATCCTTAGCAAAAACTTTTGATTCAAAAGATCACTTTGAAACTTAAATATAGAGAGTACAATTGCCAAAATTTCTTTTTTAATGGTGGAATAATTCTGTTGGATCTCATTTCAATGTTTAGAAACGAATTGAACGACTTTTTCTTTATCATTTATTCTTTGTTTCAAAATACCACCGTAACCTAATTCAGAAGCATTGATTTCCACAATCTTAAACGCAATGGGGTTAGCAATATGCAAACATGATATTTCTTTCATAAGCGATTTTATTTTTCTGACAGTATCAGTATGTAAATCTATCCAAGGTTTTGGGTTTTTCCTCAACCTCTAGTGTAAAGGTTTACAAATGATATTTATGCCAGGAATAAAATTAATCACATAATTTAGACTACCTAAAAATCTTTGTAATTGAGTTTTGTCTTTCAATTCGTCAGGGAATTTGTCTGCAAACTGAATAGATCTCTCAATTGGAACTATTGTTCCTTGGTGAATATTATGGCCCAAAAATCTAATCTTTGTTTGAAACAAATAGACTTTTTTCTCAAAAAGAAATGGCTCAAATGTTTGAAATGTGAATCAATATTAGGTGAGAATATTAAAACATCATCAATGTAAATAATTATAAAATTGGAGTAAGGATTAAAAATATCATTCATAATTCTCTGAAATTCAGATGGAACATTTTTTAAACCAAAAGGCATTACGTTCCATTCATATTGACCAAAAGGAACAGTAAAAGCAGTTTTGTATCTGTCTTGCTCAGCAATTTGAATTTGTCAAAAGCCAAATTTCATGTCAAACTTAGAAAAAATCTTGAAAGAATGGAGTCGATTTAAAAGATCTTTTTTGTTTGGAATAGGATATTGAATCCATTTCTAGACTTTATTCAATGGTTTATAATTGACCACAAGACGAGGAACACCTCATTCAATTTCAGCATTTTTATTTACATAAAAAACAGAACAACTCTAATGTGATTGGCTTTTAGGAATTAATCATTTTTTAACCAAATCATCTATTTCTTTTTCACAAAGTTTTAGAAGTTTGCTGTTCATCTGCGAAGGTCGGGCCTTTGCCGGAATATTTTTCTCAGAAAAGTCAGGTTCATAAGAAAGTGTCACAATGTGATTATGATTACTTCTTTCTCAAAAAGTATTATTAGGAATGAAATAAAGTTCATCTTTAATCTTTTGTTCTAAAACAGAAATTTTCTTTTGAATCTCAGAATTTTTAAGTTGTTGTTCAATTTTTTGAAAATTTAGTTCTTCTTTTAAAAACAAAAGATGAGATTCTTATCACGAATGAACCAATTAATTTCTTTAATGGCATGTTCTATTAAAACATTTAAATTTCTTGTTTGAGGTTTTGTGACAAAGAAGAACATAATTTTTTTACCAAAAATTTGGGTTTCAATTCCTTTATTAGTAATAATGAAGGGTTGGATTAAATTTATGAAAGGAGTTTCCAAAATTGCATTTCTTTTTAGTTCTTTTACCAAAAGGAATGACGTCTTTAAAAAAATATTATCTTTTACCACAAAAACTTTAGGAATTTTTTACTTGATTTTCAAATGGTCACCAGAAGCGAATTTTAAAGATTATGTGGTCTTATCAAAATATTTTATGGGAATTAGACATTCTCTAATACAATTTAAATCAGCACCAATATTAAAAAGGGCAGTGGTTTCCAGAACAAACTCATCATTGATTTTGATTAAAACATCAACAATCCATTTTCTACTGGTTACTTCAGTAAGGAGTTCACGAAAATTAGAGGAGTCAGAATTAATCAAATTTGAGGCAGGAGTTATCATTTCGAGAGTAGGATTCTCAGGAATATTTTTCCCTTTTAAAATTTATTTATTGAATTCTAAAAATTCTTTCTGATGATTAATTTGATTAATCTTCAGTATACGAATCTCTTTTTTGAGTTCATTGATCTCAAATTGGAGATCGTTAGAGGTTGTAGTCTTGTTGTAGACTTCTGCCCCTATTCAAAATTTTAGTAAGATTATAAACATGAACTTGGGATTGTTTAGAAAATTATGAACTGGGATTTTGAATTTGGCTAAGTAAAACATTAGAATCATAATGAGTATCAATTGAATCCAAAATATTTTGTTATTCTTTGTTCAAAACATTAACTTCTTTTTCAGTATCAGAATCAGAATTGGAAGTACAATCAGAGGATGATTCAATTTCATTAATTTGAATACCTGGTTCTACTTGTTCCTCATCGGTTGAAGAACAAATAGAAGATTCAGAATCAGTTTCAATCATTAATTGATTTAACTGATTTAGAATGTCTTTATCGAGATTAAGTTCATTTATTTTTTATTTAATTTGCAAAATCTTTTTGTATGACCTTTTTTTATCACAATTAAAACAGGTAAATTTACTAAAATCTTTTTTGGCCTCAAAATGCTTAAAATTCTTTTTCTTAGAAAATTTCTTTTCTGGTTTTGAAACTTGTTTTTTATGAAAGGATGATCTTTTTTTCTTTTAAAAGGTTTTTCATTTGTACAAGAACCAGAATATTTTTTGGATGAAGAAAAAGAATAAGAAGGATCGTATTGACGACAAAAATCTACTAACCCTCTACGTGTAAGAGACTTTTCCTTCTTAAGTTGTTTATGGAGTTTAATATTGTTACACATTTGAGTTCCAGCTTTATAAACATAGGAAATGAGTTCACCATAAGAAAGAGAATCGAAAGGAATAGTTTCTCCAAATTGTTCACGAATTTTGTTGCGAACTTGGTTTCCTATGATTGTAGGAAGACCTGCAAGAAACTTTTCTTTCCAAAAAGGTTGATTACAATCAGGACGAAGTAACACCCTTTTTAGAAATACATCCTTATATTCTCGAAATTCTTCAAGGGAACGACATTTTAAATCAGAAAGAAGATCTTGGTTGTGATCACGGATCACAAAAGAATCACCAATAAAATGTTGAGAAATGGAATACAAAGGAGTAGAAACATCATCTTGGACTATTTGACCATAGTCATCAAAAACGATTTGACCATTTTCATCGACCTTAACAGCATTCAAAATTTGGTTTCGTTGGTCTTGAGTGAGATAGTTGTCACACCAACCTTTCAAAGTGCCAGAAAAACCAACAACGATCATGTAAGTTACTTATTGATTAGTTGTGCCAGGAAGTGTCTTATATGTTGTAGCACACATAACCATTTGACTTTAAACTTGCAAAAGATTCTGCTGGGAAATACCATCTATGTTCCACTCATAAATGGCATCAGCAGAATATTTTTTTTGAGTTTTATTAAAAGATTCTTCAGAAAGAATGTCAGGTGGAGTGGCTCGAGAATAATAAAGTTTTTGGGGTTCTTTCCAAGAAATTCGATTAATTTATAAGATGTCAATTTTCTTAAGAACTGATATTTGATTATCAGGCTTGGGAGAATTGAAACTTAAGGGTTGGTTAACTTTGGGAGTATTCAAGACAGGTTGCTTAGAAACTTTTTCTCTCAAAAGTTTTTGATTTTTCGCTTAAAGGGCTTCATGAAATTATTTACTGACAGTTTTAGGCATTTCAAAATTTTTAAATAAAGGTATTTTTAAAGATTTAGAAGGAAAAGAAATTGGCTGAATAGAATGAGTAGAAGATGAAGTAACATAATGAAATGAGGTTTTACCAATGGAAGATTCAATTCTATCCAATTGGGTACCTATGGAATGAAGATGTTGATTTGAGAAATTATTCTGTTCAATAATCTTCTTAAAATCATTGTTTTCAGTTTCTGAAGGTGTTTTAAAAGGAGCGACATGAATTTTATTTTCGCGGTGAGAAATTTTAATTTTTCTTAAAGGAAGATGATTTGATTCAATGACTTGATCATCATCAAGTTTCCACTTAAAAGTTTTTTCAAGATTATAAATTTCTCTTTTTTCAAGAAAATATTTCTCAAACTAATCAAAGAAAAGCATGTGCATTCCAATTTCATCAAGAAATTCATAAAATTGATCTTTAATCTGTTTAGCACAATGTTTAAAATTCTCAAAAAATCATTTTCTGATTTCAGAATTTTCTTCAGAATTAAACTCTATTAAAAAACTTTCGATCAGGAGTGAAATCTCTTTCAAGCATATTACACTATGGATCGTCATCTTCCATTTGGGACTGAGTAGGTTCAGGAGATTCAGGACCTTGTTGATGATAAACAAACCTGGAGATTCCTAAGCTAGTATATAAACTAGAAAGATTTAGAGGAGGTGCACTCGGAGGTGCATGTCATTGTGCAGAAATGGCGTCAAAAACATTGATACTGCCTTGACTGCTCACAGGGATTGTGATTACAGGAGGTAGATTTGGACGAAGATCCAGTGACCTTCGGGAAGAAGACCCATGGAAGGAAGGTCTTGTAGAAATAAAAGAATTTGTATCAAAAGATCTCCTGGGGAATTGTATTGTAACTTTTCCTTCAGGATGTTGGATTACATTAGTGGGTGTGTCATTCTTTATAAAAATCTGAGGAATGGGATTGTCAATCTCCCATTGATCAGGAAGAACAACGTCATTCCAACTAATGGACTTTGGAATAATAGAATTTGAACCAGAAATATCAGTCTGCAAAAGAAAGGTTTGTCCTTTCGGAGTATCATTTAAAGAATGAAAATCAAAAGCAGAACTCATAGCTTTATAGTGGACTTTATAGATGAGGTAAAGTGGAACGGATCCTCCATCTATACTATAATTATGAGTTTTGATATGCAAAACGAGTGACTTCATTATGTTTTTATCTTTCAATGAAATTGAGAAATTGGGTTAACAGTAAAAATGAATAGGACCATTACAAAGATTCGTCTCTATTATAGCAAGAAGAGAGTCTTTGTATCTCAAAAGTCTTGCATCTCTTAAAATCAAAAGAATGGAGGTTTTTAAACCTTCTTTCAAGAGCGGTTTAATACCTACTTGAACTATACCAAAATGAAGATAATTATACTTCAAAGTATGTTTCTTCAAGGAATCTTTATTCGAAATGGGAATTAGTGAATATGAGGAAGAAATAGGTATATCACGTTCCTCAGTCGTGATAACGTAATCATTTGACTTTAAAAGTTTCTTGAACTTAGATTTAGAATAAATTTGGTCATATTTAACTTTTGGGATTTTTCAATTCTTAATAGACTTGTTAAAATTTTCAAAAGTAATTTATTCTCTATTTAAAGATATAGAATCTGACTTAACTCAGATATAGAATTATTTGAGAAAGAATTAGTTCTTCTAAAAAGACCCATTTTGTATAAAATTAATTTTAGTTGTTCACTTTTGACCTCTGCTACCACGCCAACTGGACTTACGCTACCTCTGCCAAGGTTTTGTGGCTCCAAATGAGATTGGCCTTAGAATAACCAAAAATTAGTTTATACAAAATGTTTCTCAAATGATCATGTACACCAGTCCTCATGTCACACTTAAATGATCAAGCCCAATCAATAAAACAACAAC
Source organism: Rhodomyrtus tomentosa (assembly GCA_028455895.1). NCBI lineage: Eukaryota > Viridiplantae > Streptophyta > Magnoliopsida > Myrtales > Myrtaceae > Rhodomyrtus > Rhodomyrtus tomentosa. The sequence goes on from JAPCWY010000007.1 coordinate 29,242,127, forward strand.
ATGCAGATGACAGACGTGCAACGAAGACCTCATGTCACACTTAAATGATCATGTACACCAGTCCTGCCATTTCAAAACATACACAATCTCCGTCTGCCTCAATCTCCAACCCGCGATATCGTCGCATCAGGCTCGGTCTGCGTAAACGCATCAGACCGTCATCGGCAACCCGCGTAAATGCATCAAGTTCCGATAAATCTCCAGGCCAATACCCTCATCTCATAACTCCGTCCCGCGAATAATTCGCATTAGGACCATGGCTATCTCAACCCCGCGATCTCGTCGCATCAGGGCGCCACACATCATCAACTCCACCCTGCAATCTCGTCGCATCATAGTATACATCTCCTGCCCCGCGTCTCATACGCCTCAGGGCCTTTTCGTCCCGCGAATAATTTGCATCAGGACTGTGGCTATCTCAACGCCACGATCTCGTCGCATCAGGGTATACATCTCCTGCCTCGCGTCTCATACGCCTCAAGGCCTTTCCGTCCCGCGAATAATTCGTATCAGGACCGTGGTTATCTCAACCCCGCGATCTCGTCACATCAGGGTGCCACACCACCATAACTTCACCCCGCGATCTTGTCGCATCAGGGTATCAACTCCCGCCTCGCGTCTCATACGCCTCAAGGCCTCGCCATGCCATGTTTATGCCATATCATCTCAAGTCGATCCACATGCACACAAAGGGTGCAACTCATGCACGATTCGAACACTCATGGCATATAAAGCAATTCATATAATGCCTAGACATGACCAACAACTCAAGCATAACCAATGTCACATACATACGTCCTATAACATTTTATGACATAATATAAGCTATCTCTATTGAAATTTCCACATGAATCAATTCAATTAAATCTCGACTCACCCAATTGAGTTCAATCTTCCTAGCATAAGGTTAGGAATCCCCTTACCTTGGGTTTGATTACACAATTTACTCTTCTTGAGCCTCCAAAGTTTCGGCCCCCAATGTCCACAACCGGACTTGTCGCGCAACCAAATAAAATCCAACCAATCCGTCAATTTTCAAGTCTAATTCCTCAATTCATTAATCCCAATCATCCATAACATATTCCTCAGCACCTCACCATATCTTAAATACCAATTTGGAACTCAAAATCACCAATCCCAGCCTCCAACAGATTCGATTTGCCCGGAACCGAACCGGTCCTCCTCGGTTCCATGCAGACCGAACACTACCGGTCTCCAATCTACTCCTAAATCCATCATTTAATCATAACCCTACCTCTTAACATGTCTATCTAGGGGGTTTGAGAGGCTCACCGTGAGTTTCGAGTCGATTGGTCGCCGGAAACTAGTCCAAGGTCGCCGGATCGCCCAAGTCAGCTTACTGAACATATTCTGTCCAAAATGTACAAGATCGGTTCATGATCAATCCTTATCAAATGGAGCCCCAATTTTTACCACAAAATCCTACACATGTCTACTAAGTCTCCACGAAATTTGAGCCCAAAATTCCAAGATTTCGACCATCAACAGGGTTAAGAACCGGACCTACCTCAGGTTTGCTCCGATTATGTCGGCTCTCGGGAAATCTCTTGCCCGAGGCTCCTCGGTGCTTCAATCGACCCGATTCTTGTTCGAGGACGTTAGCAAGAAGTAAGGCTTCGTCAGTGTGGTTGGCCGGTAGCCGAATGGTGGCCGGAGGTGGCTATCGTGACCGGCGAACAGGAGGCTCCAGCGTGGTCAACGGCGAGCAGAAACAGGAAGAAGAGGAAGAGGGGTGATCGATGGTTCTTGGGGGAGCTTTGGCTGAATGAGGGGTGAGGAGAGAGAGTGGGAAGGCTATACTCCAAGGCTTGGTCAAAGAGTTAAAAGTTAGGTGCGCATAAAGGTTGATATGACCATGCTTCCTAATCTCTTGACACTTAGCATTGTTATTTCCCATGGAGATCCAATGGCTCTCCTTCAACCTTCCTTTTTTGGCAGCCATGGGAGTTTAAAAGATCAATTTGCCCTTTTTCAATGGCAAGGGTAAAGTTTTAAGCTTGAGGGGCAAAACGATCATTTTACCCTCGACATTCCGAATGTCGTTTTTCTCGTTCCAAGATTATTCGATAGGACAACGACCAGTCCCAATAACGTTGAAATTCTTGATTTTCCAATTCAAACTTTTCAGGACTCGTTTTTGACAGTTTTCTCTATCAGACGTGATTCCAGCCTATCCCAAACTGACGGGCGGCTTTTGTAGACATTACGCGTATCGACCCCGTGATTCTCATCACATTTAGGGCTCGTCAATTCGTGGCGACTTTGGTTGTCATGTAATTGTGAGGGTCTATCACTAGTTTCCTCGACAATCCTTATGGTCGTTTCCTATCTGAGTTCCTTAAGTCCACGTATCTCGTCTCGCATTAATCTTTCCTTTTTGGTTAGTCTACTCGAATTGATCAGATTCGAGCGGAATACGACTGAAATACATCTCTAGATATACACTTCTCATTAATAAGCTTGAAATTGACTGGAAATCAGAATGTCACAAAGGGCCTTCGGAGGATATGTTCAAACCATCTCAATCTATGCTCTCTCATCTTTTCCGCCACCAGTTCTACTCTAACTTTTCGTCGAAGCGCTTCATTCCTTATCTTATCCATGCTTGTATGACCACACATTCACCTTAACATCCTCATTTCCGCTACTTCAATTTTATGCTCATGTTTATTTTGTACAGGCCAACATTCAGCTCCGTATAAAAAGAAAAAACATAAAAAAGAAAAAAGAAAAAGAAAGGAAAACTGCTTCGAATAGGTATTTGTTACAAAAAGCACTTAAAGGTGAAGTGCTTAAAAAGAGAATCAAACACATAAGACTGCAGCATGATTTAGAGATGGAAGGTAACTAAAGAGAATGAGGAATTCACAATGATGCACAGAAACAGAATGGACAGCACTATGCCAAGAACAAAAAAAAAAGTGACAGATTTCATAAACATGAGCATGATGTTCATTATCTACCTTACCCCGTGTTATGCATGTCAAAAAACATATGCATATGATGTTTGGTACTACTTTTTTAACTGGGTATGCACCCGACTTTTTTAGCGCAAATGCTGAGCTTGAAAGTTCTGTGAGTTACTGAGCTTTTAATAGAAACATCATTGTGGTTAAGTAGCTCGCGTGAATGGCTGTTAAATTCTAAGTGTGAATACTTGCAGGAGCCCAAGTGGAAACAACTTGAATGGCTCTGTTCCTCGAACTCTCTTGAAGAAGGCAGAAGGCTTGTTGCTCTTGTTTTTTTCTCTGTACAATTTTCAATAATAAGGAACACAACAAATGTAGATTCTAGAGACGCATACACACGCTCAGATCCATCACAAGCCATCACGCGTGCAAGCCTATCACCAAACCGAGGAGCATTCACTCGGTGAATCAACCAAAATCGGTTCAACCACAAATGACAGAACGACAAAACTGTGCGAGGGCGAAAACCCTAAAATCGATTTCAAGATAAATTCAATACAAACGCGAGGATGAAAACCCTAACCTCTAGTGGATCTGAGTTGGGATGAGCGAGCCGAAAATTGAGGTCGAGGTTCACGATTGGGAGGGAGATTTAGGTCAAGGAGCAACCTCGACAGAGAGCTTGCAATTGGGAGATTCAAATCAAGGGGAGCATTGCAGGGAGCTTCGTAGTTTGGGCATTCCCGATCGAAGGTCCAGCTTCGCCAATAGCATCGCGGTTGGGAGATTCTCAAGGTCTACCTTCGCAGTGGGAGTGAGCATAAAGCGAGCGAAGAGAGAAAAAGAGAGCCCCCCCGCAAACAGAGGAAAATACGAAGAGGGAGGGATGAAAAGAAAAAATGGCTTACGACAATGAGAAGTAATTTTTTTTTATTCTCAAAAGTTGTCCAAAAGTAACTTCTGAAGTAAAAACTTGTTTCAGAAATAGAAATATAAAATTATGAACCAAACGGATTTTACTTCAGAAATTGCGTTACCAAACAGATTTCTATTTCGAAAGTGTTATCATGCGCGCCTAATCCACTCATAAACAATTATACCATCTATGGTGGTTATTACTAAACCAAAGAAACTGAAAGTTTGCTTTACAAATAGACCTAGCAGAGCAAGTCATGCGACAAACTTACAGCAACCCGAATGAAGAGAAACTCAATCAGTTTTCAATTAGGCAGGCATGGAAATCTCAATATGCTCCCAGCAGGAGGCAAGCAGTCAACTCCATTTCAGTTAATACACAGAAATCGAACAAGAACATTGCTCAATTAGGTTTTGGAGATTTGGAAAAAGAAAAAGGAAAGAACTTTCCTCATCCTGAGGCAGGAAAGCCAGCAATACGGAAACAAGAGAACTTGCGGCTCAAAACAATAAAGATTCAGATCTCTCTCTATGCTCACAACAGTCAGATCAGTTACCGCTACAAAGTTATATTATCCCGATAATCTCAATTGAAGAGAATACATTGGTCCCCTGGTCATTAGTGAAAACTATGTCGCGAAGGCGTCCCATCACCGAACCAGCTTGATTTGGTTCGATTTTGATAAGCTGCTTTGGACCTAAAAACCATCTTTGATCATTAAATTTGGATAGATATCACATGAAACTCCGTTGTCCTAATCGTTGCCCTGGACGGATCCAAATCCAAATAGATGAGGAATCTGATGAGCAGGCAGCTGGCAAAGGACACCATTTCATCTTCTTCAACAACTTTTTCAAACAATTAGGAAACTTTCTCCACTGGTCAGGCTTTGCAAACGAAACTGCTATCACATAGTATAGCACACTTTCCATTCACCACATTGATGGCACATAAACCTGTTCTTTCAAATTCTGTGTTGCACTTTCAGTAGGAAATCCTCTGACGGCACCAATAGTCCACTGTGATATAATACCAGCAGCAACTGCGAATCGAAGTTGTCTTTCCAAAATGTCTTGATTATTAACCATTTCAGGGCAAGTTGTCAGCTTTCTCAAAATACCAGCCACAACAGCATCTCCGGAACCAGTCCTATCACAAGTGAAAGGTGTAATGAGAACATCTTCTGTACCGACAACAACACCATCAAACTCGGGGGAATAATAATGGATCCGAAGTGTTCCATCAGTTACAAATATGACCTTGAGCTTATCGTGCCACAATGGAGATATTTCTTCCCGGGTATAGTGATAATAATCTCGCCGGTTCTTAGTTTTCTCGAAATTTTCAGCGTAGTATTGAGATCTATAATTTCTTTTCCTCTCATAATGATCTTCATCTAGAAGAAATTCCAACTCTTGCCTAGATACTTCAATAACGTCAGCCTCCTCCCATGCTCTCTTAATTAACTCCCTTGTCTCATCCCGTGATCTCCACAAAGGTAAGGGCAAATTCAAGTCGAAAAATATAAGGCTGCCAAATTTTTTAGACCATTTGATAGCTCTGAAAAGTGTGGCGTGCATTGAAGGGGAGGTCACAACTTCAGAAGTGAAGTGGAAGATTTTAGCCTGCATCCATATCGATCACACAGCAGTCTCAAAATCAGCCAATCATCATGATTTACAAACCTAAACTTCAATGTCCAGCTTGGTGTATGTATACATCAACAGGGCATCAAATTATTAGTTTCAGCTTACTAATTCAATTATAATTTCCAATTCATCAATTTAGTAATACCAATCTCCCAAACAATTTGGCAAATACGTCAGCATCTCACAATTGGAACATCCACTGAAGCCAGCATGACTCTATGCTTCTCTCAACTGTGTAAAGCAAGTTCCATTTTCACAAATAATCCTCAACCTCATCCCATTACATTGATTCATGTCTCATTTGCGCAAGGGCAGATAATCGCAGACCAATAACTAAGTTACCAAACTACAGAAGAAGTGCACCTCTGAAACCTCATCCATGGCATCCAGTCGATGCAACATTTTTACATTGAAGCAGTCAAGCTCTTTACATTTTCCATGAGGAATTAAGTCCTTCCAATCATCACATTATTGCAACCTCTATTAAAAAAGTTCGGGACTTTATTGTGTCAATTCAAAAATTTAGCATCCAATTATCGGACAAACAACATGACACGACCCAAGAACAATGAATGGGATTTGTGTTTTACCTCCTTGAGCACAGCCAAGTTCAGTTCGGAGCTCGCAAGCGAGTCCTCAGCCGACTCCTTCACAGTCTCCATCCTCATCCTCCCTCCATCGAACTTGACCTTCATATAAGTACGCCCAGTCTTCACATCCCCATCGAACTTCACGGCCCTCGTCTGGACCCTCTCCTTGTTCATCGCCAACACCAGCTCCTTCCCAAAGTCGTCCCTCCCGACCTTCCCCATGAACGCCGCCCGCCCGCCGAGCCGCACGTGCGATATCGCCACATTCGACGGCGGCCCGCCGGGAGCCCGCGCGAACTCCGGCGGGTCCCACTGCAGCATCTTCCACTGCGAGTAGATGTCCGGGTGCATCGGGTTGTGGTGGACCCGTACCGTCGGCACGAACTCCCGCTGCGCCGCGCCGAAGCAGCAGACCAGCGGCGGGTCGTCGTAGGAGTCGATTCCGTCGTCGTACTCCCAGCCGTCACCGCCTTCGTCCTCGTCTTCTTGTCGTTCTCGAGCTTGAGCCCTAACCGGTTCGACCGCGACCGCGACCGCGCCATTTTCGGCCTCGATTTTTGGGGAGCGCTTCGTCTTCTTCCTGGGCGATGAAGAAGACGAAGAGGGAGGAGGAGTTGACGAAGGGGAAGCGCTCTTCTTCCTTTCACGTCGAGTGGGTATCCGGGACTCGGCATCGCTGTTGCTGCCGATGTTGCCGCCATTCATGGAGGATTTAGGAGGAGTCGAGCGAGTGTCGGAGAGATCGAATTCGTGAGTGATTGAAGCATTCGGGTGGAATGATTTCTTGGGTCGGTGAAGGAGAGAGCGAGGACAGTGGAAGAGGAGAGAACGAGGAAGGAGATGCAGTGACGCCATTAGAGTTAAGAAGGGTTCTTCTCGCTCGTTGGGGTTTATCCGTTGAAGAGCATTTCCGCAATTATCCTGTACCGGCGGCCAGGGGTATCATGAGAAAAGTGCCCAGTTTCATTTTGGGTAGAGGTGCCAACAGGTGGGTCGGGCCAGGTCGTATTTGGATTTGGTCGAATATATAGCCCGATTCATATTAATCTGTCTAACTCATTTCGACCTATATTCATTAACTCATATATGATCCGATCCGCAACTAATTCATGCTCGACCTGACCCATTTTAAACTATATTTCTAAATACAATAATATTTTGATAAATTAGTATTACTAAAATACTTCCAAAAAAAATAGTGCAATTTTTTTCCTTTTTTATTTTTTTATTTTTAAAATATTAATTATTCAAAAATACTTTATTATTAAAAAATATCTTGTTATTCATTGTTAAAAAAAATTAAAGGTATTTTTTATTTTTCTTTGGCAACCACCGGTAGCAGCAAGCGGCGATAGGTGGCAGTGGGCGGGCGGCAATTAGTGACTAGCGGCTTTTATATTTTTTTTCTTTCAAATTTATTTCATTTCACTTATAAAAATAAAAATTAAATAATAATAACAATAACAACAACAACAACAGAGCCATTGAAGTATTGGGCCCATTTGCAAGGAATTTGTCATTATGGGTCGAAAATGAACTTAAGTGACCCATTTAATTTTAGTTTAACCTTTTGGACTCATTTTTAGCGAGCTATTTAAAAGTTAATGATCCATATAAGTTTCATTTTATACAAAGTATAGGTCAAATATGGGTCTATGGCACATATTGACATTTTTAATTGTGGATATAGCCCAAACTAAGAAATGAAATTTCAAACAAGGATTTGACGTTGGACTCATTTCTAAAAAGATCAATATCACAGAAAACTTCAAATCGGTACATATGTAATAAATTTATTTAAAATTTTTATCCACAAAAATATCAAATTGGTTCACTTATGACACGTGTCAATTGACAGGTGTACTAGCTTGGAATTTTTATCCTCTTTTTGTCACATGTGTGTCAGTTTAAAATTTTTCATGACATTAACCGGTTAAATTCTTCACAGGTGCGGTTTTAAGTTTTTCATAGTAAAAAAAAATTAGTTTAAGATAAATATGTTGCGGGTAAATCAGTTTAGGATTTTTCATGGTTGAAAAAACTGTTTGGGGTAAATTAGTCACAATTGTACCAGATTATGATTTTTCGTGGTTCGTGGTGAAAAAATAATTTGAGGTAAATTTATCACATGTTTGCCAGTTTAGAATTTTTTTTATGGTGTTAACCCTTCTAAAAGGAAGTTCAAAATAAATTTAATTTCACTTGAATATCTGAATAGACACATTTTTATCATTAAAAGAAAATTCCAAAATAGACTTTGTCTGAGCTTATTGTCGATTGAGCGCCTGAATTGGATTTCATCCGTGTTTTGTGCCTAGTTTTCTCTCTTTTCACATACTAGATAGTTAATTAACCATGAAAATTCTAATGATTGGATGGAAGAGACTAGAGGGAAAATTATTATAGAAAACCATAAGCGAACGGTTTTAAGAACTGCTCTCTTTCTATCCATTCTAAGAATCTGGCTATGTCCTTTCCACACCTAAATCTTAATTGGTGATATTGATACTACAAATTCCACAAACAAGTGGTAAAATCCAAAATCCATCGAGTTCAGTGATAGATATATACAATCATCGAGTTTGAAATGCTTTAATTTATCCGTCGCATATTTGAAATGAAGTTAGCCACTTTCGACTCTTATTAAAACTCCGTTTATTTCATGAAAAATATGTGGTTCAGAAAATATTTTTCATAAAATAATCACTTATATCACTAAAAATAATTAGTAAATGAAAAATATTTTTATCATCGATACAAATACAAATATTTAGACACAAAGAGTTGTTGATAATTAAAGATTATAGAAAAATCACAAGCAAATAGTTTCAAAAACTGTTCGTTTCCACACCTAAACCTTAATTTATAGATATTGATACTTCAAATTCCACAAGCAAGTGGTCACATCCAAAATGCATCGTGTTCAACGATAGGTACATGCACTCATCGAGTTTGAAATGCTTGAATTTAGCTGACTCATAATTGAGATAAAGTTACCCACTTTTGACTCTTATTATGACTTAGTTTGTTTCGTTGAAAACGAGTGATTCAAAAAATATTTTCCACAAAAAAATATTTTCCACAAACTAATCACTTATGTTACTTACAAAAATTACTAAATGAAAAATATTTTCATCGTTGTTATAAATGTTTAGATACAAAGTATTGTTGATAATGAAAATATTTTTCCTTATTTCATGCAAGTTTTTTTTTTACAAAAATATTTTTTGAATCGTTGATTTTTCGCAAAATAAACTTAAACTTAAATTAAATTAATTATTTCATAACTTCATTTGAAATAATTTTTTAACCCGATTCCTCATTTGAAAAAAGAGTGTCAGTCGAGGCCTTTATTCGAGACTAAGTTGCCAATGTAAGCTCCAACGTGGGACATCTACTTTGCGCCTTTCGGAAAAAAAGACCCCACTTCGTACTTTTGTTTGAAGTTTATTTGGACTCGCGTCTAAAAATCACATCAAACTTTTTGCCTTTTCCTCTTTTGTACCTCTCCGTGTTGAACAGGAATTACATAAACCAACCTAGTTTTATTTTATCCTTTTAATTTAATATAAAGTTTGAAACATTTTCATTTAAGTTGCCTGAAATTGTCAGAACACGCGAATGTTAGTATGTAGACTCGCACACTATTTTTGCATAAATTTTTTAAATCAAATAATATTTTAAAAATTTTGATGAAATTATATATAATGATTTTTTGGCTTTTAGTTAAGCAAAAACAAAATAGAGTTTCCAAGGGCGTGTTTGATAACATTTCTGTTTCTAGAAACAATTTTTGACTAGAAATGATTTTTTTATTCTTTTTCGAGGAATAGTTTCTAAGTAGTAGAATACGTTTGATAACTATATAAAATTTTTATTTCTAGAATAGAAAATGATTAGAAATGCGTTTGGCATGACCCTGAAAATTACAACTCCCATTTTATTCTATCAAATTATAAAGATGTCAGTGGAGGCGGTGGGGACAGACGAGCTGCAGTGGCAATCGACGACAGTGACGATGATGAACGACAACGACGATGATCACCATCGCCACCGCAACTCGGCAGTGACAAATGGTGAACTCGTGATTGTAAAGATCATCATTAAGTTACGTTGAGCTTGTTTTTTTAAAATGACATTGTTTCTAATTTTGTTTTCTTGAACAAATAAGCTACTATTTTTAAATTTTTTTATTTGTGTAACAAAAAATCAATTTGTATTTCTAAACAGCTTTCTATTTTTTGTTTTGTTTCCGGGAATAAAAGAACATTAATCAAATAATTTGAAGTGTTACCAAACATGCCCTACAAGAGAATTTTTTAAATTCATTTTCTTTTGGGTTAATATCACAGAAAAACCCTAACTGGTACATTTTTTACAAATTTACTCTAAACTTTTTTTGAACCACAAAGCCCAAAAACTGGTACATTTGTGACAATTTTACCCCAAATTGATACATTTATGATAAATTTATCCTTTGTTAGTTTTATTAAATGCAACCATTAAAGTGCTAAATTTATGACATGTGGCAATCGACTTGGGATTTTTACCCTACGTTTGTCATATGCGTATTAATTTGAAATTTTTTGTGGTATTAACACAATTTAATGGATGATAAATTTTATCACAAGCATACCAACTTGATAATTTTTGTGGTAAAAAATTAATTTAGGGTAAATCTATGACATGCGTACCAATTTAGGGTTTTTAGTGGTCAGGAAAATAGTTTGGGGTAAATTTATTACAACATTACCAATTTGAGATTTTTCGAGGTCAAAAAAATAATTTTAGGGTAAATTTTCAAAGTTGTACCAATTTGGAGGTTTTCATGATATTAACCATTTTCTTTTCTGCTTAGAGAAACACTATCACGTTTGACAACAAGACAAGTAGGAGTGTCAACGGGCCGAGTCATGCTGGGTCTCAGCTCGGCTCAAGCCAGCCCAAAACTGAGCAATACTGAGGTCCGATTGGATTCTTTTTTTTTAATCAAAATCAATTAAGAAACTCATCAAATGAAAGAATATAAAAAAAATAAAAATAAATTAAATTAAAAAGGAAAACATAAATGTTAAAAAAAGCCGGGTGACGGGCCGATCTGGCCAAAGTACCAAACCCGGCCTCAAATGGCCCAAAATTCAAGCAAATTTTCGGGTTGGGTCGGCCTATTCGGCCTGGATTTTTTTGACATCCCTAGAGGCAATGGCTCGGAATGAGTTATACGCTCCGGAACTCTACCCATATTAAAAGTTATGCCTTATTAAGAATGAGATCCGCGAATGTTGTCCCCCTACACAAGCGCTACGGAATTTAAGTAAAACTGACATGTTTTTGTTGCATCTTTTGACATTTGATTGAGAAAAGATTATTAGATCAGGACGAACCTTCAAGTCTGGATTTGAATTCTGAACCGAGTAACTACATTAGTTTTTTTTTTTTTTTTTTTCTGGGCTGGGCCTAGGAATAGGGTACTCCAAACTCAGCCCTAGCCCCTGCGAAAAGAACAAACGCCTCTAGGCTCGGCCCGTTCAGGTAAGGTTCCAAAAAGCACGCGACCGAACCGACACACAACAAAATACTTTGATTCCCTAAGTGACCGTTTTTTTTTAAAGCTCCCCCAAAACCAAATTGAACATCGGTAAAAAGAGTTCAATTTTGATTTGATACAACGAGTCGGTTCGTTCTACACTTACCCCTGCCAAGCACGTTGACTTGACACTGCGAGATTCAAAGTAGAAATGAAAAAAAATTTGGAGGATCGAGTTGATATTGAATAATTTCATAAATGGGAAAAAATTGCAATATTTTCCTATTAATGAGCGAAATAGCGGGAAAATAAGGTTAAAAATGTCTGGGCCCATAGAAGCGAAAAAATCAAAATGGGCCTTTTTGTTGGGCTATGATGTCTGGGCTTTCTTCAACTCGAAAGACAGAAACCCGAGAACTAGAAGGGACCAGTTCTAGGGTTTCGTATTCGCCCTCACTGCACCGCCGCCATTTTCTCTCTCTTTGTTGAGCTCGTTTTCTTCCCTTCATAAGCTGATGGCTCGGGCTCGGGCTCCCGCTCCGGCAGGATTATCTTGAATTGATCGTTAATTTGCGAACAAGCCCGAGCTTGCCGAGTGACGTTTTCGTCTTTCGATCGACTCTGCGATCTTCGAAACCCAGTTGGTTTTTCTGTTCAATAGCATGCGCCTGCGAGCTGCTTCGCAACTTTTTGATGCAATTCGGGCTTGATCTGACTTGAATCTCCGTCCCTTTTTTTTTTTTGCGGGGGGGGGGGGGGGGGGGGGGGGGCGCGGGGGTTGGGGGAAGCATCGATGATGAGTTAATCCTAAATGTCATCCTTGCACTATGATTTTTCCCGTGAAGAAATAAATTGGGGAAGGTTTTATTCTCTGAGATGCTCCTCTTGCTTTCTCCCCTGTTTCGTCTCATTCAATGAAAGACCTCATCGCGACCCTTGTCTTCTTGTTCGTTGCCTTGTCGTTGCAGGATCGATGATGTCATTAATTTCTGCGTTATCTGTCTGTAGCTTCCCCTTCGTGGGAGTGAAGATAATCGATACATGCTGAGATCCCCATCTCTTTTACTTCTCTTTCAATACTCTGAAACTTGAGACTTGGTTTTTTTTCTTTTTCTCCCTTCTTTGTGATGAAGCTACGGCTTGATATCATTTCCGGTCGATTCTGCCATTTTCTCTTGCTTTTTCTTGCCCAATGATGCGAGTTTTATGTATCTTTACTCCAAAAATGTTTCCTTTTCGTAAGATTAAAGTACATTTGTTATGTTCTTGAGAAGAACGGCTCGTTGTTGTAATGCAGATATAAGTGTGAGCATGTGCAAGTCTGCCAATCGACGGAGCAAGAACTAAGCACAGCCGTTTGAATGATTGAGTCGATTGAAATCTTCCCAAAAGCAATTTTTGTAGCCAGGAAGAAAAAATTGGCGGTAGCAGCTTCCACCTCAAGTCAACCCAGTTGAGAGAAATAGAATCATCAAGGACATCCTCAAGTCATCGAAGGTTGTGCATTTTGTGTTAGCCGGTGAGATAACGAGATTATGGAATGCAATGCTGGATCTCCTCTTGTGATGGGTATGTGTGTGGATGATATTTGATTTGGGAGGCGATGTGTGAATCCATTGGGTCCTTTCCTTCTTTGGCACGTTCAATCTCTTCAAGAGCGGAAATGTTGCTCAGGGTTATGACTTACCAAACGAGAAAAGGAAGGAGGAAAAACAGATGCTCAAGATGAGAACCAGAGAATCAATGGGAAAACACTGACAAATTGCAGAGAAAAGCCCAAATCCTCTCTTAATGTAGTTTAGGATTAATATGACAGGAAGTCGGGAAGAAAGCTGGGCACTGTCATACGAGTTGCAGGAAACAAAAGCCACTTGAACATAGTAAATAGTGGTCTTTTTCATGTCCTATGGAGATATATAGAGGACAGGAAGAAGCAACCTAACGCATAGCTACTCTCTTTGGACGTTACGCAGAGTCGGGATACCAATCCCAAAAGAGTACCAGATACCTTGCCCCGCCTTAAGTTTCGCAAGAGCACCTCTTTGAGAGGATCGTGTCATTACATGAACATCGACCGCGGAGCATAAAATCATTTTCCGGCCATAGTCGGGGCAGTCAAACCAGCGCCCCAAGGGGTTCATTGCGGCCGGCAGCTGCTATGCTCGAGTCTTCTCGATGTGAACACAGTGGAAACACTTCATCAATATATTACATGTAATGTAAGCATTTGGGGTGCTTCTAAGGTACTGGAAAGAACCCTCTTAGTGCTTTCAAACTGGAGAATATGTGACCATAAACTACATTTTAGACAGTTAATTATCAGATTACAACAACACGAGGAAGCTGAAAATGAAAGAACCAAAGAAGACATCAATTTACAGCAGAAAAAGAGCAACAGCAAAAAATCTCCCCCAACTTCAGACATCTGACTTGCCATCTCCTTTGATGGGCTTTGTCTAGACACCAGTCATCTTTCACTTAGTCGCATTCACATCTTTGACGGCCTTATCTACAATCACCTCCAATTTACTGCACTTCTTCAAATCCACAGCCTCCACCACAAACTCCTCTGGCGCCACCGGACGCCGGTTCCCGAATATCGTCCACAAGTACAGGACTACGAACGCCCCCAAAGCGCCACTCCCCGTGCCGAAAATCATTGCCGCGAGCACTTTAGAGAAACAATCGTTCTTCGCATGGACTCCCAGATTCTTCGCGTTTCGACCGACGGCTTGAGGATCCAACGGCTCCGAGTGCATCCATTGCGGGACATGCCTGAGCTTGAAGCTCCAAGAGTGGATAAAGCACGGCTGGCTTGAGTTCCCATTAGATGAGCTCAAACCCAGGAACACATCGCCCTCCTTCCACATTGCCCACAAATCCACGAATCGAGCGAGCACCGGATCCGACGGCCGCGATTCGGAGGACCTACTCACCCTAACCTCCAACCTTCTTGACCCAGCTTCATAATCAATCCAAGAGTGGAGCTTGCTTCCACCATTCAACCCCAAATTAAGTGAAGACGCGTTCTTCACTTTAACAGACCCGAGGCCACCCACATCAATCGCTACACTATTCTTCACCGAATCGAATTCAACAGCCACGGTCCTATTCAAAGGCATGTTCTGTCCCAGAAGAAGCCCGAAGGGACTAACATTACCCCCAAATTCATCGACATTAAAACCACTTGGACACAGAGCAAATGCCAAGCCATTTCCATCGCCTCCGGACAAAGAAAACGAGAAGAAGGTCGAAAAAGAGACCAGCTTTTCCGGATTACCTTGCACAATCTTGATGGGTCTCCTGTACATGACCGACCCGGCGCTCGGTCTCCCCGCGTCAGTCAGCTGAACCGAGGAACCCCCGCTGACGACCCTGGCATCTCCGTACATTGCGAGGTTGGACTCAAAGTAGGCATCTTTAGCGAACTTGCGGAAGGAGAAGGAGGGACCTGGGTCCGCCGAGAGGGCTCCGAGGGAGATTACGACGAAGGCCAAGGCCGAGAAGGGCCTGAGGTGAGAGGTCGAGGCCATGGACGAGGTGGGGGGCTGAGCTTGAATCTCCACAGAGACGAGATGGGAATGAAGAGAGAGCTAGTGGGTCTCTAGGGTTTGGCGTGGGGATGATGATCCCGTCTGCATTTACAGCGAAGTGAAACAAATTTTTTTTTTTGGCAGCTTTTTTCGGGAAGGTTGCAGTGAGGAAACCAGCGGAAGAAAAGTAAAGAATGAGATAGAGGAGGGGTTGGCTTGGAGGTTGTGAAAATTAAATACGTTTACTCGTTTCTGCAAACACACTGACTCACTTTTGTTCAGTGGTTGCTGACTGAGCGGGGAATATAATAAAGGCTCTTTTGCAGCGATGCCCCTCAGGTTTCCAGAAATTGCCGCTTGTCCCTCTTTTGCCCTTGTTGTATTCATGTTCTCCCGGCACAGTGGAGTGGGAATGGAGATGTTGGTGCTTTTCAATTAGGGAAGATTTTTGACCCCCAAAAAAAATAAAAAATTACGGAAGATTACAAGATTGTTTCAATTCGAGTCTCGTTGCATCAAAATCCATCCCTCACTTATGGGTGCATAAGATAATATTTCTTTACTAAAAATCAATTTATGTTCAGAGATTGATTTCTCTATTTCTGCTCAAAATCAAAAATTGATTTTTTTATTAATCAGAAAAATCTATTTAGTAATGATTGAAAATTTCTAATTTCGAAACATCATTAACAAAATCTTCGACAGTGGGCAGACGGCGATCAGCGAAGGCGGGTGTGGTCTAAGAAGATAAAATTTTTTACTTTTTAGACTTGGCCAAAAACTCTAACATAAGTTAAAAAAACCTACCATAAGTGATTCTAGAGTCGAAAAATCAATTTTTTTACCAAACGAATTTCTACTTTGGAAGTATTTTTAGCAAACATATTTATTTTTTAGATAGACTTATGACAGAGAAATTGAGAAGTATAAGTGTTATCATGCATGCCTTTTGGTCCAAAATATGTTTTTCAGGATGGGATCTTCTGGTTAAAAGTTCAAACATTTTGGTTATAAAAGAGTATACTGAAGGCATATGCCAAAATGCTATGCTTTTCTATCCTCATTAATTAGAAAGGTCGTGTCAAATCTGTCATAATAATGAAATGGTTACAGATTCCTCTTAATAGAATTGGAAAAGTCATACTAAATTTGTCACAGTGATAAAATGTACCTTCAATTTTTTATTTTTATTTTTATTTTTATTTTTCGGTATTTGACTTGTATTTTTCTCATATGCCTTAAAATCGTCTATAGGGGTTAAGGGCCGTGAGTCAGACCATCCCGACCGACGGTCAAATCATAGTATTTAGGGCAATCGTTCCGTAATTATTAATGTTTGCTATGTTTAAAGTCTGTGATATAATTGACTTGATCATGAGCTGGTCTATGTTGACTCACGAGGTTGCTCGCTGTTGTATTTAGTGATGGCCCTAAAGGGTCCAAACCCCATTGGTAAGTGGAAGATACCGAAAGGACGATGACAGGCGCTAGCCGAGCCCCATCTTAATTCTCAGCTTCGAGACCCGGGGACCGTATTTATTAATTAATTTATTTTTTTATCTACGTGGAAAATGTTTCGCATTTTTTTCATAACTATTAACAAAAAATGATCGAGATTGCAACAAATATACACGTAATTATACAGGTAACGGACATTGCCGTTAGTCAAAAGCTTATGCGGACATTGATCAATTCAAGCGATTGATGTTTTCTGTCCCATTCACTTGCTGGTATCATGAAGCTGGTCTTGCTTTGACAGTGCCGTAAAAATTTTCCGTTCATGCCGACAGTATGTCAATTGGGAGATGAAACGACCGTCATTGATGGTGGCAAATTCATCTCTTATCTCCGCAATCTCTCCAGCCACGAACCACGACGGGTAATCCAAGATGGGCAACACAGAGGACTCATAAAACACCCGGCAAGATTCGCGAGCGGATGAAATTTTATGCCGATAATGCCGCTCGCGGTGTCATTCGCGACATTTAGTGACTGATGCGGGTTCGAAGATGGGCGTGCAACGTAAAAAGCAAAGCTCGTTCATCTTACCAAGAGATGCCCACGAGATTCTCTTCGCTTCCTTCTCTATAGTCTTTAATGGGTTCTTCTCTCTCTCTCTCTCTCTCTTAGCCAATCGATTTGTTTATATCTAAGTTTTAATAAATAACAACATTTAATGGGCCGAGAGAGAGGAATTGAAGATTCGTCTCGTGTTGGAGGACCACCGTCGAAATTTGCATAGCTGGAAACGGATATGACCGACCCCTCTTCCCTTTTTCTTTTTTTCCTCATTTTTTTAAATATATTTTTCCTTTTTTTTAACATTATTTTCCTCCATTGGGTGTGCTAAAAAAGAAAGAAAAGAAAATGGTAAGCCTTAGTGGGCAGGCGTGCAAAGAGGGACACCCACCTCGTAAAGACGCAATTCAATGGGGGGGGGGGGGGGGGGGGGGGATGGGAAAGGCCAGAGAGACAAAGTGGAAAGTGGCGTCCCCTTCTTCTAACGAACCTTCGACACGCCACTGTCCGATCCCCCTCACTCCGAAAATTTGTCTCCGTCTCTTCGGCCTCCTCTGCCAACGTCGCTCCAACACTTGTCTCGTATATTCGGCGTTTCTCTTTTCTTTTACTACTTATCCCAAAGGGAAGATTTTTTCCCCCTTCTTTTTCTTTTTCTGCCTGTCCCCTGGCCTCGGTGATGGTTGGCGACTGTCCAAAGGGACGACTGACGAGAATCGCCTGAGCTACCAACGCCGACAGTCTCACCGGATTTGACGAGGCTGACCTTGCTGGTCTCTAGCCAGGCTCGACCTTTGTTTTTTTGTTTTTTGAGTGCAGGAATCGTGTGATACTAACGTCCCCCACCCTTCAAACCCTCTTAGTGTCGCGTGACTATTGGAATCCAGGGAGTTAATTCTTTGTGAGTAGTTTTATTACTGTACAGTTTCAACGATCGTGGCATTGCACGACAAGTTAAGTATTCCCGTCGGTTCACCGATACGAGCGGATTTTGCCCGGACGCCTTTTCCTTCTTTCGAGGAGTCCGTCAAGTTTTCAGGCAACAGCCTCGACTAGATTATGTGAATGACCACCACCTTGGCTGACGAGAAAGTTGAGCCGCGAAAGTTCAATTTAAAAAGGGGCTGGATCTGGATGCACTCTCAGTCTCATGTGCAGCTCAACATGGAATTGCTTTTCGTCCCTTTGAAAGCTCTATGTCGCCCAACATTCTTCTCATGGAAGTTCTGCTGTTATCTGGTAATTGCCCTCTACAAAATCAGTTGAAAAATGTACTTCCTTTCGTTTCATAGGACGAACACGGTTTATCAAAAGAAAGATTGGGGAAAGACCGTTTTGTCTCCGAAATTTATGTCAAAGGGGAAATTGGCTCCTACAAATAGTTTTTAGGCTTTTGCTCAAACTAAGTAAACCGAAATTTAGCCGATTTTTCGAAGACCGTCAATTGAACGATACGTAAAAAGCGTAAGAACATAATGTACTTAATGTTGCTAGCGTAAGAACATGACGCCGCATAGCCCAATCCCATAAAGCAAACCGATTGAAAAGAGGGCAACCATGCGTGTCGATTATATCACGTGAGAGCATTCTCATTTAGTTTTTCATGTGTCGTCGTCGTTTCACCGTAGTTGAATTGAGCCTTGCTCTTGCTTTTATAGTTTTCTTCGGCCGTGGAGACGCTACGGTTTGTCTCTTTATTTCGGCGGAAAATGACCGGATTTAGATAATGTTTTTCTACATACATCGTTTACAAATATAAATGAACACAAAATATTTTCAGCGTTTACTTGTTTGTAATGAGAATATTTTTATTGATTAGTTATTTCAAGCAATACATGTGATTATTTCTAAAAAAATATTTTTCAAATTACTCAATTTTTTACGAAACAAATATAGAACTTAATGTGTCATGCCTGAAATCTTTCAAAGCATACGTAAACTGACTTATATAATCATATACGAACTCTTGATAATTTCCAAGAACTTAAAAGTCTAATATTTCTTCCTTTTGTTATTGAAAATTAGAAGGAAACTGTTATGAAATACATAAATGAATATTCATTATATTCATGTATCTATTATGATACATTTGTATATTACAATCTATGTACATCTTCCTGTCCAATATATGTTCATCTCCCTATCCAACGTATGTACTAATGATAAGTACATCCTAGTTCTCCTATAAATAGGAGTTTAGTTTTAGTCATTTCGACGAAGTTGAAATAAGAGTTTCTCTTCCGCCTTTCTCTACCTTATCTCTCTCTATTTTTTCTATTATATACTTGCAACGCAATATTAACATGTTATCAGCACGAGGATCTATCAACTGAGTAAATAACTTTTGCAAGGTAAGTATATCCTCTTTATTTTTCTGAGTAAGTATTCTCTTTGTTTTGTTTAATCGACTTATACTGTCACGCTCCAAACCCGTCGAGCGCGCGAACATTCCACCAGGCCGTTCCTTTATGAAAGTCTTCCAGGATCTTTCGGCCCACAATACAAATAATCCAATTACAAGCGGAAGCTTCAGTCATCTCCATTCCATTCAATAAAATAAATTACTAGGGACAAATAGTAGTGGTTCCATTTTACAATTGCAAAATGGAATATAATCCCTAAGTTCACAGAATATCTTGTACTCATTCACCATTTACTCCCACGAATGCCAATCGTTGAACTTACTGATGCTCCATCGCCTGGAACCTGAAGAAAATGTTAATCCCCAACGGGGTGAGATATACATCTCAGTAAGGTGGGTCCTAACCTTAGGTTAGGTCGATTGTCCACTCAGGCAGTCGTCTACCCCAAAATTCCACACTCATAATCACACAGGCACATACAAATAAAGATGAAGACACACAAATGACAGGCATGCAGCTATGACATCATATCATACTCAGATGATCATGCATACTTCGTCTTGCCACTTCACCTCAACCATCTCCTTCTGCCTCATTCTCATGCCCGCCTCATTCTCATGCCCTCGATTAAATCGCATCAGGCTCGATCTGCGTAAACGCATCAGACTGTCATTGACAACTCGCGTAAATGCATCAGGTTTCAATGATTCTCCAGGCCAATATTGACGCCTCATGTCTCTGTCCCACGATTAGATCGCATCAGGACTGTGGCCATCTCAACCCCGCGATTAGATTGCATTAGGGCGCCAAACAACCTCTACCCCGCGCCTCAGCACCTTAGGTTATCAACCACATCACCCCGCGTCTCGTACGCATCAGGGTCTCGCCTCGCCTCCGCCATGCCATAATCACAACTCATGCACACAAGGTCAAGTGCAACTCATGCATTAACAATGCATCCATGGCATGCAAGACGATTCAAATACACAATCAAATGCGGCAATTTACTCAAGGCACAAGCATAATCAAACAATTGAATCATCTAAACTCTTCTAGCATACACGAGTCTCAATCATCTTGAAATTCCTCATAAATCAATCAAACTATCGTCCGATTCACGCAATTGAGTCCAATCTTCCTATCCTAAGTTTATGATTCCCTTAGCTTGAATTTGATATCTCAATTTTCTCTTCTTGAGCCCCCACAATTTTCGGCTTCAAGGGTCCAAGGCCGAATTCACCGCGCAACCTAGGAATTTCAACCAATTCGTCAATTTTCTTTATTCAATTCCTTAATTCATGAACCACAAACCTCCATAACATAGTCCTCATCATCTTAGCATGTCTTAATCACCAATTTGATACTCAAAACTAACCATCATCAGCCCCCACAGATTTGGTTTGCACAGAACCGAACTGGGTTATGTTTGGTTCTGTGTAAATAGAGTATATCTAGCCCTAAGTCTCCACCAGATCCATCATTTACTCACTGAACTACCTCCTAACATGTCTATCTAAGGGTCTAAGGGTCACACCGTGGGTTTGAAGTCGAGTCGTCGTCGAAATTCCGTCAAGAGTCGCCGGATCTTCCAAGGTCAGTACCGGCAGTTTTTTGTGCAAGGTTTACAAGACCCATTCGAGGTCAAAACTTCATCAAATCATTCTCAACTTTTTACCACAGATAGATATACATGTCTCCTAGACCTCCATAAAATTTGACCTTAAGATTCCAACATTTCGGCCTCTTAAAGGGTCAGAAACAGAACTTACCCCAGATTGGGTCAGATTCCGTCGACTCCCGGGAAAATGCTTGGCCGGAGCGCCTCGGTGGTCCAAATGGCTTGCTTCTAGTTCGAGGAGGTCGGCAAGATGTGGAGCTAGGTTGATGTGGTCGGCCGGAGTCCAGGTATGGCTGGAAGGTGGCGGCGACAGCAGCGAAGGGCGGCTCCAGAAACTGTCACCAGCGAGCAGAAGAAAGAAAGAGGAAGAAGGGGTGATGGTGAGCTTGAGGGAGGGTTATGGCCAGTTAATGAGTGACGAGAGAGAGTGAAAATTGCTATATACAAGGCTTGAGTCAAAGGGGTTGAATGGTAGGTGGCCAATAGTGGATATGACCACTCTTTAGTCTATCTTTTGACACTTGTTCTACATGTCATTCATGCTTGATCCAATGGCTACCATTTCTCCACTTTTTTGGCAGCCTTGGGGGAGGGATAAAGACCAAAATGCCCTTCCTTATTTGCATGGGTAAGGCTTAAGCTTGAGGGGCAAAATGGTAATTTCACCCCCGACAACCGGAACGCCGTTTTTCTCATTCTAATAATCTTCGATAGGGCTACGACTAATCCAATTGTAATGTTGGAATTCTTGATTTTTCATTCTCGAATTTCAAGACTTGTTTCTAAATCATTTCTCTATTTAATGCGATTTCAGCCTATCCTGAACCGACGGGTGGCTTTTGCAGATCTTACGCGTATCGACCCTGTGATTCATATCACAATTAGGGCTCGTCAATTCATGGTGACTTTGGTTGTCATGAAATTGTGAGGGTCTATCACTAGTTCCGATGGTCTCGATTGTTATTGTTCGATTTAGGAAAATTTTGCAAATTATATATTGGTTTAAGCGGCATCACTCGCGTTCCAATCATATAATGCTAGCAATATATTCCTTAATCGTTCTTAGATCGGTCTTTTATGGCTCTAAATGTCTCCTCGACAATCCTAATGGTCAAAGTGCCATTTTCTATTCGAGTTCCCTAGGTTCACGTACCTTATCTCGCATTAGCCTTTCCCTTTTGATCAGTCAACTCGAGATTGATCAGATCCGAGCGAGATATGATTGAAATACATCGTTAGATACGTTGTCATCAATAAGTTTTGAAATGATAGGAAAATCAGAATGTAGCGACTCTTCCCCCCTTACAAAAATTTCATCCTCGAAACTTACAACCTTCTAATCGTCTAGTTCTTTGGGGGTATCGGTGCCTCATTGCATCCTCATTCTTCCGGATAATTCCTTTCATGACTTGACGATCCTACTTGTCTTTCCCAACCCAAGCTATCTTTCCCTAGGACTTGTCTCCTTCAGTCCTTAATCTGAGTTGCTTCTTTTCATTCTCTTTCGGTATTCAAAACATTTGTCAGTAGTTCATCTTCGAGCATTCACATTATCTTTTTCATTTGTCCATAACCATTATTACTAAGCCCTCCCCAGAATGCACTCTTTAATGTCCATACCATTCGGCGTATCACTCTCTTCAAACTTCCTTTCATACCAATAGAGATTCAAGGGCTTTATCAACTTGCCCTCCATTAATTAAATCGAGTTATGGTCCTCTCGGTTCCTTAAACAATTACATGATTACTTCCGTAGTAATCCGTTCTCGATTCCATCCGAAAATCCCCTTAGATCAAAGTGATTCTTCAACTTTCGTGGTCATGTCCTTCTCTTTATCGATATGTCTAGTGCTCGACCATATGATAGATTAATTTCAACTTCCAATCCTTATCACCAATAGTGTATATATATATATATATATATATATATATATATATATATATATATATATCTTGGCACATCTTTGTGCCATCCCACGAAACACTATAATTTCCTTTCGAATTTCGATGAGGTCATCTCCTTAAGTTCCCCTCAATACTGGACTCGTATTTCCGCCCCTGGGGTTTCAAGGGTTTCATCCATTCTTAATACCCTTTAAGCATCGATGTTCGATCATGACAATACCTCAATTCCCCTTTGGCCTTCAGGCTAGGTATTTTCGGTGGCCGTCAATTAGTCATTTGACAAGCTTCCATTTTAGAGGTTGAATCTCTTATTGCTTGAGGGAAGATCTGTCTCTCCATTGCCAATTAAACAATGCTCAATTCTTAACTGTAAGCATCAGCTAAACAATTCACCCTTCCTTGGCGATATGAGCATCACTATAACAATATTTGGGTGATCTCTTCGTTCCACATGCCTCGCCTTCAAATCCCTTTAGGCAGTCCATACTCTCAACCTCTTTTAGTTCACATAACTTCAAGATCTTTCTTTAAACATGTTACGTTCTCATATTCACAAGCAATTTCACGCATCAACGTTACCTCTTATTTAATTTCCCCCGGGAAACTGCTACCTTATACTCTTATAGTAGGTATAGCCTTGAAACGTTCTTTCACTCAAACAACATTTCCTAACTTTATCACGAGGACACTCGCAAACCACTCCAATCATGCTCTAAGCATTCCAACTCCTATGGCCTTATCATCACGATGTATATGCAATACCCACTTCCGGTTGCCTTGTTATGCCTAAAGTTTCATTCTCGTCGCATCATTACGACCCTCATATGCGTTCCAATTTCCAACTGGAATTGTCATAAACAGCGCAGTCATTAGTTTAACTCGAGTCCTCAAAAACTCTTTTTACGTTCATTCACCCATTTGCATTACATCTCGTCCTTAATCCATTTTACCAATGGAACAGCTCTTGTGGGGAATCTTTCCACGGTTCGTCTATTGCAATTCATTAATTCTAGGAACTTTCAACTTCTAGCAACCCACATCGACTCTGGTCGATTTATCACTCATTTCACTTCTTCAAGGCTCTACAGAGATTTCATTTCTCAAAGATTTCACAACCGAGAAATCCTACCTTATCAGATCCATAGCCCGTGCTCTTCACATTCAGCATATAACAAGCATCTCCTTAGAGTCCATAGGACACTCTCAAAAGCTGTTCATGTTTCTTATGACTCCTTAAATGAGTCCAATCCTTGTCTCTCAAGACGGTAACAACCAATTCAATCATTCATTGGGCACTTAATTCGACTATTATCAATTTCTTTCTACCAAGTGTCGAACCTTCTGGCTATTCCTCGCACTTTTCACTTGAGAGTTCAGACCTTGGTTCTCTGTTGTCACGGGTCTCCTCTAGGACCGCACAACATTTTATTTATTCTTATCACTCTTTTCTCGAGAAGCATTAGCGTCTTAGTCTCTGAGTTCCATAACTCACTAGTGCGACCTTATCCCAATTCCGTTCGTTCCACTGAACGTCAACATCATCTTGGAATTCAACATTGTCTACAAGACAGTATCTCAGATTTCACTTCTAGGAATCATTCAAGTTCCGCGTCTTCTTTCTCAGTTTAGACGCTCCATCTTAATATCAAGACAGTTAGGATTTTCTCCTTCTTCCACACTAGGGTCTCTTACCATGTGAGGGAAGCTATACACTTTAGTGGCATTCTCTTATTTCAAATCCACCATGTACTTCCTATTCCATAGGATGTCGATCTTGAAATCTGTGCCAATGGCTGTGTTTTACTCCATAATGTAGATGTCACCATACTCGGCATTCTTCTCCCCATAATTTAGTCACTTCAAGTGACAATATCTGTTCGTCCTTGATTTCCACAAATTCATATTTTAGATATTCAATTCGACTTCCTCAAGTCGCCTTACGAGTACAATCTAAGCATCTTTTTTGCTTATTCACCCATTCATTAAAATCGCAAGTAACTAAGACCATCAAGTCCATTCACCTTTCTTTCAATCAATGATCATATCATGGTCCAATCGTATTTTAAGAGTGATGCCCTACCCTTTAGGGGCGATAACACATAATACCACTTCTAGTAGTCTAGATTTATGCTCAATCAATCTCATAAAATCCACAAGGTTTGACAGACTGACACATCAGTCTCATTATTATTCCCCACGATAGCAAAAGGTTAATCACCATAAGCCTTATGTCATAGTGACGACATTTCCTTACAAGCACATTCTATGTTCCATAAGCGAAGTTCTCTTTTCTCACAATCCATGAACATAAATTCTCTCTTACTTATTCCTCTCCCGATCATCCACTTCTTTCCTTGATGTCCATTACGGTTCATCAGATTCAGGAATAACAATTAGCAAAAGGCCTTCAAATCTCAATCCACTCAAAGACTTCACGTCTCGTTCAAAGGGTCCTTGACCACTTTTACCATATGCTTAAATGACCTTGAGAACTTTGTCTCACACTGGTCGATCGTCCTTGGATCCTTGCAAAACTATCAGGATCCCAACAACCTTTGCTTTCGAGCAATCCCAGAAGGATACTTTCCGTTGAACAACTCAACAGGAGTAGTCCAGGCAGATATCGTGCCCTTGAGGAAACCCTTCCTCTGGTGACCTTCCACCAATTATTAACAGCCTCTTAAGGCTAAAACTGTCAGGGTCACTTTCTTTCCTTAGTGTACCCAAACCTCTAGGGTTTCCTTACCAAGATCCCTAATCTAGAGGGAGACAACTTCAAATCTCATCCATCCTTCAAACTTGGTCAATCTCAACCTTATACATAGTTTTACAAGCTTTTCCAAATTCTCGTGGTTCTTTCCACGCATTCAATTTAGAAAGGATTAACTCGGAGTCACCTCTCTCGTGACTTCTATCACTTTAACTCATCAGCACTAGCTTCGATCGTCTCAGCGACTTGGGTATAATGACAGCTCCTTCTCGAGTCTATCTACTCATCCACTTTCTCATTTCCATTCAAAGTTTCCACGATCCATTCAGCTCTTGGGTCTCGTACGATTAACAGATCGAGCCATATTCTCTTGTGGTACTCATACTCCAATCTTCCATCTTTACTCAATTCTCATGATCCATATTAGTTCTTAGATCTTTCATACCATGTATACTCGAGCCCAATGCTCGTCTACGACCATACCTTGGTTGTTCAACCTTATTAGGTTATCATGTCACTTGAACCACTATGATTCCCTCCATGAATCAAAAACTCAAGTCATATACTCAAGTCTAGCAGTCTCAAGCTGCTCATCTCATCATTCATCATTATCAATCTTACAGTGGTTCCCAAACAACTCTTAACTAGTTGTCCATTACCCAAAGATTCCAGATTCTCATCAATCAATTACTATTCAACAGGCCAGCCTCAATAAGACAACTTCTCAATCTTTAGCCAATTACTAGGCAAGCCTCGACTAGGCTAAAACTCAATTAGGTTAACACCAATCAAGTACTCAAGGCATCAATTCAATGAGTCAATCGATCATGCTATAAGTCAAAGGCATCTGCCACTCTGTCACAAACACGACATGCTTTCTCATTCTCAACAGACATCAATTCAATGGGTATAAACCCCACATGTTGTCTACTCTCCCAGTTAGACCTTGGCCAAGCCAATCACATGATTACAAAACATGCCCAACAGGCCAATCATAAACATCACTTTTCCTTTCAAACGGCATCTACCGCCAAGCACAAAGCTTTTAATTATGCCAATCACAAGCATCATTTCACATGTCATGCCACTTTTGAACATCTTCTTCGAGGATCAATCTTGTGTCATACATCTCTTAACCACAATTGGACTCAACCTGATACCTAGACTTTCCCTTTTAAGTTATGACTTAGGCCATTCTTGCCTCTTGCCATCTTAGAAGCCTGCCAGGAGCCGCTCCCTATCCGGACCTCTGTCCCAGCGATCACTCCCCGCCCTCATCAAACCTGGCCGTTACAGGCTGTCCCAAGTCATACATCTACGGAGAAAGCCCCGTTCTACATGTCCCATACCATGTTTCATTACAGTTTATAGGTATCCTATCAACTTGTCCCATACCAAGCGATAGTTTATTAAGTCCAACAGCGATAAGTTCATGCATGCACCCTCATCAACTTGCATTTTATAACCACAAACACGCGCACAGCGTGACTGTCCTCACCACTTGTCATGTCAAAATCGCCTTCAGATCAATTCCTATCTATTAAAGAGTTCTAATTCCACCAATGACCGGCACATTTCACAGATCAATGGCCTATATTCAACCATGTACCTCAAGTGGAGTCGCTAATTAAATCAAATCCATAAGCATTCTATCACGTCTGGCTTTTAATCCATATATTCCTCTTCCGCTCCTTTGTGTGCATCTCATCTCATATCATCCAAGACTGTCAATAGCAATCGATAACTAAATCATCAAGATATCACACAATTCAAGCCTGAATTCACTAGCATCGGTCGCCTCTTTATAACTCGTACTCCTCAAGTTGGGTCATTGACAAATCAAGATCACAATCATACACTTCAATTGACCCTTCATTCATAAGTTATTCTCTAGCAACCCCAAATCCAAGCTTATGACTCCTCAATTTCTATTCACTTCCTTGTGAGCCTTATTCATAATATCACTCAAGATCATCCCTTAAATCAGCACTAGGGCCATTAGAATACTACACAAGTTCAAGCCTATAGTCCTCAAGATTCAACAATCCATGCTTATCCCTCAAGGTCTCACTACCTAATTATCCTCAAGTCATCGCTCATTATCACTCTAAGTCTTAATCAGATTGGATCGAGCTAACTTCGCTCTGATAACAAACAAACGGGGATGTCACGCCCCGAATCCGGCGAGCGCACAAACATCCCACCAGGCCGTTCCTTTATGAAAGTTTTCTAGGATCTTTTGGCCCACAATACAAATAATCCAATTACAAGCGGAAGCTTTAGTCATCTCCACTCCATTCAATAAAACAAATGACCAGGGACAAATAATAGTGGTTCCATTTTACAATCGCAAAATGAAATACAATCCCTAAGTTCATAGAATATCTTGTACTCATTCACTATTTACTCCCACGAATGCCAATCGTTGAACTTACTGATGCTCCATCGCTTGAAACTTGAAGAAAATGTTAATCCCCAACGGGGTGAGATACACATCTCAGTAAGGTGGGTCCTAAACCTAGGTTAGGCCGACCGTCCACTTAGGTAGTCGTCTACCCTAAAATTTCAAACTCATAATCACACAGGCGCATACAAATAAAGATGAAGACACACAGATGACAGACATGCAGCTATGACATCATATTACACTCAGATGATCATGCACACCTCGTCCTGCCACTTCACCTCAACCATCTCCTTCTGCCTGCCTCATTTTTATGCCCGCGATTAGATCGTATCAGGCTCGGTCCGCGTAAACGCATCAGACCGTCATTGACAACCCGCGTAAACGCATCGGGTTTTAATGATTCTTTAGTCCAATAGCGGCACCTAATATCTCCATCCCACGATTAGATCGTATCAAGACCGTGGCCATCTCAACCCCACGATTAGATCGCATCAGAGGGCCAAACAATCTCTACCCCGCGCCTCAGCACCTCAGGGTATCAACCACATCACCCCGCGTCTCATACGCATCAGGGTTTCACCTCGCCTCCGCCATGCCACAATCACAACTCATGCACACAAGGTCAAGTGCAACTCATGCATTAACAATGCATCCATGGCATGCAAAGCGATTCAAATGCACAATCAAATATGGCAATTTACTCAGGGCACAAGCATAATCAAATAATTGAATCATCTAAACTCTTCTAGCATATACGAGTCTCAATCATCTTGAAATCCCTCACAAATCAATTAAACTATCGTCCGACTCACGCAATTGAGTCCAATCTTCCTATCCCAAGTTTAGGATTCCCTTACCTTGAATTTGATATCACAATTTTCTCTTCTTGAGCCCCCACAATTTTCGGCTTCAAGGGTCCAAGGCCGAATTCACCGCGCAACCTAGGAATTTCAACCAATTCGTTAATTTCTTTTGTCCAATTCCTCAATCCATGAATCACAAACCTCCATAACATAGTCCTCATCATCTTAACATGTCTTAATTACCAATTTGAGGCTCAAAACCAACCATCATCATCCCCCACAGATTCGATTTGTACAGAACTGAACCGGGTTATGTTCGGTTCTGTGTAAACCGAGTATATCCAGCCCTAAATCTCCACCAAATCCATCATTTACTCACTAACCTACCTCTTAACATGTCTATCTAAGGGTCTCGCCGTGGGTTTGAAGTCGAGTCGTCCCCGAAATTCCGTCAAGAGTCGCCGGATCTTCCAAGGTCAGTACTGGCAGTTTTCTGTGCAAGGTTTACAAGACCCATTCGAGATCAAAACTTCATCAAATCATTATCAAATTTTTACCACAGATAGATATACATGTCTCCTAGACCTCCATAAAATTTGACCTCAAGATTCCAACATTTGTGCCTCTTAAAGGTCAGAAATAGAACCTACCTTAGATTGGGTCAGATTCCGTCGACTCCCGGGAAAAAGCTTGGTCGAAGCTCCTCGGTGGTCCAAATAGCTTGCTTCCAGTTCGAGGAAGTTGGCAAGACGTGGAGCTAGGTTGGTGTGGTCGGCCCGAGTTCAAGTGTGGCCAGAAGGTGGCGGCAAGGGCGGCTCCAGAAACTGTCGCCGGCGAGCAGAAGAAATGAAGAGGAAGAAGGGGTGATCGTGAGCTTGAGGGAGGGTTATGGCTGGTCAAGGAGTGAGGAGAGAGTGAAAATTGCTATATACAAGGTTTGAGTCAAAGGGGTTGAATGGTAGGTGGCCAATAGTGGATATGACCACTTTTTAGTCCATCTTTTGACACTTGTCCTACATGTCATTCATGCTTGATCCTATGGCCATCATTTCTCCATCTTTTAGGCAGCCTTTTGGGAGGGATAAAGACCAAAATGTCCTTCCTTATTTACATGGGCAATGCTTAAGCTTGAGGGGCAAAATGGTAATTTCACCCTCGACGTCCGGAACGCCGTTTTTCTCGTTCTAATAATCTTCGATAGGGCGACGACCAATCCAATTGTAATGTTGAAATTCTTGATTCTCCATTCTCGAATTTCAAGACTTGTTTCTGAATCATTCTCTATTCAATGCGATTTCAGCCGATCACAAACCAACGGTTGGTTTTTGCAGACCTTATGCATATCGATCCTATGATTCATATCACAATTAGGGCTCGTCAATTCATGACAACTTTGATTGTCATGAAATTGTAAAGGTATATTACTAGTTCCGATGGTCTCGATCGTCACTGTTCCATTTATAAAAATTTTGCAAATTATATATTTGTTTAAGCGGCATCACCCGCGCCCCAATCATATAATGCTAGCAATGTATTCCTTAATCATTCTTAGATCGGCATTTTATGGCTCTAAATGTCCCCTCGACAATTCTTTTGGTTAAAGCGCCATTTTCTATTCGAGTTCCCTAGGTCCACGTACCTTATCCCGCATTAGCCTTTCCCTTTTGGTCAGTCAACTCGAGATTGATCAGATCCGAGCGATACATGACTGAAATACATCGTTAGATACGTTGTCATCAATGAGTCTTGAAATGACAGGAAAATCAGAATGTCACATATACTTCATCATCTTCTATCAATTCTTCATTTTTTTTTCTCTTTTTCTTGGCTTGAAGCTAATTTCAATTCTAAAAGTATCCTTATGCTTCTGAAGTGGCGGTGGATATTTGGAAATCCTTCTAATTAATTTAAGGATTCATTCTAGTATATAATTATGGCAAATATTGAAAAGCCCAAATCTTGCATCTTGGAAGTGAGTGGAAATAATTATCTATCATGGTGCCTTGAAAAGAAAATGCGCCTCCAAGTTGCTAATGCAATTACAGAAGACAGAACCTCAAATGCAAAAGATAAAGCAAATGCATTGATTTTTATCCGTCGTCATTTGCATGAGAGCTTGCAGACTCAATATTTATCCATTCGAAATCCTTAGACCCTGTGGAAGAGGTTGAAGGATAGGTATGACCATACCAAGACTGTTATCCTCCCTCCAGCACAATATGACTGGCAGAATCTCAAACTACAAGATTTTAAATCAGTGTCTGACTATAACTCTGCTTTATTTGATATTGTTTCTTGGCTTGAGTTATGCGGTGTTGGGCTTATTGATGCGAAACTATTAGAGAAAGCTTTCTCCACCTTCCATGCTTCGAATATTGTATTGCAACAGCAATGCCGATGACGTCAAATTGCTACATACGCTAAATTAATTGCTTCTAGCTGCTGAGCCAACTAATGAATTGCTGCTCAAAAATTGTGATCTTAGACCAGCTGGCTCAAAAGCATTGCCTAAAGTACGTGCTAACTTTGATAAAAATACTGATCATTTTAAGGGCTATAGGGACATGCAACAACATAGTCTTTGAAGGGGTGGCAGGAAATTTAACCGCCCTCAAAAATCAAACTGTGACATTCTGATTTTTTCTGTTATTTCGAGACTTATCAATGAAGATATATCTATCGATGTGTTTCAGTCGTATCTCTCTCAAATCTGATCAATCTTGAGTTAACTGACCAAAGGAAAAAGGCTAACACGAGATAAGGTACGTGGATCTAGGGAATTCAAATAGAAAATGACACTTTAACCATAAGGATTACCGAGAGAGTATTTAGAACCATTAAAGGCCGATCTAAGAACGATTGAGGAATTTATTGCTAGCGTTATACGATTGGAGCGCGGGTGATGCCGCTTAACCAATATATAATTTGCAAAATTTTCTCAATCGAACGATGAAGATCGTGATCTTCAGAGCTAGTAATAGACCCTCGCAATTACATGACAACCAAAGTCGCCAAGAACTGACGAACCCTAAGTGTGATGAGAGTCACAGAGTCGATACTCGTAACGTCTGCAAAAGCCGCCCGTTATTTCGGGGTTGTATGAAATTACATCTGATAGAGAAATAACCCAAGGACGAGTCTTGAAATTGGAAAATGAAAAATGAAGAATTCCAACATTCTAATTGAATTGGACGTTGCCTCATCGAAGGAAATTTGAGTTGGAAAAACGACGTTCCAGATGATGAGAGCAAAATTACTATTTTGCCCCTCAAGATTTGGCTTTGTCTTAATAATTGAAGAAGGACATTTTGGTCATTGTCCATCCCCCAAGGCTGCCAAAAATGTGAGGAGATAGTGGCAATTGGATAACCAAGATTCATTGACAAGAAAGTGTCTTCATGAGGATAATTAGCATTGATCAGTAACCTTTTTACCTACCATTTTTTGTGATTGACCATCCAAAATTAAGGTAAAGCCTCATTCTCCCCTTGCTCAGCCGAAACCTCACCCTCCCTCTTCCTTCCTTCCTTCTTCTTCTTCTTCCTCTTTTCTTCTTCACCGAAACCACCCTGCATGACCAGCCGCTGCCGCCCGTTTCGCACCGCATGACCGCCGCCTCCAATGACTCGCCGACCTCGCGTCGTCCACCAACCGAAGCCCCAACCTCTTCCCGACAACCTCCAGGTGGTAGCTCGGCCGTTGGACACCGAAGGAGTCCCGACCAGCTTCTTTTCCAAAAGTGGACAGATTCGGACACAACTGGGATTAAGTCTTCGTTTGGTCTCTTTAAGACTTCGTTTTGCCCCAAATTTTCGGTGAGACCTTGTAGACTTAATGTACACTTGTATACTGAGCTGAGGTAACAAGTTTGGTGAAGTTTTGATGGAGTTTTGATATTGAAATGGCGTTGTTTCCATTGAGCAGATTCTGACCGGAGGTGGACTGAAGGGAACCCGGGCCATTCGAGAACTTTCAGACGTCGACTCGCCCTAAAATATTCGGTGAGGCTCTCTTAGACCTAGAACAATAAGTTAGCATGTAGATTACGTGATAAATTAAGGTTTAAAGTTAAATTAAGGGCTGATTAAGGGAGGATAAGGCAGAACCGAAAGTTACCCTATTTCGGGTGGTGCAAACCGAACTCTTAAGGGCTGTTTGGGGTGTCGCCTTGCCTTAATTTCATCGTTGAGACATGTTAGGACATTAATTGAGATATTATTGAGGTGTATACCCCGTGGTTTGGCGAATTGGAAGAGAAAAATTAATGAATTGGATGAATTCCTCTAGGTGTGTGGCTGCCTTGTTTTTGGACCCCTAAAACCGAATCCTTGGTGTGCTTCTGGGAGGAATTTTGTTGATTAAAACCTAAGTTAAGGAATCCCTAAACCTTGGTTAGGAGGATATGCCTCTACTGGATGAATTGAGTTCGAATTGGATGAATTTTCGTGAGAATATTGTGTGATTGTTCAATGTTGATCATTGTGGTTGGTGTAATACATAGATGTTTACTTAATGCATATACTTGTGTTGGATACCATCTTGTGGGTGATGAATCTTATTGAACCGCATACTATAGATTCTTAACTCGTTGAATAAGCTTGTACTCGATCATGAAGTCTTGAAGTGAATGGGAATCTGGCACGCTTAACTTCTTGTACCCAATGCGTTAAGACGCGGTGTTGCATTAGCTAATATCCTGAGGCGTTGAGACACGGGATAGGCATATATGTGTCGACACAATCCTTGAATGACATTGAAAACCTGAGGCGTTTAACGCGGGTTTATGTTTTTAATGGTCTGAGGCATGAGACGCGAACCAAGTCTGAGGCGTTTTGACGTGGACATGGATAATGAGTCAAATCATGGTGGTGGAATGTATAATTTGATTTTATATCTCCAGGCCTGACTTGAGTGGTAAATTATGATGATATATCTGGATGATTAGCTACCACTTGTCTCCTTATAATTCATTATGATGATTGTTTACCTTATATTGCTTGACGTGCCTTTGCTCTTGTTTGCTTTTATGTCTGGGTGTACTATCAGCCTAACCTAGAGTTAGGACTCAGCTTACTGAGATGTAAATCTTATCCCATCGTGGGACTTTACTTTTTTAGATCCCAAGCCTTTAAAGATGCTTCCAACTCGCCTAGGCGATCCTAAAGAGATGACTGCCTATTTTGATGAGTTCCCTGACGGTCGAGGTACCATTTACGTTAGGAAATGTACAGTTGTTTGGGTCAACGAGGGAGATAAGGATTGAAAATCACATAGATTCGAGGCCTGGTTCCGTAGAGTCGGTAAGGTCACGATAGGTCCTTTGAAGTCCACAGAATTGCCTCGTGAAGTCGTACCTAGCTGGTGTCACCCTATCCAAGATGAGGTAGAAGTGGAAGTATCTATAGTAGGATCAAGGAATGGGCCGGAGAAAACCCTACTCTGGAGGACGTTGACGAGGTAATAGAGATCTCTGCTTCTGAGGATGAGTTGGAGGATGTCATGGTGGACGATTCGATGGATGTGCGTTCCGAGACCTTCTCGGATTATGATCTAGACCAAGACGAGGATGAGACAGACGGAGCTAGTGGTTTGACTTAGGGGTTTCCTGACCTTACTAGGCAGTCTTTTGGTGGCGACCCTAGACGACTTGTTAGCTTTTGGGGTCCTAGGCTTTTGTTGTTTTTCTTTGTTGATACCCAGTCGTCCCGACCCGTCTGCGGGAGTAGTTGATCTGCATCTTTTGTATAAACCCTTGATTGTGTTATGTATGTATATATATGTTCTCCTTATTCCAGGCTTCCTTGCACATACTTTTTAGGAGGTGTTCATTCTTTTCACTTCCGCATGCACATTTTCACTTTACGTGTACGCGTGAACCGTATCTTGGTACTTGAGCGATTAAGAATGGGATGTTACGATCGCACAATAAGGCTCGAGGCGTGATACTAACTTTGGGCCGAATTATGACAAAGAAAAAAAGCCAAAGAAGGTGATTAATGAAAGTATTTGCCATTGTTGTGGCATGACTAGGCACTGATTGTGTCGTAATATGACAAAAAATAAATCCTAATTACTAACTGTAGATAGTGATAAGAAGGGGTTGAACCACAGGGAAAAGTAAGGACGAATTTGAGTTTTTTTTTTTATTACTAAGTTATTTAGTCTAATGCTAGAATTCAGTTAATTAAAGTAAAGTGTAAACAATCACGACAAAACTATCGCCTTTTTGAGTCTCGAATCCACGAGTTCTTATTTGATTAGCCTTTTTGTTTGCACTATCAAACCTAACAAGCTACAAGCTTGCTATGTCACGAAGGTAATTCACAACCTAACCTTGTTATAACCTATATTGTCGATCACTATCGTCTTTCGCTTTCCAAGCTTAGCACACATAGTTCGATCAGATATAGATTATCATCAGCCTTGATAATAAATTACAATTAAAACTATTACTTGAGTATGAAATTAGAATCACAGAAACTAAAATCATAAACTTGATTTAACAATAAAATTATTGAATAGAATAAATGAAAACGTAGTCTCTCCCAAACAATCAAGTGCAATACCAAAAACTAAATAGAAAGTTTAGAATCCAAATAAGAAGTATCGTTTTATCTATACTCAAAGACGACAGAATAAATTTAGCTACTCATAGAGACGTATTACAGAGAAGAAATTGAAAAAGAACTCGGAGAAGAAGCCATAGCCGAGGGAAATTCTTTGCATGTTGCTTCCTTCTGCTTTCCAATGGTTTTTCCTCTTTTCTTTTTCTCTTCACGTTCCCTTTTTCACGTTCATCGTCTTCTCTTTTTCGTTGAAATCTGATGTTGTCTCCTCCTTTCCAAAAGTTCCAGTAGTCTCCTTTGTTATCTTTAAAGATATCCTCTCATTTTCCTTTTTGATTTTGGAACATGCAATATATCAATCAAGAGTTTATGGAAATTCCAACCAGTTAAAGATAAGATTTTGCTTAAAATTCATTAAAGATCTCAAATTTTAGAAGATATCATGTTTAACCAAATCTCTGCAGCTAGAGAATATTTGAAACTTGGTCTCTCATAACACTCATCCGATAATCAAAATATATGACAAATGAACTAATTTAATTAATAATATTAATTTGAAATCCATAAATTAGATACACTTTTTACACATAAAATATAGACCGATCATGCATTGGTTACATACTTATTGTACACCAAAGCATTTTGTTGATCTATACCAGGCATCTTTAAAAAATATGAACTAGCATGGAGAATCTCATGCCATTGAAATTAATCCTACTGCCATAACCACAGTTAAGGCCAACAATATTTCTTTTGGCGAGACTCCTCTTGCTCTTGAAGTAGCAAATGATCTTTGGATGCTCTGATTTCTTTGAGGACTTCTGATTGCTTTGATGAAGCATCAGATTGGTGGATGACAACTTAGTCTACGAATTTTATGATTATAATATTTTCTTTTCAAGTTGTTTTTTTAAATGTATTGCCCACGTATGATAACACTTTTGAATCAGAATTTTTATTTTAGAAGTGATTCTAGAGTAGAAATATATTTGATAATCCAATTTCGGGAGCAGAAATCCGTTTGATTCGTAACGGTAAATTTCTACTTCCGAAACTGCATTTTTCTTAAGAAGTT
Organism: Rhodomyrtus tomentosa; assembly: GCA_028455895.1. NCBI lineage: Eukaryota > Viridiplantae > Streptophyta > Magnoliopsida > Myrtales > Myrtaceae > Rhodomyrtus > Rhodomyrtus tomentosa. The sequence continues at coordinate 29,278,738 of JAPCWY010000007.1, forward strand.
ATCTTTTGAGGAATTTTGAGAAGTAAAAAAGACTAGCTTCTCAATTAGAAGCCATTCTGTGGGAAGCCAAGGTCTGTTTTCTTATGTGGTATCTTCTGTCTCTCTCTCATCCTCACTCTCTCCCACCACCTCCTCCTTCTCTTCTCCGCCGCCGCCTCTCCCCTCGCCTCCTCCGGCGGCGGCGCCGAAAAAAACGATAGCCCGTCGGCTTACGAGGTCCTCGAGGGATACAACTTCCCGGAGGGCATCCTCCCCAAGGGCGTGACCGGCTACGAGCTCGACCGCTCCACGGGAGGGTTCCGCGCCTACTTGGGCGGTTCCTGCAGCTTCTCCCTCCAAGGGTCGTACCAGCTCCGGTACAAGCCCACGATCAGCGGGTACATATCACGGAACAAGCTCACAAACCTTAGCGGGGTCAGCGTCAAGGTGCTCTTCCTCTGGCTCAACATCGTCGAGGTCGAGAGGGTCGGGGACGAGCTCGAGTTCTCGGTCGGCTTCGTCTCGGCTTCCTTCACCATCGACAACTTCTTCGAGTCCCCCCAGTGCGGGTGTAGGTTCGATAGAGTCGGCGGAGGCGCGAGGAAGATCAGGATGAAGACTCTGGCTGTTTCGATTTAGGTGCCTTGCTCGGTAGGTGGAGATCGATCATTCTGTTTCTCTTTCGTTCCTTTTTTTCCCCTTTTCTGGATGGGGTGATGAAACGTGTAGATCGCAAACTGAATTCAAATTGCTTTTACTGGCCGGTTGTGCTATTTCACTGATATTCAAGTCGTGCTATTTCCATATCAAAGGAGGACTTGATTAGAAATGAGGTCTATGATTATCTCTCGACAAGACTGGCCAGCCGTCCAAGAATGATTAGAGAGTTTGCAGAAGCTGTTTTTGGAATCGAAGCTGAAGATCTTCTTAAGAAGATGATTCCTGTTGTTCTGCCTAAGCTTGTGGTATCTCAGGATAACGATGATAACGCACTTGACACCTTACATGAGTTTGCTTTTCTGTGCTTAACTATCATATTTAGGATATTCCTCAATTTATTGTTAATACTAATTTCTCATTGCAGGTGACTACAAGTATCTTAGGTCTGGATTTACTTCTTGATCAGCCATAGAAATAAGATTGCACAGTGTTGTTTTGAGTGTAATTGGTCGCTGAGAACCCGTCTTTGCGTGGATCCTTCCATGTCAAGTAGCCCGACAAAGATAACAACATGGTATCTGAATTTGGTTATAAATTGCGGTACTAGGAGAGAGTTTGGCCCTGCTGCTTCAAAGGAGTAGATCTGTTGTCTGCCGTTACTCTTTGCAAAAAGAGTAACGGCAGACAATTGACACACGTTTTTAGACCCCACCCCCCCCCCCCAAAAAAAAAAAAAAATAAATGGACAAAAGTTCTCCCGTATTGAACAGTGCTTTGGTATAGAAGGCGTGAATTGCACAGATTGAAATTATCTACTCTGCTTTTGAGCTCTTACAAGATAATGTCATTGCATTTCTGGCAAACAGATCAATGCAAAAGTATAATGCATTTCTCTTGGCACTGATATTTCCTGCAAATGGAGCTTGTCCTTTGTGTAGGTTGCTGTATTGTCGGAATTGACTGGGTCCGGTAAAGCATCGGATAACTTGTTGATGGTGTACTTCCCCTTCTTGGGACTCAGTTTGCTGGCCTTTCTGCGGGGTCTGCTGCCATGTTCTACCGAGACTACATTGTCCATCAGCAAGAGACAAGCATTGACAAGGAAAAAGAGGGCTTCAGTTACAACACTGCTGTGGATGTCCTGCGCTTTCTAACCAAGTCCAACTCCAAATCCAATTCCTTTCTTTTCAGTGATATCAGATTGAAAATGTCGCAGAGTTAGGAAATTTTCTGAACCTGGGGCTGCCTTTTATGAGATTTCCAACTGAAAGCCATCGTGCGTAGGATCTTAACTCATCATCTCGGAAGAACTAAGTTAGTTTTGGCAGCACTTTTTGGTTCCCTCACCTGAAATAACTTTTAGTGTACCAAGATTGCTTGTGCCAGTGGCAGAAGCTGCAATTGCTTATGCTGCTTATGAGTTGATTGGCGTACAATATGTCATTGATTTGCTGTCAATTTCTCAATCTACAACGGTTTAAATTTGTTATTGATTGATTTCTCTCCAGACTCTGAATCTCTTGTTCATTGCTTGGAAATCTGGAGTTATCAGGAATTGCTCTCTTGAAGTGAAATTACGGCTATACTGCAGATTCGTTACAAACCTCGAAACCTGTGTGGCCGTTGTTAAACAAGAGGTTTGCCAAAACGGGAAGATCACAACCTTTGACGAGATTTGGTGTCCTCCCCAAGTGATTTCTGCAGTCAAGTCATCATCCTTTCTCTCTGTTATTATTCAGTTAACTTTATGCATCTCAGAGTATTGCAGTAGCAGAAATTCACGCAACTTCTATCTTGGTCAATTCGAGAAATTTGTACTCTAATGACCCAATTGATTAAGGTTATTGTCATTTTTTAAACAAAAAGGAATGTCAAGAACATGCTCATTTTTTAAATAAAAGGGAATGCCAACAATTGGGGTGGCGTTGACCAAATCCACGTGAGCATTTTTTGGTAAAAAAAAAAAAAAAGGTTTAGGAATAAATAGGTAAAATTAAAAGGTTTAGGATTGAATCGACAAAATATGAAAATATTTAGAATAGAATCGGGAAAATAAAAAGGTTTAAGACTGACCAAATCCACTTGAGCATTTTTTGTAAATAATGTTTCGGAAGTGAAAATTTATAAAAATTACCAAACGAATTTGTATTTCAGAAGCAAAAATTTCATCTAGTTATCAAATGCCTTTTTCTGACCAGAAATCACTTTCTGAAATAAAAGCTATATTTTAACTTTTGCTTCTGACATAGAAATAGAAAAAGCAACTTCTACTTTAGAAATGATTTCTGAAGCAGAAGTGTTACCATGCGCGCCCTAACATGATTATGTAATGAAATGCTTATGAAGCTTATATAATATTTAATATTTTGAAATTTTATTTGATCCTATAATTAATATGCAAATTCTATGATACTTGACACCTAAAGTTGTCAATATAAGTGCCAATGAAAAATATCGAGAAAAAGGAAGATGTTTGTTTACTTGATAGTGCGTCAGTACATACCATATTTTGCAATAGACAATTTTTCTCGAGTATGACATTGCGTAAGGCACATGTCCATACAATATTAGGTCCTGTTCAGATTATTGATGGTTTTGGGAATGCCACAATTGTTTTGCCAAATGGTACCATCCTGTATGTTGAGGATGCGTTTATAAGAATTGGATAAAAAAGGAATCTGTCTAGCATTAAAGATGTACACCATAATATGTAGCATATTGAGACTGTTCATGAGCAAAATAAGAAATATATTGGCATCATCTCTTATAAGATGGGCTTGAAGACCATCCACGAGAAGCTAGAAGCTTCTTCTATGGTTTGTATTGTGTCATGATTAAGGCCGTTGAAACCTACGCTATCATGTCTTAGAAATTGGTAAATCTTGATCAATTTGGACTGTGGCCTGATTGCCTTGGTCATCCTGACGCTTTATTGATGTGTAGAATTATTCAGAACACAAAAGGACACCCTTTAAAGGATATAAATGTATTGTTGTCCAAAGCTTATAATTGTGAAGCATGTTCACAAGGAAAACTCATTACCAAACCTTCAATAACAAAGGTTCATCTTGAATCCTCTTTATTCCTGCAAAGAATTCAGGGTGATATATGTGGACCAATACAACCACCAAGTGGACCGTTTCGATATTTTATGGTACTAGTGGACGCATCTTGTAGATGGTCCCATGTGTGCAATTATCTACGCACAATGTCGCCTTTGCACGTTTACTTTCGTAGAATATAAAGCTCCAAGCACAATTCCCTGATTATCCAATTAAAAGCATAATGATGGATAATACTGGTGAATTTACATCAAAAAGTTTTTATGGGTATTGTGCTTCACTCGAAATCGAGGTTGAGCACCCAATCGCATATGTTCATACTCAAAATGGATTGGCAGAATCCTTGATTAAACGTATATAAATCATTGCCCGCACTTTATTATTGAGAACAAATCTCAACGACACAACATGGGGTCATGCAGTTTTACATGCGGCAGTCATAATCAGATTGCGCCTCATTGCTAGTCTCTTACAATCTCCCCTTCAAATAGTTCTTGGTTATGAACCTGATATTTCACATTTACGCACCTCTGATTATGAAGTACAATTGCTTGTAGCACCGCCAAAAAGAACAAAAATGGGTCCTCAACGTCATTTGAGCATTTATGTTGGGTTTAATTCACTGTCCATCATTAGGTTCTTGGAACCAACTACTGGTGATTTTTTTACAGCCAGATTTGCAAATTGTCATTTCGATGAGACAGCTTTTCCATCAATTGGGATATTTATAACTTCCTTGGATGCAAAGCAGAAACCAATTAAGGTTATCTCCTAGAATGAAAAGAATTTATCTCAATTACACCTAAGAACTCCTGAGTGTGAAAATAAGGTGCAACACATAATCCATTTATAGGCCATGGCCAATAGACTTCTTGACGCTTTTAATGATGCTGCTAAGGTAACAAAGTCTCATATTCCAGCTGCAAATGCTCCAACTAGGATAGCTGTTCCCGAAGAACAAGCTAAAATGGATCAAAATCTGCCACACTTGAAGTGTGGTAGATCGATACGATCAAAAGATTTTGTTTCTCGAAAATGAAGGGGAAAGAATCAAGAGTTTGCTCCAGAAGAGCCTAGTATTCTGTTTGCTCCCCAAGAGCTTATTGTCCCCAAAGAGACACGAACCCATGAAAAGATCACCAATCCTAGGAATACTGAGAATTCCATTACTTATTGTAATGAGATTTGGGATCGGAATGAAATCATCATTGATGATGTTTTTGCATTCTCAGTTGCTTATAAAATTATGAATGATGATTGCGAGCCACAATCTATTATTGAATATCGTCAAAGGCCATATTGGCCTAAGTGAGATGAAGCAATTAAAGCTGAATTAGCTTCCCTAGCTAAACGAGATGTTTTTGGACCCGTAACTAGAATCCCCGATAATATAAAGCCCATTGGATATAAATGTGCATTTGTCCAAAAACGAAATGATAAAAACGAGATTGTCAGGTATAGAGCTCGACTCATTGCCCAAGGATTCTCCTAGCAACCTGGGATCTACGTAGCACCGATACGACATGGGACACAGAACACGTTACAGCACGACACGCCGATACGGCAGTTCTAAAAAAAAAGAGAATTTCGACACGTCGGGACACGATATATATTAAATGTGTGTGTGTGTGTGTGTATAAATGATCATTTTTATAAACTTCAGACATCACTATGTCTAAATGTCATAACTATTTCATATTTGACATATATATATATATATATATATGATTGTTTTGCATATTTTAAAAAAATAATTTTTTACCGGCCAGACATGTCTGAATGTGTCTCGAATGAGTCGGAACGTGTCTCGGACGTGTCGAGCCGACCATGCCGGACAGACTGACCTTTTTTTTTGGCCATCCGGACATGCGGTCCCTCGTGTCTGACACGTAAAATTTCTCTAGGTAGGCGTGTCCGTGCTACATAGCTTGTGATTGATTATGATGAGACACATTTACCTGGGATGGATATGATTAAATTTTGTTTTCTAATTAGCTTAGTAGTCTCTGAAAGATTGAAAATGCGTGTTATGGATGTTGTGACGCATATCTATATGGCTCATTAGACTCTAATATTTATATGAAAATTCCCAAGAGATTCAAAATGCCTGATGCATGCACTCCCCCAACTTATTCTCAATAAAGTTGCAAAGATCTTTGTACCAGTCAAAGCAATTTGGTCGCATGTGGCATCAACGCCTAAATGAATACCTAATTAAGGAAGGGTACAAGACAGATCCTATCTGCCCATGCGTGTTTATTAAAAAATTAAAAATCGAATTTGCTATCGTAGCAGTTTATGTCGACAATATGAATTTAATTAGAATTCCAGAGGAGTTATCTAAAACTGCTGAGTATTTGAAAAAGGAGTTTGAAGTTAAGGATTTAGGTAAAACCAAATTTTGTCTTGGTCTAGAGCTTGAGCACAAAGCAAATGGAATAATTGGCAATCAATCAGCATACATTGAAAAATTACTTAAACTATTTAACATGGACAAGGCTCATCCATTGAGCACCCCTATGGTTGCAAGGTCTTTAGATCCCCAAAAGGATCCGTTCCGTCCAAGAGAATATGATGAAGAGATACTTGGTCCCGAGGTACCATATCTCAATGCAATTGGGGCTTTAATGTACTTTTACGGTAAATTTATTGGCATGTTTTAGTTCTGGCCAATTCGAAAACACTGGAATGGAGTTGAACATATTTTTCATTTTCTCCAAGGAACCATGTTTTTGGGATTATTTTATTCACAAGATTCCACTACCTCTGGTTTAGTTGGATATGCTGATGTTGGATATAGATCTGATCCATATAAAGCTTGATCTCAAATCGGTTATTTATTTTGTTATAACGGCATTGCCATTTCTTGGCGTTCTATGAAGCAATTAGCAGTAGCTACATCTTCTAACCACTCTGAGATTATTGCTTTATATGAAGCTGGAAGAGTGTGTTTGGTTAAGATCCGTTATAATGCATATTTACAATTCTTGTTGCTTAATACCGCTTACAAATTCTCCCACTATAATTATGAAGATAATGCTGCTTATGTTGCACAAGTTAGAGGAAGATACATCAAAGGAGATAGGACCAAGCATATCTCGTCGAAATTTTTCTATACTCATGAACTCCAAGAAAGCCGACAAATCGATGTTAAACAGATTCAATCCATAAATAATCTTGCAGATCTTTTTACCAAATCATTCCCAACATCAACTTTTGAGAAATTAGTTTATTGTATTGGTATGCGGCAAGTTCGTAAGATGCAAGATTGAATAGCCCTAGGAGTGGCTATATGGCTCAATTGAGGAGGAGATATTATGAATTATGCATTGCACTCTTTTTTCCTTTTGACCGATTTTTTCTCACCGGGTTTTTCCGGCTTAAAGTTTTTAACGAGGTAATTGATGCATCCGTAAAAGGGAGAGATCATAAAATTTGTGCTATATACTCTTTTTCCCTTTTGTCGGGTTTTTGTCCCATTGGGTTTTTTTGACTTAAGGTTTTTAATGAGACAGTATCATTCAATGTACATTCCTAATATAATGTAAACAATGAATATTCAACGAGGAGTGTTATGAAATTCATGAATGAATATTCATTATATTCATGTATCTATTATGGCATATTTGTATTTTACATTCTATATACATCTTCCTATCTAATATATGTCCATCTCCCTATCCACATATGTATTAATGATAAGTACATCATTGTTCTCCTATAAATAAGAGCTTAGTTTTGGTCATTTTGATGAAGTTGAAATAAGAGATTTATCCTCTGTCTTTCTCTACTTTATCTCTCTCTATTATCTCTATTATGTATTTGTAACGCAATATTTTACAACAAAAACCATGGGGCAAACCGATTAAACATCTCAATATAGCCGGCCCGTCTCCTCAGATAGACTAGAGAAGTATTATAGTTCAGTGCCCATTTCTTTTAGTTGGTTTTTCTTCATTTCGGAATTCTTTCGGTAAACTAATTCAGTAATACATTCATGGTCTCAACTGTACATCGACACCTCATATTGCCAAGTTGTCCAAGTAGAGACGGGGCAGCATCTAAATTCAAGCACGAAAACATGTCCCCTGAATAACGCCGTTTATGAGAATAATTCACACCAGTGGTGACGTATTTTAGGAACATAAATATTATAGCAATGATGAGACAATACTTGTAATTACATGGTCTCTCCAGACGGCATGCGACAAGATGCGATCGAAATTCAATAACTTGTGAATCTTAGCGGGATTCGACAAAAAGTGGGTGAGGGCTTTCAGTGGGAGTAGCTTGTTTTTCCTCTACGAAAAGACAGAGGACTGACCGGAACGAACAAGAATTGCAATGAGAAGAAGATTGACCAGCTCGATCGCTAGAATCTGATTTGTTAGTGTACAGACTTCGGCCCAGCATTATTGTTTCTCCAACTTCAATCATATTTTTTTTTTAATGATCCACTGGATAGAATTTCTACGGGTTATTGTGATGATGACAAGATGCCATTTCTCTCAACTGGTATCAAGTAGAACATTCAATCTCTAAATGTTTCCCATTCACTCCCGACCAAAAACAACCCAGATCGACGCGGATGATGGCCAATGGAACTATGTGTCTGCATGGCTCTGGGTCAATCACCCTGCAAAATCATCGTCAACAGATTAAAACATAGCCGTCATCTTCACATTGGAGCCTGCCCGAAGAATGTTGACGAGAACTTAATCAACCCAACATTGTCTCTGTTATCAGGATTTGCCTACAAGCTTAGACTTTAAAGAGATACCACGGTTCATTTCTATATCGGTCAAGTATCGAAAAAGCGCATGTTCTCTGATGAGATTGTAGAATACATATGCTTTTGAGACCCGATTATAGCTCTTACAGTATGAAAGATCACAAGACCAGCAAACTTACCCCTCGGCAGGGATTCATCAAAGAGATTCCATGGTTATGCCACCTCTGGTACAATTTCATCCACATCCAAGTCTACCAAGCTTTCTTTCCCAAATAGTGCAAATCCAACAGTAGCCTACAAAAGATGATACATTGGTTATGTTTCCTGTTTCTTGACAGATAGATGCACGAACTACTGAGCCTATTCAGAAGGCATATGAGCAAATGTCTTTGGATCACTCTAAGCAAAAAGTCTGCAAATGTCGAGGTTTGTTACCTTCCTATTCTTGCGATTCAACTTCTTGAGGCTGCCTTCAAAGCCTGCAAAAGTTCCCGACAGAACTCTAACAGTGGAACCCGGGACAAGAAGCGTGTATTTTTCTTTAGCAGATAAACCATCGAGCGTGCTGGAAGTTTTTCGGGACTGGCGCTTTGGCTTCGCAGCAGATTCCAAAGCAACTTCCGTAAGATCAAGCTTTTCAGACTTGAGGGTTTCAGACACTTGCTCATCCTCGAAAGCTCGGTTGGTCTTCTCTTGTTCTTCTTTTGCCTTCCTGAAGATGGCTTCCATGTCATCCTCGGATACTGGCCGAGGCTTGTTTATCTGCCTTTTTCTGAATGAAAAAACCAGCACAATAGCTAAGAAAGAGAAGTACGTAATTTAAAAGCAAGCCCAAGGGCGTTTAAACTACTGTGAGAAAGATGAGTTTTGGTTTTGCAGAACACGAAAATAAAGATTCCAATGTAGACGGGGAATTGTAATCCTTGATGGGAAAGAAGTACTTTTGGCTTAGGACATTCTCAAAGGGTAAGGAAAATTTGTGGCTAGAAAGATTCTCAAAGGACCCCAACTAGTTTGGGATAAAGGTGACGTTGATGTTGATGATGTTGAAAGATTCTCAAAGGACAAGAAAAAGTTTGGCTTCTCGTTTTCACATTAAACATCTATGTAGATTGCAGTGCACCTTGGACAAAACATTAAGACAATTGAAGGATCATAGTTACAGCTAACAGTATACTTAAGTAAGAACAGATAAAAGTTTTGTCTTCAGAACAGCCAAATAAAGAAATCAGACATGCTACAACTAAGCCAAAACCTATCCTCTAATTCTAACAAAGACGAGAACAGGTTTTGGAAGCAAGGAAGTACAGGAATGCAATTACTCACGTGTTTCCAACTTTTGATCCCACGAAGCCTCCAACTCCATCACATTCTCTAATAAAGTCATGTAACTCCTTGTTTAAAATGCATTTTAAGAAAACACATCCTGGAAAAAGGGGCCTTGCTTTAACGGAGTAAGAACCATTCTTTAGTTTCCTCTTTTCTTGGACAGCTGGTGCATATACCTGAAATTACAAGCTAGAAATATGAGAGCACACAAATGAATAGATATAGTTCCCTGGTGGCTACATCTAAATCACAATCCAAAGCGATGATAAAGATCAGGCAAGAAAAATAGAGCACCCAAAAGATTATCTGAATTCAAAAACAGCACCGTATTGTTAAATGATGGACCGGCATCTGTCGATTTGGCGATTTCATTGGAGAGTGAGAGTAAAGTTGCTTCAACGTGGAAGCGATGTTAGAGCTTCTAAATGAAGCATATCAAATGTTAAAGATACAAAACGTACCGAAAAAGATTCTAAAAGGAGCACGACTTGCTAAATTGACCAGGCATCATGAAACTAAGCAGGTTACTCCATGTCCTGGACCGTCACTAAGATCGATTATTCCTCATGATGAGGGTGAGCCCCTGAAATCATATCTATCACAACTTCCACGTTTCATGTCCCCCAGTTCTAACCTGAACGTCGAGCTTCCCACCAGAAAGAATACATTTCATTCTCTTCCTTGGCAATTAGCAAAATGCACCTCACTTCAGTAATGAGACCACCGATCTCAAAGCAAAAATCTTCTTAGCAAGTATCAAAATATGCACTACATATCAGAACGCTAATGCTTGACAACAAGACGGATAGTTGTTAGAGTCAAATCTTAGATTTAACCTCCAAGTTCAGCTTAATAGTAAACTAGACCACGGTGGTGGGTTGCTGTGCTAGTTTCCGCCGAGAAATAATTGAGGTGCGCGCAACCTGGCCTGTACAGCTCGGTCATTAAAATAAAATAAAATAAAAAGTAAACTAGATCATAAATCTTTAATCAATTGCATACATAACTCTCGGTGTTAGCATTTCGATTAACTAAATCCTGAAAATGTAGGAGGAGAACTCCTCCAAGAGTGGCAAAATGAATTCTTTCATCATCATCCACTGTTCCGAGAATTCCTCACTGGTCTCGAATGATTCCACACTTGCTTACACATAAAGATACTTGAGTCACCTACCAGCTTGTACGAAGACATTGAGATTAGCCCAAATTCATCTAGAATTCAACAAAAACTCCGCCAACGAACCAACCACAAATTCATCGTCCCTAAAACACAAATTCTAACGAGAACCGACCAACTCCTTATCAAGTATCAAGGCCAAAATCGATTGGTCCAAAACTCACCTTGAATTCGACGTCAGGGAGGCTCCTGATGAGCGAGCGAGCGATCAAATCGGCGGTCTCCTGGCCCCGGACGCGGGAGACGCGGACGATCCACCACTGAGGCCCCAACTTGGCGAGGTTATCGAGGTTGAGCTCCTCGGTCCAGGAGGAGTACTGCTTCTTGGGCTTCTTGATGAGCCGCTCCTCCACTTCCTCTCGCCAGTTATAGGCTGCCCGGCCCTCTCTTCTCTGGTTCCTGAGCTGCCTCCGCTCTCTAGCCGTCAGGGCCTCGGTGCTGGCGGACTCGAAAGCCGCTGAGATTGCCGCCGGACGAGGAGGAGGCGAGGGCCTTCCGGCGACTATGGCTCTGTGGATGGGCGAGTGGAAGAGGAAGGACGAGGAGAGAGAGGGGTGGTGGTGGGGGCAAGGACTCCATCGGAGGAGTCCTCGCTTCATTTTCTTCGGTGGATAAGGATGTGATTCCTGTTGATTTTGTGATTTTTTTTTCCCACCGAGGCAACAAGGAGATTCGAGTGAACGACGCTATCCCAAAAACATACAAAATTAACAAAATTTACTTACCATATTTCAAAATATAAAAATGTCGAAATATGTAATAAAATTAATTTCCTCGATCTTCCAAAATTTAAAGTACTTCTTCCATCAACGAAATTAATTTATTATGTATTTCCAAGATTGACTTTACATAAACATATTAACACTTGTAAGTTTCGAGAGATTTTGGTTGTTTCGCGTTAAGCAAAATTTAAATTCCTCGAGTCGAGAAATTTGAAAGAATAGGAACTTAATAGTAAAAGTCAAAATTTCAAACCTAAATTTTTTTGAGATGTAGTTTACGAATCGATGCCATCATTGGAAGGTCTAATCTAAAATCGATGATGTATCTTAATGTTGCGCTAGTTTTGCCACGAAGGATGGTACATTGATTGTACTACTTGATAACAGGACTTCGAAAAAAAAAAGTCAATGATGATTAGATTATGAATGTAATTATTGCAATTGACTCGTTAAGTGATTTCAATCACTTAACTAGTGCGTGACAAATCAAATGTTTTGTTATTACAATGAGGGGATTATGCGTATCCTAAACCACATCTTGTAGCATGTGCCTAATGGTCGTGCACGGAGATTTCTCGAGTCCGATCATCGATCGGGCGTTTGTGGAGCTCACGTGAATCTCACGAGCCTGATTTAGGCAAGAATTTCCTGCCAATCTCCTCTCTCTTTTCTTGACAGTGGTGCCAAAAAAAATCTTTGGGCTTAGGAATAGGAAAGTGATGGATTGACGTGTGACCTTCCGAATTTTTCGCCCATTCGAGGCTTGAGATATGAAACGGAATCTCAAAATTGGAAAATGGAAAATAAATATTCCAACGTTCTAATCGAATTAGACATTGCCTCATCAAAGGTAATTCGAATCAGAAAAACGACGTTCCGGACGTCGAGGGTAAAATTATCATTTTGCCCCTCAAGCCTTGGTCTTGCATTTCTAATTGGATAAGGGCATTTTGGTCAATCACAATACCCTACAGGCTGCCGAAAATCAAGAAAAATAAGGGCCATTGAATGAGCCTTGATTGACATGAGGACAAGTGTCAAAGGATTAGGCATTGACATTGACTGAATCACCTTTTAACCTACCATTCTAAGCCTTTGACCAATTGAAAGATTGAAATAAAACCCCCCTCTCTCTCTCTCTCCCTTATTTTGTTCAGTCAAACCCTCTTCCCCTCACCTTTCTCTCATTTTCCTCTCTTTTCTTTCTCGCTAGAACACTGTCCAGTCCCGTTGCCATCCACTGTTTTGGCCATAATTTCTTCGTCCATCGTCGGATTAAGGCGTACTACCTACCATTAGAAAGCTTATCATCTTGCTGTTCCAACAAGGTATTATAGGTCTAAATTCACCTAGCCGTTTGTCTCGTAGAGCAGTTTGAAGGAGCAAAGGTCAGCCTGGCCAGTTTTGAATCCGAGAGCTCCCAGCCGACCGGTCCCGACTGTCCCACTATTCCGGCCATATCTTCTTCATCCGATACCGGATCGAGGTAAGACTACTTCCAAATAAAAGTTTATTGTCTTATCTTTCCATAGAAATATTATAAGCTTAATTTGACCTAGTAGATCTTTCCATAGCTCGATTTGAATGGACAAAGGTCCATACGAGGCAGATTCTAACCGGTTTTGGGAAAATACCTGTTCCGAGACCTTCCGAACTTCAAATGGCTTCAAATCTTCAGTGAGGTCTTCTACACTTATAGTATTAAAGTTGGATGAGCTGTGGTTGTAATTTTAGTTGAGTTAAGATGGGTTTTCATGATTGATTTGAGGCGGTTTTTCTTTGGCAGAATCTGACCGCATGTACACCGAGTGAAACCGGGCTGATCGGAAGTCCTTGAGGTGTTATTTTGCTTCCAAATCTTCGGTGAGACTTTTTAAATCCTAGAACAACATGTTAGCAAGTTGATTTTATGGTAAATCAAGGTTTAAAGTTAAATTATGGACTGATTAAGGAGGTAGAGGGAAGAACCGAATTCTGCCCTGTTTCGATTTGGATGAATCGAGCCCTTTGAGGGCTATGAGAGGTGTAGCCATGCTTTAAATTCATCGTTAAGACATACTTAAATGTTAATTGAGATGTTAATGAGGTGTATGCTTTGTGAATTGGTGATTAGACTAGAAAAATTGATTGTTTGACGAACTTTGGACTAGGTCGCACGGCTGCCCTATTTTGGGATCAAGGGAACCGAATCTTTGGAGGAGTCTTGGAGGGAATTTTACGGATTAAATTGAAAGTTAAGTGACTCCTAAACCTTTGCTAGGAAGTTAGGAAACTACTGGATGCATTTGGATGATATATTGATGAATTTGGGAGTCTATTGCATTGATTGTTCATAATCGACTGAGATAATGGAGGTGTGAGCTGTGTGTACTCCTGATGATGAGTAATTATAACTCTCATGGCTAAATTGTTGTTGTGTGCATTCGATTGATATGGATGCTGGTATGGCTTTGTGATATATGGCCTTGACGTTTCACATGACAATGATTCATTACTTGACCGATAAAAATTATACTTGATTATAAAGTTCCTTAAGATGTGAGTTCGCTTTGTGAGCCTAAGAGCTAGTGGTACCCTGTTGCATTGAGACACGGGGTTGTGATGGCTGGTACCTTGATGCGTTGAGACGCGAGATTGTGATGGCAAATGTTCTGATGCGTTGAGACGCGAGACGGGATTGATTATGTGTCGACACATGTAGGGAATGTCATTGAAAACCTAATGCGTTTAACGTGGGTTTGTCAATTTGATGGTTTGAGACGTATTGACGTAGACCGAGCTTGAGGCGTATTGACGCGGGCATAGCTATTGAAAAGAGACTTGATATCCTGATGCGTCAGCGAGATAGTCTTGACACGTATCGACACTAGTATCGAAATGGCCTTTGGAACCTGATGCGTCAGAACGCGGGCTGCCAATCGAGATCGTGATTAGCCTGATGCGTATTGACGCGGGTTTGGCCATTGAGATTAAATTTGTGATTAACCTGATGCGTATTGACGTGGGCTTGACCATTGAGATTAAATTTGTGATTAGCCTGATGCGTATTGGCGCAGGCTTGGCCATGTGAATTGAAAGTTGTGAGGAAATTGAGGACACACCTTTGCTTATAAATTTAATGTTGTGCTAGTATGAAGCTTGGGTGTGCTGATATGATTGTCCTTGAATCGTAATTGCGTTATGCCAAACGTATCAAGGTGCCTAGATATTTTATCATCATGTGTTGTTTTATCAATGAATCATTGTCTATTGTTTTAATGCATAATCTGGGAGGACGAATGGCCTGGTCTAGGTTTAGGGTGAACTTGCTGAGATTTATATCTCACTCCGTCGTGGGATTAACTTTTTCAAGTTCCAGGCGACAGAAATTTGAGCTTGTCAATGATCGGTATTTGAAAAAGTAATTATAGGAAATGGATTTATACTTTTGTGACTTTAGAGATTTCATGTTACCTCGAAGTTAGAGTTGTACCCTCTGAACCTGTAGTTGGTATTTATAAGAAGACGTATCCCATGTTCTCAGTCATCTTAAAATTGAACTAAATGGAGAAGTTTTATCGCTTCCGTATATTTGTATAATTTAGAAGTTAAATTGTTGGCCAACGGATCTTGGGTACCACCTAGACAAGACGGCCCTGGTGGGATTTTGCGAGCCTGATAGGTTCGGGCCGTGACAAGACGGCTAGACGTGGCCGGTTTCGATTCAGAAACTGGTGATTCCTGTTCCACCAAAAGGGGGAATCGGAACCGGCCCTTAAGGGACCGGTTCCGATTCAAAATTTTTAGTTTTAAAATAAATAAATAAATTATTAATTATAAATTATAATCATTAATCAAATTGTATATTGTAATAAAATTTGAGAAAAAGAGAGAGAATGGATGTGCTTGAACTTAATGAATTATCATTAAGCACTTACATATTTTCTTGGGGATAGAAGAATCAAAGCCCATGTAGTTTTATTACTTTCGGTAATCCCAACTTATCTAATTGTCAATTGTCGCTACCTGTTGTTGTGGTGACGGTAGTATCTCCACAGTCATTACTGAAGAATTTGTGTTCTCGATCTAACTCTTGTTGTCGAAATTTAACCTTTATCCAATTATCGATATAAGCTAGAATTTCCACACTTTTCGAACTTAATCTTGAACGACGGGGGTCCAAAATTAATCCTCCAGTGCTAAATGCTTGTTCAACTGCCATTGTTGAAAAAGGGGCTGCTAATATTTATTTCGCAATGAGGGAGAAAACTGAAAATTGAGTTGAATGGTTCTTCCACCACTCAAGAATTTTGAAGTCTGCGCTGTGTTCGGAATCACTAAACTCAAAAGTAATTGTTAAATAATTTTCTAATTCAGAAATACTACCTAATGTCCCTTTATGTTTTTTTTTTGCCTATTCATGAGTATTTTATACCCTTTACTAAGTGAAATATTTGCATCACTTTGTGAGACACTATGTTGGGCAGATTCACATCCACTATCACTTAAACCATATCTACTAGAAAATTCATTATATAATGCTACTATAGCTTGTTTAACCTCTGTTTATATAATTGAAATATTTATTACTTCATTCAAATGTAAACAGTCATAATAATAAGCATTCATATAATTTAATAAACCATCAAATTTAGTACGTAAATCGAAAATAATACAAACTAAATAGACAAGAGGAATGTTCAAATAATAATGCAACCGTTTTTCTTGCATTACTAAAATACTCGAAGCTAATTCAGTAGCATTTTCATATTTATTAAAAATACTAGCAATATTAACACACTCTATTAAAAATAAATGCGCAGTGAGATAATAAATACCCGATAGAGTATTAGTAGCATCATTAAAAACTTTCAAAAAATCTAATTTTTTTTGCAAACGTTCTAATGTTGCGGGAGCAAAGCAATATTGAGAACGATATTCGAAATAAATGAACATAATAAATTTTTGTAATCAAAAGTTTGTAGAAGTATATCGTAGGTAGAATCCCAACGAGTCGGAATATCTTTTGAAAACCTTTTTACCTTTCTCCCATTTTGTTTACAAAATTTTTCCCACATTTCATAAGATGAGGACGGCTCCAAAAAATATGATTCCACTATTGATTGGATGGAGATAAGTCACAAGAGATCATAAACCATTTTGTACACATAAATTCAAAATATGACAAGCACATCTAATGTGAAAAAATTATCCGTCAAAATAGGATTTACAAATTTTTTCTAACTTGGGAATGGAAGCAGTATTTGCGACGGCATTATCAAAACCAATTGAAAAAACTTTATTAATCAAATCATATTCTTATAAAACTTTCCTAATTAGTCTATAAATATTATGGGCCGTATGTCTTTCAGGAAAAACTCGAAATGTAAGAAGTCTTTTTTGAATAACCCAATCATCACCTATTCAATAGCATGTGACATCCATGTAAGAATTAATATTGCATCGCTCCAAATATCACTACCTATATGTACACGTCCATTAAATTCTCCAAAAAAACTTATCAATTCATTTTTTCGTTTTTTATAAGTTTGTTTAAGTTCATGTCTAAGAGTAGTTTTCGAAACAGATGGTACCTACGGAGCCAACGTAGTGTTTACCAAATATCTAAAATTAAAATTTTCACTAGTATTGAACGGAGAATGCTCAAGGGCAATATATTCAGCTAATGTTTGTTTATAAAGTATATTAGTGAAACGGAATAAAGGATGAGGGCTAGGATTGGCGAACCTGAAAATTTGTTGTTGGCTAGTGTCGATCCCCACTTGCGTTGGATGTTTTTTCGTCAGATACTGACGAAATATTCCGTAACCATCTTCTTTACAAAGTTTGTATATTTGCGGATAATATTTACAGCTTATATCAAACTTATCTTTATTTTCATTCCATACTTTGTTGAAGTGTAGCCATAAGTTGGATTCTTGGCTCTTCCATCCCGGCTTCTTTGCTATCGATGTTTCTTTAACACCAGTAGGAGGATAAAGACTTTCTTGCATTGGGACATGCTCGACGTTGGGATGGGGAACATCGTTGTCTTCCCAACATGCATATTCACGAGGATCGTATTCATGAGTAGGATAATCTGATTCTCCTATTAGGCTCTTTCCAGTAGTTTTGCTTTTACTTGCCATTTTTTGAGAGAATTGATCGGAAAATTGATTCAAAGAATTAAGACGAAATTGAGATAGAATAACTGATTGCGAGAATTTGAGAGATTGAGACTTAAGAATTGAGAGTATTGGAGAGAATTGAGAGAAATTGTGAGAAAAATGAAGATGGATTGAGTGGTTTTTATAGATTTTTTTTTAAGAAATTTGCAACGACCAAATGGCCGTTGGGGAAGAGTCGTTGGGGCTCTTCCCCCTGCCAGGCGGGGCCTCGGGAAGAACTGTTGGCTCTTCCCGATGGCGGCAAAGGTCGGAGGCCCCGCGGCCCCGCCCCTTTTTACTTTTTTTTTCCGTTCGGTTTGGAACCGGCCCGGAACCAAAAACCAGCCCTTGAAGGCATGTTCCGGTTCGGAATTGCGAGTCTGGTCAATGGGCTGGCGGTTCCGAATGGCCATGTCTATTGACGGCCATCTGAAGCCCATCCACCTTGGTCCGTGGCCATGAGTGGGATTGCATGACGACGAGCATTGGGCAAGTCCCCCATCCTCTGTCCGAATGTCGAGTTCGGTTCAATTCAACCCGAACCGAAACCAATCAAATAGCCCAATTAAAAAGATTTTTTTTTTCTGATCCAAAACCAAATCGATAAACTAATAATTGCTCTTGTTCGACCCTTAAAAAAACTAATAAATGCTCTTGAGTCGATTTGATCGGATCAATGTTGACCACCCCTAATCAGTCAATGTCATCAACAAAATACTCATGTTCCATCAAATTTCGCAATCTTAGAGTTGAGAGGCTGCATACCTATTTTATGAGATTTTGTGGGAATACTACCATTTGTTCTAAGCTTGTAAGCTATTAAATGAATGTGTTGTTTAATATTTGAATAATCTAGCATTCCTTTTACGTGCGTCTTGGCCTAAGCCTACAACATTGAAAGTTTATAACTGGACCAGCAAATAGGGGCGGCCTCAAAAGATTTGAGCTCAGGCCTCATGTTTAGATACAAATTCATTTCTTTATTCAATTGGCTTCACCAAATGCTTTATTAGATTCAAGAGAATTAATACCCAAACAATATGCATAAGAAATAATATTACCCACGGTAAATCAAATAATATCTCTAATATCTAACAATATCTCTAGTAGAAGAATTTCTAATTTCCATAAAAATACTTCATCACCCCCCTCAAACTGAAACATCCGGCTTGCATATGGCAAGTGCAACTTTCTTCCAAAATGTGCAATCTAACGCTATGTAAACCAAACCTTACATTATAAGAGATGTAGCACCGATCTAGATTCAAGATAATGATGATTGTATAAGCCGAACCTCACACGATAAATTGAATATAATTTACATTATCATTAGAGAAACACATTATAAAAAAAGTTGAGGCATCTTTCTCATATAAACTTGATAAAATAGTGTGGAAACGCAACTTGAATTATAGCAAACTAAAAACTGCATTACCGCATTTTGGTCAACTTTGAAAATGCTCGATGGTAGTGTATTAGATTCCGGTGTTTATTGTAATGTCTTGGAATTTCGATGTCTGTAAGAAAAATTATGAATTCCAGCGTGAAAAATAAATTTAGATTTGAGGACTTAGAAGTCGATGATTGGTTGTTTCGGGATGCCTATTAGAAAAAGTTAAGTTTGAATAGTCAAACGTCAACACGTAAGATCGAGACTGGTCGTGCTTGAACCTAGCTTTGACTGAACCCGAGTTGTAAGATTTTTAAAATTACCTTTAGTTTTTGTGTCGGTAGTTTAAATTATCCCTAAATAGCAAAATTACCAAAATGCCCTTGGGTGTTATTCTTATAAGATAAAGTTTGAATCTGTTTTGACTATTGTGGGCCCCCTCTTATCTCAAATTTCAACTGACCCTCTCCTCCTTACGTCACCCTCCCCACATCACTTCCCACCCTTGGACGACCCGTGAAGCTTTTGTTTTTCCATCCACATGCCGTCACGCCTTTCCCGACATCCACCCACTAGCCTGCAGCTCCTGCGTAGCCTCCCGACGTTGGACTCGAGCTCATTGTGGCTCTCAACAATGCTTCACTTAGCCGTGCGAGCTTGGTCTCCTTTGTTTCAAGCCCTCGACGCCTTCCCTTGTTGAAAACATGTACCCAACGCCTATTTCAAGGCCCCGACGAGGTACTATACCACCTTAACCGCTGTTTGAATTGCTGGACAGCCGATTGGATGCCACTATGCCGTGAACAAAACCGCGAAGCTACTATCTTGAACCCTCGACACCCTGTTCGACTCCCTCACTCTTGTTTCGTGCCACCTGAAGTTGCTTAGCCACTGCTCAGCTCCGGATTCGAAGCCCCCTATCCCGGTGTGCCCTATTTTGCTGGCCGTGGCCTAATTGAAATCGAGCCGTGTGCCAGTCGAGCTTGGATCTTGGTCGAAGATGTGTGCCGGTGTGTCCAGGACTGTGCATCGAGTGAGTCGAGAAATTGGGCCGAGTGTCCGAGAATTTAGCCCGTGTGACTAAGCCGTACCTTGCTATGCCTAAATCCAAGATTTTCGTGAGCCATCGCCGTAACCACACTATCGCCTTGAGCCAATTCTAACCTCAAACCCGAGCCTTGTCTTTGTCCAATCACAGTACAGTAGCCTTATCACTGCCATTGTACTCGACTCGACATCGATCGTCGAAATTTGTGAGTTTAACCCTTAAACTCTGAATAGGGCGTTAACTGCGTTTAAGGATAGATTATTTACTGTGATTGGATTGTTTGCCTGAAGTTGGGTCAGTTAACTATTGTGGTAACTATTAATCAGAACTTAGATTGATTAACTGTGACGGGTTAATCGATTAAATTTGGATTAATTAATTATAGTCGGGATAATTAATTAATTATTAAGATGGGCATTAATGTGTGATTACTATATGCCTAGATTTTTTGTGCCTACATATAGATGCGGTATTTGATCACCCTATTTATAGATGCAAAATCTGATAGCTAATGGTGCATTCATATGACTATGTGTGAAGTCAAATTACTTATTTGACCATAAGAATAGTCGCGAAACAGGTTTTTAAGCATGATCGTGTGAGAAATGGACTAAATGCTAAGATAAGAATCAAATGTTTGTACGATGTGCTTGAGTGGTCATATAATGGATTCCCGACGATCATTGTCTTCTGGTCGGTCAGATATTCCTAACAATTATTGCCTTCAGATTGATTAGATGTACGACAGTCATTATTTTCTGATTGATAAGACGTCGATTGTAGCTAGTGAAGGACCGAAGCCCCCTACAGGAATTCCCGGTGGTGCTGTGTCGTGTCAACGGTCATTGCCTTCTGGCTGATCGAGCGGAGTCAGATGGACTATTAGACATTGTCGTAAGAAGTAAGAGACGATGCCTTGGTATGCTAGGAAGGCGCCAACTGACTAGTGTGCCAAGCCTGATGGCCTCTAATAATCAGAACACATATGATGCATTGTGTATGAGACTATAATGAGTGTTCTGGTTGAGTGCCTTGATTTGTATGTTGTTGGATGTTATGATATGAACTACTCATTGTGTGGACTAAGACAGTATAAGTTTGCATGTGATTGATAGTTCGCTATGATTTTATACTCGATCATGTGGTAGCTAGAGCGTGGCGTGAGTCGCACGCTATTGATCTATCATCGTTATTTTCCTGCATGTTTAGGTTGTCTTGTGTGACATTCTGAATTCTGACCATTCTCGAGGCTAATGAAAGAAAAAGTATCGATTGGTGTATTTTAGTTGTATCTTGCTCGGAGCTGGCTACTTCTGACTTAACTGACCAGAAGGGAAAGGCTAACGTAGAGTCGAGTACGTGGACTGAAGGACTTGAAAGAGGAATGACTTTGACCATAAAGACTGTCGAGAGAATATTTTGGACCAGCAAAGATGATCTAGGAATGATCATGGGATGCCTTGCTAGTATTATGCGTTGGGACGCTGGTGATCCCGCATAATCAATATGTGATTTGCGAGAATTTCCTTAATCGAATTATGCCGATCAGGACCGCATGAACTAGCGATAGACCCTTTCAATCACATGACAACCAAAGTCGCTGCGACTTGAGTATTCCCAAAGTCAATACGCGTAGCACCTACAAGAGCTGCTTGTTAGTCGGAGATAAATTGGAATTACAGCCGACATGAAACTTGTCATGAGTTGAACCTCAGAGAATGGGTCTCGGATATTTAAGAATTCCAACATTCGAAATAATTGAACGCCGCCTCATTGAAGGGAAATTAAGGTCGTGATTCGTTCCATAAGAGTAGAAAATCGAGAAATTGACTAAAGTTGAAAATCGGCCTTTTTGCCCCCTAAAGTTTTCTCAAGCCTTTAAGGATAGACAATGGCATTTTGATCTTCCTCCCCTACCCTTCCTTGGTCGAAAACTATAGAGTGTTTTGGTCATTTGGCCTCTTGATTTTTATGGGGAGACAAGACAAGCCTATGAGCTAGAGTTTAGGCCCCTACTTAGCATTAAATACTAGTCTTATCTCACCTAACAAGTCATATCAAGTCTTTACCATGGATTAATCAAGCCTTCATTTTCTGCCTCCCCAGAATTTGGCCGACCACCATTGATCTCTCTCTATTCTCTTATTTCCTCTTCTTCTCCCTCTTTCTCTTTCTCGTGGAACCTCTCGGTCAGCTTACCTCACCGCCGGTTTGCCCTCCATAACGCTGGCTTTCGGCAACCTAACGCCCCAACGTCGACCACCACGACCACCCACATCTTCTTCTCTACACCACCCTGCCCTTCAATCAGTCGTTTGCCGTTACCAGCAGCCCGTTCGGTCGTTGGAACCTCGAAGGATCAGAACCGGATGGACCCGTTCTGGCCAAGAGCATTCTCACACCACCTTAGAAGACTTGTTTCACCTCAATTTGTGGTAAGACCTCTCTAATACATAGGCCTAAGGGTTAGTTAACTTGTGGATGAGTTTGATTTGGTTTAGAATTAGTTAGAAGGCTAAACCTTGGATGGATTCCACTTGGACAAAATCTGTCTAGCAGAATCGACGAGGGAATCACGGCACTTAGGAGTTCGACGAGGCATCATTTGACTAGGAAATCATCGGTAAGTCTCTTTAAGACATGGTAGTAAGTATCGGTGGGAAATATGTGGATCAGAGTAAGAATTAGATGATTTTTAATTGTTGATTTCACATGGTGTTACTTCGAGGATAGAATCTGACTGCTGTGGTTAATGAAGGAGGCCACGACATTTTGAAGACCAGCGAGACTTATCTTTGTTTGGAATTCGTATGTAAGTCACCTTATGACATGGCATTATGTGTAAGCAAGATGGATAGAGGATTTAACGGCGTTTATTCGATGTTTAATGGTTGATTTTGTGCAAATTCCTCCGAGGTTAGAAAATCGTCTGACGTGCACAAGCTTGACCAAGAGCTTGGGATGTTCATTTGGAGAGGTTGACTTGCTTGGATAGCTCGGTAAGCTAGACCTAAATCTTTACTAGGGAGTTAGGGTACTAAGGGACGATTTCGTGGTTAAATTAGTTGAATTATGAGTCATGTATGCCTAATTGAGTCAAAGTCAGTTGTGAATTGCATGAACCAAATGATGTTTGCTTGCCTGGATGTGAATTGGTAATATTTACGGTGGAAATTGTCAAGTGGATAGTCAATTGACATGTATCATTACATGGCCGTGTAGCGTGTGACACCTTGAGTACCATTTGTGTGGAAAGTAAGCTTGAAAATGACAAAATAACGGTTTGTGGGAATGAATGTCTTGTCATGCATTTTGGTACCATGTAACGTAAGGATTCGGTTATGACCGCTTCTTATGTTTTAATAGTCTAATTGTCTGTTGAAACGAGTTGTATCCGATTATAAAATGGACTAAGGATGAGGATTTGGTTTGTGAGTCATCGCGAATAAGAAGTACAATTTAGATGGATACATCAGACCTTGATGCGTTAGAACGCGATGTTGAACTCTATCCTGATGCGTCTGAACGTGTGATAGACTTGTAAAGTGTCAACACCAGTATTAGATGGTCTTGAAACCTGATGTGTCAAGGCCTGCGCCCCGGACAGAAGCACGCGACTCTTTGCAAGCGAAACAAACATCTCTCATGGTCCCAAGATCCTCAAATAAGTCGAGAGACACAATATATATCAAGCACGCGGAAGCACTAATGAAATAACTCCTCCGTATAAAATATAAGTGGGACCTGGATAGCGCAAATACGGTCATCCAAATGTCCAACTATTCATACAGGTGCATAGCTACTAACTCCGCTAACAAGAGGGGCGACGGGGTAAGTACAAAAAAAGGGTTCATCATCAAACATTCAAAAGAGACGGCGTCAGGGTCGCCACCAAGGGATCAAACTGACAAACTAGGAGCTCCTAAGACGAACAACTGGAAACCTCGGTGTCCTCTGCGTCCTCCGTGGGCTCATACTCTAAGAAGGTCTCTGAACGAACCTCGATAGTATCCTCCATGATCGTCTCGGCAGATGGCTCTACGAGATCCTCCTCAGTCGCCTCCAGCACAATGACCTCGTCCTCCGTGTCCTCGATGGTCGGGGTTCTCTCCGGTCCAATCCTAGAACCGGCAACCGACCCCTCAGCCTGGTCTAAATCTCTGGTGGGATGGCACCAACTAGGGACGACTCCCTGGGGCACCTGATGGGGTTTTAACGGCCCGATAGACACGTCCCCGACCTTCCTATACCAGACCTCGTATCGATGAGGTTTTCAGCTTGTACTACCCTCGTCTACCCAAACAACAGTACACTTCCTAACATAAATAGTTCCCTGCTCGTCAATGAACTCATCAAAATAAATGGACATCTTCTTCGGATCTCCAAAATGAATAGGCTACATCGTCAAGGCCTAGTATTTGTAAAAATAAGGGTCCCCAAGGGGGTGAGATACACATCTCAGTAAAAGAGTCCTAACCCTAGGTTAGGCCTACCGTCCACTCATGCAGTCGCATACCCTAATAATTCAAGCTCACAAACGAACAGGCAAGTACGATAAAAGATGACAATACACAGATGACAGCCATGCAGCTATGACATCATACACACTCAGATGATTATGCACACTCGTCCCGCCACTTCACCACATCCACCATCTCCAGCCTGCCTCATTCTCATGCCCACGATTAAATGGCATCAAGCTCGGTCCACGTAAACGCATCAGACCGTCATTGACAACCCGCGTAAACGCATCAGGTTTCAATGATACTCCAGGCTAGTGTCGACACCTCATATCTCCGTCCTGCATAGCGCATCACGACTGTGGCCATCTTAACCCCGGGATTAGATCATATTAGAGAGCCACACAACTCCAACCCTGCGCCTCAGGGTATCAACCACCTCACCCCGCATCTCATACGCGTCAGGGTCTCGCCTCGTCTTCGCCATGCCACAGTCACAGATCATGCCACAATCACAGATCATACACACAAAGCCAAGTGCAGTTCATGCGTAAACAATGCATCCATGGCATGCAAGACGATTCAATACACATTCACATGTAACCAATTACTCAAGAGACAAGCATAAGCAAACATTAGGGTCATCTATACTTTCATAGCATTCACAAGGACCATTCATGCCAAGCCTCCCAAAATACCATATCAATTCCACCCGACTCGCCCAATCGAGTCCAATCTTCTTATCCTAAGGTTAGGAATTCTCTTACCTTGAGTTTAATGCCACAAAATTCTCTTCTTTGGCCCTCAAAGATTCGGCCCTCGATGGTCCAAGACCAATCTCACCGCACAACCTAGGAAATTCCAATCAATTATCAATTTCCATGTCCAATTCACCCATCCATGAATCACAAACTTCCATAACACAATCCTCATCATCTTAGCATGTCTAAATCACCAATTTGAGACTCAAAACCTATAGCCATCAGCCTCCACAGATTCGGTCTTGCACGGAATCGAACCGGCTATTTTTGATTCTGTGCAAACTAAGCATAACCAGTCCTAAATCTCTACCAAATCCATCATTTAATCACTAACCTACTTCTTAACACGTCTATCTAATGGTCTAAGGGTCTCACTGAGAGTTTGAGGTTGCATCGTCGCCGAAATCTCGCCGAAAGTCGCCAGATCCTCCAAGTCAGTAAATCGACAGTTTCTGTCCAAGGTTCACAAGACCCATTTGGGGTCAAAAATTTATCAAATCAAGCTCAAATTTTTACCACAGATTGATATACAAGTCCCCTAGATCTTCATAAAATTTGGTCACAAGACTCCAACATTTCGGGGTCCTAAGGGGTCAGAAACTCAGCCTACCTCATATTGGGTCAATTTTCGTCGGCTTCCGGGAAAAAGCTTGGCCGGCGCTCCTCGGTGGTCCAATCGATGTGCTTTTACTTCGAGGAGGTTGGCAAGAGGCTAAGCTAAGAGGGTGTGGTCGGTGTGCCAGCTGATGGTCACCGGAGGGGCTCGTCGGTGGCGGCGAACAAGAGGGTTAGAAGTTGTCGCTGGCGGCAGAGAAGAGGAAAGAAGAAGAAGCCATGGTCGTGGGTTTGTGGGGGGTGTATGGTCGGTCAAGAGAGAGAAAAGAGTCTATATACAAGGTTCAAGTCAAGGGGTTGAATGGTAGGCGGTTAATAGTGGACATGACCACTCTTTAGTCCATCCTTTGACACATGTCCAAGTGTCATTCAAGCTTGATCTAATGGTCACCATTCCTTCACTTTTTCGACAACCTTGGGGAGTGTATGAAAACCAAAATGCCCTTCCTTAAGTGCATGGGTAAGGCTTAAGCTTTGAGGGGCAAAATGGTAATTTTACCCTCGACGTTCGAAACATCGTTTTTCTCGTTCCAATAATCTTCGATAAGGCGACGGCCAATCCGAACATAATGTTGGAATTCTTGATTCTACATTTTCAATTTTCAAGACTCGTTTATGATTATTTTCTCTATCGAACGTGATCCCAGCCTATCCCGAATTGACGGACGACTTTTGCAGACGTTACACGTATTGATCCTGTGATTCATATCACATTTATGGCTCATCAATTCGTGGTGAGTTTGGTTGTCATGTAATTGCGAGGGTCTATCACTAGTTCCTATGGTCTTGATTGTCACTTTCTGATTAAGGTAAATTTTACAAATCATACGTTGATTAAGTGGCATTACCTGCGCTCCAATTGCATAACACTAGCAAATCCATTCCTTAATCATTCTTAGATCGGCCTTTTTATGGTTCTAAATATCCCCTCGACAATTTTATGGTCAAAGCGCCATTTTTTATCCGAGTTTCTTAGGTCCACGTACCTTGTCTCACGTTAGCCTTTCCCTTTTTGTCAGCCTACTCGATTGACCAGATTTGAGCGAGATACGACTGAAATACATCTCTAGATTTATTTCTCATTAATGAGTCTGAAATTGACTGGAAATCAGAATGTCACATGATACGTTAGAATGTGGGTTGCCAATTATATTGAGCTTGATGCGTATTGACGCGGGCTAAGCTGTTGAAAGGAGAATTATGATGGAATTGTTTTGAGCTTGATGCGTATTGACGTGGGATGAGCTGTTGAAAGGAGAATTATAATGGAATTGTATTAAGGCCGATGCGTATGAACTCGAGCTGAGCTATTGAAAGGAGAATTATGATGGAATTGTATTGAGCCTGATGCGTGTTGACGCGGGCTGAGTTGTTGAAAGGAGAATTATAATGGAATTGCATTGAGACTGATGCATATTGACGCGGGCTGAGCTGTTGAAAAGAGAATTATGATAGAATTGTGTTGAGCCTGATGCGCATTGACGCGGGCTGAACTACTGAAAGGAGAATTATGATGGAATTGTACTAAGCCTGATGGTATTGACGTGGGCTGACCCATTCAAAAGAATTTTTTGGCGAATTTGAAAATAAATCCTTGCCTAAGAACTTGTGATGAAGCTAATGTGAGGGGCTGGGTGTTATTATTTTGGTTACCTTGAAAATTTCTTATTCTATTGTTAACCATGTCGCTTGATTATCATACACTGAGTACCATGTGCGTGTTACATATCTTTTAAATTATCAGGAGGTACTAGCGACCTGGTCTAGTGCTAGGTTTAGTTTGCTGAGATTTTTTATCTCACCCAATCGTGGGTCCCCTTTTTCAGACCCTAGACTCGTAACCATGGATGATCTGCTGCCGCGCCTGGGAGTTCCGATGGAGATTGAGACATTGACTTTGAAATATATTGTTTGTGAGGGTTTAGCGTACATTTTGACGGAAAAGATTGTCTAGGTCGATGATGGGGGTCAGTGCCTTAATCCCCATACCTTCGAGACTTGGACACTCT
This sequence comes from Rhodomyrtus tomentosa, assembly GCA_028455895.1. Classification (NCBI taxonomy): domain Eukaryota; kingdom Viridiplantae; phylum Streptophyta; class Magnoliopsida; order Myrtales; family Myrtaceae; genus Rhodomyrtus; species Rhodomyrtus tomentosa. The sequence goes on from JAPCWY010000007.1 coordinate 29,306,828, forward strand.
AGGACGAGGGTACATTCGTTGGGTCGTTATCGGAGAGCTTTGTGCCTGTTGATGCTCTTTGGGTGGCTGATCCACCTGAGATCGACCTTCTCGATGATCTGCTACTAGGCCTTGACGCCGGCTTCATCGGAGAGGAGTTCGTTCTCGCGCCACCTGAACCCGAGAGAGATGCTATTGCGAGTGTTCCTGTGGGCCCAGAGCTCGACCCTGGAGATGTTGGATCGTTGACTAAAGACTGAGAGATCGATGCCTAAGGTGCGTGCCTAATTTGTTCGTTGATTTAGAACCTTGATGTTGGACATTGTTAGGTCGGGATTTTGGGAGTAGTGAACTCCCACCTTGTGGTTGTATTTTCGAGTAACTTTTTGATGTACTATTCTGAGGTCTAACTTGTCGTGAGTTGACGGTTTGTCCTTTTCTCGCTTTCTCACACATGTTTCATGTAGGTCCTCGTGTTTACCCGACGGATCCTGAGAAATAGTGATGGTAAGAACGACCGTGTGGGGTGGTCTCGTGCTCGCGAAGTTTGAGGTGTGACACCTTGAGCGAGTGAGTGTTCTACTCGGACTTAAGCATCGACTCACAGAGATTTTATATCTTACCCATTATTATTAACCATTTTTCAGGCCCTTAGCTGTGAAGAGCTTGAAGTTGGCGTGGATTATTTTTGAGTAGCACGGAGTAGTGTTAATCTCTTAATCAGAGCTGGTATTTTGAAGGTTGTAGGAAGTGACCATAAGGTAGGGCTTGCATATTCGATTTTCCCAAGGTTAACATTAAATAATTTAAAATGATCGCTGCCGCTGATTGTTTGATGTGACTATTGTTTTTATCCTACTTTTCTATCCATGTTGTTTTTATTTATTGTTTGGGAGTAGTACGTTCTGCATGCGCTAATTAAAAGATGAAAATAATGGGGTCGATGACGTGCCTGAGACGTCGTCCTTCCATGACCTGAGGCGATTTGGTAGGGTTGTTGCGGGCTTGGAGATCGGGGCGTGACACTTATAGCCATCAAGATACGTGACCACGACTTTGCCTGTAATTGAAAAATAGTCCCACAACAAATAACATCTATGATAATCATTGTTGAGTCTTGACAAAATTGAGAAGTTACTAAAGATGAGGTGATTGACGATGGCATGGTACAACTCCAGTGGCGATAAATAAATATTAATGAAGCTCAATGCCTTGATAAAGATGGAGATATTTGTCACGCTCGAACTAAGCGAGCACGTAAGCATCCCTCAACAGCCGTTTTGATTCGAAGATACCTAGGATCCAACGACGACGGTCTCAAAAGACTAAATAAAATATGTATGTGGAAGCGAGGAACAACCCCCTTTTCTTGATCATAAAAGATGACTTCAGGACTACACAATAAAACGTTTACTCAAGATACAACACCAAGCTCCTGTTTAAACGACACAAGACAACAAAAGGAAGAAATCATACTAAGGTCAACTTCTCTAATTCTAAAAGGGTGTGAGGTTCGTGCTTCAGCTTGTGCTCCTCATCATCGATTTCCTTCGGGATTCCAAGGCCTCGCGGTGTGGCTTCCACATGAATGGTTCAGGGCTTGAAAAAGTAATCTCACGACGGGGTGAAATATAAATCTCAGTAAGCTAAACCTAATCCTAAACTAGGTGATCCGTACCTCCATACACTTTGAAAAATGGGTATTTTGGAATTAAAAATTTTGGCACGGGGAAAACATGATATTGTCAAAACATGTCATTTCAAATCGACTTGATTTAGTTACAAAAATTCATGAGCAAAACTAAGTTTCGTACAATGACAGGTTTTCAATAAAAAAAAAATATACAATTGAGGTCATTTTAACACTCGTGAGGCAATTTCATTCTTAAGGTTCTATTAATAAGATCTTTTCATTTATGCCCATCTTGGGCTGCGAGATGATTCGATTCGATCAATCATATGACTCTCGACACCCAATTCAATCGAGATGATTCGGTCAATATGATGACTCTCGCATGCGATATGATTCAGTCACTATAGCGACTCTCGACACTCTACGCCATCGAAATGATTCGGTCGACTATAAGACTCTCCCGTCCGGACTTAGCGATGATTCGGTTGCCATATGACTCTTGATTCTTACAGCCTTCGAGATGATTCTGTCAGTATAGGACTCTCTAGCCGCACGACCTCGTTAGGTCAAATGGGAGTAACTCCCTCCTAGGCTTAATCGATTGGCTATCAATATAAAGTAACTAGTCATAAATTAGCCTCAATTTTCATTTGAAAATAAACTCATGCAATTCAAGCAAAGCCTCGGACAAATTTATGAACACGGCATGTACAATCCAAAGAGAGCCTCGGACAATTCAATGAACACTACTCAATTCAAATAAGGCCTCGAACAAATTAATGAACATGACCATTTCATAAACTCGAACTTGGTATTCCTTTTGATAAAAGTTTCGGACTCATCAACTTAAAATGATCAATTGGCCATTAAAGCACTCGCTCGTGGTCAAATAAGACTCTTCAAGAATTCAATTTTTAGTCGAAAACAAGTTAGGGACAACAATCTCTCAAATCTGGACAAATTTGGACTCTCTTGCACCTCTCATATATCAGTCTATAAAACCATTCAAATCAAATTCAAGCTTCATCTATTAGTAACATGACATCTTAGGAAATGTTTTGGATCAACTTACCAAGTAAATGAGCTAGCTCAAGTCCCCAAAGTCTTCCTTGAAGCTCACGGCTAGATCTGGTTAGAAATGGGTAGATTTGTCCTCTTGGAAGTCTATGCAAGAACCAACCATTAAACTCCATCATAACTACTCTAAACATCAACTCTCATTCTCTAACACACTAATCTAAGTTTTAGAGATGACTTACTGCTTAATCCAAGTAAGGTCAGTCCCTTCAACGGCCCTTCAAATCATGGTTCTGATCAGGAAAAAGGCAGCCGGTTCGGTTTATGCAAATCCGCCAAGATCAGCGGCCAAAATCCATCAAAACCTCATGTAACTTCAACCATCAACCTTCTAACATACAAAGCTAAGATATATAGGCAACTTGTCATTTGTTCCAAGCAAAAATCAGCCTTCAAATCACCCCAAAGTCACGGTTTAGTCAAGATATGCTGATCTGTTCAGTTCGAGGGAAAACACCACAAACATATATCAAAATCCATCAAATCCTCACTAAACCTTAACCATCCATCTCTTAACATACCAAGCTAAGGTTGAGAGTCAACTTACCAAGGATTAAGCGAGCGTATGTGGTCCAAGAAGTCAGCAAGCTCATGACAATATCTAGACAGAGTTGGTCCAGCTTTTGGTCCAATAAGCAGCAAGGGATTAGCCCTTGAAACCCATTATAATCCATCCTTAAACCCATAATCATAATGCTAGATGTCTTAACTAGGCTTAAGAAGTGTCTTACCAAGAGATCGGGGTGCAATGAACTCAAAAACCCAACCTAGAACTTCTCAAGTTCGGATCAGACTAGTTAGCGACGTCCTCAGCATCCAACGGCTCTTTGGGACAAATGGCTGGGAGGATTGGGGCTCATGATACCTTGTTGGAATAATAAGAGAAAGGGATTTCAAATGGCGGGTGGAACGTTGGCATTCGACCACTAAAGACGGAGAAAAGGTCCAAACAACGGATGGTGGCAGATGGGTTTGGTTGACGAGCTGAGCGAGAGAGGGGGCTCGGGTGAGTTTGAGGGAAAAAAGTGAGAAATCAGGCTTAATCCTTCAAGGTCAAGAGAGCAAGAGAGAGATAGATTTGATGGCTTAGGTTTTTTTAGTTAATTAGATAGCATTTATGGGAGAAATACATGGGATATGGCAGGTACTAAGCCTAGATTTAAGGGGTCCCTACCTTGATCTCCAAATCTCCTTGCCATTTCTTCATTAATGCTAAGACATCAAGGACAAACTTGCCCCTCCTTTATTCGGCCATCAAGGGGTACATTGGTCATTGTGCTAATCTTGGCTTAATCGCTAATCGAGGCCGATCAAGGTAATGACTATCTCAATCTTTTAATTCCTAATTTCCTGACTACTAAGGATTATTCTTGTAATCTAATCCACATCGATGATGCGATATCCAATTCTCCAATGTTGGAATTCCTTAATGTCTGATGCCTAAATTTTCGAGGTCCAATTCATGACAAATCCCGTCAACTGAAATTTCAGTTTATCTCAAACTAATCGGCGGCTCTTGCAGACGCTACACGTATCGACCTTAGGATTATTAAAATCGTGGCGATTTTGATTGTCATGTAATTGTGAGGGTTTATCACTAGTTCCTACGATCCTGATCATTAGAATTAGATTTAAGAAATTTTTGCAAATTATACATTGGTTAGGTAGAATCACCTGCATCCCACTCGTATAACGCCAACAAAGCATTCCATGATAGTTCTTAGATCGATCTCTGTTGGCCCAAAATATTTCTGCGACAATCCTTATGATCAAAGTATCATTTTTTGTTCGAGTTTCTAGATCCACGTATTCTATTTTGCGTTAGCCTTTCCCTGCCGGTAAGTTAACTCAAGAATGGTCAGCTCCGAACGAGATACAACTGAAATATATCGATGAATTTCTTTTCATTCAATAGCATTGAAAAGGGTCGTAATTCAGAATGTCACAATTCTTCCCCCTTAAATAAATTTCGTCCTCGAAATTTGTCACATTCTCAATTCTTAACCAATGGGGGTGCTGACACCTCATCACTACCTCATGTTCTCAAGTAACTCACGACGTTTCCATATCGGTTTTACTAACAATAGTTCTCATCTTCAGAACTCGTTCCTCTCTGTCCTTAATCCGCAATTGTCTTTCTACTAATGATACCTCATTGTCCCCTTTTTGAACTTCACTTCTCAAGATTAGAGTTGATCCGACTCGTACCTCTTTAGCACTGTCAACTTGTGTTCAACACTTCTCTCCCTTCTGAATCGAAATGGTCCTTTCCTTTGCAACACTTCGGATTATACTTGATTTTCCTCCCTGAGTCTCCAAAGATCCGTGTCGCTTGTCCACCTATCTCCTTTGAGTATTCTTTAACCTTCCTTGACTATCCTTCGTTGGATCTCTTGATTGTCAGGTTTATCATGGTCCTTCATGTTTCATTTCCCTAACCACGTCCCAGTACGTAAGGTCTTGTAAGTTCTACCATTCAACGTCTCAAACGTTGTCAATCCAATCCTTTATTGACCACTGCCACTTCAAGCGAACTCAGCCAAAAATAGTCGCTTTTCCAATCTTCCTTGGAACGTCTCAAACGTTGGCTAATGCGAGACGAGGTACGTGGACTTAGGGAACTCAAATAGGAAATGAAGCTTTGGCCATAAGGATTGTCGAGGAAACTAGTGATAGACCTCACAATTACATGACAACTAAAGCTGCCATGAATTGACGAGCCCTAAACCTGATATGAATCACGGGGTCGATACGCGTAATGTCTGCAAAAGTCGCCCGTCGGTTCGGGATAGGCTGAAACCACGTCTGATAGAGAAAACTATCAGAAACGAGCCTTGAAAGATTGAAAATGGAAAATCAAGAATTCTAACGTTATTCGGATTGGCCGTCGCCCTATCGAAGATTTTCGAAACGAGAAAAACGACGTTCTGAACGTCAGGGGTAAAGTGACCGTTTTGCCCCTCAAGCTTAAAGCTTTGCCCTTGCAATTGAAGAAGAGCAAAATAGACAATAAGCCCTCCCAAGAGCTGTCGAATTTAAGGATTAATTATGCCCATTAGATCTTGCATGATTGACTTGATGGAAAAGTGTCACAAGATCCACCATTAAGTGGACAAACCTACCATTCCACACCTACCATTCTCCCATTGACTCAAGCCTTGTATATAGACTTTTCCTCTCTCTCTCCTCTTCATTTTGACTGGCCAAAGCTTCCCCCAACTCCCGAAAGCTTCTTCTTCTTCCTCCTCCATTCTGCTGTTCTCCAGACAGCTTCTGGACTCTCCATTCGCCGACCACGAGGACCACTTCCGGCTACCCCTGGACGCTGGCCGGCCACACCAGCGTAGCCCCATGTCCTTCAGACCTCCTCGAAGTAGAATCAGGTCATTTGGAACATCGAGGAGTCCGGAGTAAGGATTCTCCCGAGAGTTGATGGAAACTGACTCAATCTGAGGTAGATCCGGTTTCTGACCTGTTTGATTGTCGAGATGTTGGATCTTCGAGCTCAAATTTTGTGGAGATTCAGTAGAGGTATAATCGAATCTGTGGTAAAAATTGGGGCTTGAATTGATAAAGTTTTGACCTCGAATCGATCTTGTGAAATTGGAGCAGAAAATTACCGGTACTGACCAAGGAAGGATCCGGCGATTTCAAAGGATTTTCGGCAACCAATCAAGCTCAAACTTTCGTTGAGCCTCCTAAAACCTTAGATAGACATGTGAAGAGGTAGTATAGCATTTAATTGTTGGACTTGAAGTGGGATTAGGACCGGTGGTGCTCGGTTTGCACCGAACCAAGAAGGGACCGGTTCGGTGTTTGTGCAAATCGAATCTGTTGGGCTATTGATGGTTGGATCTTGAACCTCAAATTGATGATTAAAGCATGTTAAGAGGATGAAGATCATGCTATGGAAGATTATGATTTATAAATGGTTGAATTGGACTTGAGAATTGATGAATTGATTGAATTCTATTAGGTTGCGCGATGAATTGGCCTTGGGGTGACTTGGCCGAGACCCTGAGGTCCAAGAGGAGTAATTTGTGTTGCCAAATCAAAGATAAGGAAATTTCTAACCCTACGCTAGGAAGATTGGACTCAATTGGGCGAGTCGTGAATTAAGTTGGTTGAATTAAGGTGACTAGTCTAAGGAGATAGTCTTGTTATGTCCTAAGATGTTATAGGATGACCTTGTGTGATATTGGATATGCCTGAGTTGTTTGCCATATCCGGATTACAATTGACTGGCTTGTATGCCATGAATCTTGAGTTGTGCTTGAATTGCATACATCGTCTTGTATGGATAGCTATTTGAAAAACCATGGCACAAGTGTGGCATGGCGAGACCTTGAGGTGTATGAGATGTGAGATAGTGATATGGAAAAGTCCTGAAGCGTATGAGACGCGGGACATGAGATATATATACCCTAATGCAACGAGTTCGCGGGGTGAAGTTGAAGTGACGTGGCGCCCTAATGCGATGGGATCGCAGGATTGATATAGCCACGGTCCTAATATGATCTAATCGCGGGACGAAGAGGTCTTGAAGCGTATGAAACGCATGGCAGGATATATATATACCCTGATACGACGAGTTCACATAGTGCAGTTGAGGTGACATGGCACCCTGATGCGATGTGATCGTGGGGTTAATATAGCCACGGTCCTGATGCGATCTAATTACGGGACGAAGAGGCCCTGAAGTGTATGAGACGCGGGACAGGATATATATATACCCTGATGCGACGAGTTCGTGGGGTGGAGTTGATGTGATGTGGCATCCTGATGCGATGTGATTGCGGGGTTGAGATAGCCACTATCCTGATGCGATTTAATTGCGGGATGGAGAGATCCTGAGGCATAAGAGACACGGGGCAGGAGAAGTAAACCCTGATGCGACGAGTTCGCGGGGTGAAGTGACGTGATGTGGCGCCCTGATACGATGTGATCGTGGGGTTGAGACAGCTACGGTCATGATGCGAAGCATTCGCGGGACAGAGAGGCCTTGAGGCGTATAAGACGCGGGACATGAGACATATACCCTGATGCGACGAGTTCGCGGGGTGGAGATGATGTTGTGTGGCGCCTTGATGCGACGAATTCGCGGGGTTAAGTGGCCACGGTCCTGATGCAATCTAATCGCGGGACGGAGTATGAGTTAATGAGTTTTGCCTGGAGATTCATCGGAACCTGATGCGTATACGCGTGTTGCCGATGACGGTCTGATGCGTTTTTGCGGACCGACCTTGATGTGATCTAATCGCGGGCTAGAGATTGAGACAGGAAAAGATTAGGGGATGTGGTGAAGTGGCAGGCCGAGTGGACATAATTATCTTAGTGGGACTTGAGGTCACTATTGTATGCCTGTCACCTGTATGTTGATGTTTTATGGAATTGTGCTTGAGGTGCTTGCATGTTCATGAGTTTGATGTTTTGGGATAAAAGACTGCCCGAGTGGATGGTCGGCCTAACTTAGGGTTATGACCCACCTTACTGAGATTTATATTTCACCCTAGTGGGGGCTTAATTTTTTTTTCAGGTTCTAGGCGAAGGAGGCACGAACTTGCCAAGGACTGATATTTGAAGAGATAGAGTTGACCAATTGTATTTTGGGTGGATTTGCTTGTTGTGATATCAGGGATTGTACTTCTGATTGGTGAATTAGGAATTGATCTTTTAGTAATTGATTAATGAGATTTCGTTGTATATGTCCTAAGTCATCTGTATGTTGTTGTATTTATATAAATGGGAGATGGCATTGCTTCTGCATGCATTTTTTTTTAAAGGAGTTGTAAGTTACTGGCCGTTGGATCCTAGAGCTTTTATTCTTGAATGAACGGCATGGATAGGGATGTTCGCGTGCTTGCCGAGTTCGGGGCGTGACAAGGTCATACTCTTGTCCATGAAATTTCAAGGTTCCTTTCCAGATACTCGGAAGTCTGGACTTTCTTCCTGTTGCTTTTATCCACATCATCCTTTGAATATTAGGGTCCGTAAATTACCATACCTTACTATCTTCATGACCTTCTGATTCAATGCTAAAGGTATTCGTCCAAATAGCCAGTCGTCAAACTTCCAATTTAGAAATTCAATCTCTCATCCCGTGAGGTAAGGTCTGTTCTTCAATCGCCAATCACGCGATGCTCGATTTCCTGCTATACGCATCCGCTATCATATTCGCATTTCTAACGCAATATCGGTTATCTTATTCTTAGTCCTTAAGCAACTTCATTCATACACGTTGCTCTTCATCAAATTCATTTCGGAAAACTAATACTTCAAGTTCTGATGGTCAGTACAATTTTGGAATCCTCCTTATCTCAAAATGATGTTCCTCATTTCCCACGTGAAGGCGGCAGCTGACGATTCCAAGTCACACCTTGGATTATTTGTCTAATTAGGCCTTACTGTCGCAACATATAGGCGACAAACCTTCCACGTTGCACGGATACGTATTCTAATTCCTTTTTGCGACACATCATCGTAACTCTCACAACTTTTCAATTCCTAAGGAAAACACCAATATTGACGTAGCCACCAACTAGGCTTAAGTCCTTGAAAACTTCTATCATATTCATTCATCCATTTACGGTGCGTTTCGTCCTTAGTCAGTCCTTCATTGTTTCCTACTTTTGGAGAATTCACAGGGATTCCATTTCTCAGAAACTCCATGACCAAGAACCTTGCCTTATTAAACCCAAATCTTGCGCTCCTACATTCAGCATAAGCTAGCGTTCTCTTAGGGTCCATGGGGTACTTTCCAAAAGCTGTACATGTTCCTCATGGCTCCTTAAATGAATACGATCATCGTGTCTAAAGACGGTATCAACCAATCCAATTACTCATTGAAAACTAAATCCGACTATTATTAGTTTCTTTACTACCGGGTGTCGAATTGTTCTAACTGTCTTTCGCACCATCCACTTGAGAGCTTATAGTTTGGCTCTATGCTTTTATGTTTTTTTCAATTAAACCATGCAGTATTTTGTTCATTCTTGTCACACTTTTCTCTGGAAGCATTAGTGTCTTAATCGCTGGATTCCATAACCAGCCAACGCGACTTCATCTCCATTTCATCCATTTGACTGAACGTTGACATTATCATGAAATTCAACATCGTCTACAGGACAGTTTCTCGGACTTAATTTTCAGAGATCGTTTGAGCTCTTCGTCTTCCTTCTCAGTCTAGACGTTCAATCTTAACACCAAGACACGTACAATTTCCTCTTCATTCCACACTGGGGTCTCTTACCATACGAGGGCAACTATACACTTCAGTGGCATTCTCTTGCTTTGAATCCACCTTATCTTTCTTGTTCCATAGGACGTCTGTCACGCCCCGCGTTCTAGGGCGAGTGTGCCACATCCGCCAATACCGTTCATAAACCCAGGATATGACAACCACGGATTTACATGAAATGAAATACACATGCGGAAGGGAAAAATAAACAAACGCCTCCGTACCAATTAGACCAAAGAGCGACTTGAGATAACAACATATAAATACTTAACATAAAATAAGGATTCACCTACAAACGGTCCAGGTAAAGTGACAGGGTAGCTTATACATAAAAGATCGAAAGAAGACTAAGGACCCAAAACTCAAAAGACAACCCATGGTCCTCAAGCAAAATCTCACATCTACTGAAAACTCCTCAAAAGAAAATCGACGATGCCTAAAGCTACTAGATGGGGCTACTTGTCTCATCTTCGTCTTCAACTTGTCTTCTTCGGATCGCCTAGGCGAATCGGCAACATTCTTCAGGACTTGGGGTTTGTAAAATAAGTTCCACGACGGGGTGAGATTTACATCTCATCAAGCTATCCCTAAACTTAGGCTAGGCCATTAGTACTCCCAGACACAATTCAAACCTTAAGCAGAGGTGTAATAAGAAAGGCACATGGTAAACAATTACCAAAGCACATCATCAAATTGGCATATAAACTGCAACTCAAGGCATGTATAAAAACATTAGACCAAGCTTAACGTACTAGCAATAAAGTTCATTTCATTATCTCAGCCTGCGTCAATACGTCTCAAGTTTCAAATGCCATAACAAGGCTCGTGTCGACACGTACTAAACTTATCCCGTGTTATGACGTATCAATATATAATCTGACCCTGCGTTTTGACACATCAGAATATAACTCCGCTTGCAACTCCGCGTTCTGACGCATCAGGGTACCACAGACCCTTAGGCTCACAAATCAAACTCCCCTCTTAGGGGTCTTCATGATCGAAGTACAATTTCTATCAAACAAATAATAAATATTCATCATGCGATACATCAAGGCCAAACACCCACAATGTGATATCAAATACACAGAAAGATAGTCAATCTAACGATTTGTTCTCTTGTCAACTCATTCATATTTCTCAAACAGTCGTCATTCAAGGCCAAATACCACATAGCCATACCAACATCCATATCATTCGAATGCACACAACAAAAACTTGGTCATAAGTGTTAAAATTTCTCATTATCAGGAGCACACAAGACTCGCTCCTCAGTTATCTCAGTTGACCATGAACAATCAATGCAATAAGCTCCCAGATTCATCACTATATTATCCAAACCCATCCAGTAGTGTCCTAGCTTCCTAGCAAAGGTTGAAGAGTAACTTACATTGCAAGATCCCTCCAAAAACTTCTCTAAAGATTCAGTTCTCCTTGTTCCGAAATAGGGCAGCAATGCAACCTAATAAAAATCCGCCAATTGATTAATTAATCTCTTCCATTTACCATTCCATGAAGCATGCATATCGCAAACACCTCAATTGATATTCTAGTATGCCTTAACGATGAATTAATAGCATGGGGAGACCTCCCACAGCCCTCACAATGTTTGGTTTATTCAAACCGAAACATGGCAGAATTGGTCCAGCCCTCATCCTCCTTAACCGGTCCATAAATCCTCTCTAAACTTCGATTTTTCATGAAATCAACTTGCTAACATGTCACACTACGTCTATAAGAGTCATACCAAGAGTTTTGGAGCAAGTCGAAGCCTTAAAGTGCAGCAAACAGCCTTAGTTCTACTCAATCCACTGGCGGCATATTCTACTCCATGGAAACCCTCACAAATCAATCATGGCAACTACTCTAAACCCACTCAAACTCATAATACTAGCTTAGCCAACTCAAGTACTACGAATTAAGAAGATCTCACCGAAAATTTGAAGCCAAACGAAGCCTCGAAGTGGCTGAACAAAGACCTTCTCCCAACTGAGTCAGATTTTGTCCGATTTTATGTTTGGGGCTGGTCGGGCTAAACTACTCTACCAAATGATGATCTACCACTTGAAACTTGTAAAGGAGAGGTCGAGGAAGGTTTTGATGGCCGGCACGAGGTCAGGAGATCATCGGAAGTGGCCGTCGAGTAGGGCGCAGTGGCGGTGGTGGTCTGGTCAGGTGATAGTGGTTCGGTGGAAGGAAAAGAAGAGGAAAAGATGAAGAAAATAAGAGGAAGAGAGGGGAAAAGGTGTTCGGCTGAAGCAAGGGGAAGGGCTAGTCTTCCACAAAAGTAGCTTGGTCAACATGAAGAATGGTAAGTTAAAAGTAAGCATTAAATACTAACCTCTCAAAGCTTGACAATTATCTTTATATCTATACTATCAAGGCCTCTAATGACCCAATTGCCCCTTCATTTTCGACAGCTAGGGGGATTAGGATTTGACTAGAATGCCCTTCTTCAATTTATTAAGACAAAGCCAATTTTCGAGGGGCAAAATGGGAATTTTGCACTTGTCGTCTGAAACTTCACTTTTTACAAATTAAATTACCTTCGATGAGACGACGTCCAATTCATTTCAAATGTTGGAATTCTTCCTTGTCCTTTTTTGATTCAAGATCACATCTCTTGGTCAATTATATGTCAACCGTAATTTCAGTTTATCTCAAACTAGCGGGGGGCTTTTGTAGATGTTACGCGTATCGATTATGTGATCCTCATCACACTTAGGACTCGTCGAATCATTGCGACTTTTATTGTTATGTAATTGCGACTATTACTAGCTTTGACGGTCGCGATCGTCATAGTTTGATTTGATAAAATTTTGCAAATTATACATTGGTTAAACAGCATTACCCGTACTCCAATCATATAACGCTAGCAATGAATTCCTTAATTATTCTTAGATCGGCCTTTAATGGTTCTAAATATTCCCTCGGCAATCCTTATGGTCAAAGCGCCACTTCTTGTTCGAGCTCTCTAGGTCCACGTACTTTGTCAAGCGTTAGCCTTTCCCTTTTTGGTCAGTTTACTTGAGATTGATCATATCCGAGCGAGATAAGACTAAATACATCGATAGATATATTCTCATTGATAAGTCTCAAAAAGATAGGAAAATCAGAATGTCACAACGTCAATCTTAGAGTCTACCCAATAGTGGTACTTTTACTCCAGGATTCAGATGCCACCATACTCGACATTTTTCTTCCAATAACTTAGTCACCTCGAGTGGCAATGTTCCAATGGGTCGAGGTTCCTCCTCGGTATCTACAATTCCACACATTGGATATTCAAATCGATTAAATCAAGTCACCTTGCGGTTATAATCCAAGCAGTCTTTTTGCTTATTCAACCATCCATTAGAATCACAAATGGCTAAAACCATCAAGTCCATTCACTTTCCTTTCCATCAACGATCATTTCATGGTCCATTCATCCTTAAGAACAATGCTCTATCCTTTAGGAAACAACGACTTTTGACTCAATTTCTAATAGTTCCAGTTCATTCTCAACCAATCACATAGAATCATTAAACTCAGGGAGACTAATATGCCGATTTTCATTAACACTTTCCATGACAAGAGAGACGGACTATCAATTTCTCTCCATGGGTCTTATGCCCAGGTAACAGCCATTCCTTACAAGCACTTTCTATGATCCATAAGTGGAAATCCTCTTATTTATGCCTCTTTCGATCACTTGCTCATTTCATTAAGATCCATTACAGTCCTTCAGATTTAGGAGTACTGACCAACAACAAGGTTTTGAATTTTAATTCATCCTTAACCTGCTCGCCTCATCCAAAAGGGTCCTTGACCACCTTTACTATGTTTAGGTGACCTTGAGAACTTTGCCTCATATTGGTTGTTCATTTCCTGATCCTCACAAAGGAACTCTAACAATCCTTGTTCTTTAGCAACCTTATAATGCACTTCCCATCAAACAATTCAACGAAGACAATCTAATTGGTTACTACGCCTTCAAGGAAAACTCTTCCTTTTAGTGGTCTTTCACCAATCGTTGACAGTACTCCAAAATTAGTAATTGCCAAGTTCACCTTCCTCCTTCAGCGTATTCAAAGCTTCCATTCATTTTCTCAACCTAGAGAAGGACAATCTTAGGATCGCTTCCTCCACCGAATTTAGCCAGCTTGAACGTTATAAGTCATTTCGCAAGCTATCTATCTTGGCGATTTCCATCCTCGTTTTCCATCGCCTTTCCCATGGCTTCCCTTACTTACTTCGTTAGCAACAACAACAACAGTCTCAGCGACTTGGGTAACAATGACAACTCCTTCTCGAGCTTGCATACCCATCAGATTTCAATTTCTTTCAAGGTTCTCTTGACCCTTCTTGTTCTTCGGTCCCTTTCAACTTGTAACCTCGAGCCAAGTGCTCCTCAGGTAACCATACTCTGGTTGTTCATATTTACTCAATTCTCATGACTCTTGAACCACGACAATTCCCTTCTGAAATCAAAGACTTAAATCGTCTATTCAAATCTAGCAGTCTTAGGCTGTTCATCTTAACAGCTATCATAGGCAATCAGCCATTCAGTGGTTCTACGCATATTCTCAAGTAACTACCAATTACTAGGCAAACCTCAACTAGGTAAAACTCAACTCGGTTAACATCGATAAACACTCGAGGCATTAATTCAATGGGGGGTATAGGCTTATACCTTAATTCCAGACGCATCTGCAACTTAGTATAAACTCAACAGGCTCTCTCAATTTCAAAATACATCAGCCACAACAACATACAATGTCAGGCATACGCTCGCCAAGCAAGCCAATCACAAGCGACATTACAAATGCCATGCAAATTTTGGAAATTCCCTTTGAGAATCAATTTTTAATGCAATATATCTTTTAACAAAAACCAAACTTAGTCTGATGCCTAGACCCGTCCCTTACAATGTATGGTTTAGGTCATTCCTGCCCTCATTGCTATATTAGAAGCCTGCCAGGAGCCTCTCCTTGTCTGGATCTCTCTGTCCCGATGATTACTCCCTACCCTCGTTAGACCTGGTCATTGCAGGTTGTCCCAAGTCATACATTTACGAAAAGAGTCTCATTCCACATGTCTTAGACCATGCTTCATTACTGTTTGTAGGTATCTTATCAGCTTATCCCATACGAAGTGACGGTTTATCAAGTCTGATAAACAATGATATGCCTATGCATGCACATTTCTCAATTTTTATTTTAATGCAATAAATAATCACAATGCATGGTCTTCCCCGCTACTCATCACACCACACTTATTTTTGGATCAATTCTTATCAATAGAAAATTTCTAATTCCACAAACGACCATCGCATCTTACAGATCAATGCCTATGTTCTACCATATACCTCAAGTTCGGTCGTTAATAAGCCACAATCACAATCATATAATCTAACTGACCATTCATTCGTCAGCAATTTTCTATTAACCTCAAACACATTTACAACCTCAAATCCATACTCATAACTTCTCGATTTCTATTTGCTTCCTTGTGAATCTCAATCATATCACCACTCAAGATCATCAATTAAGATCGATACTATAACCATTAAAATACAACACAAGTTCAATCCTATAATCCTTGAGATTCAGTAATCAATACCCAATGACGGTTACTCACTCCGCATAAATCTCTTGAAATCCTACTCGACTAAAATTGACACGCCAAGAAAACTAAAGAATAGTAACCAAAAGGTCTCACTATTTAATCGTTCTAAAGTCCTTACTCCTTATCACTCCCGATCTCAATCAACTTGGATTGAGCTGACATCGCTTTGATACCAACCACATGGAGATGTCACGCCTCGAATCCGGCGGTCACGCGAACATCCCTCAATAGCCGTTTCGATTCAAAGATACCCAGGGTCCAACGGTGACGATCTCAAAAGACTAAATGAAATATGCATGCGGAAGCGAGAAACAATCCCCTTTTATTGATCACAAAAGATGATTTCAGGACTACACAATAAAACGTTTACTCAAGATACAGCACCAGGCTCCGATTTAAACGATACAAGACAAAAAAAAGGAAGAAATCATATTAACTAAGGTCAACTTCTTTAATTCTAAAAGGGTGCGAGGTTCGTGCTTCAGCTTGTGTGACATTCTGAATTTCCAACCATTTCGAGATGTATGAATGAGAAGATATCTATCGATGTATTTCAGTTTTATCTCACTCGGATCTGATCAATTCGAGTTAACTGACCAAAAAGGGAAAGGCTAACGCATGACAAATACGTGGACCTAGAAACTCGAATAAGGAACGACACTTTGACCATAAGGATTATCGAGAGAATATTTAGAGCCAATAAGGGCCGATCTAGGAACGAATAAGGAATTCATTACTAGCGTTATACGATTGAAGTGCGGGTGATTCCGCTTAACCGACATATGATTTGCAAACGTTTTCTAAATTGAATTCTTACGATCGGGACCGTCGGAGCTAGCGATAAACCCTCGTAATTACATAACAATCAAAGTTGCTGTGACTTGAGTCATCCTAAGTGTGATGAGAATCACTGAGTCGATACGCGTGAACGTCTGCCAAAAGTCGCTCGTTAGTTTGAGATATGCTACAATTATGATGGACGGAAAACAGACCATGAATTGGATCTCAAAATTTAATATCGGACAAAGAAGAATTGCAACAATTCAAAAGGAATTAGACATCGCCTCATCGAGGGTAATTAAGACTTGGAAAAGCGAAATTTTGAACTGAAGGTGTAAAATTATCGTTTTGCCCCTCAAGGACATTCTTTCCTTTAGAATAAGCACGAGTGTTATAGTCATTTGCTCTCTCCCTATATTGGTCGAAAATTTGAGGGTATTGTAGTCAATTTATGCTCTAGATTTTTTTATGAAGAAAAGTCAAGAGTGTTAATGAGAGGTGATGTGTAAAAGTAGGCTAAATTAGACTTGGGGACATAATCTCACCTACCATTATTTCTCCCTCATTGACTTGGGGACAAAGGAAAAAAGGCAAGAAGACTCACATTTGCTCAGCCAAACACTCTCACTCTCTCATTCTCATGCTCACTCTCCCCCTCTTGGTTCTTCTCTCTCGCTTCATCGTCAATTTTTAGAGACCTCACGACCATACACCGACCACCACAACACTTCTTGATGTCTTGCCTACAATCTCCATGTGACCGATCATTCATTCGTTACTCCGTTTGACCCGTGGAGCCACCGGAATCTACCTAGGTCAGAATCGGAGCGAACCAGGCCGTGAGCCCCTTTAGACCGGTTTAGAAGGCTTATTTTGCTTCCAAATCAAGGTGAGACCTCCTTAAGACAAGTATTAAGGTTGAGTAAGTTTGGTTGATAATAGATGAGTTTTAATGGTTGAATTTCGATGATTTTCTAAGGGACAGAATCTGTCCTCTTCGACAGGTCTGAGAATCGAGCATCTTTGAAGGCCGTAGAAGTGTCGTTTTGCCCCAAAATTTATTGGTAAGATACCCTAAGACATGATATTACATGTTAACAAAGGATTAGTGAGTTAGATTGGAGTTTTGATGATCGATTTACATGGTATTCTCTATGAATAAAATCTGCCTTGCACCGGATAGATTAGGAACCGAGGATTGTTGCGATTCTTGGAGGAGTTTGTTGGCTAATTACTCGGTAAAAAGATTTCTAATCCTTAGTTAGGATGTTGGATTACTAAAGGATGGATTTTTGGTAGAATTGAAAAGGTTTTTTTTTGGTCGGAGAATTGAAAAGGTTTAAAGGGTGGTTTTTCTGTGGGATACGTGAGAGACCCGAAAGCTAGGCAATCCCGTTTTCAGTGCGCACCGTTTTTGAAACGAGTCGTTCTAATTCATCCGATATCCAAATTGAGTATCATTTTCGCCCACATGTCCATAAGATCTTTAAGTTTAAGATACTAGAATTTTTTTCTTAAAAAGTCAGTACAAAAATATCAGGTTTTGCGAGACTGAACCTGGTCGTAGGGACTCGAATTGGGCAGTTTTGATTAATTGAGATTTTGGATGATTTGCCTTGATTGAATGAGTCTTTAGCATGCCTAAAAATATTGAATTAAAGCTGTGAATGATTGATGATGAGGTGCCATGAGTGAATTTTTTATGTGCATTGACTTATTTAGTTCAATCGAGTGCTTTGATACTTGTTGGTCTATTCGATGATTCAATTGCTTGATGTGGGATGACATGTGCTGCTAGTGGTCGAATGACATGTTTGGGTTGATGAACCTAATGTGCTTGAATGGTGTGCCTTGAATGGCGATAGACTGAATCTTCTTGATAATGTGAATTGAGATTAATGAGAAGGTTCACAATAATGGTTTATGGCCAATGCATTGAGCCGGGGAGGGAGTTACTCCCATTGACTTGACAAGGTTGTGCGGCAAGAGAGTCTTACCTTGATCGAATCATCTCGAAGGTTGTAAGAATCGAGAGTTAGGTTGTGACCGAATCATCTCTAGGTCTGGACTCGAGAGTCCTATAGTCAACTGAATCATCTCGATGGCGCGAAGTGTCTAGAGTCGCTATAGAGAATGAGTCATCTCGCAACGAGAGTCATGATGACTGAATCATCTCGATAAGACGTCGAGAGTCATGTGATTGACTGAATCATCTCGCGACTTAAAGAGGGCGTCCCTTGATGGGTACAATGAGGATAAAAGACTGAAATATGATCGCGATGTGTTTTTGAATTTGTATGATTGAACGCATGAATTGGTTGGAATGCCTAGAGTGTATGGAATGTCTATTATACCTATATGACTTGAGAAATTTGGATTGGAAAGTGAAAGTATGAAAGACATGAACCCGATGCCTGATATGCTTGAGTTACCTTATCATGCAAATTGCTTGAATGACATGTATGAAAAGCTTTTTTCCAAAACTTGCATGTTTTCAAACGTGCTTGGAGGTACCAATGGTCTAGCTTGGGTTTAGGGTTAACTTACTGAGATTGTTATCTCATCCTGTCGTGGGGCCAACATTTTCAGACCCAAAGCCCTGAAGGTGCCCCGAAGAAGAAGAAGAAGAGGAAGATGAAGTTGAAGACGAGACCGTCTAGCCTATGGATTTCTTTTTGGAAGTGTTTTTTTTTGTGGTCCTATAGTGCCTTCCTCTGCACCCTACTCCCTTTTGTTGTATAGCACATCCTGTTTTTAAGACAATATGTGTTGGCTTTTTAATCCTATGTCACCTTATGTTTGTTTTTATGTCTAGGGCTTTGTTTTCGCTTCCGCATGTGTTTACCATATCACGCTCCATGAGTTTAGCCGTTAGATCCTGGGTCATCTTATTTGTATTGACAACTGTGTTGGATGTTGGCGTGCCGCCGGGATTAGGGCGTGACAACTTGTACTCCTCATCATCGATCTCCTTCGGGATTTTAAGACCTCGCGGTGTGGCTTCCACGTGTGGGGTTTAGGGTCTGAAAAAGTAATCCCGCGACGGGTGAGATATAAATCTTAGTAAGACAAAACTAACCCTAAACTAGGCGATCAGTACCTTCAGACACTTTGAAAAATGGGTATTTTGAAATAAAAAGATTTGACATGTCGACAACATGATATTGTCAAAACATGCATTTTCAAATCAGCTTGATTCAGTTACAAAAATTCATGAGCAAAACTAAGCTTCGTACAATGGCAGGGTTTTCAATAAAAAATATACACTTGAGGCCATTTTAAAACTTGTGAGGTAATTTCATTCTCGAGGCTCTATTAATAAGATCTTTTCATTTCCGTTCATCCTGGGCCACGAGATGATTCGGTCAATATGATGACTCCCACATGCGAGATGATTCGGTCACTATAGCGACTTTTGACACTCCGCGCCATCGAGATGATTCGGTCGATTATATGACTCTCGTGTCCGGACCTAGAGATGATTCGGTCGCCATACGACTTTCGATTCTTATGGCCTTCAAGATGATTCGGTCGGTATGCGACTCTCTAGCCGCACGACCTCATCAAGTCACATGAGAGTAACTCCCTCCCAAGCTCAATCGATTAGCCATCAATATAAAGTATCCAATCATAAATTAGCCTCAATTTTCATTCGAAAATAAACTCATGCAATTCAAGCAAAGCCTCGGACAAATTTATGAACACGACTTATACAATCCAAATAGAGTCTCGGACAATTCAATGAACACGGCTCAATTCAAACAAGGCCTCGAACAAATTAATGAACACGATCATTTCATAAAATCGAAGTTGGTATTCCTTTCGATAAAAGTTTCAGACTAATCAACTTAAAACGATCAATTGTCCATTAAAGTACTCATTCGTGGTCAAATAAGACTCTTCAAGAATTCGATTTTTAGTCAAAAACAAGTTAAGGACCACAATCTCTCAAATCTGGATAGATTTGGACTCCCTTGCGCCTCTCACAAAATCAATCTATAAAACCATTCAAATCAAGTTCAAGCTTCGTCTATTAGTAACCTAACATCTTAGGGAAGGTTTAGGATCAACTTACCAAATAAATGAGCTAGTTAAAGTCCCTAAAGTCTTCCTTGAAGGTCACGACTAGATCTGGTCAGAAATGGGTAGATTTATCCTCTTTGAAATCTATGCAAGAATCAACCACTAAACTCAATCATAACTACTCCAAACCTCAAGCCTCAATTCTCTAACGCACTAAACTAAGTTTTAGAGATGACTTACCGCTTAATCCAAGCAAGGTCAGTCCCTTTAACGGCCCTTCAAATCATGATTCTAGTCAGGAAAACATCAGCTGTTTCGGTTCATACAAATGTGCCAAGATCAGCGGCCAAAATCCATCGAAGCCTCATTTTACTTCAACCATCAACCATTTAACACACCAAGCTAAGGTTTATACATAAACCACTTGTTCCAGGGAAAAAGCAGCCCTTAAATCACCCCAAAGTCACGATTTAGTTAGGATATACCAATCTGTTCGGTTCGATGGAAAACACTACAAACATCTATCAAAATCCATTGAATCCTCACTAAACCTCAACCATCCACCTCTTAACATACCAAGCTAAGGTTGAGAGTCAACTTACCAAGGATTAAACAAGCGTAAGTGGTCTAAGAAGTTAGCAAGCTCACGACAATCTCTGGACATAGCCGATCTAGCTTTTGGTCCAATAAACGGCAATGGATTAGCCTTTAAAACCCATTATAATCCATCCTTAAACCCATAAGCACAAGATCGAGGGGAAATGATCTCAAAAACTCAACTTAGAGCTTCTCGGGTTCGGATCAGACCAGTCAGCTACGTCTCCGGCTTCCGAAGGTTCCACGGGACAAATGGCTGGGCGGATTAAGAGAAAGAGCTTTCCAATGGTGGATGTCACGTCGGCATTCGACCAGGAAGACAGAGAAAAGGGCCAAACAATGGGCTGTGGCGGACGGGGTCCGGTCGGCGAGCTGAGCGAGAAAGGGAATCCAGAGAAAGGGAATCCAGAGAGAGAGAGAGAGAGAGCTCGGGTGAGTTTGAGGGAAAAAAGTGAGAAATGAGGCTTAATCCTTCAAGTTCAAGAGAGCAAGAGAGAGATAGATTTGTTGGCTTAGGCTTTTTAGCTAATTAGGTAGCATTTATGGGAGAAATACATAGGATATGGCATGTACTAAGCCTTGATTTAGGGGGTCCCTACCTTGATCTCCAAATCTCCTTGTCTTTTCTTCATTAATGTCAAGGCATCAAGGACAAACTTGCCCCTCTATTATTCGGCCATCAAGGGGTGCAATGGTTATTGTGCTAATATTAACTTAATCGCTAAGATTAATCTCTAATCGAGGTCGATCGAGGTAATGACTATCTTAATCTTCTAATTCCTAATTTCCTGACAACTAATGATTGTTTTTGTAATTAATCCGCATTGATGAGGCGATATTCAATTCTTGAATGTTGTAATTCCTCAATGTCTGATGCCCATATTTTCGAGGTATAATTTATGTCAAATCCTATCGACTGAAATTTCAGTTTATCTCAAATTAACGGACAACTCTTGCAGGCACCACACGTATCGACCTTAGGATTATTCAAGTCGTGGCAAATTTGATTGTCATGTAATTGTGAGAGTTTATTGCCAGTTCCTACGGTTCTGATTATCAGAATTCGATTTAGAAAATTTTCGCAAATTATACATTGGTTAGGCGGAATCACCCACGTCCCAATCATATAATGCTCACAAAGCATTCCATGATTGTTCTTAGATTGATCTCTACTGGTCCAAAATATTCTCTCGACAATCATTATGATCAAAGTATCATTTCTTGTTCGAATTCCTAGATCCATGTATTCTATTCTACGTTAGCCTTTCCCTGCCGGTCAGTTAACTCGAGAGTGGCCAGCTTTGAGCGAGATACAACTGAAATACATCGATGAATTTCTTTGCATTCAATAGCCTCGTAAAAGTTCGTAATTCAGAATGTCACAATACTAATGTCATCAATAATGAGAAGGGAAAATGTTCACGATAGAGAAATTAGTGAGACTGACAGCAAGAAGGAGGAAAAATGAGGGTTTTGATTTGGGTACTTTTCTCATAATGATTTTGATAGGATGTGAAATTTTATGGGACCACTATCAAATATTATGAAGTTTTAAGCTATTAAATGATCTCTCTTCATTAAAATTCATTTGGAAATTAGTTTTAGTACAATATGTTATATGAAGTTTGGCAATTAATATTAGGTCATAAATGTAGGTGGTGAAAATTGGGAAACTAAACCTAATCAACTGAATGGAGAAGATGTACACAGTTTTCCTTGAAATTGACTATTTCACTTCCTTTTTTTTTTGGTAAGTTAAGTATATATAAAAGTTTCAAGAGACTAGAGGCAAATATGAAGCCGGACACAAAACCATGAACCAATAATGGCACCAAGTGTGTCAATATAGGTTCAACGGTGAATCGGCTATAAGATACATCAATGCAGCAAAGCGTGTCTAATCTAGAGGCTAGAGTCGGTCAAATGCTAGTAGAACGGCCAAACAGACGACCCCAAAAAGCAGCAATACCAGCCTTAGAACAGAACCGGGTAAGAGAAAATAATTAGAAATAAGGCCAAACAGACGGCCTAAAACAGGTAGAAGAAACCTAACAAAAGTGACTAGATAAAGTTGGCCACAACAACAACAAAATAAGGCTAATTCTTTACAAATAAAGCATTGAGCATGCAACACCAAGGTCAGCAAATAAGCAGTATACCAATCTATCAAAAGCTGGGCAGAATCGAGAAGCATAACTCCTCGCAAAATGGGATGAAACTTGTGCACAACAAACCAAAAAGGAAGGCTAAAACACTGCCATACCAGGATCGATTGGGGCCAAATACATGGCCAGAAATAGCAAGAGCAAGTAAAGAAAAGAAGCTGAGTTGCCAGCCAAAAAGACGCCGAGTTAGTCGAATTGTGGTGCACCAAGCTAGGACGTACCAATCTGCTAAGAACTGGAAAACATGAAGTGGCAAAATGTCTAGCCAAGACAGGGGAAACCTATGCAGTCCACTCAAAAGTAGAAGGCCTACATACGGCCTTACTAACATCAACAAGGGCCAAATAAGTAGCCAAAAAGAAGGACAACATATACAAATAAGGAGCCGAGCAGTTGACCAACAAAGTAACCAGACCAGTCGACCTAAATAAGACCAAGCTGAGGCGTAGCAGTTCTAGATAGCAGCAAGTTTGGGTGGCAACAAATCTCGATAGAAGAGAAGAACAACAGCACACCAGTGATGGCCAAACAGTCAGCCCCAAAAAAATAGCAGAAAGTAATAAGGTCTTAGGCCAAACAAGTGGCCAAAGGAAAGACCTGACTAGGTTTGCAATCCACCGACCAAATAAAAGTAAGATTAGTTGCCAAAAAACACTATAAAGCGGGACCATGAACAGCAATTGGCTAGCCAACGGAACAGCCAAATAAGGCATAAAAAGCAGCCAAGATAGAAGCCAACTCAGTCGCTTTAAAGTGTGACATTATGATTTCCAGTCGATTTCAGGCTCAGTAATGAGAAGTGTATATCTAAAGATGTATTTCAGTCGTATTTTGCTCTAACCTGATCAATTCGAGTAGATTGACCAAAAGGGAAAGGCTAACGCGAGAAGAGATACGTGAACCTGGGGAACTCGAATAGGAAATGGCGCTTTGACCATAAGGATTATTGAGGGGATATTTAGAACCACAAAAAGGCCGATCCAAGAACAATTAAGGGATGCCTTCCGAGTGTCATACGAATGGAGCGCGGGTGATGCCGCTTAACCAACGTATGATTTGCAAAATTTTCCTAAAACGGACGGTGAAAATCGAAACCTTAAGAGCTAGTGATAGAACCTCACAATTACATGACAACCAAAGCCGCCACAAATTGACGAGCCCTAAGCATGATATGAATCATTGGGACGATACGCGTAATGTCTCCGAAAGCCGTCCGTCGGTTCGAGATAGGTTGGAACCACGTCTGATAGAGAAAACTATTAGAAAAGAGACTTGAAAGATTGAAAATGTAAAATCAAGAATTTCAATGTAATTTGGATTGGCCGTCGCCCTATCGAAATATTTCGGAACGAGAAAAACGACGTTCTGAACGTTAGGGGTAAAATGACCGTTTTGCCCATCAAGCTTAAAGCTTTGCCCAAGCAAATGAAGAAGGGAAAATTGGAAAATAAACCCCCCAAGGGCTGTTGAAATTCAAAAATGAAAATGTGCCATTGGATCATCTTGGAAAATAGCAATGCCAAGTGTCAAAAATCTAAAAGTTGTGGTCATTTCACACTATTCACCAACGTACCATTCAAAGTCCTTTGACCAAGCTTGAGATATATCAATTATCTCTCTTCTCTCTCTCTCTCCTCACTCATTTTTGGCCAGACGTCCCCTCAAACCACCGAGAACCACTCTCTTCTTCTTCTTCAGTTTCTGTCACCGGCGACAGATTCCGGGGCTCCACTTCGCCGACCACCACGTCTACTTCTGGACTTCTCTGGATGTCGGCTAGCTACCCAAATAAATATCTATGTCTTTCCGACATTCTTCAATAAGAATCAGAGCATTTGGAGCACCGAGGAGTCCGGAGCGAGGATTCTCCCGAGAGTCGACGGAATCTGCTCCAATCTAAGGTAGGTCCAGTTTTCAGCCCTGTTGGTGGACAAAATATTTGATTTTTGAGCTGAAATTTCGTGGATACCTAGTAGACATGTAGATGGTTATGTGGTAAAACGTTGAGATGGGTTTGATTAAGTTTTGACCACGAACCGGCCTTGTTAATCTTGCCCAAAAAACTGTCAAATTCAATGCTTGGAGGAACCGGCGACTTTGGATGATTTTTCGGCGACCAACCGGCCTAAAACTCATGGTGAGCCTCCCAAACCCTTATATAGACGTGTTAAGAGGTAGAATAAGGCTTGAATGAAGGAATGAGGGGGGGATTGAAGACTGAAAACACCCGGTTTGCACAGAACCAAAGTGAATCGGTTCGGTTTTGTGCAAAATCGGTTCTGTAGGCTACAAGAACAGAATCATATGGGACTTAAATTGACGTTTATGATGTGTTAAGATGCTAGGGGTTAAGTTAGGAATGATTTGGATTGATGAATTGAGGAATTAGACTTGTGAATTTGACAAATCGATAGATTATCCTAGGTTGTACGACGAATTGGCCTTGGACTTGAGTTGGCCAAAACTTTGGAGGCTCGCGAGGAGCAACTTGGATTGCCAAATTAAAGGTAAGGAAATTCCTAACCCTATGTTAAGACGATTGGACTCGATTGGGTAAGTCAAGGGCCGATTGGGCCGATTATGAGAATTTATTCAAGTGGGTAGCTTAGCAATATACTAAAATGATATCAGATTGATTGTGAGTAATATTGTGTACCTGGGTTATTCGCCATGCCTGTATATCATTTGAATTGAATTGCATGCCACGAGAATTAAGAAACGCATTTGAATGCTCGCTTGCTAGTGAGTGTGACATTAAATAATAAATAAGGCATAAGTTAGATTTGTGGCATGAGTAGGACATGGAAAGGCCCTGAGGCGTGTAAGACGTGGAGCAAGAAAATGAATACCCTGATGCGATAAGATCGCGGGGTGGAAATTGATATTGTATAGCGCCCTGATGTGACGAGTTTGCGGGGTTGAGATGGCTAGGGTCCAGATGCGATCTAATCGCTGGACGAAAAGGCCCTGAAGCGTATGAGACGTGGGACAGGATATATATACCCTGATGCGACGAGTTCGTGGGGTTGAATATGAGATCATAAACCTTGCCTAGAGATGAACCGGGACCTGATGCGTTTACGCGGGTCACCGATGACGGTCTGATGCGTTTACGCGGGCCGAGCCTGAGGCAACTAGTTCGCGGGCTAGAGAATGAGGCAGACAGAGGTTGAGATAATGTTATTGGCCAGGAGATTTATCGGAACCTGATGCGTTTACACGGGTTGCCGAGCCTGAGGCGACAAGATCGTGGGCTAGAGATTTAGACAGGTTGAGGTCAGTGAATATGAGATGTGGTAGGCTGAGAGTGCATAGGCATTATTACTTGAGTGTGACTTGAGATCATCGATGTTTGCTTGTCATCCATATGTTGAGTTTATTGATTGGTGCCCTATATGCCTATGTGAGCCAGAGCCTAATTTTATTGGATATATGATTGCTTGAGTGGACGGTCGGCCTAACCTAGGGTTAGGATCCACCTTACTGAGATTTATATCTCACCCCAATGGGGGCTTATATTTTTCAGGTTCCAAGCAAAGGAAGCACGAGCTTGCCAAGGACTGGTAATTGAAGAGATAGTTGATCAATTGCACTAGAATGGATTTGTCTTCTGATGATATTTGGGTTTGTACTTTTGATTGGTGGCATATGAATTGAATCCGTAGTAAAAGTGGTTAATGAGAATTTGTTGTTTATGTCCTAAGTCATCTATATGTTGTCGTATTTATATGATTGGAGGCTGGCATCGCTTCTGCATGCTTGAATAAAGGAGTTGTAAGCTATGGGCCGTTGCATCATGAAACATTCTTAAATGAACGACATGGACAGGGATGTACGCGTGCTCGCAGAGTTCGGGGCGTGATATCCCCGTTCGATTTGGTATCAGAGCAAGGTTAGCTCGATCTAAGGTGACTGAGGTTTGGAGTGATAAGGAGCGATGACTTGAGGACAGTTATATATTGAGGTCTATAGGACTAGGCATGGATTGTTGAGTCTCGAGGATGGTAGGCTTGAACTTGTGTATACTTTAATGGTCCTAGAGTTGACTTGGATGGATGATCTTGAGTTAGATGGTGATTAAAGTCAAGTGGAAGCAAGCTGTGATTGGAGAGTCACAAGCATGGATTTGGGGTAATAATTGTGCTTAAGGATAATAGGGAATTGTTTATGAATGAAGGGTCAATTAAGGTATATGGTTGCAATCTTGATTTGTCGATGACCCAACTGGAGGAGTACGAATTATAAAGAGACGACTGATGTTAGTGGATTCAGGCTTAGATTGCATGATATTTTGGTGGTTTAGCTATCAAATACTATTGTCAGCCTTGAATGATATGAGATGAGATGAATACAAGGAGTATTTGATTTGAAGATCAGTTGTGATCAAATGTATAGGAATTTGATTTGAATATTGACTGGACTTGAGGTATAGCGTTGAATATGAGCAATTGATCTGTGAGGTGTGACGATCATTGGTGGAATTAGAACTCTTGAATGGATAGGAATTGATTTGAAGGCGCTTTCGTTATGACAAGTGGTGAGGACAGTCATGCTGTGCTTGAGTTTGTGGCTTTGAAATGAAAGTCGATGAGGGTGCATGCAATGACTTATCGATGTTGGACTTAATAAACCGTCGCTTGGTATGGGACGAGTTAATGGGATACCTATAAACTGTGATGAAACATGGTATGGGACATGTGGAACGGGGCTTTCTCCATAGATGTATGGCTTGGGACAACCTGCATCTGCCAGGTCTAATGAGGGCGGAGAGTGATCGGCGGGACAGGAAGGTCCGAACAAGGAGCGGCTCCTAGCAGGCTTCTAAGATGGCAGATGTAGGAATGACCCAAGTCATAACTTGAAAGGGGAAGCCTAGGTATCAAGTTGAGTCTAATTGTGGATAAGGGATGTATGGCACGGGATGGATTCTCATCGAGAATGATTGAAAGTGGCATGACCTGTGTGACGGTGCCTATGAGAGGCATGGTTGAAAGGCTTTGTGCTTGGCGGTGGATGCCCTTGGAAAAGAAAAGTGATAGTTGTGAGGGGCCTATTAGCCATGTTTGATGATTAGCCTTGTGTGATTGGTTTGGCCAAGGTATAACTGAGAGGTTAGACGACGTATGGGTTTATACCCTTGGGAACCGAGGCCTGTGAGATGAGATAGTTTGTTGTGACTATGCTACAGAGGCAGATGCCTTTAGGCCTAGAGTATGAGTTTTTGACCCAGTGAGTTGCTGCCTTGAGTGTTTGATTGATAGTTGCCTAGTTGAGGCTAGCCTAGTAAATGCCGTCAGTTGAGGAGATTGCCTCGTTGAGGATGGTTTGAGGAAGGATTATAGACCAAGGATGATTTGAGATCCCTGAATATTCGGCAATTAATGGGGAATTGCTTGAGAACCATTAGAGAGATGGTTGATAGTGAAAGACATTGAGATGAACAGCCCGAGATTGGTGGACTTGAGTAGATGATAGAGTCTTGGATTCCTGGAGGGAATCATAGTGGCTCAAGTGACATGAGAATCTGATAAGACTGAAGTACCAAGTTATGGTCGCTAGAGTAGCACTTGGCTTGTGTATGTGAGATACGAAAAGATCCAAGGACTAAGATGGATCATGAGAACTTCATGAGGTTGAACGATCAAGGTGTGGTCGTAGAAGAGCGTTGGGCTCGATGATACGTGGTATGGAAGATCCGAGGATTGATATGAGTCATGGAATTGAGTAGGGATGGGTGAATAGAGTATGTGTACTAAAAGAGAATATGGCTCGATCGGTTGATCGTATGAAACCCAAGAGCTGAATGGGTTGTGAGAACTTCAAATGGAAATGAGAAAATTGTGGATTAAGTAAGCTCGGAGAAGAGCTGCCATGATTCTCTAGATCACTGTGGTGGTGAATGCTTTTGCGGAGGAGTTAAGTGATGAAAGTCACGATAAAAGGACTCTGAGTATGTCACGCCCCACACCTCTATCGCGAGCACGTAATCATCCCTGCAAGCAAACAATAACAATCTCTCGGCGGTTCCAAGGATCCACCTCACACACACACACACACACATATATATATATATATATAGAAAGATCGAGAGATAAGATAGGATAATTTACATTAAGCACACAGAAGCGGTTCCCAACAACCTCCCCATACGATATGGGTATACATACAGACTAAGTAGAACTGGATAGAATCATAAAAAGTCAAACATCAACACCAACAGCCAACGACTACTACTCCGCTAAACATCAGGGTGACGGGTAAGCATACCAAAAAAGGTATCCACAAAATCCACTAGGGAAGGGGTTAGGTCGCCAGTCAGAAAGTCAGGTCGCCATCCGGAGTCGCCTAGGAAGAATTGCTGGAATCTCCGGTGTCCTTGCTCTTCTATGACGGCTTATACTCTGAGAAAGTCTCTGATGGAACCTCCACAGAGTCCTCCATAGTCGGCTCCTGCGACGGTTCAGCTGGGTCTCCATCCATGGTCGCCTCCTGGTCCGGCTCGGCTCGGATAGGTCTCCCTCTGACCTCGTCCTCCGACGGTGGCACGGAGTACTCCGTGGTCGGCGTCCACTCCGGGTCGTTCCTCGACCCAACCACCGAGCCCTCGAGAAACTCCTGGTCTGCGATCGTCTGACACTAGGGAGGTATGACACCCTCCGGAACCTCATGGGGCTTCAGAGGCTTGACCTTCCTGTCCCCGTCCCGTCTAAACCATGCCTCAAACCTGTGAGTCTTCTAGTCCGGCTTCTCCTCATCTACCCATACTATTGTACATTTCCTTACATAAATATTCCCCTGGAAACTCATCATAAAAAGCCGTCATTTCCTGCGGGTCCCCGAATCGGATAGGCCACATCGCTACTGCCTAGGATCTGTAAGGTAAGGTTTTCCCAAAAAGGGCGAGATACACATCTCAGTAAGAAAAACCTAACCCTAGGTCAGGTTGACTGTCCACTCAGGCAGCCAAGTTATTCAACCTATCCAACTCATGATCACACGCAGGTTTAACATTCATAATTCAATAAACAATAATGCACGGAGGATAGGCATGCATTTATATTCTCATGTCACACACAAATGCACGTGTATGCTCGGCCTGTCACTTCACCACATCAGTCAATCTCTGCCTGCCTCATTCTCTAGCCCGCGATTAGATCGTATTAGGCTCGGCCCGCGTAAACGCATCAGGCCCCGGTTCAATTTCTAGGCAGGGTTTATGAGCTCATACTTTGTCCCACGATTAGATCGCATCAGGACTGTGGCTATCTTAACCCCGCAACTTCGTCGCATCAGGGCGTAACCTTGTCATAATTCACCCCGCGAGTACGTCGCCTCAAGGTCTCAACCTTCTACCCCGCGTCTCACTCGCCTCAGGGCCTCGCTATACCTTGCCACAATCATACTTTATGCCATGATTCTCTATCCTTTACACACACAATGACAATTGCATTTCAAGTATAATTCACAATCTCATGGCATGCAAGGCAATCGATTTTTATCCCAACAAGACATACAACTCTAATGCAAACCAAGGCATACATAAACTCCTTGATTAATCCTAAGACATGCTATGACTCAATACCTTAGAAACATGCCCATTAATCAACCAATTTCACACTCGACTTACCCAATCGAGTCTAATCCCCCTAGCCTTGGTTTAGAGAATTTCTTACCTTCGCTTATCAACACAATTTAGTCCTCTTTGAGCCTCCTAGGATTCGGCTAACCCAAGTCCAAAGCCGATTCGTCGCGCAACCTAGGATAACCAATCGATTTGTCAAAATCCCAAGTCCAATTCCTCAATTTATCCATCCAAATCACCCATAACATACTCCTCATCATCTTAACACATCATACACACCAAATTACAACACAAATCTAGCCTAATCAGCCCTCCGCAGAACCGGTTTGGCCCGGCATTGAACCGGTTCTATACGGTTCTACTCATGTCGGGTCCAACCGGTACTAATCCACCTCAAATCCATCAATTATATACCATTCTACCTCTTATAATGTCCACCTAAGAGTTTAGAAGTCTCACCGTGAGTTTCAAGTCGCGTGGTTGCCAGAAAATCATCGGAAGTCGCCGGATCACCCAAACACAAAATACTGGCAGATTCTGGGTATAATGTACAAGGGTGGTTCATGGTCAAAAAATAATCAAAAAAATCTCCAATTTTTATCACAGATTCCTACACATGTCTACTTAGTCTCCACCAAAATTAAGCTTAAATCTCCAAGAACTCGACCCTCAAATGGACTGAGAAACAGACCTACCTCAGGTTGGTCCCAGTTTTATCGGCCCGTGGGAGAATGCTTGCCCCGACTTCCACAGAGCTCCAATCAACTTGATTCTAGTTGGAGGATGTCGGAAAGAGGTGGATCTAGGCTGTGGTGATCGGCCGGCGACAGTTGGTGGTCAAAGGTGGCACTTGAGCAGACCGAACAACGAGCTTCGATGCTGGTTTGGCGAAGCAGAACAGAGGTAGAAGAAGAAGGAGATGTTCGGTTGATCTTGGGGGAGCTTGGTCTGCTGAATGCAAGTGTGAGGGAGAGAGAGAGAGAGAGAGCTGGTTATCCCTAAAAAAGAATTGATTAATTGAAGTGATTGGGAGGTGGGCATTTAATTGTTGAAATGATCTCCACCCTTGGATGCTTGACACTTGTCCATTGTTCTATCCCATAAAATCCAACGGCTCCTTTTTCCCCTTCAATTTTCGACAGCTTGGGGGGGATCATTTGTCTATTTTGCCCTTCCTTCAATTAGAATAACTAAGTTTTAAGCTTGAGGGGCAATATGGTCATTTTACCTCCGACGTTCGAAACGTCGTTTTTCTCGTTTCTGACTTCTTCGATGGGGCGACGACCAATCTAATAGACGTTGGAATTCTTGATTTTCCATTTCAACTTTTTCAGGACTCCTTTCTAATCGCTTCTTCTATTAGACGTGATTATAGCCTATCCCGAACTGACGGGCGGCTTTTGCAGACTATACGCGTATCGACCCCGTGATTCTCATCACGTTTAGGGCTCGTTAATTGGTGGCGGCCTTGGTCGTCATGTAATTGCGAGGGTTTATCGCTAGTCTCTAAGGTCTCGATCGTCACAATTCGATTTAGGATAATTTTGCAAATCGTACGCTGGTTAAGCGGCGTCACCTGCGCTCCAATCGTACGACACTCGCATGATAATCCTTGATCATTCTTAGATCGGCCTTTTGGTGGTTCTAAATATCCCCTCGACAATCCTTTTGGTCAAAGCGGCATTTCCTATCCGAGTCACCTAGGTCCATGTATCTCGCCTCGCTTTAGCCTTTCCCCTTTGGTCAGCCTACTCAAATTGATCAGATTTGAGCGAAATACGATTGAAATTCATCGCTTGATATACATGAACTTCTCATTATAGAGTCTGAAGTTGATTGAAAATCAGAATGTCACAGAGTAAGTCTTTTCGAGATTGAATGTGTGGGTAGGATCACGAGAGCTTGGAAAAGCCTGTAAGATTATGTATAAGGCTGAAATTGAATGAGCCAGGCCGGGGGATGAGGTTTGAAATTGTCTCCCTCTGGATTGAGGATTTTGTGAGAAAACCTCGGAGGTTTGGGTGCCCTAAAGAAGGAAAGTGACCCTGGCAGCACTAGCCCTAAGAAGCTATTGAGGATCGATGAAAGATCACTAGAAGAAGGATTTCCTCGGAGGCATGAGATCTGCCTAGCCAACTCCTATTGAGTTGATCGATGGAAGGTACCTTACTAGAGTTGCTTGAGAGCAAGGATTGTTTGGATCCTGATACTGTGGTAAGGATCATGAGATGATCAACCGGGGTGAGACAGAGTTCTCAAGGTCGCTTAGACATATGGTAAGGATGGTCGAGGACCCTTGAATAAGATGAGTAAGTCCCTGAGTGGATTGAAACTTGAGAACCCTATGGCTGGATGTTACTCCTAATTTTGAGGAATGGTGATGGGACTTAGCAAGAGAGGAGGATGATCAAAAGATTTATGAATAAGGGAACTCCTGCTCATGAATTATGAGCAAAGAGATATTCATTATGAATATGGAGCGTGCCTATAGGAAATGGTTGGTTACTTGGGCGAAGGCACAAGGTGGAAATCGAGTAGTAAGTCTTTTCTATTGTGATAAGGTTGAAGACCAATCGACATGCTAGATTGCCTGAAATTGATGATTTCCTGGGATCGGTTGATTAGATTGAAATTATGAGGAATGAAATCATGAGTTGCTATTCCTTGAGGAATAGGGCATTGTTCTTAATGGGCAATTTAACCATGAATTGGTCATTGATGAAAGGAAAAGTGAATGGACTTGATAGTCCTAACCGGTTGTAATTGCAATGGATGATTTAGTAAGCGAAAGGAACGCTTGGAGAACACTTGCAAAGTGATTTGAGGTAATCGAATTGACCATTCGACAAGTGAACTGGTGAAGACCCAAGGACGAACAGATATTGTCACTGAAGGTGACCGAGTTATGGGAAAGAGAATGTATAAGCATAATGGCATTTGAGTTCTGGAGTAAAGATATCGCCATGGCACAGACTCCAAGATTGTTGTCCTATAGAATGGGAAGAACAAAGTGAAATTGAAATGAGAGGATGCCACTAAAGTGTATAGTTTCCCTCACATTGTGAGATACCCTATTGAAAAAGGGGGAAAGACTTTAAATTGTTTTAGTATGATGATTGAGTGTCGGTTCCGAGAGAGAGGACGCAGAACTTGAGCGACTCCTGAAAGTGAAATCTGAGAGGGTGTCTTGAAGACAATGTTGAATTCCAAGATGATATCGACGTTCAGTGGAACAAACGGAATTCAATAAGGTCGCCTTAGCGAGTATGGAACTCAGAGGTTAAAGCACTAATGCTTCTCGAGGAGAAGAGTGGCAAGAATAAACGAAATTTCGTGCGGTCCTCGAGGAGACCTGTGACGACAGAGAGCCAAGGCCTGAGCTCTCAAGTGAAAGGTGCGAGGGATAGTTGGGAAGATTTGACACCTGATGGAAAGAAGTTGATAATAGTCGAATTAAGTGCCCAAGGAATGATTGAATTGGTCGTTACCATCTCGAGAGATGATGGTTGAACTCATGTAAGGAGACATGAGAAACATGACTAGCTATGAGAGTGTCGTATGGGCTCTGAGGAAATGTCTATTGCGTGCTAATGTGAATAGTGCGAGTTGTGAACCTGATGAAGTAAGAGTCACGCATCAGAATAAAGGGTAAATCCTTTGAGGATTGGAATGAGTGATGAATCAACAAGAGTCGATGTGAGTTGCAGGAAGTTGAAATTTACTGGGATTGGTAGATGGTAATAGATAGAACGTTGAAAGATTTCGTGCAAGAGCTATTCCATTAGTGAAATGGACTAAGGACGAGTCGTGACACGAATGGGTGAATGAACGTGAAAAAACCTTTCGAGGACTCGAGTTAAGCTGATTACTACGCTATGTATGACGATTCTGATTGGAAATTGAAAAGCTTATGAAGGTTGTGGTGACACGATGCGGAATGAAACTCGAGGCATAATAAGACGACGTGAAATGGATATGGTTTGTACGTCGTAATGTTAATGCCGTATGAATTTGCATGCTTGGAGCCTGATTGGAATTGGTTTGTGAATGTCCTCGTGATAGAGTTGGGAAATGTTGTTTGAGTGAAAAGACGTTGCAAGGTAACACCTACCACAAGAGTGTAAGGTAGCAGGTTCCCGAGGGGAGTTAAATAAGAGGCAACACGAATATATAGAATTGTTTGTGGATATAAGAGCGTTGCTTAGATAAAGGAAAGACCTCGAAAGTGTGGGAATCATAAGAGAATGAGAGCATGAACTGTATAAAGGGAATCGAAGGTGAGGCATGTAGAACAAAGAGACCGCCCAAATGTTGTTATAGCGATATTCGCATTGCTAAGGAAGATTGAATGGTTTAACGGATGTTTGCAGTTGAGAGTTGAACATCGAGAAATGGGCAATGGAAGGACAAATCTTCCCTCAAGTTAGAAGTTTGTTAATGGACTAGTGTGATGACTATTGGGAACACCTAGCTCGAATGCCATAAGGAAATTGAGGTGTTACCACGATTGAACATCGATACTAGACATATTATAGGAATGGATGGAACCTTGAAGGACATGGACGGAAGTACGAGTCCAGTATTGAAAGGAACTTAGGGAGAGGACCTCGTCGAGATTCAAAGGGAGAATTATGGAGCCCTTTGGGGTGGCACAAAGGTGTGCCAGACTCGCATCAATGCTATCGATGAATGGACTAAAAGTGAGATTAGTCTAACATGAAGTTAAGCATTAGGTATGCTAATAAGGAAATGGGTATGATATTGAAAGTTGAGGTTTGTTCATCTTGTAGTCGAGCACTGGACGTGTCAATGGAAAGGAAGGACATGGCGATGAAGGTTTGAAATGAGTGATACGCCAAATGGTGTGGACAGTAAGAGTGCGTACTAGCGAGGGCTTGGTAATAATGGTTATGGACAAACGAAAGAGATAAAGTAAACGCTCGAGGAAGAGCTGTTGGCAAGTGATATGAATGCCAAAAGAGAATGGAGAGAAGCCCATTGGATTGAGGATTGGAGGAGACAAGTCCTAGAGAAGGATGGCCTTGAGTTGGAAAAAATGAACAAGATCGTCAAGCCATGGGAAGGATCATCCGAAAAAGTGAGGATGCGACTAGGCGCTTATACCCCAGAGGGATTGGATGGAGTAGAAGGTTGTGAATTTCGAGGATGAAATTTCTTTAAGGGGAGAAGAGTTGTGACATTCTGATTTCCAGTAGATTTCAGGCTCAGTAATGAGAAGTGTGTATCTAGAGATGTATTTTAGTCGTATTCCGCTCGAACCTGATTAATTCGAGTAGACTAACCAAAAGGGAAAGGCTAACGCGAGACGAGGTATGTGGACCTGGGGAACTCGGATAGGAAATGACGCTTTGACCATAAGGATTGTCGAGGGGATATTTAGAGCCACAAAAAGGCCAATCCAAGAGCGATTAAGGGATGCCTTGCGAGTGTCGTACGATTGGAGCGCGGGTGGTGCCGCTTAACCAACGTATGATTTGCAAAATTTTCCTAAATCGAACGGTGAAGATCGAAACCTTAAGAGCTAGTGATAGACCCTCATAATTACATGACAACCAAAGCCGCCACAAATTGACGAGCCCTAAGCATGATATGAATCACGGGGTCGATACGCGTAATGTCTGCGAAAGCCGCCCGTCGGTTCGGGATAGGCTGGAACCACGTCTAATAGAGAAAACTATCATAAAAGAGCCTTGAAAGATTGAAAATGAAAAATCAAGAATTCCAACGTAATTTGGATTGGTCGTCGCCTTATCGAAGAATTCCGAAACGAGAAAAACGATGTTCTGAACATCGAGGGTAAAATGACTGTTTTGCCCCTCAAGCTTAAAGCTTTGCCCAAGCAAATGAAGAGATAATAAACCCCCAAGGGCTACCGAAATTCAAGAATGAAAATGAGCCATTGGATCATCTTAGAAAATAGCAATGCCAAGTGTCAAAAATCCAAGAGTTGTGGTCATTTCACACTATTCACCAACCTACCATTCAAAGGCCTTTGACCAAGCATGAGATATATCAATTCTCTCTCTTCTATCTCTCTCTCCTCACTCATTTTCGGCCATACCTCCCCTCAAACCATCGAGAACCACTCCCTTCTTCTTCTTCAGTTTCTGTCACCGGCGACAGATTCTGGGGCTCCACTTCGCCGGCCACCAGGAAACTTCTGGCCTTCTCTGGATGCCGGCCAGCCACCCAAATAAAGATCTTTGTCTTTCAGACATTTTCCAATAATAATCGAAGCATTTGGAGCACCGAGGAGTCCGGAGCAAGGATTCTCCCGAGAATCGACGGAATCTGCTCCAATCTGAGATTGTCCGGTTTTCAGCCATGTTGGTGGACGAAATCTTTGAGTTTTGAGTTGGAATTTTGTGAAGACCTAGTAGACATGTAGATGGTTTTGTGGTAAAAATTTGAGATGGATTTGATTAAGTTTTGACCGCAAACCGGCCTTGTTAATCTTACCCAGAAAATCGCCAGATTCTGTGCTTGGAGGAACCAGCAACTTTGGATAGTTTTCCGGCGACCAACTGGCCTAAAACTCACGGTGAGCCTCCCAAACCCCTATATAGATGTGTTAAGAGATAGAATGAGGCTTGAATGAAGGAATGAGGGTGATTGAAGACTGAAAACACTCGGTTTGTACAGAATTGAAGTGAACCGGTTCGGTTCTGTGCAAAACCGGTTCTGTGGGCTACAAGAACAGAATCATATGGGACTTAAATCGACGTTTATAATGTGTTAAGACGCTGGGGGGTGAAGTTAGGAATGATTTGGATTGATGAATTAAGGAATTGGACTTGGGAATTTGACAAATCGATTGATTATCCTAGGTTGTGCGACGAATTGGCCTTAGACTTGAGTTGGCCGAAACTTTGGAGGCTCTTGAGGAGCAACTTGGGTTGCCAAATCAAAGGTAAGAGAATTCCTAACCCTATGTTAAGACGATTGGACTCGATTGGGTAAGTCGAGGGCCGATTGAGACGATTATGAGAATTTATTCAAGTGGGTAGCTTTGCGATATACTAAGATGATATCAAATTGATTGTGAGAAATATTGTATGCCTGGGTTATTTGCCATGCCTGTATATAATTTGAATTGAATTGTATGCCACGAGAATTAAGAAACGCATTTGAATGCGCAGTTGCTAGTGAGTGTGAGATTAAATAATAACCAAGGCATAAGTTAGGTTTGTGGCATGAGTACGACATGGCAAGACCCTGAGGCGTGTAAGACATGGGGCAAGAAAATGAATACCTTGATGCGACAAGATCACGGGGTGGAAATTGATATTGTATAGCGCCCTAATGCGCCGAGTTCGCGGGGTTGAGAAAGCCAGGGTCCTGATGCGATCTAATCGCGGGACGAAAAGGCCCTGAAGCGTATGAGACGCGGAGCAAGATATATATACCCTGATGCGACGAGTTCGCGAGGTTGAGTATGAGCTCATAAACCTTGCCTGGAGATAAACCAGGACCTGATGCGTTTATGCGGGTCACCAATGACGGTTTGATGAGTTTACGCGAGCCGAGCCTAAGGCGACTAGTTCGCGGGCTAGAGAATGAGGCAGGTAGAGGTTGAGTTAATGTTATTGGCCAGGAGATTTATCGGAACCTGATGCGTTTACGCGGGTTGCCGAGCCTGAGGCGACAAGATCGCGGGCTAGAGATTTAGACAGGTTGAGGTCGGTGAATATGAGATGTGGTAGGCTGAGAGTGCATGGGCATTATTACTTGAGTATGACTTGAGGTCATCGTTGTTTGCCTGTCATCCATATGTTGAGTTTATTGACTGGTGCCCTATATGCCTATGTGAGCCAGAGCCTAATTTTATTGGATATATGACTACCTGAGTAGACGGTCGGCCTAACCTAGGGTTAGGACTCATCTTACTGAGATTTATATCTCACCCCAGTGGGGGCTTATATTTTCAGGTTCTAGGCAAAGGAAGCACGAGCTTGCCAATGACTGGCACTTGAAGAGATAGTTGATCAATTGCACTAGAATGGATTTGTCTTCTGATGATATTTGGGTTTGTACTTTTGATTGGTGGCATATGAATTGAATCCATGGTAAAAGTGGTTAATGAGACTTCGTTGTTTATGTCCTAAGTCATCGGTATGTTGTCGTATTTATATGATTGGAGGATGACATCGCTTATGCATGCTTGAATAAAGGAGTTATAAGTTATGGGTTGTTGGATCCTGGAGCATTCTTAAATGAATGGGATGGACAGGGATGTACGCTTGCTCGCCGAGTTCGAGGCGTGACATAAAGGATACCGAACAGGGAAGCAGTAGTAGATCTGTACAGCAGCATAATGGTAGCACAATCTATGACAATCATGGGCATAAAAATATAACTGCAGTCTGGTCTTGGAGCCTCTGAAAAGCATCTGAACTTGTCTCGTGTAAGTCAAACATGAAGAAGGTCCTAGCCACAAAATGAAACGATGAAGCAGCCGGCTATGGTACATTCATATCTTACTACCGTTTAGGGGCAACAGACGTAGGGGAACCGGTGTAACACGACTAAAGAACAATGACCAAAACCATGGCCTAAAGGTAAAGGAAAAGCTACCCATAAAAAAGACAATAACCTTAAAACAACAACTAATCAGAGTTGCGTTGATTATCAAAGATGGTGGCTGAGAGCCTCCATTTTCTCTGTAAGCTTCTATTACGTGGACAGTCTTGAATGTGTCTAAACGAGAGGGCTCTATCTTTAACCTTCTTGATAAGATGTAACATGATAGCTGGCATGAAGACATTTTTACCTCGGAAGAGGATGTTGTTCCTTTCGGTCCAGATAATGTGGCATAATGCACCAAGGGAAAACTTGGCAATTTGATGAGCAAATGATCGGCCGCTCATATGTTGTATCGCCCATCTGATAAAGTCATCCCAAGCTCGATTTTGCCAAGACAAGTTACAATTAGAAGCCCAAGTAGAGGCAAGGCTCCCGGTGATCGGGCAACCAAAAAATAAGCGGTCAATGGAATCCTGTCTAAGTTGATAAAAAGTACAAACACCATCCCCAATTTGACGATGTTGAAGTAGTCATACTTAGGTAGGTAAGCGATTGTGTGAAGCTAACCACATAAGGAAGGCATCTCTTGGGGCAAAGGCCTTATCTCATATGAATGAATGCCAATTAATCGGCTGTTTTTTGGGTCTCAACGAGTCCCAAGCTGATGCTACCAAAAAGGCTCTGGAAGAGTGACATATCCAAGTGAACTTGTCATCTCTATTCTCTACAAAAGAGGGCGTCGGATCCATTCAAGATAAGATTGTTCCTAGCATAGTAAAGAATGGCCAATCCAAGCAGAAAAAGTCTCGAACCGTAACCTCATGGGGTATCCTAGACCGGTATATATCTCCAGTTGTGATAATTTATGTAAATGGCCTTTGTCATGCCAATGATCAAACTAGAATGACGTCGAATGCCCATTGCCAATAATCTATCCATAGAGATGAAAGAAATCTGACCAAAGGTCCAAAATATTCTTCCATACCCAAGAATATATAGTATGTCACGCCCCGAGTTTGGCGGGCACGCGAGCATCCCACCTTCGCCGTTATCTTTAATAATCTCCCAAGAATCAACAGTCAAAACTCGAAGACCTATATGAAGTATGCATGCGAAATCGGGAACAACTCCATACAAATAAAACAACACAAGATGACATAGGACAAAAGGGTACATTTCTCATTCTAGTTTTCAAAATCAGGTACAATTCTAACTCCAAACAATATACAATCCCTAAGGTCTCAAAAGAGTAATCTTCATTTCCTCCAATGACTTCTTCATTCAATGCCAATCCACGGTAAAACTTGGGTTTCCTTTGTTTGGGACCTAAAAAAAAATATTATCCCACAACGGGGTGAGACATATAATCTCAATAAGTCAAACCTAACCCTAAACTAAGCTGCCAATACCTCCAGACACTTTTGAAAAATGGGTATTTTGGGATAAAACTTTGGCATGCTTAAAACACGGTACTTGTCAAAATTTGGCATTTTAGAACTTCAAATTGACTCGACTTAGTCACAAATCATGGCAAAAATCTGAGTTTCGTACGATGGCAGGGTTTTCCATCAAAAGCAAGCACTCGACGCCATCTAAAAAACATGAGGATATTTCCAATGTCATTTCATTAATTTTGTCACGTCTCGAACCTGACGAGCGAGCGAACATCCCACCAAACCGTTCCTTTATGAAAGTCTTTCAGGATCTTTCGGCCCACAATACATATAATCCAATTTACAAGCGGAAGCTTCAGTCATCTCCACTCCATACAATAAAACAAATGACTAGGAACAAATAGTAGTTGTTCCATTTTACAATCGCAAAATAGAATACAATCCCTAAGTTCACAAAATATCTCGTAATCATTCACTTATTACTCCGACGAATGCCAATCGTTGAACTTACTGATGCTCTATCGCCTGGAACATAAAGAAAATGTTAATTCCCAATGGGGGGAGATACACATCTCAGTAAGGTGGGTCCTAACCCTAGGTTAGGCTGGCCGTCCACTCAGGCAGTCTTCTACCCCAAAATTCCAAACTCATAAACACACAGGCACATATGAATAAATATGACGACACACAGATGACAGGCATGCAGCTATGACATCATATCACACTCAGATGATCATGCACGCCTCGTCCTGCCACTTCACCACAACCATCTCTTCCTGCCTGCCTCATTCTCATGCCCGCGATTAGATCGTATTAGGCTTTTCTTTTCTCATGTCCGCGATTAGATTGCATTAAGCTTTTCTCCACCCCGCGTCTCATACGCTTCAAGGTCTTATCTCATCTCCGCCATTCCACAACCACAATTCATGCACACAAGGTCCAGCGCATCTCGTGCATAAACATCTCATGCATAAACAAGACATCTGTGGCATGCGAAACGAGTCAATACACATCCAAAGGTGACCAATTACTCAAGATACATGCATATGTAATTATTCGAATCATTTATACTCTCTTGGCATTCACAAAGACCAATCACACTAAGCTCCTCAAGAAATCATCTCAATCTCGTCCGACTCTCCCAATCGAGTCCAATCTTCCTATCCTAAGTTTAGGATTCCCTTACCTTGAGTTCGATGCCACAAAAATTCTCTTCTTGAGCCCTCAAAGATTCGGCCCTCAATGATCCAAGACCAATCTCACCGCACAACCTAGAAAATTCCAACCAATCCGTCAATTTCCATATCTAATTCCTCAATCCATGAAAAACAAACCTCCATAACATAATCCTCATCATTTTAGCATGACTCAATCACCAATTTGAGGCTCAAAACCAACCATCATCAACCCCTACAGATTCGGTTTGCACAGAACCAAACCGGGCGTTCGGTTCTGTGTAAATCGAGTATATCCGGCCCTAAGTCTCCACCAAATCTATCATTTAATCACTATCCTACCTCTTAACATGTCTATCTAAGGGTCTAAGGGTCTCACCGAGAGTTTGTTTTCTAGTCATCGCCGAAATTCTGTCAAAAGTCGCCGGATCTTCCAAGGTAAGTAACCGGCAGATTCTGTCCAAAGTTCACAAGACCTATTTTAGGTCAAAACTTCATCAAATCAAGCCCAAATTTTTACCACAGATAGATATACATGTCCCCTAGATCTCCATAAAATTTGGCCTCAAGATTCCAACATTTCTATCTCCTAAAGAATCAGAAACTTGGCCTACCTCAGATTGAGTTAGATTCCGTCGGCTTCCGGGAGAATGCTTGGCTGGAGCTCCTCGGTGGTCCAATCACCGTGCTTCCACTTTGAGAAGGTCGGAAAGAGGTGGGGCTAGGCTCAGGTGATCAGCCGGAGTCCAAGCGATGGCCGGAGGTGGCGTCAATGGTGGCGAACGGCAGCGGCAGAGGCAGTCGGGCGACGGTAGTGATGAAGGAAGAAGAAGATGGAGATTTCGGCGGTGGTGAGGTGTATGGCTAGTCAAAAATGAGAAGAGAGAGAGAGAGAGAGACTATATTCAACTCTCATGTCAATAGAAAGAATGGTAGGTGGGGAATAGTGGACTTGATCACTCTTTAATCCATCTCTTGACACTTGTCCCACATGTCAATCATGCTTGATCCAATGGCCAATATTCACCCACTTTTTCGACAGCTATAGGGTAAGGATAAAGACCAAAATACCCTTTCTTATTTGCATGGGCATGGCTTAAGCTTAAGGGGCAAAATGGTAATTTTATCCCCAAGGTCCAGAACGTTGTTTTTCTCCTTCCAATAATCTTCGATAAGGCGACGGCCAATCCGATTATAACGTTGGAATTCTTGATTCTCCATTTTCAATTTTCAAGACTCGTTTCTGATGGTTTTCTCTATCAGACGTGGTTTCAGCCTATCCCGAACTGACGGGCGACTTTTGCAGACGTTACGCGTATCGACCTTGTGATTCATATCATATTTAGAGCTCGTCAATTCATAGCGACTTTGGTTATCATGTAATTGTGAGGGTCTATCACTAGTTCCTATGGTCTCGATCATCATTGTCCGATTTAGAAAAATTTTGCAAATCATACATTAGTTAAGTGGCATCACTTGCACTCCAATCGTATAACACTAGCAAATCATTCCTTAATCGTCTTTGGATCGGCCTTTTATGGTTCTAAATGTCCCCTCGGCAATCTTTATGGTCAAAGCGTCATTTCCTATTCGAATTTCCTAGGTCCACGTACCTCGTCTTGCTGTAGCCTTTTCCATTTTGGTCAGTCTACTCGAATTGATCAGATTCGAGTGAGATATTACTGAAATATATTGCCAGATATACTTCTCATTAATGAGTCTGAAAATGACTGAAAAATTAGAATGCCACAACTCTTCTCCTCTTAAAGAAATTTCGTCCTCAAAATTTGCTACCTTTTAACCATCCAATCCTTTGGGGTAGCAGCGCCTCATTGCATCCTCACTCTTCTGGACAATTCCTTTCACGACTTGACGATCATACGCGCCCTTTCCAGCCTAAAACCATCTTTCCCTTGGAACTTGTCTCCTTCAGTCCTCAA
The DNA here is from genome assembly GCA_028455895.1 of Rhodomyrtus tomentosa. Lineage (NCBI taxonomy): Eukaryota > Viridiplantae > Streptophyta > Magnoliopsida > Myrtales > Myrtaceae > Rhodomyrtus > Rhodomyrtus tomentosa. The sequence continues at coordinate 29,350,561 of JAPCWY010000007.1, forward strand.
TTCAATTTGCTTCTCTCCATTCTCTTTTGATATTCATAACATTTGTCAGCATTTCATCCTAGAGCGTTCACATTATCTCTTTCATTTGTCCATAACCATTATTACTAAGCCCTCGCTAGAATGCACTCCTTAATGTCCATACCATTCGGCGTATCACTCCCTTCAAACTTCCTTTCATATCAGCGGAGATTCAAGGGCTTTATTAACTTGCCCTCCATTAATCAAATCGAGTTATGGCCCTCTCGACTCCTTAAATAATTACATGATTACTTCCGTAGTAATCCATTCTCGATTTTATCTGAAAATTCCCTTGGATCAAAGTGGTCCTTCAACTTTCGTGGCCATGTCCATCCCTTTTATCGGTACGTTTAGTGCTCGACTATATGATAGATAAATTTCAACTTTCAACCCTTATCACCGATAGTATATATATGTATCTTGACACATCTTTGTGCCATCCTCAGGAACACCATAATCCTCTCCTCGTATTTTGAAGAGGTCGTCTCCTTAAGTTTCCCCTCAATACTGGACTCGTACTTTCGTCCCTAAGGTCTCAAGGGTTCCATCCATTCTTAATACCCTTCAAATATCGATGTTCGATCATGGCAATACCTCAATTCCCCTTTGGCCTTCAGGCTAGGTGTTTCTGGTGGCCGTCAACTAGTCATTTGACAAACTTCCAATTTAGAGGTTGAATATCTTATTGCTCGAAGGAGGATCTGTCTCTCCATTGCCAATTAAACAATGCTTAATTCTTAACTGTAAGCATTCGCTAAACAATTCACCATTTCTTAACGATATGAACATCGCTATAACAATACTTGGGTGATCTCTTCGTTCCACATGCCTCACCTTCAATTCTCTTTAGACGGTCCATACTCTCAACCTCTTTTAGTTCACATAACTTCAAGATCTTTCTTTAAACATGATACGTTCTCATATTCACAAGCAGTTTCACGCATCAACGTTACCTCTTATTCAATTCTCCTCGGGAAACTGCTACCTTATACTCTTGTGGTAGGTATAACCTTGAAACATTCTTTCACTCAAACAACATTCCCCAACTTTATCGCAAGGACACTCGCAAACCACTCCAATCATGCTCTAAGCATTCCAACTCCTATGGCCTTATCATTACGATGTATATGCAATGCCCACTTCCGATTGCCGTGTTATGCCTCAAGTTTCATTCTCGTCGCGTCATTGGGACCTTCATATACGTTTCAATTTTCAACTGAAATTGTCATAAACAGCGCAATCATTAGCTTAACTCGAGTCTTCGAAAACTCTTTTCGCGTTCATTCACCCATTCGCGTTATATTTCGTCCTTAATCCATTTTACCAATGGAACAACTCTTGTGGGGAATCTTTCCACGTTCCATCTATTTCAATTCATCAATTCCAGGAACTTCAACTTCTAGCAACCCACAGCGACTCTAGTCGATTTATCACTCATTTTGCTCCCCCAAGGCTCTACAGAGATTTCATTTCTCAGAGATTTCAAAATTGAGGAATCTTACCTTATCAGATCCATAGCTCGTGCTCTTTACATTCAGCATATAACAAGCATCTCCTTAGAGTCCATAGGACACTCTCAAAAGCCGTTTACGTTTCTCATGACTCCTTAAATGAGTCCAATCATTGTCTTTCAAGACGGTAACAACCAACTCAATCATTCCTTGGGCACTTAATTCGACGATTATCAACTTCTTTCTACCAGGTGTCGAATCTTCCAAACTATTCCTCGCACTTTTCGCTTGAGAGCTGAAACCTTGGCTCTCTATTGTCACGGGTCTCCTCTAGGACCGTACAACATTTTATTTATTCTTGTCACTCTTTTCTCGAGAAGCATTAGCGTTTTAGCTTAAGAGTTCCATAACTCACTAATGCAACCTTATCCCAATTTCGTTCGTTCCACTAAACGTCAACATCATCCTGGAATTCAACATTGTCTACAAGACAGTCTCTCAAATTTCACTTTCAGGAATCATTCAAGTTCTGTGTCTTCTTTCTCAGTCTAGACGCTCCATCTTAATATCAAGACAGTTATGATTTTCTCCTTCTTCCACACTAGGGTCTCTTATCATGTGAGGGAAGCTATACGCTGCAGTGGCATTCTCTTATTTCAAATCCACCATATACTTCCCATTCCTTAGGACGTCGATCTTGGAGTCTGCGCCAACGGTGGTGTCTTACTCCAGAACGTAGATGCCACCATACTCGGCATTCTTCCTCCCCCATAATTCAGTCACTTCAAGTGACAATATCTGTTCATCCTTGGTTTCCACAAATTCATATTTTAGGTATTCAATTCGACTTCCTCAAGTCGCCTTGCGATTATAATCTAAGCATCTTTTTTGCTTATTCACCCGTTCATTAAAATCGCAAGTAACTAGGACCATCAAGTCCATTCACTTTTCTTTCCATCAATAATCATGTCATGATCTAATCGTCCTTAAAGACAATGCCCTATTCTCTAGGGGTGATAACTCGCAATGCCACTTTTAGTGGTTTTGACTCAACCTTAATCAATCTCATAAAATCCACAAGATCTGACAGACTGACACGTCAGTCTCCTTGTTATTCCTCACGGCAACAAAAGGTTAATCACCAAGCCTTATGTTATAATAACGACATTTCCTTAGAGGCGCATTCTAGGTTCTATAAGTGAGGTTCTCTTTTCTCACAATCCATGACAGAAATTCTCTTACTTATTCCTCTCCCGATCATCCACTTCCTTCCTTGATGTCCATTACGGTTCATCAGATTCAGGAATAACAATTAACATAAGGCCTTCAAATCTCAATCCACTCAGAGACTTCACGTCTCATTTAAAGGGTCATTGACCACTTTTACCATATGCTTATACGACCTTGAGAATTTCACTGATCGATCGCCCTTGGATTCTTTCAAGATTATTCGAATCCAAACAACCTTTGCTCTCGAGCAATCCTAAGAGGATATTTTTCATCGAACAACTCAACAGGGGTAGCTTAGGCATATACCATGCCTTCGAGCAAATCCTTCCTCTGGTGACTTTTCATCAATTATGAACAGCCTCTTAAGGCTACAATTTGCCAGGATCACTTCCTTTCCTTAGTGTACCCAAAACCTCTAAGGTTTCCTTACAAGATCCTCAATCCAGAGGGAGATAATTTCAAATCTCATCCCTCTTCCTGACTCAATCAATCTCAACCTTATACATAATTTTACAAGCTTTTCCAAACTGTCGTGGTCCTTCCCACACATTCAATTTAGAAAAGATTAACTCAGAGTCACCTTCCTCATGACTTCCATCACTTTAACTCATCAGTACTAGCACCTATCACCACAATGACTTAGACAATCTTAGCAGCTCCTCCTCGAGCTTGCTTAATCAATAAATTTTCTCATTTCCATTTAAAATTCTCACAACCCATTCAGCTCTTGAGCTCGTACGATTAACCGATCGAGCCATATTCTATTTTAGTATTTATACTCCAATCGCCCATCTTTACTCAATTCTCATGATCCATATCAGTTCTTGAATCTTTTCGTATCTCACATACACAAGCCAAGTGCTACTCTAGCGACCATACTTTGGTCCTTCAATCTTATTAGATTCTCATGTTACTTGAACCACTATGATTTCCTCCAAGAATCCAAGATTTATGTTATCTACTCAAGTCTTGCAGTCTTAGGCTGCTCATCTCATTATCTTTCACCATCAACCATCAGTGGTTTCCAAACAATTCTCAACTAGCTGCTCATTATATAAGGATTCCAAATTGTCCTTAAGCAGCAACCATTCATTAAGCCAGCCTCAACGAGGCAACTTCTAACTAACAACCATTACTAGGCTAGCCTTAACTAGACAACTATCAAACAAACACTCAAGACGGCAATTCACTAAGTCATTGGCTCATACTTTAAGCCTAGAGGCATCCGCCGTTCTAGCATAATCACAATAGACTATCTCGCTCTCAACAGACATTAATTCAATGGGTATAAACCCCATACGTCATCTAACCTCTCGATTATTCGTTGGCCAAGCTAATCACATGAGGCTAATCATAAAACATACCTAACGGGCCCATCACAAACATCACTTTTCTTTTTCAAAGGTATCTACTGTCAGGCACGAAGCTTCTAATTATGCTAATCACATGCATCATTTCATATGTCATGCTACTTTTGAACATTTTCTTCGAGGATCAATCTTGTGCCATACATCTCTTAACCACAATTGGACCCAACCTGATACCCAGACTTCCCCTTTTAAGTTATGACTTGGGTCATTCCTGCCTCTTGCCATCTTAGAAGCCTGCTAGGAGCCACTCCTTGTCCGGACCTCTCTGTCTCGACGATCACTCCCTGCCCTCATTAGACTTGGCCATTGTAGGTTGTCCCAAGTCATACGTCTAAGAAGAAAGCCCCGTTCCACATGTCTCATACCATGTTTCATTACAGTTTATAGGTATCCCATTAACTTGTCTCATACCAAGCGACAGTTTATTAAGTCCAACAGCGATAAGTTCATGCATGCACCCTCATCAACTTTCATTTCAAAGCCACAAACACATGCACAGCACGACTATCCTCACCACTTGTCAAATCAAAATCGCCTTCAGATCAATTCTTATCCATTTAAGAGTTCTAATTCCACCAATGACCGTCGCATCTCACAGATCAATTGCTTATATTCAACCATGTACCTCAAGTGGAGTCGCTAATTTTTTTAATCAAACCATAAGCATTCGATCACGGCTGGCCTTTAATCCATATATTCCTTATCCACTCCCTTGTATGCATCTCATCTCATATCATCCAAGATTGTCAATAGCAATCGATAACTAAACCATTAAGATATCACGCAATTTAAGCCTGAATTCACCAACATCAGTCGCATCTTTATAACTCGTACTCCTCAAGTTGGGTCATTGACAAACCAAGATCACAATCATACACTTCAATTGACCCTTCATTCATAATTTGTTCTCTAGTAACCTCAAATCCAGGCTCATGACTCCTCAATTTCTATTCACTTCCTTGTGAGCCTTATTCATAAATCACTCAAGATCATCTCTTAATTCGGCACTAGGACCATTAGAATACTACATAAGTGCAAGCCTATAATCCTCAAGATTTAATAACCAATACTTAATCCTATAGGTCTTATCTAACTGTCCCAAGTCATCACTCCTTATCACTCCAAGTCTCAATCACATTGGATTGAGCTGACCTTACTCTGATACCAAACAAACAGGGATGTCACACCCCGAACCCGGCAAACGCGCAAACATCCCACCAAGCCATTCCTTTATGAAAGTCTTATAGGATCTTTCGGCCCACAATACATATAATCCAATTTACAAGCGGAAGCTTCAGTCATCTCCACTCCATACAATAAAACAAATGACTAGGGACAAATAGTAGTGGTTCCATTTTACAATTGCAAAATATAATACAATCCCTATGTTCACAAAATATCTTGTACTCATTTACTTATTACTCCCACAAATGTCAATCGTTGAACTTACTGATGCTCCATAGCCTGGAACATGAAGAAAATGTTAATCCCCAACGGGGTAAGATACACATCTCAGTAAGGTGGGTCCTAACCCTAGGTTAGGCCGACCTTCCACTCAGGCAGTCATCTATCCTAAAATTCCAAACTCATAAACACACAAGCACATTCAAATAAATATGACGACACACAGATGATAGGCATACAGCTATGACATCATATCACACTTAGATGATCATGCATGCCTCGTCCTGCCACTTCACCACAACCATCTCTTCCTACCTGCCTCATCTCATGCCTGCGATTAAATCGCATCAGGCTAATCTCATGCCCGCGATTAGATAGCATCAGGCTTTTCTCATGCCTGCGATTAGATCGATCATGCTTTTCTGTTCTCATGCCCGCGATTAGATAGCATCAGACGTGATTAGATCGCATCAGACTTTTCTTTTCTCATGCTCGCGATTAGATCGCATCAGGCTTTTCTCCACTCCGCGTCTCGTACGCCTAAGGGTCTTATCTCATCTCTGCCATGCCACAACCACAATTCATGCACAAAAGGTCCAACGCATCTCGTGCATAAACATCTCATGCATAAACAAGACATCCGTGGCATGCGGACTGAGTCAATACACATACAAATGTGACCAATTACTCAAGAGACATGCATATGCAATTATTCAAATCATTTATATTCTCTTGGTATTCACAAAGACCAATCACACTAAGCTCCTCAAGAAATCATTTCAATCTCGTCCGACTCGCCTAATCGAGTCCAATCTTCCTATCTTAAGTTTGGGATTCCCTTACCTTGAGTTCGATGCCACAAAAATTCTCTTCTTGAGCCCTCAAAGATTCGGCCCTCAATGGTCCAAGACCAATCTCACCGCACAACCTAGAAAATTCCAACCAATCCGTCAATTTTCATATCCAATTTATCAATTCATGAACCACAAACCTCCATAACATAATCCTCATCATTTTAGCATGCCTCAATCACCAATTTGAGGCTCAAAACCAACCATCATCAGCCCCTACATATTCGGTTTGCACAGAATCGGACCGGGCTATGTTCGATTCTGTGTAAATCGAGTATATCCAGCTCTAAATCTCCACCAAATCCATCATTTAATTACTATCCTACCTCTTAACATATCTATCTAAGGGTCTAAGGGTCTCATCGAGAGTTTGAGGTCGAGTCGTCGCCGAAATTCCGTCAAAAGTTGTCGGATCTTATAAGGTCAGTAACTGGCAGATTCTGTCCAAAGTTCACAAGACTTATTTTGGGTAAAAACTTCATCAAATCAAGCCCAAATTTTTACCACAGATAGATATACATGTCCCCTAAATCTCCATAAAATTTGGCCTCAAGATTCCAACATTTTAGTGTTCTAAAGGGTCAGAAACTCGGTCTAGCTCAGATTGAGTCAGATTCCGTCGGCTTCCGGGAGAATAATTGGCCGGAGCTCCTCGGTGGTCCAATCACCATGCGTCTACTTCGAGAAGGTCGGCAAGAGGTGGGGCTAGGTTCAAGTGGTCGGTCGGAGTCTAGGCGATGGCCGGAAGGTAGCGTCGATGGCGGCGAACGGTAGCGGCAGAGGTGGTCGAGCAACGACAGTGAAGAAGGAAGAAGAAGATGGAGATTTCGGTGGTGGTGAGGTGTATGGCCGGTCAAAAATGAGAAGAGAGAGAGAGAGAGACTATATTCAACTTTCAAGTCAATGGAAAGAATGGTAGGTGGGGAATAATGGACTTGACCACTCTTTAATCCATCTCTTGACACTTGCCCCACATGTCATTCATGCTTGATCCAATGGTCAATATTCACCCACTTTTTCGGCAGCTATGGGGTAGGGATAAAGACCAAAATACCCTTCTTTATTTGCATGGGCAAGGCTTAAGCTTGATGGGCAAAATGGAAATTTTACCCCTAAGGTCTAGAATGTTGTTTTTCTCGTTCCAATATTCTTCGATAGGGCGACGGCCAATCCGATCATAACGTTGGAATTCTTGATTCCCCATTTTCAATTTTCAAGACTCGTTTTTGATGGTTTTCTCTATCAGATGTGGTTTCAGCCTATCCCGAACCGACGTGCGGCTTTTGCAAACGTTACGCATATCGATATATCACATTTACAGCTTGCCAATTCATGGCGACTTTCGTTGTCATGTAATTGTGAGGGTCTATCACTAGTTCCTATGTTCTCGATCGTCACTGTCCGATTCAGGAAAATTTTGCAAATCTTACATTGGTTAAGCAACATTACCCGCACTCCAATCGTATAACGCTAGCAAAACATTCCTTAATCGTCCTTTGATCGGCCTTTTATGGTTCTAAATGTCCCCTCGACAATTCTTATGGTCAAAACGTCATTTCCTATTCGAATTTCCTAAGTCCACGTACCTCGTCTGGCGGTAGCCTTTCCTTTTTTTGTCAGTCTACTCGAATTGATCAGATTCGAGCGAGATATTACTGAAATACATCGCTAGATATAATTCTCATTAATGAGTCTGAAAATGACTGAAAAAATAAAATGTCACAAATTTCCAGAAAACATATCCTTTTCTATCACGCCATTCCAAGGCTATTTTTAACTCATGACACAAACTTAAAACTCGTGAGGCAAACCTCCATACTTGAGGTAAATCATCAAAAACTTGAGGCATATTTAATTTCTTAAAATCACTCTTGATTTTTTTTCGAAAAACTGATCTTTCCATATTCGTCCATCTTGGGCCGCCTACTTTAGGGCTGCGAGATGATTCGATCTCCATATGACCCGTCAGTTCATGTGAGACTCTCGCGTCCGGACCTAGAGATGATTCGGTCACCATACGACTCTCGACGTCCATTTTTAATCGAGATGAATCGTGTCAGTATGGGATTCTCTAGCCTCACGACCTCGTCAGGTCAAATGGGAGTAACTCTCTCCCAATACATTGGTCAAATTTCATAATTCCTTGGAGATCCCACACACCATTGGCGATTCAACAAGTCAGTGCACTTGTAATTTTTTCCGGCGATCCCTTACGCCAGTGCACTTATAATTTCCTCGGCGATCCCACACGCCACTTGCTCATAAAAATTCAGTTATAAAAAGTCTCAGTTTTCATTTGAAAACAGAGTCACTCCTCAATTTTCATTTAAAGGATCCAGTTCATGCCTCAAAACCTTTCATTCAAGGACAACTCAGGGAATCAAACAATTCATCGCCTACTCGAGACATTTCAGTTCAAGTTTTCACTTTTCGATGCTCACAATCACACAAGTAGGACACAGCCATTTCACATATTCAAACATGATTTTTCAACTCAAGGTTCAATTGGTCATTTAAAACATATGTTCATGTCAAATGAGACTCCTCAATCACACAATTTTCAAACAAAACAAGCCAAGTAACACTAATTCTCACATCGGGACAAATTTGGGTTTTTCTCGCACCTCTCACAAAATCAGTCCATATATTTATTCAGTCCATCTCAAAACTCTGTCCTTTAGTAACCTAACATCATAATAGAGGCTTAGGCGTAACTTACCTCGTGCTTAGGCCAAGCAATTTCATAATACGATCGGCGCATCGTCGCGGCACCAAGTTATCCATTTTGGCCTCCACGACCAGATTCACTCCCGAATAAACTGACATTGTTCTGTCAACCTTTCAAGAAATATACTTTCAAAATCTTGTCTCTCATGGTCTTACGGACGTGTGAGCGAAAACGGAGCTCAATTTGGATACCGGACAACCTAGAACGAGCCATTTTAAAATTAGTGCACGCCAAAGGTAGATTCTCACGGCTCTCGAGTCTCAAGCATTCCTCACACCAAAATAGCCCCTTTAACACCTTCAATTCACCCATTAATAATCTAGTAATAACTTAACACCCTAAAAAAGGGTTAGAAATAGTCTTACAACATTAATCAAGCCGACAAAGTCCATCAAGAGCCGCCATAATTCTCAATTCCAAAACTGACCAGTGCAGGGAAGTTTTCTGTTCCTAGGAAAAATCACACATAACCGGCAATGAAAGTCCAAATCAACTCACATACTTCTTACTAACATGTAATGTTATGTCTTAGAGAGTCTTACCCCTAATTTTCGGGTAAGGCGACGCCTCAAAGGTCCTCAAGTGTGTCTCGATTTCAAACCGGTCGACGGTGGACAGATTCTGTCCTCGGTGAGTCCACAAGAAATCAACCTTTAAAAATCCTTCTAAACTCCATTATAGCCCACACACATCTTGTTACACATAATACTATGCCTTAGGATGGCTTACCGGTGATTTCCAAGCAAAACAAAGCCTCGATGATCTTAAGGAATCACGGTTTCAAGTTTGACCGGTAGGGCAGTTTCTGTCCTCTTGAAGATCATGAAGATTCAACTATTAAAACTCATCAAAATCCAACCAAACTTCATGGACACAAAGTTATATGTCTTAACTATACTTGAGAGATGGTTTTACAAAAAATGATGCCAAAAGAAGGCTGAAATTCCAAGATGAAGCTCCCCAGGTCGGTACAGGGGTCGGGCAGCGACCTTCGGTCACTCAAACGGACCTACGGGACAAGCTACTGGGCCAAATGGGGCTCATAATACCTTGTTGGAATGGCAAGAGAAAGGAATTTCTAATGGTGGGTAGCACGTTTTAATCAGAAGTCAGACGAAGAAGTTATGACTTGAAGAGTGGAGGTGGTCGGAATGGGCGACGAGAGAAAAAGAGAGAGTTTGAGGGAAAAGAGAAAAATGAGGGTTAGGGAGAGAGAGAGAGGTCTGGCTGAAGGCTAGAAGAGAGAAAGATAGGTGCCTTCCTTAATCCGCGAGAGAAAATGAGATAAGACTTTGGTGGTTGAGGACTTGACAAGCAATTAATGCTAAGTAGGGTCTTAATCTAGGGCAATAGGTTTTCTTGTTCTTCAAGGAAATATCAAAGGGCCAAAAGACCTCATTACCCCTTAATTTTTGGCTAAAGAGGAAGATGGAGAAATGACCAAAATGCCATTATCCATTTATAAAAGCATGAGAAATCTTCGAGGGCAAAAGGGTCATTTTTCACTTATAGTCCAAAATCTCACTTTTCCAATCTTATGTGGCGAGTCATGATCTTAATTACCCCCGATGAGGCAGCATCCAATTCTTTTCAACTGTTGAAATTCCTCAATGTTCGATACCCAATTCTGAGGTTCAATTTCATGTCGAGCTCTCGTCGATTATAATTCCAGTTTATCTCAAACTGACGGGCAACTCTTGCAGGCGCTACGCGTATCGACCTCAGGATTTCTCAAGTCGTGGCGACTTTGATTGTCATGTGATTGTGAGGGTTTATCGCTAGTTCTTGCGGTCTTGATCATCGAAATCCGATTTAGGAAATTCTCGCAAATTACAAATTGATTAGGCGGAATCACCCGCGTCCCAACGTATGACGCTAGTAAGACATTCCATGATCGTTCCTAAATCGATCTCTGCTTGCCCAAAATATTCCTTCGACAGTCCTTATGGTCAAAGCGTCATTTTTTATTGAAATTTCCCAGGTCCACGTACCCGACTCCACGTTAGTCTTTCCTTTTTGGTCAGTTAACTAGAGAGTAGCTTGCTCTGATCGAGATACAACTGAAATACCTCGAACAATATCTTTCCATTCAATAGCCTCAATATGGGTCGAAATTAGGAATGTCACAAAATAGGTCCGCTGACTACCTAGAAGTTTTTGTTCTTGAGGAAGGTCGAGTGGATCTATGTCACGCCTCGAATCCGGCGAGCACGCGAGCATCCCACCAAGCTGTTCCTTTATGAAAACTCTAGGATCCAACGGCCAATGTCTTATTCTCTGAAAGAAACATGCATGCGGGAGCGATGCCAACTCCAATTTACAAATAAAGCAACACCCGATGACTTAGGACACAAGGGCACACCTTTAATAAAGGTCAATCATACTTCATTTATTACAATTCTAAATCCTCAAGATATCTACTATTCAATTCTAAGGTCATAAAAGAGAAGTCTTCATTTTTCCTCTAATGACTTCATCTATTGAATGCCAATCCATGGCGAACTCGGTGTTCTTCATCAGGGACCTGAAAATGTTGTCCCCAAAGGAGTAAGATACACATCTCAGAAAAAGAGTCTTAACCCTAAATCAGACTGATCGTCCGCTCAGGCGGTCATCTATCCCAAAATTTCAAACTCCTAAACATGCAGGCACATACAAATAAAAATAATGTCACACGGATGATGGGCATGCAACTATGATACCATGTCACACTCAGATGACCATGCACACCCCATCCAGCCATTTCACCACAATCCCCTCATCCTGCCAGCCTCATCCTCCAGCCCATGATTAGATCGCATCAGGCTCGATCCGCGTAAACTCATCAGACGGTCATTGGCAACCCACGTAAACGCATTAGGTTCCAATGAATCTCTAGGTCAATGTCATCATCACATACCTCCGTCCTACGAGTAATTCGCATTAGGATCGTGGCCATCTCAACCCTACGATTAGATCACATCAGGGCGCCACACAACATCAGCTCCACCCCCATGATTACATCGCATCAGGGTATCCACCTCCCGCCCGCGTCTCATACGCCTCAGGGCCTCGCCATGTCATGCTCATGCCATGTTATCTTGACTCAATTCACATATAAACAATAAGTGCAATTCATGCACAATTTGAACAGTCATGACATGCAAGACAATCAAATGACATTCGACATGGCAAACGACTCAGACATAAACCATATCACACACAAACATCCTATAACGCCTTAGGATATATTGAAAATTATCCCCTTTGACAAATCCTCATAAATCAACCAATTCAACCCTCGACTCACACAATTGAGTCCAATCCTCCTATCCTAAGTTTAGGATTCCCTTACCTTAATCTTGACAACACAAATCTCTTCTTGTAATGACCTCAAAGTCTCGGCTAAATAGTCCAAGGGTTCAATTCACCGCGCAACCTAGAATATTCAACCAATTCATCAATTTTCCATATCCAATTCCTCATTCCATAAATCATAATCCTCCATAACACAACCCTATCATCTTAACATGTTTTAAACATCAATTTGAGACTCATCACCATCTGTTCTTGCTCCCACCAGAACCGGTTTTGCACAGAACCGAACCGGTTCCTCTCGGTTTTGTGCATACCATGCACTTTCAATCCTAAACCTTCATCAAATCCTTCATCTACTCACTATCCTACCTCTTAACATGTCTATCTAAGGGTCTAAAAGGCTCACCGTGAGTTTGGATTCGAATGGTCGCCGGAATCCCTTCGGAAGTAGCCGAATCATCCAAGGTCAGAATCCGGCAGTTTTCTATCTAAGTTCACAAGACCAATCCGAGGTCAAAACCTCCTCAAATCACTCTCAAATTTTTATCACAGATTCATAAACATGTCTACTAGACCTCCATAAAATTTGACCTTAAAACTCCAATATTTCGGCCTCCAAAAGGGTTAGAAACCGGACCTACATCGGGCAGGAGCAGATTCTATCTGCTCTCGGGAAAACACTTGGCCGGAGCTCCTCGGTGGTCCAAATGCCTTGCTTCCACTTCGAGGAGGTCGGCAAGACATAGATCTAGGTTACTATGGCCGGCCAGCATCTATGTGGTGGCCGGAAGAGGGCATCGGATGGCCAAATAAAGAGACCAGAGCTGGCCGTCGGCGAGCAGTGAAGGAAGAAGAAGATGAGGTGTGATCGTGAGCTTTGGGGGAGGGTTATGGCTGAACAAGAGTGAGGAGAGAGAGAGGAAAAGCTTATACTCAAAGCTTGAGTCAAAGGGGTTAAATGGTAGTTGATTAAAGTTGGACATGGCCACCCAATGGTTGATCTTGTGACACTTGTCCACTTGTCATTCCAATTCAATCCAATGGCCAATAATCCTTAAAATATTTGGTGGTCTTGGGGGTGGGTTTAATGACCAAATTGCCCATCTTCAAATGCATGGGTAGGGCTTTAAGCTTGAGGGGCAAAAGGGTAATTGTACTTTCGACGTTCAGAACGTCGTTTTTCCCGCTCCAAAACTCTTCGATAGGGCGACAGACAATCCGAATAACGTTGGAATTCTTGATTTTCCATTTCAAATTTTTCAAGACTCATTTCTGATGATTTACTCTATCAGACGTGGTTCCAGCCTATCCCGAACCGACGGGAGGCTTTTGTAAACTTTTTGCGTATCAACCTTGTGATTTTTATCACATTTAGGGCTCTTCAATTCTTGGCGGCTTTGGTTGTCATGTAATTGGGAGGGTCTATCATTAGTTCCTATGGTCTTGACCTTCACTGTCCGATTTAGGAAAAATTTTGCAAATCATACGTTGGTTAAGCGACATCACCTGCGCTCCAATCGTATGACACTCGCAAGGCATTCCCTAATCGTTCTTGGATTGGCCTTTTTGTGGCTCTAAATATCCCCTCGGATATCCTTATGGTCAAAACGTCATTTCTTATTCGAATTCCCTAGGTCCACGTACCATGTCTCGCGTTATCCTTTCCCTTTTGGTCAGTCTACTCGAATTGATCAGATTCGAGCAAAATATGAATGAAATACATCTCTAGATTCATTTCTCATTAATGAGTCTGAAATTGACTGGAAATTAGAATGTCACAACTCTTCCCCCCTTACAGAAATTTCATCCTCGAAATTTACAACCTTCTAACCATCCAGTCCTTTGGGGTATTGCCGTCTCCTCACGTCCTCGTTCTTCCGAATAATTCTGTTTTATAACTTTGTGATCTTGCTCATCCTTTCCGGCCCAAAACCATCTTTCCCCTGAGACTTGTCTCCTTTAGTCCTCAATCTAATTGGCTTCTCTCCATTCCCTTTTGGTATTCGTAACATTTGTCCATACCATTCGACATATCACTCCTTTTCAAATTTCTTTTCATACCATCAGAGATTCAAGGGCTTTATCAACTTGCCCTCCATTAACCAAATCGAGTTATGGCCCTCTTGACTCCTTAAACAATTACATGATTACTTCCATAGTAATTCATTCTCGATTCCATCCGAAAATTCCCTTGGATCAAAACGGTCCCTCAACTTTCGTTGTCATGTCCTTCCCTTTTATCGACACGTCTAGTACTCGACTATATGGTAGATAAATTTTTACTTTCAACCCTTATCACCGATAGTATACATATGTACCTTGGCACATCCTCGTGCCACCCCCAGGAACACCATAATTCTCTCCTTGAATTTTTTATGAGGTCGTCTCCTTAAGCTTTCCCTCAATACTGGACTCGTACTTCCGTCCCTGGGTCTCAAGGGTTCCATCCATTCCTAATACCCTTCAAGTATCGATGTTCAATCATGGCAACACCTCAATTCCCCTCTGGCCTTCAGGCTTGGTGTTTCCGGTGGCCATCTAGTCATTTGACAAGCTTCCAATTTAGAGGTTGAATCCCTTATTGCTCGAAGGAGGATCTATCTCTCCATTGCCAATTAAACAATGCTCAATTCTTAACTGTAAGCATCCGCTAGACAATTCACCATTCCTTAACGATATGAACATCGCTATAACAACACTTGGGTGATCTCTTCGTTCCACGTGCCTCGCCTTCAATTGTCTTTAGGCAGTCCATACTCTCAACCTCTTTTAGTTCACATAACTTCAAGATCTTTCTTTAAACATGATACGTTCTCATATTCACAAGCAATTTCACGCATCAACGTTACCTTTTATTCAATTCTCCTCGGGAAACTGCTACCTTATACTCTTGTGGTAGGCGTAGCCTTGAAACATTCTTTCACTCAATCAACATTCCACAACTTTATCGCAAGGGCACTCGCAACCCTCCCCAATCATACTCTAAGTATTCCAACTCCTATGGCCTTATCATCACGATGTTTGTGGAATGCCCACTTCTGGTTACCTTGCCATACCTCAAGTTTCATTCTTGTCGCGTCATTGTGACCCTCATATGCGTTTCCATTTCCAACTGGAATCGTCATAAACAGCGTAGTTATCAGCTTAACTCGGGTCCTCGAAAACTCTTTTCACGTTCATTCACCCATTCGTGTTACATCTCATCCTTAATCCATTTTACCAATGGAACAGCTCTTGTGGAGAATCTTTCCACGATCCGTCTATTGCAATTCCTCAACTTCAGGAAATTTCAACTTCCCGCAACTCACATCGACTCTAGTCGATTTATCACTTATTCCAATCCTCAAAGACTCCATAGGGATTTCCTTTCCTCGGAATTTCACGACTGAGGACTCTTACTGTATCAAGTCTGTAACTCGCGCTCTTCACATTCAGCATATAACGAGCATCTCCTTACAATTCCTAAGATACTATCACATATTTCTTATGGCTCCTTAAATGAGTCCAATCATCGTCTCTCAAAATGGTAACAATAAACTCAACCATTCCTTGGACGCTCAATTCGACTATTATCAACTTCTTTCCACCAGGTGTCGAATCTTCCAAACTATTTCTCACACTCTTCACTTGAGAGTTCAGACTTTGGCTCTCTATTGTCACGGGTCTCCTCTAGGACCGCACAACATTTTATTTATTCTTGTCACTCTTTTCTCGAGACACGTTAGTGCTTTAGCCTCTGAGTTCCATAACTCACTAAGGCAACCTTATCCCAATTCCGTTCGTTCCACTTAACGTCAACATCATTCTGGAATTCAACATTGTCTACAAAACTATCTCTCGGATTTCACTTCTAGGAGTCATTCAAGTTCTGCGTCCTCTTTCTCGGTACAGACACTCAATCATAATACTAAGACAATTTAGAGTTTTTCTTCCTCTTACTATAGGGTCTCTTACCCTACGGAAGGAACTACACAACTCCGTGACATTTTCTCACTTCAAATTCACCTCGTCCTTCCCATTCCATAGGACGGCAACCTTGGAGTCTACGCCGATGGCTATACCTTTACTCTAGGATTCAAATACCACCATGCTTTCACATTCTCTTTCCCAGAACTCAGTCACCTCAAGTGACAATATCTGTTCGTCCCTGAGTCTCCACCAGTTCACTTGTCGAATGCTCAATTCGATTACCTCTACTCACTTGCAAGTATTCTCTAAGCGCTCTTTTCATTTACAAAATTATTCACTAGAATCATAACCAGCCAAGACTATCAGGTCCGTTTACCTTTTTCCATTCATCAATGACCAATTCATAGTCCAATCGCCCTTTAAGAACAACGTCCTATTCTTTAGGGAACAGCAACTCATGATTTCATTTCTCATGGTTCCAATTCAATCAACGATCCCAGGAAATCATTAATTCCAGGCAAACTAGCATGTCGATTCTTCCTCGACCCCTTCCATGGCAGAAAAGACGGACTACCCATTTTCCACCTTGTGTCTTACGCCCAGGTAATTAGCCATTTCCCATAATCACACTCCATATCCAAAATGAACATCTCTTTGCTCGTAATCTATGTGCAGGAGTTCTCTTATTCATAAGTCTTTCGATCATTCTCCTCTTTTGCTGAGTCCCATCACCATTCCTCAAAATCAAGAATAACAACTAGCCATAAGGTTTTCAAGTTCCAATCCACTCAGGGATTTACTTATCTTATTCAAGGGTCCTTGACTACCTTTACCATATGTTTAAACGACCTTGAGAACTTTGTCTCATACCGATCGATCATCCTATGATCCTTGCAAAAGTATTAGGATCCAAACAACCCTTGCCCTCAAGCAATCCCAGGATAATACTTTCCATCGAACAACTCAACAGAGGTAGTCTAGGCAGATCTCATGCCTTCGAGGAAACCCTTCCTCTAGTGACCTTTCACCAATTATCAATAGCCTCTTAAGGCTACAATCTGTCAAGGTCACTTTCTTTCTTAGTGTACCCAAAACCTCTAAGGTTTTCTTAAAAGATCCTCAATCTAGAGGGAGACAATTTCAAATCTCATCCATCTACCTAACTCAATCAATCTCAACCTTATAGATAATTTTACAAGCTTTTCCAAACTCTAGTGGTCCTTCCCACACATTCAATTTAGAAAAGATTAACTCAGAGTCACCTTTCTCGTGACTTCCATCACTTTAGCTCATCAGTACTAGCACCTGTCACGACAGTGACTTAGACAATCTTAGCAGCTCCTCCTCGAGCTTACTTAATCAACAAATTTTCTCATTTCCATTTAAAGTTCTCACGACCCATTCAGCTCTTGGGTCTCGTACTATTAACCGATTGAGCCGTATTCTATTTTAGTACTCATATTCCAATCGTCTATCTTTACTCAATTCTCATGATCCATATTAATTCTTGGATCTTTTCGTATCTCACATACACAAGCCAAGTGCTACTCTAGCGACCATACTTTGGTCTTTCAATCTTATTAGATTTTCACGTCACTTGAACCACTATGATTTTCTTTAGGAATCCAAGACTTATGTCATCTACTCAAGTCTTACAATCTTATGCTGCTCATCTCATTATCTTTCACCATCAACCATCAGTGGTTTCCAAACAATTCTCAACTAGTTGCTCATTATACAAGGATTCCAAATTGTCCTTAAGCAGCAATCATTCATCAAGCCAGCCTCAACGAGGCAACTTCTCAACTAACAGTCATTAATAGGCTAGCCTCAATTAGGCACTATCAAACAAACACTCAAGACGGTAACTCACTGAGTCAATAGCTCATACTTTAAGGCTAGAGGTATCCGCCACTCTAGCATAATCACAACAGACTATCTCATTCTCAACAGACATCAATTCATTAGGTATAAACCCCATACGTCATCTAACCTCTCAGTTATACCTTGGCCAAGCCAATCACATGAGGCTAATCACAAAACTTGCCTAACAGGCCCATCACAAACATCATTTTCCTTTTTCAAAGGGCATCCACTGTCAAGCACGAAGTTTTTCACCATGCCACTCGTAGGCGTCATTACACATGTCATGCCACTTTCGATCATTTTTAATGAGGATCAATCCCGTGTTATACATCTCTTATCCACAATTGGACTCAACCTGATACCTAGACTTCTCCTTTCAAGTTATGACTTGGGTCATTCCTGCCTCTTGCCGTCTTAAAAGCTTGCCAAGAGCCGCTTCTTGTCCGGACCTCTCGGTCTTAGCGATCACTCCCCGCCCTCATCAGACCTGGCCGTTGCAGGTTGTCCCAAGTCATATATCTACGGAGAAAGCCCCGTTCCACATGTCTCATATCATGTTTCATTACAGTTTATAGGTATCCCATCAACTTGTCACATACCAAGCGACAGTTTATTAAGTCCAACAGCAATAAGTTTACGCATGCACCCTCATCAACTTTCATTTCAAAGTCACAAACACAGGCACAGCATGACTGTCTTCACCACTTGTCAAATCAAAATCGCCTTCAGATCAATTCCTATCCATTCAAGAGTTCTAATTTCACTAATGACCGTCACATCTCACAGATCAATTGCCTATATTTAAGTACGTACCCCAAGTTTAGTCGCTATTCATTCACTATTTTCGTGTATACACCTTATCTCATACCATCCAAGACTGTCAATAGCAATCGATAACTAAGCCATCAAGATATCACGTAATTCAAGCGTGAACCCACTAACATCAGTCGCCTCTTTATAACTCACATTTCTTAAGTTGGGTCATTGACAAACGAAGATCACGATCATACACTTCAATTGACCCTTCATTCATAATTTATTCTCTAGCAACCTCAAATCCGGGCTCATGACTCCTCAATTTCTATTCACTTCCTTGTGAGCCTTATTCATAATATCGCACAAGATCATCCCTTAAATCAACACTAGGACCATTAAAATACTACATAAGTTCAAGCCTATTGTCCTCAAGATTCAGCAATCCATGCTTATCCCTCAAGATTTCACTACCTAATTGTCCTCAAGTCATCGCTCCTTATCACTCCAAGTCTCAATCAAATTGGATCGAGCAGACCTCGCTATGATACTACTCAAATGGGGATGCCACGCTCCGAATCCGACGAACACGTGAGCATCCCACCAAGCCGTTCCTTTATGAAAGTTCTATGATCCAACGGCCAATGTCTTATTCGCTGAAAGAAACATGCATGCGGGAGCGATACCAACTCCAATTTACAAATAAAGCAACAGCCGATGACTTAGGACACAAGGGCACGCCTTTAATAAAGGTCAATCATACTTCATTTATTACAATTCTAAATTCTCAAGATATCTACTATTCAATTCTAAGGTCACAAAAGAGAAGTCTTCATTTTTCCTGTAATGACTTCATCCATTGAATACCATTCCATGGCGACCTCGATGTTTTTCATCAAGGACCTGAAAATGTTGTCTCCAAAGGGGTGAGATACACATCTCAGTAAAAAAAGTCCAAACCCTAGGTCAGGCTGATCGTCCGCTCAGGCAGTCATCTATCCCAAAATTTCAAACTCCTAAACATACAAGCACATACAAATAAAGATAATGTCACACAAATGATAGGCATGCAACTATGATACCATGTCACACTCAGATGACTATGCACACCCCATCCAGCCATTTCACTACAATCCCCTCATCCTGCCTGCCTCATCCTCCAGCCCGCGATTAGATCGCATCAGGCTCGGTCCACATAAACGCATCAGACCGTCATTGGCAACCCTCGTAAACGCATCAGATTCCAATGAATCTACAGGCCAATGTCATCATCGCATACCTCCGTCCCACGAATAATTCGCATCAAAACTGTGGTCATCTCAACCCCACGATTAGATCGCATCAGGGCGCCACACAACATCAACTCCACTCCGCAATTACATCGCATCAGAGTATCCACCTCCCACCCCGTGTCTCATAAGCCTCAGGGTCTCGCCATGTTATGCTCATGCCAAGTTATCTCGACTCAATTCACATACAAATAATAGGTGCAACTCATGCACAATTTGAACAGTCATGGCATGCGAGACAATCAAATGACATTCGACATGGCAAACGACTCAGGCATAAATCATATCACACACAAACATCCTATAACGTCTTAGGATATATTGAAAATTATCCCCTTGGACAAATCCTCATAAATCAACCAATTCAACCCTCGACTCACCCAATTGAGTCCAATCCTCCTATCCTAAATTTAGGATTCCTTTACCTTAAGCTTGACAACACAAATCTCTTCTTGCAATGGCCTCAAAGTCTCGGCTAAATAGTCCAAGGGTTCAATTCACCGCGCAACCTAGAATATTCAACCAATTTATCAATTTTCCATATCCAATTCCTTATTCCATGAACCATAATCCTCCATAACACAGCCCTCATCATCTTAACATGTTTTAAATATCAATTTGAGACTCATCACCATCTCTTCTTGCTCCCACCAAAATCGATTTTGCATAGAACCGAATCGGTTCCTCTCGGTTCTGTGCATACCGTGCACTTTCAGTCCTAAACCTTCATCAAATCCTTCATCTACTCACTATCCTACCTCTTAACATGTCTATCTAAGGGTCTAAGAGGCTCACCGTGAGTTTGGAGTCGAATGGTCGCCGGAATCCCTTCGGAAGTCGCCGGATCGTCCAAGGTCAGAATTCGGCAGTTTTCTGTCCAAGTTCGCAAGACCGATTCGAGGTTAAAACTTCTTCAAATCACTCTCAACTTTTTTTCATAGATTCATATACATGTTTACTAGACCTCCATAAAATTTGACCTCGAAACTCTAATATTTAGACCTCCAAAAGGGTTAGAAATTGGACCTACCTCAGGCTAGAGCAGATTCCATCGGCTCTCGGGAAAATACTTGGCCGGAGCTCCTTGGTGGTCCAAATGCCTCGCTTCCACTTCGAGGAGGTCGGCAAGATGTAGATAAGGTTGGTATGACCGGCCGGTATCCAAGTGGTGGTCGGAAGAGGGCTTCTAAACGGCCAAACAGAGAGACCAGAGCTGGTCGTCGACGAGCAGTGAAGGAAGAAGAAGATGAGGTGTGATCGTGAGCTTTAGGGGAGGGTTATGGCCGAACAAGAGTGAGAAGAGAGAGAGGAAAAGTTTATATTCAAGGCTTGAGTCAAATGGGTTGAATGGTAGTTGATTAAAGTTGGACATGACCACCCAATGGTTGATCTTGTGACACTTGTCCACTTGTCATTCCAATTCAATCCAATATCCTATAATCCTTCAAATTTTCGATGGTCTTGGGGTGGGTTTAATGACCAAATTGCCCTTCTTCAAATGCATGGGTAAGGCTTTAAGCTTGAGGGGCAAAACGGTAATTGTACCCTCGACGTTCAGAACGTCGTTTTTTCCGCTCCAAAGCTCTTCGATAAGGCGACGGCCAATCTGAATAATGTTGAAATTCTTGATTTTTCATTTCAAAATTTTCAAGACTCGTTTCTAATGATTTACTCTATCAAACGTGGTTCCAATCTATCCCGAATCGACAGGCGGCTTTTGTAGATTTTACGTGTATCGATCATGTGATTCTCATCACATTTAGAGCTCATCAATTTGTGGCGGCTTTGGTTGTCATGTAATTGTGAAGGTCTATCACTAGTTCTTATGGTCTCTATGACATTTTGATTTCCAATCAATTTCAAGCTCATTAATGGGAAGCGTATATCTAGAGATGTATTTCAATCGTATTCTGCTCGAATCTGATCAATTCGAGTAGACTAACCAAAAGGAAAAGGCTAATGCGAGACGAGGTATGTAGACCCAAAGAACTCGGATAGGAAACGGTGCTTTGGGCATAAAGATTGTCGAGGGAACTAGAATAGACCCTCACAATTACATGACAATCAAAACCGCCATGAATTGACGAGCCCTAAACTTGATATGAATCACAAGGTCGATATGCGTAATGTCTGCAAAAGCCCCCTGTCTATTCGGGATAGGTTGGGATCACATTTGGCAGAGAAAATCATTAGAAACGAGTTTTGAAAGATTGAAAATGGAAAATCAAGAATTCCAATGTTATTTGGATTGGCCGTCACCCTATCAAAGGATTCTGAAACGAGAAAAATGACGTTTTGAACGTCGGAGGTAAAATTACCCTTTTACCCCTCAAGCTTAGAACCTTGCCCAAGCAATTGAAGAAGGGCAATTTGGACTTTTAATCCCCATTAGCTGCCGAAAAAGAAGAATGAAGGATGACCATTGGATCTCATTGGAATGACTAATTGACATGTGTCAAAGGATGCATTAAAGAGAAGTCTTGTCACTATGTCAAACCTAACATTCAACCCTTTGACCCAAGCTTTGAATATAGCATTCCCTCACACACTCTCTCCTCTCACTCTGCCATTAACTCCCCCGTAGACCACCGAAAATCCTCTCTTCTTCTTCCCTTCAACCTACCGACCGCCGACCAAAACTGAACCTCTTGTTCGCCTGCCACGATGCCACCCTCCGGCACCTATTTGACCTTCGGCTGACCACACCGACGAAGCCCTACGTCTTATCGATTTTCTCGAACAAGAATCAAGTCGTTTGGACCACCGAGGAGCCCCGGGCAAGAGATTTCCCGAGAGCTGACAGAATCGGAGTAAACCTGAGGTAGGTTCGGTTCCTAGTCCTTTTGATGGTCGAAATCTGAGAATTTTAGAGCCAACTTTTATGGAGATCTAGTAGAGATGTGTAGAAATCTGTGATAAAAATTGGGGCTCAATTTGATAAAGTTTTGACCATGAACCATCCTTGTAAACTTTGCACAGAAACTGCCGGCAAAACTGACTTGAAGAGTCCGGCGAGTTTCAACGGGAATCCGGCGGCCATTTGACTTCAAACCTTCGGTAAGCCTCTCAAACCCCTAGATAGACATGTTAAGAGGTAAGGTTATGATTGAATGATGGATTTAGGAGTAGATTGAAGACCGGTAGTGTTCGGTTGCACGGAACCGAGGAGGACCGGTTAGGTTCCGGGCAAACCGAATCTGTTGGAGGTTGGGATTGGTGATTTTGAGTTCCAAATTGGTGTTTAAGATATGATAAGATGTTGAGGGATATGTTATGGGTGATTGGGGTTAATGAATTGAGGAATTGGGTACGGAAATTGATGAAATTGGTTGAAATTCTAGGTTGCGCGGTGGATTGACCTTTGGATTGATTTGGTTGAACCTTTGAGGACCAAGAAAAGAATTGGTGTGGCATCAAACGCAAGGTAAAGGAATTCCTAATCTTATGCTAGGAAGATTGGACTCGATTGAGCGAGTCAAGAGACGAATGTAAATGATTTGTGAGAGTTGTCAAGAGGATTGTGCTTGGAATGCCCTAGAATGACATAGGGGTATATATGTGATATTGCTTGTGTTTGAATTGTCTGCCATGTGTGTGTATCATTTGATTGCTTTGCATGCCATGAATCTTTAAATTGTGCCTGATTTGCACACGTCGTCATGAATGGGAAATGAATCGGGAAATCATGGCATGAGCGTAACATGACGAGGCCTTGAAGCGTATGAGACGCGGGGCAGGAGATGTATATCCTGATGCGACGAGATCGCGAGGTGGAGTTGATGATGTATGGCGCCCTGATGCGATGAGATCGCGGGGTTGAGATAGCCACGGTCCTGATGCGAATTACTCGCGGGACGGAGAGGCCCTGAGGCATATGAGACGCGGGGTAGGAGATGTATACCCTGATTCGATGAGATCACGAAGTGGAGTTGATGATGTGTGGCGCCCTGATGCGACGAGATCGCGGGGTGGAGTTGATGATGTGTGGCGCCCTGATAAGACAAGAATGCAGGGTTGAGATAGCCATGGTCTTGATGCGAATTATTCGCGGGACGGAGAGGCCTTGAGGCGTATGAAACGCGGGGCAGGTGATGTATACCCTGATACGACGAGATCGCGGGATGGAGTTGATGATGTGTAGCGCCCTGGTGCAACGAGATCGTGGGGTTGAGATACCACGGTCCTGATGCGAACTATTCGCGAGACGAAGGTAAGAGATAATGAGATTTGCCTGAGATTCATCAGAACCTGATGCGTTTACGCGGGTTACCGATGATGTCTGATGCGTTTACGTGGACCGAGCCTAATGCGACTAATCGCAGGCTAGTGATTGAGGCAGACAGAAGTTGGTGGATATGGTGAAGTGACAGGCCGAGTGTGCATGTGCGTCTGAGT
Organism: Rhodomyrtus tomentosa; assembly: GCA_028455895.1. Taxonomy (NCBI): domain Eukaryota; kingdom Viridiplantae; phylum Streptophyta; class Magnoliopsida; order Myrtales; family Myrtaceae; genus Rhodomyrtus; species Rhodomyrtus tomentosa. The sequence goes on from JAPCWY010000007.1 coordinate 29,375,122, forward strand.
ATGACATAAGGTCATCGTTACATGCCTGCCATCTAAATGCCGTTGTTTTATCGGTTCATGCTTGATGCGCTAGTATGGTTATGAGTTTGGAAATTTTGGGATAGATGACTGCCTGAGTGGATGGTCGGTCTAACCTAGGGTTGGGACCCACCTTACTGAGATTTATATCTCACCCCAGTAGGGGCTTACATTTTAAGGTTCTAGGCGAAGGAAGCATGAGCTTGCCAAGGACTAACACTTGAAGAGATATCTAACTAATTGTATTTAAGAGAGTTTTAAGATATAGATTTACATCTGTGAGATAAGGATAGTCCTTCCTATCAATGGAATATGAATTGAACCTTTTGGAATTGATTAATGAGATTTTGATGTATCTGTCCTAAGTCATCGGATGTTGTTGTATTTATATGATTGGAGTTGGCATCGCTTTCCCGTGTATATTTTGGAAAGAGTTGTAAGTTATTGGTCGTTGGATCCTGGAGCTTAAATAAGTAATGGCTTAGTGGGATGCTCGCATGCTCGCCGGGTTTGGGGCGTGATAGTCTCGATCTTCACTGTCCGATTTAGGAAAAATTTTGCAAATCATACGTTGGTTAAGCGGCATCACCCGCGCTCCAATCATATGACATTCGCAAGGCATTCCCTAATCGTTCTTGGATAGGCTTTTTTGTGGCTCTAAATATCCCCTCGACAATCCTTATAGTCAAAGCATCATTTCTTATCCGAATTCCCTAGGTCTACATACCATGTCTCCGTTATCCTTCCCATTTGGTCAGTGTACTCGAATTGATCAGATTCGGACGAGATAAAAGTAAAATACATCTCTAGATTCATTTATCATTAATGAGTATGAAATTGACTAGAAATCAGAATGTCACAATCCACTTGCACCAAAGTGACTATTTGCCTGTGAAGAGATCCATATATACAAGGTCATCGCCTTGTTACAATCCACTAGCCTGCGAATCCCTAGGCCTTCTTCATCCTTAGGTAAGCATATGTTTGACCAGGAGACCTTACCTCCCTTAACACCTAAGTCGGGGCCTTTCTAAAGGAATTGTCTAAGGATTTGTTCAATCCTATTCATAACAGACTTCAAAAGAGTGAAGACAGCAGCCCAATATGCATTTATAGAATGTAAAATCTATTTCAAGAGTTGCAACCGTCTAGCATAAGATAGAAATCTCCGGGACCAAGACCGGGCTCTAGTAGTAATGACATTGACTAGGGCATCACAATCAGCCTTGCAGATTTTGGAGGAAATAACAGGCACTCCTAGTTATCGAAAAGGAAGAGTACCTTCTTGGAAATCCTGTAGGAAAGCTGAACCACCCGAGTGAAAAAGTTCACTCTTACTAGGATTTGGTCACAGGCCGAACCAATTGGAAGTAAGGTCTAGAGCCTCCTTTAATAGGCGAATACTGTCCAAGTTTCCTTCGGCAAATAGAAGTATATCATCAGCAAAGAATATGTCACGCCTCAAACCCAGCGAGCACGCGAACATCCCACCAGGCCGTTCTTCTTATTCATAAATTACCTAGGATCTAACGACCATAAACTATCTCAAGGTTTCTAAATGAGATGCATGCAGAAGCGTGAAACAACCCCATGCAAATAAAACAACACAAGATGACTCGGAACAAAAGGGTACACCTTTCATAAATGGTCAATCATATTTTAGAGGTTACATTTCTAAATCCCCAAATTCAATAGGCAATCCCTAAGCCTACAAAAGGCCACCATCTATTCTCTTTCAATTTTGTCTTCCAACGTCAGTCCATGGCAAGCTCGGATTTCCATTGTATGAGACCTGAAAATGTTGCTCCCACGACGGGGTGAGATATATAATCTTAATGAGTTAATCCTAACCTTAAGTCGGACTATTGGTACCTCCAGGCACGTTTGAAAATATGCAAGTTTTGGAAAGCTTTTCATACATGACATTCAAGTAATTGGCATAACAAGGCAACTCAGGCATATCAGGCAATCAGGTTCATGTCTTTCACCATTTTCACCTTCCAATTTGAATTTCTCAAGCCATACAGGCAAAATAGACATTCCATGCACTCTAGGCATTTCAGGCATTACAGCCAATTCTAGCATTTCAATCATACAGACTCAAAAACACACCACGATCATGTTTTAGTCTTTTATCTTCATTACGCCCATCAAGGACCGCCCTCCCTGGGCCGCGAGATAATCCAGTCAATCACATGACTATTGACGTCTTATCGAGATGATTCGGTCATCATGATTCTCTCTGCGAGATGATTCGGTCTCTATAGTGACTCTCTACACTCCACACCATCGAGATGATTCGGTTGACTATAGTACTCTCGCTTCCGAACCTAGAGATGATTCGGTCACTACTTGACTCTCGATTCTTACGGCCTTCAAAATGATTCAGTCAAGGTAGGACTCTCTAGCCACACGACCTCGTCAAGTCAATTGGGATCAAATACCCGCGGCACAATGCATTGGCCAAAGTAACCTCATTTGTGATCCTTCTTATTAGTCCCATTTTCACATCCACAAACAAATTCATCCCATCGCCATTCAAGGCACATCATTCAATCACATTAGGATCACAGATTCAAGCATGTCATTCAGTTATCATGCCCTTGCACGTCATCACACTAAGCATCAATCGACACCAATTGCACAACCGAGCATTAAAGCCCTCAATTGAACTACAATAATTATCACATGCCCAAATTCACACACAGCATAACAACATCAAGCATTCACAGCTCTGATTCGTTGCTCCCTAAGCATGAAAACATGGTGCTCAATCAAGGACAAGCCATGAAAACCCCAATTCACAAATCCAACCACTCAAGATCAGGTTCAGTCTCACGAAAACTGTAAATTTTTTACTCACTTTTTAAGAAAACAAATTTCTTAATCTTGTCCTTCAAGATCTTATAGACGTGTGGGCGAAAACGAGGCTCAATTTGGATATCGAATGACTTAGAATTGGCCATTTTAAAATTGGTGCGTGCTGAAACTAGACTTGGACGGTTTTCAGTCTCTCACGTGTTTCTCATCAAATCAGCCTTTAAAACCCTTCAATTCCATAAAAAAATCCACCCTTTAGTAACCCAACATCCTAGGGAAGAATTAGAATCAACTTACCAAGCTATTTTAAGCAACAAATTCCTTCGGATTAGAATCAACTTACCACCCTTTAGAACCGCAACAATCTTCGGATCCTATTCTGTTCGGTACAATGCAGGTTTTGTTCCAACAAATTTCATGCAAATCGGCCATCAAAACTCCAATCTAACTAATATATCATTTGCTAACATGTAGTATCATGTCTTAGGGTGTCTTACCAATAAATTTTGGAGCAAGACGACGCTTCTACGGCTTTCAAAGATGCTCGGTTCCTAGACCCGTCGAAAAGGACAGATTTTATCTCTTAGAAAATCATACAACCTTAAGACTATGTCTTAAGGAGGTCTCACCTTGAGTTGGAAGCAAGATAAGCATTCGAAACTGGTTTAAAGGAACTCATGGCCTGGTTCGCTCCGATTCTGACCTAGGCGGGTTCCGGCGACTCCACAGGTCAAACGGAGTAACAAATGGATGAACGGACAATTGGAGATTGTAGGCAAGACATCAAGGAGTGTTGTGATGGTCGGGATTGGGCCGAATGGTGGTCGAAAATCGACATCGTGGCGAACGAACAGCGATGAGCAAGCTGGTCGAGCCGAGAGAAAGAAGAAGAGAGAAAAAGAAAAGAGAAGATGAGAGGGAGAGGGAGTTGGTCGGATGAAGCTTGAGGGAGAGAATGGATTTTGGCTTATTCCACAAGCCAAGAGAGAGAGAGAGAGAGAGAGAGAGAGAAGGTGAGGATTTGACAAGCCATTTAATGCAATTAGGCATCTAGTCTGGTCCAAGTGGATAAGGCTCCAAATTGATGATACTTGGCTTTTCTTCATAAAAATCTAGAGCACAAATTGACAAATTTATCCTTTAAATTTCGGCCACTAGGAGAAGGGAAAAATGACTATTTTGCCCTTGTTTATTCTTAGGAGAAAGAATATATTGCCCTCGATGAGGCGACGCCCAATTCCTTTTGAATTGTTGGAATTCTTCTTTGTCCAATATCCAATTCCGAGATCCAATTCATGGTCCGTTTTTCGTCAATCGTAATTCCAATCTATCTCAAACCGACGGGCGGCTTTTGGCAAACTTTCACGCGTATCGACTCAGTGATTCTCATTACACTTAGGATGACTTAAGTCATGACGGCTTTGGTTGTCATGTAATTGCGAGGGTTTATCACTAGCTTCGATGGTCACAATCGTAAAAATTCGATTTAGAAAGGTCTGTAACGCATACGTCGGTTAGGCGGAATCACCTGCACTCCAAACGTATAACGTTAGCCATGAATTCCTTAATCATTCCAAGATTGCCCTTTATTGGCTCTAAATATTTTCTTAACAATCCTTATGGTCAAAGTGTTGTTCCTTATTCGACTTCCTAGGTCCACATACTTGTCATGCGTTAGCCCTTCCATTTTTTGGTCAGTTAACTCGAATTGATTAGGTCCGAGCGAAACAAAACTGAAATACATCGATAGATATCTTCTCATTCATGCATCTCGAAATGGTCGAAAATTTAGAATGTCACAGAATAAGTGCGAAACTCCCCTATATTTACATCTCCAGAAAAATTTGAAGGCGGGTAAATCAATCTTGGAGTGTAGGATGCCGGAAAAAACTTCCATAACTAAAGTGAAGAGGTATAGAGATAACGGATCACTCTATCGGATGCCTCTAGTACTCGAGAAGAAACCATGGAGTTCTCTATTAATTGTCACAGAGAACTTAGGAGTGGAGACACATTCCATAATAAGTTTAAAAATGAAATTTGGGAATCAAAAAGCCTTCAATGTCGCCTCAAGGAACCCCCAATCCATCGTATCATAAGCTTTGCGAAAGTCAACCTTAATAGCACATTTAGGAAGATATGGTTCATGATGAGAGTCCGTAAATAACTCTTGAGCAAGCATTATATTGTCACTAATCCGCCTACCTCTAACAAAAGCAGTTTGAGAAGGGGAAATGATGTATGGCAATATAGATGCTACTCTGTTGGCAAGTATCTTGTGATGCATTTATAAATCGTATTATAACATGCAATAGGTCGGAAGTCACCCATAGCCATGGCGTTAGGATTCTTCGACACAAGTGATAAGATGGTAGTGTTCATCTATTTTAGGAGGCTAACATTTGTGAAGAAGTCTTGGATTGCCATAATAACTGAAGGATTGACGACATCCCACAACGAGACAAAGAATTTAACACTAAAGCCATCAAGTCCAGGAGCTTTACCTTTAGCTAAAGAGAAGATAGTGGTTCGAATTTCCTCCTCCGTGACAGTCCGGGATAATGTCTCCGCTTGCTCGCCATCTAAAGTGCAGGAAAGATATCCACATATCTCAGGGATTCCAAACCGAGTACATGTAGGATCATCGTTGAGCAACTCCTCAAAGTGGCTGACTATATGGTCCCAAACTTGAGTAGGCTTGGTCAAAAGATTCTCACCCGAATCCAACACTAAGAGGATGCAATTGTGAAGTCTTCTCTTATTAACAAAGTGATGAAAAAATCTAGTGTTCATATCCCATTTCTTGAGCCATTTGATTCTTGATTTTTGTTTATAGAAATATTCCTTTTGGAGTCTTCGAGTAAAGAAGGCCTGAAGGTGTTCCATTTCACTATCCACCAATGCCTGATTGGTGGATCAAGCTGTAAAGCTTCTTGAACCGAATTGAGGGCTATCCTTGCTTGTTCAATCCGGTTAGAAATATCATAAAACAAGCCCCTATTCAACTGTTTGAGTAGGCATTTGAGGAGCTTGAGTTTGCGACATAGTATATACATAGGGGAACCGCCAAAAGAAGTAGCCCATACCTGTGCAACAATATCTTTGTATGAGGGGTGTGTAGTCCAATAATGAAATAATTTAACGGCTTCTTAGACGTAGGTAGAGGCTTAATTTTGCAAAGAGCCCCGGCGGCAAAAAGGTAGCCTCGGAAAAGGAATATATCTGGCTCCAGTGTTCATTTATAAGAATACGATCAATCTTGCACTGCTTTCGAGATAAACACAAGGAGGTAGCCCAAGTGAACATGTGTCCCACATATATGAGGTCATTCGAGTCTGCTTGAGCTAAACATTCCCCAAATTCATCAAAAGTAGGGCTCCAAGTATTCAAGCTATCCATTCTATCTGTATGGTCTCGAATAGCATTGAAGTCTCTTGCCACTGTCCAAGGTTCATCACATGTACTAAGCCTAATAAGGTCGGCCCACAGAGGTTTTCGAGCAATAAATGTATGTTCACCATAAATAATCAATAGCGGACAAGAATTATTCATGGCAATCAATCTGACTCTAGCAAAGATCATCTGGGTTGAAATAGAAAGAATCTGGAGTTAAACTGTCTGAGGCTCCTAGCCAATCCATATTCTACCGTGATGAGGATATTCATGGTTCGTCACCCACCACCAACCAAGTATTAAACTATCAGAAATACTACCAAAAAGAGACTTTTTCACCTTAGTCTCTAGTATACACATACAAGAAAGACGGTTGTTCCGAATGAAGGATCGAATTTTTGCTTGTCGAAGAGGGCTGACAAGACCCCTAATATTCCATATTCCAAAAATCATATTTACAAGAAGGAATAGGGTCTTTACCAGTATCTTCTGTTAGCTTTCTTCTTATTTGACTTAGGCTGGCCAGTCTTTGAAGAGGAAGGGCTGCTTTCCTCCCCAATGGGAGGCTCTTCAGTTACAACACTCGGGTTAGGCCGAATCAATTTAGGATCATCCATAAGTGAGAAGACCGTTGTGTGAGATCTGATAATAGGAGGAGATAGGGATGCAATGTCTTCCTCCCCATCGCTACTAATACTATTTGTCGTTTCCTCACCATTTTTTGACTCTAAAGAGTGTATAGACCCTGCTCGTGAGGAATGGTCAGTGATATCAATTTGCTGGTTTCCTGCAACTTTAGGACTCTCGGTGGTAGCAATAGCAATAGGAGCAGCACAGATTAGAGGCTCCATGTGATTAATTTCCTTAAGAGGAAGGTGATGGTCAGACTAATCCAAGGGTGGCAGAGAGCTTTTCAGAGCTAGAGGAGGTTCTGACCGATTTAGAATATGCTCAGTTGCAGCTTCCAGACCTGAGGTATAGGGCAGAGTCGAGATCTGGGCAGGTGGTCGAGAGGTAAGCATACCAGGAGCACAAACTGCTCGGCTAAGGGGCTGGTCTGGTCCCCTTCTTCTATCTTCCTCTGTAGTTTTAGGACATTCAGCAGCTGTCATAGATGTGCTCTCCAAGTGGCCTTTCGCACATGCTTCTCCAATGGTGGCTGAAAGCGATTCAGAATTGGGGAGGGGTCTGGTCAGTTTATATTCTGGTCAACAGTAGCCCCCAGAGCTAAAGTGGAGAGCAAGTTTGAAATCTGGGCATGTGTCTGCATCCCAGCCAATTTCCACCACTTCAGGGTGAGGATAAGCAACCTTAATCTCCACACAAACACGGGCAAAAGATAGTCTCTTCATTTGGTCGATTTGTGTATCAATATATGAGGGTTACCAGTGGCACTTGCTATCCGACTAATACTCTTAGGATTCCAGAGAGAGTGGGACATCCCTCAATCTAACTTAAACAGGCAAAGTATCACGCATTCCTTTTTTGAGCTTCAATTTTGAATGTCACGATTGTAGCATCATTGTGCTATTTAGGATTGAAATAGGTCCCAAATCTAGCACCTTCCTCCTAAACTCCTCATCCGGTATATGAATGAAGTAATACCCATTTTCATGTAAACGGACATCAACAACTTTGTTACCCCATGTTTTCTTGATGGCTTCCTTGGTTAACTTAAAGTAGATCTTCTTCTCCAGAAATTGCCCCACAACACATTCTTGCAAGAAGGGATTTTCATTTCCCACTTCATTTGGAGGGATAACCACCATTGCCTTTCCATCCTTCATGACAGTGGCTACATAACAGAGATTGTAACCCTTGGTCATAACCTTTGCCACATTACCGCAAGTCTGTGGCTGATTTGGTGGTCTAGATTAGAAGTGTTGCTTACTGTTACTGCGTTGCCTAGCTCCTTCCTTAATCTGACGAGAAATGAACCCTCAAGTGGTCCTTTTTGTGAACCATTTCTGAAAAAAAAAAAACAAAACAAAAAAAGGTCTTGATTTCCTTCCACGCGACATACCCATACTCTGGCTATGATTAGGGACAATTGCAGGCACATGTGAAATCCCACCATCATCCCTAGCCATGATAGCAGTATGTGCAATTGTCGCACCAGCCTTGGCATGATCACCAGACATTTAAGCTTGTTTCAAGGGTAGAATGCACTTGAGGGGGCCTTGAAAGCCTGACACCAGTTTGGACCTACTTCGAATCCTCCTAGGGACACGACCAGCCATCCTTGAGATCCCAACAACCATTCCACCAGCTGCACTAGCCACCATATGATCCACAATATTAATGCCATTAATACCAGCATTGACATTTTCTATCACAGACTCAACAATTGTCTCCTTACCTTTATTTAAAGGAATGGTAACTCCCCCAACCACACAAACAACATTTGGATCCACCAGATTGTCAATCTCAGGTAAGGAGGAGGGTATTATCTCATCAACAGAGACCATACAAATGGGAGGGTCAAGTCCAAGTGAAGTCTAGTTCGAGTCCACAGCAGGGGAATTATCTGACGCCATATAAATCATCCACAGCTACCAATCAACAACAATAACTCAACAAGCAAAGATACCTAACTCCACTCACATAGCCTAAGGACCACTACTCCTCAGTTTAAAACAAGAGGGAGCCACAACAACAACAAGATACACAAAGCAGACCTCGTCACAAGAGGGAATATTCCACGACAACCGACAAGACTTACTATGAAGGAGGTGGATGCTGATGCGTCCACCACAAGATCAGGAATCCGAACGTTTAAAGTGAAATCACCTTCGCAGGAGGAAGCAACAACGATGTCCTTAAATGAATTTGAGACGGCCCTTGGCACCGGCTAGATTGGCCAGAGACCCCTGCGGGCTCCCTCTCGAGTAGGAATAAGCAGCAGCAGCGGAGATTTGTTCCTCCTCTCTATAGATCCAATGCCAAGTGAAATCCTTCAGAGGGATGGTAGATAGATGTGTTGCGACCTTATATGCAGAGAAACCAGCCTTCGACGCCGGCCAAAATGGCCTAAAAAATGTCGTGGGCTTCCCTTGTAGCAGAAACGACTCCCAATGGCGTAGATCTGTTCTTTCTCCCAATCGATCGAATGCCAAGGGAAATCCTTCGGAGGGATGATGGAAGGAAGTGTTGCAATCTTTTGGTCAGAATTTCAGTCGAAGAGATCGCCGAAACCTGGCCTCGACTGCTCGGGCGTCAGTCAGTCTTCTCCATAGCCGAGAGAGCAAAATGTTTGAGCCCGTGTATCTTACTTTTCTCTTTTTCCAAAGCCTACCGTCTACTATTTCACTTCACTTATCTTCCTCTTTTTTGACATTTAATTTTAGTCTTGATATGGCACCACATGGTGATGACTGGGATAGTGAATATTCTTGTTAGAAAAATGACTATGGGTCTATCCTTATTTTACTGTGACATTTAGAGTCTGTTTTGAGTATAAAAAAAACAAATATATAACATATAATTAGAAATTATCATGGGTCCACTTATTCAAGAATCTATAGCCTAAAATGTGTTGTCACTTTTACAATACCCAAAAATTGTTATGCTAGCAAAGTCTCTTTTTTTTTTTTTTACTATATGACCAGGAAACGTATTTTGATCTCAATTTTTTATTCCTTCTAAGATTAACCTTCATACCATAAATATACTTCATTCACTAGGGTTGACCAATTCTTACCCTAGAACTTGGAATCAGATTGACCAGTTCAGTTCTAGGGTCGGCCCTAGAATCAATGATTTCTTTTTCTTCTTTTTTGGTTTCTTCTATTCCCTATAACTGGGAGTTTTCCACATTAAAATAAAAAGATAATTCACTAATTAGGATTTACTTCAAAATAAAAGATAAGAAAAATTAATAGATCTTGGCACAATTTGGTCCGGTTCCTAGATTGGATTAGAACTTGATTGAATGAGGACCGATGCACACCCTTCACATCCCACCATTCACACATCGGGTTCCTCCGCTATAGAAATAACTACACTCACCCAATATTACTCCAAAAACAGCTATAATTTTTCTTTGGGTTAATGCCATGAAAAATCTCAAACTGGTACATATGTGATAAATTTACTCAAAACTACTTTTTGACTACATTAAATCTCAAATTGGTGCTGTTATGACAACTTTACCCCAAAACTATTTTTTTACCACAAAAAATTTTAAACGTATACACCTGTAATAGATTTACCCTAAATTAATTTTTTTTACTATGAAAAATTTCACTGGTATACCTGTGACAAATTTATGTTCCGTTAAATTGATTTAATATCATGAAAATTTCAAACTGATAAACATGTAACAAAAAGATGATAAAAATCCTAAGCTGGTACCCGTTAATTGCCATGTATCATACAATTTAGATGTTTAACTGTTAGATTTGACGAAAACTAATAGAGGGTAAATTTATCGCAGGCATAGCAGTTTGGACGTATTTATTTAAATATGCGGAGACCTGGTCTACATCGGGTTTGATTTATTCAAGCCATTAGACCCCATCCTATTGACTCAGTAATTATGAATATAAATTCATCGTACAATTCCCCAAGTCACCACCAGACACCAATCCACTCATAAGCAATGACCAAAAAGAGTTGAATTTCTGCAAGTCAGGAGCAGGATGGAACTCTTCCGCCCAGTAAGAGGAAAACAGAAAGGATTTAATAAAAGGCTTTTGGCTGGTGTGAGTTGCCTCTGATAGAAACTCAAAAGTCTCCTCAACAAACCTGAAAGCGATCTGGATCTTCTTCTTTATCTTATTTTCATCAGTGGTATGCTTCGCCTTCCCAAGGACGTTACTGTGTAGCCTTTCTGAATTGACTAGAAGAAGCCCGTTCAACGTCCGGCGATCCACTCGCGAACGAATTCAACTGAAGTATTTGGTTATGCTGAGCAGTTGGCGAAATTTGAATGAGTGACATCTAATTTCTGAAGCTAAAAGGAAAATGTTAGTTTTACTATAATGATTTCATAGGAAATTATGAGATGCGGCAACCATGCTCTTCATCGACAAACTAAACTATGGATGTTCATTGAGTAACCGACCCGTAGGCACAGCCATGACTCACAACGACTCGGTAATCAGCATTGGGTTGACCCGTCAACTTCCATGGGCTCGTGCATACATCATCCTCTGTCCCTTCCGTGTCTCCTTCACGGCCCACTCTCGATCACCTATTAACAATCTTCAAGCTACACAATCATCACAACCCGCAACACAACTAACATCCGACCTTTCTTTTGAATTTTCCTTGTAAATCTCAATTGATATGCAAAGAACGTCGACGTCTTTCGTGAATATCGTGGAAACCACGTTAATAGGCTGACTGAGTCGAGATATTAATTGTTTCCTCTCGAAAGTCTAGTTTAGACTAGATCTGATCAATGGGTGAATCGCACGAGGAGTCATTATTCAGGCTACACCAGAATATTAAAAGGATCACGTTTTCTTCCTAAGACAATTGAGGTGTGGTCGGGATTGGCGCAAGACTCATGATCGAATCTTTAAAAACGAAAACGACAATACGATGGATAAGTAGATGGTAATCAACTAATGGTAGATAATTTGAAAAGTAGAGACCCGGTAAACTTTTGAATGGATGGAACGTGACAAAGATTAACCCTAACCTAACCTAATTCCAGAAAAAAAAAAAAAAAGGATCCCGCTGTCTGAAGAGCGGGAGAGACAGAGGGAGTCTTTAGGTGAAGTTGAGACTTCAAGACCAAACACCGAGGCACGACCGCAACTGCTCCGACAAGAAACTAGCGAGCACGTATCTATCCGCATTTAATATCACGACAGTCCACCCGCACCCACCGGTGAAAAACATTTTCCTCATATCTCCTTCATCCTCTCTTGCCCGTTTCTCTTCTTTTTAATTTTTTTTACTTTATTTTCATTTTTATTTATTTTTAAAAAAAATATTTTTAATTGATATTTTTAAACTCTTTTCTTTTCCTTTTTTTTCTATTTCCTCGTTCTTCGGCCAACCATAGGCAAGCGAAACCAGGTGTCGAAGGCCTCTAGCGAGCCTACGACCATTCGTCCACCGTCGCCGTGGCTTGTGATCAGCAAAAAAGGGGAAAAAATATGAAAAAAAAATAAAATATAATTAAAAGAATTTATTTTTACAGAAATAAAAATATGAAAAATATTATAATGAGTGCAAGGAGGATAATCAAACCAAATTTTTCATATCAAACGTCAAAAAATGGTTTTTTAGTTCATTTTCTGATTTTTTAGCCAAAAACCAAAAAATATTATAATTTTTCTAGAAAATGACTTTTGGGAATATATTTTTCTGAAAAACCCCATTTTTTGCAAAATAAAAATGAGTCTAAATTTGTACCCGTATGACATGTTTATTCCAAATTTGAGATTTTTGGCGTTACAAAAAAAATAATTCATGATAAATGTGAGCACAGGTGTAAATTTAGGGCTTTTGATATCTAAAATTTTTTTAAGTAAACGTGCCTATGTAAGTTTAGGATTTCACATCGTAAATATGTCACATAGATATAGTTTACTGTTTTTGGCCGGTTCCCCCCCCCCCCCCCCCCCCCAAAAAAAAAAAAAAAAGAAAAAAAGAAAAAGGGGTTAGTGGCTTTGACCCATTCTGATCGCATGGAGACAGCAAATGCAAGAAAAGAACCTCGACCCGGCAAAGCAATCCCAGTTCCTCCCTCTCTATATGTAGTATCAGCTTCGAACCATCCACAAATCTCCTCTCATCTCTCTCTCTCTCAACCACCACACCACATCCCTCAAGAAAAGAATAAAACAACAGAGATCGACACCTCATTGTATCCATTGATCCATTTCCATCTCAACACAGGAATCAGCAGAGCTCCGTCCATGGCCGTCCCGACCAAGTTGTCTCTCCTCCTCTTTGTCTCTTCTCTCCTCCTCCATGCATCTCTAGGTACCATCTTGATCCATGCATCTACGTCCGTCGTTTTGCTTTTATTTTCCCCTGGGTCGACATTTTCGATGATCTCCATTTGTGCCGTTTCCTCGGGATTCAGCTGAGATCATATGCGAGGAGATACCAAACAACATGTGCGCGTTCGCCATCGCGTCGTCCGGGAAGCGATGCTTGCTGGAGACCTTCACGCCCCGGAACAGCAAGGTGGAGTACCAATGCAGGACGTCAGAAGTGGTCGTGGAGAGGATGGCCGGGTATGTGGAAACCGACGAGTGCATCCGGGCCTGCGGGGTCGACCGGAGGTCAGTCGGGATCTCGTCGGACTCCCTCCTCGACCTGCAATTCACCTCCAGGCTTTGCGCGCCCCAGTGCTTCCAGAACTGCCCCAACATCGTTGATCTCTACTTCAATTTGGCTGCCGGAGAAGGTAAAACGTCTACAAATATAAAATATTTATCTCGACATTGCTGGAGCTTCATGAATTTTAGCAACATATCTTGCTTGAAGGAAATATTACGTCTGATGGATCAGCTGTCACCTTCGATGTGTTATATGCTTTGCTTCTTCTCTACTCAAGAGATTTTTCCTTCTCTCTCGCTTGTCAAAGATTTCTATACCGGCGGCGTCGTCTTTCATTTGAATACGACGATTCACCTCCGGAGTTTGAGAAGATATCAAATCCGACCCTCAAGTTTACGACGTGATCATTTTTTGAAAAATTTATATCAGATACGCCTGATCAGACGTTCATCCGATCATGTCTTTATTTTGCATTAAACTCTTGCAGGGGTGTACTTGCCGGATCTCTGCGAGGCGCAACGGGCAAACCCTCACCGCACCATGATCGAGTTCTTGAGCTCCGGAGCAGCCCCCGGCCCCGCATCGGCGGAGTCCTCCACGCTCTTCGCCATGGCCCCATCTCCTGATTCCCTGTGATGACTGACGAGAGATATATACAAATAGTGCACACGTTTTTTCGTTTTATATGCGGGTTTTGGCTCTGTTGATTACATGTTGTACCAGGAATAATAATCAACACAGATATATATAGGCAAAAAGGGATGGGCTATGTACCACGTTATAACTTTGCGTCGCTTCCACGTCTTCTGAGATTCTATACGCGTAACTGAGGAGAGCCTTTGGGATTGTTCCAATCATTCTAGTTCCTAATAAAATTCGAGGAATACATCATTTTTTTTAGCGCTTTCCCTGCGATTTGATCCTTTGCGATCCGGTCCATTTTCGATCTTGGGCGCGAGCATTTACACGAAACTCATCGTTGATGACAGAGCATGGTTAGAAGTTGGATTGTCTCCCACGCAATGTGTGCCTGATAATGGCTACTTTAGGGCGTTTTCTTTTATTAAACACCATGCTTGTTGCGATCTTTTGAGGCCGAAGGTTCTTCCAAGAAAATAGCGTTTTCTCCGAACTATCTGGTTAGAATTCTTTTTCCATGTGCCATTGTAGCTGCTTGAAAGCCGGCACACACTCACTCACTAGCATAACAACACCAGAATCGAACCGAAAGTAAACTGACAGATCGGATTTGCCAACCTCCTCAAGGTGTCTGGATACGAAAGATCTTTCATTAGGCCAACCTAGAAAGTTTTACGACACCATTAAGAGGATACCCGAAGCGAAGCATCAACAGCAACACAAAGCGAGCAGCAAAATACAGTGTTCCATAGTTGATTGAGCACTTTGATTATTCATAATTGCTTGATTGATCAACCGTGTTGCCCATGAGATTGGCTGCCTTGGTTGGCTATTGACTGATTAGATTATCGTTTGATAATTGTTCACCTTGTGTATACTTGCAAAATCTAGTGGAGAATGTCGTGCATTCATGTGATCTCTGGTGACTCAATTACATGGTTTAGCATGAAAATAGCCTAGGGCTAAGTCTTTAAGCACAAATGCATGAGCATTCGACTATAATCAAATAAGAATGAATTGGTTGTTGGACGAGTTGGGTGGATACATGATGGAAAGATGAGGCAATGCTTGACAAGTTCGTACCGTGCCTGTAGCACGAAACCACACGACTTGTTAGATACCTGACTTTCTAGGTATTGTACACAGCTAGTATGGAGTATGGATAGACTATCGGATGCTGGTTGCAGGTTGTGATGAACCAATGCTCTCTGGAATGCCTACTCGTCATGCTTGGAATGCCATGGGCATGGGGTTATCGCTTGTAGATGCCATCACTGATAGGATATGGGACGATGCCTAGTTTACAGAAGACACTGCCAAGGGGCAGTGTAGATTTCACTATGATCATCGCTTAATGAACGGACTTCATGTGGTGTCCCATGTCTGATTGATGCTTGGATGTGTTATGATTGATTGAGTACCTCAATGATTGTTCGAGTTGAAATGGTCATGGGTTGCATCTGATAGAAAAGAAAGATCTAGAAAATTGAGCTATATATTATATCGAGGTATACAACCATAATAAATAGATACAATGAAAATTGATCTATAAAGAAACAATCTTAAAGAACAAACAACAATAATTTGTTAATATATACAGAATTAATAAAATATTCTAACAAAATTCTAACACCCCCCTCAAACTCAAGTTGGATCAAATAATGAGAGTTTGGAAATAAGATACTAAAAACGAGGCGCTGTAAGAGCCTTCATACAACCATCAGCTAACTGGTCCGCAGTCCCAATAAAAGGAGGAGAGATGGTTCGAGCCTGAAGATGATAACGAGTAAGATGGCAGTCGATTTCAATATGCTTAGTGCGCTCGTGAAAAACAGGATTAGCCCCAATCTGGATGTCACTTTTATTGTCACAATACAAAGGAGAGGGATCCTGGAGTGAGACACCCACGTCAGTAAGTGTTGACACCTAATTTTGGTTTTTTTGGAAAATCCATCCATTTAGGTACAAAATGAGAGTTGGTCATAATTCTCACAAAAATAATTTGTTTTCATGCATTGCATAATTAATTTAGTTTTTCATGCATTACATTTGCATCATATTGTAGCGACGGCAAATATTTGAACTTAAATTGACAAGCGATTGGAATTGACATAGCATGAAGAAATTCAGCTAAGGAACGAGGAGTGTGCCAAAAATTTTAAGAAAGCTTGGACCTATTTTTCAAAATTAATTCAGCCATTTAAGGCCTCAATTAAAAAAGGTTTTAGAGCAGGGACTATTTTATAATTAAATGAAAATCGCGAACCTTAGCACACCATTATAAATACATACGTAGGGTTGACGTTTAAGAGGGGGGCATTCAATTATTATACACGACGGCAGAGAGATAAGTATTCTCAAAAAGAAATGACTTCTCTTCTGACTTATCTCGAACTCAATGATACTTCACATCGATATGCTTCAATCTTGAATGCAACACTGGATTCTTGCTGAGATAAATAGAACTCATGCTATCACAATATAGAATAAACTTTTCTGTATCTCATAGTACCTTAAAACCTTTCTTCAATAGTTTGAAAATCGTCTTAGCCACATCTGACAACTAGCTGATAAATCTGGCGATATAATTCAATCTCCTTAGAAGACTCATTACTTCTTTTAGCGTCGAGGGAGTTGCTATGGGCTAGAATTGAGGTGCACATTACCCTCAACAATTTGGCACATACTCTCTAGGCCTTGGTTGACTGAGTCTGTAGGCGGTCTGTGGTGGTTGGACGGACTCAGAGGGGTGGTACAGTAATGGTGGAAGGCGGCGGCGGCGGCGGCTGAGGGGCCATGGCTACTGGCCACAGCCGCTGCAGCAGTCCCGGCCCAAGGGGAGTACACAACTTGCAATATACGACCACAGAGAGGAAAACACGTGAGAGGAAAGGGTGGGGTCTTATGGGGGAGTCATATCCCAGGAAGCGAAAAAGAAAAAATATGTAGATCGAAGATGCTCTCGGGACACCCACAGGCGATTCTGAGACCAGACCACCTTCACGTGTGATCCAGGCTTCATTGGGAACATCACCGATCCATGTTCTCGAGCGAATTGGGCCATAAAAAAGAAAAGGAGGCGCACTTCTTGCGATCGAAAAGGGGGTGTCTTGGTTTCTGATCTGTTTTCTTTGTTAGTGTATTTCCATGGTTATTAACCCCCCACTAATGACCATGTTTCGTCTTCTCTGTCTCATCCTCAAAGAACACAAGGAAAATATACGACAGATTTTGGAGCAAAGAGGATCATGCATGGAGACAAAAAACTTTGAAGACGACATGTCTTTACTGAGAACTCTTTCATCGGACTCAAAACCGCTCCAAACGAATACCACCAAATTTCAGTGAAGCGAAGCAAGCATCCCCGTAAGTTTCTTGAACTTTTTTTTTTTTATGGTATTGGGAAGTCCAATACGCCCAGCTGGTCCAAGACGGAGCCACCGTAGATTCGAGTCGCAGCCGCAACACCTTGGACATCCTCGATCATGTGACGCATTCTAGTTTTATTTTCCTGTAGATACTAATCAGTTTTGTTTGCTAATCTTTCAGTGTGGTCACTGAGCCGCGGCAGAAATTTTATCACAATGACTTCACTGAAAGACACGACTTTTTATTTCTTCTGGAGTTGTAGTGGTGGTCAAAGGGGATTGTTTAGTCAAAGCATCAAGTCTTCATAAAGGCCACACGTGAATTCACGAAAGGAATTACTCAACAAGAGTGGAGACATGCATTAGACTTCAAGGTTCATAGATGTTCCTCAAACTTGATAGCCCTTCGTAGCTGAGTCAGCCACCGTCCTTGCTCAGTTTGTTCATCCGCATCCAGTCCGATTCGAAACGGGAAAGAATTAATGGATGCTGGAATTAGAATTTTTGCTACAAGTTCAAGACTAAATTGCTTGTTGCTCAGGGTCGTTTGCAAATCGAGTTGGAGCATTTTGGCTGCTATTTATGCCTGGAATAGTGCTGATTTTGGTCAGCATTTCTTGGATTTTAGGCGCGAAGTTTTGCTCGGCCATGCATGGTAATATTCTTACACTCTGAGAATTAAATCAAGCATGTTCGTCGGGTGATGTTCCTACTGATTTGTTCGTTATTTTGGCCATTGTCAGCATGTTGTTCTTGTCAGTAATTGAGTTATTTTCGTATGTTTTCTAGGGCCTTATCCAAGCAAAGCGAATTTTTTTCGGAAATCTAACAAACGGCCTTTTTTTTTATCTAAATTGTCAAAATCGAATTTTTGTCAAGAATCCTGGTTTAGTTGATCCAACCTATCGCCGTTTAGATCCGATCCCTATCCTCAGTAAATCGTTCTCAAAATTGGAATGTCTAGATTTGCCAAAAATTAAAAGGGATGACAGGCGTGATTCTTTTCTTATTTTGGCGTGAATATTTGTTGATTGATATATTGATTGATTTATTGCTATGTTCTGATAATTCCTGAACATTTTAGGAATATAGGGTTTCCTTAAATTTCAAGCGAATAAATTAAGATAACAAAATCTTCAGAATATCCTCTTTGGCTAAAAATTTGAAAAGAAAAGGACAAAAAAATTTCATTCATGCATATCTGGCATATCTCATATAGTTTGGGGTAGCATATTTTTTAAAATCATACATATCTTACCCTATATCACCTAGATTAGGATAGTATCTCCTTGCATATCTCATTGCCGAAAATAAAAATATAGGTAAGACAAGAATCTGCTCATTTACTCTTCTGAAATTGCATATTCATGCATTTCATGTTATCATATTTTCAAAACACATATGTGCATGCACCACCTCAATTTTCGAAAAATCAAGTATTGCACGATCACATGTGCATGCCTCATGATTTGCCATGTCCTCTTGTTACGTTATCCATGCATAGTTGCCATGTCATCCTCTTATGTCATTGCATGTCATATATCATGTAAATAGGTTGCATTAACATTGTATTTAATATGAGAGAACCCTAAAAATTCAAGTCACATAAATCAATCAAAAGGCATTTTCATGAAATTGATACCAAAATGGTATTAGTTTTAATCAAACTAGTATAATCAAGTTCCTGAATCCACAATCTCTAATTCGTAGAAGCAAAATAATTATCTCGCTGTTTTACTTAGGTTCCTAATCAACCTACAAAAAAATGATTAGTGACGGCTCCTAAAAAAAATCATTTCTAAGTTGTGAATTGGTAGGGCTTGGGAGAATCCGCATTAGATTAGTTAATTCATTTAATTAATCTAATAATTCATTAGCCTAATTTTAGGTTGCGACAGTAAGCAAACGACGAAGCCAGACAATCTCAACAGCAGTGTCAATCATAACACGATATTCAGACTCAACAGAGGAATAAGAGGCGATATGTTGTTTCTTGGCGCGCCAAGAAATGAGAGAATCGCCAAGAAAAATACATAACCCCGTGACAGACCTACAATCAGTTACATTAAAAGCCCAGTTAGCATCAGAATAAGCACGTAACTCGAGATAAGAAGAGGACGATAAGAATAATGATTGCATCAAAGCACCCCGAAGGTGTCGTAGAATTCGCAAAACAGCAGCATAATTGGTAGACTGAGGGGCAGCAACAAACTGACTGACAACGTGAATCGCATAAGCAACGTCAGAACGCGAAATAGTAAGATTTATAAGACTACCAACCAGATTTCGATAACGAGTTGCATCATAAAGAGGTTCCTCGTCATCAAGGCGAAGCTTTTGATTCAACTCAATAAGAGAGGGCGCATTATGGGAATCCAAAACAACAGCCCTAGAGAGAATATCAGCGGTGTACTTTTGCTGAGAAAGAAGAATACCACGAGAACTGTG
The DNA here is from genome assembly GCA_028455895.1 of Rhodomyrtus tomentosa. Lineage (NCBI taxonomy): Eukaryota > Viridiplantae > Streptophyta > Magnoliopsida > Myrtales > Myrtaceae > Rhodomyrtus > Rhodomyrtus tomentosa. The sequence continues at coordinate 29,395,053 of JAPCWY010000007.1, forward strand.
AGCAACCTCAAGCCCAAGAAAATAGCGTAATGAGCCAAGATCCTTCATGAAAAAATGTCGCTAAAGATGCTTCTTGGTATGCACAATATAATCAGAGTCATTGCCGGTAATGACCATGTCATTCACATAAAGAAAAAGAATAGCAAAGCCAAAGGACAAAATATGAATAAACATAGCATGATCGGTCTCACTCTGAATAAATCATGCAGAATGTACAGCAGTAGTAAACTTCTCAAACTAAGCATGCGGTACTTGTTTGAGGCTATAAAGAGCTCCTCGAAAACGACAAGCCTGACCAGGGGCGTGAGCAAGATCAAGTGGAAGTTGCATAAAGATTTCTTCATGAAGATCCCTGTGAAGAAAAGCATTCTTCACATCGAGCTGATAGAGAGGCCAATTACGAATAGAAGCAACGGCCAATAGAGTACTAACAGAAGTCATCTTCGTTACCGGAGCGAAAGTCTCCTCATAATCAATGCAAATTCTTGTGAGAAACCCCTCACAACCAAACGTTTCTTATAACGCTCAATACTACCATAAGAACAAGTCTTTACCTTGTAGATCCAACGACATGATACTAAGGATCGACCAAGTGGAAGAGGAACTAGTTCTCAAGTACCAGTATTCTGTAAAGCAGAAGTTGCTCAGCCATGGCCTGACGCCATTCAGCATGTTGTATTGCTTCACGGTAGCTAGAAGTTTCATACACATCATAAACACTAGCCAAAAAGAAACCAAACTCTACAGAATAAGAAGAAGCAGCAACAACATTCCGAGTAGGGGGACGACAATCCCGAGAAGGATTACGACACAACTCTAGAGGAGCAGAATCGTCAGTGGCAGGGGGAGCGAGAAGAGCAATAGCAGGAGGGAATTCAAATGGAGAAAGAGAGGCCGAGATATCTGGGGGGAAGAGAAGCATATGAATCTAGAGAAGGAGAAAAAGAGATATCTAAAGGGTCAAGACAAGGATCAACAAGAAAATATATGAAAGGAATAGGTTTAGAAATTGAAGACTTAGCAGTAGTAGTAGAGAAGTAAGGAACATGCTCATGAAAAATTATATTACGAGAAATACGAATACGCTGAGCAATCGGGTCATAACAATGATATCCCTTGTGTTCGGTATTATACCCCAAAAATGCACATGATATGGATCGGGCAATCAACTTCGTACGTTCAGGAGAAGCACAAAACATCTGCACCAAAAAACTCAAAGATGTGGCTAAGTAGGAGAGGGAAAATGAAGTCGCTAAAAAGGCGTTTCCTGATGAAGAATAGGTGAGGGAAGGAGATTAATAAGATGAATCATAGTGAGAAGAGCTTCATCCCAGAACTCGATAGGAACTGAAGTAGAAAATAAAAGAGCACGAATAGTTTCAAGAATATGTCGATGCTTACGTTTAGCAATCCCGTTTTTGAGTCGAGACACCAGAACAAGAGAGGCGCCGCATTGTCCCATCATTGGATAAGAGAGAACGGAAAGCACCCGAAAGGTATTCCCCCCAAAATCATAGCGATCTTAATTTTCTTATGAAATTGTGTAGATATCATGGCAGTGAAAACCTGATAAATGGTAAGAAAATCACTATGCTGATGCATAAGATAGATCCAAGTATAGCGAAATTAATCGTCAATAAACGAAACATAATATTTGAAACCACTCTTGGATAGAATAGGAACGGGGCCACATACATTAGATGAACAAGATCAAAAATGCTGGTAGAACTAGAAGTGCTAGTAGGAAAAGATAAAGCAGACTGCTTTGCTAAAGGATAAATAGAGCAAGGAGGTAGAACATTAGAGGAAACTGGACCAAGAATCCCCTGTTGAAGAAGAATAGAGAAACAAGAAAAGGAAACGTGTCTGAGACGCTAATGCCATTGCGCAAGGTCCACGGTAGTCAACACATGATAAAAAGAGGAACTGTAGGTGGATGAAAGGTGAAGAGAATGCATAGTGTACATTCTACTATGCCTATTGCTCTTGCCAATCATCCTGTCACTCGAACAATCCTGAACAAAACAAGAGTGGTCAGTAAAACTCACAATACAACCGGCATTAGTAAGCTGGCCAACAGACAATAAATTAAGCGTCATAGAAGGGACATGCAACACATCAGGAACACAAAAATTCCAAGGACAGACAAGAGCCTCTTGCCGGGTAGCCAAAAGAGGAGAACCATCGATCATAAAGAACCGCACTAGAAACTTGAGCTCAGAAATCTCAGTGAGACAGGCAGCAGAAGTAGACATGTGTAAGTAGTAGAAGAACCACCTAAGGAGGGAGCAGCAGTTGCAGAAGAACCAACAGGAGAAGAACCAGCAGGAGTGATAGCAACTGAAGGGCCCAAAATAGACAATTGGGAGCCAAGATAAAACTGATTCAAATGGGCTAGCTGAGCCTCAAGAACAGCAAATCGCTCATTCACAAAAGGATAGACAATATAAACATTCTGAATCAGCACATGAGTGAGTGGAAACCTAGAAGAGCATTGTGTATAGCGTCGCTTTTTAAAACAACGGGACTCAATATGACCACGACTATGACAATAAGAACATTGAGCAGCCTGATGAGAACCCTGAGTTGAAGCCGATTGATGAGAACCTTGATTTGGAGCATGAAATAGAGGCGTAGATCGAGTAGCAACCCATGGAGGAGTGGTGAGAATGGTTGTGGGATCTGATACCGCAGACGATGAGAGAAGACCCAACCGAGTTTCCTCAGATTGAAGCTCCTTGACAGCATCAATGAGAGAGGTGGAGGATTCCTATAAAGAATCTGACTACGAACACCCTCAAAAGCAGGTTGGAGCTTTATAAGAAAATCATAGAGCCGTAGGCGATCCTGAGTCTGTAGCTAAGAAGACTGACATATGGCACAACTAGAACATGTGGAACATAAAGTGGGAGACAAAATGTCGAGTTGACTCTAAAGCGACTTCAAATAATTATAAACCTCACGGATTGATCGAGTGCCCTAAGTAGTGACGACAATGTCTTGATGTAATTGGTGGACACGGATAGAGCCAGTCTGAGTAAACATGTCTGCAAGTTAATCGCATAGATTCTTCACACCGGTGATATGAGCAAACTGTGGACGAAGGGTATGATCAAGAGAGCCGAATATGATGACCCAAGCCCTCCGATCAGCAACAATCCAGTTTCAAATGTCAAATTTACGCTGAGCAACCATATTATCTGTAAGTTTGGATTGCTCAATGTCCTTGAATTCAGCATGACAAATGCGAACACCCTCAACATGCTCAAACAGATCTCGATAAGTGCAGCCACAGTCGATGGCCACCAGAGAGCGTAATTGGAGCCATCGAGTTTGACATCAATATGATCACTTGAATCATCCATATCGACCAAAGTCAAATCGAGAAGTCGACGCGATGAAAACAACGTGGAGCGGCTAGCGCGATGTAGAAGATGGGCAGAAGAAAAAAAAAATCTAGGATTGGTAAGAAGCAAAACCTAGCTTTGATACCATGATAGAAAAGAAAGATCTAGAAAATTCAGTTATATATTTTATTGAGACATAAAGTCGTAATAAATAGATACAATGAAGATTGATCTATAAGGAAAAAATCATAGAGACTAAACAACAATAATTCTAGGATATATACATAGTTAATAAAATATTCTAACAGCATCCACTTGCATTATGTATGTTGCCTCGAAGGGTAAGTTGATTATGGTTGGTATACCTAACTTGTACCGTATTATCTGATAGGATGTTCTGGACGAATCAATGCCCTAACCAAGGCTTAGGCGATGACTTAGAGATTTTATCTCACCCATTTATGGGAACATTTTTTCAGGTCTAAGGTAAAATGTCGAGTTTACAGAGCCTAGATAGATACGGGTTTCCCACCCGAAGGGAGATCTAGATCATACATCATCTGATCCCAAGTGTGAACCGAGCGTGGGAACATCGTATTATGATGATCTATGTGGATGAAGGATTAGGGTATTTGGTACATCATCGCTTCGAAGCATGGTATCTTCATGATGGCGATCAAGTCCTAGGTCCGATTTGAGGATTTGATGGACCTCCCCGTCATGTTTCGTACTGTTAGGATCGGTTCGACCTTGATATCCTTGACGGCGAGGTAGTGGACCCTCACCCTGGGCGAAACCCTTATGATGATTTGTCGGAGCCTGTTCTGAACATTTGATGCATTCAGACGATCCACACTGACTTTGGAATAAGATGCTAGCATAATTTCTTTTTAAAGTAGATAGTCGACTGTCTTGTATCCTAATATCATACTGTTATGAGTATTTATATTTAGCTATCCTTAGTTTTTCGTGTGATTGGGAGTATACACGTTTCCGTAGGCATATTATTTTACCGTGGGTCAATAGTGTACTTGGGACGTTATTATTATGACTTGAGGCAATTTTATAGGGATATTGCGTTCAAGAGGATCAGGGCGTGACACTCGGGAAGGGACTTGCACACGGTTGCGGCGTGGTTGGGACTTCCCAATGTTGCTTGTGCTAGGCATATCAATAGCGAATTTTCGGACCACAAGGGGAGTTCATGGTTTGGTATATAGATCCTCCCTAGTCGACTGGATTCTTTATTGGCACGAATTGTCGAATGTCTAAAAAGGGGATTTTTTTTTTTTTGAGATTTGGTGGAAAAATTCCCCTTTGTATCGCTTAAGGGTGATCAGTTTCCGGTCCAATCTCGTTCTCCTCAAGAATCCAATCTCGTTCTCCTCAAGAATCAGGAACATGACCGGTCTCGTTCTCGGGCAGTTCCAAATACCAGATCTAACAAATTTCTATGAATCTTTAAACTTGAAAAATTTCTCTTTATTTCCGGTTAATGCCAACTCTCCTGATGCTATTCTTGAGCCCAACTCTCACTAAAATTATTTTGATAACTGATTTGGACTTTTATCTAACCTGCAAAGACATGAACCCTTTTTTTTTCCCCCTAAACGAGGATTGAGAACAATTTATCACGGAGATTATATCGGGATGCATGGTATGACGCGGAAAAATTGGGTTGATCTTCCGTTTAAACCCGCTAAAGAATAACGTCAGGCAGCGATGTGGGGCGCCAGCAAAAATAGGAACCCTTGGCGAGGTGGACTCTAGGCCACGATTTGGTGATGGATCTGGAAGTGCAGTGGCGGAGAACTTCGCCGGAGAATCGCGGGAAATCTGGACGTCGTGGTCATCCGTCGGGGTGCCTCATGATGAGTCAGGCGTTGTGCTCGGGTCGGTGCGGCGGTAGCCTATGATGGGGACTGCTTGACCGGACAACCAGCGTCGCGGCCACAAGGCTACTTGCGGATGAAGAGAGTTCGGGCGTATTCCCAAGCCTGGTCTTAGGCCGAAATAATGACCTAGTGGGCCTATCTAATGATTGCTTCGATTTCTATCAGGGCCTAATTTAATTGAACTCAAAGGCTTAGCAACAATAAATTTGGCTTGAAGCCTTGTCCGCTTGACTTGTAATTTTCGGCCATCACCCCCATTTTCCTTTCCGAATTCCTTGATGGGCCTTGGCCCGTCCATGCCTCAATTTTGTTCAACTCCTTGCCGCCGGTCCAAATTAAAATTCAAAATGCATGCATGTTGAAAATTAAACTAATCTTATATTAAAAATGGGTTAAATGTCTTTGCTAGGGACTTAGATTTGTCCCTAATTTTTATGCAAAGAATAAATAACTAAAAATACGTAGGCGAAATTTAGGTGCCGACAAGCTTTATCCAGTGAGTACGCAATATTTTCTCATAAACCTGCCTTGCATGGCCCTATCATGTCCCGTCGTTCATCCCCGATTATCTTCGACTTATTTTACCACCCAAAAGGAAAATTAGCTCATGTCATTATCCCTAAAACATCCTCGATGGATTAGGAGTGATTTAGGAAAAATCTAATCTAAGAAGCTTGCTCTTAGTATCGTAACTTTTGCAACCTTCCTTTCTCCGTTATCGACGAGTACGAGATTTGACCGGGCCTGCCATGAATATTTCGAGTTCAAACATAGAATTTTAAAAAATCCCGAATTAAAATCAAACAAGGCATATCTGTCATTTCATTGGAATACGGACCAAAGAATGTGAACTCCGATCACTCGACACAGGAAGGGCATTTTTTTTTAAGGGAACGGAAGTAATAGCGACTAGGAACTCTGTCTTTATTACAAGCTCTTTCTTGCCTCGGAAGGAATGGCAAAAGAATTAGAAACCCAAACAGACGGAAATAACGAACAATGATTCTTGCGGTGCGAAATTACAAATAAACTTAAATTAAATAAAAGTAATTTGAGAAGTGTCAGCATTTTGGCAGGTCGATAGGCGGTGGCGGCAACGAGGACGACGGAGTTGGCCCATTCTCGACGACGAACACCATGGCCAGGCCCAACGGCAAGTGGACGTCTAGATGGCAATGCATGATCCATGCACCTATAACATGAGAAACAAACTAAAATTAATAACTCAATCGATCAATTAAATTTGGTTGTTGTGATTATAATTTGTTCAATGAAAGTCGCCCTAAACCATGATTAACGAGGCGCGAGGCATGAAATTGACCTGGATTATTGGCTTGGAATCGGATGGCGGCCCACCCTCCGACGGGGACGCCGATCGTGTTCCGGATCTGCGGGTTCACGAGGTTGAACTTCTTCCGGTCAGTCTTGGGGTTGAAGTTGCCGAAACCCTGAGCCAAGACGTGGAAATTGAACCCGTGGAGGTGCATGGGGTGGTTCTCGACGGAGACGAACGAGGTGTCCTGCAGTATCATCTCGACGGTGGCGTTGTACTTCACTTTCTTGACGCTCGTCTTCTTGGGCGCAAATATGAGGGCCTGGTTCATGCTGTTGTTCTGGTTCGTGTAATCGAACGCCACCGGCGGCCTGTTGGGGAAATCGGCGGTGTAGATCCCTCGGACGTTGAAGAAGTGCGCTTGCAGGATGGACAGCCTCGTGGGGAACTGGAAAGAGGCGTTGTTCATGCTGGCCGAGAGCCTCTGCCCGTTGGGCCCGCCGCAGGATGTGTTGCCGGGCTTGCCGCACGGCGCCAGGCCCAGCCCCACGGTTACGAGCATGTGATGGTCGACGCTTAGCGGCACCGGGACATAGTGGGGCCCACCGACCAGCGCGGTCAGGTTGCTGTTGAACTTGTGGGCCGTGGGGGTGTCATTGAAAGCCGGGAGAGTCGGCATTCTTGGGATGGCAACGGCGTGGGAGGGTGCACTTTCGTAGATGAAGATGCCCCGGGTGGTCGTGTTGTCGAACGGCACGTTGGGGGCACTGGCGTACGGGCTGGCCGCCATGTAGTAGGCGCCAGGGGCCTGGTCGGCGGTGAGGAGGACGTCGGTGGTTTGGCCCGGGGCAACAAGGACGACGTCCGTCGCGTAGGGCTTGGTGTATGAAGCGTCGACGGCGACGACCGTCATCTTGTGTCCGGCTACCTTGAAGAAAAGCTGGTTATTGAGGGCAGCGTTGATTATGCGCAACAGATAGGTCTTCCCTTGCTCCATCTTATATGTGTACGTGAACTTGGCTGAAAATTTCATTATTAATTAATGTAATAAAACATAGGTTAAAAATATATTAAAATAAATTTGGGAATGGACATGTATAAATTTAAAATAGCTTACGATTTTGAGAGCAATTATAGAGATCTCCGGGCCTCCCATTGATGGTATAGGCATCGGAGTTGTTCGGGGCGGCGCCGGTCGCCAACGCTTGGTTTTCCACGTCGATGACATTAGCATTCCACCACTCTCCTGCGGTTGAATCAGATGTTAATCTCTGTTGACGGGGTTATTAGTTTTCGACGTAATTATCAAGAAATGGGAGGTACCGAGTATAATGGGAACTTCTCTATGGGGCTTAGGGAACGGGTATTTGTGACCCGACCGGGGGCGGATGATGAGGGCTCCATGAACCGTCGCGCGGAGCCACTGGACGTGGGCGTGCCACCAAAGGGTCCCCTCTTGTCCGGTGATGGTGAATTTGTATGTGTAACTGTTCCTGGGTGGTATCGGGCATTGTGTGATGTATTCGGGTCCATCGGCCCAGCCACTCAGCAGCTGAAACACTCCGTGCCTGCAGGCATATCAATTTTGTTTGTTAATGATCAATTCAAGAAGAGTTTTTTGTTTGAGGAAAGGAATGGAGTAAAAAGGCTCGGAGGAAATTAATAACTCCGTGCTTTAACGTAGGAAAGCGTCGAATGTAATTTTGACTAACAATGGAAAAGCTGGACAAATTAAGGTTGTTAAGATATTGTCATGCATATTGTTGGTCAAAGTCAAACCAATCGGAGTGACAATGGCAGTCAATCAGAATAGTATTTCCAAACTATAAGCTTCTTCTGCAAGAATTTTTTTTACCAGTGAATAGTAAGGTTGTAAGGTGACTCGTTGAAGACGTGGACCACGAGCGTGTCGCCCTCCTGGACGTGTATGGCCGGACCCGGAAGGCTTCCGTTAACCGCCGTAATCACATGCCGGTGGCACAACCGATTGACCGTCAGATTTTGCACCTGAGAGTTGTCGTATAACATTTCGTTAAAATTCGAACGGTGTCAGACAAAAAACATAATCCCGATCTCTTATGAACACCACCAGCTGCAATTTCTTGCAAGCACATTACATGAAACGTGTGCTCCACGATGACCGCCGTGGCCATGGATGCTGAAGCCACGAGAGCCAAAGCCCAGAAGATCAAGAACTTGAGACACGCCATGTCAGAGGCTACGAAACGATCCGAAGGTACAACAAGAGAAGAGCTCCGGGTTCTAGAGAGAGCTCGTGCAGAAGAAGAGAAGAGCTGGTGTTGCTTCTTTCCTCTGCATGCCTCTCAACCCTAGATGCATGCAGCTATATATATATATACAACGGAGAGGGAGAACGCGTGGAAACACTTTCAAAAGGCATTGCGTCAGAGAGAGAGAGAACGATTTTGATGCACAATAATCGTCGTCCTTTGGCGTTGGTAGGGTTAGCCGAAGCCTCGTTATCGAACGGTTTGAAGTTGGCCATCCAGAATACAAAGAAAGGAAAAAAAAGCCGCAAAAAACTCGCACAATCTTGGTTCTTCAAGCAAGCGGAGTCTTTTTAACCAAAAAAAAAAAAAAAAGTAAGCGGAGTCCTTTGAAAACGTCAACACGACATCCGACAGATGATAACTGATTCGATCTCCAACATATGAAGTACGTGGACCTTTTTTTCTTTCACTTTGTTGCATTATCATCGAACCCTCCCTTTCAAGGATGGTACGCAATCATTATGGCAATTTCTAGATCTTGGGAAGTACGGTCAATGTCACCTTTTGGAATCCAAACTCTAATTGGGGTTTTGGCTTTGTCTAATGGGATATGGAGATTGACAAAAGACGACTTTGGCTTTACCAGCCATGCCATGATAGAATCAATCCATATGTTGCATGTCAAGAGCCCTTGCAAGAAAAGAAAGGAAAAATAATTCAAAAGGAACCAAGAAGAAAAAACAAAAGAGTTTCATTTGATGTTTACTTAAGGTTTCTTATGGCGCATCCATATGGAGATTGCACGACTCCGGATGTTATAGTTTTCCTTAGTAAGCATTTGTTTGAGCGAAAGTATTTTTCGAAAATTGGTTTTCCAAGACTTTGGTTAGTTTGTTTAGTCAAAATTGAAATAAAAAATGAAAGAATTATGGAAATTTCTTTTTTTTTTAAGCATTATGACAATTTTTTTCTTTCATTTTTTTTAATTTTTTTTGGAACTAAAATCAATTAATAACCCTTAAAATGAAAGAATATAAAAATAAAATATAAAAATAAATTAAATTTAAAATAAAAAATAGATATTAAATATAGTTGGGCGGAGGTCCAGCCCAATCCTGTCCGAGTGCCAAATCAGGCTCAAAACTTCAAGAAAATTTTGGGCCTGGCCAAGCCAGCTCGCCCAACGCAGATACATTTGACACCCCCATGGTCAGTCATCGAGGCCTGACAATCGGTGGAGGAAGAAGAAAAAATAAAAATAAATAAATAAATAAGTATTGCATAAAAGAATGAAGAAAAAATTATTTAAAAAATATTTTGTTTTTAGCCTTAAAATCATGAGATTGAAATCATTTTTCAAATAAGATCCAAACATCATAAAACGTTTTAGGTCATATATTACCAAATAAAAAAAACAAATATTTTCCTGGATTGTCTTTTTAAATGTAGTATTCTCCGAGCAAACGCACCCTTAATTCGTTAACGTTGTCCCAAGCGCCCCAATCTCACTCCAACCACCCCCCCCCCCCCCCCCAAAAAAAATAATAATAATAATAAATAAACCTAATCATGCCGCACGAATCTCCCTTGTCGGTATTAAGAATGGCTTTCTTCTTTCGTAGATTTTGGGAAATCGGCGAGGCGTTTCGGGGTTGAAATTTCGTTATGGATTAGGTAGCGGTTGACTTAAAAACGAACATTTTCCAGCCGATGGATGAGGGTTGGCCACTTGCCTCCATCGAGATCGTTTGCACGACATGATTTATATGGAATTTATCCATGAGTCAAGTCGTTTCCCACGCTCTTTTTTGAAACTGTGAACCCTAATTTGGATTAATTGGTGGTGGTATCTCATCTCCCGTGTCGAAGGAGAGAGCCACAAGCCGGACAAGGTCTTTCTTTCCCAAGTAAAACGTGTTGTTGGGTGTTTTTCGTTGGGCTCCAAGTATTACGCACGCGATGAACGGATCGCCGTTCGAGTTAAAACAATGAGAATAAATCAAATCGTTCAAATTAAAACGGCAAAAACCCCAATTTCTCGTCGTGCTTAATCATCAATAGGGTCCCAAAAGGTCAGTCATCAAAACCAAGCCCCCTAATTCAGAAAGTGGAAATTATATGTCGAATTTTGGGAATTTATATGTGAAATAAACATCGACAAATGTGAACCCTTATTTCGGATATGACGTTTAGCCTGAGGAAAATCTAAGTATTATTTGAAATCGATACAAATAGTCTCCATACTTGAAGTACTTGTATGCTATTACGGAGAACTACAAACTATATAAACCATGTAGCTGAACGTCATTATGGTTGATGAGAAATTAGGAAATTGAAGAATAAAATGTTTCATAGCAACCCAAAATAGTAGCTCTTCCTGAGAATCACCTACCAATTATAATAATGTGGTTTCCGTTTCTATATAGTTTACCAAACCATCACGGTTCGATGTCCTAGAGACTCCAAGAATTTTGTATCTGACACATTGAGTTTTAGACCGAACCATCTTCGCACGAGTTAGCTTTAACGGCTGACAAGCTGATCAACTAAAGTACGATATTCTTACAAAATATGGATCTTATAATTTGTCCTTTGCGGGCCAATCGGCAATATAGGTTCACCAACAAATAACGGACCACCTACAAAAACCAGTTCTTGAAAACGACACTGCCGAAAACGTACAAACTTGCTCTGCGTGCATTAGGAATCGACGTGGGGAGCAGACACTGTGCATCTCCTCCAGCTTTCAAAGATTTCACATCGTACATGAACTCCACGGTAGGCGTGTCGAAATGGATTGAAAACCATTCATTAACTCATGTGATCGTTTCAGTCGGGCAAGCTGAATTTTGATAAATGACTGATATGGGTTCGAGTAACAAATCCGATAAAACGTGGGTTTTTAATGGGTCTAAAACCCAACCCACCTTCAATCCATCTTCACTTGACTTTAGGTTCTGGTTGGGGATTTTCGAGCGAGGCAACTTAGGGCACGAATGGTAACCATTCTCTTCTCGGGCTCTATTTTGGCCAGAAATAGATTTTTCTAATTCTATTTCCTAAATGAGTTTCTAAACAAAGACAAGCATTTAAAAACGACACAAAATTTTTATTCTGAAAACAGAAATTAGTTTGATAATAATATAAAATTTCTACGGTTGCTGATCGTTGGGCCTCATTCGACGAGCGACGGACCAGAGATTGGCAGCTGGCGACCGACTGATGGCGAGCTACGAAGGGTGACCGGGAGAGGGAAACTAGCGGCCAAGCGGATGGCGAACAACAGACGACAATCAGCGACTAATGATCGACTGCTAGGGACAGGAGACAGGCATCGGGCAACCGGTGGATATCAACGTGAGATAGGAGAAGACTGCACGCAAGAAAGAGGGAGGGAGCAATGAGCAGAATTCTTATGTCTGTTTTTGTTTCAGAAATAAAAAAGTAGAAAATTTCTACCTCTTATTTCTATTACAAACCCATTTCTTACCCAAAAAAAATTTCAAAATGAAATTGCATTACGAAAAGGATTTCTAAACCTATTCCCCACAATAGAAAAATAATAAAAAACACACAAAAAAAAATGAAACTGTTATCATGCGCATCTTTAGTTGCTAATTTTATCTTCTATTTAATGACCATCTTTTTTGCAAAATTGTATGATAATAGAAATAAGCATTATTGTTCAAGCTTTAGAACTTATTGATTTTATGAGATGTGGGATACTTCATTGTCGAAATTGAAAAAAATTGCAATAAACAAAAAGTATCAAACAAGTCGAAAATCTCATTTGGAGCTTTACAAACCAATAGATTTTTCTCTTTTACACACTGTACGCACAACATAACAATTTTTATACGTAATAATGCAGGTCCGATCAGGTATGTATGTGTCAAACTAGGTATGAATAGTTGAATTTACAAAGCATATAAATGAGTCAAAACAAATTAACTTAATCAATTTAATTGAGATGATTTTCGTTCTTCACGGCAACCGATTGAACTTTGTGCCTCGAGAAACATGAGGCAGCCGATTTTCCAATCCTGCTGGAGGGGCGATGTCTTTGAGAAGGGAGTCGTGAGAAAGTAGTTCTTTACGAGTTTCGGAGCCGGAGACGTGGACCTGTCGAATTGACAGGACAAAAATCACCCGACCGGACACTCAAAACAGAAAAGTATCATGGAAAAAAAAATAAAAAATAAAAAACTCGGACTACCATGAGGTTCGGTACCTCATTAAAAGAAAAAATTGCATAGCCAATGTTCGATGGATGTCCCGTGTAGTTGAAATCCTTTGTGCAGCTAAATTCTCTGCTGCTAAGTTTGTTTCGCGAAAAATTTCATAACAAAAGATAATATTTTACAAGAAATTATTTTTTCAGAAAAATGATTAGTTTTCATTTATTTATGGATAATTGATTGATAATATTTTTTTATGTTTAGATCTCATTTGGAAAATAATTTCAGCCGCATGATTTTATTTGAGATAAAATCAAATCAATTTTTACATGCTTTTTTACTTGATTTGATTTGATTTTTATTTTTTTCCTTCTTCATGCGTTGCGACGTCCTCCGTCGCAATCGGGCAACGATGGCACAAGCAAGCTTGAGGTTCATTGGCCTTGGTTGAGCTCGAGCCCGTCAGCCCACCAACCGTCATCAAGGCCTGACGATCCGCAGAGGTAGAAGAAAAATGAAAAAGAAAAGAAAAGGAAATGAAAGAAAAGAAAAGAAAAAGATAATAAAAGAAAAATAAAATGATATATAAAGACGAAAAAAAAATCAAGAGGAGCAGTTCCAGAAAGCTTTTTCACCTTTTTAAATTTAGGAATTCACTTTCCTAATTTTGAGCATGAATTTCAAAAAGTATATTTCGTTGACTACATATTGTTCAGCGAACTAAACAGGTGAAACTTTGAAAAATAAATTCTCGAAAATCACTTTCATTCAAACAAATGCATCATGTCAACTATCCCACAATGGCCGTATGAACTACAGCTTTACGTCGGCCATTGTGATGAGGAGCACGTCAAGATTTGATCGTCTTCTTCTTCTTTTATATAATTTCCAGGATGTTGGAATTTGATAATTTCTAGCCAGTGGAACCAGTCAAAAAAATCCATGGGACATGGACAAATGGTGTTCATGTAGCCTTCGATTTTGTCTTTCCTTCCAATAGCGTTTTCCTTTCCTAAGCACGACAGCTCTTTCTGTGGGTGATGGTTTTTGGTAACTTCCAAAACAGGAGGAGGAACAGAAAGACTAGGGAGGAATTTTGGAGGATCTTGAGAATCAACACGCGCCAAAGAGGAGTCTAATCCAAGTGCGGCACAGCTGGATACTTAGCGTACCAAAGTTTATCAACACCAAATTAATATCTGGATCGATTGAAAAAAAAAAAGTGAGAAATATATGAGGCTGATTTTTCAATTTTCTACCCAAAAAGTCACTTGTCGACCCATTCAACTGGAACACGGGTAAAGGAAAAGATGCAATTTTTTAGATTGGGGGGAAGACGTTTTGGCATTGGATCATTGATGACATATTAATGCTTATTGCCATTGCCAATTGGGTCTCGGGGAAGAAAATGCTACCCTTTTGCACCTCAAACTAAGTAATCTTGAAATTTCGAGTCTCGTTAAGAATACTTTGATTTGTAATCAAACAATGAGCATAGCGTGTAGCTTACGGGAAAAACCCTCGTGGATAAGTAATTTTCCTGGCATCAGTCGTTTCTCAAAATTCTCACAAGGAAAAATATAGCTTTGGGGTCAGGAGATGGCAAGATCTCTTGGAGCAAAGCTTAGATGAACAATATCAAAATGAACTGATGAGGTTATTGAAGTGGTACATTTATTTTTCATTCAAAGTTTGGATATGACATTCAATCATCTTTCTTTTGTGGTCATATGCTGAAGCATGGTTAATATATTTTGATAACTATGTGATATGTTCAGAGGTGATCGCTAGACGGTTCCGGAACATGTTGGGCTGTTAGGTCAGGCAAAATTCTTTTTCTGAGGCCTCTTGTAAGAAAAACTTAATGTATAGACCTATCAAAGTTCATCTTTGCAATTAACTAACCTTATCAAGGCCTGCTCGAATCCATCTATCTCAGGCGGGACGGTTAGCCACTTAGGCCGATGATCTAAGTTTACATCAGAAGATTTAGGTTGGAGGAATAATGGGGTACTCGAAAAGTTTCATATACACATAGTCAAGTTACAAAAATGAAAGGAAGAGGGGAGGGAGGGAGAGAGAGAGAGAAAGAGCACGTCACTAATGGCTCAAGAACTCAAGTTCTACACTCCTCCATTCATTGAGCACACAGCATCGGCCTATTCAGCCAGGCCTTATGGGCTTCAGGTTCCCGGCATTGGGCCCCTTCCATGCCAATTTTTTATGGTCACAACAGGTTTGACTTGTTATTCATCGTAAGAAAGCATGAATGAGAAACAAAAATGATAAATCTAGAAACATATGGACAATTAATACTCTAATTTTGACAACTTTTCGTCAGAAGAAAACTTGACACGGTAAGCATATTATATGAGGTTATTTGATCAATTCATTGTGTATAAGGTTCCCGTCATGTATCCAATTCGAAAAAAGTACTAGAAAATAACACAACCTAGAGAATAATTGCATTTCGGACTCCTTTTTTTTCGGTTTCTGGTTATTTTATTTCCATCATCTCAATTTTTTTTAACCGAACCAATCTTGATAATCAAGGAAAGATTAATAACCAGAAACAACTTAAAAATGAAGAAGTTAAATGTAGGATTGATAGTATAATAATAAATTTGTTTCTTTCTTTATGATTTAGATGATAAGGGATCTAAGAGTAGGGTAGTATTTCTAGATGCACATGACAAAATTCTTAGTTGTATTTTTCCCTTTAAAGATAAGCAATATATGGTTTTCGTATTGCCTTATGCTATTTGCAATCACTTATATGTGGTGGAAACAGACCAACCCTTTCGGGAAAAACTATCAAAAAAGTTCTAAATCTATTATAATTATGTCAATTTAATTCTACATTTATTTTTGCCTTATATGTTTTCTCTATAGTAACAATAACAAAACCAAAATGATTATACCACATAGCTTTAGTGGTTGACTAGAATTTCTGCATAAGCAAAATTTCACATAAACGTGACCAAAAGTTTATAAAATGGTCTAATTTGTTTCATATAATTTTTTAAATTATTAATCAAATCGAGATATATGAATTAGAAATTAGATTAGAATCATGCAAATTTCTAAACTAATGTGATGAAAGGACTCTGCACGACAAAAGGGAGTGATGGAAGTATTGATAATTACATGAATTTGTAAATTCTACATTTTTTTTCCTTTTGTCAGAAAAGGGACAAAGCCAGGTGTTACACTATTATTATGCTATCACAACCTAATAGGTTGTGTTTGGTCAGTATATAAATCAGGATAGGATATATTTTTAGGGTCGCACTTTTTTCGCTCCATCTTTGACTACCACACTCTTGAATTCGAGTTTTGACAACATTATCCCTTGTCGACGCCATCTTTTAGCACAACATATCATCGATATATCATTAAATTCAAATGTGAACCCAATTTTGTGTTTACTTTTTTTCTTTTTTCTTTTTCTTCCCTATCTCTCTCTCTTCTCTCTCTTTTGTGTGCCCCTTGTTTTCTTCCTCACTACCTTATTCATGTACGTGCTCCACCATGCCTCCAACCCCAAAGGCTCCATTTGCCGTGTCATTTGCTCGTTTATCCATCTCTCCACTCTTCGCGGCCTCGACTTGCCGTCATCAAGACCTTCTTAACTATTGTCTACTCAGTCATAAATGGCACAAGATCGGCAAGGCCTAGTTCAACTCAGTCGTTTGCATAAATAACTTTGAAGATGAAGATCCAACTAATTATCATGAACTTAAGGAACTTGAGAGAGAGAAATGAGAAAGAAGTGGCCAGCTTAACCATGCTCCCAAGGTGAAAATGTTGCCCCTTCACGACATATTAGACAAAAGTCGAGAAGGTCCTGATGACGGTGGGTTGATGTGGTGAGATGGAGAAGTGAGAGAACAATGCAACCAATGAAGCCTTTGGGGTCGGAGGTACAGTGGAGCAAATATGTGAAGAGTCAACGAGGAAGAATACATCTTACACACAAAGAGAGAGACGAGAGAGAGGGAAAAAAAGGAAAAAAGAAAAAAAAAAGTAAACACAAAATGGAACTCGCCTTTGAATTTAATAATCTATTAATGGGCATGATTTGCTTAAAGGTGGGACCCACAAGGGATGTTGTTGTCAAAACACTAATCGAGGGAGTGTGGTAGTCAAAGAGCAAGTGTGGAAAAAGCACAACCGTATTTTTTATCATAACTTGTGTTTGGCAAGGTGATATAGTTAGGATAAAAAAAAATCCAAGGGATGGGATGTAATAGATTAGGATAGGATTTCTCCAAAGAATAGACACAGTGAAGAACCGAATTTTTCCCCCAACCATTGCCTCTCTTCTGATTGGGCCAACTCTCTGCCGCACTGGGTCGCCTCTTTGGCGATGACCATCAAGTGTGGTCACCTCTTTGGCGATGTTAGGCTAAGATCTCCAATCACAAAGTCGAGTATCTCCACGACCTTATTTTTTAATCAATTATTTGACGTAATATGGGATCACATTACTCGTTTTTTATTCGCTTGATCCCTTTTAACAATCGAAAGAGGTCTCAACATGTTATGAACAAATTGAACTTGATCATTGACTTTCAAAAGGGGCCTTGATATTCAAAAGGGCTCTCTTAGACAACCTGCATGAGTGCATCTTCAACCTGTGAAAAGACGCCATAAACACGAAGAGCGGATTGCTCAATCAAACCGTCGTGTACGTGGATTGTACTAGATTGTCAAGCCCTAGAATGAAACTTGAATCGTTAAGGTATATCATGTAAAACGAACATACCTTGATAGCCATAAATTAAGAGCCCCTTTGCAGATGACAAGAACGATCTGGATCTACCGATCTATCGTCCTTTCGTGAGAGATTCTCATGGAGTGTTTTTGAGAGAGTTTCAGTCAATTGGTTGAAGGAACGACAAACATTCTATAGAAGAGAGAACATCATTTTTCTCTTTCTCTCGATAGCCAATTGAAAAGGAAACAAATCACAACCTTAATTATCGTAATCAATTATCGCAATAAAGTAAATACGTCAATTTAGCCCTTAATGGGCGTAAATTTCCATTACTAACCAATCTACACATGAATCGCTCCCTATTTGTTAGCAAAAACTTAACGCAGTCTATTATCCTATCAACAAACAAATTAAATCTCGCAGTGGCCTATCTAATGCTAGGGTATCATTTACATCACAAGATTGAATAACCCAATTTGCTAACTAATCTATACATTAGATTCCTTCCCAATTTGCTTACAAAACTTGATCCAGTCTAATATCTTATCAACTAAGGAAGTAAGTCTATCAATGGCCTATCGATTGCCTGTCATTTGTATCGCAAGATTGAATAACTCAATTTGCTATCCATATAAGTTTCCTTCTCACTTTGCTAGCAAACTTGATCTACTCTAATCTTCTATCAAAAAAGTAAGTAAATCTCTTGGTGGCCTATCGAATGCTAGAGTGTCATTTACATCACAAGATTGAATGACACATGAGTTTCCTTCCCAATTTTCCAGCAAAAACTTGATTCATTATAATCCTACAAACAAAGTAAATCTCTTCTTGGCCTATTTAACGTAGAACATCATTTATTTGTTAATCAATCTATACATGATTTTCCTTTCCAATTTACAAGCAAAAACTTGATCCAGTCTAATCTCCTATCAACAAAGGAAGTAAATCTTTGACAAAAAAACGGAGGTAAATCCCCCGATATCCTATTTAATGTAGAGTGTCATTTACATCACAAGATTGAATGATCCAGTCTGCTAACCAATCTGCATATGTGTTTCCTTCTCAATTTGCTAGCAAAACTCGATCCAGTCTAATCTCTTACCAACAAAAGAAGTAAATCTCTTTATGGCCTATCTAATCTAGAGTGTCATTTACATCATTATATTGCTAACTAATCTGCACATGAGTTTCCTTCTCAATTTGCTAGCAAAACTTGATTCAGTCATGTGATATCCTGAAATCCGACCCTTTTTGAAGTATGAGATGATAAGATATCTCGTCGGTGTGCTTCAGTTAAATCTCATTTAGAGTTGGCCACTCTTGAGAAGACTAACCGATGGGGAAAGGCTAAGTAGGGTTTAAGTACATTGACCGAAGGACTCAACCATGGATTGGTATCTTAATCATAAGGATTGTCGATGGGATATTTTGAGCCATTATATGTCAATTTAAGATTGGTCTTAGAATGATTTGCCAGTGTTATACAATTGGATCGTAGGTGATTCCATTCGACCATCGTATAATTTGAAAATTAACCTAAAGCAATTCCTAATGAGTGCGTACTTTGGAACTAGCAATTGACCCTCTCAATTACATGACAACCAAGGTCGCCATGGCTTGAGTAACACTTAAATGTGACATTAGTTATGGTCGATACGCGTAACTCCTAAGAGCCACCCGTTAATTTGAGAAATATTGAAAATACGATTAATCGATTTTAACCACGAATTGGACTTCGGAATTGGGCATCGGATATTCGAGGAGTCCAACGGTAATAAATTGGACATCTCCTCATCGAAAACCATTAAGGTTATGGTTCGCTCCATATCGATTAAAAAAGTGAAATTTTGAACGGACGAATGGAAATTGCCCATTTACCCCTAAGATGATGCCCATTCCTTTATAAATAAGCAAGGACAACATGGACTTTTGCCTTTCACCATCTTCAGCTGAAAAATACAAGGGTAGTATTGTCCTTTAACCACTTCAATTATGAAAAAAAGACAAGCATGGGTAGGGGTCCATTCAAATGGTTTTAGAGCATGGGACAACTTCCTAAAATCCCTCACCAATAAACCCTACTCTAACTAAGGCTAGGTAGGGGCCCCCCATTCATTTGAAATTTTGGGGTAGCATTCATCTTCCTCCCTTTCTCTCCATTTGGGCTGATAATCTTTCCTTCTCCCTCTCTCATTTTCTCTTCCTCTCACTCATCTCTCTCTCTCTCTCTCGATTTTTGCTTGCCCGAATGCCAACACCACCTCCCCACCATTTGCCGCCGAGAACCACCGCAAGCCACCACTACCTCGTCACCCTCACAACCTTCTCTTCACCAAAAGTCGTAAGCCACCACCATTTGAACCCCGAGAGCCCGAGAACCCACTAGATCAGACTCGACCGAACCGAGGACTCAAAAGGACATTTTGAAGCTTGTCTAGCTTAATCTTGAGGTGAGTGATCCCCAGGCTCTTCCTTAGGGTAGTATGAGGTTAGTTAATGATGTTAAGAGTAGTTTCGATGGATTTTAATGGATGTTTATGGATGGAACTTGCTAGAACCAATTCTGACCACTTGGACCGCCGGCAACCAGATTTGGTTCGTGGAAGCCTTGCTACCATTTCCTTAGTTTTTCTTGCTTGGAACAAGTGGTAAGTTGTTCCTAAACCTATCATAGGACTATAGGTTACTAAGGAGCATGTTAGAGTTGGTTTAGTAAGGTTTTATGGACTAATTTAGCTTAAAATGTGTGGAACACGAATCTGACTTTTAGGAATGAGTTGTGCTTGGTTGTCTCTTGACCGAGAATGAGGGAAATGAGGGATGATTTAATTATATTTAATCTATTCTAGAGTGGTTGATGAGTGCCGATTTTGTGATGGAATGATTCTCACTTGCGTGGATTGAAATTTGAGGCTTAACGACTTGATTGTGACGATTCAAGTTAGAGTCAAACCTATGATGTGGATCCATGGCTTTTGGTCTTGAAATGTTCTAACAAGTGATAAAAATTGAAACGTTAACATGTTGAGTACTCCTTGGTAGTTCAGCATTAGAGTGCCTCACGAAATCAAATGGTCGACTTGATTTGCAAATTGATTGGCTCACTTGTTGTATGGGCCCGTTCTGTTGGGTCATGGTTTGGATCATGGGAGTTGATTGATTGAATTGATGCATTTTGATGTGTTCGGCCATGATTCTTGAATTGTGAATCAAATGATTAAATTGGCTAGTTATGCCTCATTGTGTTTGGCCATGGCATGGAATGTGAATTCAATGACTAGATTGCCTTGCTTGAAGTTTATCATGCTCGATCATGAATATTGAAGTGCGATTAAATGGTTGAGTTGTGGCATGTGGTCCAATGATTTGGACTTGAGACTTGGAGGTCGGATTGTGCACTTTGAATGATGAAATGTGCAATTGAGTTGCAAATGGCCTTGATTGGTTGAATTATGAAGTTATGTGCACATTTGACCTTGATGTGTGTTACGAGGGGTTGAGCTTGTCCTGATGCATTCAACGCCATGTCTCATTATTTTTATTGTCATGCTATTTAGATTCTTTTGCCATATTGTATTAGTGAGTAGAATTGCATGCATAGGATTGTTCGGAGTTACTATTGGCCTAGATTAGGTTTAGGTTCGACTTGCTGAGATTTATTCTCACCCTGTCGTGGGATCACATTTTCGGACCCCAATCCTCAACCTCGATTACCATGCCACCATTATTCAGGATGTCGATGGATATTGAGACTGCGATCACCAAATGCCAGTAGGCAAGAACCAGACATATTATAG
Source organism: Rhodomyrtus tomentosa (assembly GCA_028455895.1). NCBI lineage: Eukaryota > Viridiplantae > Streptophyta > Magnoliopsida > Myrtales > Myrtaceae > Rhodomyrtus > Rhodomyrtus tomentosa. Next base: position 29,416,494 of record JAPCWY010000007.1, read on the forward strand.
GAAGGCTAGTTGATAAGGGAGGTGATTCCTAGAAACCTCTCACCTTTTTGGTGTGGACGTACCAAGATGAGGATACTACCTTTGGACCGCTTAGGGAGTGCGTCATACCCGATTATGTGCTAGGAGCTATAAAACCTGATGAGGCCATTCCTCCTGATGACGAAGCCGTGGAGCCATCTGTTGCTGAGAACGATCTTATAGAGACCTCCGAAACTGAGCCGGAGACGTTGGAGAAGACGGATGTTTCTACTAAGGACGACCTTGTCGATGACAAGTTCGAGGGTAGAGAGGATGACGATTATGCACAGTTATAGTGCCTAGCTTTTGGACGCCCTGGTAGGACAATTGGTAGAATTTGGTTGGATTACAATTTTCTGATTAGATATCGCCTATCCCTGAACCCAGATGTGTTGCTTTGTTGGGAGTTTGGTGTTGTAAAACTGATTGTTAAGTATTTGTGTTATGTCAATTCTAAGTCATTTTGTTAAGTTTAATGTATGAAGTTTATTTATCGCTTTCGCATGTGCATTTCATTTCGCGAGTACATCGATCGTCATTCGATTCTAGGGATAATCGCAAAAGGAATATCCATGAAGGGATGCTCGCCCACTAGGAGGGACATGGGGTGTGACAAGTCTAATCTTTTATCAATAAAGGAAATAAATCTCTCGGTGGCCTATTTAACGCTAGAACGTCATTTACATCTCAAGATTGAATGACCCAATTTGCTAACCAATCTGCACATGAGTTTCCTTATCATTTCTCTAGCAAAACTTGATCCAGACTAATCTTCTACAAACAAAGGAAGTAAATAAGCGTCGTCACAAAATTAAATGACCCAATTTGCTAATCTATCTGCACATAATTTTTTTTTCTATAAATGTATATACAATTTCAACATGCTGGAAATGCTCTAATAGTTTTCCGATCTGAAAATAAGAAGCCAAGAGGACATTGGACGACCGGCCAAAATAAGAAAACTAGCTGATATATGAAAAAGGGAGAAGGAATTATTTATTTATTGATTTTGGCGAATGAGAGGAGCAATTATTATGAAATCAGAATCCCACTTCTAGAAAGTATAATTTGGAAAAATTACGGGGCGAGAGAGAAATTAGGAAAAGTGTGTTGGCCAAAATGTGAATAAGGAAAAATACAAGGACTTTGCCCTAAAACTTATTTTATTCGGAATTTGATATATTATAAGCTGTTCTGAAGGCTGAAGAGCAAAATAGATTGCAGTTAGTCAGATAGGTACTTTCCAACGAACCCGCAGCCCAACACAGCACACACTCCCCCGAAACACAGTGCCGCGACCGCTTGCGAACGGGCGAGGCGAGAGATAGATAGCGAGGGAGATGGAACCGGAAGCGGAGGATCCGACCGCCAATGAGATCGACGGCGCTGATGCCGGTGAGGACGCCAAGAGCGGCGACGATGCGACGGCGGGGAACGACGGGAGCGGGAGCAGCGGTGGGAAAGCGGGGAGGGACAGAGTGAAGGGGCCTTGGTCGCCCGAAGAGGACGCAATCCTGAGCGAGCTCGTCAGCAAGTTCGGGCCGAGAAATTGGAGCTTGATCGCCCGCGGGATCGCCGGGCGATCCGGCAAGTCTTGCCGCCTTCGGTGGTGCAATCAGCTCGACCCCGCCGTGAAGCGCAAGCCCTTCACTGGTAATTCTTTTCGCTCTTCTTCCGCATTCCCGTGATGAAAGGGAGGAAAAAAAAATGGTCTTTTTCTAAACTTGATCGTTGATCTTGAGCTTTTTCTCTGGGTTGAGTTTTCTTTTTCCATTTCTTGGGGTTAAAATTTGATCTTTTGTCGATTTTCTGGTTTATCCAGTGATTTTCTGGGAGCTGGTTTCTCTTCTTTTCGTTATGAGTCGTTTGCATCTTGCACGGCCTTCTGAACTTGTAGTCAATTTAGTTTGACTAGATGATGTGGATATCCAAGTTGTAATGAAGGATTGTTGAACAAGTTCTGCATTACAATTATCTTGTTCTAGAACAAGATAGTTGGTTAATAATTGTTCAAAAGAAATGCAAATTGTTATCCGTGACTGAATAATTCGATAAAGCGGTCTAATTTTGGTATACATGGTGCCTATCATGAACTACAAGACAAGAAATATGATAGCAAATGAATGTTTTTCTGGAGTCTTTGTGCTAAGTGACGGTACTTTCGTCCATGATCTATTATATATCTGATCGATTGACCAATAACCTTTGCCTTTGTGATTGATGAAGATTTTGATCTGAGACACTGGTCTTTGTCTTCTTTTAAATAGGTTGCCCACGACATATAGAACTAAAAATTTAGCACAGCTCTGGTCAAAATTGGCTACAAAAATACTACCTCTGGATAAGAATTGTTAGTGTGCGCCACGAGGACAAAGGATATGAATACGTTGCAATTTCAAACTTTTGTCCAATATATTGTGAAGATAGGCTGTGGCAATGAGCCATCTAATTTCCTGGGATGCGGCAATGTATTGCCTTGTGAAAGCCTCTTACTGTAAGCATTTCAAGAGATTGTATAATCAGAATGGCTTGTATAGGTTTTGTTCCATCTTCATGAGGTCTAACCATAGTACTTTCAGTTAAGGAACAGGGTAAATCATGAACTAATGTAATTGGTGGAACAGGAACGGCTTGATGGAATAATCTAGGAACCATGCTTGAGGGCGCTTGATATGGGTTTAGATGGTTAGTCGATAAAAATAGGGGCGATCATCATCGTTTCACTGGGGTACTGGGAGCTGTATTGTGTAGGGACGTCAAACAATCTGGTTGTGTAGAAAAAGGAGTTGGAATTTTATCTGCATGCTTCTCTGTCGCCATCAGTGAATTCACATATTTCAGTTATTTTTCATTTATGTGGTACCGACTGTGACAGTTAAGGGAGTAAAATCTATGTTGGTTGTTGGTTCTTATACTAAGAAATACTGAGCGCAGACAACAGGAATTGCATTTCTATGTAGAAAGGTCCGAACTTAAGGATTCAAACATGATATCCTCAATTCTCAAAGTTCCTAAAAGTGTGAAGGTTGGATGTAGACTGATCCTCTGTTTGTCACGTCCACTGCTAGTGATTGAAGCTTTACCTTGTTAAATAAAGTAGATTTGGCAAAGTGAGGCATGTGGACGGCTTTCCTTTTGATTTTATGTTCATAATTGCTTTTGATCCTGTAGGGCACATGCATGGCGTGCATGTATAAGTTCTTTTTTCTGACTCTTGGTTACTATTATTGCTATACAAATGTTTGGTGCCTGATCTATTGTTTTCCCATTCATACGGTCTGGGAAAGAAAGAGGAAATAGTTTATAAATGATGTAGCATATGTAGATGAGTTAACCATTACAGTTGATGTCCTTTATTTCACAGTACATAGAATGATGGAAATGAACCTAAGACTAGTCATTTCAAATGTGTGAATTCCTACTGACTGTTGAGCAAGTGTCACCTAATATCATGGACATTTTAGAAGTAACCAAGTGGTCTACGTTAAAATCCCTGGTTCATACATCATGGATAAGCCACTCCAAGAGTTTCCTCATGGTGGATCATGTTTATTGCTTCACTATCGGCTTCTAGCTTCTGTATCTTGTGATCTAAATGCATTGGAAAGCTGTAGAGTGAGATGTTATTGTCTTCATTGTTGATTTATGTTGCACAATGCCCCTAAAATATGTTTGTTGCAGACGAAGAGGATCGGATCATAATTGCAGCCCATGCAGTTCATGGGAACAAGTGGGCATCAATAGCAAGACTTCTCCCAGGGAGAACAGACAACGCCATCAAGAACCATTGGAATTCCACCCTTAGGCGCCGAAGCGCGGAACTCGTAAAGATTAAGGCGGAATGTACTAACACAATTGATGATGCTAACTTGGACAGAGTAAAAGCATCATCTGAAGAAACACTTTCATGTGGAGAAGCCAATTCACTGAAGTCGCTGGAGGGAAAAGATGTCAGTTCTCTGGAAAACACAAGTGACCAATATGAAGAAATGTCAATACAAAAGAATCAGTTCAGTCGTGGACTGAAGGATCAACCTACTCTGCACCGACCTGTTGCACGTGTCAGCGCATTCAATGTGTACAATCGCTCAGAAGGTCCACAACCTGCATTGCCATTTTTGCGCTCAGTTCCTGCTTCGGAACACTTCGGTCAAGCGCTGAAACAGGATCATGGTTTCTCTAGGTTGCTTGATGAAGTTTATGGTGAAAGATTGGTGCCTCACAATTGTGGTTATGGTTGTTGCAATGGTGACAATGCTGGTGGTGGTCAGAATTCCTTACTGGGCCCAGAATTTGTGGATTACTTGGAGCCCCAATCTTTTCCAAATTATGAATTGGCATCAATAGCTGCAGATATAAGCAACCTTGCATGGCTTCGTAGCGGACTGGACAATAACAGTGTAAGGACGAAAGACGACAGAGCTGGGCGTTAGATGCTTCTGATTCCCTGGTCAGATCTCAGGCATCTGAAGGCCAGGCAAGGCTTCATTAATAAGAGTAGAGAAAGAAGGAACTGTTTTGTTATCGAAGAGGGAAACAGCGCGTCAAGGAACATGACTGTGAATTGACAGTCAACCTCGGGCAAGTGGGTTTTCTACTAGGACTGGCTAGATTCAGGTAAAAAGTGAACATTGAAAGAGGAGTACAAAATGGTTGTTGCAATATTTATACCAGAAATTAAAGAAAGCCCTTATTTTACTTCAATGTGTTGGAGGACGTATTGTAGGTGCTTTATGGTACTGTTGGTCTCCTTTTGTCGATACAGGATAAGCTCGTGCATGTTTATTCTCAGAGGCCTTAAAAAAATGAGGCAAGCACACAAAGTTTCGAACTGCGGTAACTGATGCACGAGTACTTAGTGAAATGTCATGTTTATGCTGTATCTCGCAGTTTAATCTCGATTCATTCGTTGGTTCTGTCGACAGGTGTCGTCTCTTTCTCTATACTCTGTTTATCCTGGCTATGTTTTTTTCCCCCTTGCGGAACTCAAAGGGGTCTCTAACATCACTAGTAGGGACGCAGACATCTACGCAACTTCCATCCTTGTTCTATCTGGAATTCTTCGATTAATCTGGTGTTCAGACCGGATGGTGTTAGTATAGGAGTCTTTGGGTGTGTTGGGTCTTGTGAGAGGACTACTTTGATAAGATTGTTCCATACGTCCGATTCACAAGCGTGTCCGTCTTATCCATTGGCATTGAAGTTTCTATTTTTCCTACATTCTCGCTGCCTTTTCTCGTCTGCATTTTTCGGGGAGATTATCTTTCTTGGTATCGTTCTCGGGAGAAGCTTTGTCCTTGACCTTCACCATACGTCATTCCCATCTCTGTTCCTCCATTGATGTGGCTACATTTTCTTTGACCGAGGAGATACTCTGCTCGAGAGCAGACTTGGTATCTGATGTTATTCTTGTTCGGAGGACAATAAGAGAATGGGAAAACCTCAGTAGCGGCCAGGCCAGCCCCGCCCCGCCCCGCCGATTCAAGTGGCGGACAGTGATGTGCCAGCCTGTGACGTGTCACGTATCGGCCCAAGACCCATGCACCTTTGAGTTGTCTTACTGTGCTCGTAATATCAAACCGAATAATTCACTAACCTAAAAACCTCTATACATAGTTATTTCGTCCCTAAATTTACTTGACATTATGCGTGTTTTAATGTTTCATACCAAGCCATAGTTTTGTCCTTTCGCGTACAAATAAACATTGTTTTAGGAGGTCGTCCATTCTGCTCTCACCTGGGCATGTTCAATATTAGAGTTTTTAATATTAAACGGTGCCATTACAATAGCTCTTCTTGAAAACTAATTCTAGTTTTACCTGAATAATTCCGGAATGCTTTCTCGCGTGCAATTCAATTCATTCTCGACCCCTTCGTCATCCTATAAGTTTGTCAAGAGTTGCATCTTGTCCAGGCCATCTCAACCTAGCTATCACTCTTTGTCCCCATATAATCATATCATTATATTTGTAATGCATTACATCTAAATATATGCATTTGCAAATTACATCTAAATATTGGCTATTGGGTTTCCTTTAGGCTTTTTGGTGGTGAAGAGATGTGAGCAAAGAATTGAACTGAAACAAGAACCGTCCAAACCGGTTGGTTCCGGGCAGCTCCTGATTCTAAAAAGTGGGAACTAGTGAATATCGGACCAATTTTGGATTTCAAGTGTGTTCAGTTTGCACACACCTGGACTAGTCTAGATATGTATATGCACACATAAAAGGTGTAGTGTCGTGACTTGACTTAACCTCTCCCGAGGGTCCGGCGGGTTTAGAGGTATAGCCATTGATCAATGATATAAACTCTCTCAAGTCCTACCTCGCATGACGTTGGATTTCGTTTTATTGATTAGCAACTTAAAAAATTACTAAGAGTTGCCACTAGCCTATTGGGGTTGACTAGAAACCAATCGGAACATGGGAGTTTCGCCTCGATTTCTGCGCAAACAAAGTTTCTAGTTTCGGAGATTTGTTTACGCTAACTAAATAATTAACGCTCTTTCGGTACCTAACTAGTCAATATTCCCTAAGGTAACCACACATTCTGCATATCATTTTAGGTTTACCATGTATCTAACCAGAGTTAGATGATTATTCGTATTGTTTTTCCGTCATTTCGTGTAATTACCTATTTATCCTTAACCTAGCATCTAGAAAAACGATTAACAAACAATTTATCAAAAGAAAATGTTTGAAATAAATACTCAATCGGTTAAAACATCCTAAATAAAGACTAGCATCACACATGCAAACCAAGTCTAAAATGACGATATTTAAACATGTTGTTTGGTTAAGCATTTGGCCAATGGACTTTGAGAAAATGCAAATATCTTTAGGCTAAAGACCTTTTCCAAAATGCAAGTAGTGTTTGGTAAAGTGAGATTAAAAACACATTAAAAAGCAAATTTGATGTCAATGATGTTTAGCAAAAAATACACATTGTAAAGTATTTTCACTTTTTGAAAAAAAAAATGCGACGGTTAACCGTGGGAGGCGGTCGACCGTGGGCAGCGGTTGACAATTGACGGTGGCGACGGTCAGCGGGCGATAGGGGCTGTGGTCAACGGACAGTGGCGGTAATCAGCGTCGACGGTGGTCAGTGGCTACGGTCGGCGACGATGGTAGGGGGAGGTAGCATGCAGCGATGGCCAGCGGGCTACAGCGGCGGGTGACAGTCGGCAGACGCTTGGTGGCGGTGGTAGGTAGCGACGGTGGCGAGCAGCGATGTCGGTGGTGGCGACGGTCATTGACAGTGGCTAAGGCAGAGGTGGTAGCGGTCGTCAACGATTGTCGACGGAGGCGGGCAACCGGTAGCTATGGCAATGGCAACTGTCGACGATTGTCGGCAGTGCTTAGCGGCGACGATTGTTAGCGGTGATTGATGGCAAGAGTGGGCAGCGGCTATACCAAGTTAAAAGAAAAAAATTAATTACAATCCGTAAATATAATTTTTCAAAGTATCTCTAGAGGTATTTTGGACTAAAGGCTTTTGGAAAGCATTTGATATGTAATTGCATCTCTCCAAAGTGAGTCAAAAAAGTAGCCAAACGCCATTTGTGTTTGGCCAATGGACTTTATAGTCTCAATGCTCATTTTAAATGTTGAATCAAATAGGGCCAAACTCTGCTACGAGGATCAAATGCATGCAAATGGACCGAACAGGACATCAGTCTTCATCCTTGCCAAGCCCCAATGGGCTGCCAGCTCTGTGGGTATCGCCGTCGATCTCCATGAGAATGTCTAAACTCATGCATTCAAGCATTTAAACATGCGATCACTTAAAGCATATAATTAGCAAAATTCAGTCAATTAAAGGATAAAACGAGCATTTTGGATTAAAATCTAATTATTGTGCTAATTTACTTACTGAAACATGCATTGCTATAATTTACCCAAATATTCACATACAAAATCTAATTAAGTGATGCAAACAAGATGTGGCAAATGTATCGATAATCAAGCATATAAAACCTAATTTAGACAATATAGGCAAATAGAGGCATTTCTTACCTATTTCCTTTTTCTTTCTTTCTTTTTTCATTTTCTTACATTTTTCTGGATTTTTTATTGTTTAAATGTTAAAATAATAAGTACCGGATCCGAGTCGGGTTGGTGAACCCAGTTCACAGAAGGATCCGGTCGGATTCGACTGGGTCGGACCACCCAGCACGAGTTGGGCTACAAGACCCAGATGGGATGGGTCCAGCTCAAAATTCAAAAGGCCCACCGTGGCCTGCACAAAAATCAGGCCACAATCTCAAGACTAGACCCATCTCTCAGTGAGTTTCGTCCAACTCTACAGCTCAAAACCGGCCCATATACAGTGCAACAAGTCAGTTCAGTGCAACTCCCTCTATTTGGAGAAATGTTTCATAGGAGTTTTGTGATGTGGTAATCTGAGTTTTTCTGCTATTTAGACAGCTTGTGGCTACTGTTCAGAAACATGATCGAATAATTTAAAACCATCCCACCATTTAGTCTGATATTTTCTGAACGAATTTGAGATGTTGGGATTTTGGAAAGAACTTTTGTAATCAAATTCTCAGGCTGATATCCCGGGATATTTGAAAATAGATGAAAAAAATTCATGAGATGTGGAAAACGTGCCTAATATGGCGATGGTTTGAAGTGATATGTGAATATCTTGTAATTGATTTGAACCATAGAATGTAGTATTTCAGTTTTTGGACCAAAATGTCCCCACCATTGGTTAAACCAGTTTGGTCATTGAAGGGAATCGAAATCTATTTTTGAAATATATTAACCAGGTATGCTTTTCATTGGCGTTTTGCTTAAAGAAGTCATTCCACCAGGCTTATTTGTAACCGAGATATGTAAAAATAGGGCGACATGATAATGCTTGGGTCAGTCTACTTTCAAATTTGGTTGGGGTATCAAGTGATGAGCTCCATTTGGAAGGATGGATTATCTGGCATACGGTGGCTGCTGAATGAGTAATATTATTTGGTTTACTTGGATTTGGAAAAATGTTTGAACTTCACGGACCCTATTCTAGAGAGAATTTGTTCATAATAAACAATTAGTTTATACTTATCATGAGGGGGACACCGAAATTGTCAATATTTGTGCACAACACTCACTTTGATGTCAATACTTTTTGGGAGATCATTTAAGTGTCAAATCGAAAAAAAAAGATGATTACAACTCTCGCTTTAGTGCCAAAATATTCCGGCAACCTCACCGTAGTTAACACTTAAATAATCATTTTTTTTTAAAAATCGACATTTAAGTAATTAAAAAACAATCACTTTAATGCCAAATTAGAGAAAAATAATTAATTTAGTGCAAACTTTAGTGGCCTCACCAGAGTTGGCATTACTAATTCAGGAAAAAAAAAAATAATGGAACCAAAGTGAGCGCCGGTACACAAATGTTGATACTTGAGCTGTATTTTTGCATATCATGAAGCGTAAAGTACCAACTTGTAAAGATATTTGGTCTTCATGATACAAGCCAGCTTCAAATGTAAAGATATTTCGAAATACATCTTTATAAAAAAGAATTTGACATTCCTATCTGGATTGTTGGAGGGGTTGCCGGTGGCCTAACATAACCGCCTCGCTGGAAATTCGTTTTAATTTTGTAATTCCTTTTTGCCTCTGTGAAGCAAGTGGTGATATCTATCAAATAGTTGTGGCTCTTCTTTGATTGGGATTTATAATGAGCGAGCTAAGAGCTTTAGAGTTTATTTGAGTCAATGCTTCTGATGGTGATGTGTTTGGTTTTTGTGATATGTTTTCCGGCTGGATTGCATGTAACCATGTCTTGATTGGGTCTTTGGTTTTGGCTGGTGATATGATTTGGCTTTGCCTTTGTCCTTTTTGTCAGGTTTCGTGGCATGTTTGCATCCGCTATGAAAATTCTCTTCTAAGAAAATCCGGTAATGAATTTGAAGCATCGTTTGTGAATTCAACATCAAAATAAAAACCTTGAAAAATCTCTTTTGATGCAATATTTAAAACAGCTTTTTGCAAGACTTCTTTTGCTATTTTACAAGAGTTAATACCATGAAAAATCTCAAATTGATACACTTGTAAGATTATCATTAAATTACTAAGTTAGATGACATATGGCAATTGACAGGTGTATCCATTTGGAGTTTTACCCCCCCTTTTTTTTTGTTACAGGTTTACAATTTAGAATTTTTCGTAATATTAACTTAATTTAGCAAACACTAACGTAAGGTAGATTTATCACAAATTTATTACTTTAGGGCAAGTTTATCACAGGCGTACCAGTTTATGATTTTAAATGTTCAAAAAAATAGTTTGAGATAAATATGTTACAAGTGTATTAGTTTGAAATTTTTCCGAAAAGAAATCGCTCGTTTGAGCTCGTCCGCAGGTCAAATCGAGCTCTGTTTTCTCCTACGCAACCGCAAAATCAAGAGCAACTCAAATCTAAGGGCTGTTTGTCGCAACAACCCTTCTATATCTACGAATTCATGCTGAACATAGGCTGATCAGTGGATACCTACCCTGTTCTCTTGCTGCTTCGGTTCTGTTTGGGGGAACGAAGCTTGTTCTTGTGGTAATCGGCCCCGACACCACTCCACGACTTCTATAGACCCACTTTAGCCTCCCTTGGACGTCCTTAATCATTGAACAGCCCCAAAATAGACCTTAAGTTTGAAACCGTACACCCTCACGTCCAACCGCCTCTTTCGGTCCGGTTTGAGGAACCAAGGTTGCTGCTCGTTCTCGGGACTTGCTGCTGCCGTTCCGACACCTCGTGGACCTCCCTAGACGTCCCTAGACCGTCAAAAGCCATCTCGTCGTCTGTAGCATCCCATAGAGACCCGAAAAGTCCCTATTAGGTCTTGACTACGAGCCCTGGTCTTCGTGGACCGGAATCGACGCCCATTGCTCGCTGAATCTCGACTATGAACCTGAGAGTTCACATGGACCGTCATTGCCATTCGAAAATCATTTGAATGTGAGTTGACTCCTAATTCTTGGTTAGGTCGCTAATTAAGTTCAAAATTAGTGTGAATAGATCCTTTGGATATTTAGGTAGATCGATTAGGCCGGTATAGGTTAGAAACTCAATTTAGGCTAAATGGCCCTAATTAGTCAAGTTAGTCAATTCATAGCTGGTTGAACTTTGATTTCTTGATTCTATGGTTGGCCTTGGTGGAATGCGAGCGAGCGATAGACTAGAGATGAGTGGTTGAAGGATTTGTTAATTGAATTGGCTATGATTAAATTATCGTATGAATCGAATTTAATGAAGTACGATTAGATTGGTTCTTTAGAATAGAATTGTCTATTGTTGTTTAATTGTTTGTCCACGTTGGTTATTTGCTTTGGTATCTTGATTGAATATTGGTTAAATTGGATGATAATTTGGTGGGACCTATATTTGTTTGCAAAGATGTGGGAGTAGCATCATTCACTCATAATACCTCTTATGATTCAAATTGCACGTTTTAGCATGGAAACGGCCAAAAGGCCGAGTTTTGAGCACGATTATATAAGCATCTAGCTATACTCAAAGATAAGAATGAATTGGTTGTCGGATGAGATAGATGATCTTATGATGGAATAATGATGCTAAGCTTGACAAGTTCGTATGTGCTTTTAGTATGAACCACATTACTTGTCAGATGTCCGATCTTCTATGTTCTATCATGAATTGTCGGATGCCGGTTCCAACTTGTGACGGATCGATGCTCCTTAAAGGAATGCCTACTTGGGGCATTGTGTTGCCATTTATAGTTGCCATCGCTGAGAGGAAATGGGACGATGCCTGGTTACTAGAAGTTGATTCTAGCATTATGTTGCATGGGTGGAGTTAATGGACTCCAGCATTGTGGTGCAAGGATCCAAAATATATCAATAACGATAATCATCATTAACAAATAGACTTCGTGTGGTGTCCAATATTTGATTGATGCTTGGATGCATTGTGATTGTTTGAGTGCCTCTATGATTGACACGAGTTAACATGACCATAAGTTACATCCACGTTGCATTGTGCATGTCGCCTCGATGAGTAAGTTGCTTGTGGTTGGTTTGAATATACTATGTGAGATGTTATCATCTGATAGGATGTTTGGACGACGCCCTAGCCATGCTTAGGTGTTGACTCACTGCCATTTATATATCATCCCGTCGTGGGAAACAATTTCAGGTCCGGGTTGATGGAGCTTATGGTACCTTTGGAAGTTGATGTTGAGAAAAAGGGTAATGCAGCCTTTCGTTTGGAGTAGATATGAAGTCGACCTTACCCCACCTCGAAGTATGAGGCTGATTAGTGTATTACTTTGATTGGGTCAAAACATGTCTGTAAACGAAATAGTGTTCTTGAATTGAAGTGTTTCCTGCTTTTCTATCCATGTGTAGTTTTATTGTCTGGAAGTATTACACATTTCCGCATGCGTAGTAAAGTATCATGGGTCGATAGCGTACTTGGGATGCTATCCGTTATGACCCAAGGGACGAATTGACTCGAATGCCGCATACCTGAGGTTTGGGGCGTGATAGCTGGTGATTTAACGAGGGTTTTCGATAAATGTTGGTCCTTTATATAATAAGAAGAATTGAATAAAGTTTCCATTTCAACGATGAGTTCTCGAGTGATATATAAATTAGAACCTAGACAACTAATGCAAAAGTCTTTCAATTCTCATGTTCAGTGGTGGTTATAAATAGGTTTTATAAATTCTTATTATAACAAAAAACTTTAGCCTACAAATTTTATTACTCATTCTTCTCGCAAAAGTGGAGTGAATTATATGTTAACTATCCCTACCTTTTGTCGGTGGCAAAAGCCACATGGTACTCTTCCCCCAGTTGCCATTGAATGCTCTCCCGAATGATAATTTTCTGGACCGCGCGTGTTCATCCTCCCATTGTTCAACATATTGTTCAATATATTTTGAGTCATAATACACAGAATAAGTATCCATTTGTTTCTCGAAAAATAAAAGCACGTTCCTAAAAGTGATTACTTATTTTGTTTGAAATAATTGGTCAATTTAAAATATTTTCATTATCGACAATTTATATTTAACAAAAAATATTTCTATCATCCAAGAAATTATTTAGATATAAATTGTTGTCGACAATAAAAAATTTTGAGTTGACTATTTATTTCAAACGTTACAAGTAATCATTTTTAGAAAAAAATATTTTCAAATTCTTCATTTTTCGTGAAACAAATGGATATTAATAATGTTGATCCTTTCTCATTTAGTGGGGGTGTACGCTGGCAAAATCATTCACATGTAGTTACTTTGTGATGTGCAAGTTTTTCAAAGATTTCTTTGTTTTGAGTAACATTGCAAAGGGGGTCAATGTTTTTCGTTGAAACTTTTTCTCTCTTTGTATGAGCCCATCGCAGCTGCCCCTACTGAATTTTTGTTGGTATACTATCCCCATTAATGTTATATAAACACCAATCTGTTGCAAAATAGATAAAAGGTGAAATTTAGGGTTTTCTAAGAAACAAATTTTTCTACTAAACTCATTCAGTAGACATAAATCATTTGTACTCATAGCCGGTCCGATTCTCGTGTGGGTCCAAGATTAAATAGATGGTTCCACAAACTAGAAACTGGCCTACCCGAAATTGATCACTCCTAATGTGAATGTCTCCTATCTCAAAGGCCTCTATTAGTGGTTGGTGGCTTGTTCTTTATGTCTTGGTGGTGAACTTCATCTATCTAAAATCCTTTATCCTAGCCTTAGCAGTGAGCTTCATCTATCCCGATCTTTATCTTTGATTGATTCTTTGTGTGTTGGTATTGATTTTTGTCATCTATAGAAATCACCATTACCACTCAAAACACATTCCCATTACTCCCAAACATCAATTTGGTACTAGAGCTCAAGATTAAACTCGTTTTTTGTGATTCCTTCTTTTACCCATCTCGTGCTCGTTAAATAAATGGTTGATTTAAGAAGCTTGACTTTAGATTAAGCACACAACTCGATATGACCGTGCCCTAGCGGATGTCCCGTGTCATACATCTCTTAATCACAATTGAACTTAACCTGATACCTAGACTTTCCCTTTCAATTTATAGCTTGGGTCATTTCTGCCTCACCGCCATCTTAGAAGTCTGCCGTGAGCCGCCCCTTGTCTGGACCTCTCTGTCTCGATGATCACTCTCTGTGCTCATTACATTTGGTCATTACAGGTTATCCTAAGTCATACATCTACGGAGAAAGCCCCGTTCCACACGTCTTATACCATGCTTCATTATGATTTATAGGTATCCCATCAACTTGTCCCATACCACGCGACCGTTTATTAAGTCCAACAGCGATAAGTTCATGCATGTACCCTCATCAGCTTTCATTTCAAAATCACAAACACATGCACATCATGTTCGTTTATGCTACCTATCACACCTCATTCATTTCCACATCAAGCCTTATCCATAGAAGACCTCTAGCTCCATAAGGACCATCGCATCTCACAGATCAATTGTCTATATTCAACCATATACCTCAAGTCCAATTGCTATTCAAGTCAAATCCACATGCATTCGATTACAACTAGTCTTTAATCCAAATATTCCTTGCCCACTTCCCTGTATACACCTCATCTCATACCATCCAAGGTTGTCAACAGCAACCGATAACTAAACTATCAAGATACAACACAATTCAAGCCTAAATCCGCTAATGCCAATTGTCTCTTTATAACTCATACTCCCCAAGCTGGATCATCGCCAAACCACAGTCACAATCAATGCTAGAACCATTAGAGTGCACATAAGTTCAAGCCTATAATTCTCAAGATTCAGACATCAATGCATAACCCTAAAGGTCTCATTATCTAATTGTCCCCAAGTCATCACTCCTTATCACTCCAAACCTCAATCACATTGGATCGAGCTGACCTTGCTCTGATACCACTTAAACGGGGATGTCACACCCCGAACCTGACGAGCACACGAACATCTCACCAAGTCGTTGCATCTTCAATATTTTTCCAAGGTCCTTCATCCATAACTCAACTCTTCCCTTATTAACTGGAAGCGAGAAACAACTCCATACAATCAAAGCAAGAGATGACTCAGGACAAAGGGTACTTCTTCTCATAAACTCTTAATACAAACTCAAATATTATGATTCTATCTTCAATAAACATGAAATTCTTAAAACCACAAAAGGGTAAATTCATTTCTCTACAAATTCTTCTTCTCATTTACTAATCCTTGGCAAACTTGGGGTTTCATCGCCTGGGACATAAAAAAGTGAATCCCCAACGGGTGATATATATATCTCAGTAAGTGAAGCCTAAATCTAAACCTGAGCACCAGTCCCCCAAACCATGAAATGACACCAGATGTAGAACATTATCCAAGCAATGGCACAAATCATCCGTTAATTAACTATCTCAGCCAGATATGCATAATCAAAAGTCACAGCCAATCATACTCAACCCCACGGGTTCAAGCTTTAGGCACATGACATATAAACAAGCACACATAACTTCACAAGTCATCACAGTCATTCATCGCCTAGGTTCTCAGCCGCGATGTACTTCTATGGGCATTTTGGCCAATTGATATCACTGGGGTACAAGCCTATCAATATCATCAAGGCTCTTAGTCAATTGATATACCGACGCTACAAGCCAATCGGTATCTCTAGGGCTCACAGCCAATTACTATTATAGGGGCTTACAGCTACTCGATACTACCGGAGCTACAAGCCAATCGGTATCTCTGGGGCACTCTGATCAATTGATATCATCGAGGTTACAAGCCAATCGATATCATCAAGGCTCCCAGCTAATGCGATCTCCAAGGCTACAAGCCAACGATCGCTAAAGCACTATAGCCCATTCATATTGCATAGGCATTATAGCCATCTATATAGCATAAACATTATAACAAATTTAATAATATAGGCACTATAGCCAATTTAATAACAGGGGCTTCATAGCCAATCATACAAATTCAGGGCTCAATAGCCGAACTATATTACCAATGGCTCAATAGCCACTTATATCACAAGGTTTTCTAGCCGCAATGTATACCTCAAGGGCTCAATAGCTTTTTTTTTTCACAGGGCACTATAGCCACTTCTTTCATATAAGGCACTACAACCATTTCTTATCACTAGGGCTTTCTGGCCATTTTAAATCTCAATGATCAATTATAATATAATCATCACACGATTGCATCAAGCAATTTAAGCCATAGGCTTTACCAAACCAACAATTCACTTAGCTAATCTATCCAGTAGTGTCTTAGCATTCAGGTAAGGGTTTAGGAAACAATTTCCTTTCGATCAAGTTAGCAAATTTCCAATCAAACGATCCTCTAGCTTAGCAAACTCACGGCCAAGTGATGATCCGAGTGTTTTGGAGCAAAACCACACCACAAAGCCTTCGAATAAATTGGTTTCCCCACGGTCCTCAAAAGGGCAGAATTGAAAATTTGGAGTCATTTGAAGTCTGAAGCCCTTGAAACAAGTCTTTCCCCAAAATCGATCAGGTCTTGATCTTGTCCTAACCTTCTCCCACTTAAACAGATCTCAATCCGATATCAGACAATAAATTTATGGCCGAAGGAAGGGAGGTGGTCGGGACTGGTCGGGCGGGACAGTTTTGGCCAAGAGAAGAAAAGAAGAAGAAGAAAAGAGAGAAGGTGGCCGACCAAATGAAGAGAGAGAGAGGGTCTTCCCACCAATAATTCACTTAGTCAAAATGAGATTGGTAGGTGAGGTTAATTAATGTTTAATCTCTCAAATGGTGACACATGTCTTCTTCAAAGAGTGACACTTGTCACTTAACAAATATCAAACTTGCCATTGACCATTCCTTCCTTAAATTTTCGGCAGCCCTTGGGAGTTTGAAATGACCGAAATGACCAAAATGACCTTCATTAGTTCTTAATGTAAGGCCAAAGGTCGAGGGGTAAAATGGTTATTTTACACTTTTCGTCCGAAATTTCATTTTTCCAATATAAATCACCCTCGATGAGGTGACGTCATGTCAATTCAAATATTAAAATTCCTCAATGTCCAATACCTAAATCTCGAGGTCCAATTTTTTGTCGAACTCTCATCGACTGTAATTCCAGTTTATCTCTAACTGATGGGCGACTCTTGCAGGCGTTATGCGTATCGACCTTAGGATTTTTCTCAAGCCGTGGCGACTTTGGTTGTCATGTAATTGCGAGGGTTTATCGCTAGCTCCTGCGGTCCTGATCATCAGAATTCGATTTAGAAAATTCTCACAAATTACACATTGGTTAAGCGAAATCACTTGCGTCTCAACGTATAACACTAGCAAGACATTTCATGATCGTTCCTAGATCGATCTTTGCTGGCCCAAAACATTCCCTTGACAATCTTTATGGTCAAAGTGCCATTTCTCATTTAAATTCCCCAGGTCCATGTACCCGACTCCGCTTCAGTATTTCCCTTTTGGTCAGATAACTCAAGAGTGGCCAACTCCGAGCTAGTTATAACTGAAATACAGCGATCGATATCCTTCCATTCAATAGCCTCGAGAGGTCGAAATTTAGAATATCACAACTCTTTCTTCCATAAAGAAATTTCGTCCTCGAAATTTGCAATTTCCCGATTATCCAATCTCACAAGGTATAGATGCCTCGTCGCATTCTTATTTTTCAAAATAACTCCGTTCCTTACCAAACCATTGCAATAATATGCTTTTTGGCACTCATGCCATTTGGCGTATCATCCCATTTCAAATGTTCTCTCATAACATCAGAGACTCAAGGGCTCTATCAACTTGCACTTTATTATCCAAATTGAGTTATAGCCTTATCGACTCCACTCGAAAATCTCTAATGATCATAGTAATTCATCAACTTTCGTGACCCTATCTCTTTCGCTTGTCGGCATGTCTAATGCTCGACTACACATTAGACTAATTCAACCTTCAATCCATATCATCGATAGTATTAAGGCAATCTTGACACACCTTTGTGCCATCCTAATGAACACCTTAATTCTCAATGTTCTATTCATTTCTATACCCCTCAGATGTCAGGGTCCGATCATGACAATATCTCGATTCCTTTCTGACCTTCAGGCTTGATGTTTTAGGTATACATCAAACTAGCCATGTGGCGAACTTCCAATTTAGAATTATATCTCTTATTTCTTGAAGGAAGATCTGTCTCTCCATCACCAATTACACAATGCTCAAATTTCAATCGTAAGCATTCGCTAAATAATTCACCCTTCCTTAGTGATATGGATATCGCAGTAATAACACTTGGGTAATCTCTTCGTTCCACATGACTTTCCATTAATTCTCTTTTAGGCAGTCAACGCTTTCAACCTCTTATAGTTTACACAACTTCAAAGTCTTTCTTTATACAAGCAACGCTCTCATATCCACAAGCAATTTCATACATCAGTGTTGCCTCTTGATCAATCTCCCTTGAAAAAACTACTACCTTATTCTTTCGCGGTAGATGCTAACTCGAAGTCTTCTTCTACCCACAATGTTCCTGAACTTTGTCACGAGGACATTTGTAAACCAACTCTAATTATGCTCTAAGCATTTCATCTCATATGGCTTTATCATCATGATGTATATGCAATGCCCACTTCCGGTTGCCTCGTTATGCCTCAAGTTTCATTTTGCGTCGCGTCATTACGACCTTCATAAGTTTTTCAATTTCTAACCGGAAACGCCATTAACAGCGTAGTCATCAACTTGACTTAAGTCCTCGAAAACTCTTTTCATGTTCATTCATCCATTCGTATTGTATCTTGTCCCTAGTAAATTTCATCAATGGAACAGATCTTGTGGGGAATCTTCCCACGATCCATCTATAACAATCCATCAAGTCCATGAAACTTTCAATTTTCGCAACTCACATTGACCCTAGTCGATTCGTCACTTATTCTAATCCTCAAAGGCTCCATAAGGGTTTCATTTTTGACCGAGGAATTTTACCTTATTAGGTCTACAACTTGCGCTCTTCACATTTAATATGCAACAAACATTCCCTTAGAATTCATAGAATACTCTCAAAGGTTGATCATGTTTCTCACGACTCCTTAGATGAGTCCAATCATCGTCTCTCAAGACGGTAATAATCGACCCAATTATCCCTTGGATACTCAATCCGATTATTATTAGCTTCTTGCTATCAAATGTTGAATCGTTTAAACTGTCCTTCGTACCATCCACTTGAAAGCTCAAATCTTGGCCCTCTACTCTCATGAGTCCCCACTTGGACTACATAACATTTTGTTCATTTTTGTCACTCTTTCCTCGAGAAGCATTGGTGTCTTAGCCTCAGGGTTTCACAACCAGCTAATGCGACTTTACTCAATTTCGATTGTTCAACTGAAGGTCGATATATCTTGGGATTCAACATCGCCTATAGGACAGTTCCTTAGAGATTAACTTACGAAAATCATTTAAGTTTCGCGTCTTCTTTCTCGGTCCAGACGCACAATCTCAATAACGATACGATTAGAACTTTCTCTTCCTTCCACACTAGGGTCACTTACCCTATGAAGGAAACAATACACTTCAATGGCATTCTCTTACTTCAAGTCCACTTTATCTTTCTTATTCCATAGGACGTTAGTCTTGGAGTTTGCGCTAACAACGGTGTTTTACTCCAAGATTCCCAAATGTCACCAAACTTCACATTCTTCTTTTAGTGATTGAGTCACCGCAAGTGACAAGATTCGTTCGTCTTTGGTCTCCACCAATTAACGTATCGAATACGTAATTCGATTACCTCAAATCACTTTTCAATTACTCTCTACGTGCTCTTTTCGCTTACTCAATCATTCACTAGAATTACGAACAGCCAGGACTATCAAATCCATTCACTTTTCTTTTCATCAACGACCATCTCATGGTCCAGTTGCGCTTTAAGAATGATACCCTACTCTTTAGGGGTGATAGCTCGTAACACCACTTCTAGTGGTTCTGTTTCAATCTCAATCATTATCATTTTAATCAACAATGTCAAACAACTGACATAACTTGTGACATTTTGATTTCTCAATCATTTTTAAATTCATTAATGAGAAGTATATCTAGCGATATATCTTAGTCATATCCCGCTCGAATCTGATCAATTTGAGTTGACTGACCAAAAGAGAAAGGCTAACGCGAGACAAGGTACGTGGACCTAGGGAACTCGAATAGGAAATGACGCTTTGACCATAAAGATTGTCGAGGGGACGTTTAAAATCGCAAAAGGTCGATCTAAGAACGATTAAGGAATGCATTGCTAGCGTTATACGATTGGAGCGCGGGTGATGCTGCTTAACCAATGTATAATTTGTAAAATTTTCCCTTACTCGAACAGTGACAATAGGGACCATCGGAACTAGTGATAGACCCTCATAATTACATGACAACCAAAGTCTCCATAAATTGAATATCCATAAATGTGATATGGATCACAGGGTCGATACACGTAACTTCTACAAAAGCCGTCCGTCGGTTCGGGATAGGCTGGAACCACGTTTGATAGAGAAAATGATTAGAAACGAGTCTTGAAAATTAAAAATGGAGTATCAAGAATTCCAACGTCATGTTTGGATTGGCCGTCGCCTTATCAAAGACAATTGAAATCAGAAAAATGACATTCCGGACATCGGGGTAAAATTACCATTTTGCCCCTCAAGCTTTAGCCTTGCTTATATAATTGGACACGGGTATTTTGGTCTTTAATATACCCCCAAGGCTGCCTAAAATGGAGAGAGATCTTGGCCATTGATGAAGCTTGATTGACACTTGGGACATGTGTCACTAGATTAGCCTATGAGTGGTCATATCTACTTTTTCACAACTACCATTCAACCATTTGACCTTGAGACTTACATATACACTTTTCTCTGTCTCTCTCTCACCTCTCATTTGGCCGATCACTCTTCATCTTCACCGAGAACGCTATCATCTTCTTTCTCTTCTCCTGCTGCTCGCTCGACCAGTTCTGTCCCTCCAGTTCGCTGCTACTGACGACTACCTCTAGCCACCGCCTGGACTCCGGCCGACAACCTATCCCTAACTTGATCTCTTGCCGACATCCTCAAAGTGAAAGCGAGTCGTTTGACCCACTAAAGATCTTCGGCTAGCCAATCTCCCGCAAGTTGACGGAAACCGTCACAACCTGAGGTAGGCAACGTTTCTGACCGGACCTCGAAAATTTGGAGTTTTGCAACCAAATTTTGTGGAGATCTAGGGGACTCATAGAGTGATCTGTGGTAAAAAGTTGAGATTAATTTGATAGATTTTTGACCCAAAATGGGTCTTGTGTTTGAAGGACCAGAAACTGCCGATTGAAGGACTAAGGGAAACCGATGACTTTCAAGGGGTTTCCGGCGACGACTTGGCTTCAAATCTTCGGTGAGCTTCATAAACCCTTAGACATACATGTTATCAAGTAGATTAGTGAAGGAATTGAGGATTTGAGGTAGTTTAAGGGCTAGTTGATTTCGGTATACACAAAATCGAAAATAGTCCAGTTCTGTTCTATGCAAACAGGTTCTATGGAGGCTATTATAGGTTGGTTTTGAGTCTCAAATTCATTAATGAGACATGTCAAGATGTTGAGAAATGTGTTAATGAGGTTTGTGATCCATAGATTGGTGATTGGGCAAGAGAAAATTGACGATTGGTTGAAATTTCATAGGTTGTGTGGTGGGTTTGGTCTTGGACCACTTGGATCGAATTTTAAGAGGTGCTTAAGGAGAGAATTTGTGATATTAAGCTTGGGGTAAGGGAATCCTAAACTTAAGATAAGAAGATTGGACTCGATTGTGCGAGTCGGGTAAATTTTTAGGGGTCTCAATGTGATTGTCCATTGTACATCCTGGGAGGGTGTAGATGACCCAAATGTTTGATCATGCTTGTGCATTGAGTGATTTGTCACATTCGAGTGTCGCATTTGAATGTCTTGCATGTCATAAGCGTATGATTGGTGCATGAGATTGCACATGATCTTGTGTGTGTGAATTGATTTGAATTATGGCATGTTTGAGGCAAGATAAGATCCTGAGGCATATGAGACGCGGGGTAGTGGGATGAATACCCTGAGGCACTGAGGCACGTGGT
This sequence comes from Rhodomyrtus tomentosa, assembly GCA_028455895.1. Classification (NCBI taxonomy): domain Eukaryota; kingdom Viridiplantae; phylum Streptophyta; class Magnoliopsida; order Myrtales; family Myrtaceae; genus Rhodomyrtus; species Rhodomyrtus tomentosa. Next base: position 29,438,567 of record JAPCWY010000007.1, read on the forward strand.
TGGAGTTGTATGGCACCTTGATGCGTATGAGACGATAGGTTGCGAAGGCCACGGTCCTGATGCGTTGAAACGCGGGATGGAGACGTGATGTGTCGACACTGGCCTGGAGTAACATTAAAACCTGATGCGTTTACGCGAGTCGTCAATGACGATCTGATGCGTTTACGCGGACCGAGCCTGATGCATTCTAAACGTGGGCATGAGATTGAGGCAGGTGTGAAGGGTGGAAGTGGAGGAGTGACAGGGTGGAATGTGCATGATCTTAGTGATGTGATGTGATGCCATGACTGCCTGCCTGACATCTGCATGAGTGTTGTTATTTGAATGCCTTATATGTCTATTTGCATGATATGTTAGTATTGATGACTGCCTGAGTGGACAATCGGCCCAACCTAGAGTTAGGACCCCATTTACTGAGATGTGTATCTCACACCGTTGGGGACCCCCCTTTTTATAGATCCTAGGTCTTGAAGATGTGGCCTATCCGTTTTGGTGACCCTAAGGAGATGACTGTCTATTTTGAGGAGTTCCTTGACGGACAGGAACTATTTATGTTAGGAAGTGTACTGTGGTTTGGGTAGACGAGGGCAGTCTTAGCTGGAAGCCTCACAGGTATGAGGCTTGATTCCGTAAGGTTGGGGATGTGTCCACAGGGCCACTGAAGCCTATTGAGGTGCCTTGGGGAGTGATCCCTAGTTGGTGCCACCCCGCCCTTGGAGGAATAGACCGGAGAGGACCCCAACCTTGGAGGACACGGAGGAGGAGATCATTGTGGTCGAGGCGACTGAGGAGGATTTGGTGGGGCCTTCTGTTGAAGAGACCATATAGGACGCAATTGAGGTTTGTTCGGAGACCTTCTTAGAGTATGAGTCTACAGAGGAGGCAGAGGAGACCGGGGACTCCAGCTGCTCGTCTTAAGAGCTTACGGTTTATGAGTCTGAGATTAGATGGTGACCCTGATGTCGTATCTTTTGGTGATGATGAATGATCTTTTTGTATCTATCCCATCTTCCTAGCGGATTTAGTTGGCTATGCTTTTGTATGAACTTTCATGTATTATGTATTATGATATTCTCGCTATCCAGGTCCTGCTTTATATTTGTACGGAGGAGTTTTATTGTACAGTCGCTTCCGTGTGCTTTGTCTATAACATATCTCTTGACTTATTTGTGTGAATCCTAGGACCACGAGAGATATCTTGATTTGCTTGCAGGGAGTCGCGCGCTGGTGCCCGGGGTGTGGGGCGTGACATCCCCGTTTGATTTGGTATCAGAGCAAGGTTAGCTCGATCCAAAGTCGATTAAGGATTGGAGTAATAAGGAGGATTAAGTTGGGGCAAGGACGGGTAGCGAGACCTTAAGAGACTAGCTAGGATAAGGAATGGGTTGCATAGAATGTGACTTGGCACTTATGGTTGGCATTTGACCTTAGCAGGGTTGTGGTAATGTATAAGGATTAAGTTCCCCTGCTTAGAGTGGAAAGTCATTTCCGGACTTTGGCCTGATAAGTGAATGAGTAGGGTTTGTTTTAGTGAACCATTGGAGCGAACGGAATTGAGGAATGGCCATGTGCTACTTGTTGAAATGTCTCTGAAAATTATCGTGTGGAGGCTATTATATTATGACTGTTTCTGTTAAGGAGTAGTTCCCTGAATTTGGATGAATGAGTGAGTACTAACTCCTTGATGAACTTGTGGTGGATCAGGCTCAGTAAAAGAATATAAGGATGAGCAACCCATCTAGGAGATCTAGAAGGCCTAGAGGCGGAGCCTCTAGCTTGAGACCGCCCGTAGCAGAAGATCTAAGAATGGATGGCGTGTTGAGGGCACTAGAGAGGATTGGTGACCTCATTGACAAGTAGACCTAGGATCGGGATGCTCTCAAAGCCTAAGCGGTAGGAGCCACCATAGCTGCCGTCAACGCCAACAACGGGGGCAATGGGAACCAAGATGAACAAGGCCAGGGCAATGAGACAGTGAATGCCCAGGAGGAAATTGTCGTGGCTAGACAGATGGGTCAGCTAGTGGAATAATTCATAAAGCTGAAGCCGACCTAGTTCGACGGGACTGGAGATCTCGAGCTAGCACCTAGGTAGATTGAGAAGCTGGAAAAAGCTTTTGGAGTGTTGAGGTGCACAAAAGAAGAGAAGGTACTGTTGGTGGTGTGCCAGCTAAAAGGAACTACGGATGATTGGTGGGCTACTACCAAGAATGGAGTTTTCCCCGAAGGAACGGCCATGACCTGGGATGCCTTTAAGACGACGTTCAACGACAAGTATTTCTCGGAGACGGCCATGGAAAGGAAGCAGGTGGAATTCTTACAACTGCGTCAGAACCAGCTGACAGTGGATCAATATGAGGCCGAGTTCTCTAGACTGTCGAGGTATGCACCTTGATCTGTAGAGGATCCCTAGGAGAAAGCACGAAGGTTTAGGGACGGATTGAGGCCTGAGCTCCACAATCAGATGATTGTCCTAAATTTGAGGACTTATAAGGAGATCTATGAGTGGGGCCAAATGATTGAAAGGGACTTGAAGGAGAGGAATACCGCATCTGGATCGTGGTTTACCCTCATTCCAAGGCATCTGTCAGATGGGTAAGAGACCGATTGCGGACAATAGGCGTTTCGTGCCTCCAGTAAGGAAAAATATTGTGAAGCCGCCAAATCCCACAAACTGGAGTTGTCGTCTCTGTGGTAGAAGGCATGAAAATGGGCCATGCCCGATAAGGACTGGAGCCTGTTTTAAGTGTGGTCAGATGGGCCACCAAATGAGGACGTGCCCCAATCAAGCCTCGACGAGTTGAGCTCAAGGATAGAGACCACAGGCTGGACCATCGATTGCCACTCCTCAGATTGAGCAGAATCAACCACCGGCTCAGGGAAGAGTATATGCAGTAGCCTGCATAGAGGCGGAGGAAGTGCGAGGCGTGGTCACAGGTACGGTTTACTTGTGTGACCAAGCTGCATATGCATTGTTTGGCACTGGTGCCACGCATTCATTTGTGTCTGCACAGTTTGCTGATTTGGTGGGTATGAAGTTAAAACCGTTGAGTATAATTCTGCATGTTGCCACCCCACTGAAGGATAATATATTGGTTTCATTGGTTTGTGCTGACTGTGAAATTGTGATTGGAAGGAGTAAGGAGAGTATTGATTTACCTGTACAGCCCATGTATGATTTTGATGTGATCATAGGAATGGATTGGTTGGGCAAGCATGGGGCAGTGGTAGATTGTGGTAGTAGGATAATTCGTTTCTACCCAGAAGGCTGCCCTAGCTTTGAATTGGTGGGAAGTCGAGGAGGAATTTGCATTCCCTTAGTCTCATCTCTTGAAGTGACAAAGTTGATGTTTGAAGAGTGTTAGGCGTATTTAGTTACAGTGGTGGACACGACTGCCGAGGTACCAAAATAAGAGATTATTTCGGTAGTGCGTGAGTTCCCTGACATTTTTCCCCAAGAATTGCCAAGATTACCACCAGAGCGAGCAATAGAATTTGTGATCGAGTTAGCTCTCGGAACGGAGCCGATCTCAAAGGCACCTTATAGGATGTCCCTGTCAGAACTGAAAGAGTTAAAGGTGCATATGCAAGAACTATTGGATAAAGGATTTATCCGACCGAGTGCTTCACCGTGGGGAGCACCGGTATTATTCGTAAGGAAAAAGGATGGGTTTTTGCACCTATGCATCGACTATAGGTAGTTGAACCGGGTAATAGTAAAGAATAAGTATCCGCTGCCGAGAATCAATGACTTGTTTGATTAGTTGCAAGGAATGACGGTATTCTCAAAGATTGATTTGAGGACCGGATATCACCAGTTGAGGATTAAGAAGGAAGCCATATTTAAGACTGCTTTTAGGACGAGGTATGGTCATTATGAGTTCACAGTGATGCCTTTTGGATTAACCAATGCTCCAGCTGCATTCATGGACTTGATGCATCGAGTATTTAAGGAATTCCTGGATAGATTCGTCATAGTCTATATTGACGATATCCTAATTTACTCAAGGAGTGACGCAGAACACGAGGAGCACCTAAGGATTGTCTTGCAGACCTTGAGGGAACACTCGCTCTACGCGAAATTGAGTAAATACGAGTTCTGGCCGAATAGGGTAGCATTTCTTGGCCATGTGGTATCTGGAGAAGGAATTACAGTGGATCCTGCGAAGATCGAACTGTAACAAATTGGCCTAGGCCCACTACGGTCACAGAAGTCAGAAGCTTCTTAGGATTGGTAGGGTATTATAGACGTTTTATGGAGAAATTCTCATCCATAGCTATTCCGTTGACGAGGCTGACAAAGAAATAAACAAGGTTTGAATGGACAAATAAATGTGAAAAGAGTTTCCAAGAACTCAAGCATCGGTTGACGACTGCACCGGTGTTGATGATTCCATCAGGACCAGGGGGCTATGAGATATACAGCGATACCTCGCTGAAAGGACTGGGTTGCGTGTTAATGCAGTATGGAAGAGTAGTGGCCTACGTATCCTGACAGTTGAGACCACGTGAGATGAACTACCCAACTCATGATTTGGAGTTAACAGCAATGATATTTGCTCTGAGGATTTGGAGACACTATTTGTGTGGCAAGAAGTTCCAGAGTTATACCGACCACCAGAGCTTAAAGTATCTGTTTTCCCAAAAAGAGCTGAATATGAGGCGGAGTTGGTGGATGGAGCTGCTCAAGGATTATGATTGTGATATACTGTATCACCCTGGGAAGGCAAACAGAGTAGCAAATGTGCTTAGTCGGAAGTCAAGCATCGCCGGTTTACTAGTAAAAGGATGGTCGATGATCGAGGATTTAAGAGATTCTGAGTTTAGATTAGAAGTCTGCCAATTGTCCAGTTTGATGGCTACATTGAGGGTAGAGCCTGCGGTCTAGGAAGGAATAAAGACCTCACAGTTTACGGACCCGGAAATTCAGAAAATTCTGGAGATGGACGTGACAAAGAGGAAGCCAGAGTTTCAGGTGTCAGAGGATGGAATCCTGAAGTTTCGAGGACGTTTATGTGTGCCAAAGGACGAAGGACTCAGGAAAAGGATTTTGTCAGAAGCTCATAGGAGCAATTATAGCATCCATCCTGAAGTACGAAAATGTATCAGAACTTACGACAACACTACTAGTGGAATGGGATGAAAGTGAATGTAGCGAAGTATGTGGCAAAGTGCTTGACATGCCAGCAAGTGAAAGCGCAGTATTGTAAACTTGGAGGATTATTACAACCATTGGAAATTTTGGAATGGAAATGGGAGCACATAACGATGGACTTTGTGATGGGACTCCCGAGGAGCCAGAGAGGTCACGACTCTGTATGGGTAGTCGTGGACAGATTAACTAAATCCGCACACTTCATCTCGGTGCGGAAGGACTTCGCAATGGATAGATACGCCGAGTTGTACATGAGGCAAATAGTGAGGCTGCATGGAGTACCTGTGACAATTACCTCTGATAGAGATCCCAAGTTCACGACGAACTTTTGGAAGAGTCTTCAAGAAGCTATGGGAACCCGACTGCAGTTTAACACGGCGTACCATCCACAGACGGACGGATAGTCGGAGAGGATGATTCAGATGCTTGAGGACATGTTGCGAGCATGCGTCATAGATTTTAAAGGTGGATGGGAAGATCAGCTACATTTGGTGGAATTCGCGTACAATAATAGCTACCAGCAGAGCATCCAGATGGCACCATTTGAAGCACTCTATGGAAGGGCCTGCAGAACCCCGATTTGTTGGGACGAGGTTGGAGAAAGAAGTATCACAGTCCCAGAGTTGGTAGAGCAATCTGTGGAAGCGATAAAGATAATTCGGGATAGACTGAGGATGGGGCAGGATCGTCAGAAGAGCTATGCGGATAAGCGGCGTAAGCCTTTGGAGCTTCACGTGGGTGATCATGTCTTCCTCAAGGTGTCGCCGATGAGGGGATTGTCACGATTTGGGAAGAAGGGAAAACTGAGCCCAAGGTACGTGGGTCCATTTGAGATACTAGAGAGGATTGAGACCCTGGCCTACAGGCTTGTCTTGCCACCTAATCTATCCCAAGTGCATAATGTCTTCCACGTGTCAATGTTGCGGAAATACGAACCAGACTTTACACATGTTTTGGACTTTGAGGTCATAGAAGTGGACGACCGAGTATCCTACGTGGAGAAGCCGATTAGGATTGAAGACCGGAATGAGCAAACTCTGAGGAATAAGACAATTTCATTGGTCAAAGTTGCGTGGGAGCACCATGGAACCGAATGCGCCACGTGGGAAAACGAAGAGACGATGAGGCGACAACACCCCCATTTATTTGAGTAATTAAGTTTGATGTAAATTTCAGGGATGAAATTTTTGTAAGGGGGGAAGAGTTGTGACATTCTGATTTCTCAGTCATTTCCAGACTTATTAATGAGAAGTATATCTAGCAATGTGTCTTAATCATATCCCGCTCGAATCTGATCAATTTGAGTTGATTGACCAAAAGAGAAAGGCCAACGCGAGACAAGGTACGTGGACCTAGGAAACTCGAATAGAACATGATGCTTTGATCATAAGGATTGTCGAGAGGATGTTTAAAATCGTAAAAGGCCGATCTAAAAATGATTAAGGAATGCATTGCTAGCGTTATACGATTGGAGCGCGGGTGATGCAGTTTAACCAACGTATAATTTGCAAAATTTTTCCTTATTCGAACAATGACGATAAAGACCATCAAATCTAGCGATAGACCCTCACAATTACATGACAACCAAAGTCGTCATGAATTGACGAGCCCTAAATGTGATTTGAATTACAGGATCGATATGCGTAATGTCTGCAAAAGCCGCCCGTCGATTCGGGATAGGCGGGAACCACGTCTGATAGAGAAAATGATCAGAAACGAGTCTTGAAAATTGAAAATGGAGAATCAAGAATTCCAACGTCATGTTTGGATTAGCCGTCGCCTTATTAAAGAAAATTGAAATCAGAAAAACGACGTTTCGGACGTCGGGGGTAAAATTACCATTTTGCCCTCAAGCTTTAGCCTTGCTTATATAATTGGACAAGGGCATTTTGGTCTTTAATATGCCCCTAAGGCTGCCGAAAATGGAGAGAGATCTTGGCCATTGATGAAGCTTGATTGACACTTAGGACATGTGTCACTAAATTAGCCCATGAGTGGCCATATCTACTTTTTCACAACTACCATTCAACCCTTTGACCTTAAGACTTGCATATACACTTCTCTCTCTCTGTCACCCCTCATTTGGTCGGTCACTCTTCATCTTCACCGAGAACTCCATAATCTTTTTCCTCTTCTCCTGCTGCTTGCCCGACCAGTTCTATCCCTCCGATTTGCTGTTGCCGATGACCACCTCCGGCCATCGCTTGGACTCCGGCCGACCACCTACCCCTAGCTTGACCTCTTGCTGACATCCTCGAATTGAAGGCGAGTCGTTTGACCCACCGAAGAGCTCCGGTCAGCCGATCTCCCGCAAGTCGACGAAAACCGTCACAACTTGAGGAAGGCAACGTTTCTGACCTCTTAGGGCCTCGAAACTTTGGAGTTTTGCAACCAAATTTTGTGGAGATCTAGAGAACTCATAGAGTGATCTGTGGTAAAAATTTGAGGTTAATTTGATGGAGTTTTTACCCCAAATGGGTCTTGTGTTTGAAGGACTAAAAACTGCCGGTTGAAGGACTAAGGGAAACCAGTGACTTTCAAGGGGTTTCCGGCGACAGCTTGGCTTCAAATCTTCGGTAAGCTTCCTAAACTCATAGATATACATGTTAGCAAGTAGATTAGTGAAGGAATTGAGGATTTGAGGTAGTTTAAGGGCTGACTGATTTCGGTATACACACAATCGAAAATAGCCCGATTCGATTCCGTGCAAATTGATTCTGAAGAGCTGTTATAGGTTGGTTTTGAGTCTCAAATTCATCAATGAGACATGTCAAGATGTTGAGGAATGTGTTAATGAGGTTTGTGATCCATGGATTGGTGATTGGGCAAGAGAAAATTGACGATTGGTTGGAATTTCATAGGTTGCGCGGTGGGTTTGGTCTTAGACCACTTGGACCGAATTTGAAGAGGTGCTTGAGGAGAGAATTTGTGATATTAAGTTTGAGGTAAGGGAATCCTAAACCTAAAATAGGAAGATTGGACTCGATTGGGCAAGTCGGGTAAATTTTTGGGTGATTCTTGAGGGGTCTCAATGTGATTGCCCATTGGGTGTATATGACCCAAATGTTTGATCATGCTTGTGCATTGAGTGATTTATCACATTCGAGTCTCGAATTTGAATGTCTTGCTGCGACAAGTGTATGATTGGTGCATGAGATTGCACACGGTCTTGTGTGTGTGAATTGATTCGAATTATGGCAAGTTTGAGGCAAGATAAGATCCTGAGGCGTATGAGACGTGGGATAGTGAGATGAATACCCTGAGACGCTGAGGTGCTGGGTTGGAGTTGTGTGGCACCTTGATGAGTGTGAGACGCGGGGTTACGAATGCCACGGTCCTGATGCGTTGAAATGCGAGACGAAGATGTGATGTGTCGACACTGGCTTGGAGTAACATTAAAACTTGATGCGTTTACGCATTTACGCTGTTTGCCAATGACGGTCTGATGTGTTTACACGGACCGAGCATGATGCGTTCTAAACGCGGGCATGAGAATGAGGCAGGTGTGAAGGGTGGAAGTGGAGGAGTGACAGGGCGGAATGTGCATGATCTTAGTGATGTGTTGTGATGCCATGATTGCCTGCCTGACATCTGCATGAGTATTGTTATTTGAATGCCTTATATGTCTATTTGCATGATCTGTTAGTATTGATGACTGTCTGAGTGGACTGTCGGCCTAACCTAGAGTTAGGACCCCCTTTACTGAGATGTGTATCTCACCCCGTTGAGGACCCTCTTTTTACAGATCCCAACTTTTGAAGATGTGGCCTATCCGTTTTGGTGACCCCAAGGAGATGACAGTCTATTTTGAGGAGTTTCTTGACGGGCAGGGAACTATTTATATTAGGAAGTGTATTGTGGTTTGGGTAGACGAGGGTAGTCCTAGCTGGAAGCCTCACAACTATGAGGCCTGGTTCTGTAAGGTTGTGGATGTGTTCATAGGGCCGTTGAAGCCCACTGAGGTGCCTCAGGGGGTGATACCTAGTTGGTGCCACCCTGCCCCGGACTTAGAGCAGGCTGAGGGGTCAGTTGCCGGTTCGAGAAATGGACCGGAGATGACCCCGACCTTGGAGGACACGGAGGAGGAGGTCATTGTGGTCGAGGCGACTGAGGATGATCTAGTGGAACCTTCTGCTGAAGAGACCATGGAGGACACCATCGAGGTTCGTTTGGAGATCTTCTCGGATTATGAGCCTACGGAGGAGGCAGAGGAGACCGGGGACTCCAGCAGCTCGTCTTAGGAGCTTTTGTTTTACGAGTCTGAGATTAGATGGTGACCCTGATATCGTATCTTTTTGTGATGATGGAGGATCTTTTTGTATTTACCCCATCTTCCTAGCGGATTTATTTGGCTATGCTTATGTATGAACTTTCAGGTATTATGTATTATGGTATTCTCGCTATCCAGGTCCTGCTTTATATTTGTACGGAGGAGTTTTATTGTACAGTCGCTTCCGTGTGCTTTGTCTATAACATATCTCTTGACTTATTTGTGCGAATTTTGGGACCACAAGAGATATCTTGATTTGCTTGCAGGGAGTCTCGCGCTCGTGCCTGGGGCGCGGGGTGTGGCATAACTCTTTCCTTAATTTTACCACAACGGAAGAAACAAATTGTCAATCCCTCATTGCGAGCCTTACGTCAAGGTAATAGTCGTTTCTCGTAGGTGCGTTTCATGTTCCATAATGAACATCTCTTTACTCAAAATCCATGAGCAGGTGTTCTCTTATTCATAAGTCTTTCGATCATTCACTTCGAGAATCAATCCCGTGCCATACATCTCTTAACCACAATTAGGCTCAACTTAATGCCTAGGCATTCCCTTTCAATTTATGGCTTGGGTCATTCCTGCCTCACCGCCATCTTATAAGCCGGTCAAGAGCCACTCCTTGTCTAGATCTCTCTGTCTCGACGATCACTCCCTGCTAATCATATTTGGTCATTGCAGGATGTCCCAAGCCATACATCTACGGAGAAAGCCCCGTTCCACACGTCTCATACCATGCTTCATTACGATTTATAGGTATTTCACCAATTTGTCCTAAAATAAGCGACAGTTTATTAAGTCCAACAGCGATAAGTTCATGCATATACCCTCATCAGCTTTGGTTTCAAAGCCAATAACACATACACCAGATGTTCGTTTTCGCTACCTGTCACACCTCATTCGTTTCCACATCAAGCCTTATCCATAGAAGACCTCTAACTCCACAAGGACCATCGCATCTCACAGATCAATTGCCTATATTCAACAATACACCTCAAGTCTAGTTGCTATTCAAGTCAAATCTACATGCATTCGATCTCAACTAGTCTTTAATCCAAATATTCCTTGCCCACTTCCCTGTATACACCTCGTCTTATACCATCCAAGGTTGTCAATAGCAACCGATAACTAAACCATCAAGATACAACGCAATTCAAGCCTGAATCCGCTAATGCCAGTTGTCTCTTTATAACTCATACTCCTCAAGCTGGGGCATTGCCAAACCACATTCACAATCAACGCTAGAACCATTAGAGTGCACACAAGTTCAAGTCTATAATCTTCAAGATTCAGACATCAATGCCTAACCCTAAAGGTCTCGTTATCTAATTGTCCTCAAGTCATCACTCCTTATCACTCCAAACCTCAATCACATTGGATCAAGCTGATATTGCTCTGATACCACTTAAACGGAGATGTCACGCCCCGAACCCGACAAGCACACGAACATCTCATCAAGCCATTGCATCTTCAATATTCTCCCAAGGTCCTTCGGCCATAACTCAACTTTTCCCTTATTAACCGAAAGCGAGAAACAACTCCATACAATCAAAGCAAGAGATGACTCAGGACAAAGGGTACTTCTTCTCATAAACTCTTAATACGAACTCAGAGATTATGATTCTATCTTCAATACAACATGAAATTCTTAAAACCACAAAAGGGTAAATCTATTTCTCTACAAATTCTTCTTCTCATATACTAATCCTTGGTAAACTTGGGGTTTCATCGCTTGGGACCTGAAAAAGTAAATCCCCAATAGGGTGAGATATATATATATATCTCAGTAAGTGAAATCTAAATCTAAACTTGAGCACCAATCCCCTCAGACCTTGAAACGACACAAGATGTAGAATATTATCTAAGCAATGGCACAAGGCATCTGCCAATCAACTATCTCAGCCAAATAGGCATAATCAAAAGTCACAGTCAATCATGCTCAACCTTACGGGTTCAAGCATTAGGCACCTGACATATAAACAAGCACACATAACTTCACAAGTCATCGTAGTCATTCATCACCTGGGCTCTCAGCCGTGATGTACTTCTCTGAGCATTCTGGCTAATTGATATCACCGGGGCTACAAGCCAATCGATATCATCAATGCTCTTAGCCAATTTGTGACATTTTGATTTCCAGTCAATTTCAGGCTCATTAATGAGAAGTGTATATCTAAAGATGTATTTCAGTCGTATGTCGCTCGAATCTGATCAATTCGAGTAGACTGACCAAAAGGGAAAGGTTAACGCGGAACGAGGTACGTGGACCTAGGGAACTTGGATAGGAAACGGCGCTTTGGCTATAAGGATTGTCGAGGGAACTAGTGATAGACCCTCACAATTACATGACAACCAAAGCCGCCACGAATTGATGAGCCCTAAACGTGATATGAATCACGAGGTCGATACGCGTAATGTCGGCAAAAGCCGCCTGTCGGTTCGGGATTGGCTGGAACCACGTCTGGCAGAGAAAACCATTATAAATGAGCCTTGAAAATTGAAAGTGGAGAATTAAGAATTCCAACATTACAATTGGATTGGTCGCCGCCCTATTAGAGATAATTGGATTGAGAAAAACGACGTTCCGGACGTCGGGGGTAAAATTACCATTTGACCCCTTAAGTTTAGAACTTTGCCCATGCATTTGAAGAAGGGCAATTTGGTCAAAGCATTGACTCAAGTCTTCTCACTCTCTCTCCTCACTCATTTGGCCGGCCACACCCCACAAAGCCACCGAAAATCCACTTATTCCTCTTCCTCCAATCTGCCCGTTGCAGACCAGAGTTACTGCCATTGTTCGCCGCCCTTCTGGCCACCATTCGGCCACCGGCCAACCACACCGACAAAGCTTTACGTCTTTTCGACATCCTCGAATAAGAATCAGGTCGATTGAAGCACCGAGGAGTCCCGAGCAGAGATTTTCCCCGAGAGCCGACAAATTAGGACTCAATTTGAGGTAGGTTCGGTTCTTAGCCTTTTGATGGTCGAAATCTTGAAATTTTGGACTCAAATTTCGTGGAGACTTAGTAGAAATATGTAGAATTTTGTGGTAAAAATTAGGGCTCCATTTGATAAGGATTTGACCATGAACTGGTCTTGTACATTTTGGGCAAAATTTGCTTGGTAAGCTGACTTGGGCGATTCGGCGACCTTGGGTGAGTTTCCGGCGACCAATCGACTTGAAACTCACGGTGAGCCTCTCAAACCCCTAGATAGATATGTTAAGAGGTAGAGTTATGATTGAATGATGGATTTAGGAGTAGATTGAAGATCGGTAGTGTTCGGTTTGCATGGACTAGAGGAGGACCGGTTTGGTTCCGGGCAAACCCAATCTGTTGGAGGCTGGGATTGGTGATTTTGAATTCCAAATTAGTGTTTAAGATACGATGAGATGTTAAGGGATAGGTTATGGATGATTGGGGTTAATGAATTGAGGAATTGGACTTGGAAAATCGACGGATTGGTTGAATATGCTAGGTTGCGCGGTGAATGGGCCCTTGGATTGATTTGGCCGAAACTTTGAGGACCCAAGAGGAGGAAATTGTGATATCGAAATCAAGGTAAGGAAATTTCTAACCTTATACTAGGAAGATTGGGCTCGATTGGGCAAGTCGAGAGACAAATTGAGTGATTCATGAGAATATTCCAAAAAGGATAGCTCTTATTATGTCCCAAGTGGCTATAGGAGATCTATGTGTGATGTTGCTTGCGTTTAAATCATACGCCATGTCGAGTATCATTGATTGTCCTGCATGCCATGAATACTTAAAACGTGCATGAGTCGCACATGTGGTTTTATCTGTGCATTGAACTGAGAAGCATGGCATGAGCATGACATGGTGAGGCCTTGAGACGTGCGAGACACGGGGCAGGAGATGGATACCTTGATGCGATGAGATCGTGGGGTGGAGTTGATACTGTGTGGCGCCCTGATGCGACGAGGTTGCGGGGTTGAGACAGTCACGGTCCTGATGCGAACTATTTGCGGGACGGAGAGGCCCTAAAGCGTATGAGACGCGGGATATGAGATGTATACCCTGATGCGACGAGATCGTTGGGTGAAGTTGATGATGTGTGGCACCCTGATACGAACCATTCGCGGGACGGAGTTATGAGATAAGGATATTGGCCTGGAGATTTACTGGAACCTGATGCATTTACACGAGTTGCCGATGACGGTCTGATGCGTTTACACGGATCAAGCCTGATGAGACGAGATCGCGGGCTGGAAATTGAGGCAGGCGGAGATTGTGTATGTTGTGAAGTGGCAGGACTGGTGCACATGATCATTTGAGTGTGACATGAGGTCCTCGTTGCACGCCTGTCAGCTGCATGTTGTTATTTTATTTATTGGGCTTGATATGCCTGTATGATTATGAGTTTGAAATATCTGGATAGATGACTGCTTGAGTGGATGGTCGGCCTAACCTAGGGTTAGTATCCATTTTACTAAGATTTATATCTCACCTTAGTGGGGGTTTACATTTTTCAGGTTCCAGGCGAAGAGAGCACGAGCTTGCCAAGGATTGGCATTTGAAGAGATAGTTGACCAATTGTATTTAGAATGGATTTGCCTTTCGTGATATTGGGATTGTACTTCTGATTGGTAGATTATTGAATTGAACCTTTAGGAATATATTAATGAAATTTTGATGTATCTGTTCTAAGTCATCGGAAGTGTTGTATTTATATGATTGGAGTTGGCATCGCTTTAGCGAGCATATTTTGTAAAGAGTTGTAAGTTATTGGCCGTTGGATCCTGGAACTTCATAAAGGAACGGCTTGGTGGGATGTACGCGTGCTCGCCGAGTTCGGGGCATGACACAATTGGTACTATTGGGGCTACAAGTCAATCGGTATCTTTGGGGCAGACAGCTAATTACTATTACAAAGGCTCACAACCACTCGATACCACTGAGGTTACAAGCCAATCGGTATCTCTGGGGTACTTTGGCCAATTGATATCACCTGGACTACAAGCCAATCGATATCATCAAGGCTCCAAGCCAATGTGATCTCCGGGGCTACAAGCCAACGATCGCTGGGGCATTATAGCCTATTCATATAGCATATGCATTATAGTCATCTATATATGTGACATTCTGATTCTCCTGTCATTTTCGGACTCATTAATGAGAATTGTATCTAGCGATGTATTTCAGTCGTATCTCGCTCGGATTTGATCAATCTCGAGTTGACTAACCAAAAGGGAAAGGCTAACGCGAGACAAGGTACGTGGACCTAGGGAATTCAAATAGGAAATGACGCTTTGCCCATAAGGATTGTCAAGGGGACATTTAGAGCCACAAAAGGCCGATCTAAGAACAATTAAGGAATGCATTGCTAGTGTTATACGATTGGAGCGCTGATGATGCCGCTTAACCAATGTATAATTTGCAAAATTTTTCTAAAGAACAGTGACGATCGAGACCATCGGAATTAGAGATAGACCCTCACAATTACATGACAACAAAATTCGCCATGAATTGACGAGCCCTAATTGTGATATAAATCACATGGTCGATATGCGTAAGGTCTGTAAAAGCCACCCGTCGGTTCGGGATAGGCTGGAATCGCATTGAGTAGAGAAATGATTCAGAAACAAGTCTTGAAGTTCGAGAATGGAGAATCAAGAATTCTAACATTACAATTGGATTGGCCGTCGCCTTATCGAAGAAAATTAGAATCAGAAAAACGACGTTCCGGATATCGGGGGTAAAATTAATATTTTGTCTCTCAAGCCTTAGTTTTGCTTTAATAATTAGACAAGGGCATTTTGGTCATTTAAACCCCGAATAGCTGTCGAAAATTGAAGAAATTGTGGGCCATTGGATGAGCTTTGATTGACACATTGGACAAGTGTCAAGAGATGAAGGCTTGAGTTGATGTTTTTACTTTTAACCTACCATTCAACAAGTTGACTCTTGAATTGGTATAACCCTCACTCTCTCTCCTTCTCTTGGCCGAACACCCTCATTTCTCCTTACTCTCTCTTGCTTCTTCTTCTTCTTCTTCTTCTTCTTCTTCTCTTGCTCGCCAGCTCGCTGTCCTGTTCCGACCGACTCACTGTTCCGGTCATAACTTTTTTGTCTAATAGTTGATTGAGGTAAAACCATCGGCAATAGAAAGCTTATCGTCTTTCCATTCTAACAAGGAATTATGGGTCCAAATCAAACCATCCGTTTGTCCCGTAGAGCCATTTGAAGGAGCAAAGGTCAGACTGGTCAGTTTTGAGTCTGAGAGCTCCCAGCCAACCAGTCCCGATCGTCCCACTATTTCAGCCATATCTTCTTCGTCCGATATCGGATCGAGGTAAAACCACTGCAAATGAAAGCTTATTTTCTTATCTTTCCATAGACATATTATAAGCTCAATTTGACCTAGTAGATCTTCCTGTAGCTCGATTTGAGTGGACAAAGGTCCAGATGAGGCCAAATCTGACTGGTTTTGGGGAAGGGCCTGTTTCATGGGCTTAAAGGCTTCAAATGGCTCCAAATTTTCGGCGAGGTCTTCTACACTTATAGTATTAAAGTTGTATGAGCCGTGGTAAAAAGTTGGGATGAATTTGATAGAGTTTTGACCCCAAATGAATCTTGTGTTTGAAGGGCCAGAACTGACCGGTTGAAGACTCGAGAAGACTGGCGCCGTTCAAGGACTTTCCGGCGTCGCCTTGCCTCTAAATTTTCAGTGAGGCTCCCCAACCCTTAGAACTATATGTTAACAAGTAGATTAGTGGATAAATTGAAGATTTAAGCTAGTTTAAGAGCTGTTAAGTTAGGGTATGCATAGAACTAGGTATGCCCTGTTTCGGTTCTGAGCATACCGATTTTGTGGGTGGCTGTTGGTATTGAAGTTGAGCTCCAAATTCATCGTTAAGAAGAGTGAGGATGTTAATTGATAGGTCCATGAGGTGTATGTTTAATGGGGTGATGATTTGAGCAAGGAAATTAATGATTGGATGAAATTTCCTTAGGTTGCGCGGTTGAATCATCCTTGGACCCTTAGGGCTGAACCATTGGAGTGCTTAGGAAGGAAATTTTGTTGGCTATAGCACAAAGTAAAGGGATTCTAAACCTTTGATAGGAGGATTGGATTCAATTGGGCAAATTGAGTGTGGGTTTGATTGATTCTTAGAAGATTATCACATTCTTGTCCAATGTATGTCCTAGAAAGCTATTGAGGACTTGATTGATTATTAATGCTTGTGCCTTGAGTTGATTGTCGCATTTGAGTGTTGAACTTGATTGCCTCACATGCCATAAGTGTGTTGTTCGTGCCTGAGTTGCACTTGGTTGTGTGTGTTATGAGTTGAAATGAATTATGGCATGTTTGAGAAGTTGTGATACCCTGATGCGTTGAGACGCGGGGTTGTGTGACTGGATACCCTGAGGCACTGAGGCACGTGGTTCGAATTGAATGACACCCTGAGGCGTATGAGACGCGGGGTTGTATGGATGAACGCCCTGAGGCGCTGAGGCGCGAGGTAGAAATTGAATGGCACCCTGAGGCGTACGAAACGCGGGGTTGAGAAGGCCATGATTCTGATGCGTTGAAACGCGAGACGGAGTTGTGATGTGTCGACACAGGCTTGGAGTAAACATTAAAAACCTGATGCGTTTACGCGGATTTGTCAATGAGATGGTCGGATGCGTTTACGCGGACCGAGCCTGAGGCGTTCTAAACGCGAGCATGAAAGTGAGGAAGCTAGAAAAGGGTGGAAGGTGCAATCTGGTTTGAAATGCAAGCTTGAGTTTAATGATGTGATAAGATGCATTGATTGCATGCTTGACATCTGTGTGTTACGTTGTGATAGTGGAATGCCTCATGTGATTTTGTATGTATTATTTGTGATTGCATTTGCCTGAGTGGATAGTCAGTCTAACCTAGGGTTAGGACCTACCTTACTGAGATTTATATCTCACCTTGTCGTGAGATTAACTTTTTCAGGTCTTAGGCGATGAAAATCCGAGCTTGCTAATGATCGGTATTTAAAGAAGTAGTTATAGGAAATGGATTTACACTTTTGTGACTTTAAGGATTTCATGTTACCTTGAAGTTAGAGTTGTATCTTCTGAACTTGTAGTCGGTGTTTATAAGAAAACATTCCCTATGTCCTGAGTCATCTTAAGATTGAACTGAATGGAGAAGTTTTATCGCTTCCGTATGTTTGTATCATTTAGAAGTTTTTAAATGGTTGGTCGACGGATCCTGGGTACCACTGAGACAAGACGGTCCTGGTGGGATTATGCATGCCTGATGGGTTCAGGACGTAATAATATAGCATAAACATTATAACAAATTCAATAAAATAGGCACTATAGCCAATTCAATAACAGGGGCTTCATAGCCAATTCATACGAATCTAGGGCTCAATAGCCGAACTATATCACCAAGGGCTCAATAGACACTTAAATCACAAGGTTTTCTGGCTGCGATATATACCTCAATGGCTCAATAGCCTTTTCTTTTCACTGGGCACCATAGCCACTTCTTTCATATAAGGCACTACAACCATTTCTTATCACTGGGGCTCTCTGCCCATTTTAAATCTTAATTATCAATCATAATATAATCATTACACGATTGCATCACGCAATTTAAGCCATAGGCTTCACTAAACCAATAATTCACTTAGCCAATCTATCCAGTAGTGTCCTAGCATTCAGGTAAGGGTTTAAGAAATAGTTACCTTTCGATCAAGCTAGCAAATTTCTAATCAAATGATCCTTCTAGCTTAGCAAACTCATGGTCAAGTGATGATCCGAGTGTTTTGGAGCGAAACAACACCATAAAACCATCGAATAAATCGGTTTCCCCTACGGTCCTCAAACGGACATAATCGAAAATTTGGAGTCATTTGAAGTCCTGAAGCCCCCGAATAGGTCTTTTCCAAAAATTGATCAGAGTCTAACCTCGTCCTGACCTTTGCTCACTCAAACAAACTTTAATCCGATGTCGGATGACAAAGTTACAGCCAGAGAAAGGGAGGTGGTCAAGGGATTGGTCGGGCGTGACAGTTTTCGCCGAGAGAGGAAAAGAAGAAGAAGAAGGAGAAGAAGAAGAAGAAGAAGAAGAGATGTGACATTCTGATTTCCAGTCAATTTTAGACTCATTAATGAGAAGTAAATCTAGAGATGTATTTCAGTCGTATCTCGCTCGAATTTGATCAATTCGAGTAGGCTGACCAAAAGGGAAAGGCTAACGCGAGACGAGGTTCATGGACCTAGGCAACTCGGATAGGAAATGACGCTTTGACCATAAGGATTGTCGAGGAGATATTTAGAACCACAAAAATGATGATCTAAGAATGATTAAGGAATGCCTTGCAAGTGTCACACGATTGGAGTGCGGGTGATGCCGCTTAACCAACGTATGATTTGCAAACTTTTCCTAAATCAAATAGTGACAATCGAGACTTTAGGGACTAGTGATAGATCCTCATAATTACATGACAACCAAAGTTGCCACGAATTGACGAGCCCTAAACGTGATGTGAATCACAGGGTCGATATGCGCAATGTCTGCAAAAGCCGCCCGTCGATTTGGGATAAGCTGGAACATAGAGAAAACCATCAGAGACGAGTCTTGAAAATTGAGAATGGAGAATCAAGAATTCCAACGTTATATTTGGATTAGCCGTGGCCCTATCGAAGATTATTGGAACGAGAAAAACGACGTTCCGAACGTCGGAGGTGAAATTACCATTTTGCCCCTCAAGCTTAAGCCTTGCCCATGCAATGAAGGAAGGGCATTTTGGACTTTATCCCTTCCCCTATAGCTACCGAAAACTAGGATGAATTTGGGCCATTGGATAAAGCTTGAATGACATTGAGGACAAGTGTCAATGGATGGACAAAAGAGTAGTCATATCCACTATTGGCCACCTACCATTCTTCCCTTTGACTTGTGGGTTGAATATAACTCTTTTTCTCTCTCTCTCACCTCACATTGACTGGCCAAAGAACCCCCAAGAACTCACGCCAAACTTTTTCTTCATCTTCTTCCTTCTGCAGTTTTTCGACCGCTCCTGACCATCCCGTTCGGCCGTTCCGACGCCCTCCTCCGGCCGCCACCTGGACTCCGGCCGACCACACCAACTTAGATCCATGTCTTACCGACTTTCTTGAAGTGGAAGCATGGATTTTGGACCGCCAAGGAGCTTCGGCCAAGCATTTCCCCGGAAGTTGACGAAAACTGACCCCAATCTGAGGTAGGTTCTGTTTCTGATCCCTTAGGAGGCCGAAATATTGGAATCTTGAGGTCAAATTTTATGTAGATCTAGAAGACATGTATATATATCTGTGGTAAAAAGTTGAGAATTATTTGATGAAGTTTTGATCTCGAATCGATCTTGTAAACCTTGCACAGAAAACTACCGGTACTGACCTTGGAGGATCCGGCAACTCCCGACGAGTTTCCGGTGACGATTAGACTTCAAACTCATGGTGAGATCCTTAGACCCTTATGTAGACATGTTAAGAGGTAGGATAATAATTAAATGATGGATTGAGAGTTGATTTAGGGATGGACAAGCTTGGCTTGCACAGAACCGAGAAGAATCGATTCGGTTCTATGCAAGGCCGAACCTTTGGAGGCTGATGGCCATTTTTTTAGAGCCTCAAATTAGTGATTTAGACAAGCTAAGGTGATGAGGATTATGTTATGGAGGTTATGGTTTATGGATAGAGGAATTGGACAAAGAAAATTGACGGATTGGTTGAATTTTATTAGGTTGCGCAGTGAGTTCGGTCCTAGACCATTGGGGGCCGAACCTTTGAGGACTCAAGAAGGGAAATTACGTTATCAAATTCAAGGTAAGGGAATCCTAAACTTAGGATAGAAAGATTGGACTCAATTGGATAAGTCGGATAAGAAATTGATTGGATTGTGAGAGATTTTCAAGGTGCTTGCTCTTGATGCGACCCAAGATAGTATATGGGATTAAGGTGTGTTAATGCTTGTGCTTGAATTATCTACCATGTATGTGTGTCACTGATTTCCTTGCATGCCATGAGTCCTTGAATGGTGCTTGAATTGCACATGTCGTAATGTATGTGAAATGAATTGAAAATCATGGCATGAGTGTGACATGGTGAAACCCTGATGCGTATGAGACGCGGGGTGAGGTTGATGGTACCTTGAGGCGCTGAGGCGCGAAGTTGGAATGGTGTGGCGCCCTGATGCGATCTAATTGTGGGGTTGAAATTGTGAGGCACCCTGATGCGATCTAATCGCGGGGTTGAGATAGTTACGGTCTTGATGCGATCTAATCGCGGGACAGAGATATGAGATGTGTGAACTGGCCTGGAGAATCGTTGAAACCTGATACGTTTACGCGGGTTGTCAATGACGGTCTGATGCGTTTACGCGGATCGAGCCTGATGCGATCTAATCGTAGGCATGAGATTGAGGCAGGCATGAAGAGATGGTTGTGGTGAAGTGGTAGGACGAGGTGTGCATGATCATTTGAGTGTGATATGATGTCATAGCTGCATGCCTGTCATCTGTGTGATGTCATCTTTATTTGTATGTGCCTATGTGTTTATGAGTTTAAAATTTTGGGATAGATGGTTGCCTGAATAGATGGTCGGCCTAACCTAGGATTAGGTCATTTTTACTGAGATGCGTATCTCACCCCTTTGGGGATTGCTGTTTTTACAGATCCTAGGCCTTGACGATGTGGCCTATTTGATTTGGAGACTCTAAGGAGATGATTGCGTATTTTGATGAGTTCCCTGATGGTCAGGGGTCTACTTACGTGAGGAAGTGTACAGTGGTGTAAGTTGACGAGGGTAGTATGGACTTGAAGCCTTATAGGTACGAGGGTTGTTTTAGAAAAGTTGGAGACGAGTCGATTGGGCCGCTGAAGCCCCATGAAGTGCCCTAGGGAGTGATCCCTGATTGCTGCCACCGCGGTAGGGACTAGGAGCAGGTCGAGGGATCGATGGTCGATTTTAGGAACGGGTCGGAGAGGACCTCGATGCTGGAGTTTACTGAGGAGGATGAGGTCATTGTCCTGGAGGCGATCGAGGAGGATCTCGCAGAGCTGTCGCATGAGGAGACCATGGAGGATACCATTGAGGTTCCCTCCGAGACGTTCTCAGAGTATGAGCCGACAGAGGATGTCGAGAACACCGATGACTCCAACAGCTCTTCCTAGGAGATTCTAGTTGGTGGCTTGATCTTTTGTGGCGACCCCGACCATGGGTTTCTTGGATTTTGTTGATGGTCCATTTTGTATGCTCACCCCGTCACCCCATTGCTTATCAGATTTTAATAGCTCTGTACTTGTATGAATAGTCGATTATTATGTACGATAGTTTCTATGCTATCCAGGTCCCACTTAACTTATATTTTGTATGGAGGAATTGCTTTATTACCGATTCCGCATGCTCGATATATTTGTTATATCTTTTGACTTAATTTGTGGATCTTGGGACCACAAGAGATGTTTGGTTTTCTTGCAAGGAGCCACGTGCTCGTGCCCGGGGCGTGACATCCCAGTCCGATTTGGTATCAGAGCAAGTTCAGCTTGATCCAAAGTTGATTGAGGACTAGAGTGATAAGGAGGATTAAGTTGGGACTTGGATGGATAGAGAGACCTTAGGAGACTGGTTAAGATAAGGCCGGGAGTGCGTGGTATATGACCGGATACTTATGACTGGTGTTTGATCTTGGCAGGGTTGTGGTAAGGCATGAGAGAGTTGAGTTCCCTTCTTAGGATTGAAGATCATTTCTGGACCTTGGCCTATTTGATGAATGAAAGTGATTAGTTTTAGTGAATCATTGGAGTGAATGGAACTGAGAAATGGCCATGGGCTATTTGTTGAAATGTTTCTAGAGTTTGTGGTATGGAGTACTGTTGGATTGTAACTGCTTTTGTTAAGGGTTAGTTAGTAGCTCTGGATTTGGGTGAATGAGTGAGTTACTAATTCATTGCTGAACTTGTGGTGGACCAGGTTCAATAGAAAGAAGCAAGGATGAGCAGCCCATCTAGAAGGTCTGGAAGGTCAAGAGGCGGAGCCTCTAGCTCGAGGCCGCCCGTAACAGAAGATCCAAGGATGGATGGTGTGCTTAGGGCACTGAAAAGAATTGGTGACTTGATAGATAGGCAGACCCAGGACCGGGATGCTGCGATCGCCCAGGCAGTAGGAGTTGCCATAGCTACCGTCAATGCCAACAATGGTAACAATGGTGGCAATGGAAGCCAGAATGAACATAACTAGGGAAATGAAGCTGTGAATGTCCAAGAAGAAATCGTCATGGCTAGATAGATGGGCCGGCTAGTGGAGCAGTTCATAAAGCTGAAGCCGACTTAATTCGATGGAACTAGAGATCCTGAGTTAGCACCCAGGTGGATCGAGAAGTTAGAAAAAGCTTTTGGGGTGCTGAGGTGCACAGATAAGGAGAAGGTGCTACTAGCAGTGTACTATCTGGAGGGTACGACGAATGATTGGTGGGCTGCCACCAAAGATGGAGTCTTCCCGAAAGAGACAACCTTAAGCTGGGATGCCTTTAAGATGGCGTTCAACGACAAGTATTTTTCTGAGACGACTAGGGAAAGGAAGCAGGTAGAATTTCTGCAGCTACGTCAGAACCAGCTGACGATATATCAGTACGAGATCGAATTCTTGAGGCTGTCGAGGTATGCACCTCGATTTGTAGAAGACCCTCAAGAGAAAGCAAGAAGATTTAGGGATAGTTTGAGGCCCAAGCTCCGTAGTCAGATGATCACTCTAAATTTGAGGACTTATAAGGAGATATATGAACGGGGCCAGATGATAGAACGAGACTTGAAAGAGAGAAACACCGCAACTAGATCGCGGTTCACATCATTTAGAGATAACCTCCAGATGGGCAAGAGGCCGATGACGGGCAATAGATGTTTTGTGCCTCCGTAAGGAAAAACATCGTGAAGCCGCCGAATCCCACAAACTGGAGCTGTCGCCTTTGTGGCAGGAGGCATGGGAATGGGCCATGCTCGGTAAGGACCGGGGCTTGTTTTAAGTGTGGTTAGCTGGGCCACCAGATGAGGACGTGCCCAAACCAAGCTTCAACAAATCGACCTCAAGTGCAGAGACCGTAGGCTGGACCATCGACTACTACTCCCCAAATCGAGCAGAATCGACCACCGACACAAGGAAGGGTGTATACGGTAGTTCGTAGAGAGGCGGAGGAAGCACCAGGTGTGGTCACAGGTACGGTTTACTTGTGCAACCAAGTTACATACGTATTGTTTGACCCAGGTGCCACGAATTCATTTGTGTCTGCACCGTTTGCTGATTTGGTGGGTTTGAAATTGAAACCGTTGAACATAAATCTGCATGCTGCCACTCCATTAAAGGATAACATATTAGTTTCTTTGGGCTGTGCTAGCTATGAAATCGTGATTGGAGGGAGTAAAGAGAGTATTGATCTAGCGATATTGTCCATGTACGATTTTAACATAATCATAGGAATGGATTGGTTGGGTAAGCAGGGGGCAGTAGTGGATTGTGATGGTAGGATAATCCGATTTTATCCGAGAGGCCGCCCTAGCTTTGAATTGGTGGGAAGTCGAGGAGGAGTCTCGATTCCCTTAGTCTCATCCCTCGAAGTGACAAAGTTGATGTCTGAAGGGTGTTAGGCATACTTAGTGGCAATAATGGACATGACTACCGAAGAACCAAAGTTAGAGAGTATCCCGGTAGTGCGTGAATTTCCTGATGTGTTTCCCCAAGAGTTGGCAGGATTACCATTGGAACGGGAAATAGAATTTATAATCGAGTTAGCCCCTGGGACAAAACCGATCTCGAAAGCACCTTACAGGATGTCCTTGTAAGAATTGAAGGAGTTAAAGGTGCAGATGCAAGAGCTGCTAGATAAGGGATTTATCCGACCAAGTGCTTCACCGTGGGGAGCTCCGGTATTATTCGTAAGGAAGAAGGATAGGTCTTTGCGTCTGTGCATTGACTATCGGCAGTTGAACCAGGTAACAGAGAATAAATATCCACTGCCGAGGATTGATGATCTGCTTGATCAGTTGTAAGGAGAGGCGGTATTTTCGAAGATTGACTTGAGGACTGGGTGTCACCAACTGAGGATCAAGAAGGAAGACATACCTAAGACTGCCTTTAGGATGAGGTATGGTCATTATGAATTTACGGTGATGCCGTTTGGATTGACCAATGCTCTAGCTGCTTTTATGGACCTGATGCATCGAGTATTTAAGGAGTTTCTAGACAGATTCGTCATAGTCTTTATTGACGACATCTTGATTTACTCGAGGAGTGATGCAGAACACGAGGAACACTTAAGGATTGTCCTGCAGAACGTAAGGGAGCATTCGCTATACGCGAAGTTAAGTAAATGTGAGTTCTAGCTGAACATGATAGCATTTCTTGGTCATGTGGTATCTGGTGAAGGAATCGCAGTGGATCCTGCAAAGATCGAGGCTGTAACCAATTGGCCTAGGCCTATTACATTCACTGAAGTTAGAAGTTTCTTGGAATTGGCAAGATACTACAGGCGTTTTGTGGAGAAATTCTCATCCATAGCCATCCCATTGATGCGGTTAACGAAGAAGGAAACAAGGTTTGAATGCACTGACAAATGTGAAAGGAATTTCCAAGAACTCAAACATAGATTGACAACAGCGCCAGTACTGACAATTCAATCAGGACTAAGAGGTTACGACATTACAGCGATGCCTCGCTGAAAGGATTAGGCTGTGTGTTGATGCAGCACGGCAGAGTGGTAGCTTATGCATCCAGATAGTTGAGGCCACATGAGATGAACTACCCAATTCATGACCTGGACTTAGCGGCGGTTGTATTTGCTCCAAAGATTTGGAGACATTATCTATGTGGCGAAAAATTTCAGGTTTATACCGACCACCAGAGCTTAAAGTACCTATTTTCCCAGAAGGAGCTGAACATGAGGCAGCGTAGGTGGATGGAGCTGCTCAAGGACTATGACTGTGATATACTGTATCACCCTTAGAAAGCAAATAGAGTGGCCGATGCGCTGAGTTGGAAATCAAGTATCGCCTGTTTGCTAGTGAGAAGTTGGTCGATGATAGAAGACTTGAGAGATTCTGAATTCAGATTGGAAGTTTGTCCGTTGTCTAGCTTGATAGCTACATTGAGGGTGAAACTTGAGGTTCAAGGAGGAATAAAGGCCTTACAGTCTACGGACCCAGAGAGATGGATGCGATAAAGAGAAAACCATAATTTCAGGTGTCAGAGGACGGAATCCTGAAGTTCCGAGGACGATTGTGCGTGCCAAAGGATGAAGGACTCAGGGAAAAGATTTTGTTAGAGGCTCACATGAGCAATTATAGCATCCACCCAAGAAGTACAAAAATGTATCAGAACTTGCGACAGCATTATTGATGGAACGGGATGAAGGTGGACATAGCAAGGTATGTGGCTAAGTGTTTGACATGCCAACAAGTGAAAGCGCAGCACTGTAAGCCTGGAGGACTATTACAGCCATTGGAAATACCCGATGGAAGTGGGAGCATGTGACTATGGATTTTGTGATGGGACTCCCAAGGAGCCAGCGAGATCACGACTCTATATGGGTAGTCGTGGATAGATTGACCAAGTCCGCACATTTCATCCTGGTGCGAAAGGACTTCGCTATGGATAGGTATGCATAGCTGTACATGAGACAGATAGTGAGGCTGCACGGAGTGCCTATGATGATCAACTCGGATAGAGATCCCAAATTCACGGTAAATTTTTGGAAGAGTCTGCAAGATGCTATAGGAACCCGACTGTAGTTTAGTACGGTGTACCATCCACAGACGAACGGATAGTCGGAAATGACGATACAGACGCTTGAGGATATGCTGCGAGCATGCGTCATTGATTTTTAAGATGGATGGGAAGACCAGCTGTATCTGGTAGAGTTTGCTTCTAATAATAGCTACCAGCTAAGTATCCAGATGGCACCATTTGAAGCACTCTATGGAAAATCTTGTAGAACCCTGATTTGCTAGGATGAGGTTAGAGAAAGAAGTATCACATGCCCAAAATTGATAGAGCAATCGATGGAAGCAGTGAAGATAATTCGAGATAGACTGAGGATGATATAGAGTCGTCAGAAGAGTTATGCAGATAAGCGGCGCAAGCCCTTGGAGTTTCAAATGGGCGATCACGTCTTCCTCAAGGTGTCGCCGATGAGAGGACTATCATGATTTAGAAAGAAGGGGAAGTTGAGCCCAAGGTATGTAGGCCCATTTGAGAAATTTGAGCGGATTGGAACCTTATCCTACAGGCTTGCCCTGCCGCCTAATCTATCCTAGGTGCATAATGTATTCTATGTGTCGATGCTGCGAAGGTATGAACCAGACTCGATACATGTGATGGATTATGAGACCATAGAAGTGGACGACCGAGTGTCTCACGTGGAGAGGCCGATAAGGATCGAGGACCGGAAGGAGCAAATCCTCAAGAATAAGAAGATCTCACTAGTCAAGATAATATGGGATTACCATGGGACTAAAGGTGCCATGTGGAAGAATAAAGAAACGATGAGGCGACAACACCCCCATTTATTTGAGTAATTAAAAGTATGGTAAATTTCGGGGACAAAATTTTTGTTAGGGGGAAGAGTTGTGACATTGTGATTTCTAGTCAATTTCAGACTCATTAATGAGAAGTAAATCTAGAGATGTATTTCAGTCGTATTTCGCTCGAATCTGATCAATTCGAGTAGGCTGACCAAAAGGGAAAGGCTAACGCGAGACGAGGTACGTGGACCTTGGTAACTCGGATAGGAAATGTCGCTTTGACTAGAAGGATTTTCGAGAGGATATTTAGAACCACAAAAAGGACGATCTAAGAACGATTAAGGAATGCCTTGCGAATGTCATACGATTGGAGTGCGAATGATGCCACTTAACCAACGTATGATTTGCAAACTTTTTCTAAATCGGACAATGACGATAGAGACCTTAGGGACTAGTGATAGACCCTCACAATTACATGACAACCAAAGTCGCCACCAATTGATGAGCGCTAAACATGATGTGAATCACAGGGTCGATATGCGTAATGTCTGCAAAAGCTGCTCGTCGGTTCGGGATAGGCTGGAACTACATCTGATAGAGAAAACCATCAGAGACGAGTCTTGAAAATTAAAAATGGAGAATCAAGAATTTCAACGTTATATTCGGATTTGCCGTCGCCCTATCGAAGATTATTGGAACGAGAAAAACGACGTTCCGAATGTCGGGAGTGAAATTACCATTTTGCCCCTCATGCTTAAGCCTTGCCCATGCAATGAAGGAAGGGCATTTTGGACTTTATCCCTTCCCCTATTGCTGCCAAAAACTAGGATGAATATGGGCCATTGGATCAAGCTTGAATGGCATTGAGGACAAGTGTCAATGGATGGGCAAAAGAGTAGTCATATCCACTATTGGCCACCTACCATTCTTCCCTTTGACTTGTGGGTTGAATATAACTCATTTTCTCTCTCTCTCTCACCTCACATTGACTGGCCATAGAACCCCCAAGAACTCATGCCAACCTTCTTCTTCATCTTCTTCCTTTTGCAGTTTGCCGACCGCCCCTGACCTTCCATTTCGGCTGTTCCGACGCCCTCCTCTGGCTACCACTTGGCTTCCAGCTGACCACACCAACCTAACCCCACGTCTTGCCGACCTCCTCGAAGTGGAAGCACGGCATTTGGACTGCCGAGGAGCTCCAGCCAAGCATTTCCTCGGAAGTCGACGGAAACTGACCCAATCTAAGGTAGGTTCTATTTCTGACCCCTTAGGAGGCCGAAATATTGGAATCTTGAGGTCAAATTTTATGGAGATCTAGAAAACATGTATATCTATATGTGGTAAAAAGTTGAGAATGATTTGATGAAGTTTTGACCTCGGATCGATCTTGTAAACCTTGCACAGAAAATTGCCGAAACTGACCTTGGAGGATCCGGCAACTCCCGACGGGTTTCCGAAGACGATTCGACTTCAAACTCATGGTGAGACCCTTAGGCCCTTAGATAGACATGATAAGAGGTAGGATAATGATTAAATGATGGATTGTGAGTTGATTTAGGGCTGGACAAGCTTGGCTTGCATAGAACCGAGAAGAACCGGTTCGGTTCTATGCAAGGCTGAACCTTTGGAGGCTGATGGCCATTTTTTTAGAGCCTCAAATTAGTGATTTAGACATGCTAAGGTGATGAGGATTATGTTATGGAGGTTATGATTCATGGATAGAGGAATTGGACAAAGGAAATTGATGGATTATTTGGATTTTATTAGGTTGCGCGGTGAGTTCGGTCCTAGATCATTGGGGGCCGAACCTTTAAGTACTCAAGAAGGGAAATTGTGTTATCAAATTCAAGGTAAGGGAATCCTAAACTTAGGATAGGAAGATTGGACTCAATTGGGTGAGTCGGACAAGAAATTGATTGGATTGTGAGAGATTTTCAGGGTGCTTGTTCTTGATGTGACCCAAGATAGTCTATGGGATTAAGGTGTGTTAATGCTTGTGCTTGAATTATCTGCCATGTATGTATGTCACTTGATTGCCTTACATGCCATGAGTCCTTGAATGGTGCTTGAATTGCACATGTCGTTATGTATGTGAAACGAATTGAAAATCGTGGCATGAGTGTGATATGGTGAGACCCTGATGCGTATGAGACGCAGGGTGAGGTGGATGGTGCCCTGAGGCGCTGAGGCGCGGAGTTGGAATGGTGTGGCGCCCTGATGCGATCTAATCGCGAGGTTGAAATTGTGAGGCACCCTGATGCGATCTAGTCGCGGGGTTGAGATGGCCATGGTCCTGATACGATCTAATTGCGGGATGGAGATATGAGATGTGTGAACTGGCCTGGAGAATCATTAAAACCTGATGCGTTTACATGGGTTGTCAACAACGGTATGATGCGTTTACGCGGATCGAGCCTGATGCGATCTAATCGCGGGTATGAGATTGAGGCAGGCAGGAAGAGATGGTTGTGGTGAAGTGGCAGGACGAGGTGTGCATGATCATCTGAGTGTGATAAGATGTCATAGCTGCATGCTTATCATCTGTGTGTTGTCAACTTTATTTGTATGTGCCTGTGTGTTTATGAGTTTAGAATTTTAGGATAAGTGGCTGCCTGAGTGGATGGTCGGCATAACCTAGGGTTAGGACTCTTTTACTGAGATGTGTATCTCACCTCTTTGGGACCTCTATTTTTACAAATCCTAGGCCTTGACGATGTGGCCTATTCGATTTGGAGACCCTAAGGAGATGATTGCGTTTTTTGATGAGTTCCCTGACGGTCAAGGGACCACTTATGTGAGGAAGTGTACAGTGGTGTAGGTTGACGATGGTAGTACGGATTGGAAGCCTCATAGGTACGAGGCTTGGTTTTGAAAAGTTGGGAATGTGTCGACTGGGCCGCTAAGGTGCCCCAGGGAGTGATCCCTGATTGGTGCCACCCCGGTAGAGACCAGGAGCAGGCCGAGGGATCGATAGTCGGTTCTAGGAATGGGCCGGAGAGGACCCCGACGCTGGAGTTTACTGAGGAGGATGAGGTCATTGTCCTAGAGACGACCGAGGAGGATCTCGCAGAGCCGTCGCATGAGGAGACCATGGAGGATACCATTGAGGTTCCCTTCGAGACGTTCTTAGAGTATGAGCCGACGGAGGGTGCCGATGACACCGATGACTTCAGCAGCTCTTCCTAGGAGATTCTAGTTGGTGGCTTGATTTTTTGTGGCGACCCCGACCATGGGTATCTTGGATTTTGTTGATGGTCCATTTTGTATGCGCACCCCGTCACCCCTCTTACTTATCGAATTTTAGTAGTTCCGTACTTGTATGAACAGTCGGTTATTATGTATGACAGTTTCTATGCTATCCAAATCCCACTTAACTTATGTTTTGTACGGAGGAATTGCTTTATTATCGCTTCCGCATGCTTGATATATTTGTCATATCTCTTGGCTTAGATTGTGGATCTTGGGACCACGAGAGATGTTTGGTTTGCTTGCAGGGAGTCGCGTGCTCATGCCCGGGGCGCGGGGCGTGACAAGAGAGAAGGTGGCCGGCCAAATGAAGAGAGAAGAGAGAGAGAGGGGGTCTTCCCATCAATAATTTACTTAGTCAAAGATAAGATTGGTAGGTGAGGTTAATTAATGCTTAACCTCTCAAATAGTGACACTTGTCTTCCTCAAAAAGTGACACTTGTCACTTAATAAATATCCAACTTGCCATTGATTTCCATTGACCATTCCTTCCTCAAAATTTCGGCAACCATTGGGGGTTTGAAATGACCAAAATGACCTCCATTGGTTCTTAAGGTAAGGCCAAAGGTGGAGGGCAAAGTGATCATTTTACACTTTCTTTCTTAAATTTTATTTTTTCAATATAAATTACCTTCGATGAGGTGACGTCCATTTCAATTCAAATATTATAATTCCTCAATGTCTAATACCCAAATCTCGATGTCCAATTTCATGTCGAACTCTCGTCGACCGTAATTTCAATTTATCTCTAACTGACGGGTGACTCTTGCAGCGTTACGTGTATCGACCTTGGGATTTTTCTCAAGCCATGGCGACTTTGGTTGTCATGTAATTATGAGTGTTTATCGCTAGCTTCTACGGTCCTGATCATCGAAATTTGATTTAGGAAATTCTCGCAAATTACATATTGGTAAAGCGAAATCACCTGCGTCCCAACGTATAACGATATCAAGACATTCCATGATCGTTCCTAGATCGATCTCTGCTGGCCCAAAATATTCCATCGACAATCCTTATGGTCAAAGTGCCATTTCTCATTCAAATTCCCCAGGTCCATGTACCTGACTCCACGTTAGTCTTTCCCTTTTGATCAGATAACTCAAGAGTGGCCAACTCCGAGCAAGTTACGACTAAAATGCACTGATCGATATCCTTCCATTCAATATTCTCGAGAGGGTCAGAATTCGGAATGTCACAGTGGATCTATAAAAACAAATGGAGCGAGTCCTTAACCTTAGAATGAATCAAACAAGATAGGAGCTATAGGTGATACCTCATATTAATCGACAATGTCATGATGATCTAGATCCTCATCCAAACTCTCGTGATGAATCAAATGACATTAGAGGTGATTATAGTAATTTTGATTATTGAGTTCAAAGAAGAAGAATGGGAGAAGAAGAAGAAATTGATCATCAGTAAAAGCGAAGGTACCAAAATTTGGGGGTTACCTCAATGAGATGACTTTATCGACTGACAACTTGAGTAATCGGTTTCCATTCATGATCTGTGACACCCCAAAATTTAGGGCCAGTTTAAGCTTAGGGTTTACACTATTTATAGATAGCAGACAAGAGTTGAGATAGGCCACCAAAAAATAGAGATTGCCTTCGATATGGATTATGGCTCAATGAATTGATCGGCTATGCTTTTGATTGAGAATCGACTTTGTGGCGACATTAAATCAAGTATGGATCGATTGTGATCGACCTTGCGTAGCTGTGAAGCGACCATAGGATCACCCTGAAGTCGACCAAGGATTGATTCGTTGAACGATTTGCAAGTTAACAATGGTTGACACTAAGCTAGCTACAGATTCGATGAAGGTCGATTTGTATCAGAACCTCGTACCAGCCACACACTAGTCAAGGATTGGCCTTCCTGGACTATGTGATATGCTGTTGGAGGGCTACATATCGAGATAAATCAATCATGCATCAATTTGAGTTGGTCATGAAAGGAGAGCTCGATAGTGATCGATTATGTCATCGGTTTAGGAACGGATTATTCCAACCTAAACCGAGATAAATTTTGGTGGCTCTCAACTTGATAGGTAACTAGACACGTACTGGAACGCGTCAAACCATAGAATGGGCGATGCCTCTAGATGTGTTTATATGTGAGCCGATTTCATTCGGCAAAATAGATAGTCCGACCTTTAGCTTGTTAGGCGCCAAAAATAGAGGAATTGCCTGGATGTCTTGAGAGTTTGACAAGCGACATTTTTAAAGTCTTAGAGTAATGAGTAAGAGGTTGATTAATAGACGTCCTCACTCATTTGAATAGAATGCCCAAATTGCCATTAGTGTTAGGCATGGATGGCATATATAGAATAGAAATGGAAGTCTAGAGACCCTCTTGATTGGGCGACACCAAGGAGCATTGAGATTTATGTGTTAAATATCTATTTTAAATGTAAAATGAAATAAAATAAATGGTCTTTCTATATATGATAGGTGTGTAAGCTATAGAGAAAAAAAGATGTGATAAAATATGTCATCATTTGGACCTAGATGTTATAGGATTATAAGATAGCTACATCGACAAATTAAAAATAAGACACGTCGCGTCTAAATTATTATTAATTAAATTAAATGTAAAATATTGGCTTATAGAACAAGAAATGACATACAGAATATTCTCAAAGAAATCAAATAAAATAAAAATACAACTGGCTTGGAGAGCAAGTTAGCATATAAAGACAAAATAGACTAAGAAAATAAGTGGGAGTAAGAGGATGACACATGGAAAGTATAAAAGACAAATCCGACTTAGAGAGCAAGTCAGACATAAAAGATAAATAAAATAAAAATATAATATAATTTTTAGCTTGAGGAACAAGCCAAGCACATAAGATATATTAGACTAGAAAAAAGCAACCTAGGATCTTAGATATCCTAGACTAGCTATGTGGCAATTCCTAATGGCATCTCTAGAATATTCTATGCCAATTATTAATTTAGAAAAGACTAAAGAATTTATTAGTAGGCTTAAATAAGAAATTAAAAATAATGTAGAATGTCCTAGAATAAGCGTGTACAGAGAAGAGTTTATTAAGGGAATTTGATCTTATTTTAAATAGCATAAGAAAAATGTGAGAAATTGATAAAACTTGAAGAGCAAGTCAAGACTTCTAGAAAAGTAAAACTTAAAGAGCAAGACAAGAATTAGAAACAAGTGATAAATTAATAAAACTTGAGGAGCGAGACACCTAAACATGTCTTGGGCAACAAGTAGGAAGAAAATAAATTTTAGCTTGGAGAATAAGTCAAGGGAAGGCTCCAATGACGTGATGCCATGTGGAAAGTATGTAAGGACAAGTCCGACTTGTGAAGCACGTCAAGGAAAGCTATAAATAGCACCAAGCTCATCTCATTCTCATCCTTGTTCATCCTTAATCGGCCATCTCTCTCTCTCAAACTCTCATTTTCGGCCACCAAGCACAACACCGCCAAACCGCCTTCGGAGACGCTATGCCACTCACGATATAGTTGGCCAATCCATTTTTATTTTTAAGTTCATCTACTTAAGGTAAGTGATATCTAGCCCTTATCTACGGCATAAAACTTTAGCTACTCTAATGTTTTCTTGAAAAGTTACATGCGATGCATACTCTCCATGGTCTTGCTACATTTAGTGGTGGGATTACATGCTATGATATGATATGATATGTTATTTGCCTCATTTGCAAGGATGAGAGGGCATCGCGCATATAAGAAAAGGGTAGATCCACATAACATGACATGATATGATATGATATGATATATGTACATACCACATTTGCAAGGGTAAGAGGTCTTTAAAAAGTGCGCATTATGATATGAAAAGTGGAGATGTTATGTATAGAAAGGAATCGAAAATGATTCGTATGTTATATGATTGCTTGCATTATGAATTGTACCTTTAGCTTGCTTCCTATGTTTGGTTTAGATATCCGCTTATTGAGATAGTTGTATCTCATTAGTTATCTTTTCAGACTGTAGGTAAGGACTAGTCCGCCATCTTCTCATTTTGGTATATTTATGTCCATAGAAATTGCTTGTGTCGGTGTCGTGGAAGAGGATCCTTTAATAAGAAAGCAGTAGCATGAAGATGAATGGCGTACAAACCCTATGTGACTGACTGGCTTAGGGAAGCTTTTGGAAGCTGAAGTACCACTTTTGAGGGCAACTCAAAAATACCGAAGTAGTCTCTCAAGCCTATGATGTATATGAAACAGAGAGATTTTTAAAGCCTACGTAAATGTTATACAAGAAAATAAAATAAAATATGGTATGGAAATATCTTCCATAGTTTCCTCGCTTAACGAATATTATAAAGAATTAATCGCTTTCGCATGCGATCGTTAACAAGAAAAAAAAAAGGTAGGAAAATATCAAGGGTCGATTATGAGAATGGTGTGCCTGGGACACCATATGTCCTCCCCCGCAACGTTGCGACCCTCATACGGACTCGGATTATAAACGGCATAAAGCCGTAGTGCTCTTGGAGAGATTCAAGAGACCGAAAACTCTAAAGGAGCTTATTCCTCCTACATGGGTACGAGGGTCAGGTCGGGAACATCACAACTTATTTGGTATCAGAGCGGGATTTATAATATTTAGAGTGATAAGGCGCGATTGGGAAACGAGCTAGATGATTATGAAGGACATCATTATTTGCATGTGGTTGATGATTGCAATCTTTGAGTAGATTGATTAGTATTCATGTGTCTTTAGATGACATTGATAGTGACTTCATTGACTGTAAATTTCTCACTGTAGAACAATATGAGTAGTCATGTAAGATCGACTCAGAATACTCAACTGGATGGGATACTGCAAGCTTTAGCAATAGTAGGTGATTTGATGTGGTATCAAGCCCAACAGCAAGTTGCTAATACCTCAGGAAATTCTTCGACGTTCGAAAATGAAACAGTAAATTGGGACATCGTATGCAGGGTTTGATAGAACAGTTTCTAAAGCTAAAGCCTCTCAAATTTGTCGGTATAAGAAATCTAAGGAAGCTCGACTATGGATAGATGAATTTGAGAAAATATTTGCATTCCTAGAATACTCAGAACTTGATCGTGTAGCCTTAACTGAATACCAATTGCAAGGTAACACCAATTATTGGCGTAGGGCTACTAATGGAACAGTGTTTCCTATGGGTGCTACAACAACATAAGGTGCCTTGTTAAGGCCTTTTTATGAGAAATATTTCTCTAAAAGTGTACATGATTGAAAAATAATGGAGTTTATACAGCTACAACAAAGCAATATGACACTAGACCAATACGAGGCAAAATTTGCTTAGTTGTCTAGGTGGGCACCTAAGTTGGTAGAGAAACCAGTAGCAAAAACTAAGCAGTTTCTAAAGGGTTGCAACCTAACATATGATATCAGTTAGTATCATTAAAACTTTGGGATTACAATGAGCTATATACAAGGGCTCAGATGATAGAGCAGTACGCCATGGATAATTCATCATATGAGTTAATTTAGAGTGTACTCCTCCCCAGACGATGAATCGTGATAAAAGGTAAAGACCCTTTGCCCTAATATAAAAAGAAGAGTGCTGGGTGGTACTCAAACCAAAACATGTCGACATTACGGGAGGTGATATGAAGATGTCTGTCACGCCCCGAACCTGTTAGGCACGCAAAATCCCACCGGGGTCGTCTTGTCTCGGTGGTACCCAGGATCCGTCGGCCAATAATTAATAACTTCTAAATGACACAAACATACGGAAGCGATGAAACTTCTCCATTCAATTCAATCTTAAGATGACTCAGGACATAGGGTACGTCTTCTTATAAATGCCGACTACAGGTTCAGAGGATACAACTCTAACTTCAAGGTAACATGAAATCCCTAAAGTCACAAAAGTGTAAATCCATTTCCTATAATTACTTTTTCAAAAACCAATCATTGACAAGCTCAGATTTCCATCGCCTAGGACCTGAAAAAGTTAATCTCACGACGGGGTGAGATATGAATCTCAGCAAGTTTACCCCAAACCTAGACCAGACCATTAGTCCTCCCAGATTATGCAATAAAACAATAGACAAGGATTCATTGATAAACAACACATAGCAATAAAACATCAAGGCACCACGAAACATCTGGCAAAACGCAATCACCATTCAAGGACAATCATACCATCAAAATTTTCAATTCCAATGGCCAAGCCCGCGTCAAAATGCATCAGGTTAATCACAATTTTAATCCCAATGGCCAAGCCTGCGTCAATACGTATCAGGCTAATCACAAATTTAATCCCAATGGCCAAGCTGGCGTCAATACGCATCAGGCTAATCATAAATTTAATCCCAATGGCCTAGCCCGCATCAATACGCATCAGGCTAATCAAGATCTCGATTAGCAACCCGCGTTCTGACGCATCAGGTTCCAAAGGCTATTTCGATACTTGTGTCAATACGTATCAAGACTATCTCCCGTTCTGACGCATCAGGATATCAATTCTCTCTTCAATAAATATGCCCGCGCCAATACGCCTTAGGCTAGGTCCACGTCAATATGCCTCAGACCATCAAATTGACAAACTCGCGTTAAACGCATCAGGTTTTCAATGCCATTCCCAGCCTGTGTCAACACATAATCAATCTCGCCCCACGTCTCAACACATCAGGACATTAGCCACCACAACCCCGCGTCTCAACGCATCAGGGTGCCACAAGCTCTAAGGCTCACAAAGCAAACTCACCTCTTAAGGAATTTCATAATCGAGTACAATTTTTATCAGTCAAGTAATGAATCATGGTCATGCGAGACGTTAAACCATATGTCACATAGCCATACCTGCATCCATGTCAATCGAATGCACACAACAATAATTTAGCCGTGAGAGTTATAATTTCTCATCATTAGGAGTACACATGATTCACACCTCCATTATCTTAGTTGATCATGAACAATCAATGCAATAAACTTTCGAATTCATCAATATATCATCCAAATGCACCCAATAGTGTCCTAACTTCCTAGGAAAGATTTATGAGTTACTTACATTTCAAATTAATCCGTAAAATTCCCTCCAAGACTCCTCCAAAGATTCGGTTCCCTTGATCTCAAAACAGGATAGCCGTGCAACCTAGTTCAAAGTTCGTCAAACGATCAATTTTTCTATTCCAATCACCAATTCACGGAGCATACACCTCATTAACAACTCAATTAACATTCTTGTATGTCTTAACGATGAATTTAAAGTATGGCGACACCTCCCACAGCCCTCAAAGGGCTCGGTTCATCCAAACCGAAATAGGGTAGAATTCGGTTCTGTCCTCTATCTCCTTAATTAGTCCATAATTCAACTCTAAACCTTGATTTACCACAAAATCAACTTGCTAACATGTCCTATTATATCTATAGGAGTCTTACCAAAAGTTTTGGAGCAAGTTGAAGCCTCGAAGTGCCGCAAACAGCCTTGGTTCTACTCGGTCCATCGGCGACAGATTCTGCTCCACAAAAACCCTCACAAATCAACCATGGAAACCCATCTAAACCCAATCAAACTCACAATTTCAGCTTAGCCAACACAAGTACTATGAGTTAAGAAGTCTTCACAGAAAATTTGAAGCCGTTTGAAGTCTGGAAGATCCCGAAATAGGTCTTTCCCCAAAACCGGTCAGAATCTGACCTCATCTGACCTTTGCCTACTCAAACAGACCTACGGGACAAATAACTAGGCCAAATGAAGCTTATAATATGTCCCTAAAACCACAAGACAATAAGCTTTCAAATGAAAGTATTTTTTTACCTCGATCCTATATCAGATGACAAAGATATGGCCGAAACAATGAAGCAATCAGGACAAGGCAGCGAGCTGGCGGCGGGTCTTCTCGGCAAAGATGAAGAAAACAAAAAGGAAGAGAGGAAAGAGAGAGAAAGTGCTAACCAAAAATGAGAGGCAGAGAGAGAGAGAGAGTTGGGTCTTTAATCCCTCTTGGTCAACAAGCTGGAATGGTAGGTTAAAAGTTGCTCACTAAATACCCATCCACCATCCATTGACACTTGTCTATATGTCAATCAAGGCTCATCCAAGGATTGTCATTTTTCTTGATTTTCGGCAGCTTATAGGGTGTGGTCAACGACCAAAATGCCCTCATTCCATTTATTAAGGCAATACTAAGGCTTGAGGGGCAAAATGGTAATTTTACTCTAGACGTTCGGAACGCCATTTTTCTGATTCCAATCTTCTTCGATGAGGTGACATCCAATCCAATTATAACAATGTAAATCTTTATTTTTCATTTTTCAATTTTGAGATTTCATTCATATCTTAAGCCTCAAGGGGCGAAAATTCAAAATGTCACAATGTCCCTCAAATGTTGAGTGGAGCATGATTTCGATGTGGACAACAAGGCCATTGGATGAGAAACTGTCCACAACATCAACCTCAGTTACAAAATAGTCAATCACGTCAACAGGCAGTACAACAAGGAAACATGCAGGGATCGCGAGCATAAGGACGAGTTTACGCGGTCACTCAAGAGGAAGCGGAGAATTCTAAGACCGTTGTTATAGGTACGGTCCTTATTAAAAAATTCTTAGCATATGCATTAATTGATATGAGAGCTACTCATTACTTTATAACTAGGTGTGAAACTATTTGGAATAGAAGCTAGATCGCTAGATGTGCCATTAAGTGTGTCAACGCCTCTCAGAATGGAAATGTTATTCACGTTGTCGTGTGAGGTGTGTAGAATTGACATAGGTGACTATGAGAGAAGTATAAACCTGGTAGTTTTGGCCATGATTGACTTGGATGTCATAATAAGAATGGATTGGCTTCTGTAATAGCGGGCCATTGTGGATTGTTATCGAAGGATAATATATCTCAAACCACCTGGATTATTTGGTTATGAGTTTGTTGGAAATGATGGAGGGTGTTCGAACCTTATGATCTCGGCAATAGAAGTAGCCAAACTTCTTAGTGATGGATATCAAGGGTATTTGACGATTGTAGAAGATAAGTCGCAAGAAGAACCTAATTTGGAAGATATACTCGTGGTTAAGGAATTTCTTGATGTCTTTCTGAAGGATTTACCAGGATTACCACCGGAAAGAGAAATTGAATTTACGATTGAGTTAGTCCCGGGTATGAAGCCGATTTCTAAAGCTCCCTATCGGATGGCTAAATTACAACCGTTAGATACTAAATCCATTCTAATTGAAGATATAATTTGCAAAAACACGCCTAATCTATCACTAGAATCACTGATCGGAAAAGGAATATCATGAGGACATTCCTTATTTGTTCACAGGCTAAATGTCAATTCGCTATCACGGGATTCTCTTCATATTGAATGCCAAACAACAGAGACGATGGGAGGAGAGTGTTGTTGTTCTTCTTCAATTTCTGTCGTAAAGTTAATCTTGAGAAAAAAAATGATGTTTTTTCTCTTTCTTATGTCAACTGAACAAACATGATCTTTCAAGTTTGAAATTAGCAAATAACTACTAAAGAACAAGTGTGCTTACCCGCATGGGCGCACATCATAAACCTCATGAACCTACATTTCAATATATGATAATATCTTGTAGGGCAAACAACTCTCACTCGCTCGTAGAAGGCCAAATATAACTCCCTTTATCTTTATCTTCGCAAAGTTCATATAGACAAATAGCCCGTCGATCAACAAATATTGAGAGTTCATCGTCATACATCCATTGGAAGTATATGACAGCTCAAACAATTAGACATAATCAAAGATAGATTTAAGTACACTATACCCTAAATCGATCGGTCACATTTATATCTTTTTATGTATCTCATTCGAAATATAATACGTTACATTCACAGTTATGATCATACTAAATAATCATAACTGACTAGTATGTGAATATAACTTATAATGTGACTTAAAACTTCAAATCTATCTTTCTCCTCCATTAGATCTCTTAATCTCGGTTCACTCGCTTTTCTAGAAGTATCCCTTTAGATTGAATCAATTCCATGACCATAAACGACACTCTAAGATAGTGAACATTAAAAAGAAATCTTGAGGAAAAATGAAGAATTGTTGGGGTATACAAATGAGGAACTTTTATCCTTGAGAGTCTCACATGGTTTAGAAAAATTAAGATCTTAACTTTTGCCTACTCTCATTGGTCGACTATGCATACGTAATATGTAATACATATTATGATATTTTATCCTTCCCCATAGATCGCCTGTCTTTCTATTTTAATATAGTACAGATGATCACTTAGACATCCTTAGCGTCTAACTCGAGTACTCCAGCCATGATTTTTCATCAGAACTCATATTTGGCAATAAAGACAGATAAAATGAAACGTGTGGGTTATTTCACTTCTAGACATTATAAATAATAAATCCTCATCTTGACATTCTGTTAATACAACATAGATATTTTAAGCTTGAGCTCTCAATTATCAAATAGATAATAAGGTTAAAATTAGCTCATCTCTATTCATCATACAGTGAATAGAGGCAATTACCAGTGTGAGTGGGCTAATCTCTCATCTGCCCAATATGCCTTCTCAATATAATGCACCGAACATTAACATGTATGAACATCAAACAGATTTATAGACTTCCATATTGATAAAAAAGCATCATCAACTATGAACATTTAGGGGAAAATATAAATATTCGATACATCAACCTTTACGCAGTTCTAGAGTCTTTACATGACTTATGAAAACATCTCTCAGAATTGATTTTATCATAGGATTTGCTAACATTCTATGCATAGATACATACTGTAGGTTCAATTCCTTTCGTGCTACCATATCCTTGACATAGTTATATTTAATGTATATGTGTTTGGTCTTACTATGGAACTTATGAACCTTAATATAAACTATTGCTACCTAACTATCACAATGAATCTTTATAGGATTTGCAGCACCTCTAGTAACACCCAAATAGTCCAAAAATCTCCTAAGCCAAATACACTCTTGTGTAGCCACTGATAATGGTACAAACTCGGCGTCCATGGTGAACAAGACTATACACTGTTGTTTGTTACTGCTCCATCATATGGCTCTATTATTCAGTAAAAATACATTTCCTGAAGTGGATTTCCTCTCATCCAAATCTCCTCTCCAGTCAACATCAGTGTAACCCTCAAGTTGCATATCACTTCCTTGATTGCTTTTAGATATCTCA
Organism: Rhodomyrtus tomentosa; assembly: GCA_028455895.1. Classification (NCBI taxonomy): domain Eukaryota; kingdom Viridiplantae; phylum Streptophyta; class Magnoliopsida; order Myrtales; family Myrtaceae; genus Rhodomyrtus; species Rhodomyrtus tomentosa. Next base: position 29,479,867 of record JAPCWY010000007.1, read on the forward strand.
AGATTCTCTTAACGACAGTCCAATATGCTTGATCTGGATTGAATTGGTATCTACTTACCAGTCCAATTGCATAACAAATATTAGGTCTTGTGCACATCATAGCATACATGAAACTTCCAACAACACTGGCATATGGAACGTTTTTCATATGTTGTTGCTCTTGCGGAGTCTTAGGACACATTCTACGGCTCAACCCTTCACCTTTTGTAATAGAAGTGTCAATGAGTTTGCAATCTTGTATAAGAAATCATTCAAGTACTTTATAAGTCTCTTGCGACAGAGACAACAACCTTTTCGAATGATTTCTCGAAATCTTAACTCCGAGAATGTACGTAACTTTACACATATCTTTCATTTCAAAATTAGAAGATAGCCAACTTTTTACTATCTTGACAAACTTCATATTACTTTCGGCAATTAATATATCATCAACATATAATGATGAAATTACAAAGTGACTTTCGGACCTTTTGATATACACGTAATTATCTTCATTAATCATATGCTACTGTGACATTATAAAAGCATATATACCATTGCCTTAAAGACTGCTTATGGCTATATATCGATCTTATAAGTCGACATACCCTCTGTTCTTGACCTTCTTTAACAATCCAATGGGTTGCTCCATGTAGATCTCTTCATCTAATTCTTCATTGAGAAAAGCAGTTTTACATCTGTTTCGTGTAACTAAAGATCCAAGCTATAATCAATCCCTTCCTATTGGTTATATCACTTCACCACAAGGCGAATCTTATATCTCTGAATTGAGCCATCAGCCTTACGCTTGATTTTGAGAAGATTTGTTCCCAATGGCTCTGCATCCTTTCAGAATATCAACCTGTTCCCAAACATGATTTGATCTCATTGACTACATCTCTTCTTCCATTGCTTTCATCTACTTTTCCTTATCAGGGCAAGATAAAGCCTTATTTACATTTCTTAACTCATCCTCTTTTAATAGAGCGATCATAAAAGCATCCCCTTCAATCTCAAAACGTCGACGAAGAATGCTTTTGGGACTTGTTCTCCATGGAGAACATTATACCAAAGGTATTTCCTTCTCCATTATACTCCCACTCTGACCAGAAAATGATATCGTTTCATCAAGTAGTTGCGATTGAGATTGATTCGTACATAACTCCCCACTTTTCACATTACTCCTACTTAGATCATTATATTCAATAGTCTCATTTTCCATCTAGGGTCTCAAATAGGGAATAATCTTCACCTATTTCACCCTTTCTCAAAAATTCATTCTCAAAGATTGAGACATCTCGAGATTTAAATTCAGTCACGCTTCCGTTTTCTTACTCACCTATGAACACATACCATTTCAAGTGTTCTGAGTATCTTATGAAGATAATCTTTTTGCCTCTTGGTCCCAATTTTTCATATTTATGAGTAAACTCATAAATATAGGTAGCACAACCCCAATGTTTAATAAAGCTCAAATCAGGTGTTCGACCTATCCACAACTCATAGGGTGGAAGAGACTAAGTTTGAAGGCACATGATTAAGTATATAGATGACAATTAATAGATCATCACCCCAAAAGGTGATGGGCAAATTGGCATGTGCCATCATAGATGTAACCATTTTCATCAGCGTTCTGTTTCTTCTTTCAGCTACTCCATTTTATTAAGAAGTATATGGAATGGATAACTGTTTGTATATTCCCTTTTCATCACATAATTTTCTAAACTGATTAGATAGATACTCATGACCTTGATTGGATCTCAAAGCTTTTAACTAAGGTAATAAACTTCTTGAGGCAACTAAATGCTATTGATTTATGAGAAATCAGATAGGCATATCCATATCGAGTATAGTTGTCAATAAATGTGATGAAATATATAGCACCATGCCTTGCCCTTACATTCATTAGGCTATATATGTCAATATGTATTAATTGTAATGGAAATTCGGCACTTGCTCTTTTTCCAAATGGCTTTCGCGTAGTTTTCCCAACTAAGCAATTGGACTTTTTCAATATTGCCTAATAAACCATCTTTGGCTAATCTATTCATTCTCTATTGACTAATATGACCAAGCCTAACATGCCAAATATTCACATCATTTTAACAAAAAATTGAAAGATGCAAATATAGGATAACATACGTTCACATTAGTGTTTTCAATATCCTATATAATAAAGCCATCCATAAAGTAACCTGAACCATAAAAAGTTGTATCCAACAACAAATCCACACCACTGTTATGAAAACTCATACTAAAATCAAGTTTGACAAACACCAACATAGGGACAAGATTTCGACGAATCTCTGGAGCATCCAGGACATCATGCAAGAATAAAGTGCGTCCACCACGCATGAAAAGTTGGCAGATTCCAATTCCTTTAAATTCCACTATGGAATTATTTCTTACATAAATCCATCTCACTCCACTTAGAATTTGTCGAAATTCCACGAAAATATTTCTATCTCTAGCTACATGGTTTGTGGCGCCTGAGTTTACAGTCCACAATGGATGAAATTCAGTCAAAGATATAGAACTTGATACAAAACTAACACTTTTAAGTGTGTTAATGGTTCCTACCTTCTTCGACTTGCCACAATCGTGAGCGAAGTGACCCTTCTTGCCACAGTTGTAACATTTCAAGGATGAAATATTTTTCTTCATGGAACGCTTCCTTTTTCCATGCTTCTCAAACTTTGATTTCATGCCAGAAGGTTCTGCTCCTTTACCTGTCATCTTCATGGACCTTCCAAGATGTTTGCGCTTGGAACCGAAGCTCCATGCGAGCTGAAACCAACAAAATATACCTCAAGTTATATCTTAGCCGCCAGAAAGCAGTCCTCCTCCATCTTCAAGTGGCGCACTCGAAGGTCTTGACATTCACATTGTGGATCAAGTTAACCTTCATGTGTTCTCAATTATGGAGCAAAGCGCAGATCACAACATGCACTTGTTATTCATCAGATAATGTGTGACATGTATCCTTCAGCTCACTAATCATGTTTAACATCTTCCTTAAATATTGTCTCATATTTTGCCCAGCTGACATCTTATATGTATCGAATCTAATTTTAAGTTGCCTCAGTTTGGTGATAGAAGTCTACCCAAATCTAGCCTTTAATGCATCACATATATCTTTTGCATTCTCATACTGCCTGAACTTTCACATGATGTCATTATCCATACTGCTCAATAATGTAATGCGAGCAGTTGAATTCTTTTTTCTTCCAGGCAGCGAAGGCTTCCTTATCCCTTCTGTGTTGTACAGTATTTCCATCCTCTGACTCAGTCATGTTTAGGTTAAGAGGTTCTAGTGTCTCTAGCTCTTTTAGCACATACTGCATTTTCATAATTCAGATCTCATAATTCTTTTCATTTAATTTCTCACCTTTGTTGATCTCAGCAACAATGTTCTTTGAAACCATTGCCATAGAATCTAAATGTGAGGTAATTTAGACATTTTGCACGGATTATAAGTCTATTTGTATGCAACAAATGCACCATATTCATGCATCTTGACTGCATTGACGTAGAGCTTCAGAAAATATCCCAAAATCAATAGGTCACTAAGTTTCCCATCATCATCTAGGTATTCTAATCTGAAACCAATATCAATACAATCATCCAAATGTGTTCATCATATAATTACTAAAACTTATGAACAATTCCACCCACACACACACACACTCACACGCCCGCGCGCGTTCATAAACTAAACTTAAAATAATTTCAATATCCTAAAAAATCAATTCAATGACAGCAAGTCCCTAAAAGTTTCCTAAACATATGCATGAATAAAACCTACCAAAAAAATCTAAATATAATCATGTGTGATTCTCCTTTCTCTAGTTTTAACATTAACATAGGTAACTTCCTCGGTACAAAGGAGAGAATCCTTAAGGACTTGAGGAAGGTTATTAATCAAATCAGGGGCTCAAACCAATTCCTTTAGAGAAAACCTCTGAGGACCCTTGACTTTATGTTAGGGCGCATTCTTTTTGTGTCAAGATCCATTCATCCCAAGAGACGATGTCTTCGCCGCCCTGACCTTTTTGAACTCTTATAGAAAATACAGCACAAATTTCTTGTAAATGATAAGATCGAGCCATATGCTAATGAACAATCTACGCCATTCCTTAAGAATTGAGTTCCTCAGTGCATAAAAAAGTATCCTCTGGAGTTGCAAATTGTCCTTTTCAGAACTCTTGGATCATATTGTTGATCGTCGTCACATGGGTTATAATGTCGCATACATTATCCCATCTATAATGACCTAAATGCTCAATCTTCCCATTAAGGGCTTATCTTTGTTGTCATGCCCCAAACCCGGCAGGTATGCAAGCATCCCACCTTCGCCGTTACTTTTGATGATCTCCCAAGAACCAACGGCCAATAACTCAAAGACCTATATGAAGTATAAATGCGAAAGCGAGAAAATAACTCCATGCAAATAAAGAAACAAGATGACTCAGGATGAAAAATGGTACATCTTCTCATATAACAAAGTCGGGTACAATTCAACTCCAAAATAAGATACAATCCCTAAGGAGGCAAAAGTGTTAATATCCATTTCATACAATTACTTTCTCACAATACTCATCCTCAGCAGGCTCGGGTTTCCATAGTATGGGACCTGAGAAATATTAATCCCACAACGGAATGAGATATAAATCTCAGTAAGCTAAATCTAATCCTAAACTAGGTTGTCAGTACCTCCAGACATCTTTTGAAAAACAGATATTTCATAATAAAAGCTTTTACGTGATAAAAGCATGATCTCATCAAATTATGGCATTGCTAAAACATGGCACTTCAGTACTTTAAATTGACTCAGCTCAGTCATAAAAGCCATAGGTAAAACTACACTTCATATTATGGCAGTGTTTTCATTAGAAATACACTTTTGAGGTCAATTTCTAAATTCATGAGGCATTTCTCATCACATAACTCAATTCAATGAACCAAGGCCTGCGTCGTAATGCATCAGACTATCACACTGTACTAGGCCAGACCCCTCGTAGATACGGCTCCCTATTTATAAGTTCATTTGGCCAGACCCCCCGTAGATACGACTCCCAGGTCTTAAGTTTCATTTGGCAACCCGCGTTTGGACACATCAAGTTTCAAGTGTCATTTCAATACTCGTGTTGACACGTACAAGGCTATCTTGCGTTTTGACGCATCAGGATAGCAATCGACCTCGCGTTCTGACGCATCAAGGTTCGATTTGCCATTTCATCAATCAAGGGCTCACTAGCCAATTCATCTTTTAAGGGCTCAATAGCTAATCTCATGAATCAAGGGTTCACTAGCCGATTCATCTTTCAAGGCCTCACTAGCCAATACGTTTCTCAATGGCTCAATAGCCAGTCATATCTAAAGGGTTCAATAGCCAAATCATTTTCAAGGGCTCAATAGGCAAATCATATCTCAAGGACTCAATAGCCAAATCATATCTCAAGGCAATCAATCAATTAAGCCATTCCCTTGCCAATTCAAGCACAATTTCACACATTTGACAATCAAGAGACCACATGCCACACGACCATTCAAGGATACATGGAAACCGAACATCCACATAGCAATTTGAATCAAGAATTTCATAATATCATCCCAAGGCAACAAGCAAGGTTTGGTTACCACAAGTCACAATCGGCTCAATCAATTCAACCATATTTTAACACATAAATTTAATCAATCGAGCCTCAAATTCATCCATTAGTATCCTAACATCCTAATAAAGGGTTAGGATCAACGTAACGACAATCTAATGCTAGAGATGTCCACAAAATGTGTGACATTCTGATTTTTCCTATCATTTCAGGACTCGTGAATGAGAAAGTATCTAATGATATATTTCAGTAGTATCTCGCTCGGATCTGATCAATCTCAAGTCGACTGACCAAAAGGGAATGCTAACGCGAGACAAGGTACGTGGACCTGGGGAATTCGAATAGGAAATGACACTTTGACCATAAGGATTGTCGAGGAGACATTTAGAGCCATAAAAGGCCGATCTAAGAACGACTAAGGAATGCATTACTAGCGTTATACGATTGGAGCGCGGGTGATGCCGCTAAACCAATGTATAATTTGCAAAATTTTCCTAAATCGAACGGTGATGATTGAGACCGTCGAAACTAAGGATAGACCCTCACAATTACATGACAACCAAAGTTGCTAAGAATTGAGGAGCCCTAATTGTGATATGAATCACAGGGTCGATACACGTAACGTCTGCAAAAGTCGCCCATCAATTTGAGATAGGCTGGAACCACGTTTGATAGAGAAATGATTCAGAAGCAAGTCTTGAAATTAGAAAATGGAGAATCAAGAATTTCAACATTATAATTGGATTGGTCGTCGCCTTATCGAAGAAAATTGAAATTAGAAAAACAACGTTCCGGACGTTGAGGGTAAAATTACCATTTTGCCCCTCAAGCCTTGGTCTTGCATTTATAATTGGACAAGGGAATTTTGGTCATTAAGCCCTTTTATAGCTGTCGAAAATTGAAGAAATTGAGAGCCATTGGATGAACATTGATTGACACATGGATAAGTGTCAAAGGATTAGACAATGATGTAGATGTAAACACTTTTAACCACCATTCAACCAAGTTGACCGAGCCAATGAAGTATAAACCTCTCTCTCTCTCTCTCTCCTTGGTCGAACACCCCCTCATTCTGCCCTTCTTCTTCTTCTTCTTCTTCTTCACACCTGGAAGTTCCACCGCCCGATCGGTTCTGCCGCCGCCGTTTGCCACTCCCGACCACCACCTCCGGCCACTGCCTGGACCCGAGCCAACCACCAGCCCCTTCCTCATCCTCTTGTCTACATTCTCCAAGTGGAAGCAAGCCATTTGACCACCTGAGGACCTCCGGCCGGCCAATCTCTCGGAAGTCGACGGAAACCATCGCAGCTGGAGGTAAGCCATGGTTTAGGCTTCATAGAACCCCGAAACCTTTGAATTTTTTGACCAAATTTTGTGGACACCTAGGGGACTTATAGACTGAGTTGTGGTAAAAATTTTGGAGGAATTTAATAGAGTTTTGACCCTAAATAAATCTTGTGTTTGAAGGACCAGAACTGATCGGTTGAAGACCCGGAGGAACCGGCGTCGTTCAAGGACTTTCCAACGACGCCTTGGCTTTAAATTTTCGGTGAGGCTCCCCAAACCCTCGAACTACATGTTAGCAAGTAGATTAGTGAATAAATTGAGGATTAAGGTTAAGGGCTGAATGGTTGAGATATACATAGAATTGAAAATGCCTTGTTCGGTTATGTGCATACCGATTTTGTTGGGGACTATTGGTGTTGGAATTGAGTCTCAAATTCATCATTGAGACATGCTAGGATGTTGATGAACATTTCAATAAGGTTTATGTTCCATGGATTGACGAATTGGGCAAGAAAAATAGACAATTGGATGAATTTCCTTAGGTTGCGCGGTTGAGTTGTTCTTGGGCTATTTGGACCGAACCTCTGGAGCGCTTGGGAAGAGATTTTTGTTGAATTAAGCTTGAGGTAAGGAATTTCTAAACCTTAGATAGAAAGGTTGAACTCGATTGGGCGAATTGAGTGCGAGTTTGATTGATTCTTGGAAGGTTATGACGTGATTGTCCAATGTACGTCCTAGTAAGATATAAATGACTCGAATGCTTGACAATGCTTGTGTCATGAAAATGATTGTTGCATTTGAATGTCGAATTTAATTGCCTCGCATGCCATTGATGTGTTGCTCGTGCATGAGTTTCAAATTGAGCATGTGTTATGAATTGAAATGAATATATAGCATGTCTGAGAAATGAGTGACATCTTGAGGCGTATGAGACGCGGGATTATGTGGATGAATGCCCTGAGGCGCTAAGGCGCGAGGTTTGAATTGAATGGCACCCTGAGGCATATGAGACGCAAGGTTGAGATGACCATAGTCCTGATGCGTTGAAACGCGGGACGAAGTTTGAGATGTGTCGACACAGGCCTGGAGTGAAATTGAAAACCTGATGCGTTTACGCGGGTTTGTTAATGAGATGGTCTAAGGCATATTTACGTGGACCGAGCCTGAGGCGTTCTAACTGCGGGCGTGATAATGAGTAGGCATGGAGGTGGAAGGTGTAATTTGGCTTGGCTATGTGTGTTTAATTCTGATGATGTGTAGGTGCCAAAATTGCATATTTGACACTCATTTTATTCGCATGTTATTTAATGACCGCTGAATGCCTCATGTGACTATTGTACATTATATCCTTGATTGTAATTGCTTAAGTGTACGGTCAGCCTAACCTAGGGTTAGGACCTACCTTACCGAGATGTAAATCTCACCCCGTTATGGGACCCCATTTTCAGATCCTAGACCATGATCATGTGGCCAATCAGGTTTGGTGACCCGAAAGAGATGTTAGTGTATTTTGATGAATTCTCGGATGAACAGGGAACTGTGTATGTTAGGAAATGTACGGTGGTTTGGGTCGATGAGGGTGGCAGCAGCTGGAAGCCTCATAGATATGAGGCCTGATTTAGGAAGGTAGGGGATGTTTCTACGGGGCCACTGAAGTCCACTAAGGTACCCCGCGGGGTAATCCCCAACTGGTGTCATCCCGCTCGGGATTTAGTGGAGGCCAAGGGATCAATAGCTGGCTCAAGAAACGCACCTAAGAGGACCCCGACCTTGGAGGACACCGACGATGTCATCGTGATTGAGGCAACCGAAGACGACCAGGTGGAGCCATCAGCTGACGAGACACTCGAGGACACCGTAGAGGTTTGCTCTGAGACACTCTCGGAGTACGAGCCATCTGAGGATACCGAGGATACTGACGACTCCAGCTGCTCGACTTAGGAGTTCCTATTTCTGGTCCGATGTTTTGATGGTGACCTCGAGAGAGGGTTTGTGCTTGCATGGAGTCTCGCGCTCGTGCCCGGGGTGCGGGGCGTGACATCCCTGTCTGCTTGGTATCAGAGCAAGGTCAGCTCGATCCAAAATAGCTTGAGTATTGGAGTGATAAGGAGAATTAAGTTGGGACAAGGATGGGTAGCGAGCCCTTAGGAGACTTACTAGAATAAGGCACGATATGCATGGCATATGACTTGGCACATGCGATTGGCAATTGGTCTGGGCAGGATGGTGGTGATCTACGAGGCTGAAGTTCCATGTTTAGCGCTGGAAGTCATTTCTGGACTTTGGTCTTTTAAGTGAATGAACATGACTAAATTTTGGTGAACCATTAAAGTGGACGGAATTGAGGAATAGCCATGAACTGCTTATTAAAGTGTCTGTGGAATTTGTTGTGTGAAAAGTCGTTGTGATATGACTGTTTCTATTAAGGCATAGTTTGGTAGCTTTGGACTTGATTGGATGAATGAGTTATTAACTCCGTGATGAAATTGTGGTGATCCAAGCTCAGTAGAAGCTTATAAGAATGAGTAACCCGTCTAGGAGACTTGGAAGGCCCAGGAACAGAGCCTCTAGTTCGAGGCCACCGGTAGCGGAAGACCTGAGAATGGATGGAGTACTGAGGGCACTCGAAAGAATTGGCAACCTCATTGACAGGCAGACCCAGGATAGGGATGCTGCCATAGCTCAAGCGGTAGGAACCGTAATAGCTGCCGTCAACGCCAATAATGGCAATAACGGGGGCAATGGAAACAATGGTGATCACGACCAAGGCAACGAGGCAATGAATGCCCAAAAAGAAATTGTGGTGGCCAAGCAGATGGGCCAACTGGTCGAGCAGTTTATCAAGCTGAAGTCAACGTAGTTCGATGAGACTAGAGATCCCGAACTAGCACTGAGATGGATCGAGAAGCTGGAAAAGACTTTTGGAGTGCTGGGATGCACAGATGATGATAAGGTACTATTGGTGATGTACCAGCTGGAAGGTACCACAAACAAATTGATGGGCTGCCACCAAGAATGGAGTCTTTCTAGAAGGAACGGCTTTGACTTGGAACGCCTTTACTATGGCATTCAATGACAAGTATTTCTCGAAGACAACCCGGGAAAGAAAGCAAGTTGAGTTCTTACAACTGCGTCAGAATCAGTTGATCGTGACCAGTATGAGGCTGAATTCTCCAAATTATCAAGGTACGCACCCCGATCGGTAGAGGATCCCCTGGAGAAGGTGCGGAGATTTCGGGAAGGACTGAGACTTGAGCTTTGCAGCCAGATGATAGCCCTGAATATGAGAACCTACAAGGAAATATATGAACGGGGATAAATGATTGAGAGGGATCTGAAGGAGAGGAATGCTGTAATGCCCCGAATCCGACGAGCACGCGAGCATCCCACCAAGCCATTCCTTTCTGAAAGCTCCAGGATCCAATGGCCAATGTCTTATTCGCTGAAAGAAACATGCAAGCGAAAGCGATGCCAACTCCAATTTACAAATAAAGCAACACCCGATGACTTAGGACACATGGGCACATCTTTAATAAAGGTCAAATATACTATTCTTTATTACAAATCTAATTCCTCTCTACATCCACTATTCAATTCTAAGGTCACAAAAAAGAAGTCTTCATTTTTCTTCTAGTGGCATTGTCTCTGTGCCAATCCATGACAAACCTGGATTCCTTCATCAGGGACCTGAAAAAATGTTGCCCACAACAGGGTGAGATACACATCTCAGTAAATGAGTCCTAACCCTAGGTTAGGCCGATCGTCCTCTCAGGCAGTCACATACCCCAATAATCCAAACTCATAGATATCTCAGTAAGTTCAAATATAGATAACCACACACAAGTGACAAGCATGCAAATATGGTATCATAATCCACTCAGATGTTCATGTACGACTCATCTTGCCACCTCACCACAACCATCCTTTCCTTCCCGCCTCATTCTCATGCCCGCGATTAGATCGCATCAGGCTATTCTCATGCCCGTGATTAGATTGCATCAGGCTCGGTCTACGTAAATGCATCAGACCGTCATTGGCAACCCGTGTAAACGCATCAGGTTCCAATGAATCTCTAGGCCAATATTATCACCTCATACCTCCGTCTTGCGAATAGTTCGCATCAGGACCGTGGCCATCTTAACCCGTTATTAAATTGCATCAGGGCGCCACGCAACATCAACTCCACCCTGCGATTACATCGCATCAGGGTGTCCATCTCCCGCCCCACGTCTCATACGCCTCAGGGCTTCGCCATGTCATGTTCATACCATGCCTCTCAATTCAATTCACAGATAAAACAACAGGTACAACTCATGCACAATTTGAATACTCATGGCATGCAGGACAATCAATGACATTCGACGCGGCATATGATTTAAACACAAGCATTAGCAGGTTTTCAAATCCTTCAAATCATTCTAGAACACATATAACAACTAACCACCTTGGAATTGCTCGAGGACTAATTGAATTACTTCCCGACTCACCCAATTGAGTCCAATCTTCCTAGCATAAGATTAGGAATTCCCTTACCTTGAATTTGATAACACCAAAATTCTCTTCTTGGATCCTCACAATTTCGGTTCAAAGGGTCCAAGACAAACCTCACCGCGCAACCTAGGAATTTCAATCAATTAGTCAATTTCTTTGCCTAATTCCGCAATCCATGAACCATAAATCTCCATAGAATAATCCTCATCATCTTAACATGCCTTAATTATCAATTTGAGGCTCAAAATCCAATGCCAACAGCCCTCAAAGGTTCGGCCATGCACTGAACAGAACCGGTTCTTCTCAGTTTTGTGCAAACTGAACTTTTCCAGCCCTAAATCAACTCCAAATCCATCATTTAAATACTATCCTACCTCTTAACATGTCTATCTAAGGGTTTATGAGGCTCACCGTGAGTTTGAGGTCGAATGGTCGCCGGAAACCCGTCGGAAGTCGCCGGATTCCTCAAGTCAGTTTTCTAGCAAATTTTGTCCATAGTTCACAAGACCCATTTGAGGTCAAAACTTCACCAAATCACTCTCAACTTTTTACCACAGATTCATATACATGTCTACTAGACCTCCATAAAATTTGACCTAAAAAATCTAACATTTTGGCCTCCAAAAGGGTCAAGGACCTCACCTAGCTTAGGTTGAGTCTGTTTCTGTCGGCTATCGGGAGAACTCTTGGCCGGAGTTCCTCAGTGATCCAAATGGCTCACTTCTACTTCGAGGAGGTCGGAAAGACGTAGATCTAGGTTGGTATGGTTGGCCGGTGGTCAGGCGGTAGTCGAAAGTGGACGTCATGGGAGGCGAAAGGAAGCGGCTGGTATGGTCGGCGATCGGCAAAAATAAGGAAGAAGAAGAAGAATGATCGGGGGTTTGAGGGGAGTGTTATGGCCGGTCATGGGTGAGGAGAGAGAGAGAGTGAAAAAGCTTATATTCAAGGCTTGAGTAAAAGGGTTTGAATGGTAGGTATGTAAAGTTGGACATGACTACTCCAAGCTTGATCTTGTGACACTTATCCCTAGTGTCATTCAAAGGTGATCTAATGGCCCATATTCATCCACTTTTTCGGCAGCTATAGGGGGTGTATAAAGTCCAAAATGCCCTTCTTCAAATGCATGGGCAAGGCTTTAAGCTTGAGGGGCAAAATGATAATTTTACCCCCGACGTTCAGAACGTCGTTTTTCTCGCTCCAAAACTCTTCGATAGGGCGACGGCCAATCCGAATAACATTGGAATTCCTGATTCTCCATTTCAAATTTTTCAAGACTCGTTTATGATGGTTTCCTCTATCAAACGTGGTTCCAGCCTATCTCGAACCGACAGGTGACTTTTGCAGACTTTACGCGTATCGACCCTGTGATTCTCATCACATTTAGGGCTCGTCAATTTGTGCCGGCTTTGGTTGTCATGTAATTGTGAGGGTCTATCACTAGTTTCTTTAGTCTCGATTTTCACTGTCCGATTTAGGAAAATTTTGCAAATCATACGTTGGTTAAGCGGCATCACCTGCGCTCCAATCGTATGACACTCGCAAGGCATTCCCTAATTGTTCTTGGATCGGCCTTTTGTAGTTCTAAATATTCCCTCGATAATCCTTATGGTCAAAACGCTATTTCTTATCCGAATTCCCTAGGTCCACGTATCTCATCTCGCGTTAGCTTTTCCCTTTTGGTTAGCCTACTCGAATTGATCAGATTCGAGCGAGATATGACTGCAATGCACCTCTAGATTCATTTCTTATTAATGAGTTTGAAATTGACTGAAAATCAGAATGTCACAAATGCTGCATCTAGATCGCGGTTTAATTCATTCAGAGACAATTGCCAGATTGGTAAGAGACCAATGGCTGGCAATAGGCGCTTCGTCCCTCCCGTGAGGAAGAACATTATGAAGCCACTGAACCCCATGAATTGGAGTTGTCGCCTCTGTGGCAGAAGGCATGATAATGGACCATGCCCGACAAGAACTGAAGCATGCTTCAAGTGTGGTCAGATGGGCCACTAGATGAGGACGTGCCCGAACTAAGCTCCAATGAATAGACCTCAAGGGTAGCGAACACAGGCTGGACCGTCGACTGCCACTCCCTAAATTGATCAGAATTGACCTCCAGCTCAGGAGAGAGTTTATGCAGTAGCCTGCATGGAGGCAGAAGAAACGCCAGGTGTGGTCATAGGTATGGTTTATTTGTGTGACTAAGCTTGTCACGTCCCACCCCCTGAGTACGAACACGCGGCTCCCTGCAAGCAGAAAATATCTCTTGATGTCCCAAGATCTACACAAGAGTCAAGAGACGTGTTATAAACAAAGCACGCGGAAACGACAATACAATAACTTCTCCGTACAAATATAAGGTGGAACCTTGATAGCGAGAATACTACAATACATAATATCTGAAAGTTCATACATAAGCATAGCAACCAGATCCGCTAGACAAGGGGTGACGGGGTAAGTACACAAAAGGGATTTATCCTCGACATCCAACAAGAAACAGGGTCAGAATCGTCGTCAAAAGATCAACTAGCAAGCCGGGAGCTCCTAAGACGAGCTGCTGGAGTCATCAGTCTCATCTGCCTCCTCCAAGGGCATGTACTCGAAGAAGGTCTCCGAGCAAACCTCTACGGTGTCCTCCATGGTCTCCTCAGCGAACGGCTCCACCAGGTCCTCCTCAGTAGCCTCGACTACTATGACCTCCTCAGTATCTTCCAAGGTCGGGGTCCTCTCAGGTCCGTTTTTCGAACCGACAACTGACCCCTCAGCCTTCTCTAAATCTCGGGTGAGATGACACCAACTAGGGACGAGTCCCTAGGGCACCTCAATGGGCTTCAACAGCCTTGTAGATACATCTCTAACCTTCCGGAACCAGGCCTCATACCTATGAGGCTTCCAGTTAGTGCTACCCTCGTCTACCCACATTACTGTACATTTTCTAACATAAACAATCCCCTTCCTGTCAGGGAACTCATCAAAATAGACCGACATTTCCTTGGGGTCTCCAAATCTTATCGGCCACATCTTCAGTACCTAGGATCTGTAAAAAGGGGGTCCCACAACGGAATGAGATTTACATCTCAGAAAGGGGTCCTAACCCTAGGTTAGGCCGACAGTCTACTCAGACAGTCATAAAAACCAGCATCTCATACAAATAAACATGCAATGTATTCAATTATCGATGCAACACGCAGATGTTAGGCATACGGTCATGGCATCATAATACATCCAGATGACCATGCACAAATCGCCATGCTACATCACCACATCCACCTTTCCAGCCTGCCTCATTCTCATGCCCGCGTGTAGAACGCCTCAGGCTCGGTCTGCATAAACGCATTAGACTGTCATTGACAAACCCGCGTAAACGCATCAGGTTTTCAATGCTACTCCAGGCTAGTGTCGACACATCACAACTCTGTCCCGCGTTTCAACGCATCAGGACTATGGCCTTCTCAACCCCGTGTCTCATACGCATCAAGGTGCCATACAACTCCAAACCCGCGCCTCGGTGCCTTAGGGTATTCCTCACACCACCCCGCATCTCATACGCATTAGGGTCTTACCATGTCACACTCATGCCATGATTCCCATTCAATCCACACACATAATGCTATGTCCAACTCGAGCACAATTCATATACTCATGGCATACAAGGTAGTCAAATCGACATTCAGACATGGTAGACAATTCAGGCACAAGCATTTGCACACATTCAAGCCTTCTATATCATTCTAGGACACACAAAGAATAATCTCGTTGAAGTCTCTCAAAATCAATTATAATCTCACTCGACTCACACAATTAAGTCCAATCTTCCTATCGTAGGTTTAGGGTTCCCTTACCTCGAGCTTAATGTCACAAATTCTCTCCTCAAGCACCTCTTCAAATTTGGTCCAAGTGATCCAAGACCAAGTCCACCGCGCAACCTATGAAATTCCAACCAATCGTCAATTTCTCTTACCCAATTCACCCGACCCTGAATCACCAACCTTAATGACATGATCCTCAACATTCTAGCATATCTCAATAATGAATTTGAGACTCAAATCCAACCCATAACAGCCTCCATAGAATCGATTTGCACAGAACCGAACCGGGCTATTTTCGATTCTGTGTATACCGAGATTATCCAGCTTTTAAACTACCTCAAATTTATCATTTATTCACTAACCTACTTGCTAACATGTAAATCTAAGGGTTTGGAAAGCTCACCGAAGATTTGGGGCTGAGTCATTGTCGAAAACACCTTGAATATCACCAGTTTTCCTTAGTCCTCCAATCGGCAGTTTCTATCCATCAAAGGCGACGCCATTTCATCATCAAACCTCCATCAAATTCGGCACAAATTTTTACCACAACTCAGTATATGAGTCTCCTAGATCTCCACAAAATTGACCGAAAGATTCAAACGTTAAGAGGTCCTACGGAGTCCTAATAGTAGCTTACCTCCAGCTGCGACGGTTTTCATCGACTTTCTGGAGAATGGCTGGTCGGAGCTCTTCAGTAGGTCAAACAACACGCTTCCACTTCGAGGATGTCGACAAGAGGTCAGGCAAGGTGTGGATGTTTGTTCGATGGCTAGAAGTCGTCGGAGCGGCGGCAGTGAACGGTCGGCACAGAACTGGTCGGCGACAGTAGTTCACGGGAGGATGAAGAAGAAGAAGAAGAAGAAGAGAGTTTTCGGCCAAAAGGGTGATGACCGGTCATGGAAGAGAGAGAGAGAGAGCTATATGCAAGTCTCAAGGTCAATTAGTTGAATGGTAGTTGGGGAAAAGTGGATATCGCCACTCATTGCCTAATCTATTGACACATGTCCCAAGTGTCATTCATGCAAATCCAATGACCAAGAACTTTTTGACAGCCTTGGGATGTATAAAAGACCAAAATGCCCTCGTCCAATTATACAATTAAGACTAGGTCTTGAGGGGGCAAAATGGTAATTTTACTCTCGACGTCCGGAACGTGGTTTTTCTCATTCCAATATTCTTCGGTAAGGCGATGGCTAATCCAAATATGACGTTGGAACTCTTGGTTCTCCCTTTTCAATTTTCAAGACTCGTTTCTGGTCGTTTTCTCTATCAAACGTGGTTCCAGCCTATCCCGAATCGACGGACGGCTTTTGCAGACGCTACGCCTATCGACCCTGTAATTCATATCACATTTAGGGCTCGTCAATTCATGGCGACTTTGGTTGTCATGTAATTGTGAGGTTCTATCACTAGTTCCTATGGTCTCGATCGTCATTGCCCGATTTAGGAAAATTTTACAAATTATACATTAGTTCAGCGGCATCACCCGCGTTCCATTCGTATAACGCTAGCAATGCATTCCTTAATCATTCTTAGATCGGCCCTTTGCGGTTCTAAATGTCCTCTCGACAATCCTTATGATCAAAGTGCCATTTTATTATTCAAGTTCCCTAAGTCCACGTACCTTATCTCGCGTTAACCTTTTCCTTTTCGTCAACCTACTCAAATTGATCAGATTCGAGCGAGATATGACTGAAACACATCACTAGATATACTTCTCATTAATGAGTCTGAAAATGACTGGGAAATCAGAATGTCACAAAGCTACAAATGCTTTGTTTGATCCTGGCGCAACACACTCATTCGTATCTGCCCATTTTGTTGATTTGATCGATATGAAGTTAGAACCGTTGAGTGTGATTCTGCATGTTGCCACCCCGTTGAAAGATAATGTGTTGGTTTCGTTGGGTTGTGCGGATTGTAAAATTATAATTGATGGTAGTAAGGAGAGTATTGATTTAGCTGTGTTGCCCATGCATGATTTCGATGTGATCATAGGAATGGACTGGTTGGGTAAATAGGGGGCAGTAGTGGATTGTGGTGGTAAGATAATTCGTTTCTATCTAGAAGGCCGCCCTAGTTTTGAATTTGTAGAAAATCGAGGAGGGACCTCGATTCCTTTATTCTCGTCCTTTGAAGTGACGAAGTTGATGACTGAAGGATGTTAGGTGTACTTAGTCGCAATTATGGACACGACTATCGAGGAACCTAAAGTAGAAAGTATCCCGATAGTGCGTGAGCTCCCTGACATATTTTCCCAAGAGTTGTCAGGGTTGCCACTAGAGTGAGAGATAGAATTAGTAATCGAGTTAGCTCTAGGAATAGAGCCGATTTCAAAGGCACCCTATAGGATGTCCCTATCCGAATTGAAGGAGTTAAAGGTGCAAATGCAAAAATTGTTGGACAAAGGATTTATTTGACCGAGTGCTTCACTGTGGGGAGCGCCGGTGTTGTTGTAAGGAAAAAGGATGGGTCCTTGCGTCTATGTATCGATTATAGACAGTTGAACCAAGTGACAGTGAATAATAAATACCCGCTGCAGAGAATTGACGACCTATTTGATCAGTTGCAAGGAGCTGCGGTATTCTCTAAGGTTTTCTTGAGAACCGGGTATCACCAGTTGGGGATTAAGAGAGAAGACATACCTAAGGCACTTTTAGGACAAGGTATGGTCACTACGAATTCACTGTGATGTCGTTTGGACTGACCAATGCTCTAGCCGTATTTATGGACTTGATGCATTGGGTGTTTAAGAAATTCTTGGATAGATTCGTCATAGTCTTTATTGATGATATCCTGATTTACTCAAGGAGTAACGAGGAACACGAAGAGCACTTGAGGATTGTTTTGCAGACCTTGAGGGAGAATTCGCTTTACGCTAAGCTTAGCAAATGCGAGTTCTAGTTGAATAAAGAGGCATTTCTTGGCCATGTGGTGTTTGGAGAAGGGATTGCTATGGATCTTACGAAGATCGAAGTGGTAACGAATTGGCCTAGACCTACTACGGTCACGGAAGTTCGAAGTTTCTTAGGATTGGTAGGATATTACAGACGTTTTGTGGAAAAGTTTTTGTCTATAGCCATTCCACTAACAAGATTGACTAAGAAAGAAATAAGGTTTGAATGGTCGGATAAGTGCGAAAGGAGTTTCCAAGAGCTCAAGCATCGGTTGACAACCGCACCGGTGTTGACGATTCCATCAGGACCTAGAGTTTATGAGATATATAGCAATGCTTCGCTAAAGGGACTAGGCTGTGTGCTAATGCAACATGGAAGAGTAGTGGTCTACGCATCCCAACAATTGAGACCGCATGAGATGAACTATCCAACTCACAATTTGGAATTAGCAACGATCATCTTTACCTTGAAAATCTAGAGGTATTATTTATGTGGCGAGAAGTTCCAGATTTACAATGACCACCAGAGCCTGAAGTATCTATTTTCCCAGAAGGAACTGAATATGAGGCAGCGTCGATGGATGGAGCTGCTTAAGGATTATGATTAAGACATACTGTATCATCCTGGGAAAGTGAATCGAGTCGCGGATGCCCTCAGTCGGAAATCGAGCATTGCTTGTCTACTAGTGAAAGGGTGGTCGCCATTTAAGAATTTGAGGGATTCTGAGTTCTCCAGTTTGATGGCAACACTGAGAATAAAACCCGAGGTCCAGGAAAGGATAAAGGCCTTGCAACATAGGGACCCCGAATTTTAGAAAATTCTGGAGATGGACGCGACAAAAAGGAAACCAAAATTCCAAGTGTTAGAGGATGGAATCTTGAAATTTCGAGGACGTCTATGCGCGCCAAAAGAAGAAGAACTCCGACAAAGGATTTTATTAGAGGCTCAAAGCAACAATTATAGTATCCACCTAGGAAGTACAAAGATGAATTAGAACATGCATCAACATTATTGGGGGAACGGGATGAAACTGGATGTGGCGAAGTATGTGGCGAAGTGCTTGACATGCCAATAGGTGAAGGCCCAACACTGTAAGCTTGGGGGATTATTACAGCCACAAGAAATTCCTGAATGGAAATGGGAGAACATAACGATGGACTCTGTGATGGGACTGCCAAGGAGCTAGAGAGGCCACGATTCTATTTGGGTAGTCGTGGACAGGTTAACCAAGTCGGCACACTTCATCCCTGTGTAGAAGGATTTCACGATGGATAGATACGTTGAGTTTTATATGCAGCACATAGTGAGATTACACGGAGTACCTGTGACGATCACATTAGACAGAGACCCCAAGTTCACAGCGAACTTCTGAAAAAGTCTTCAGGATGCCATGGGGACTCGACCACAATTTAGTACGGCATACCATCCACAAATGGACGGACAATCGGAGAGGACGATTCAGACACTCGAGGAAATGTTACTAGCGTGTGTGATAGACTTCAAAGGTGGATGGGAGGATCAGCTGCATTTGGTGGAATTTGCATATAATAACAGCTATCAGCAGAGCATTCAAATGGCACCGTTTGAAGCACTCTATGGAAGGGCTTGCAGAACACTGATTTGCTAGGACGAGGTTGGAGAAAGAAGTATCATAGGCCCAGAGTTGGTAGAGCAATCAATGGAAGCGGTGAAGGTAATTCGGGATAGACTGAAGACGGCATAGAGTCGTAAGAAGAGTTATGCAGATAAGCGACGTAAGCCTTTAGAGTTTCCAGTAGGCGATCATGTTTTCCTTAAGGTGTTGCTGATTAGAGGATTATCCCGATTTGGAAAGAAAGGAAAATTGAGCCCAAGGTACATAGGTCCATTTGAGATTCTGGAGCGGATTGGGACCTTAGCCTGCAGACTGGCCTTACCGCCTAATCAATCCTAAGTGCACAACGTCTTCCATGTGTCCATTCTATAGAAGTACGAACCGGACCCGATGCATGAGCTGGACTACGAGGTTATAGAAATGGATGACAGAATATCCTATGTGGAGAAGCCAGTTAGGATTGAAGATCGAAAAGAGCAAATTTTGAGGAATAAAATGATTCCATTGGTCAAAGTTATTTGGGAGCACCATGGAACCAAAGGCGCTACGTAGGAAAATGAGGAAACGATGAGGCGTCAATAGCCCCATTTGTTTGAGCAACGAGTTTAATGTAAATTTCGAGGATGAAATTTTTGTAAAGGGGAAGAGTTATGACATTCTAATTTTTGCTGTCATTTCAAAACTCATTAACGAGAAAGCATCCAATGATGTATTTAAGTCATATCTCACTCGGATCTGATCAATCTCGAGTCGACTGACCAAAAGGGAAGGCTGATGCGAGACAAGGTACATGGACCTGGGAATTCGAATAGGAAATGACACTTTGACCATAATGATTGTCGAGAGGACATTTAGAACCATAAAAGGCCGATCTAAGAACGATTAAAGAATGCATTGTTAGCGTTATATGATTAGAACGTGGGTGATGCCGATAAACCAATGTATAATTTGTAAAATTTTTCTAAATCGAACAGTGATGATCGAGACCGTCGGAACTAGGGATAGACCCTCACAATTACATGACAACCAAAGTCGCCAAGAATTGAGGAGCCCTAATTGTGATATGAATCACAGGATCGATACACGTAACGTCTGCAAAAGCCGCCCATCACTTTGAGATATGCCGGAACCACGTCTGATAGAAAAATGATCAGAAGCAAGTCTTGAAATTAGAAAATGGAGAATCAAGAATTTCAACATTATAATTTGATTGGTCGTCGCCTTATCGAAGAAAATTGAAATTAGAAAAGCGATGTTCCGGACATCGGGGGTAAAATTACCATTTTGCCCTCAAGTCTTGGTCTTGTATTTATAATTGGATAAGGGCATTTTGGTCATTGAAACCCCCTTATAGCTGTCGAAAATTGAAGAAATTGAGAGCCATTGGATGAACATTGATTGACACATGGACAAGTATCTAGAGGCTCATAGCAGCAATATAGTATCCACCAAAGAAGTACAAAGATATATCAGAACTTGCGTCAACATTATTGGTGGAATGGGATGAAAGTGGATGTGGCGAAGTATGTGGCAAAGTGCTTGACATGCCAGCAAGTGAAGGCCCAACACTGTAAGCTTAGAGGATTATTACAGCCACAAGAAATTCCTGAATGGAAATGGGAGCACATAACGATGGACTTTGTGAAGGGACTTCCAAGGAGCCAGAGAGGCCACGATTCTATTTGGGTAGTCGTGGACAGGTTAACAAGTCCGCATACTTCATCCCTGTGCGAAAGGATTTCACGATGGATAGATATACTGAGTTGTATATGCGGTAGATAGTGAGACTACATGGAGTGCCCGTGACGATCACATTAGACAGAGACCCCAAGTTCACAACGAACTTCTGAAAAAGTCTTCAGGATGCCATGGAGACTCGACTACAATTTAGTACAACATACCATCCACAAACGGACGTACAATCGGAGAGGACGATTTAGACGTTGGAGGATATGTTACTAGCGTGTGTGATAGACTTCAAAGGTGGATGGGAGGATCAGCTGCATTTGGTGGAATTTGCATATAATAACAGCTATCAGCAGAGCATTCAAATGACATCATTTGAAGCACTCTATGGAAGGGCTTGCAGAACACCGATTTGCTAGGACGAGGTTGGAGAAAGAAGTATCACAGGCCCAGAGTTGGTAGAGCAATCAATGGAAGCGGTGAAGGTAATTCGGGATAGACTGAAGACTGCATAGAGTCGTAAGAAGAGTTATACGGATAAGCGACGTAAGCCTTTAGAGTTTCCAGTAGGCGATCATGTTTTCCTTAAGGTGTTGCCGATTAGAGGATTATCCCGATTTGGAAAGAAAGGAAAACTGAGCCCATGGTACATAGGTTCATTTGAGATTCTGGAGCGGATTGGGACCTTAGCCTACAGACTGGCCTTACCGCCTGATCTATCCTAAGTGCACAACGTCTTCCATGTGTCCAATCTTTAGAAGTACGAACCGGACCCGACGCATGTGCTGGACCACGAGGTTATAGAAGTAGATGGCATAATATCCTATGTGGAAAAGCCAATTAGGATCGAAGATCGAAAGGAGCAAATTTTGAGGAATAAAACGATTCCATTGGTCAAAGTTATTTGGGAGTACCATGGAACCGAAGGCGCTACGTGGGAAAGCGAGGAAACGATGAGGCGTCAAAACCCCCATTTGTTTGAGTAACGAGTTTAATGTAAATTTCGAGGATGAAATTTTTGTAAGGGGGGAGAGTTATGACATTCTGATTTTTTCTGTCATTTCAAAACTCATTAAGTAGAAAGTATCTAACGATGTATTTCAGTCGTATCTCGCTCGGATCTGATCAATCTCGAGTCGACTGACCAAAAGGGAAGGCTAACGCGAGACAAAGTACGTGGACCTGGGGAATTCGAATAGGAAATGACACTTTGACCATAAGGATTGTCGATGGGACATTTAGAACTATAAAAGGCCGATCTAAGAACGATTAAAGAATGCATTGCTAGCGTTATACGATTGGAACGTGGGTGATGCCGCTAAACCAATGTATAATTTGTAAAATTTTTCTAAATCAAACAGTGATGATCTAGACTGTCGGAACTAGGGATAAACCCTCACAATTACATGACAACTAATGTAGCTAAGAATTGATAAGCCCTAATTGTGATATGAATCACAGGGTCGATACACGTAACGTCTGCAAAAGCCGCCGGTCAATTTGAGATATGCTGGAACCACGTCTGATAGAAAAATGATTCAGAAACATGTCTTGAAATTAGAAAATGGAGAATTAAGATTTCAACATTGTAATTGGATTGGCTGTCGCCTTATCGAAGAAAATTGAAATTATAAAAACGACATTCCGGACGTCGGGGGTAAAATTACCATTTTGCCTCTCAAGCCTTGGTCTTACATTTATAATTGGACAAGGGCATTTTGGTCATTGAAGCCCCTTTATAGCTGCCGAAAATTGAAAAAATTGAGAGCCATTGGTTAAACATTGATTGTCACATAAACAAGTATCCAGGGGCTCATAGCAACAATTATAGTATCCACCTAGAAAGTATGTATCAGAACTTGTGTCAATATTATTGGTGGAACGGGATGAAAGTGGATGTGGGGAAGTATGTGGCAAAGTGCTTAACATGCCAGCAGGTGAAGGCCCAACACTGTAAGCCTAAGGGATTATTACAACCACTAGAAATTCCTGAATGGAAATAGGAGCACATAACGATGGACTTTGTGATGGGACTCTGAAGGAGCCAAAGAGGCCACGATTCTATTTGGGTAGTCGTGGACAGGTTAACCATGTCCGCACACTTCATCCCTTTGCGAAAGGATTTCGCGATGGATAGATATGCTGAGTTGTATATGGGGCAGATAGTGAGACTACATGGAGTACCCGTGACAATCACATTAGACAGAAACCCCAAGTTCACAGCAAACTTCTGAAAAAGTCTTCAGAATGCCATGGGGACTCGACGACAATTTAGTACGGCATTCCATCCACAAACTGACGGACAATCGAAGAGGACGATTTAGACGCTCAAGGACATGTTACTAGTGTGTGTGATAGACTTCAAAGGTGGATGGGAGGATCAGCTGCATTTGGTGGAATTTGCATATAGTAACAACTATCAGCAGAGCATTCAAATGGCACCGTTTGAAGCACTCTATAGAAGGGCTTGCAGAATACCGATTTGCTAGGACGAGGTTGGAGAAAGAAGTATCACAGGCCCAGAGTTGGTAGAGCAATCAATGGAAGCGGTGAAGGTAATTTGGGATAGACTGAAGACGGCACAGAGTCGTAAGAAGAGTTATGCGGATAAGCGATGTAAGCCTTTGGAGTTTCCAGTAAGCGATCATGTTTTCCTCAAGGTGTCGCCGATGAGAGGATTATCCCGATTTGGAAAGATAGGAAAATTGAGCCCAAGGTACGTAGGTCCATTTGAGATTCTGGAGCGGATTGGGACCTTAGCCTACAGACTGGCCTTATCGCCTAATCTATCCTAAGTGCACAATGTCTTCCATGTGTCCATGCTATAGAAGTACCTACCGAACCCGACGCATGTGCTAGACCACAAGGTTGTAGAAGTGGATGATAGAATATCCTATGTGGAGAAGCCAGTTGGGATCGAAGACCGAAAGGAGCAAATTCTGTGGAATAAAACAATTCCGTTGGTCAAAGTTATTTGGGAGCACCATGGAACTGAAGGCGCTACGTAGGAAAGCGAGAAAACGATGAGGCGTCAATACCCCCATTTGTTTGAGTAACGAGTTTAATGTAAATTTCGAGAACGAAGTTTTTTTAAAGGGGAAGAGTTATGACATTCTGACTTTTCCTGTCATTTCAAGACTCTTTAATAAGAAAGTATCTAATGATGTATTTCAGTCATATCTCGCTCGGATTTGATGAATCTCGAGTCGACTGACCAAAAGGGAATGCTAACGCGAGACAAGGTATGTGGACTTGGGGAATTCGAATAGAAAATGACACTTTGACCATAAAAATTGTCGAGGGGACATTTAAACCCATAAAATATCGATCTAAGAATGATTAAGGAATGCATTGCTAGCATTATACGATTGGAGCGCGGGTGATGCCGCTAAACCAATGTATAATTTGTAAAATTTTCCTAAATCGAACAGTGATGATCGAGACCGTCGGAACTAGGGATAGACCCTCACAATTACATGACAACCAAAGTCGCCAATTATTGATGAGCCCTAAATGTGATATGAATCACAGGGTCGATACACGTAATGTTTGTAAAAGCTGCCCGTCAATTTGAGATAGGCTGGAACCACGTCTGATAGAAAAATGATTCAGAAACAAGTCTTGAAATTAGAAAATGGAGAATCAAGAATTTCAATATTATAATTGGATTGGCCGTCACCTTATCGAAGAAAATTAAAATTAAAAAAACGACGTTCCGGACATCGGGGAAAAATTACCATTTTGCCCTCAAGTCTTTATCTTGCATTTATAATTGGACAAGGGCATTTTGGTCATTGAAGCCCCTTTATAGCTGCCGAAAATTGAAGAAATTAAGAGCCATTGGATGAACATTGATTGACACATGAACAAGTGTCAAAGGATTAGACAATGATGTTGATGTAAACACTTTTAACCAACCATTCAATTAAGTTGACCAAGCCAATTCAGTATAAACCTCCCTCTCTCTCTCCTTGGCCGAACACCCCCTCATTCTACCCATCTTCTTCTTCTTCCTCTTCTTCACGCCTGGAAGCTCCATGCCCGACCGGTTCTGCTACTGCCGTTTGCCACTCCCTACCGCCTCCTCCGGCCACCGCCTAGACCCGAGCCAACCACTAGCCCCTTCCTCATCCTCTTGCTGACATTCTCTAAGAGTAAGCAAGCCATTTGACCACCTGAGGACCTCCGACCGGCCAATCTCCCGAAAGTTAAAGGAAATCTTCGCAGTTGGAGGTTAGCCACGGTTTAGGCTTCATAGAACCCTGAAACCTTTGAATTTTTTGACTAAATTTTGTGGACACCTAGGAGACTTGTAGAATGAGCTGTGGTAAAAAGTTTGGAAGAATTTGATGGAGTTTTGATCCCAAATGGGTCTTGTGTTTGAAGGACCAGAACTGATCGGTTGAAGACCCGGAGAAACCGGCGTTGTTCAAGGACTTTCCGGCGTCATCTTGGCTTCAAATATTCGGTGAGGCTCCCCAAACCCTAGAACTAAATGTTAACAATTAGATTAGTGTATAAATTGAGTATTAATGTTAGTTTAAGGGCTGAATGATTGAGATATGCACAGA
Source organism: Rhodomyrtus tomentosa (assembly GCA_028455895.1). Classification (NCBI taxonomy): domain Eukaryota; kingdom Viridiplantae; phylum Streptophyta; class Magnoliopsida; order Myrtales; family Myrtaceae; genus Rhodomyrtus; species Rhodomyrtus tomentosa. The sequence continues at coordinate 29,505,792 of JAPCWY010000007.1, forward strand.
ACTGAAAATGCCACGTTCGGTTCTGTGCATACCGATTTTGTTGGGGACTATTGGTGTTGGAATTGAGTCTCAAATTCATCATTGAGATATGCTAGGATGTTGATGAACATGTCAATATGGTTTATGTTCCATGGATTGGCGAATTGAGCAAGAAAAATTGACGATTGGATGAATTTCCTTAGGTTGCGCGATTGAGTTGTTCTTAGGTTATTTGGATCGAATCTTTGGAGTCCTTGGGAAAAGATTTTTGTTGAATTAAGCTTGAGGCAATGAGTTTCTAAACCTTGGATAGGAAGATTGGACTCGATTGGGTGAATTGAGTGCAAGTTTGATTGATTCTTGGAAGGTTATGACGTGATTGTCCAATGTACGTCCTAGAAAGATATAGATGACTCGAATGCTTGACAATGCTTGTGTCATGAAAACGATTGTTGCATTTGAATGTCGAATTTAATTGCCTCGCATGCCATTGATGTGTTGCTCGTGCATGAGTTTCAAATTGAGCATGTGTTATGAATTGAAATGAGTATATGATATGTCTGAGAAATGAGTGATACCCTGAGGCGTATGAGACACGGGATTGTGTGGATGAATGCCTTGAGGCGCGGGTTTTGAATTGAATGGCGTCCTGAGGTGTATGAGACGCTGGGTTGAGAAGGCCATAGTCTAGATACGTTGAAACGCGGGACAAAGTTTGAGATTTGTCGACACAGGCTTGGAGTGAAATTGAAAACCTAATGCGTTTACGCGGATTTGTTAATGAGATGGTCTAAGGCGTATTTACGCGGATCGAGCCTGAGGCATTTTAAATGCGGGAGTGATAATGAGGAGGCATGGAAGGGTGGAAGGTGTAATCTGGCTTGACTATGTGTATTTAATTCTGATAATGTGTATGGTGCCAGAATTGCATGCTTAACACTCATTTTATTCGCATGTTATTTAACGACTGCTGAATGTGTGACATTCTGATTTCCCAATCATTTTTAGACTCATTGATGAGAAGTGTATCTAGCGATGTGTCTCAGTCATATCTCGCTCGAATCTGATCAATTTGAGTAAACTGACAAAAAGGGAAAGGCTAACGCAAGACAAGGTACGTGGACATAGGGAACTCGAATAGGATATGGCTCTTTGACCATAAGGATTGTCAAAGGGACATTTAGAACCATAAAAGGCTGATCTAAGAACGATTAAGGAATGCATTGCTAGCATTATACGATTGGAGCGCAGGTGATGCCGCTTAACCAATGTATAATTTGCAAAATTTTCCTAAATCGGACAGTGGCGATCGAGACCATAGGAACTAGTGATAGACCCTCATAATTACATGACAACCAAAGTCACCACGAATTGACGAGCCCTAAATGTGATATGAATCACAGGGTCGATACGCGTAACGTCTGCAAAAGCCGCCCATTTGTTCGGGATAGGTTGGAATCACGTTTGATAGAGAAAACAATCAGAAATGAGTCTTGAAAATTGAAAATGAAAAATCAAGACGTCATGTTTGGATTGGTCGTCGCCATGTCAAAGAATATTGGAACGAGAAAAATGACGTTCTGGACGTCGGTGGTAAAATTATCATTTTGCCCCTCAAAGCTCTAGCCTTGCTTATGCAATTAAAGTGGGGCATTTTGGTATTCTATATACCCCAAGAGCCACCGAAAATTGGGAGAGAGCATGGCCATTGGATCACCCTTGAATGACACTTAGGACATGTGTCAATGGATTAACCAAAGAGTGGTCTTGTCCACTATTACCCACCTATCATTCAACACCTTTGACCTTGAACCTTGAATATAGCCTCTCACTCTCTCTTCGGCCAACCATTCTCCCGGAAACCGACACAATCTGAGGTAGGCAGAGTGTCTGACCCTTTAAGACCTCGAAATGTTGGAGTCTTGCGACCAAATTTTGTGGAGATCTAGGGGACTCGTTTAATGATCCATGAGCTTAATTTGATGGAGTTTTGACCCCAAATAGATCTTGCGAATATTGGACAAAAACTGTCGATTTGCAGTCTTGAAGGAGCCGACGACTTTCGAAGGAATTCCGCCGACGATTCGGCCTTAAATCTTCGGTGAGCCTCATAGGTAGACATATTAGCAAGTAGGTTAGTGATTAAATGGTGAATTTGGAGTAGATTAAGGGCTGGATATGCTCGATTTACACAGAACCGAACATAGCCCAATTCGATTATGTGCGAACCGATTCTGTGGGGGCTGATGATTGTTGATTTTGAGTCTCAAATTGGTAATTGAGTCATGCTAGGATGATGAGGATTGGGTTATGGAGGTTTGTAATTCATGGATGGGTGAATTGGACAAGGGAAATTGACGATTAGTTGGAATTTCCTAGGTTGCACGATGGGTTTGCTCTTGGACCATTGAGACCGAATTATTGACGGCTTGAGAAGAAGATTTTTGTGACATCAAACTCAAGGTAAGGGAATCCTAAACTTAGGATAGGAAGATTGGACTCAATTGGGTGAGTCGGGCGATAAATTGATTGATTTGTGAGAGATTCCAATTTGAATGTTCTTGGTGAGTCCTAAGATGGTATAGGGGATTAATGTGTGCAAATGCTTGTGCTTGAATTACCTGCCATGTTTGAGTGTCACTTTGATTATTTTGTATGCCATGGGTGTACGATTGTGCTTGAGTTGCACATTGCATTATGAATGTAAAATGAATTGAGAATCATGGCATGAGTGTGACATAGTGAGACCGTGATGCGTATGAGACGCGAGGTGGTGGAATGAGTACCCTAAGGCGCTGAGGCGCGGGGTTAGAGTTGTGTGGCGCCCTGATGCGTACGAAACATGGGGTTGAGAAGGCCACGGTCCTGATGCGTTGAAACGCGGGACGGAGATTCGATGTGTCGACACTAGCCTGGAGTATCATTGAAACCTGATGCGTTACGTGGGTTGTCAATGATGGTCTGATGCGTTTACGCGGACCGAGCCTGATGCGTTCTAAACTCGAGCATGAGAAGGAGGCAGGCAGGAAAAGGTGGCTGAGGTGAGTGGTAGGGCGAGTTGTCATAATCATCTGAATGTGTTATGATGCCACAACTGTATGCCTGCCATCCGCGTGTCATTAATTATAATTGCATTGCCTCGTATATCTATGAGTTTGAATTATTAGGGTATGTGACTGCTTGAGTGGACGGTCGGCCTAACCTAGGGTTAGGACTCTTTTACTAAGATGTGAATCTCACCCCGTTGGGGACCCCTTTTTTACAAATCCTAGGCCTTGAAGATGTGGCCTATCCGTTTTGGTGATCCCAAGGAGATGTCTACCTATTTTGATGAGTTCCCTGACGGGCAGGGAACTATTTATGTCAGGAAGTGTACCGTAGTTTGGATAGACAAGGGTAGTACTAGTTGGAAGCCTCACAGGTGCGAGGCCTGGTTCAGGAAGGTTGGAGATGTGTCTATCGAGCCGCTGAAGCCCAATGAGGTGCTCCAGGGAGTTGTCTCTAGTTGGTGCCACCCCACCTGAGACTTAGACCAAGCTGAGAGGTCTGTTGCCGGTTGAAGGATTGAACCAGAGAGGACTCCAACCTTGGAGGACACGGAGGAGGAGGTCATTGTGGTCAAAGCGACTGAGGAGGATCTCGTGGAGCCGTCTGCTGAGGAGACCATAGATGACACCATCGAGGTTCGCTCGGAGACCTTCTCAGAGTACGAGCCTGCGTAGGATGCAGAGGAGACCAAGGACTCCAGCAGCTCGTCTTAGGAGCTCCCAATTTGTTAGTTAGATCTTTTGGTGGCGACCCTGACCCTATTTTCCTTGGATGCTTGAGGATGGACCTCTTTTTGTGTACTTACCCCATCCCCCATGTTAGCGGATGTAGTAGCTTTGTATTTGTATGAACAGTTGGATATCATGTATGACATTATTTGCGCTTTCCAGGTCCCACTTCATATTTTGTACGGAGGGGTTATTTCATTATTGCTTCCGCGTGCCTAGTATATTATACGTCTCTCGACTTATGTGTGGATCTTGGGACCACGAGATATATTTGGTTTGCTTGTAGGGAGTCGCGTGTTCGTGCCCGAGGCGCGGGGCATGACAGAATGCCTCATGTGACTATTGTGCATTATATCCTTGATTGCAATTGCCTCAGTGTACGATCAGCCTAACCTAGAGTTAGGACCTACCTATTTGAGATATAAATCTCACCCCGTTGTGGGACCCCATTTTCAGATCCTAGATCGTGATCATGTGGCCAATCAGGTTTGGTGACCCGAAAGAGATGTCGGTGTATTTTGATGAATTGCCGGATGGACAGGGAACTGTGTATGTTAGGAAATGTACAGTGGTTTGGGCCGATGTGGATGGCAGCAGCTGGAAACCTCATAGATATGAGGCCCAATTTAGGAAGGTAGGTGATGTTTCTATGGGGCCATTGAAGCCCACTAAGGTACCCCGCGTGGTAATCCCTAACTGGCGTCATCTTGCTCGAGATTCAGTGAAGGCCGAAGGATCAGTAGCCGGCTCAAGAAACGTACTTGAGATGACCCCGACGAGGTCATCCTGATTGAGACCACCAAAGACGACCAGGTGGAGCCGTCAGTTGACGAGGCACTCGAGGCAACCGTGGAGGTTTGCTTTGAGACACTCTCGGAGTACGAGCCATCTGATGATACCGAGGATACTGACGACTCCAGTAGCTCGACTTAGGAATTCCTATTTGTGGTCCGATGTTTTGATGTTGACTTCGATGCCGCTTATTTTGGAGATGATGATGGCCCTTTTTTGCACTTACCCTGACACCCTAACGACCAACAAGTCTAGTTTGCCATGCTCTTGTACGAATGATTGGAAACTTATGTATTTTATTGGTATTCTCGTTACCCAGGTCCCCTTTGTATCATTGAACGGAGGAGTTGTTTATTATCGCTTCCGCTTACTATCGATATTGCCATGCTCCGAATCCGGCGAGCACGCGAGCATCCCACCAAACCGTTCCTTTATGAAAGCTCCAGGATTCAACGGCCAATGTCTTATTTGCTGAAAGAAACATGCATGCGGAAGCGATGCCGCCTTCAATTTAGAAATAAAGCAACACCCGATGACTTAGGACACCAGGGCACACCTTTAATAAAGGTCAATCATACATCATTTATTACAAATCTAATTCCTCAAGATTCTATTGTTCAATTCTAAGATCGCAAAAGAGAAGTCTTCATTTTTCCTCTAATGACTTCATCCAATGAATGCCAATCCATGGCGAACTCGGTTTTCTTCATCAGTGACCTGAAAAATGTCGTCCCCAAAGGGGTGAGATACACATCTCAGTAAAAGAGTCCTAACCCTAGGTTAGGCTGATCGTCCGCTCAGGCAGTCATCTATCCCAAAATTTCAAACTCACAATCATACAGGCACATAAAAATAAGAACAGTAACACACAGATGATGGGCATGCAACCATGACACCATGTCACACTCAGATGATTATGCACACTTCATCCAGCCATTTAACCACAATTGCCTTTTACTGCCTGCCTCATTCTCTAGCTCGCGATTAGATCGCATCAGGCTCGGTCCGATTAAACGCATCAGACCGTCATTGGCAACCCGCGTGAACGCATCAGGTTTCAATGAATCTCCAAGCCAATATCATCATCACATATCTCCGTCCCGCGAATAATTCGCATCAAGACCGTGGCCATCTCAACCCCGCGATTAGATTGCATCAGGGCGCCACACAACATCAACTCCACCCCGCGATTACATCGCATCAGGGTATCCATCTCCCACCCCACATCTCATACGTCTCAAGGCCTCGTCATGTCATGTTCATGCCATGCTTCTCAATTCAATTCACAGATAAAACAACAGGTGCAACTCATGCACAATTTGAATACTAATGGTATGCAGGACAATCAATGACATTCGACAAGGCATATGATTTAAACACAAGCAATGTCACACAAAGACATCCTATAACCACTTAGGACATATTAAGAGCTATCCCTTTGGAGGATTCTCATAAATCGATCAAATTAATCCTCGACTCACCCAGTTGAGTGCAATCTTACTATCATAAGGTTAGGAATTCCCTTACCTTAAGCTTGATAACACAAATCCCTTCTTGTAATGGCCTCCAAGTCTCGGCCAAATAGACCAAGGATTCAACTCACCGCGCAACCTAGAATATTCAACCAATTCATCAATTTTTCCTATCAAGTTCCTCATTCCATGAACCATAATCCTCCATAACACAGCCCTCATCATTTTAACATGTTTTAAACATCAATTTGAGACTCATCACCATCTATTCTTGCTCCCACCAGAATCGGTTTTGCTCAGACTGAGCCGGTTCCTCTTGGTTCTGTGCATATCGAGCACTTTCAGTCCTAAACCTTCATCAAATCCTTCATCTACTCACTATCCTACCTCTTAACATGTCTATCTAAGGGTCTAAGAGGCTCACCATTAGTTTGAAGTCGAATAGTCGTCGGAATCCCTTTGGAAGTCGCCGGATTCCTCAAGTCAATTTTCCAGCAGATTCTGTTCCAAGTTCACAAGACCTATTCAAAAATTCTTCAAATCACTCTTAACTTTTTATCATAGATTCATGTACATTTCTAATAGACCTCCATAAAATTTGACCTCAAAACTCCAATATTTCGGCCTCCAAAAGGGTCAGAAACCGGACCTACCTTAGATTGAGTCCGATTCCGTCGGCTCTCGGGAAAACTCTTGGCCGGAGCTCCTCAGTGGTCCAAATGTTGTGCTTCCACTTCAAGGAGGTCGAAAAGATGTAGATCTATGTTGGTGTGGCCGGCTGACGGTCAAACGATGATCGAAAGTGGGCGCCGTGGGCGGCGAAGGGCGGCGGCAGCTCTGGTCGGCAACGAGCAGATTGAAGAAGTAGAAGAAGATGGTTTTCGGTGGGTTGAGGGGTGTTATGACCGAACAAGAGTGAGGAGAGAGAGCAAAAAAAATTATATTCAAGGCTTGAGTCAAAGGGGTTGAATGGTAGTTTAATAAAGTTGGACATGACCACCCAATGGTTGATGTTGTGATACTTGTCCCTAGTGTCATTCAAACTTTGATCCAATGGCCAATAATCCCTCAAATTTTCAGTGGTCTTGGGGTGGGTTTAATGACCAATTTTTCCTTCTTCAAATGCATGGGCAAAGTTCTAAGCTTGAGGGGCAAAAAGGTAATTTTACCCCTGACGTTCAAAACGTCGTTTTTCTCGCTCCAAAATTCTTCGATAGGGCGATGGACAATTCGAATAACGTTGGAATTCTTGATCCTCCATTTCAAATTTTTCAAGACTCGTTTATGATGGTTTCCTCTATTAGACGTGGTTCCAGCCTATCTCGAACTAACGGGTGATTTTTGCAGACTTTACGCGTATCGACCTTGTGATTCTCATTACATTTAGGGCTCGTCAATTCGTGGCGACTCTGGTTGTCATGTAATTGTGAGGGTTTATCACTAGTCACTTTGGTCTCAATCGCACTGTCCAATAAAGAAAATTTTTGCAAATCATACGTTGGTCAAGTGGCATCACCCGCGCTCAAATCGTATGACACTCGCAAGGCATTCCCTAATCGTTCTTGGATCGGCCTTTTGTGGTTCTAAATATTCCCTCAACAATCCTTTTGGTCAAAGCGCCATTTCTTATCCGAATTTCCTTGGTCCACGTACCTTGTCTTGCGTTAGCCTTTCCCTTATAGTCAGTCTACTCGAATTAATCAGATTCGAGCGAGATATGACTGAATTACATCTCTAGATTCATTTCTCATTAATGAGTCTGAAATTGACTGGAAACCAGAATGTCACAACTCTTCCCCCTTACAAAAATTTCATCCTCGAAATTTGTAACCTTCTAACCATCCAATCCTTTGGGGCATCAGCGCCTCATCACATCCTTACTCTTTCGGATAAAACCTTTCACGGCTTGACGATCTTACTCGCCATTTCCAGCCCAAAACCATTTTTCCCTCGGGACTTGTCTCCTTTAGTTCTCAATCCAATTTGTTTCTCTCCATTCTCTTTTGGTATTCGTAACATTTGTCCATAACTATTATTACTAAGTCCTCGCCAAAATGCACTCTTTAATGTCCATACCATTCGGCATATCGCCCCCTTCAAACTTCCTTTCATACCAACGGAGATTCAAGGGCTTTATCAATTTGCCCTTTATTAACCAAATCGAGTTATGGCCCTATCGACTCCTTAAACAATAACATGATTACTTCTGTAGTAATCCATTCTCGATTCCATCCGAAAATTCCCTTGGATCAAAGTGGTCCTTCAACTTTCGTGGTCATGTCCTTCCCTTTTATCGACATGTCTAGTGCTCGACTATATGATAGATTAATTTCAACTTTCACCCCTTATCACCGATAGTATATATATGTATCTTGGTACATCTTTGTGCCATCCCCAGAAACACCATAATCCTCCCCTCAAATTTTGATGAGGTCGTCTCCTTAAGTTTCCCCTCAATACTGGACCCGAACTTCTGTCTTTGGGGTCTCAAGGGTTCCATCCATTCCTATAACCCCTCAAATATCTAAGTTCGATCATGGCAATATCTCAATTCCTTTTTGACCTTCAGACTTGATGCTTCAGGTAATCACCAGGCTAGTCCATTAGCAAATTCCAATTAGAAGTTGAATATCATATTTCTTGAGGGAAGATCTGTCCTTCTATCGCCAATTACGCACCGCTCAATTCTCAATGATAAGCATCCGCTAGATAATTCACATTTCCTCAGCGATAGGGGTATTGTTGTAACAACTTTTGGGTAATCCCTTCGTTCCATGTAACTTTTCATCAATCCTCTTTAGGAAGTCAATGCACTCAGCCTCTTGTAGTTCGCATAACTTCGAGATTTTTCTTCATACAAGCAACGCTCTCATACCCACGAGGAGTTTCATACATCAGCGTTGCCTCTTGTTCGATTCCTCACTGGAAACTACAACCTTATTTTCTTGCGGTAGGTATAGACTCAAAATCTTATTCTACCTAGACATTGTTTCCCAAATTTTGCCGCGAGGATATTCGCAAGCCCACTCCAATCATGCTTTAAGCATTCCAACTCCTATGGCCTTATCATCACGATGTATATGCAATGCCCACTTTCGATTGCCTTGCTATGCCTCAAGTTTCATTCTTGTAGCGTCTTTGCGACCCTCATATGCGTTCCAATTTCCAAATGGAATTGTCATAAACAGCGTAGTCATCAACTTAACTCGAGTCCTCGAAAACTCTTTTCACGTTCATTCACCCATTCGTGTTACATCTCATCCTTAATCCATTTTACCAATGGAACGGCTCTTGTGGGGAATCTTTCCCCGGTCCATCTATTACAATTCGTCAATTCCAGGAACTTTCAACTTCTAGCAACCCACATCAACTCTAGTCGATTTATCACTCATTCCACTCCTCCAAGACTTTGCAGAGATTTCATTTCTCAGAGATTTCACGATCGAGAAATCTTACCTTATCAGATCCATAGCCCGTGCTCTTCATATTCAACATATAACAAGCATCTCCTTAGAGTCCATAGGACACTCTCAAAAGCTGCTCATGTTTCTCATGGCTCCTTATATGAGTTCAACCAACGTCTCTCAAGATGGTCACGACCAACTCAATCATTCCTTGGGTACTTAGTTCGGCGATTATCAACTTCCTTCCATTAGGTGTCGAATCTTCCCAACTGTTCCTCGCACTTTTCACTTGATAGCTCAGACCTTGGCTCTCTATTGCCACGGGTCTCCTCTAGGACCACACGACATTTTATTTAATCTTGTCACTCTTCTCTTTAGAAGCATTAGTGTTTTAACCTCTGAGTTCCATAACTCACTAAGGCGACCTTATCCCAATTCCGTTCGTTCCATTGAACATCAACATCATCCTGAAATTCAACATTGTCTACAAGACTGTCTCTCGGATTTCACTTCTAGGAGTCATTCAAGTTATGCGTTCTCTTTCTCGGTATAGACGCTCAATCACAATACTAAGACAATTTAGAGTTTTTCAATCTTTTACAAAAGGGTCTCTTACCCTAAGAAAGAAACTACACAACTCCGTGGCATTTTCTCACTTCAAATTCACCTTGTCCTTCCCATTCCATAGGATGACAACCTTGGAGTCTGCGCTTACGGTGATATCTTTACTCCAAGATTCAAATGCCACCATGCTTTCACATTCTCTTTCCCATAACTCAGTCACCTCAAGTGACAATATCTGTTCGTCCCTAAGTCTCCATCAGTTCACTTGTCAAATGCTTAATTTGATTACCTCCACTCACTTGCAAGTATTCTCTAAGCGCTCTTTTCGTTTACAAAATTATTCACTAGAATCATAACCGGCTAGGACTATCAGGTCCGTTTGCCTTTTTTCTTTCATCGATGACCAATTCATGGTCTAATTGCCCTTTAAGAACAATGCCTTATTCTTTAGGAAATAGCAGCTCATGATTTAATTTCTCATGGTTCCAATGCAGTCAACTGATCTCAGGAAATCATTAATTCCAGGCAAACTAACATGCCGATTCTTCCTCGGCCCCTTCCATAACAGAAAAGACGGACTACCCATTTTCCACCTTGTGTCTTACGCCTAGGTAATCGGCCATTTCCTGTAGGCACGTTCCATATCCATAATGAACATCTCTTTGCTCGTAATCCATGAGTAGGAGTTCTCTTATTCATAAGTCTTTCGATCATTCTCCTCTTTTACTGAGTCCTATCACCATTCCTCAAAATCAGGAATAATAGCCAGCCATAAGGTTTTCAAGTTCCAATCTGCTCAGGGATTTACTTATCTTATTCAAGGGTCCTTGACTACCTTTACCATATGCTTAAACTACCTTGAGAACTCTGCCTCATACCGGTCGATCATCCTATGATCCTTGCAAAAGTATTAGGATCCAAACTCTCAAGCAATCCCAGGATGATACTTTCCATCGAACAACTCAACAGGGGTAGTCTAGGCAGATCTCATGCCTCCGAGGAACCCCTTTCTCTAGTGGCCTTTCACCAATCATCAATAGCCTCTTAGGGCTAGTACTGCTAGGGTCACTTTCTTTCCTTAGTGTACCCAAAACCTCTAAGGTTTCCTTACAAGATCCTCAATCCAGAGGGAGACAATTTCAAATCTCATCCCTCTACCTGACTTAATCAATCTCAACCTTATACATAATTTTACAAGCTTTTCCAAACTCTCGTGGTCCTTCCCACACATTCAATTTAGAAAAGATCAACTCAAAGTCACCTTTCTCATGACTTCCATCACTTTAGCTCATCAGTACTAGTACCTGTCACCACAGTGACTTAGAAAATCTTAGCAGCTCCTCCTCGAGCTTGCTTAATCAACAAATTTTCTCATTTCCATTTAAAGTTCTCACGACCCATTCAGCTCTTGGGTCTCGTACGATTAACCGATCGAGCCATATTCTCTTTTGGCACCCACACTCCAATCGCCCATCTTTACTCAATTCTCACGACTCCCTTTAGTTCTAGAGTCATCTCATCATCTTTCACCATCAACCATCCAATGGTTTCCAAACAACTCTCTAATGATACATCGAAAATTCTCAATTAATTGCCAAATATTCAAGGATCTCAAACCGTCCTTGATCTACAATCATTCATCGAGCCAATCTTAACGAGGCAACTTCTCAACTAATAGCCATTATTAGGCTAGCCTCAACTAGGCAACTATCAAACAAGCACTCAAGACGACAATTCACTAAGTCACTAACTCTTACTTTAAGCCTAGAGGCATCCGCCGCTCTAGCATAATCACAACAGACTATCTCACTCTCAACAGACATCAATTCAATGGGTATAAACCCCATACGTCGTCTAACCTCTCAGTTATACGTTGGCCAAGCCAATCAAATGAGACTAATCACAAAACATGCCTAATAGGCCCATCACAAACATCACTTTTCTTTTTCAAAGGCATCCACTGCCAAGCACGAAGCTTCTAATTATGCCAATCACATGCATTATTTCATATGTTATGCCACTTTCGATCATTCTTGATGAGGATCAATCCCGTGCCATACATCTCTTATCCACAATTGGACTCAACCTGATACCTAGACTTTTCCTTTCAAGTTATGACTTAGGTCATTCTTGCCTCTTGCCATCTTAGAAGCCTGCCAAGAGCCGCTCCTTGTTCAGACCTCTCTGTTCCGACGAACACTCCCCGCCCTCATCAGACCTGGCCGTTGCAGGTTGTCCCAAGTCATACATCTACGGAGAAAGCCTCGTTCCACATGTCCCATACCATGTTTCATTACAGTTTATAGGTATCCCATCAACTTGTCCCATACCAAGCGATAGTTTATTAAGTCCAACAGCGATAAGTTCACGCATGCACCCTCATCAACTTTCATTTCAAAGTCACAAACACAGGCACAACGTGACTATCCTCACCACTTGTCAAATCAAAATCGCCTTCAGATCAATTCTTATCCATTCAAGAGTTCTAATTCCACCAATGACCGTCACATCTCACAGATCAATTGTCTATATTCAACTAAGTACCCCAAGTTTAGTTGCTATTCATTGTTTGTTTCCATATATACACCTTACCTCATATCATCCAACACTATCAATAGCAATCGATAACTAAACATCAAGATATCACGTAATTCAAGCCTGAACCCACTAACATCAGTCGCCTCTTTATAACTCACATTTCTCAAGTTGGGTCATTGACAAATCAAGATCACAATCATACACTTCAATTGACCCTTCATTCATAATTTATTCTGTAGCAACCTCAAATCCGGCTCATGACTCCTCAATTTCTATTCACTTCTTTGTGAGCTTTATTCATAATATCACTCAAGATCATCCCTTAAATCAACACTAGGACCATTAGAATACTACACAAGTTCAAGCCTATAGTCCTCAAGATTCAGTAATCCATGCTTATCTCTAAAGGTCTCACTACCTAATTGTCCTCAACTCATCGCTCCTTATCACTCCAAGTCTCAATCACATTGGATCGAGCTGACCTTGCTTTAATATCAAATCAAACGGGGATGTCACGCCCCGAATCCGGCGAGCACACGAGCATCCCACCAAATCATTCCTTTATGAAAGTTCCAGGATCCAACAGCCAATGTCTTATTTGCTGAAAGAAACATGCATGCGGAAGCAATGCCACCTCCAATTTAGAAATAAAGCAACACCCGATGACTTAGGATACCAGGGAACACCTTTAATAAAGGTCAATCATAATTCATTTATTATAAATCTAAATCCTCAAGATTCTACTGTTCAATTCTAAGGTCGCAAAAGAGAAGTCTTCATTTTTCCTCTAATGACTTCATCCATTGAATGCCAATCCATGGTGAACTCGATTTTCTTCATCAGGGACCTAAAAAAAGTTGTCTCCAAAGGGGTGAGATACACATCTCAATAAAAGAGTCCTAACTCTAGGTTAGGCTGATTGTCCGCTCAAGCAATCATCTATCCCAAAATTTCAAACTCACAATCACACAGGCACATACAAATAAGAATAGTGACACACAGATGATGGGCATGCAACCATGACACCATGTCACACTCAAATGATTATGCACACCTCATCTAGCCATTTCACCACAATCACCTCTTCTTAGCTGCCTCATTCTTCAGCCCGCAATTAGATCGCATGAGGCTCGATCCGCATAAACGCATCAGACCGTCATTGGCAACCCGCATAAACGTATCAGGTTCCAATGAATCTCCAGGCCAATATCATCAACACATACCTCCGTCCCACGAATAATTCGCATCAGGACCATGGCCATCTCAACCCCGCGATTAGATCGTATCAGGGTGCCGCAAAACAACAACTTCACCCCGCGATTACATCGCATCATGGTATCCGTCTCCCACCCCGCGTCTTATATGCCTCAGGGCCTCGCTATGTCATGTTCATGCCATACTTCTCAATTCAATTCACAGATAAAACAACAGGTGCAACTCATGCACAATTTAAATACTCATGGCATGCAGGACAATCAATGACATTCGACAAGACATATGATTTAAACACAAGCAATGTCACACATAGACCTCCTATAACCACTTAGGACATATTAAGAGCTATCCCTTTGGAAGATTCTCATAAATCGATAAAATTAATCCTCGACTCACCCAATTGAGTCCAATATTCCTATCATAAGGTTAGGAATTCCCTTACCTTAAGCTTGATAACACAAATCCCTTCTTGTAATGGCCTTCAAGTCTCGGCCAAATAGTCCAAGGATTCAACTCACTGCGTAACCTAGAATATTCAACCAATTCATCAATTTTTCATATCCAATTCCTCATTCCATGAGCCATAATCCTCCATAACACAACCCTCATCATCTTAATGTGTTTTAAACATCAATTTGAGACTCATCACCATCTGCTCTTGCTCCCACCAGAATCGGTTTTGCTCAGACCGAACCGGTTCCTCTTGATTCTGTGTATACCGTGCACTTCCAGTCCTAAACCTTCATCAAATCCTTCATCTACTCACTATCCTACCTCTTAACACGTCTATCTAAGGGTCTAAGAGGCCCACCGTGGGTTTGAAGCCGAATGGTCGCCGGAATCCCTTCGGAAGTTGTCGGATTCCTCAAGTCAGTTTTTTGGCAGATTCTGTTCTAAGTTCACAAGATCGATTCGGGGTCAAAACTTCTTCAAATCACTTTCAAATTTTTATCACAGATTCATGTACATGTCTACTAGACCTCCATAAAATTTGACCTAAAAAAACCAACATTTCGGCCTCCAAAAGGGTCAGAAACTGGACCTACCTCAGATTGTGTCTAATTCTGTCGGCTCTGAGGAAAACTCTTGGCCGGAGCTCCTCGGTGGTCCAAATGCCGTGCTTCCACTTTGAAGAGATCAGAAAGACATAGATCTACATTGGTGTGGCCGGTCGGTGGTCAGACGGTGATCAGAAGTGGACGTCGTGGGCGGCGAAGGATGGCGGCAGCTTTGGTCGGCGACGGATAGATTGAAGAAGAAGAAGAAGATGGTTTTCGGTGGGTTGAAGGGGTGTTATGGCTGAACAAGAGTGAGGAGAGAGAGTGAAAAAGCTTATATTCAAGGCTTGAGTCAAAGGGGTTGAATGGTAGTTGAATAAAGTTGGACATGACCACCCAATGGTTGATGTTGTGATACTTGTCCCTAGTGTCATTCAAACTTTGATCCAATGGCCAATAATCCCTCAAATTTTCAGTGGTCTTGGGGTGGGTTTAATGACCAATTTTCCCTTCTTCAAATGCATGGGCAAAGTTCTAAGCTTGAGGGGCAAAAAGGTAAATTTACCCCTGATGTTCAGAACGTCGTTTTTCTCGCTCCAAAATTCTTCGATAGGGCGATGGACAATCCGAATAACGTTGGAATTCTTGATTCTCCATTTCAAATTTTTCAAGACTCGTTTATGATGGTTTCCTCTATTAGACGTGGTTCCAGCCTATCTCGAACTGACGGGTGGTTTTTGCAGACTTTACGCGTATCGACCCTGTGATTCTCATTACATTTAGGGCTCGTCAATTTGTGGCGACTCTGGTTATCGTGTAATTGTGAGGGTTTATCACTAGTCCCTTTGGTCTTGATTGTTACTGTTTGATAAAGGAAAATTTTGCAAATCATACGTTGATTAAGCGGCATCACCCACACTCCAATCGTATGACACTCTCAAGGCATTCCCTAATCGTTCTTGGATCGGCCTTTTATGGTTTTAAATATTCCCTCGACAATCCTTATGGTCAAAGCGTCATTTCTTATCCGAATTCCTTAGGTCCACGTACCTTGTCTCGCGTTAGCATTTCCCTTTTGGTCAGTCTACTCGAATTGATCAGATTCGAGCGTGATATGACTGAAATATATCTCTAGATTCATTTCTCATTAATGAGTCTGAAATTGACTGGAAATTAGAATGTCACAGATATGGTTCACCTCTCGACCCATGTGCATTCTAGGACCTCGAGAGAAAGTTTGTGCTTGTAGGGAGTCTCGTGTTCGTGCCTGGGGCGCGGGGCGTGACAAAATGCGCGGCACAAGTCTTTCTCCAAAACTAACTAGAATCGGCTCCTAGGTACCCCACAAAGTTTTCAGCCATTAAACTCCCTTAATCCATTCCAAATTCAACTACAAGCTACCTTAACATGTCAAGCAAGGTCCTGAGGAGTCTTACCAAGAATTTAAGCCAAAGAAATAGATCAAGGGACCGCATAAGCTGACGGATCCAATCTTGGTTCCTGGCAGTCAGATTCTATTCTTGGAGGATACCAAACGAAACCGGTCATTAAAATCCTTCTAACCTCGACTCTAGCTCATTTGTACCATGCTAACACATGATAATACGTTTTAAGATAATTCACCAACAATTTCCAAGCCAAACGACGTCTCGGCGGAATCCAAAATGCCGCGGTTTCCAAACCAGTTCGGCGAAATAGGTTCTGTCTAAGCGAGAATCATCCCGAAGTTTAATTATCAAATCATTTCTAAATTAAACCAAACTCATCCACAGGCTAGTCAATACATAGATCTAAGTCTTAGGATAACTCACCGGCTATTTCCAAGTAAAACAAAGTCTCAAGGACCCTCAAGGAGTCACGGTTTCACGTCTGACCGATGGGGCAGTTTCTGTCCCCTTGAAGACCATGAAGATTCAACCACCAAAACTCATAAAATCCAACCAAAATTTATGAACACAAAGACATATGTCTTTACTAGGTTTGAGAGGTGGTCTTACTAAGTATTGGGGTGAAATGAGCTTAGAATTCCAATATAGAGCTCCTCGGGTCGGAACATGGTTGAGCAATGACCTTTGCTCATTCATACCTTGTTGGAACGGCAAGAGAAAGATCTTTCTAACAGTGGGTGGATAGTCTCCATTCGATGTCGAACGACGAAGTTATGGCTATAATAGTGAAGGGTTTCGGTACTGGGCGGCGAGAGAGATAGAGGGAGTTTGAGGAAAATGAAAATATGAGATAGAGAGAGAGAGAGCTTGGCCGAAGATTGAGGAGGAAGAAGAGGGCGGTTTTTCTTAATTCCAAAGTCAAGAGGCATGACAAGAATGGTTGGTGGGATTTGACAAGCCATTAATGCCTTAGTAGATCTCTAATCCATAGCTAGTAGGCTTTGTCCTTTTCCTCATAAAAAATCAAGGGCTAAAATGACCCTCTTGCCCTCATAATTTCGGCCACTATAGAACGAGAAGAATTGATCAAATTGCCCTTATCTTATTTCAAAAGGAAGGATATCCATATAGGGGCAAAAAGGGTAATTTCACACTTATCGTCCAAAATCTCATTTTTCTAAATTCTCATAGGACAAACCATGACCTTATTTATCCTCAATGAGGCGAAGTCCAATCCTTTCCAATATTGGAACTCCTCAATGTCCGATACCTACTTTCAAGGTCGAGTTCTCGTCGCCTGTAATTCTAGTTTATCTTAAACTGATGGGCGACTCTTGCAGGTCCTACGCGTATCGACCTTAGGATTTCTCAAGCTGTGGCGAATTTGGTTGTCATGTTATTGCGAGGGTTTATCGCTAGTTCTTGCAATCCTAATCATCGGAATCCAATTTATAAAATTCTCGCAAATTACACGTTGGTTGGGTGGAATCACCCGCGTCCCAACGTATAACGCTAGCAAGACATTCCATGATCGTTCCTAGATCGATCTCCGCTGGCCCAAAATATCCCTTCGACAATCATTATGGTCAAAGTGTCAGTTCTTATTCGAATCTCCCAGATCCACGTACCTAACTCTGCGTTAGTCTTTCACTTTTGATTAGTTAACTCGAGAGTGGCCAGCTCCAAGCGAGATATAACTAAAATACACCGATCGATATCTTTCCAATCAATAACCTCGAAAAGGATCGGCATTCTAAATGTCACAACTCTTTTCCCTTAAAAAAATTTTATCCTTGAAATTTGTGACCCTCATATTATTCAATCTTATAGGGGTACTGACGCTTCATCGCATCCTCACTTTTTGAGATAGTTCTTTCCATTATTTAATGTTCCCACTTGTCTTATCTGACAAAAGTTCTCCTCCTCCAGGACTTGTTTCCCTTTATCCTCAATCCGTACTTGCCTGTCTCTCAGTGATACCGTGTCGTCCACTTTTATAGCTTCATTCTTTAAGATTTAAGTCGGGTTCGATTTGCATTTTCTTGGCATGGGCAAATCTTGAGCCCAGCATTCCTTTGTTAACGACCACCCTTTCAGGCGAATTCCATTAGTGGTACTTACCTTTCCTAAGTTCCTTTAAAATTTCACTCTCACCATCTTTCCTAGAACATCTGAATCATCCTTTCAATTCATCCTTGAACTTTTAAGGCTTTCATCCTCAATTTCAAGGATCCTTATCTAGGTACTCAGAAGTCTGGATTTTCTCTCTGTTACTTTTATTCACATGATCTGTTAGACATTAAGGTTCATAGACTATCATGCCTTACTCCATTCTTGACCCTCATGTCCAATACTTGATGTAGTCATTATACTAGTTATTCGATAAATTTTCAATTTAGAAGTCAAATCTCTTACTCTTTGAGATAAGGTATGTTCTCCAATCGTCATTCACGCGATGCTCGATTTTCAACTATACGCATCCGCTATCTTATTCACCTTTCCAAAGCGATATAGGATTTCCTTAGTCTTTAAGTAATTTCATTTATCCACGTTGCTCCTCATTCAGTTCCTTTCAGAAAAATGATACTTTATGCTCTCATGGTTAGTATAAACTTGAAATCTTTCACCTCGTAGATAATGTTTTCCAAATTTTGTCACAAGGACAGTTGCATGCCAAGTTCCAAACATACATTGAGTATTCCCCCTCATGAGGTCTTATCGCCGCGACATCTACGTGTTTCCCACTTCAGATTGTCATATTACTTCTCTAATTTTCTTTCTGCATCACGTCATTATGATTCTCTTGATCCTTTCGATTCCAAATGAAAACGCCATTGTCGGCATAGTCCCTAACTCGACTTAAATCCTTGAAAACTCTCTCTATGTTCATTCATCCATTTGCGCCACATCTCGTCCTTAGTTCGTTTCCTTAATGGGATAGTTTTTATTGGGAATTTTTCCCATGACGTCTATAGCAATCCATCAACCCCATGGAACTTCAAATTTCGGTAACTCACGTCGACCTTAGTCAATCCATCGTCATTTTCTACCCTTGAAAGATTTACAGGGATCTCATCTCCCAAAATTCACACAACCAAGGAATTTTGCTTCATCAAGCCCAAAGCTCACGCTCCTCACACTTATCATACAATGAGTGTTACCTTAGGGTTCATAAGATACACTCAAAGGTTGTTCATGTTTCTCATGACGCCTCAAATGAATTTGATCATCGTCTCTAAAGACGTTAACAATCAATCCAATTACTATTTGGATACCCAACCCGATTGTTGTTAGCTTCTTTACTACCAGGTGTCGAATCGTTTCAACTGTCCTTCGCCCCATCCATTTGAGAGCTTATACCTTAGCTCTTTGCTTTTATAGATTTCGAATGAGACCATGTAGCATTTCGTTCATTTTTGTCGCATTTTTCCTTGGGAAACATTAGTGCCTTAACTGCTGGATTCCTTAACTAGCTAATGCGACTCTATCCCAATTCGGTTGGATTTATTGATTGAGTGGACCTTGGGAATGAAAGTCCTGCAAAACCTCATTCAACTGAACGTTGACATTGTCCAGGAATTTGACGTTGTCAACAAGACAGTTCCTTAGACTCGACTTCTAGATATCATTTGAGCTTTGTGTTTTCCTTCTCAGTCCAGATGCTCAATCTTAACACCAGGACAAGTAGAATTTCTTCTTCCTTTCACACTAGGGTCTCTCACCCAATAAAAGAAACTATACTCTTCAGTGGTATTCTCTTACTTCGAATCCACCTTATCTTTCTTGTTCCATAAGACGCCAGTCTTGAAATTTGCGCCAACAACAATACTTTTACTTCAAGATTCATATGCCACTAGACTCGACATTCTTCTTCCAATAACTTGGTTACTTCAAGTGACGAGGTTCCAAGTGGTCGAGGTTCCTCCTCGGTCTCCACGGATCCACAACTTGGATATTCAAATCAATTAGATCAAGCCACCTTGCGATTATAATCCAAGCAACTCTTTTTTCTTGCTCATCCATCCATTAGATTCACGAATGGCTAAGACTATCAAATCCATTTACTTTCCTTTCCATGAATGATCATCTCATGGTCTCATTGTCCTTAAGAACAATGCTCTTTTCTTTAGGGTTGATAACTCGCAAAGTCACTTCTAGTGGTTTCGATTCATCCACAATCAATCCCATCTTAATCTACAAAGTCAGACAACTGACATATATTTTCCTTAATATTCCCCCCGATGAGGGAAACAAAGTGTCAATTTCTCATTACTAGCTCTACGCCATGGCAATAGCCATTCCTCATAGGCACAACCCATGACCCATAAACAGCAACCTTCTCACTTGAATCTCTTCCGATCATTCACTTCCTTCATTTAGATCCGTTACAGTTCCTTAGATTTAGGAATAACAATGTACCATAAGGCTTCCAAATTTTCAATCCATTCAGGTACTTACTTGTCTCATTTAAAAGGGTCCTTGACCATCTTTAGTACACTTAGACAACCTGGAGAACTCTGTCTCATAGTGGTCGATCGTTCTCATATCCTTGCAAAGCTACTAGATTTCAAGGAACCTTTCCTCTCGAGAATCTCAGAAAGGTACTTTACATTAAACAACTCTACGAAAACAATCCAGTCAGATATCATGACTTTAAGAAAGACTCTTTCTTTGGTGACCTTTCACCAGTCATCAACAGTCTCTTTAGGCTAATAACTGCCAAGGTCATTTCCCTTCTTCAGTATACCAAAAACCTCTAAGGTCTCTTTCCAGATTCTCAATCCTTATGGAAATAATTTCGAAATCATCTTCTCCACAGAACTCAACCAACTTGAACTTCATAGGCCATTACATAAGTTATCCATCGGACGATTTTCCTTTCCATTATCCACCGCTCTTTCCATGGCTTCCATTACTTAGTTCATTAGCACTAGTATCTGTCATTCCAGTGACTTGGGTAACAATGACATCTTTCCTTAAGCTTACCTACCCCTCAATTTTTCCATTTCCATTCAAAATTCTCATGACCCCTTCAACTCTCAGGTCTCGTACAATTTTACAAGTTTGAGCCGAACGCTCTTTCAATAACCATATTTCGATCATTCAACCTTATTAGGTTCTCACAATTGCTCAAAACCATAACAATTTTCTTCAGGAATCAATGACTTAAATCTTTTTTCCAGGTCCAACAGTCTTAGGCTACTCAACATTAAAGCAATCTTAGGCACACAACCAATCCTCCAGGGATTCCAAGTAATCATTAACAATCACTTGTCAAGCCAATCTCAACTAGGCAATTTTGCAACTAATCGCCACTTACTAGGCAAGCCTCAACTAGGCAAAATTCATCTAGGCCAACATCAGGCAACCACACAAAGTACCATTTCAATGAGTCAATCGCTTATGGCTTAAGTCCAGATGCATCTGCGACTTAGTATTAACACAACATGTTATCTCATATTCAAAAGACATCAGTCAAACGGTACTTAATGCTAGAACTCGCCAAACAGGCCAAACATGCGTGTCAATAGTTTATCTTTTCAAACAATACCCACTGCCAAGTACGAAACTCTTAGCCATGCCAATCACATGCGTCATTACAATTGCCATGCAACTTTTGAAAATTCACCTTGAGAACTAATTTAATGCAATACATCTCTTAACCAAAATCAGACTTAACCCGATACATAGACTCTTCCTTTTAAGCTGTGATTTGGGTCATTCTTGCCTTCTTGTTATCTTAGAAGCCTACCAGGAGACGCTTCTTGCCCGGACCTCTCTGTCATGGCGATCACTCTCTGCCCTTATCGGGCCTGGTCGTTGTAGGCTGTCCCAAGTCATACATTAACGAAGAGAATCTCGTTCCACACGTCCCAAAACATGCTTCATTACAGTTTATAAGTATCCTGTCAACTTGTCACATACCAAGGACAGTTTATTCAGTCCGATAATGATAAACTCATGCATGCACATTCCTCGACTTCCATTTTAATGCCACAAACACCCACACCGCATGACTATCCTCACTACTCGTCACATCACACCCGTCTCCACATCAATTCTTATCCATAGAAGACTTGTAATTCCACAAATGACCATCATATCTCACAGATCATTTGCCTATGTTCAACCATTTATCTCCAGTTTAGGTTATTACAAGCCACAATCACAATCATATAATCCAATCAACCCATCCTCTATTAACCCCAAACACATTTATACCTCAAGTCCATAACTAGGACTCCTCAATTTCTATTTACTTCCTCATGAACTTCAATCATAACACCACCCAAGATCACCCATTAAAATCGGTACTAGAAACATTGGAATACAACACAAGTTTAAGCCTATAACTCAAAAGATTTAGCAATCAATACCTAATCCTAAGGGTCTCACCATCTAGTCGTCCTCAAGTCATTGCTCCTTATCACTCCAAGTGTGACATTCTGATTTTTAGTTAATTTCAAACTCATTAATGAGAAGTAAATCTAGAGATGTATTTTAGTCGTATCTCGCTCGAATCTGATCAATTTGAATAGGCTGACCAAAAGGGAAAGGCTAACGCGAGACAAGGTACGTAGACCTACGAAACTCGGATAGGAAATGACACTTTGACCATAAAGATTGTCGAGAGGACATTTAGAACCGTAAAAAGGCCGATCTAAGAACGATTAAGGAATGTATTTGCTAGCATTATACGATTGAAGCGCGGGTGATGCTGCTTAATCAATGTATAATTTGTAAAATTTTTCTAAATCGGACAGTGACGGTCGAGACCAAAAGGACTAATGATAGACCCTCACAATTACATGACAACCAAAGTCGCCACGTATTAATGAGCCCTAAATGTGATATGAATCATGGGGTCGATATGCGTAATGTCTACAAAATTTGCCCGACGGTTCGGGATAGGCTGGGACCACGTCTGATAGAGAAAATAATCAGAAATGAGTCTTGAAAATTAAAAATGGAGAATCAAGAATTCCAACGTTATATTTAGATTGGCCGTCGCCCTATCGAAGAATATTGGAACGAGAAAAAAAACGTTTCGAACGTCGGGGGATAAAATTATCATTTTGCCCCTCAAAGCTTAAGCCTTGCCCATGCAAATAAGGAAGGGCATTTTGGTCTTCATACACTCCCCTAGGCTGCCGAAAAAGTGAAGGAATTGTGGCCATTGGATCAAGCTTGAATGACACTTAGGACAAGTGTCCAAAGATCAAGCTTGGAGTGGTCATGTCTACCTTTATCCATCTACCATTCAACCATTGACCTTGAGCCTTGAATATAATCTTTTTCTCTCTCTCTTTCTCCTCTCACCTTGACCGGCCATAAACCCCCCAACTCACCGAAAATCCATCTTCTTCTTCTTCTTGCTTCTACCATTTGCTAACCAGTTCTACACTTGTCGTTCGTCGCCGTTGACGTCGCCTTTCGGCCACCACCTAGACTCCGGTCGTCCACACCCTCTTAGCTCAGCCTCTTGCCGATCTCCTCGAAGTGAAAGCACATCAATTGGACCACCGAGGAGCTCCGGCCAAGCATTTTCCCGGAAGCCGGCGGAATTTGACTCAAACTAAGGTAGACCGAGTTTCTGACCTCTTAGGATATCGAAATGTTGGAATCTTATGACCAAATTTTATGAAGATCTAGGGGACTTGTATATCAATCTGTGGTAAAAATTTGAGCTTGATTTGATGAGTTTTGACCCTAAATAGGTCTTGTGAATATTGGACAGAAACTGTCGATTTACTGACTTGGAGGATCCGATGACTTTTGAAGAGATTCCGGCGACGACGCGACTTCAAACTCTCGATGAGACTCTTAGACCCTTAAATAGACATGATAAAAAGTAGGTTAGCGATTAAATGATGGATTTGGTCGAGATTTAGGACTGGACGTGCTCAGTTTGCATAGAATCGAAAATAGCCGGTTCGGTTCTGTGCAAGGTCGAACCTGTGGGGGCTAGTGGCTGATGATTTTGAGTCCCAAATTGGTGATTAAGACATGCTAGGATGATGAGGATTGAGTTATAGAAGTTTGTGGTTCGTGGATTGGTAAATCGGACATGGAAATTGACAATTCATTGGAATTTCCTAGGTTGTGCGGTGAGATTGATCTTGGACCATTGAGGGCCAAATCTTTGAGGGCTCAAGAAGAGAATTTTGTGGCATCAAACTCAAGGTAAGGGAATCCTAAACTTAGGATAGGAAGATTGGACTCAATTGGATGAGTCGAGCGATAAATTGATTGATTGGTGAGAGATTCCAAGATGAATGTTCTTGGTGCATCATAAGTTGTTATAGGGGATTTATTCGTACTAATGCTTGTACTTAAATTGTTTGTCATGTTTAAGTGTCACTTGATTGCCTTGCATGCCATGAGTATATGAATTGTGCCTAAATTTCACCTGTTGTTATTTATGTGAAATGAATTAAAAATCATGGCATGAGTGAGACATGGCGAGACCCTGATGCGTATGAGATGCGGGGTGGTGGAATGACTACCCTGAGGCGCGGGGTAGAAGTTGTGTGGCGCCCTGATGCGATCTAATCGCAGGGTTGAGATGGCCATGGTCCTGATGCGATTACGCGGGACGGATATTTGAGGTGCCGACACTAGCCTGGAGTATCATTGAAACCTGATGCTTTTATGCGAGTTGTCAACGACGGTCTGATGCATTTACGCGGACCGAGCCTAATGCAATCTAATCACGGGCAAGAGAATGAGGCAGGCGGGAAATGGTGGATGTGGTAGTGTGGCAGGACTAGTGTGCATATCATCTGAATGTGTTATGATGCTATAACCGTGCGCTTGCCATCCGTGTGTTGTTATCTGTGTTTGTATTTGCCTCGTATATCTATGAGTTTGACTTATTGGAATGTGTGATTGCCTGAGTAGAGGGTCGGCCAAACCTAGGGTTAGGACTCTTTTACTAAGATGTGTATCATACCCCGTTAGGGACCCTTATTTTTACAGATCCTAGGCCTTGACGATGTGGCCTATTCATTTTGGAGAACCGAGGAGATGTCCACTTATTTTGACGAGTTCTCTGATGGACAGGGAACTATCTATGTAAGGAAGTGTACTGTTGTTTGGGTAGATGAGGGAAGTACGAGCTGGAAGCCTCATCGATATGAGGCCTGATTTAGGAAGGTCAATGATGTGTCTACCGAGCCACTGAAGCCTAATGAGGTGCCCCAAGGAGTTATCCCTAGTTGGTGCCACCCCACCAGAGACTTAGATCAGGCTGAATGGTCCGTTGTCGATTCGAGGAATGGACCGGAGAGGACCCCGACCATAGAGAACACGAAGGAGGAGGTCATTATGGTCGAGGCAATCGAGGAGGATCTTATGGAGCCATCTGCTGAGGAGACTGTTGAGGATACGAAAGAGGTTTGCTCTGAGACCTTTTCGGAGTACGAGCCCATAGACGATGCAGAGGACACCAAGGACTCCAGCTACTCGTCTTAGGAGCTCCCAATTTGTCAGTTTGATCCTTTGGTGGCGACCTTGACCCCGTTTCTTTTGGATGCTGATGATGAACCTTTTTGTGTACTTACCCCGTCACCCCTCGTGTTGACGGATTTAGTAGTTATGTACCTGTATGAACAGTTGGATATTTGTATGACGGTACTTGCGCTATCCAGGTCTCACTTATATTTTGTACGGAGGAGTTATTTCATTAGTGCTTCCGCGTGCTTGATATAATTATGTCTCTCGACTTATTTGAGGATCTTAGGACCACGAGAGATATTTGGTTTGCTTGCAGGGAGTCACGTGCTCGTGCCTGAATCGCAGGGCGTGACATCCCTATTTGCTTGGTATTAGAGCAAGGTCAGCTCGATCCAAAGTTGATTAAGGATTGAAGTAATAAGGAGGATTAAGTTGGGACTTGGATGGATATCGAGACCTTAGGAGACTGGTTAAGATAAGGCATGGGGTGCATAGCAGGTGACTTGATACTTATGGTTGGTGTTCGACCTTGGCAGAGTTGTGGTAAGGCATGAGGATTCAGTTCCCTACTTAGTGTTGAAGGTTACCTCTGGATTTTGGGCTGATAAGTGAATGAGTATGGCCTGATAAGTGAATGAGTATGGCATGTATTAGCGAGCCGTTGGAGTAAACAGAACTGAGAAATAGCCATGGGTTATTTGTTGAAATTTTTTTGGAGTTTATTGTATGGGGTACTGCTGTGCTGTGACTATCTCTGTTGAGGATTAGTTAGTAGCTTCGGATGTGGATGAATGAGTGAGTTACTAACTCCTTGCAAAACTTGTGGTGGACCAGGTTTGGTAGAAAGGGATAAGGATGAGCAACCCGTCTAGAAGATCTGGAAGATCCAAAGGCGAAGCCTCTAGCTCGAGGCCTCCTGTAGTTGAGGACCTAAGAATGGATGACGTGCTGAGGGCGCTAGAGAGAATTGGTGACTTGATTAATAGGCAGACCCAGGATCGGGACGCTGCCATCGCCCAGGCAGTAGGAGCTGCCATAGCTGCCGTCAACGACAACAACGGTAACAATGGTTGCAATTGAAACCAGAATGAACATGACCGGGGTAATGAAGTTGTGAATACCCAAGAGGAAATCGTCGTGGCTAGAATGATGGGCCAACTAGTGGAGCAATTCATAAAGTTGAAGCCGACTCAATTCGATGCGATTGGAGATCTTGTGCTAGCACCCAGATGGATTGAGAAGTTAGAGAAAGTTTTTGGCGTGCTGAGGTGCACGGACAGAGAGAAGGTGCTGCTAGCAGTGTACCGGCTGGAGGGTACTGCAAATGATTAGTGGGCTGCCACCAAGAATGGAGTTTTTCTTGAAGGAACGGCCATGGCTTGGGAAGCTTTTAAGACGTCGTTCAATGACAAGTACTTCTCGGAGACGGCTAGGGAAAGGAAGCAGGTAGAATTTCTACAGCTACGTCAGAACCAGCTGACGATAGATCAGTGTGAGGCCGAGTTCTCGAGGTTGTCGAGGTACGCACCTCGATCTGTAGAGGATCCCCAAGAGAAAGCAAGGAGGTTTAGGGACGGTTTGAGGCCTGAGCTCCGTAGTCAAATGATTGCCCTAAATCTGAGGACTTATAAGGAGATATACGAATGGGGCCAAATGATAGAAAGGGACTTGAAGGAGAGGAACACCGCAACTAGATCGCGGTTTACACCATTCAGAGATAACCGCCAGATGGGCAAGAGATTGATGGCAGGCAATAGGCGTTTTGTGCCTCCAGTAAGGAAAAATATTATGTAGCCGCCAAATCCCACTAATTGGAGCTACCGCCTTTGTGGCAAGAGGCATGGAAATGGGCCATGCCCGGTAAGGATAGGAGCTTGCTTTAAGTGTGGTCAATTGGGCCACCAGATGAGGACGTGCCCAAACCAAGCTCTGACAAATCGACCTCAAGGGCAGAGACCGCAGGTTAGACCCTCGACAACTACTCCCCAAATCAAGCAGAATCGACCACCAGTACAGGGAAAGGTGTATACAGTAGTCCGTAGAGAGGCGGAGGAAGTGCCAGGTGTGGTTACAGGTACGGTTTACTAGTGCAACCAAGCTGCATACACATTGTTTGACCTTGGTGTCACGCATTCATTTGTGTTTGCACAGTTTGCTGATTTGGTGGGTATGAAATTGAAACCGTTGAATATAATTCTGCATGTTGCCACTCCATTAAATGATAATATATTGGTTTCATTGGGTTGTACGGGTTGTGAAATCGTGATTGGATGGAGTAAGGAGAGTATTGACCTAGCTGTATTGCCCATGTACGGTTTTGACGTAATCATATGAATGGATTGGTTGGGTAAACAGGGAGCAGTAGTGGATTGTGGTAGTAGGATAATCCGATTTTATCCGAGAGGCCGTGCTAGCTTTGAATTGGTGGGAAGTCGAGGAGGAATCTCGATTCCCTTAGTCTCAGCTCTGGAAGTCACCAAGTTGATGTCTGAAGGGTGTCAGGCATACTTAGTGGCAGTAATGGACACGACTACCAAAGAGCCAAGGTTAGAGAGCATTCCGGTAGTGCACGAATTTCCTGACGTGTTTCCCCAAGAGTTGCCAGGATTACCACCGAAACGAGAAATAGAACTTGTAATCGAGTTAGCTCCTGGGACAGAACCGATCTCGAAGGCACCTTACAAGATGTCCCTATCAGAATTGAAAGAGTTAAAGGTGCAGATGCAGGAACTGTTGGACAGGGGATTTATCCGACCGAGTGCTTCACCATGGGGAGCATCGGTGCTATTCGTAAGGAAGAAGGATGGGTCTTTACGTCTATGCATCGACTATCGACAGCTGAACCAAGTGACAGTGAAGAACAAATACCCATTACCGAGAATTGACGATCTGTTTGATCAGTTGCAAGGAGTGACGGTATTTTCGAAGATTGACCTGAGAACATGGTATCACTAGTTGAGGATCAAGAAGGAAAACATACCTATGACTGCCTTTAGGACGAGGTATGATCATTATGAGTTTACGGTGATGCCGTTTGATTTGACTAACGCTCCAGCTACTTTTATGGACCTGATGCATAGAGTATTTAAGAAATTCCTAGACAAATTTGTCATGGTCTTTATTGACGACATCTTGATTTACTCGATGAGTGATGCAGAACACGAGGAGCACTTGAGGATTGTTCTGCAGACCCTGAGGGAATACTCGCTCTACGCGAAGTTGAGTAAATGTAGTTCTGGCCGAGCAGGGTAGCATTTCTTGGTCATGTGGTATCTGGTGAAGAAATCGCAGTGGATCCTGCGAAGATCGAGGCTGTAACGAATTGGCCTAGACCTACTACGGTTACTGAAGTTAGAAGTTTCTTGGGACTGGCGAGATACTATAGGCGTTTTGTTGAGAAATTCTCATCCATAGCCATCCCATTGACGCGGTTAACGAAGAAGGAAACAAGCTTTCAATGGACAGACAAGTGCGGGAAGAGTTTTCAGGAATTCAAATATAGATTGACAACTGCACCGGTGCTGATAATTCCATCAGGACTGGGAGGTTACGAGATATACAACGATGCCTCGTTGAAAGGATTGGGTTGTGTATTGATGCAGCACAGAAGAGTAGTGGCCTACGCATCCAGACAGTTTAGGCAACATGAAATGAACTACCCAACTCATGACTTGGAGTTAGCGGTGATTATATTTGCTATGAAGATTTGGAGACATTACCTATGTGGCGAAAAGTTTCAGATTTACATCGACAACCAGAGCTTAAAGTATATGTTTTCTCAAAAAGAATTGAATATGAGGCAGCCTAGGTAGATGGAGCTGCTCAAGGACTATGATTGCGATACACTATATCACCCTGGAAAAGCAAACAGTGTTGCAGATGCACTTAGCCGGAAGTCGAGCATCGCATGTCTACTAGTGAAAAGTTGGTCGATGATTAAAGATTTAAGAGACTTTGAGTTCAGACTAGAAGTCTGCCAGTTGTCCAGTCTGATAGCGATATTGCGGGTAGAACCTGAAGTCCTCATCTCGCAGCCCCAAGATGGGAGACCTAGGATGGGCGGATATGAAAGATCCATTTTTCGAAAAAATCAAGAATGATTTTGTGAA
Source organism: Rhodomyrtus tomentosa (assembly GCA_028455895.1). Classification (NCBI taxonomy): domain Eukaryota; kingdom Viridiplantae; phylum Streptophyta; class Magnoliopsida; order Myrtales; family Myrtaceae; genus Rhodomyrtus; species Rhodomyrtus tomentosa. Next base: position 29,535,483 of record JAPCWY010000007.1, read on the forward strand.
AAATTTATTTATGCCTCATGTTTAGAAATTTGCCTCATGATTTGTAAATGGCCCAAAAAGGGACGTGAGAGAAAAGAATGTATTTTCTGAAAATTTCAAGGAATGATACTTTTGAGAAAGAAGTGAAAGCTGCCTCATGTTTTTGAGATGGTGTTTAGTGTTTACTCTTGATTGCTTAGATTTTTGCCATGACTTGTGACTGAGTCAAGTCGATTTGAAGGTACTGAAATGTCAATTTTTTATAAGTACCCTATTTTACTATTCCAGAGATTTTATCCCCAAAAAACTCGCTTTTCAAAAGTATCTGGAGGTATTGGCAGCTTAGTTTAAGGTTAGGTTTGACTTACTGAGATTATATATCTCACCCTATCGTGGGATAACACTTTTCAGGTCCCACTTGAAGGAAATCCGAGTTTTGTCGTGGATTGACATTTGAAGAAGTCGTTGGAGGAAACGAAGATGACTGTTTTGAGACCTTAGGGACTGTATTTTTTTAGAGTTAGAATTATACCTGACTTTGAGAACTAGAATGAGAAATGTGAATTTGTCCTAAGTCATCATGCTGCTTTATTTGTATGGAGTTGTTCTCGCTTTCGCATGCATGCTTCATATAGGTCTTTGTGTTTTGGCCATTGGTTCCTGAGAGATCATTAAAGATAATGGCGAAGGTGGGATGCTCGTCTGCCCGTCGGGCTCGGGGCATTACATCCTCGCTTGTTTGGTATCAGAGCAAGGTCAGCTCGATCCAATCTGATTGAGACTTGGAGTGATAAAGAGTGATGACTTGAGGATGATTAGATAGTGAGACCCTTAGGATTGGGCATTGATTGCTGAATGTGGAAGATTATAGGCTTGAACTTGTGTTGTACTTTGATGGCTGTAGTATCGGTGTTAATCGATGATCTTGGGTAATGGTGTGATGGAGGTTCATAAGGAAGCAAGCAAAAGTTGAGGAGCCATGAGCATGGATTTGAGGTTGTGAATGTGCTTGAGGTTAATAGAGAATTGCTTATGAGTAGAGTGTTAATTGGATTATATGATCATGATTGTGACCTTGAGGTATACGGTTGAATATAGAAAATTGATCTGTGAGATGGTCATTTGTAGAATTAGAAACTTTCCATGGATAAGAACCGATCTAAAAACGAATGTGGTGTGGCGAGTATTGAGGACGCTCATTTAGTACATGTGTTTATGGCATTAAAATGAAAGTTGAGGAAGGTGAATGCATGAACTTATCATTATCAGACTTAATAAACTGCACTTGGTATGGGATAGACTGACGGGATACCTATAAACCGTAGTGAAACATGTTATGGGACGTGTGGAATGTGACTCTCTTCGTAGATGTATGACTTGGGACTGCTTGCAATGACCAAGTCTAATAAGGGTAGGGAGTGTACATCGGGACAGAGAAGTTCGGACAAGGAGCGGCACCTGGCAAGCTTCTAAGTTAGTGAGGGGGCAAGAATGACCTAAGTCATAAATTGAAAGAAAGAGTCTAGGTATCGGGTTAGTCTGATTTTGGTTAAAGAGATGCATTGCGCTAAAGTGACCCTCAAGGTGAATTTTTAAAATTGCATGGTATTTGTAATGGCGTATGTTATTGGCATGATTTTGAGCTTCGTACATGGCGGTCGGTGTCTTTAAAAAAAAAAGAAATTGACTCGTGCGTTTGGCCTGTGTGGCGCGTTTTGGCAATGAATGTCGTTTGACAGGTATCTTGTGAAATTGAGATAGCCTGTTAAGTTATTGCTAAGTCACAGATACGTCTGAACTTAAGGTGTTGGTACTTAACCCAATGAATTGTGACTTGAGAGTTTCCCTAGTTGAGGCTAGTTTGATAAATGGTTGATGATAAAGGATGATTTGAAATCCCTGGATAATTGGTGATTGATTAAGGACTTGCTTAGAACTACTGAATGGTTGATTGCTTGTGATAGATAATAAGATGAGCAGCCTAAGACTGTTAGACCAGTATGAATGATTTAGGTCTTTAATTCCTGGAGGGAATTGTAGTGACTCGAATGTCACAAGTAACTGGTAAGATTGAACGACCAGAGTTTGGTTACTAAAGGAGCATTTGGCTCGAGTATACAAGATATGAGAAGATTCAAGAATTAAAAGGAATCATGAGAATCAAGTAAAGATGAACAACTAGAATGTGAGCGCTAGAAGAGCATTTGGCTCAAGTTTGAAAAGTGCACCAACCCAAGAGTTGAAGGGGTCATGAGAACTTTTAACGGAAATGGGAAAAGTGGATAGATAGACAGACTCAAGAAGGAGTTGCCATTGCTACCCAAGTCGCTAAGATGACTAATGCTAGCGCTGATGAATTAAGTGATGGAAGTCACAAGAAAGGTGACTTGAGACTACTCATTTTCAAAGTGGAAATGTGAAAAAGAACCACCATAGTTTTGAATATCTTGAGAGATGGATCACAAGGTTGAGGTCGACTAAGGTCGATGGAGAAAATGAATTCGAAACTGTCTTCTTATGAATTGAGGGTTTCGTGAGAAAACCTTAGAAGTATAGATTCCACTAAAGAAGGGAAGTGACTCTGGCAGTTATTAGCCTTAGGAGGCTATTGATGATTGGTGAAATGTCACCAAAGGAAAAAGTTTTCTTTGAAGGCATAGTATATGTCTGGATCACCTTCGCTGAGTTGTTCAATGGAAGTACCTATGTGAGATTGCTCGAGGGCAAAGGTTGCCTGAATTCTGATAATTCTGTGAGAATCTGAGGATGATCGACCAATGTGAGACAGAGTTCTCGAGGTCGCCTAAGTGTACTAAGGGTGGTCAATGACCCTTTGAATGAGACGTAAAATCCTTGAGTGGATTGGAATTTGGAAGCCTTAAGGCTAGTTGTATTTCTGAATCTGAGGAACTCTAATGGGTTTTAATGAAAGGAGTGGATGATTGGAAGGAATATAAGTAAGAGGGTTCCTACTTATGGATTACGAACAGAGATATGTGTTATAAGTTATTTTATTATTCATCATCATGTGTGGGAATGCCCACCGTATTACTATGTACCATCTTCATTATTATAAATATGATAGCATACTAACCTAGAGGGTTAGACAATTCATTCATATCATTCTCCTCTTTTCTTCTTCTTCAGACATGATATCAGAGCCAACCCTAGTCCCCCCAATTTAAACCCTATATAACACCCACTATCAGCGCAACTACCATCTAGCACTTGCTTCTCTCTCGAATCTACTCTCTCGACCAGCTTGTCGGCCACGTCCTAGGCTCTCGGCCAGGGATCTCGGCCAACTTGGTCGACCACGTCTTTGGGATTTCGGCCAAATTGGCCGACCACGTCCCAGGTTTCTCGGCCATCTTGGCCGGCCACGCAGGCCACGTCCCAAGGCTCTCGACCATCTTGGCTGGTCACGACCCAGGGCTCTCGGTCAACTTGGCCGGACATGTCCCAAGCCGTTCGGATTTGATTTACATGTCGAGGTCTAATTAGATCTAATCGAATCCATGAAACGGTGGAGCTTGTGACTTTTTTATTAATCTAGTGTCTAGATTAAGTATTCGTCATGAGTAATACAGACACTCAAATAGCTGCTGCTAAATCCGGTGAGACTGGATTAGCCATGAATAGATCTGGTGCGACTGAATCTGATATGATACGATCACAAACTCCGACATTTATATCTACTTCATCTAAGCTCGTCGAACGTGTTTTGACGGGACAGTTTACGTATATACTTTGGAAGAAGAATGCCTTTAAGAATTTGCACGGACAATGGCTATCTCATCATCTTACCTAGCTTCCTCCGAGTAAGGATGACTCAACTTATGATGAATGGTACACTGTTGATTGTTGTATTTATAGTCAATTGTTGAATGCTATGGATATTTTTGTTCAGATTGTTGTTAGTAATACTGATACTGTTAAGGAGTTATGGGATACTTTGGCAGATTTATACTCCTCTCTGAATGATTTTTCGCGACTTTATAATGTCGTTTGTGGGTTATTGAAGCCAGCTCCTGCTGGTCGGCCTCTGAATGGATATTATGAGGAATTTAAATCCTTTGCTGATGAGTTTGATCGGTTAATCCCCTTTACATCTAATCGGGCTACTTTTCAAGAACAACGAAATCAATTTCTGGTCACCTACTATCTTAATGGAGTGGGAGCTCAGTTTGATACTGCTTGATCACAAATTCTTTCAGATGCTCGAGTACCTTCTCTTGGAGAAGCTCATCACCGTGTTCTTCGTACCGAAAGTCGTGAGGAAGTTAGATCTGTCCCTTCAGAAGTTGGTGAACAGGCTGCTGCTTTATATATGAACAGAAGAGGTAGTAGTGGAGTCGTGACCGAGGAGGAGGTCATGGTAGCATTGTTGGTCTGGTTGGGAGATTCGTACTTGCAATTATTGTGGTATTGTTGGACATCTTTGCAGTTATTGCCGAAAGTTACAAGCTGTATAGGCATTCACGGACCACACCTGCTCATGTTGCATCAGAAATTATGCCTATGGACCAAAAAGTTATCATAATGAGTCCAGAGGAGTATGCTCGATACTTGGAGTTTCAGACATCAGGGAGTGGAACTATATCTGCCTTTGTTGCGAAACTACAGCAGTAATTCGATTATTCCTTTACCTCAGCATGTGCAGCTCTTCCTTCCGCTGATTGGATTATTGATTCTGGTGCAGGTGCTCACATAACGGGTAATAGAGGTATTCTTACTGCATATAAGTCCTCGTCTCCGTTACGCCAAATTACTATTGCGAACGGGTCATCCGTGACAGTTCAGGGACACGAAGCAGTACGACCTTCCAACGAGATCTTCTTATCTTTTGTTTTATGTACTCTTGGCATGCCATTTAATTTGTTATCTGTTGGTCGTATCACACGGGATTTGAATTGCTCCATTACTTTCTATCCTAATTATTGTGTTTTGCAGGATCTCTTGACGTGGAAGACTATCAGTAAGGGAAGCGTCAATGGTGGGATCTATTAGCTGGATGGTACTTCCATTCAGCTACACTAGTGAAAGAGACTGATGTTTTAGACGTTCACTATCGTCTAGACCATCCCTCTTTGTTTATGTTGCAGTCATTGTTTCCTCATTTTCGTTCGCTGTCTATAATAAATTGTGAGTCATGTCAGCTTGCAAAACATAGTCGTGTTTCTTTACCATTAAGTGTATCTCAATGAGCAACTGCTCCATTTGCCTTGGTCCATTCTGATGTGTGGGGACCTAGTCCTATTGTTTCAGTCTTTGGTTATCGTTACTATGTTCTCTTCGTCGATGATTTCACAAGAATGTCATTTGTTTACTTAATAAAAGAACGTTCTGAGTTATTTTCTGTATTTCGCGAATTTTATTCTTCTGTCTACACTCAATTCCATCATAATAGCCAAGCCTTACAATCTGATCATGGAGGGGAATATATGTCGGATCATCTCTATCAATTTCTTCGTTTTTATGGTATTCACCATCGTCTTTCATGTGCTCTGCACACCTCAACAGAATGGTGTTGTTGAGCGAAAGAATCGCCATCTTATGGATACTACTCGTGCTCTTCTTATACATATGCATGTTCCACAGAAGTTTTGGGGAGATGCTGTTCTTACAATATGCTATCTAATTAATTGCATGCCTCTTTCTTCTCTTAGAGGCAATACGCCTCATGGGCTCCTCTTTCCTAAGCGCAGTCCCTTTCCTCTTTTTCCTAAAGTGTTTGGGTGTACTTGTTTTGTCCATGATGATCGTCCAAGTGTATCAAAACTAGATTCTTGTGCACTGAAATGTGTTTTTCTTGGTTACTCACGAGTGTCAAAGGGTTATCGTTGATATTCTCATACCTTAGGAAGAATGCTCACCTCTCGTCATGTTACCTTTATAAAGTCTCAACCTTTCTTTTCTGCATGTGGCTCTAGTTCATCTTATCCAATTCCGCAATTGTCCGAATCCACATCTTCTGACCCCGTCCTTGTTTATTTTCCACCAACGGTCTCTCATCCAGTTATCTCCCCAGCATCTTCACTAGACAATGCCCACATTGACAATTCTCTTTCTGTGCCAGTCTCTCTCGTGGAGGATCCTCCTGCTGAGATAGTATCTCGTGTTGTTAACCCACTTGAGACTGATACTACCGAGCAACCTATTGCTTTTCATAAGAACTACCGTGCCTGTAGAGATCGCCCTCTTTATACACATTCCTACAAAGGTTTATCAGTAATTTTGTCAGCTTTTGTGGCCAATATCGATGATGTTTCTCTAATTGCTTCGGTTTTCGAGGCTCTTCAGCATGCCGGTTGGCGTTTGACCATAGAGGAGGAAATGAGTGCCCTCCAACGCAAACAGACTTGGTCCTTGGTTAATCTTCCTTCTGGTGCTCAGGTTATTGGCTGTCGTTGAGTGTTTGCCGTGAAGGTCAATCTTGATGGAACAGTTGCTCATCTGAAAGCTTAGTTGGTTGCTAAGGGTTATGCTCAAACTCATGGTCTTGATTATTTTGAGACATTTTCTCTGTTTACAAAAATGGCCTCTATTCGCCTCTTCTTATCCCTTGCAACTATGCATTTTTAGTCTCTCCATCAGTTGGATATCAAGAATGCTTTCCTTCATGGTGATCTTGCCGAGGATGTTTACATGGAGCGACCCCCAGGGTTTGCTACTCAGGGAGGAAAAATCTTTAAGCTTCATCGCTCTTTGTATGGTTTGAAGCAGTCTCCTTGAGCATGGTTTGATAAATTCAGCTCAGCTGTTCAGAGTTTTAGTTTACTTCAGTCTCAAAAGGATCATGCAGTATTCTATCGACGCGCTACTACTGGGTGTATCTTTCTAGTTTTATATGTGGATGATATTGTCTTGATAGGGGATGACGAGCATGGTATTGCTGAACTAAAAAGATATTTGTATATTCACTTTGAGACGAAGGATCTCGGTAATTTGAGATATTTTCTTGGGATAGAGGTGGCCCGGAAGAAAAAAAGTATCTCTTTGTCACAGCATAAGTATGTTATGGATATATTAACTGAATTTAACATGCAGCAATATCGCTCTGCAGAGTCCCCTATGGAACCAGGATTAAAGCTTCTTCCCGTTCAAGATAACTTATTTGAACATCCTAAAAGATACCGACGTGTCGTTGGTAAACTAAACTATCTCACTACGATGACTAGGCCTGATCTTGCATATTCAGTTAGTGTGGTTAGTCAGTTTATGGCAGCACCTAGACAACCACATTGGGATGTTGTTTTGAGGATTTTAAGATATCTTTGAGGTAGTCCTAGCAAGGGAATTGTTTTTGCGGCTCATGATCATGCTCGCATGGAGTGTTATATTGATGCTGGTTGAGCCAGTTGCCCTATTGATAGGTGGTCTACCTCTGGATATGCTTTGTATGTTGGTGGTAATTTAGTTTCCTGGAAGAGTAAAAAATAGGATATTGGGGCAAGAAGTAGTGCTGAAATAGAGTATCGAGCCATTACTACAGCTACTACAGAGATTATGTGGACTAGACATCTTCTGAATGAGATTGGATATGGATCGAGTGGTCCCACATCGTTATGGTGTGATAGTAGTTCCGCAATTCACATTGCTTCAAATCCCGTCTTTCATGAGAGAACAAAGCATATCGAGATTGATTGTCATTTTGTTCGACAAGAGCTTACACGTGGCAGTCTCACTCTCTCACACATCCGCATTAGAAATCAATTAGCAGATGTGTTTACTAAACCTTTAGCTGGGCAACGGGTTCGCTTTATATGTAACAAGCTAGGCATGGTCGATATCTATGCCTCAACTTGAGAGAGGGTGTTATAAGTTATTTTATTATTCATCATCATGTGTGGGATGCCCACCGTATTACTATGTACCCTCTTCATTATTATAAATATGAGAGCATGCTAACCTAGAGGGTTAGACAATTCATTCATATCATTCTTCTCTTTTCTTCTTCTTCTTCTTCAGACAAGATGTTCATTATGGAACATGAAACGCGTCTACGAGAAACGGCTATTACCCTGGCGTAAGGCTTATAATGAAAGATTGACATTTCGTTCCTTCCATCGTGGGAAAAATTAAGGAAAGATTTATGTCGGTTGTTTGACATTGTGATTGAAATGAGAATGATTAAGGTTGAATTGGAGCCACTAGAAGTGACATTGTGAAATATCACCCCTAAAGGATATGGCGATGTCCTTAAGATGATTGGGCCACGAGATGATCATTGATGGAGAAGAAAGGTGAATGGACTTGATAGTCCTAGCCACTCGTGATTTTAATGAATGGTTGAGAAAGCAAAAATGGCGCTTAGATTGTAATTACAAAGTTACTTGAGGTAGTCAAATTAAATATTCGATACGTGAATTTGTGGAGACCAAGAAAGAACCTCAACCCTTTGAAACCTTGTCACTTGAGGTGACTAAGTCATTGGAAGGAGCATGTCAAGTATGGTGGTGTCTGAATCCTTGAGTACAAACACCGTGAGGATAGACTCCAAAACTAACATCCTAAGGAACAGGAAAGATAAGGTAGATTCGAGGTAAGAGAATGCCATTGAAGTGTATAGATTCTTTTATAAGGTAAGAGACCCTAATGTGGAAGGAAGGGAAAGTTATAATTATCTTGGTGTCAAGATTGAGTGTCTTGGCTGAAAAGAAGATGTAGAGATCAATTTGTCTCTAGAAAACAATTCTGAGAGATTCGTCTGGAGGATAATGTATGATTATAAGATAATGTTGACATTCAGTCGATGGATGAAACTGAGATTTAGTCACATTAACTGGTTATGAAACTCAGCAGGTGAGACAAGGATGCTACCCGAGGGAAGAGTGACAAAAATAAACAAAATACTACATGGTCTAAGTGGGGACCCATGAAAGCAGAGAGTCAAGATATGAACTCTCAAGCAGAGAGTACGAAGGATAGTTTGAATGATCCGACACCGGGTGGCAAGAAACTAATGATAGTCGGATTGAGTATCCAAGGGATAATTGGATTGATGGTTACCGTCTTTAGAGACAATGATTGGATTCGTTTAAGGAGTTGTGAGGAACATGACAAGCCTTTGAAAGCATCCTATGAACCCTAAGAGACGCTCGTACGCTAAATTTGAAAAGCATGAGTTTTAGCCTAATAAGGTGGAATTCCTTGGCCAGACAGTTCTGGGGAGCAGAATCCCTATGAATCCTCAAAGGTAGGAGATGGCAATTAACTGATTAAGGCCGACGTGAGCTATAGGGGCTTGATGATTCACAAGTTCGATGGATTATAATGGATTATTATAAACGTTGTGGGAAGATTTTTCAAAAGAACTATTCCATTAAGGGAATGGATTAAGATGAGATGAGACACGAATGGGTGAATGGATATGAAAACGAGTTCCAAGGACTTAAGCCCAGCCAATAACCGCGCTAATACTAGTGTTTCTATTGGAAAGTAAAAAGATCATAAGGATCATGAAGAAGTGTCGTAGGAAGAAAATTTTAGACGTAACAAGTCAATCTGAAATGGCATTGCATGTGCATCGCGATAGTAAGGTCATATGAGTTGGGACACCTAATGCATGATTGAAGTGGGCGTGCAAATATACCTGCAACGAAGTTGGGGGAAACACAACTTGAGTAAAGAAAGGTTTCGAATTTATGAAGGCCAAAAGAATATGAAGTATTTACTTGCCCAAGAGAATTGAACGAGAGGCAATGTGGACAAAGCTGCCTAAGGGGGGTGAGAATAAGAGTAACCGGACTTTCTTGTATTTGGAGAAGAAACATTGAAATTAAAGATGGAAACCATGGAGTTACATAGACAAGGAAACGTACCAATAAAGGAAAGCATATTGTAACAAGCTAGTGGATTAATTGGTCTTTGGATGATCACGCTAAGTGGTGGAAGCACCAAGGAGTATGTTTTCATGATAAACTAGTAACGATCGTGATAGGAAAGGATCCTGAGCCTTCTACAACTTCCAAGAAAAGCTTTTCGATCGAGAATTTGAAAAACGGGATTATAGTATGACGTACATATTTTCTCTGATCATTAGGCAAATTGAAAGAAAGTTTCGAATGCTCGAAGTGTACCACCGACCAACGTTATAATGTTGAAAGAGAATAGAGAGAAGCAAATACAGATTCAGGACTGAAGGAAACAAGTCCTGGGGAAGGATGACTTTTGTCGAAAAGAACAATGAGAACGTCAAGTTATGGAAGGAGTTATCTTTAAGAGTGAGAATGCGATGAGACGTCTATACCCCATAAGCTTGGATAATTGGAAGATTACAAATTTCGAGGACGAAATTTCTTTAAGGGAGAAGAGTTGTGACATTTCAAATTCCTACCCCTCTCGAGGTTATGGAATGGAAGGTATCGATCGATGTATTTTAGTTGTAACTCGCTCAGAGTTGGCCACTTCCGAGTTAACTGACCAAAAGAGAAAGACTAACAAGGAGTCGGGTACGTGGACCTGGAAAGTTTGAATAAGAAATGGCACTTTGACCATAAGGATTGTCGAGGGAATATTTTGAGCCAATAGAGATCGATCTAGGAACGATCGTAGAATGTCTTGCTAGTGTTAGACGTTGGAATGCGAGTAATTTTGCTCAACCAATGTGTAATTTGCAAGAATTTCCTAAATTGATTCCAACAATCAAGATCGCAGGAGTTAGTGGTAAACCCTCGCAATTACATGACAACTAAAGTCATCATAGCTTAAGAAATCCTAAGGTCAATACGCGTATCGCCTGTAAGAGTCTTCTGTCAGTTTGAGATAAATTGGAATTTACAGTCGACGAGGGCTCGACATGAAATTGGACCTCGAGATTTAGGTACTGGACATTTAGAAATTCCAATATTTGAATTGAAATAGACGTCGCCTCATCGAGGGTAATTTACATTGGAAAAATAAAATATCGGATGGAAAGTGTAAAATGATCATTTTGCCTCTCACCTTTGGCCTTGCCTTAAGAAGTATAAAAGGACAATCTGGTCATTTGGACTCCTTTAGGTTGCCAAAAATGAGGGAAATTATTAGTCAATGGAAGTCAATGGCAAGCTTGGATATTATTTGATAAGTGACAAGTGTCACTCTTTGAGTGAAGACAAGGGACAAAGATTGGATGATTGGCATTTATTAATCCACTTTTAACCTACTATTCTTCAACCTTTGATCAAGTGAATTAAGACCAATTTCTCTCTCTTCCTCTTCATTTTGGTCGGCAACCCTCTCCTCCCCCTCAGTTTCTTCTTCTTCTTAGTCGCACAAAAGGCTGCTCGACTAGTCCCGACCACCTTCCTTCCTCCGATCATAACTTTTTTGTCCGACATTGAATTGAGGTAAAAACCACCGCCATCTGAAAACTTATCGTCTTGTCGTTCTAACAAAGTATTATAAGCTCAATTTGATACAACTGTTTGTCTCGTATGTCCGTTTGGGTCAGGAAAGGTCGTTGTCCGACCCTGTACCGACCCTAGGAGCTTCATCTTGGAATTACGGGCTTGTTTTGGCTTTATTCTTAGTAAGACCACCTCTCGAGCCTTGTTAAGACATGTAGAATTGTGTTTGTCAATTTGAGAATGGATTATAGTGATATTTAAGGACTGATTGCGTGTGGTTTTCCTCGGATAAACGCTGGACAGAATCTACCCCGCCAACCCGTTTGAAACCGTGGGAACATTTGAGATCCATCGAGGCGTTGCTTGATTTGCAAATCATGGGTAAGCCTCCTTAGAACATAATATTATATGTTGGCAAGAAGTATGGGAGTTGGATTGAAATTTCATGGCCGGTTATATATGGTTTTCCCTAGGATAGAAAACTGTCTTGCGCGGGTCGGTGTTTGGAACCGAGAATGGTGGCTGCAAATTGTGGGATTTCACTTGCTTGGTTTGTGGTAAGTCGACTTCTAACCCTTCGTTAGGGTGTTAAGTTATCAATAGATGAATTGTGGTTGAATTGTAAGTGTTTGAAGGGCTAATTTCGAGGTGAAACACGTTAGAGGCCGAGAGCCATGTAAATATGATCTTAGCGCACACTAATTTTAAAATGGCTCGTTCTAGGTCATTCGGTGTCCAAATTGAGCTCTGTTTTTGCTCACATGTCTGTAAGACCTTGAAGGATAAGGTTATAAAGTAGATTTCTCAAAAGTTCAATAGATCAATACCAGTTTATTCGGGAATGAATCTGGTCGTGGAAGGCCTAAACGGACAGCTTGGTACCGCGACGTTTCATCGATTGTTTTATGGAATTGCTTGGGCCAACTCCAGGTAAGTTATGCCTAAACCTTTATTAGGATGTTAGGTACTAAAGGATAGAGTTTTGAGTTGAATTGAATGGTTTTATGGTATGATTTTGTGAGAGGCGCGAGGGAATCCAAATCTGCCCAGTTTTGAGAGTTAGTATTCCTTGGTCTGTTCTTGATTGAAAATCAAACATTTGAAGAGTCTTGCTTAACCATGAGTGGATGCTTTATCAGTCAATTGATTTCCTTGAGTTGGTAAAATGTCAAGCTTTGAGATGGTAAAATGGCCGTGACTATTGTCAAGCCTTGAGTCTTGTGAATTGGCCATGTTCATTAAATTGTCCAAGGCCTTGTTTGAATTGATTCGAGTGATGCATGTGCTTGACTGAGGATTTTGTAACGTAAAATATGTTTGGTCCAGCAGATGAACACTTGGAATGAATGCCTCGAATAGGCGATGAAATACTTTAATTTCATGAGTTTACTTTTGATTGAAAAATTGAGGCGTGAAATTACTTTCGAGTGAAAACTGAGGTTTTTATAATTGGTTTTATGAATAAATGGCGTGTAGGATTGCCGATAGAAATTATATGTGCACTGGTGTGTGGGATCGCTAATAGCGTGTGGGATCGCCGAGAAATTTCATTTGGCCAATTCATTGGAAGGGAGTTACTCCCATTTGACCTGACGAGGTCGTGCGGCCAGAGAGTCCTCTACTGACACGATTCGTCTCAATTGAAAATGGGCGTCGAGAGTCGTATGGTGACCGAATCATCTCTAGGTATGAATGCGAGAGTCTCGTATGGACTAACGAGTTATGTGGAGACCGAATCATCTTGCAGCCCCAAGATAGACGGCCTGGGATGGGCAAAAATAGAAAGATCTATTGTCACGCCCCGAATCTAGCGAGCACGCGAGCACCCCACCAAGCCGTTCCTTTATGAAAGCTCTAGGATCCAACAGCCAATGTCTTATTTGCTGAAAGAAACATGCATGCGGAAGTGATGCCAACTCCAATTTACAAATAAAGCAACACCCGATGGCTTAGGACACAATGGCACACCTTTAATAAAGGTCAAATATACTATTCTTTATTACAATTCTAAATCTTCTTTATATCTACTATTCGATTCTAAGGTCACAAAAGAGAAGTCTTCATTTCCCCTCTAGTGACCTCGTCTCTGTGCCAATCCATGGTAAACCTAGTTTACTTCATCAGGGACCTGAAAAAACTGTTGCCCACAACGGGGTGAGATTCACATCCAGTAAGGTGGGTCTTAACCCTAGGTTAAGCTGATTGTCCACTCAAGTAGTCGCATACTCTAATAATTCAAACCCATAGACATCTCAGCAAGGTCAAATATAGATAACCACACATAGGTGACAGGAATGCAAATGTGGTATCACAACACACTTAGAGGATCATGCATGACTCATCCTGCCACCTCACCAAAACCATCCTTTCCTTCCTGCCTCATTCTCATTCCAGCGATTAGATCGCATCAGGCTCTTCTCATGCCCGTGATTAGATCGCATCAGGCTCGGTCCGCGTAAACGCATCAGACCGCCGTTGACAACCCACGTCAACGCATCAAGTTTCAATGATTCTCCAGGCTAGTGCCAACACCTTATATCCCGTCCCGCGATTAGATCGCATCGGGACCGTGACCATCTCAATCCCGCGATTGGATCGCATCAAGGCGCCACACAACATCAACTCCACCCTGCGATTACATTGCATTTGGGTATCCATCTCCCGCCCCGTGTCTCATATGCCTCAAGGCCTCGCCATGTCATGTTCATGCCATGTTTCCCAATTCATTTCATAGATAAAACAACAGGTGCAACTCATGCACAATTTGAATACTCATGGCATGCAGGACAATCAATGACATTCGACATGGCATATGATTTAAACACAAGCATTAGTAGGCCTCCAAATCCTCCAAATCATTTTAGAACACATACAACAACCAACCACCTTGGAATTGCTCGAGGACTAATTGAATTATTTCCCGACTCACCCAATTGAGTCTAATCTTCCTAGCATAAGGTTAGGAATTCTCTTACCTGGCGTTTGATGACACAATAATTCTCCTCTTGAGCCCTCACCAATTCGGTTCCAAGGGTCCAACGTCAAACCCACCACGTAACCTAGAATATTCAACTAATTCATCAATTTCCTTATCTAATTCCTCAATCCATGAACCATAATCCTCCATAACATAACCCTCGTCATCCTAACATGTCTTAATCATCAATTTGAGTCTCATAATCCATAGTCGTCAACTCCAACAGCCTCGGCCTTGCACAAAACCGAACCGGTTCTTCTCAATTTTGTGCAAACCAAGCACAACTAACCTTAAATCAACTCTAAATCCATCATTTAATCATCATCCTACCTCTTAACATGTCTATCCAAGGGTTTATGAGGCTCACCGTGAGTTTGAGGTCGAATGGTTGCCGGAATCTCGTTGAAAGTCGCCGGATCTCCCAAGGTCAGAATCCGGCAGTTTTTGTTCCAAGTTACAAGACAGATTCGAGGTCAAAACTTCATCAAATCACTCCCAATTTTTTATCACAGATTCATACAGATGTACTCTAAACCTCCATAAAATTTAACCTCAAAAATCCAACATTTTGGCCTCCAAAAAGGTTAGAAACCAGACCTACCTTAGGTTGGATCAAATTATGTCGGCTTTCGAGAAAATACTTGGCCGGAGCTCCTCGATGGTCCAAATGGCTCGCTTACAGTTCGAGGAGGTCGGCAAGACATTGGGCTAAGTTGGTGTGGTTGGTAGGCATCTAAATGGTGGCCGGAAGTGGTCGTCGGAAACGGCGAACAGAGAGACCAAAACTGGTCGCCGGCGAGCAGCAAGCAAGAAGAAGATGAAGATGGTTCTCGGTGGTTCTTGGGGTTAAAGTGGTCGAATGAAGAGAGAGAGAGAGAGTGAGAAGACTATATTCAAAGTCCTTTGGTCAATGGTTGAATAGTAGTTGCATAAAGGTGGATATGACTTCTCTTTACACCATCCATTGACACTTGTCCCCTTGTCATTCAAACTTTGATCCAATGGCTCTGCTCTCTTTTTGAAATCGGCAGCCTTGAGGGTGTGTAAGGACCACTTTGCCCTTCTTCAAATGCATGGGCAAAGTTCTAAGCTTGAGGGGCAAAAAGGTAATTTTACCCCCGACGTTCAGAACATCGTTTTTCTCGCTCCAAAATTCTTCGATAGGGCGACATCCAATCTGAATAACATTGAAATTCTTGATTCTTCATTTTCAATTTTTCAAGACTCGTTTTTGATGGTTTTCTCTATTAGACATGGTTCCAGTCTATCTCCAACGACGGGTGGCTTTTGCAGACTTTACGCGTATCGACCCTGCAATTCTCATCACTTTTAGGGCTCGTCAATTGTGGCGGCTTTGTTGTCATGTAATTGTGAGGGTTTATCACTAGTCCCTTTGATCTCGATCGTCATTGTCCGATTAAGGAACAATTTTGCAAATCATACGTTGGTTAAGCGGCATTACCCGCGCTCCAATCGTATGACACTCGCAAGGCATTCCATAATCGTTCTTGGATCGGCCTTTTATAGTTCTAAATATTCCCTCGACAATTCTTATGGTCAAAGCGCCATTTCTTATCCGAATTCCTTAGGTCCACATATTTCGTCTCACGTTAGCCTTTCCCTTTTGGTCAGTCTACTCGAATTGATTAAATTCGAGCGAGATATGACTGAAATACATCTCTAGATTCATTTCTCATTAATGAGTCTGAAATTGACCGGAAAATTAGAATGTCACAACTCTTCCCCTTTAAAGAAATTTCATCCTCGAAATTTGCAACCTTTTTAACCATCCAATCCTTTGGGGTAGCGGCGCCTCATCGCATACTCACTCTTCCGAACAATTCCTTTCACGACCTGACGATCTTACTCGCCCTTTCCAGCCCAAAACCATTTTTTCTTGGGAATTGTCTCCTTTAGTCCTCAATCCAATTTGCTTCTCTCCATTCTCTTTTGGTATTCGTAACATTTGTCCATACCATTCGGCATATCACTCCTTTCAAACTTCCTTTCATACCAACAGAGATTCAAAAGCTTTATTACTTTTCCCTCTACTAACCAAGTCGAGTTATGGCCCTCTCAATTCCTTAAACAATTACATGATCATTTCCATACTCAATTCCTTCCGAAAATTCCCTTGGATCAAGTGATCCTTCAACTTTCGTGGTCATGTCCTTCTCTTTTATCGACATGTCTAATGCTCAACCATTTGATAGATTAATTTCAACTTTCAATCTTTATCACCGATAGTATATATATGTATCTTGGTATATCTTTGTGCCATCCCCAGGAACACCATAATCCTCTCCTTGAATTTTGATGAGGTCGTCTCCTTAGGCTTCCCCTCAATACTAGACCGTACTTCCATCCTTGGGTCTCAAGGGTTCTATCCATTCCTATAACCCCTCAAGTATCTAAGTTCAATCATGGCAACATCTCAATTCCTTTTTGACCTTCACACTTGATGCTTCAAGTAATCACTAGGCTAGTCCATTAGCAAACTCCAATTAGAAGTTGAATCTCTTATTTCTTGAGGGAAGATCTGTCCTTCTATTGCCAATTACGCGCCGCTCAATTCTCAATGATAAGTATCCGCTAAATAATTCACCCTTCCTCAGCGATAGGGGTATTGTCGTAACAACACTTAGGTAATCCCTTCGTTTCACGAAACTTTCCATCAACCCTCTTTAGGCAATCAATGTACTCAGCCTCTTGTAGTTCACATAACTTCAAGATTTTTCTTCATACAAGCAACGTTCTCATACCCACGATGAGTTTCATACATCAGCGTTGCTTCTTGTTCGATTCGTCACTGGAACTACAACCTTATTTTCTTGCGATAGGTATAAACTCAAAATCTTATTATACCTAGACATTATTTCCCAAATTTTGCCGCAAGCCCACTCCAATCATGCTCTAACCATTCCAACTCCTATGGCCTTATCATCACGATGTATATGCAATGCCCACTTCCGGTTGCCTTGCTATGCCTCAAGTTTCATTCTTGTCGCATCTTTGCGACCCTCATATGAGTTTCAATTTTCAACTGAAATTGTCATAAACATCATAGTCATCAGCTTAATTCAAGTCCTCTTAAACTCTTTTCACTTTCATTCACCCATTCGTGTTACATCTCATCCTTAATCTATTTTACCAATGGAACGGCTTTTGTGGGGAATCTTTCCACGATCCGTCTATTACAATTCGTCAATTCCATGAACTTTCAACTTCTAGCAACCCACATCGACTCTAGTCGATTTATCACTCATCCCACTCCTCCAAGGCTCTACAGAGATTTCATTTCTCAGAGATTTCACGACCGAGAAATCTTACCTTATCAGATCCGTAGCCCGTGCTCTTCACATTCAGCATATAACAAGCATCTCCTTACAGTCCATAGAACACTCTCAAAAGCTGTTCATGTTTCTCATGGCTCCTTACATGAGTCCAACCATCGTCTCTCAAGATGGTAACGACCAACTCAATCATTCCTTGGGTACTTAGTTCGGCGATTATCAACTTCCTTCCACCAGGTGTCGAATCTTCCCAACTATTCCTCGCACTTTTCACTTGAGAGCTCAGACCTTGGCTCTCTGTCGTCACGGGTCTCCTCTAAGACCGCACGACATTTTATTTATTCTTGTCACTCTTCTCTTGAGAAGCATTAGTGCTTTAGCCTCTGAGTTCCACAACTCACTAAGGCGACCTTATCCTAATTCCATTCATTCCACTGAACGTCAACATCATCATGGAATTCAACATTGTCTACAAGACTGTCTCTCGGATTTCACTTCCAGGAGTCATTCAAGTTCTGCATCCTCTTTCTCGGTACAGACGCTCAATCATAATGCTAAGACAATTTAGAGTTTTTCTTCCTTTTACAATAGGTTCTCTTGCCCTAAGGAAGAAACTACACAACTCCGTGGCATTTTCTCACTTCAAATCCATCTTGTCCTTTCCATTCCATAGGACAGCAACCTAGGAGTCTGCGCCGACGGCGATACCTTTGCTCCAGGATTCAAATGCCACCATGCTTTCGCATTCTCTTTCCCATAACTCAGTCACCTCAAGTGACAATATCTGTTCGTCCCTCATCTCCACCAGTTCGCTTATCAAATGCTCAATTCGATTACCTCAAGTCACTTTGCAAGTATTCTCCAAGCGCTCTTTTCGTTTACTAAATCATTCACTAGAATCACAACCAGTCAGGACTATCAAGTCCGTTCACTTTTCTTTTCGTCAACTACCATTTCTTGGTCCAATCGCCCTTTAAGAACAATGCCCTATTCTTTAGGAAACAACAACTCATGATTTCATTTCTCATAGTTCCAATTCAATCAACCGATCCCAGGAAATCATTAATTCCAAGCAAACCAGTATGCTGATTTTTCCTCGACCCCTTCCATAACAGAAGAGACGGACTACCCATTTTCCACCATGTGTCTTATGCCCAAGTAATCAATCATTTCCCGTAGGCACATTCCATATTCATAATGAACATCTCTTTGCTCGTAATCTATGAGCAGGAGTTCTCTTATTCATAAGTCTTTCGATCATTCTCCTCTTTTGCTGAGTCCCATCACCATTCCTCAAAATCAGAAATAACAACCAGCCATAAGGTTTTCAAGTTCCAATCCACTTAGGGATTTACCTATTTTATTCAAGGGTCCTTGACCACTCTTAATATACTTAGGCGATCTTGAGAACTCTATCTCACATTGGTCAATCATCCTCTGATCCTCACGAAACTTTCAGGATTCCAGCAACCTTTGCTTTCAACCAATCCCAGGATGATACTTCCCATTGAACAACTCAACAGAGGTAGCCTAGGCAGATCTCATGCCTTCGAAGAAACCCTTCCTCTAGTAACCTTTCACCAATCATCAATAGCCTCTTAGGGCTAGTACTGCCAGGGTCACTTTCTTTCTTTAGTGTACCCAAAACCTCCAAGATTTTCTTATCACGATCCTCAATCCGGCGGAGGCAATTTCAACTTTCATCCTTCCATCAAATTCAATCAATCTCATTCTTATTTACAGCTTCACCAGCTTTTCAAAACTCTCATCAT
The DNA here is from genome assembly GCA_028455895.1 of Rhodomyrtus tomentosa. Classification (NCBI taxonomy): domain Eukaryota; kingdom Viridiplantae; phylum Streptophyta; class Magnoliopsida; order Myrtales; family Myrtaceae; genus Rhodomyrtus; species Rhodomyrtus tomentosa. Next base: position 29,554,837 of record JAPCWY010000007.1, read on the forward strand.
TCTTTCCATACATTCACTTTTCTCGTGAATGAAATAACTCAGAGTCACCTTTCTCGTGACTTCTATCACCTAACTCGTCAGTACAAGCTTTTATTGCTACAGTGATTTAGAGAATCATGGCAGCTCTTGCTCGAGCTTGCTTAATCAACAAATTCCTCATTTCCATTTAAGGTCCTCACGACTCATTCAACTCTTGGGCCTCGTACGATTAACAAATCGAGCCATATTCTCTTCTGGCACCCATACTCCATTCGTCCATCTTTACTCAATTCTCACGACCCCCTTTAGTTCCAGAGTCATCTGATCATCTTTCACCATCAACCATCCAATGGTTTCTAAACAACTCTCTAATGATACATCGGAAATTCTCAACTAATTGCCAATTATTCAAGGATCTCAAATTATCCTTAAGCAGTAACCTTTTATCAAGCCAGCCTCAACGAGGCAACTTCTCAACTAACAGCCATTACTAGGCTAGCCTCAACTAGGCACTATCAAACAAGCACTCAAGACGGTAATTCACTTAGTTAATAGCTCATACTTTAAGCCTAGAGGCATCCGTCACTCTAGCATAATCACAACAGACTATCTCATTCTCAACAGACATCAATTCATTGGGTATAAACCCCATACGTCGTCTAACCTCTCAGTTATACCTTAGCCAAGCCAATCACATGAAGCTAATCACAAAACTTGCCTAACAGGTCCATCATAAACATCATTTTCCTTTTTCAAAGGGCATCCACTGTCAAGCACGAAGCTTTTCACCATGCCACTCATAGGCCCCATTACACATGTCATGCCACTTCTGAACATCCTCTTTGAGGATCAATCTTGTGCCATACATCTCTTAACCACAATTGGACTCAACTTGATACCTAGACTTCCCCTTTCAAGTTATGACTTGGGTCATTCCTGCCTCTTGTCATCTTAGAAGCCTACTAGGAGCCACTCCTTGTCTGGACCTCTCTATCCCGGCGATCACTTCCCGCCCTCATCAGACCTGGCCGTTGCAGGTTGTCTCAAGTCATACATCTACGGAGAAAGCTCCATTCCACATGTCTCATACTATGTTTCATTACAGTTTATAGGTATCCCATCAACTTGTCCCATACCAAGCGACAGTTTATTAAATCCAACAGCGATAAGTTCACGCATGCACCCTCATCAACTTTCATTTCAAAGTCATAAACACAGGCACAGCATGACTGTCCTCACCACAATTGCCTATATTCAACCATGTACCTCAAGTTTAGTCACTATTCGTTGTCTGTTTCCATGTATACACCTTACCTCATATCATCCAAGACTGTCAATAGCAATCGATAACTAAACCATCAAGATATCACGTAATTCAAGCCTGAACCCACTAACATCAATCACCTCTTTATAACTCACATTTCTCAAGTTGGGTCATTGACAAACCAAGATCATAATCATACACTTCAATTGACCCTTCATTCATGATTTATTCTCTAGCAACCTCAAATCCGAGCTCATGACTCCTCAATTTCTATTCACTTCCTTGTGAGTCTTATTCATAATTCCACTCAATCCCATAAATTGGCACTAGGACCATTAGAATACTACACAAGTTCAAGCCTATAGTCCTCAAGATTCAGCAATCCATGCTTATCCCTAAAGGTCTCACTATCTAATTGTCCTCAAGTCATCGCTCCTTATCACTCCAAGTCTCAATCACATTGGATCGAGCTGACCTTGCTCTGATACCAAGCAAATAGGGATGTCACGCCCCGAATCTAGTGAGCACGCGAGCATCCCACCAAGCTGTTCCTTTATGAAAGCTCCGAGATCCAACGGTCAATGTCTTATTTGTTGAAAGAAACATGCATGCGGAAGCGATGCCAACTCCAATTTACAAATAATGCAACACCCGATGACTTAAGACACAAGGGCACACCTTTAATAAAGGTCAAATATACTATTCTTTATTACAATTCTAAATCCTCTTTATATCTACTATTCGATTCTAAGGTCATAAAAGAGAAGTCTTTATTTCCCATCTAGTGACCTCGTCTCTATGCCAATCCATCGTAAACATGGTTTTCTTCATCAAGGACTTGAAAAAAATGTTGCCCATAATGGGGTGAGATTCACATCTCAGTAAGGTGGGTCCTAACCCTAGGTTAGGTCGACCGTCCACTCAGGCAGTCACTACTCTAATAATTCAAACTCATAGACATCTTAGCAAGGTCAAATATAGATAACTACACACAGGTGATAGGCATGCAAATATGGTATCATAACACACTCAGAGGTTTATGCACAACTCATCCTGCCACCTCACCACAACCATCATTTCCTTCCTGCCTCATTCTCGTGCTCGCGATTAGATCGCATCAGGCTATTCTCATGCTCGCAATTAGATCGCATCAGGCTACTCTCATGCCTACGATTAGATCGCATCAGGCTCTTCTCATGCCCGCGATTAGATGGCATCAGGGTCGGTCCGCAAAAACGCATCAGACCATCAATAACAACCCGTGTAAACGCATCAGGTTTCAATGATTCTCCAAGCTAGTGCCGACACCCCATATCCCATCCTGCGATTAGATCGTATCAAGATCGTGGCCATCTCAACCCCGCGATTAGATCGCATCAAGGCGCCACAAAACATCAACTCCACCACGCGATTACATCGCATCAGGGTATCCATCTCCGTCCACGTCTCATATGCCTCAAGGACTCGCCATGTCTTGTTCATACCATATTTCTCAATTCAATTCACAGATAAAACAACAGATGCAACTCATGCACAATTTGAATACTCATGGCATGCAGGACAATCAATGACATTTGACATGGCATATGATTTAAACACAAGCATTAGCAGTCCTTCAAATCCTCCAAATCATTCTAGAACACATACAACAACCAACCACCTTGGAATTGTTCGAGGACTAATTGAATTATTTCTCGACTCACCCAATTGAGTCCAATCTTCCTAGCATAAGGTTAGGAATTCCCTTACCTTGTGTTTGATAACACAATAATTCTCCTCTTGAGCCCTCACCAATTCGGTTCCAAAGGTCCAACGTCGAACCCACGACGCAACCTAGAATATTCAACCAATTCATTAATTTTCTTGTCCAATTCCTCAATCCAAGAACCATAATCCTCCATAACATAACCCTCATCATCCTAACATGTCTTAATCATCAATTTGAGTCTCATAATCCATATTCATCAGCTCCAACAGCCTCGGCCTTACACAGAACCGAACCGGTTCTTCTCGGTTCTGTGTAAACCGAGCACAACCAACCTTAAATCAACTCTAAATCTATCATTTAATCATCATCCTACCTCTTAACATGTCTATATAAGGGTTTATGAGGCTCACCATGAGTTTGAGGTCGAATAGTCGCCGGAATCCCGTTGAAAGTCGCCGGATCTTCCAAGGTTAGAATCTGGCAATTTCTGTTTCAAGTTCACAATACCGATTCGAGGTCAGAACTTCACCAAATCACTCCCAAATTTTTACCACAGATTCATACAAATGTCTTCTAGGCCTCCATAAAATTTGACCTAAAAACTCCAACATTTCGGCATCCAAAAGGGTTAGAAACCAGACCTAGCTAAGGTTGGATCGGATTCTGTCGGCTTCCGGGAAAACACTTGGCCGGAGCTCCTCGATGGTCCAAATGGCTCACTTCCAATTTGAGGAGGTCGGCAAGACGTAGATTTAAGTTGGTGTGGTCGGTCGGCGTCTAAATGGTGGTTGAAAGTGGTCGTCGGAAGCGGCGAACAAAGAGACCAAAACTGGTCGCCGGCGAACAGGAAGCAAGAAGACGATAAAGATGGTTCTCGATGGTTCTTGGGGTTAAAGTGGCTGAATGAAGAGAGAGAGAGAGTGAGAAGACTCTATTCAAAGTCCTTTGGTCAATGGTTGAATGGTAGTTGCATAAAGGTAGATATGACTTCTCTTTATACCATCCATTGACACTTGTCCCCTTATCATTCAAACTTTGATCCAATAGCTCTCCTCTCTTCTTGAATTCGGCAGCCTTGAGGGTGTGTAAGGACCACTTTGCCCTTCTTCAAATGCATGGGCAAAGTTCTAAGCTTGAGGGGCAAAAAGGTAATTTTACCCTCGACATTCAGAACGTCGTTTTTTTCGCTCCAAAATTCTTCGATAGGGCGACGACCAATCCGAATAATGTTGGAATTCTTGATTCTCCATTTTTAATTTTTCAAGACTCGTTTCTGATGGTTTTCTCTATTAGAGGTGGTTCCAGCCTATCCGAACCAATGGGTGGCTTTTGTAGACTTTACGCGTATCGACCCTGCGATTCCATCACTTTTAGGGCTCGTCAATTTGTGGCCGCTTTGGTTGTCATGTAATTATGAGGGTTTATCACTAGTCCCTTTGGTCTCGATCGTCACTGTTCGATTAAGGAAAAATTTTGCAAATCATACGTTGGTTAAGCGGCATCACCTGCGCTCCAATCGTATGACACTCGCAAGGCACTCCCTAATCGTTCTTGGATCGGCCTTTTATAGTTCTAAATATTCCCTCGACCATCCTTATGGTGAAATCGTCATTTCTTATCCGAATTCCCTAGTTTCACGTATCTCGTCTCACGTTAGCCTTTCTCTTTTGGTCAACTTACTCGAATTAATCAGGTTCGAGCGAGATATGACTGAAATACATCTCTAGATTCATTTCTCATTAATGAGTTTGAAATTGACCGGAAAATTAGAATGTCACATCTGTTTTTCGAAAAAATCGAGAATGAATTTGTGAAAAAAAAAATTGATGCCTCATGTTTAGAAATTTACCTTATGATTTGTAAATAGCCTAGAAAGGGGAGTGAGAGAAAAGAATATGTTTTCTGGAAATTTCAAGGAATGATACTTTTGAGAAAAAAGTGAAAGTTGCCTCATGTTTTTGAGATGGGGTCGAGTGTTTACTCTTGATTAAAAATCCTGCCATTGTATGAAGCTCAGATTTTTGCCATGATTTGTGATTGAGTCGAGTCGATTTGAAGGTACTGAAATGGCAAGTTTTGACAAGTACCCTATTTTACTATGCCAGAAATTTTATCCCAAAATACCCACTTTTTAAAAGTGTTTGGAGGTACTGGCAATCTAGTTTAGGGTTAGGTTTGACTTACTGAGATTATATATATCACCCCGTCGTGGGATAACATTTTTTAGGACCAAGACGAAGGAAATCCGAGTTTTGTCATGGATTGACATTTGAAGAAGTCGTTGGAGGAAATGAAGATGACTCTTTTGAGACCTTAGGGACTCTATATTGTTGTGTTAGAATTGTAACTGGCTTGGAGAACTAGAATGAGAAATGTACCATTTGTCCTAAGTCATCATGTTGTTTTATTTGTATGGAGTTGTTCTCGCTTTCGCATGCATGCTTCATATAGGTCTTTGTGTTTTGGCCATTGGTTCCTAAGAGATCATTAAAGATAACGGTGAAGTTGGGATGCTCGCATGCCAGCTAGGCTCGGGGCGTGACAGGTTCTCTGGCCAATTTAATCGCATAAGGGCCCTCTGGCCATTTCATTTGCATAAGGGCACAATAGCCATGCAATCACGATAGGGCACTACAGTCATTTCATTTGCATAAGGGTACTATAGCCATGCAATCACAATAGGGCACTATAGCCATTTCATTTGTATAAGGACACTATAGCCGTGCAATCATATAAAGGGTACTCTGGCCAATGAAATCACAATTGCCAATCACAATAACACTACCATGTCAATCCTCATCACAACCAAAATCACACTATGCCGTTTAACTCATGGAATTCACTCATCTAGTAATTCATCAACTTAATTCATCTAGTAGTGTCCTAGCTTTTGAGTCAAGGTTTAAGGGACATTTACCTCTTTAAATGAGCTAGCATTTCCACTCAAAATCCTCCACCAAGCTCCGTCTTCAATCGGCTAGAATAAGGCAAGTGCACGACCCTAAGAAATTCCATAAATCGTCCATTAAAATTCTTCCAACTTCATTACTCACACAACACCTTATTCTCAAGTCGTCATAGTATTAATTCAATGCTCCTAAGCATGCCAAGTGTCGTTTTATCAAGGCAAGTCATCATAAATTTCATTCTACCAAATCTGCCATTTCCTAGGCTTCACGACCAAATTCATTTGCAGGTAAACTAACATTGCTTCATCGATATTTTATTAAATTAAGTTTTAGAATCTTGACTCTCATGGTCTTACGGACGAATAGGAAAAAATGGATTTCAATTTGGATACTAAACGACTTAGAACGACTTAAGTCAAAATCGGTGCGCGCCAAGGACATATTGGTCGGCGTCTCAAATCGCTAACGTTTTTCACCTCAAGCAACCCTTCAAGCACATCAATTTATCGTGAATCAACTTCCCAATACATCGATTCACAAGTCTTGAAGGCTCACCGTGAGTTTCAGAGCGAAATCACACCTCGAAGTATTAATAAACCCTTCAACAATACACGGTCAGTGCAGGGGCAGAATTTGTCTTTGGAATTTCACAAAAACTAACTTCAAAAATCGATTCAAACTCCAAGAAATCCTCAAAACCAACTTACTCAGCCCTAATACTACGAGTCTAGAAGGTCTCACCAAAAACTTAAAGCCAATTGAAGTCTTGAAGTGGGCGAATGAAGACCTTTCCTCAACTAGGTCAGATTCTGTCCAGTTTTGCATTCAGGGCTAAATGGTTAAAATGGGATCACCAATTGGTAAATGGTCGACGAGAGCTTGTAGGGAAGAGGCCGAGGGTGATTAGGGTGGTCGGCGCTCATGTCGAAGGTCGCCGGAGGTGGCGTTCGTGGACAGCGAGTGGGCAGTTGGTGTTGCTCGAGCAGAACAGTTTTGGTCAGAAGAAGAAAACGCGGAGATGAAGAAGTGCCTGTAATAGTCCTCCAGGCTTACAGTGCTGTGCTTTCACTTGTTGGCATGTCAAGCACTTTGCCACATACTTCGCTACATCCACCTTCATCCCGTTCCACCAATAGTATTGACGTAGGTTCTGGTACATCTTCGTACTTCCCGAGTGGATACTATAATTGCTCCTGTGAGCCTCTGACAAAATCTTTTCCCTGAATCCTTCATCCTTTGGCACACACAGTCGTCCCCGGAACTTCAAAATTCTGTCCTCCAACACTTGGAATTCTGGTTTTCTTTTTGTCACGTCTATCTCCAAGATCTTATAAATTTCTAGGTCTGTAGATTGTAAGTTCTTTATTCCTTCCTGGACCTCAGGTTCTACTTTCAATGTCGCCATCAGACTGGATAGTTGATAGACTTCTAGTCTGAACTCCGAATCTCTCAAGTCCTCAATCATCGACCAACCCTTTACTAGCAGACAGGCGATGCTCGACTTCCGACTAAGCGCATCTGCTACTCTGTTTGCCTTCCTAGGGTGATACAGTATATCACAATCATAATCCTTAAGCAACTCCATCCACGGACGCTGCCTCATATTTAGCTCTTTCTGGGAGAACAAATACTTTAAGCTCTGGTGGTCGGCATAAATCTGAAGCTTCTCGCCACACAGGTAATGTCTCCATATCTTCATGGTAAAAAAGATTGCTGCTAACTCCAGATCATGCGTTGGGTAGTTCATCTCATGTGGCCTTAGCTGTCGGGATGCATAGGCTACTACTCTCCCATGCTGCATTAACACACAGCCCAATCCTTTTAGCGAGGCATCGCTGTATATCTCATAGCCCCCTGGTCTTGATGGAATCGTCAGTACTGGTGCGGTTGTCAATCGATGTTTGAGCTCTTGGAAACTCTTTTCGCATTTGTCTATCCATTCAAACTTGGTTTCTTTCTTGGTCAACCGCGTCAATGGGGTGGCTATGGATGAGAATTTCTCCACAAAACGTCTGTAGTATCTTGCCAATCCCAAGAAACTCCTGACTTCAGTGACCGTAGTAGGCCTAGGCCAATTTGTTACCGCTTCTATCTTTGCGGGATCCACTGTGATTCCTTCTCCGGATATCACATGGCCAAGAAATGCTACTCTATTTAGCCAGAACTCGCTTTTACTCAACTTAGCGTAGAGTGAATGTTCCCTCGAGGTCTACAGGACAATCCTCAAGTGTTCCTCATGTTTTTTGTCACTCCTCAAGTAGATCAGGATATCGTCAATAAAGACTATGACGAATCTATCCATGAATTCTTTAAACACTCATGCATCTGGTCCATAAAAGCAGCTGGAGCGTTGATCAATCCAAAAGGCATCACTGTGAACTCATAGTGACCATACCTTGTCCTAAAAGCAGTCTTAGGTATGTCTTCCTTCTTGATCCTCAACTGGTGATACCCGGTCCTCAGGTCAATCTTTGAAAATACCGCCGCTCCTTGCAACTGATCAAATAGGTCGTCGATTCTTGGCAGTGGGTATTTATTCTTCACTGTTACTTGGTTCAACTACCTATAGTCAATGCACAACATAAAGACCCGTCCTTCTTCCTTATGAATAATACCGACGCTCCCCACGGTGAAGCACTCGGTCGGATAAATCCTTTATCCAGCAATCTTGTATCTGCACCTTTAACTCCTTCAAATCCGACAGGGAATTCCTATAAGGAGCCTTCGAGATCGGCTCCATCCTGGGAGCTAATTCGATCGCGAATTCTATCTCTCGCTTCGGTGGCAATCCTAGCAACTCTTGGGGAAACATGTCAGGAAATTCGCGCATTATCAGGATACTCTCTAACTTTGGCTCTTCGGCAGTCGTGTCTATTCCTGCCACTAAGTATGCCTGACACCATTCAGACATCAACTTTGTCACTTCAAGAGATGAGACTAAGGGAATGAGATCCCTCCTCGACTTCCCACCAATTCAAAGCTAGGGCGGCCTTCCGGGTAGAAACGAATTATCCTATTACCACAATCTACTGCTGCCCTCTGCTTACCCAACCAATCCATCCCTATGATCACATCAAAATCATACATCGATAATATAGCTAGATCAATACTCTCCTTACTCCCTCCAATCACAATTTCACAGTCGGCACAGCCCAATGAAACCAGTATATTATCCTTTAACGGAGTGGCAACGTGCAGAATTATACTCAATGGTTTTAACTTCATACCCACCAAATCAGCAAACTGAGCAGACATAAATGAATGCGTGTTACCAGGGTCAAACAATGCATATGCAGCTTGGTCACACAAATAAATCGTACCTGTGACCACACCTAGCGCTTCCTCCGCCTCTTTGCGGGCTACTGCATATGCCCTTCCCTAAGCCAGTGGTCGATTCTGTTCAATCTGAGGAGTAGCAGTCGACGGTCTAACCTGTGGCCTTTGTGCTTGAGGTCGACTCGTCGGAGCTTGGTTCGGGCACGTCTTCATCTGGTGGCCTATCTGGTCGCATTTAAAGCAAGCCCCAATCCTTACCGGGCATGGCCCATTTTTATGCCTTCTGCCACAAAGATGGCAGCTTTAGTTTGTGGGATTCGGTGGCTTCACAATATTTTTCCTTACTGGAGGCGCAAAATGTCTATTGCCCGCCATCGGTCTCTTACCCATCTAGCGGTTGTCTCTAAATGGGGTAAACCGCGATTCAGTTACGGTATTCCTCTCTTTCAAGTCCCTTTCAATCATCTGGCCCCGCTCATAGATCTCCTTATAAGTCCTTAGATTTAGGGCAATCATCTGACTGCGGAGCTCAGACCTCAATCCGTCTCCAATTCTCCTTGTTTTCTCCTGAGGATCCTCTACAAATCGAGGTGCGTACCTTGACAGTCTGGAGAACTCGGCCTCATATTGGTCCACCGTCAGCTGGTTTTGACGCAGCTGTAAGAATTCCACCTGCTTCATTTCCCCGGCCGTCTCCAAAAAATACTTGTCTTTGAACACTGTCTTAAAGGCATCCTAGGTCATGGCGGTCCTCTCTGGGAAAACTCCATTCTTGGTGGCAGCCTACCAATCGTTTGTAGTCCCTTCTAGCTGGTACACCACCAACAGTACCTTCTCTTCGTCTATGCACCTCAGTACTCCAAAGGTTTTTTCCAATTTCTCAATCCACCTGGGTGCTAGCTAGAGATCTCCAATCCCATCGAATTGGGTTGGCTTCGGCTTTATGAATTGTTCCACTAGCTAACCCATCTGTCTAGCCACGACAATCTCCTCCTGAGCATTCACAGCCTCATTACCTTGGTTGTGACCATCGGGGTTTCCGTTGCCCTCGTTGTTGCCGTTGTTGGCATTAACGGCAGCTATGGCAGCTCCTACCGCCTAGGCTATGACAGCATACCGATCTTGGGTTTACCTGTCAATGAGGTCGCCAATCTTCTCTAGCACCCTCAGTACGCCATCCATCCTCGGATCTTCTGCTACAAGTTCAGCAATGAGTTAGTACTCACTCATTCATCCAAGTCCAGAGCTACCATCTATGCCTTAACAGAAACAATTATAATACAACAGTCTTCACACGACAATTTCCAGAGACATTTCAACAAGCAGCACATGGCCATTCCTCAGTTTTGTTCACTCCAACGGTTCACTAAAATAGGCCATACTCATTCACTTAACATGCCAAAGTCTAGAAATGACTTTCCACACTAAGTAGGGAACTTAATCCTTATATATTACCATAACCCTGCTAAGGCCAAATGCCAACCATAAGTATCAATTCACATGCTATGCACCCCATGCCTTATCCTAGCTAGTATCCTAAGGTCTCGCTACCCGTCCTTGTCCCAACTTAATCTTTCTTATTACTCCTGTCCTCAATCAACTTTGGATCGAGCTGACATTGCTCTGATACCAAATCGAAAGAGGATGTCACGCCCAGTGCCCCGAGCATGAGTACACGACTCCCTGCAAGTAAACTAAATATCTCTCGTGGTCCCAAGATCCACACATAAGTGGAGAGACGTATAATATACATAGCACACGGAAGCGACGCCAATAAAACTCCTCCATACAAAATAGAATGGGACTCGAATAGCGCAAATACTGACATACAAAATATCCATAAGTTCGTACAAACACATGGCCACTAGATCATCTAAAACAAGGGGCGACGGGATAAGTACACAAAAGGGTCCATCATCAACATATGACAAGAGACAGGGTCAAGATCACCGTCGAAAATCAAACTGGCAAGCTGGGAGCTTCTAAGATGAGCTGCTAGAGTCCTCGGCCTCCTTTGCGTCCTCCGTGGGCTCGTACTCCGAAAAGGTCTCAGAGCGAACATCTATGGTATCCTCCATGGTCTCCTCAGCAGACAGCTCCACGAGATCCTCCTCAATTGTCTCGACCACTATGACCTCTTCCTCCGTGTCCTCCAAGGCCGGGGTCCTCTTCAATCCATTCCTCGAGTCAGCAACTGACCCCTCATCCTGGTTTAAGTCTCGGGCGGGGTGGCACCAACTAGGGATCACTCCCTAGGGCACCTCATTGGGCTTCAGCGGCCTAGTAGATACATCCCCGACCTTCTTGAACCAGGCCTCATACCTGTGAGGCTTCCAACTAGTACTACCCTCGTCTACCTAAACCACAGTACACTTCCTGACATAAATAGTTCCCTGCCCGTCAGGGAACTCCTCAAAATAGACCGTCATCTCCTTAGGTTCACCAAAACAGATAGGCCACATTTTCAAGGCTTAGGATCTGTAAAAAGGGGGTCCCCAACGGGGTGAGATTCACATCTCAGTAAGGTAGGTCCTAACCCTAGGTTAGGCCGACCGTCTACTTAGGGAGTCATCAATATCAACATATCATGGAGATAGACATATAAGGCATTCAAATAACAACACTCATGCAGATGTCAAGCAGGCAGTCATGGCACCACAACACATTCAGATGATCATGCGCAACTCGCCTTGCCACATCACTACATCCACCTTTTCTTGCCTGCCTCATTCTCATGCCCGCGTTTAGAACGCATCAGGCTTGATCCGCATAAACGCATCAGACCATCATTGACAACCCGCATAAACGTATCAGATTTCAGTGTTACTCCAGGCCAGTGTCGACACATCACATCTTCGTCCCACGTTTCAACGCATCAGGATCGTCGCCTTCTCAACCCCGCGTATCATACACATCAAGGTGCCACACAACTTCAATCCCGCGCCTTAGCGCCTCAGGGTATCATCACACCACCACACGTCTCATACGCATCAAGGTCTCACCATGTCACACTCATGTCATGTTTCTGATTCAAACCACACACATAAAGCCAGGTGCAACTCTATCACAATTCATATATCCATGGCACGCAAGACATTCCAATACACATTCAAATGTGACCAATTACTCAAGGCACAAGCATAATCAAACATTCGAGTCATCTATACTCTTTTAGTGTACACAAAGATTAATCTCATTTAGCCTCTCAATAATCGATCTAAATTTCACCCGACTCGCCCAATTGAGTCCAATCTTTCTATCATAGTTTTAGGATTCCCTTACCTCAAGCTTGATGCCACAAACTCCTCTCCTCAAGCCCTCAACAATTCGTTCTCAATGGTCCAAGAACAAACCCACCGCGCAACCTAAGAAATTCCAACCAATTGTCAATTTCTCTTGTCCAATTCACCCATCCATGAACCACAAACCTTACTAACATGATCCTTAACATCCTAGTATGTCCCATTGATGAATTTGAGACCTAAAACCAACCAATAACAGCCTCTACAGAATCGGTTTGCACATAACCGAATCGGGCTATTTTCAGTTCTATGCATACCGAGGTTTTCCAGCCCTAAAACTACTTCAAATCCACCATTTAATCACTAACCTACTTGCTAATATGTAAATCTAAGGGTTTGAGAAGCTCACTGAAGATTTGGGGCCGAGTCGTCATCGAAAATCCTTTGGAAGTCGCAGGTTTCCTCAAGCGGTAGAAGGAAGAGGAAGAAGAAGAGAGGCTCTCGATCAAATGGGGTGAATGGTCGGCCAAGGAGAGAGAAGAGAGAGCTATATTTTACCACAAGAGTCAAAGAGTTGAATGGTAGTTGTGAAATAGTGGACATGACTACTCTTTAGCAAATCTATTGACACATGTCCTAAGTGTCAATCAAGCTTCATCCAATGGTCATGATGTCTCCAAATTTTCGGTGGCTCTTGGGAGAAATAAAGACCAAAATGCCCTCCTTCAATTGGATAACCAAGGCTAAAGCTTGAGGGGCAAAATGGTAATTTTACCCCTGACGTCCGGAACGTCGTTTTTCTCGTTTCAATAATCTTCGACAGGGCGACGGCCAATCTAAACATGACGTTGGAATTCTTGATTCTCTATTTTCAATTTTGAAGACTTGTTTCTGATCGTTTTCTTTATCAGACGTTGTTCCAGTATATCCCGAACCGACGGGCGGCTTTTACAAACGTTACGCGTATCGACCCTATGATTCATATCACATTTGGGGCTCATTAATTCATGGCGACTTTGGTTGTCAGGTAATTGTGAGAGTCTATCACTAGTTCCTATGGTCTCGATCGTCACTGTCCGATTTAGGAAAATTTTATAAATTATACCTTGGTTAAGCAGCATCACCCGCGTTCCAATCGTATAACGCTAGCAAAGCATTCCTTAATCGTTCTTAGATCGGCCTTTTGTGGTTCTAAATGTCCCCTCGACAATCTTTATGATCAAAGCGCCACTTTCTATTCGAGTTCCCTAGGTCCACATACCTTGTCTCGCGTTAGCCTTTCCCTCTTGGTCAGTCTACTCAAATTGATCAAATTCGAGCGAGATATGACTGAAACAGATAGATATACTTCTCATTAATGAGTTGAAAATAACTGGGAAATCAGAATGTCACAAGCACCGAACGTCCGAAGCGACACCTTTTTGCATTTTATATTTTCGATTTATTCAGATTTAATCCGATTGTTCCTAATGAACCATGTGGCTAATCCACAGCCTTAGAATTGGCTTACTAAAACCTACGGCTCATATCAAAAGCCGACTATCTGTCAGCCGTCAGATTTGATTACTTAAATGTACGGCCAAGATCAACGACTCGGCTAATTCTCGACCATTCGATCAAACTATTATTTTTTTTATTTTTGAAAGTTTGATTTTTATTAACTGATTTTATAGAAACTGATCGAACGATCACCAAGCCAACACATGGTGCAACCTAGGCCATTAGATCGACTAACAGATTCAAATCGAATTACAATGGCTTTGCTGACTCGGCAAACATATGGACCAACCACGTCCTGCCACCTAGACATTTGACCTATTGACTCCGCCACGTCATCGTCTTCAACCTCCCAACGCATACTACAGAATGAACGATCATGGTTTCTCCGCCATTGATCAACGATGAAACCTTGACGAAATCGCTCGAGACCGGCGCCAATGAACTTGTCTCACCGTCGCACACAACATATCCTAGAATTATACAGTTTCATTCACAGAATCGAGGACGACGAAGCTTACATAGCAAATAGACATGGCATCTTGATCGAGCAGAACGAAGCATTTCAGACTAATTCCTTTGCACAGAAGCTTCTAATGAAGTTTAGAATACTTACCTTCAGGTCCGATTGACATGGTTTAGGCTAGCTTAAGTGAGGGAAGCTTCAACATGGTCGACCATGGCGACGGGGTTCGAATGCGAGGTTTGACTCAATTTCAATGTAATTAAAACACATAGAAATGCTTAGTGATCCCACAGATACGAAATGCACACGTTAATTGCAAGAAACGAAATTGAAATGAGGATCCGCCATTAAAGGTCAGAACTTGAGCATGAAGTTGGACTTACCGTTTGGCATGCGTTATTCACCTGTTTGATGCTCGTGTAGCATGTGTGGTGTATGGAGGATTCAAATGGATACCTAGGGACTCGTCTCTTGAGTATCTTAGGACAGTTAATTTCTAGCCCATATGGTAGGTCAAACCAGAATGAAATTCCTATCTGACAGGAACCTAGGGGTAACGCACCCATTCTTTAGGGTTTGTCATAGGTTTTGATCCATATGGTGGATCAGACCATGAATAGGACTCCTTTCTATCAGGAACCTATGGATGACGCACCCGTTCTTTACGGATTGTCGAAGGTTTTGATCCGTATGGTGGATCAGACCCTACATAGGACTCCTTTCTATCGGGAACCTATGGATGACGTACCAGTTCTTTAGGATTGTCGGAGACTAGGCTTCCTACCCACCAGGGACCTAAAAGTGGCGCACCCGTTCTTTAGGGTTTGTCGGAGACTAGGTTTCCCATCCACCAGGGACCTAAAAGTGACGCACTCATTCTTTAGGGTTTGTCGGAGACTAGGCTTCCCATCCATCAGGGACCTAAAAGTGACGTACCCATTCTTTAAGGTTTGTCGGAGACTAGGTTTCCCATCCACCAGGGACCTTAAAGCGAAGCACCCATTCTTTAGGGTTTGTTGGAGACTAGGCTGATCTTACATCTTGAGGAATCAACGAGAGTCTATATGAGGTACACCTAACTCTTAAGTTTTACCAAAAAAGCTATTCTGGGGTTTAGGGATTTCCTAAAGCCTTATAGAAAGTTGGTTTTAAAAATTATCTTCTCGACGTGCAAGGCGCCGTTCTGGGATTTGGAGACTCTAAGTATCCTGCAGAGAGCTCAAACCTGTAAAAACTTTTGTGAACAAGATCCTTTTGGGATTTAGACATTACCTAAAATCTCTTAGAAATATGATTTTGAAGCTCTTTATTACCTAAAATCTCTTAGAAATATGATTTTGAAGCTCTTCCTTGTTGAGCGAGGTATTATACTTTGACCCGGGGCTGTCATGAGTCTCATAGAACTTTAAACCTGGGAATTCATTCCTCATAAAAGATATCAGTTATCTTGAAGCAATGACAATTATAATGCAAGAAAAGTTTTACTTTAACCTATGCAATCATGCAACATGACTCGTGACACAGGAATTATCCGAGACATCTCGAAGCATGCAAAGACGATCAGAAATCCTTATAAGGAAAATCTTGCATCAAACAATCTGAAGCTTCCAACAAAGCTTACGTTAAGCATTCTATTGGAATGTTTTCGTCAAAGAGTGTTTCTCACCGATTCTTCGACTTTGACTTTTTATGAACAAAGCACTCAAATCTCTTAATAACATGCACCTGGGCTATCGGGGCTATTCGCAGTGCATACACTTCGATCAATCGTGAGGTCTTTACGAGACCGTAACGTTGGGCTTGGACACAGTTTCCAAAGGGGGACTCATTCTCCGAGTGAGGCTTTTTGAAAGAAAGCTTTCTTCGTCTGCTCCGGGTTTACAAGTCAAGAACCCTGCAAAATGAGAAAAAAATAATCTTGCTCGTACCACTTCAAGCTAAGGTCCACATTGACCTAGGCATCTTAGTCAGAAAAGACCACGAAGGGTTATAATGTCGGTAGGATTGGGGACCGAAAAAGGCTTATTTTTTTGTCCAGAATCGCGAATGGTTTAACATTAGTGATCATTGTTGATCAATCTTCTGTTTTGTCTCTGGTCCGTGACTCTCTAAAGAACATCTTTAGTCTTCTTGAGGACAGGTCTAATCTTTGAAAGACATTATGTATCTTTTAGCGCATGGCTATGATTCCATTCGAGGGGTAGCCTTTTGTTGCACAGTTTCTAAGGATTCTTCTCTACTTCAGAAGTTGGTGGTGGTGGAAGCATCCAGTAATTCCTTGATGTCCTAAAATCGATCTAATAACTTTCAGCATTTTAGTGAGGGTTAGCCCTGCTCTTTGTCGGGCTTTTTGTCTCTCTTTAGCGCATAGAGATTTGGCTTTTCCTCTTTTTGATCCCGCCTTTTCTTTTTCTTTTTCTAGGAACTAGCATTTTTACGATCATGTAAGGTATGTGACTTGTGTCTCATCCTTGTATGAACATTTTGCTTTGACAGTCTTATGTAGTTCCCACCTCTTGAACTTCTCTATCATGTGAGTGTCTTTGTCACCTTCGTCATGGCGCTGTGCAATGATCACTAATGAGGGTACATGAAATGAGTATGTACGCTCAAATTGGCTATGTAATGGATATAAGTGTATAGGATAGAGAAATGAACGTCTCTTCATCTTCCTATGGTGCCTGGATCAATGCGTATCAACATACGAAGATTTATGTTAGTTTGAGCAAAAAGATTTCTAACCATTTTCCTTCCCAAGCTGTTGGATTGCTTCTATACGACCCCAATATGGGGTGGCTCTTGACAAGGTTAAGAAATGAAAATCACCGCTCAAAGGGTTTATCAATGATCACCTGTAATTTTTATAGAGAAGAATGAATGCCTCCATCCCAATCTATGTAATTAATGTGAATAACCCTTACGCTCCCGGGTTTAGGCTTTCTATCATTACACTATTTTCATCTCTCTAGTGTGTAGAGAACGTGTTTGGATTAGGCTTGCCTCTTATCTGAAGAAACATTCTTACAAGATAGCCTAAACAACTCTATTTTGGAAAAATCATTCTGCTTTTCTCCAAACATTTCACCTCACAGGAAATTAATGACGCACCATGCATGCTTCAGCCATGTTTTGATAACCTCTAACCTTAACATGTGTGCAACAAGTGTTAGCAATTTTTCTTTGAAAGCATGGTACATTCCTAAGTTTGACCACATGCATATTCATCTTTGGCTTTTCATTTCTTATAAGAAAGTGAGAAATTTTATAGTATTTATTCATTGCTGCCTTTTGTCTTCATCGGACATCCCTGTATGAAGAGAAAAGAAACTCCAATGAGTGGAAGAGATTGTAATGTTTAATGGAACAAATACATGCCACCTGGTTCTTTGTGTCAAGGGGCTATTATGTTCTTAGTCTCGCTTGAACAAGCTTGATTCTGAAAAATTTTACAGTATTTCTCCATTGCTGCCTTTTGTCTTTATCGGACATCCTTGTATGAAGAGAAAAGAAATTCCAATGAGTGAAAGATATTTTAATGCTTGATGGAACAGATACATGTCACCTAGTTCTATACGTCATGGCGCTACTCTGTTTTTGGTCTCGCTTGAACAAGCACGATTCTAAGCCCACGTCATGAAATCTTGCAAAACATAACGCATGCCATGTATGCATGGATGCATAATGTGCCTATGTAATGACTGCTAAAGCAGCTTGAATCATTTTGGTGAAAATCAAGTGACCACCATCTGATTTCATTTTAAGGATAATACTTCTTCACGGCATCTGAGTTTACAGGATATCCAAATTCTTCTCCTTTAGAATTTACAAGAATTATTGTCCCTTCTACAAGGATCTTCTTGACAACATAAGGGCCTTCGTAATTAGGGGTAAACTTGCCTCCCGGATGAGCAGCGTTTGGCAAAGTCTTCCTTATCACCATGTCATCTTCCTCAAAACTTCTGGGTTTGACCTTCCGATTAAACAACTTAGCCACCCTCTTCTGGTAGCTCTTGCTATGAAAGATCACTCTAAAATGCTTCTCGTCTATCAAATTTAGTTACTCGTATATATGTTTGATCCACTCTACCTTAGAGAGTTTAACTTCTGATAATATTATGAGAGACAGAACTTCAATCTCTACAGGCAGGACAGCCTCCATCCCATATACTAGTGCATAAGGACTTGCCCCAATCGAGGTCCTGATCGAAGTCCGATACGCCATTAAGACGAAGGGTGGCCTTTCACGCCAATCCCTGTAGTTCTCAATTGTCGTAGCCAAGATCTTCTTGATGTTCTTGTTTGCCGCTTCTACTGCTCCATTCATTTGTGGGCGGTAAGAGGAAGAATTAAGACGTCAGATGCCAAAGTGATCGAGTAGATCATCGACAATCTTGTTGTTCAAGTTGGACCCGTTGTCTGTGATGATCGCTCTAGGGGTACCGTATCGAGAGATTATGTCTTTCTTGATAAATCTTCTCACACTCCTTGCCGTGACATTTGTGTAAGAACTGGCCTTTATCCACTTCGTGAAGTAATCAATTGCAACTAGAATGAAGCGACGGTCGTTTGAAGCTGCTAGATTGATAGGCCCTATCATATCTATTCCCCACATAGAGAAAGGCCAAACTTTAGACATTTGATGCAGTTCGTTTAGGGGTGCATTAATCTTATTGTCAAATACTTAACATTGGTGGCATGACCTGACGTGACGTGTTGATTACAGGCTGATTCGATGGTCATCTAATAATAACCAAGCCTCATGATCTTCTTTGCGAGGAGATGGCCATTCATGTGTGGCCCGCATATACCTTCATGGATTTCCCTCATGAGAGTATTTTCTTCTTTAGCGTCTACACACCTTAACAAAGTGGAATCAAATGACCTTTTGTAAAAAGTTTGTCCACTGAGGAAGAATTTATTAGCCATCTTGGCTATGTATCTTCATTCTCCTGCTTGACATTCATCAAGAAATTCTCTCTTCAATAGGTAATTCTTAATATCGTGGTACCATGGCTCTCCATCAAATTCTTCTTTGACCAGCATACAATAAGCTGGTTTCTTGGTTATGCTAATCCTCAGTGGTGCTATTTCCAATCCATCAGTTATATGCAACATGGAAACCAGCGTGGGCAATGCGTCTGTGAACAGGTTCTGTGTTCTTTGCATGTATTCAAACGATACTTCTTCGAATTTAAGCGTCAATTTTTCCAGGTACTCATGATAAGGGATGAGTTTTGTGCCCTTTATTTTCTACTCCCCCTGTGTCTGAAAAATGATGAGCATAGAGTCTCCATAAACCTATAACTTAGGTATTTCCATGGAGATGGCCAATTGTGGGCCTAGAATACATGCTTCATATTCTGAAATATTGTTGGTGCAAGGGAAAGTTAATTTCGCTACAATAGGATAATGTTGAAGATCAGGGGATATTAACATTGCCCCTGTGCCAACTCCAGATAGATTAACGACACCATTGAGGTACATGACCCACGTGTCTTCTGTGAGGTTCAGAACTTGATCTTCCACTTTCGTCTATTCAGAAGATGTGTAATTTTGGGCGTTCTCTGCCAACATATCAGCTATAGCTCTTCCTTTTATGAACTTTTGTGAAGAGCTTTTGATATCAAATTCAGACAACATTATTTGCCATTTTGCCAACTTCCCTATCAAGGCGGGTTTCTCCAGGAAATGTTTGATAGGGTCATTTTCTGTCACTAGATGAATGTTGCGGTATAGGGTATACTGCCTCAATTTGTGAAGTACCCACACTGCTGCTACACAAGTCCTCTCAACAGGCACATAATTTACTTCGAATGAAGTGAATTTCTTACTCAGACAGTAGATGGCTCTTTCTTTACCATCCACAGGACTTGTTTCAGCGAGTAAGGCTCCGAAAGACTCTTGGTGTATAGTCAAATATAAGGTCAAGGGGTGACCTAAAACTGGTGGCACAAGTACTGGTGGAGTGGCTAGATAAGTTTTGATCTTCTGAAATGCTTGACTGCATTCCGCATTCCAGGTCACTTTCGCGCCATTCTTGAGCAGTTTGAAAATTGGTTTAGCCACATCTGACAATTGACTGATAAATCTGGTATTGTAGTTTAATCTCCCAAGAAGACTCCTTACTTCTTTCATTGACGAGTGAGTTGCTAGGTCACAAATAGCTTGGATTTTAGAAGGGTCAATTTCAATGCCCCTATTACTAATCATGAATCCAAGAAGCTTCCATGATTTCGTCCCAAACACACATTTGTTAGGGTTCAATCTCAACTTGTATTTTCGAACTCAAATAGCTTCCGTAGCACTTGAATGTGATCTTGTCCTTACTTGGACTTGGCGATCATGTCATCGACATATACTTCGATCTCTTTATGAATCATGTCATGAAACAAGGTGATCATCGCCTTCTTATAAGTTGCCCCAATATTCTTAGTCCAAAGGACATCACTTTATAACAGAAATTCCCCCAAGGGGTGGTAAATACAGTTTTTGGCTTGTCTTCTTGCTTCATGAGGATTTGATTATATCTTGAGAATCCATCCATAAATGAGAATAATTTGTACCCGGCTGTCACGCCCCGCGCCTCATCGCGAGCACGCAATCATCCCTACAAGTAAAACAACAATAATCTCTCGGCGGTCCCAATGATCCACTTATATATAAAGGAAGACTGAGAGATGAAATAATTTACATTAAGCACACGGAAGCGTTTCCCAAAAACTCCCCGGACAATATATATATATATATATATATATATATATATATATATATATATATATCTCAAGACTAAGCAAGACAGGATAGCATCATAAAGTCATACTTCAACATTAACTGGTCACATCTACTACAGACTGCTATACAGCAAGGCGACGGGTAAAAATGTCAAAAGGTATCCATAAAATCCACTAGGGAAGGGGGGTCAGGTCGCCAGTGAAAAAGTCAAGTCATCATCCGGAGTCACCTAGGAAGAACTGCTGGAATCTCCGGTGTCCTCGCTCTCCTCTAACGGCTCGTACTCGGAGAAAGTCTCTAACGGAACCTCCATAGAGTCCTCCAAGGTCGCTTCCTGCGACTGCTCGGCCTAGTCTCCCTCCACGGTCGCCTCCTAATCTGGCTCGGATGGATCTCTCTCGGACGGCTCCACCACGATGACCTCATCCTCTAGTGGTGGAACGGAAAACTCAGCTGTCGGTGTCCGCTTCGGGCCGTTCCTTGACCCAACCATTGAACCCTCCGGAAACTCATGATCCAAAGTCGTATGACACTATGGAGGTATAACACCCTCTGGAACCTCGTGGAGCTTCAACGGCCTGACCTTCCTATCCCTGTCCTTTCTAAACCAAGCCTCAAACTAATGAGGCTTCCAGTCTGGTTTGCCCCCATCTACCCAAACTATTGTACATTTCCTTAAGTATATATTTCCCTGCCTATCCGGGAACTCATCGTAATACGTCATCATCTCTTGCGGGTCCCCGAATTTGATAGGCCACATTGTTACTGCCTAGGATCTGTAAGGTAAGGTTTCCCCAAAAGGGGTGAGATACACATCTCAGTAAGAAAAACCTAACCCTAGGTCAGGTTGACCGTCCACTCAGGCAGTCAAGTCACTCAACCTATCCAACTCATGAACTCACGCGGACATGACAGTCATAATTCAATAAACAATAAAGCATAGAGTACGGGCATACATTTATATTCTCATATCACACACAAATGCACATATATGCTTGGCCTGTCACTTCACCACATCAATCAACCTCTACCTGCCTCATTCTCTGGCCCGCGATTAGATCGC
The DNA here is from genome assembly GCA_028455895.1 of Rhodomyrtus tomentosa. Lineage (NCBI taxonomy): Eukaryota > Viridiplantae > Streptophyta > Magnoliopsida > Myrtales > Myrtaceae > Rhodomyrtus > Rhodomyrtus tomentosa. Next base: position 29,576,973 of record JAPCWY010000007.1, read on the forward strand.
ATCAGGCTTGGCACGCGTAAACGCATCAGGCTCCGGTTCAATTTTCAGGCAGAGTCTATGAGCTCGTATTCTGTCCCGCGATTATATCACATCAGGACTATGTCTATCTTAACCCCGCGACTCCGTCACATCAGGGCGCCACATTTTCATAATCCACCCTGCGACCTCATCGCATCAGGGTCTCAACCTCCGCCCCGCGTCTCATACGCCTCAGGGCCATGCCATGCAATGCCACAATCATGTCTCATGCCACATCATATCAATTAACTTGATTTTTAAAAAAATTCTAATTTTTTAACCAATGGCCAATGCGCATGATAATATGTTTAATAAATTTCGTGGCATGCAATTCAATTCAAATGGTACTCAGGCACTCAGACAATTCAAGCATAGGCTAGGTCAAACAATCACTCTATAACGTCCAAGGATGCATCAAGCTATTACATGCGAGGGTTTTCTCATAAATCGTTCCGTTCGGCCCTCGACTTACCCAATCGAGTCCAATCCCCCTAGCCTTGGTTTAGTAAATTCCTTGCCTCCACTTAATAACGCAAATTACTCCTCATTGCACCTCCTAAGGTTCGGCCAACTCAAGTCCAAGGTCAATCCGTCGCGCAACCTAGGATAATCAATCGATTTTGTCAAATTTTAAGTTCAATCCCTCCATTCATCCATCCAAATCATCCATTAGATACTCCTCATCATCACAACATATCATACACACCAAATTACAACACAAATCCAGCCTATTCAGCCATCCACAGAACCGATTTGGCCCGGCATTGAACCGGTTCCATTCGGTTCTATTCATGCCGGGTCCAACCGGCCTTAATCTATCTCAAATCCATCAAATATACACCATTCTACCTCTTATAATGTCTACCTAAGAGTTTAGAAGTCTCACCGTGAGTTTCAAGTCGCGTGGTTGCCGGAAAGTCGTCGGAAGTCGCCGGATCACTCAAACACAGAATACCGACAGATTCTGGGCATAATGTACAAGGGTGGTTCATAGTCAAAAACTTATCAAATAAATCCCCAATTTTTACCACAGAACCATCTATATGTCTACTTGATCTCCACAAAATTTGAGCCAAATATTCCAAGTTTTCGACTGTCTAAAGGGTTCGGAGCCGAACCTACCTCAAACTGGAACAGAATCCGTCAACCTGTGGGAGAATGCTTGCCCCGAATTCCTCAGAGCTTCAAATGACTTGATTTAAGTTGGAGGACGTCAGAAAGATGTGGGGCTATGTCTGGATGGTTGGCCAGAAGCAAGGGATGGCCAGAGGCGGCAGTCATACAGATCGAACGGCTAAGTCCGACGGGGTCGTGTGAAGCAGAAACTGGAGAAGAAAAAGAAGAAAGGAAAATGGTGGTGCTCTGAAATTTTTGGCCGAATGGGGGGGTTTGAGGAGAGAGAGAGAGCTGGTTATTATCCTTAAATTTTAAATTAATTGAGGTGATTGGTAGGTGGGCATTAATTGGTGAAATAATCTACTACCATTGGATGCTTGACACTTGTCCATTGTTCTTCTCAAGGGCATCCAATGGCCATCAATTGCTCTTCAATTTTCAGCAGCTTGGGGGGGGGGAAATGTCCATTTTTCCCTTCCTTCAATTGTACAGATAAAGTCCTAAGCTTGAGGGGCATTATGGTCTTTTTACCTCCGACGTTTGGAACGTCGATTTTCTCGATTCTGACTTCTTCGATAGGGCGATGGCAAATCCAATTGACGTTGAAATTCTTGATTTTCCCTTTTCAAACTTTTCAGGACTCAATTCTGATCATTCCTTCTACCAGACGTGATTCCAGCCTATTCCGAACCGACGGGCGGCTTTTGCAGACTATACGCGTATCGACCTTATGATTCTCATCACGTTTAGAGCTCGTCGATTCATGGCGGCTTTGGTTGTCATGTAATTGCAAGGGCTTATCGCTAGTCCCCGTGGTCTCGATCGTCATAGTCCGATTTAGGATAATTTTGCAAATCGAACGTTGGTTAAGCGGCATCACCCGCACTCCAATCATACGACGCTTGCATGGTAATCCTTAATCGTTCTTAGATCGGCCTTTTTGCAGTCCTAAATATCCTCTCGACAATCCTTATGGTCAAAGCGTCATTTCCTATTCGAGTCGCCTAGATCCACGTATCTCATCTTGCGTTAGCCTTTCCCCTTTGGTCAGTCTACTCAAATTGATCAGATTCGAGCGGAATACAACTGAAATACATCGCTTGATATAAATAAACTTCTCATTACAGAATCTGAAGTTGATTGGGAAATCAGAATTTCACAATTCTTCCCCCCTTACAAAAATTTCGTCCTCGAAATTTACATTGCACTCAACTACTCAAATAAATAGGGGTGTTGTCGCCTCATCGTCTCTTCATTCTCCCACGTAGCTCCTTCCGTTCCATGGTGCTTCCACATTACTTTGACCAATGGGATCTTCTTATTCTTGAGGATCTGCTCCTTCCGGTCCTCGATCCTTATCGACTTCTCTATATAGGATACTCTGTCGTCCACCTCTATGGCTTTATAGTCCAGCAAATGTGTCGGGTCAGGCTCATACTTTCTTAGCATCGACACATGGAACACATTATGTACCTGGGATAGACTTGACGGTAACGCAAGTCGGTAGGCCAGGGTTCCAATTCTCTCTAATATCTCGAAAGGGCCTACGTATCTTGGGCTCAGCTTCGCTTTCCTTCCGAATCGCGAGAGTCCTCTCATTGCAACACCTTGAGGAAGACATGATCGCCCACTTGAAACTCCAAAGGCTTGCACCACTTGTCTACATAGCTCTTCTGGCGACTCTGCGCCATCCTCAGCCTGTCTCGGATGATTTTCACTGCTTCCATCGATTGCTCTACTAACTCGGGGCCTGTGATACTCCTTTCTCCTACTTCAGCCCAGCATATTGGTGTCCTGCATGCGCTGCCATAGAGTGCCTCAAACGGTGCCATCTGTATACTTTGCTGGTAGCTATTGTTGTACGCAAACTCTACCAGGTGTAACTGCTCTTCCCATCCACCTTTGAAATCTATGACACACGCTCTCAATATGTCCTCGAGCGTCTGGATGGTCCTTTCTGACTGTCCATCAATCTGTGGGTGGTACGCCGTACTGAACTGTAGTCGCGTCTCCATTGCTTCTTGCAAACTCTTCCAAAAATTTGCCGTGAACTTCGGATCCCTATCTGAGGTGATCGTCACTGGCACTCCATGTAATCTGATTATGTGTCTCATGTACAGTTCTGCGTACTTATCCATGGCGAAGTCCTTTCGTATAGGAATGAAGTAGGCGGACTTGGTCAATCGATCCACGACTACCCAGATTGAATCGTGACCTCTTTGGCTCCTCGGAAGTCCCATCACAAAATCCATAGTTATGTGTTCCCACTTCCATTCCGGAATCTCCAGCAGCTGCAGCAATCCTCCAGGCTTAGAATGCTGCGCTTTCACTTGCTGGCAAGTCAGACATTTAGCAACATGCCTTGACACGTCTACCTTCATTCCGTTCCACCAATAATGCTATCTCAAGTTTTGGTACATCTTTGTACTTCCAAGGTGGATACTGTAATTGCTCCTATGGGCTTCCGATAGAATTCTTTCTCGGAGCCCTTCATCCTTTGGTACACATAATCGCCCTCGAAATCTCAAAAGTCCATCCTCAGACACTTGGAACTCTGGCTTCTTCTTCGTCGCATCCATTTCGATAACTTTCTGAATCTCTGGGTCCGTAGACTATAATGCCTTAATCCCTTCTTGGACCTTAGGTTCCACCATCAAAGTCGCTATTAAACTGGATAGCTGATCAACCTCCAATCTGAATTTAGAATCTCTCAAATCCTCTATCGTTGACCAACTTCTCACCAGCAGGCATGCAATACTCGACTTTCGACTTAATGCATCTGCCACTCTGTTTGCTTTCCCAGGATGATATAATATTTCACAATCATAATCTTTCAACAGCTCCATCCACCTGCGCTGCTTTAGGTTCAACTCTTTCCGGGAAAACAAATACTTCAAACTCTGGTGGTCTGTATATATCTGAAACTTCTCGCCACAAAGGTAATGCCTCCAAATCTTCAAGGCAAACACAATCGCCGCTAACTCCAAGTCGTGGGTCAGGTAATTCATTTCGTACAGCCTCAACTGTCTAGATGCATAAGCTACTACCCGACCGTGCTGCATCAATACACAACCCAATCCTTTCAGCAAAGCGTCGCTGTAGATTTCATATCCTCCTGGTCCCGACGGAATGGTCAGTACTCACGCGGTCATCAGCCTATGCTTAAGTTCTAGGAAACTTTGCTCACATCTATCAGTCCATTCAAACTTCGTTTCCTTCTTCGTCAACCACGTCAGTGGAACGGCTATGGATGAGAACTTTTCCACGAATCACCTATAATATCCTGCTAGTCCCAAGAAGCTTCTGACCTCCGTGACCATAGTAGGCCTCGGCCTATTGGTTACAGCCTCTATCTTTGCAAGGTCCACTGCAATCCCTTCACCAGACACAATATGACCCAGAAATGCTACCCTGTCCAGCCAAAATTCACATTTACTTAGCTTCGCATACAGCGAATGTTCCCTCAGGGTCCTCAATACGATTCTCAAATGTTCTTCGTGCTCTACGTCGCTCCTCGAGTAGATTAAGATGTCGTCAATGAAAACTATGACGAACCTGTCCAAAAACTCTTTGAATACTCGATGCATTAGATCCATAAATGCAGCTGGGGCATTAGTCAATCCGAACGGCATTACCGTAAACTCGTAATGTCCATACCTCGTCCTGAATGCAGTCTTCGGTATGTCTTCCTTCTTGATCCTCAAATGGTGATACCCCGTCCTCAAGTCAATTTCAAGAACACTACTGCTCCTTGTAATTGATCAAAAAGATCGTCAATCCTCGGCAGCGGATACTTGTTCTTCACCGTCACCTGATTCAGTTGCCGGTAATCGATGAATAGTCGCAAGGATCCGTCTTTCTTCTTTACGAACAGCACCGGTGCTCCCCACGACGAAGCACTTAGTCGGATGAATCCTTTGTCCAGCAACTCTTGTATTTGCACCTTTAACTCCTTTAATTCTGACAGGGACATCCTATACGGTGCTTTCGAAATCGGCTTCGTTCCAGGAGCTAATTCAATTACAAACTCCATTTCCCGCTCCAGTGGCAATCCTGGCAATTCTTGGGGAAACACATCCGGAAACTCCCGTACCACAGGAATGTTCTCTAACTTAGGTTCCTCGACAGTCGTATCCATCACGGCTACTAAGTATGCCCGACATCCTTCAGATATCAACTTAGTTACTTCCAAAGATGAAACCAAGGGAATTGAGACTCCTCCTCGGCTTCCTACCAATTCATAACTAGGGCGATCTTTCGGGTAAAACCGAATCGTTTTATTGCCACAGTCTACTACCGTTCCTTGCCTACTCAACCAATCCATTCCTATAATAACGTCAAAACAAACATAGGCAATACAGCTAGGTCGATACTCTCCTTACATCCTCCAACCATAATCTCACATCCCGCACACCCTAATGAAACCAAGACATTATCCTTCAATGGGGTAGCTACATGCAATGCCATGCTTAATGGTTCCAATCTCATGCCTACTAACTCAGCAAACTATGCAAATACAAAAGAATGCGTGGCACCCGGGTCAAATAATGCATAAGCGGTCTGGTTGCACAAGTAAACCGTACCTATGATCACTCCGGGCGCATCTTCTACCTCGATGCGCGCTACAGCGTACACTTTGCCCTGGGCTGGTGGTCTGTTCGGTTCTATCTGGGGTACTACAGTCGACGATCCTGCTTGCAGCCTCGGTCCTTATGGTCGATTGGCCGATGCTTGGTTTGGACATGTCCTCATTTGGTGGCCCAGCTGACCACACTTGAAATAGGCTCCAGTCCTCATAGGGCATGGTCCATTCCCATACCTTCTGCCACATAGCCTGCAGCTCCAGTTCGTCAGGTTTGGCGATTTCACGATATTCCTCCTTGCAGGCGGCACGAAACGTCTATTACCTACCATCGGTTTCTTGCCCATTTGACGATTGTCTCTAAACGACGGGAACCACGATCTAGTTGCGATGTTTCTTTCCCTCAAGTCTCACTCAATCATTTGGCCTCGCTCGTATATCTCCTTGTAGGTCCTTAAGTTTAGGGCTATCATCTGGCTACGGAGTTCGGGCCTCAAACCATCCCTGAATCTCCGTGCCTTCTCCAAAGGATCCTCCACCGATCGAGGCGCATACCTCGAAAACCTCGAGAACTCAGCTTCATATTGATCTATCGATAGCTGGTTCTGTCGCAGCTGCAGGAACTCGATCTGCTTCCTTTCCCTGGCCGTTTCTGAAAAGTACTTGTCGTTGAACGCCCTCTTAAAAGTGTTCTATTTTAGGGCCGTACCTTCAGGGAAGACCCCATCCTTGGTGGCAGCCCACCAGTCGTTTGCCGTACCCTCTAGCTGATATACGGCTAGAAACACCTTCTCATCATCAATGCATCTTAGTACCCCGAAAGCCTTTTCCAGCTTCTCTATCTATTTGGGTGCTAGCTCGGGATCTCCAATCCCATCAATCTGCATCGGCTTCAACTTCATAAATTGTTCCACCAGTTGGCCCATCTGCCTGGCCACTATGATTTCCTCTTAAGGGTTTATCGTTTCATTGCTCTGGTTCGGCTCGCCTTGACTTCCACTTCCACCCGCGTTACTAGTGTTGGTATTCGCAACTGCTAGGGTAGCTCCCACTGCCTGGGCTATGGTAGAGTCCTGATCCTGGGCCATGGCAGAGTCCCGATCCTAGGCCTGCCTCTCTTTGATGTCCCTGAGTCCCTCCATTGCCCTCAGTAGACCATCCGCTCTTGGGTCTTCAGCTGCGGGCAGCCTCGAGCTAGAGGCTCCGCCTCTTGGTCTTCCAGGTCTTTTGGATGGGTTACTCATCTCTGTCACTTACTAACGAACCTGGTCCATCAAAAGTTCAGTAGCAGGTTAGCAACTTACTCAATCATTCAATCCAGGGTTACTAACTACTCCTTAACAAAACAATTACACAATAATAGTACTTCATACATCAACATTAATTCCAGAAATGTCTCAATCAATGGCTTATGACCATTACTCAATTCCATTCATTCCAGTGATTCACTAAAACTAATCACTTTAAAGCATCAAGTCGGTCAAGGTCCAAAAACGACCTTCAATCCTAAGTAGAGAACTCAATCCGCTATGCCCTGTCACAACCTTACCAAGATCAAACACCATCCATAGGTGTCAAGTCACAACTAGGCATCCCCGCCTTACCCTGAACAGTTTCCTAAGGTCTAGCCATCTGTCCTTGTCCAACCTAGTCCTCGTTATTACTCCAATCCTTAACCAACTTCGTATTGAGCTGACCTTGCTCTGATACCAAAATAAGCGGGGATGTAACACCCCGCGCCTCATCGCGAGCACGCAATCATCCCTGCAAGCAAAACAACAATAATCTCTCGGGGGTCCCAAGGATCCACTTATATATAAAGGAAGATCGAGAGATGAAATAATTTACATTAAGCACACGGAAGCGTTTCCCAAAAATTCCCCGGACAATATATATATATATATATATATATATATATATCCGAAGACTAAGCAGGACTGGATAGCATTACAAAGTCATGCATCAACATCAACTGGTCACATCTACAACAGATCGCTATACAGCAAGGCGACGGATAAACATGTCAAAAGGTGTCCACAAAATCCACTAAGGAAGGGGGGGTCAGGTCGCCAGTGAAAAAGTCAAGTCATCATCCGGAGTCGCCTAGGAAGAACTGCTGGAATCTCCGGTGTCCTCGCTCTCCTCGACGGCTCGTACTCGGAGAAAGTCTCTGACGGAACCTCCAAAGAGTCCTCCATGGCCGCTTCCTACGACTGCTCAGCCTGATCTCCCTCCATGGTCGCCTCCTGATCCGGCTCGGATGGATCTCTCTCGGACGGCTCCACCACGATGACCTCATACTCTAGTGGTGGCACGGAAAACTCAGTTGTCGGCGTTCGCTCTGGGTCGTTCCTCCACCCAACCACTGAACCCTCTGAAAACTCTTGATCCATAGTCGTCCGACACCATGGAGGTATAACACCCTCCGGAACCTCGTGGGGTTTCGACGGCCCGACCTTCCTATCCCCGTCCTATCTAAACCAAGCCTCAAATCGATGTGGCATCCAGTCTAGTTTGCCTCATCTACCCAAACTACTGTACATTTCCTTAAGTATATATTTCCCTGCCTATCAGGGAACTCATCCTAATACGTCGTCATCTCCTGCGGGTCCCCGAATTTGATAGGCCACATTGTTACTCCCTAGGATCTGTGAGGTAAGGTTTCCCCAAAAGAGGTGAGATACACATCTCAGTAAGAAAAACCTAACCCTAGGTCAGGTTGACCGTCCACTCAGGTAGTCAAGTCACTCAACCTATCCAACTCATGAACTCACGCGGACATGACAGTCATAATTCAATAAACAATAAAGCATAGAGTACGGGCATACATTTATATTCTCATGTCACACAAAAATGCACATATATGCTTGGCCTATCACTTCACCACATCAATCAACCTCTGCCTGCCTCATTCTCTGGCCCGCGATTAGATCGTATCAGGCTTAGCCCGCGTAAACGCATCAGGCCCCGGTTCAATTTCCAAGAAGAGTCTATGAGCTCGTATTCTGTCCCGCGATTATATCGCATCAGGACTGTGGCTATCTCAACCCTGCGACTCCGTCGCATCAAGGCGCCACCTTTTCATAATCCACCCCGCGACCTCATCGCATCAAGGTCTCAACCTCCGCCCCGCGTCTCATACGCCACAAGGCCTTGCCATGCAATGCCATAATCATGTCTCATGCCACATCATATCAATTAACTTGATTTTTAAAAAAAATCAAATTTCATAACCAATGGCCAATGCGCATGATAATATGTTTAATAAATTTCGTGGCATGCAATTCAATTCAAATGGTACTCAGGCACTCAGACAATTCAAGCATAGGCTAGGTCAAACAATCATTCTATAACGTCCAAGGATGCATCAAGCTATTACATGCAAGGGTTTTCTCATAAATCGTTCCGTTCGGCCCTCGACTTACCCAATCGAGTCCAATCCCCCTAGCCTTGGTTTAGGAAATTCCTTACCTCCGCTTAACAACGCAAATTACTCCTCCTTGCACCTCCTGAGGTTCGGCCAACTCAAGTCCAAGGTCAATCTGTCGCGCAACCTAAGATAATCATTCTATTTTTTCAAATTTCAAGTTCAATCCCTCCATTCATCCATCCAAATCATCCATTAGATACTCCTCATCATCACAACACATCATACACACCAAATTACAACACAAATCCAGCCTATTCAGCCATCCACAGAACCGGTTTGGCCCGGCATTGAACTGGTTCCATTCAGTTCTATTCATGCCGGGTCCAACCGGCCTTAATCTATCTCAAATCCATCAAATATACACCATTCTACCTCTTATAATGTCTACCTAAGAGTTTGGAAGTCTCACCATGAGTTTCAAGTCGCGTGGTTTCCGGAAAGTCGACGAAAGTCGCCGGATCACTCAAACACAGAATACCGGCAGATTCTGGGCATAATGTACAAGGGTGGTTCACGGTAAAAAACTTATCAAATAAATCCCCAATTTTTACCACAGAACCATCAATATGTCTACTTGATCTCCACAAAATTTGAGCCAAATATTCCAATTTTCGGCTGTCTAAAGGGTCCAAAACCGAACCTACCTCAAATTGGAACAGAATCCATCGACCTGTGGGAGAATGCTTGCCCCGAATTCCTCAGAGCTCCAAATGACCTGATTCAAGTTGAAGGATGTCGGCAAGACGTGGGGCTATGTTTGGGTGGTCAGCCGAAAGCAGGGGACAGCCAGAGACGGCAATTGTACGGACCGAACAGTGGCGTCCGGCGGGGTCGTGTGAAGCAGAAACTGGAGAAGAAGAAGAAGAAAGGGAAATGGTGGTGGTATGCAATTTTTGGCCGAATGGGGGGGTTTGAGGAGAGAGAGAGAGAGCTGGTTATTATCCCAAAAATTTAAATTAATGGAGGTGATTGGTAGGTGGGCATTAATTGGTGAAATGATCTACTACCCTTGGATGCTTGACACTTGTCCATTGTTCTTCTCAAGGGCATCCAATGGCCATCAATTGCTCTTCAATTTTCAGCAGCTTTGGGGGGGAGAAATGTCCATTTTGCCCTTCCTTCAATTATAAAGACAAAGTCCTAAGCTTGAGGGGCATTATAGTCTTTTTACCTCCGATGTTCGGAACGTCGACATTCTCGATTCTGACTTCTTCGATAGGGCGATGGCCAATCCAATTGACGTTGGAATTCTTGATTTTCCCTTTTCAAACTTTTCAGGACTCAATTCTGATCGTTACTTCTACCAAACGTAATTCCAGCCTATTCCGAACCGACGGGCGAATTTTGCAGACTATACGCATATCGACCCAGTGATTCTCATCACGTTTAGAGCTCGTCAATTCATGGCGGCCTTGATTGTCATGTAATTGCAAGGGCTTATCACTAGTCCTTGTGGTCTCGATCGTCACAGTCCGATTTAGGATAATTTTGCAAATCGTACGTTATTTAAGCGGCATCACCCGCGCTCCAATCATACGACGCTCGCATGGTAATCCTTAATCGTTCTTAGATCAGCCTTTTTGCTGTCCTAAATATCCCCTCGACAATCCTTATGGTCAAAGTATTCGAGTCGCCTAGGTTCACGTATCTCATCTTGCGTTAGCCTTTCCCCTTTGGTCAGTCTACTCAAATTGATCAGATTCGAGCGGAATACAATTGAAATACATCACGTGATATAAATAAACTTCTCATTACAGAATCTGAAGTTGATTAGGAAATCAAAATTTCACACCGGCTGTAACTATCCACCAGCACATCAATGTGAGGAAGTGGGAAATCATCTTTTGGGCTAACTCTATTTAAGTCCCGGTAATCCACGTAGATCCGGACCTTGCCATATTTCTTCATGACGGGGACTATGTTTGCAATCCAATCTGAGTAAGGGATAGCTTCATTAAAGCCCACTTTAAGAAGTTTCATCACTTCTCCTTTGATTCTGTCTTCTAACTCATCTTTCATCTGACGGCTGCCTTGTCTCACAGGTTTAACATTGGGATTTGTGGGTAACGCGTGCTCCACAATTCTTGGATCCAAACCTGGCATATCAACGTACGACCATGCAAAAATATCCTTGTATTCTTTAAGTAAATCAGTAAATCTGAGCTTTTCAGCTTGGGACAGATGTCCACCAATCTTGACTTCTTTGACATCTGCTACATCACCCAAGTTAATGACTATTAGCTCTCCTGAAGTGGGAGGTTTTGAATTTTCAAAGGCACTCTAATCTCTACGGATGGCTGCGTAACATTCATCTGCATCTTCTTCAAAATCGTAAGAGTAATCATCTTGGTGATCTGGTTCGCACAATGACCTAGCATGCATGTTTGAGATGATATGCCTGAAATGTCATGAGAATGGTTAGTCTCTATTTCATATGAAAATGCGATGCATGAGTGTGAAAAATCTTTTCAAAATAAATTTTGAGATAAATGCAAGCACAAATAGAACTAATCCTCATATCCTCAGACATCATTATTCCTCAAAAACCTTTTGAAAATCAGGGTCCATATGGCAAATCAAGCCTGAAACTTCTCATATGGAAGGCTAGTATTATCATTGGGCTGATTTGTAGTCTCATATGTCCTTAATAAAACTTGTCTGTTTTATTGAATGTAAAAATGGACCGCATTACAAGCTATGCTATTTGGACCAACAGTCGGAGGTCCAAAGGCGTTTTCCTACCTCTACTTCAAGCAACCAAAATAAAAAAAAAATGCAAAGAAATGCATGAATTTAAATACACTATTAAAAGCAAGGGAGAAGCCTTTTTACTCAGAAGAAGCGGCTTCATCATCAAGCCACTCTATAATGACATTCACAGAGTCACTCCTTGAAAAAGGTTTGTGAGATCCGGCTCCGCCAACGGAGTCATCCCTTCATCTAATAGCCATTTAGAGTCTTGGTTGAAGTATTCGTTCAAAGGACTGCTGAACATCTTAGATTTGCCTTTCCAGGCTAAAGAACCAATGAAGGAATCCTTTTGATTCCATTAGCGTCCACAGCTCTTGCCTCTACCTCGACCCGCTGTCTTAGAGGTGAAATCACCAATACGAGTGTTATAATATCCCAAGCCTATCTTGTGTTCATTGGATTTCAACTATAGAGGAGCGTTGATTCCTTGACCATATTTGCCAAGAACTTTTCCCGGGTTGAAACCGTATGCTAACAACATCTTGGCTGATAAAAGGTTAGTTTCATAGACGAATGGAACTTTCAGTTTTGCCCCCACAAGAGTGTGGATTACTGCTACCAGCTCCAAGGAATGATAGCTAGCTTTTTCCTTAACTTCAGGTTCAATGTAGGGGATAGCGCTATTCTGATATGCAATGAGGTCAACTTCCCCATGGACGGTAACTACCTTCCCATTAATCACGAATCGCATTTTTTATTGTAGACTTGAAGGTATGGCCCCAACGATGTGAATATAGGGTCTCCCTAACAGAAACCCAAATGCGCTCAGCAGATCCATCACTTGGAAGTTTATCAAGAATTTGGTTGGGCCTATGAGCACCTCCAGCTCTATCTTGCCTACCACTGTCTTTCTCATCCCATCAAAGGCTCTAACAGCTATTTTGGAAATTCGAATCATTTCTTCTTTGATCTCCAAATTTCTCAATGTAGCCAACAAGCAGATGTTAAAAGCTGATCCGTTGTCAATTAGCACGTGTGCTACTCTCTTTCTATTACAGTGTGCAGTGATGTATAAGGCCTTGTTGTGTCCTCTTCCCTCCATGGGAAAATCTTCATCTGAGAAGCTTAGTTGATCTTTTAGAAGGATTGCTTCCACAAAATCCCCCAACTGCACGTCATTAATAGTTTTAGGGACATGTACCTCGTTTAGTATCTTCAACAGCGCATCTTTATGCTTCTCTAAGTTGATAAACAAATCTAACAGGGATATCTAGGCTGGCATTTTTCTCAACTGCTCTATCACCTCGAATTCACTGGTCTTGATGATAGATAGGAGTTTTTTTGCATCCTCCTTTGATACCTCTTTCTTCTCCGATTCACCTTCCCTTGGGGCGTAAAACCGTCTAGATCTCATCACGGCATCTACTTCACTTGTTCCATAGTCCCAATGAACTGCCTTAGGATCGTAAATCTCAACAGGCGAGACTTGTATGGTTACTGTCGTCAGATGGGATGTTTCAGGTTTGGATTCATCTCTTGGTAGGTGAATTACCACCAGTTTCACCAAATAATCCTTTTCTTGACCCAAGCTATCAAGCTCATCCAGTTTAATCACCACAGTCGTAGCAGTTTCAATCATTGCCACTGCGTCACTCCGGCATCTCGTCTGGTGGTAATTGTTAGTATCACTTAACTCGGCTGATATTGTAATCTCCAAGTGTCTTGTTATTCTTTCAAATAGCTCAGCCAGACATTGCCATTGGGCCATTAATTTTCCCATCTTGACATATTGCTTTGTGTCAAGCTTGTTATCTATCATCTGAGGGTGACCACACGTTGTCAAATGAAATGACACATCCTCCATTTCTCTCGAGAGATCATTCACTAGTTTTTCTATGAGCAGGAGATGTTCAGATATCACTCGATTAAGTGATGATTCAGGTTCTTCTGTTGAAGGTTCTATCACCGCCTCTTCGATTTCGGATTAAACAAGATCATCCATACCTCCCCATCCATCAGGTATGATATCCTCCATTCTCTAAAAAAAGCCGGGAGGAGCAGAGTACTTCACTTTGAAGTTATATCCACCAGAATTCTCGCCCAGATTGTCTACAACTTTGTCTTTCTCTAGCACTTCAGCTACAATTCTGCGATCGGCCTGACTTCACTTAACGGCTTGTAGTTTGTCTTCGTCAAACTCTTCTTCTGATTCAATAATCATCTCTACATCACCTACCAGACTTTCGTGTGAGACGTTCCATAAATTCCCTCGCTCGATTTTAACCATGAACTGGTTCCATTCTAGGTTCACCGAGGCTCTAATTCCTTCAAATTCTTCATTAGCAATGCTTGACATTATCTCCAAACTTATCATCTTGGCGATGCATAACTTCTTTATTTCAACCGATATTTCCCCTTCTTTTGGATATGACAAGGCGATTGCTAGAATGTTGGTTAGCTTAGGTACATTTATCTTTAGCTCAAGGTGGTTTCCCTCTTCAGCATCAAATATTGCACCAACTGCTTGGTGGTTAAGTAGTGGATTCTCTTGTACATTTGGAGTTACATCATCAAATTTTAGAATTTGATTGTCAATGAGAGCTTGAACGTTCAGCTTAAGGATGTAGCAATAATCTACATTGTGCCCTCTTTTACCCATATAATAGGTGTAGGTCTGGCTTTCATCAAAATCAGGATATTTCACCTGATTTATTCTGGGAGTTTCTTTTGCCACCAAGTATTGCTCTAGTAACATTGGGAGCAACTTGGCTAAGGACTTGCGAAGTTGAGAAAATTACTTCCGGGGCTGTCTCTTTCTAGGCTCTTGTCCTATAGACGCTGACCATGACAATCCCCCTCTTGTATGATTAAAGTTAGCGAATGCCTTAGGTTTATTGGAATACAGCACAAAGGCTATATCAACTCCAGCCTCCCTTTCTTTCCTCAAGGGCTATTGCTTTCTTGTTGAGGTTTCATGTGGTTTTCTTTCTCTCAAAGCTTACTCCAATCTCTCAGCCACCTTTATCAAGTGTGTAAAGGTTTGACATTCTGAGGTGTTCAGTCTATCAAAGTACTCATATGAAAGTGCCTTCAAGAACAGGTCAATCAAGTCCTCCTCTAGAATCGGGGGTTTCACTTGAGTTGCCAAGGCACGCCATATATGGGCGTGTGTTCTGATTGTTTCGCTTCTCCCTTTTACCATCCACAACAAATCTTCCCTTGTTGGGGCCGTAGTCGTGTTAAACTTATATTGTTTAAGGAAATCCTCAACAAGATCCTTCCATCCAGTGTAGTCGTCCAAGTCTAATTCGATAAACCAAGCTAAAGCGGCACCAGCCAGACTTTCTTAGAACGTATTCATCAGAAGAGGAATATAATCAAAATAGTGTGCCATCTTGTGCAGATAGTATTTGAGATGAGCATGTGGATAGCCTGTCCCATCGTATTTTCTTACATAAAGTCCGGCTCTTCGTAATACGGAGGAGTCTCCACTTTAGTGAACGGTGATATTTTGTCGAAACAAGCTAACTAATAGCCCTGACTGCTCAAGCACTCTTCAATTTTGGCTATTCTCTTAGCCTCAACTTCAGTTTTCCCCGCCTACTTTCCTTTTTCTTCCTTCTCAAGGTTGATGACAATAGGAGGCATCTTCGATTATGTGGGACATTTGGCGCATGAACGTCCTCTACGACATGTTGGGTACCTTTAGTGGTCCCTTTATCAGTTGTATCATGTATTAAAAATTGACCTGAGTCGTTCATGTTAAGCACTACCATTTATTTGGCTTAGGAGGTTTCCAACATAGCCTTAATTTTAGTCATCAGGGTAGTCATGGTAGTCATCTGGGTTTCTAACGCGCCTACTCATGGAGTTATTTCTTGTCTTGAGTTGAGTACGAAATGATGTCTTGGTAATTTCGTGATTAGAGAATACCTATTTATTTGAAAATAACATGTAAGCATCTCTTTCGAACAAATAAGGAAAGTATCGGATTCCTTCCATTGCATGTTTTCTATTGATGGATGGAAAAAGGACTACCTTGCGAGCCTTAGTCTCACATGAGCAACTCTTTCAATCATTTACCAAAAGAATTCATGAAATTAAAGGAAACGCAATCTTCAGTGATAGTTTTGATGCATCGATAAAACATGCTTATGCTCATACACATGTGTTAAAAGTAACATTTAATACAAATGAGTATCCCAATATCAAGAAAACATTATAATGTTTACACATTTTACACTTGACAAAATAGTCTACCCAAGTTTAGGGCGCTTATGGCCTAAGGCACCCTCATCGTCCCAGCAAAGATCAAATCTCTCATTTTGAGAATCTTCGTCTTCTGAATATGGTAGAGATCCCATGTCTTCTGGTATATATGGTTCCATTCCAGGCACATAAGGCACAATGTACTCGGGTACTTAAGGTTCGATGAAGTTGCGTCTAATCGCTTCAAAGCGTCTGATGTATTCTATAGAAACTCTATGAGTATTCATCTCGGAGGTCATATCATCTAGCCATTCTACATCTTCTATTTTGGAGTCCTTCAAAGCACGTATAATGGACTCCATCTTAGCTTCGAATTGCTTTTTCTTCTCTCCTGTAAGGATCTCCTTCGGCATGTCAAACGAGCAGACATCTGGTTGTGGGGATGAAGGAACCTCTTGCAATGCTCCATATTGTCGTATGACCCTTCTTGGATAATATGCGGTGGCACCAGTAAACCCTAACAAGGAGACTGCATCTTCGCTATTGCATGCGAGCCTAACTTTACCTAAAGTTGGTAGTCTAAATCACCATCGAAGTTGTTCTAGCTTTAAAACTCTAAGGAATTCCTTCCATTCTTTGAAATTGAATTTAGGAATGCGGGTATGGGTTTTGACAAAAGTTCTAAGAGGATGGGTATCAGAGATAATCTCAGTGAAACCCAAACGGATATGAAATTATTTTACATGGGATGTAAACCACATATACAGGAGACCACTAGAGGCTCTAAAAATGCCTTTCTTGTTTTTCCCAAAACGATTGAGAGAGAGCAAGGTTTCAGCTAGGATAAGGTTCGAGTAATCCCACCCATGACAAACTTGTTTGGCCATTATAGCCATGATAGGATCAAAAGTTACAGGCGAGATTAGAAATAGGACAAAGCTAAAGAATGCCAAGAGAAAAACTCTACCAGACTTAGTCTCTTTGCCAATATAGAAGTTGGGAAACCTTTCTAGAAGAAAGGATAAGGAAATTCGTCCAGAATTACTCTTGTCGTCTGCTTTGATTTCCTTGAGATTTGTATCCAAGAATTCAGTTAGTTGGCTCAAAGGCTCAAACCCTATAGGAGGATGGACTTACAAGTAAACTCAACTCCAATGGCAGCGCTATATTCCTTAAGGGTAAGGGTAGCTTCCAATCCTTCCATGCAAAACGTCGTAGTGATTGGATCCCAATAGAGTGGCATGGCTTGGATAAAGGCAGGTGGACATTCAACCTTCAGCAGGTCCAACAGATATCCTAGCCGCAGTCTGGCGTACTTCTGGCTTGCTTCACTCATGCTATCCCACCAGGCTGTGAACTCAGCTCGAGGGACTTTGAACATTTGGATGTCATTCTTTCCCATCAAGTCTAAAATATGCAAATGATTTTGAAAGATCAATCGCCAAGGATTACTTTGAACATGATTATACAAATGTCATAAAATATGCATAGATTGATTTAATTACATATCTCTATTAATAAAATGGAAATTAGGGTCTCTTTCAGGCTTGAAGAACCTGACTTAAGGTCTAATTTGAATTTCAAATAAGTGAATTATGCAATTAGTCAGAATCATTTCAGTGACTAAAGGAAATAACAATGTCACATTCCATTGGTCAAAACATCAACTGTGAATATAGTAGATGAAATTTTTTATAACAAAAAGGACATATTGTGAGAGGTAGAGAGGGATCTCATGTGGGGATGAAACACCATCAAGTGTATTCTAAAACAAGAAAGCCATAAAAGGCCCATGGAATGTGGGATCTAAATTATCCCTCCCCAAGATCTATTCTTCTTCAGGGTTATAGTCAATCAAGATTTCCTTCTTGATGGCACCTTTGTTTGGTCCCTCTTTAGAACACAACTCGGCAATCAGAACTTCTACCTTAGTTTAGCGTTCCTCAGGATGGGAAGGATAATCTTCAGTAGGCTAGTCGAGATGTTTTAACTTGTCTGGCCATTCTCTAGTCCATGGTATGTGACTTCAGGGGTCTTGTTGGGTTTTTCCTTTTTGATTATGATGTGCCTTGGCTTTGTCTTGATTGCAGGGCATCTTTTCTTCCCCCAAAGAGAAATCACAGCTTGATTCTCCCTGACTTGACGTTCAGCTTTTCAGCAGGCATAAGCTTCTCTAGCCAAGCTGTTGTGATACTGCCTTTTCACTTCTGAATAGTGCTTGAACATCTCGTCCGTCTATCGTTTAAACCTAAGGTTATCGACATAGTAACTAGTCTAGCAATCTTCAGCATATCTCAGCTTACGTCCAGTCAGCTCTTGGCCGTGTACAAACCTAGTAAAATGCAACCTCGTGTTTGGTCCAGGACGAGTGACTTTTCTTAAACACTCAAAGGCCACTAGTTTCATCGAACTTCTAGGAAATAGCGACATCATATCTCCTATCATCGTTATTTCAATCAGTCACTAGAATATCTCAAAATGTATGCAATGCATGTAGATGCGAATGATATGTAACACACAAATATACTATGAAGCGGGGAGTAAGGAAGTACATCGAAAGTAAATGTCTTACCAACCAAAACTTTAGGGAACATGAAGTATTCCCTTGTAACAATGGGTGGTTTTAGGTATATCAATCTTCCATAAACATGCGCATGAGATAAGTGGGAATGTACTCTAGAAATAAAATCAGGTGAGGAACCTATGGCTCAGGCTTCCACGATCCAAATATGGCAGATTCCTCCCCAAGAGTACCCACCCAAGAGGGCTAGATATTACCAATTTAGATCGTGAGCAAGAACGAACGTGAAAGTCTTAAGTGCCATCAAACACGAGATCCTTTCGTATCATTTCTCTATCTAAGGTAAACCTAGAGGTGGTTGCAGTCGGGGTTTGACTGCCAGTGTGTGAGATATGTCGTGATCATCACATGCAAGGTTATACACAACAGTTTGTATCAAACACCGCTTCAATATATGCATAAAAATAAACATACAATCCTAACTCTAACCTACAGGAAAGATGTCAACAAACACTCAACCCCTTATTTCTTCATTCTGCAAAAACATCTAACACAATGGTTAGGACACGTACATCACCTTCGAGAGCATCTGCAGAAAATAAGGTTAGATAAACCAATCAACTTTTTAATCGACTCAAATCCTCTAAAATTATCAAACAGAGATTCTAGTTTGGAATAAGTCCCCAGTGGAGTCGCCAATCTGTCGCTATCCACTCCGGAGAGTAGAGGGGGTTAATGGGCCGTCCGACGTCTGGTCGGACGCGGACCTCTCCCAAGGCCCGTTACCCAAATCGCAACGGTGGTAAACGTGGTCGATCTTCTGTGCGGCCTGATGACATGTGATACGTGTACATGCGAAGAAGTCACTATCAATCGTTCTGTGGAGGGTACGATTGGAAACCCTATCGAATAGTTGGCAGCATTATATTCAATTATACGAAAACCAGATAAATGGGATCGCAGACTTTATTACGCCAACTGTCAAAGTTGACGCCCTTTCGGCACCTACATTGAATGATTTATCTAATCCTAAGATTTCATGCAGATGATTGAGGCATGAACTTTAAGACTAGAAGTTCATGCATACAGGAGTGACTATCCTAGCACTCATAATCAGTAATGAAAGTGCGCAAATCAAGGATCCAATACGTGCAGATAAATCACATGAAAGCAATGTAACATCCCTAGTAAGGCTCTATTAGCCTAGAGAAGTGTCAATCAAGGTTCAAGAGTATTTTTCGAAGTGATTTACCCTTTGAGGGGCAAAATCGTAATTTTGAAGAGTTTTGGGATAATTTACCCAAGAAGGGAAAATTCGTCATTTCAAATGTAATATGGAGTCAAAAGATGGCGAAAATAAGATTGGTGACCAAACCAATCTATTTCCTATTTTTCGAAAAAATTTTGAATTTTTTAGAAATTTTTGGAGTGATTTACCCTTTGAAGGGTAAAACCGTCATCTCAGAAAGTGATGAGAAGTGAAAATTACAAACAAAAAGATTAGTCGACCTTTTGACCCAAACCCTAATTTTGAGCAATTTTCACGGCTCGATTGGAATAGGAAAGGCGATTTATTCTTTTAAGGGTTAAAATCATCACTTCAGAAAAAGAGACGAGATTCGAAAACCCAAGCATAGGAATTAGTTGCCTAACCGACCCTAACTCTTATCTTGACATTATCGACCTATCTCACATACAAGGCAGATGCGACTTACCCATAAAGGGTAATATCGTCAATTTTTAGATGAACAAGAAAGAAATCCCAAAAATATGGTCGACCAATTTTCTGTGGTCGATCATCAATTTTTGAAAATTACTGGAGTGTCTAGGAATTTTTCACAATTTTCCTACATTTTTTTGGGATTTTCTTGATTTTTCTAACATTTTTTAAGATTTTCTAGAATTTTTCTAATTTTTTAATATTTAAAAAATAATTTTCTGATTTTTTATTAATAAAAAAATAATTCAGATCGGGTCGATCCAACCCACTGTGGTCGGAACCCAGCCCAAACCCGGACCCGCGAGCACCAAACGTCCGAAACGACATCATTTTGTATTTTTTATTTTCGATTTATTCGGATTTAATCCGACGGTTTCTATTGAACCGCGTGGCTAATCCACAACTTTAGGATTGGCTTACTGAAACCTGCGGCTTAGATCAAAAGCCGACTATCTCTCAGCCGTCAGATCTGATTGCTTAAATCTACCGCCAAGATCGAACGACTCGGCTAATCCTCGATTGTTTGATCAAACTATTATTTTTTTTATTTTTCAAAATTTGATTTTTATTAACAGAATTTATAGAAACTGATCGAATGGTCACCAAGCCAACACATGGCGCAACCTAGACCATTAGATCGACTAACAGATTTAAACCGAATTACAACGGCTTTGCTTACTCGACAAACATGTGGACCAACCATATCCTGCCACCTAGGCATTTGACATGTTGACTCCGCCACGTCATCGTCTTCAATCTCCCGACGCATACTACAGAATGAACGGCCGTGGTTTCTCCGCCATTGATCAACGGTGAAACATTGACGAAATTGTTCGACACCGGCGCCAATGGACTCGTCTCACCGTCGCACACAACATATCGTAGAATTATACGATTTCATTCACAGAATCGAGGATGATGAAGGTTACACAGCAAATAGACATGGCATCTTGATCGAGCAGAACGAAGCATTTCTGTCACGCCCCGAACTCGGCAAGCACGCGTACATCCCACCAAGCCGTTCCTTTTTGAAGCTCCAGGATCCAACGGCCAATAACTTACAACTCTTTACAAATATGCACGCGAAAGCGGTGCTAACTCCAATCACAAATAAATCAATAACCGATGACTTGGGACACAAGGGTACATCAAATTATCTTTAACCAATTAATAAAGATCAATTCCTAATTCACCAGTCAGAAGTACAATCCTCAAATAAAAATAAATAAATCCATTCTAAATACAACTGGTCAACTATCTCTTCAATTTGCCCATCCTTGGCAAGCTTGGATTTCCTTCGCTTGGAACCTGAAAAATTTAAGCCCCCATCGGGGTGAAATATAAATCTCAGTAAGGTGGGTCCTAACCCTAGGTTAGGCCGACCATCCACTCAGGCAGTCATCTATTACAAAATTTACCAACTCGTAGACACACAGGCATATCAAGCACAGACAAACAACGCCACAATATGCAGATGACAGGCATGCATTTATGACTTCATGTCACTCTCAGATGCTCATGAACACTCAGCCTGCCACTTCACCACGTCCACCAATCTCCCCCTGCCTCAATCTCCAGCCCGCGATTAATCGCATCAGGCTCGATCCGCGTAAACGCATCAGACCGTCATCGGCAACCCGCGAAAAGCATCAGGTCCCGATGAATCTCCAAACCATTATCATCATCCCATAACTCCGTCCACGAATGGTTCGCATCAGGACCGTGGCCAGCTCAACCCTGCGATTTCATCGCATCAGAGCGCCACACAATATCAACTCCACCCCGCGATCTCGTCGCATCAGGGTATACATCTCCTGCCCCGCATCTCGTACGCCTCAGGGCCTCTATGTCCTACGAATAATTCGCATCAGGACCCTGGCCATCTCAACCTCGCGATTTCATCGCATCAAAGTACCACACAATATCAACTCCACCCCGCAATCTCGTCGCATCAGGGTATCCACCTCCCGCCTCGTGTCCCATACGCCACAAGGCCTCGCCATGTCATGCTCATGCCATGATTTACAATTCATTTCACAGATAAAATAACAAGTGCATCTCATGCACAATTTGAAACTTCAGGGCATGCAAGACAATCATTGACATACGACATGGC
This sequence comes from Rhodomyrtus tomentosa, assembly GCA_028455895.1. Classification (NCBI taxonomy): domain Eukaryota; kingdom Viridiplantae; phylum Streptophyta; class Magnoliopsida; order Myrtales; family Myrtaceae; genus Rhodomyrtus; species Rhodomyrtus tomentosa. Next base: position 29,599,376 of record JAPCWY010000007.1, read on the forward strand.
ATGGGATTTAAATGCAATCAATATCATACAAGGGTTTCCTATAATCACTTAGGACTTACTAAGAACTCTCCCATTGGAATATTCCCATAATTCAATCCAATTAAACCTCGACTCGCCTAATTGAGTTAGATCTTCCTAGCATAAGGTTAGGAATTCCCTTACCATGATTTTGACATCACAATTTCCTCCTCTTTGGTCCCCAAAGTTTCAGTCAACCAATGTCCACAACCAAGCTTGTCGCGCAACCTAAAATTTCAACCAATTTCATCAATTCTCTTGTCGAAATTCTCAATCCATCAATCCCAATCATCCATAACATAACCCTCAACACCTCATCACATCTTAAACATCAATCTGTAGCTCAAAGTAACCACCCTCAGCCCTCAACAGAATCGGTTTGGCCCGGCACCGAACCGATCCTACTCAGTTCTGTGCAAGCCGGGGCTAACTGGTCCTAAATCTACTCCAATTCTAACATTTAAATGTTATCCTACTCCTTAACATGTCTACCTAAGGATTTGGGAGGCTCACCGTGAGTTTCGAGTCGATTAGTTGCCGGAAACTCGCCCAAGGTCGCCGGATCGCCCAAGTCAGATTACCGGACAGATTCTGTCCAATATTAGCAAGGCCGGTTCATGGTCAAAACTTTATAAAATTAAGCCCAAATTGTTATCAAAGAATCCTAAACGTCTCAGTTAGATCTCCACAAAATTTGAGCCCAAGATTTCAAGATTTCGACCAGCAAAACGGCTAAGAATCGGACCTACCTCAGACTGGCTCCGATTCTGTCGGCTCTCGTGAAAATCCTCGCTCAGGACTTCTCGGTGCTCCAAATGCCGTGATTATTGTTCGAGGATGTCGGCAAGACGTGTATCTACATTGGTGTGGTCGGTCAGCAGTTGAATGGTAGCCAGAAGTGGTCGGTGACGGCACCGAATAGGAGGTTCAGTGGCGGTCGGCGATGAGAAGAAACAAATAGGAAGGAGGAGAGGAATTTCGATGGTTCTTGAGGGGTGTAGCCGGTCAAATGGAGTGGAGAGAGAGAGAAAAAGGCTATATACAAGGCCTTGGTCAATGGTTGAATGGTAGGTTTGAAAAAGTTGGACATGATCACACCTTGTCCATCTCTTGACACTTGGCCATTTGTCTTTTCCAAGGTGATCCAATGGCCATCCTTCACCCTTGAATTCGGCACCCTTGAGGATGGTTTAATGTCCATAATGCCCTTATTCAATTGCATGGGAAAAGTTCTAGGCTTGAGGGGCACAAAGGTCATTTTACCCTCGACGTTCAGAACGTCATTTTTCTCGTTCCAGAATCCTTTGATAGGGCGATGGTCAATCCGAATAATGTTAGAATTCTTGATTTTCCATTTCAAATCTTTCAAGACTCATTTCTGATGGTTTTCTCTATCGAACGTGTCCCAGCCTTTCCCGAACCGACGGGCGGTTGTTGTAGACGTTACGTGTATCAACCCTGAGATTCAAATCACATTTAGGGCTCGTCAATTCGTGGCGGCTTTAGTTGTCATGTAATTATGAGGGTCTATCACTAGTTCCCTCAACAATCATTATGGCCAAAGCGTCATTTCCTATCCGATTTCCCTAGGTCCACGTACCTCATCTCGTGTTAGCCTTTCCCTTTTAGTCAGTTTACTCAAATTGATCAGATTCAAGCGGAATACGACTGAAATACATCTCTAGATATACACTTCTCATTAATGAGCCTGAAATTGACTGGAAATCAAAATGTGACAATTTCAGACTAATTCCTTTGCACAGAAACTTCTAATGAAGTTTAGAATACTTACCTTCAGGTCCGATTGACTTGGTTTAGGCTAGCTTGAGTTAGGGAAGCTTCGACAAGGTCGACCATGGCGACGGGGTTCAAATGCGAGGTTTGACTCAATTTCAATGCAATTAAAACACATAGGAATGCTTAGTGATCCCATAGATACGAAATGCACACGTTAATTGCAAGAAACGAAATCGAAATGAGGATCCACCATTGAAGGTCAAAACTTGAGCGCGAAGTTGGACTTACCTTTTTTTCGGCATTTCAGACGATGCCGTTGGTCGCGATTGCTTCCTGTGTGCTTGAGTGAACTTCCAATGGCGGACTTTGGCTTCGATCTAGCCTAGAATGGCCTGACTAGAGCCATAATAATTCAAGCTTGAGCCCTCAACAATGGTGGCTAGAAGGCGAGCTCTCTCTCGCCTTTTCTCTCTCTCGATTCAGTTCTTCGCCAGAAACAAAATGAACCAATCTCTTTAACCGAACGTCCTCCCCAAAGGCTATTTACTACTCTTGAAATTTGGCGCCGAATCGATGAAGTGTATACCGGCTTTAATCGCACGCAAGGCCACATGCTTTTGAACCTAAATGGCGTCGGAGACGATGGGCATCCCGTCCAACTCCGTTTGGTTCTCCGGCAGGTTTAATCTCGCGCGAATTTGTCACGACTTTGAGCTGTGTTAGCTTTAGTTTACTTTTTGTAGCTCCGAAGCTTGATCGACCGATTACTCCTTCATCCGACGACTTTGAACGGTAATGCCGGTGTCGACAGGTAAGGGTAAAGGTAACAATACGCCCACCAATGCTCCTTCAATTGTCGTCGATTGGTCAACCAATTTCAGTGTCAAAATTCGACTTGGTTTTGTTCAATTGGACGAAGATCCTAAGGTTGAAGATGACACTATAGCAGACCGGTTCGACCGACCGGGCGGTCTGACTGGTCAGAACCGGTCCTGACTTCATTTTTTTGAAATTAATCGCAATTTGATGGGAATTTTTGTAATTAAACCTCATAATCGAACTTCGGACATCAATTTTATCTAAAAATGTGATTTTTCCCAAAAGTTCACATCAATTTCTATGAAACCCTCAAATTTTCATTTAATTGCAAATCGGAAAATTATGCAATTGAGGGCTCAAACAATCAAATTGAACCAAACCACCTATGCCAATCGATTTCAAATGGTGAAATACATTGGACAGTGGCTTCAATTGGCAAAGATAGCCCTTAAATTGAAAATAATTTCAATTATGCCCAAATTCAAGGACTAAATTATAATTAAGTATGCAATTTTGTCCAATTCATGTAATTGCACAATTTGTGCAAATAATTAGACTAAATTGCAATGAAGGACAATTACATTGAATATCAAGACCCTAAAAATGTCAAAATTACAAATTAAAAGACTCAATTGACATTTTTTATCAAATTTAATCAAGGAACACATAAAATTGAACATGAATTTAGACTTTTTATGAGGTCAAAAATACAAGGGAATTGAAAAAAAATATTGACTATTTTTTAAAATTTTTGTGACCTCAAATGCTATTTTTATTGAATTTTCATCTATTTTCTTATTTTTCAAAAATATTAAAATACGAAAAAAATTATTTTTTGTTCAAAAATGATTCCTTAGGCTTGGCCAAGACTACCAAAGTTGATTTTACAATTTTTCAACTTTTTATGAATTTTTATGAATTTTTTAAAAATAAACTGAAAAAAGACTTATCGAAAATCAGCTGTCAACAAATACTCATCTTCAGCAAGCTCAGGTTTTCTTCGTCTAGGACCTAAAAAATGTTAATCCCACAATGGGGTGAGATATAAATCTCAGTAAACTAAACCTAACCCTAAATTAGATTTCCAGTACCTCTAGACATCTTTTGAAAAACGGGTATTTTAGAACAAAAGCTTTTACATGATAAAAGCATGATCTCATCAAAACATGGCACTTTAGTACTTTAAATTGACTCAACTCAATCACAAAAGCCATAAGTTAAACTACGCTTCGTACTATGGTGGGTTTTCATTAGAAATACACTCTTGAGGCCAATTTCCAAATTCATGAGGCATTTCTCATCGTATATCTCAATTTAATGAACCAAGGCCCGCGTCATAACGCATCAGGCTATCTCATTGTACTAGGCCAGACCCCGCGTAGATACGGCTTCCAGGTTATAAGTTCATTTGATCAAACAACCCCCTATAGAAACAACTCCCAGATCTTAAGTTTAATTTGGCAACCCGAGTTCGAACGCATTAGGTTTGATCTGACATTTCAATACTAGTGTCGACACGTACAAGGCTATCCCGCATTCTGATGCATTAGGATACCAATTGACCTCGCGTTTTGACCATCAAGGTTCGAATTTTCATTTCATCTTTCAAGGGCTCAATAGCCAATTCATCTTTCAAGGGCTCAATAGCCAATCTCATGAATCAAGGGCTCATTAGCCGATTCATCTGTCAAGGGCTCACTAGTCAATACGTTTCTCAAGGGCTCAATAGCCAATCATATCTCAAGGGCTCAATAGCCAAATCATATCTCAAGGCAATCAATTAATTAAGCCATTCCCTTGTCAATTCAAGCATAATTTCAAACATTTGACAATCAAGAGACCACATGCCACACGGCCATTTAAGAACACATGGAAATCGAACATCCACATCCATAAGGGTAGTATAGCCATGCAATCACAATAGGGCACTATAGCCATTTCATTTACATAAGGACAATATAGCCGTGCAATCATATAAAGGGTACTCTGGCCAATGAAATCACAATTGCCAATCACAATCACACTACCATGTCAATCCTCATCACAATCAAAATCACACTAGGTCGTTTAACTCATGGAATTCACTAATCAAGTAATTTATCAACTCAATTCATCTAGTAGTGTCCTAGCTTTCGAGTCAACATTTAAGGGACACTTACCTCTTTAATTGAACTAACATTTCTACTCAAAATCCACCACCAAGCTCCATCTTCAACCTACCAGAATAGGGCAAGTGCACGGCCCTAAGAAATTCCATAAATCGTCCATTAAAATTCTTTCAACTTCATTACACACACAACACCTTATTCTCAAGTCGTCATAGTGTTAATTCAATGCTCCTAAGCATGCCAAGTGTCTTTTTATCAAGGCAAGTCATCATAAATTTCATTCCACCAAATCTGCCCTTTCCTAGGTTCCACGACCAAATTCATTCGCAGGTAAACTGACATTGCTTCATCGATGTTTTATTAAATCAAGTTTTAGAATGTTGACCCTCATGGTCTGATGAATGTATAGGCAAAAATGGAGGTCAATTTGGATATCGAACGACTTAGAACGACTTAATTCAAAATCGGTGTGCGCTGAGGATAGATTGGTCGGCGCCTCAAATCACTAATGTTTTTCACCTCAAGCAGCCCTTCAAGCACTTCAATTTATCACAAATCAACTTGCCAATACATCTATTCACAAGTATAGAAGGCTCACCGTGAGTTTCAGATCGAAAACACACCTCAAAGTATTCTTGAACCCTTCGACAATACACGGTTAGTGCAGGGGCAGAATCTGTCTTTAGAATTTCACAAAAACTAACTTCAAAATCCATTCAAACTCCAAGAAATCCTCAAAACCAACTTACTTAGCCCTTATACTACGAGTCTAGAAGGTCTCACCGAAAACTTGAAGTCAATTGAACTCTTGAAGTGAGCAAATGAAGACCTTCCCTCAACTAGGTCAGATTATGTCCAGTTTTGCATTCAGGGCTAAACGATTAAGATGGGATCACCAATTGATAAATGGTATACGAGAGCTTGTAGGGAAGAGGCCGAGGGTGATCAGGGTGGTCGGCGCTCAAGTCCAAGGTCGCCAGAGGTGGCGTTCATGGATGGCAAAGTGGGCAGTCGGTGCTGCTCGAGCAGAACAGTTCTGCTGAGAAGAAGAAAACGCAGAGAGGAAGAAGGAGAGGAAGACGGTGTTGTCCAAAAAAGAAGAGAGAGAAGAGGAAGACTAGGCTTGAACTCTTCTTGGTCAACAAATTAATTGGTAGGTATAATAGTAGTTAATTAATGCCAAACCACCAAGAGGATGACATTTGTCTTTGTTCTCATAAAAATCTTGGCATCAAATGGCCTCATTAATCCTTGATTTTCAGCAACCTTGGGGGTCCAAAAGACCAAAATACCCTTCAATAATCCTTAAAGAAAGGGTAAGGCTCGAGAGGCAAAATGATAATTTTGTACTTTCTATTCGAAATTTCACTTTTTCAATTTAAATTGCCCTCGGTGAGGCGACTTCTAATTCCTTTCAAATATTGAAATTTTCCATTGTCCTATATCTGATTTCGAGACACTATTCCATGTAATTAGCCTCAAAGAGGGTCGAAATTTGAAATGTCATAGCAGCAAAAGTGTTAATATCAATTTCCTACAATTACTTCCTCATAATACTCATCCTCAGCAAGCTCGGGTTTCCATCATCTGGGACCTAAAAAATGTTAATCCCACAACGGGGTGAGATATAATTCTTAGTAAGCTAAACCTAACCCTAAACTAGGTTGTCAGTACCGCTAGACATCTTTTGAACAATGGATATTTTAGAACAAAAGCTTTTACGTGATAAAAGCATGATCTCATCAAAACATGGCACTTTAGTACTTTAAATTGACTTAACTCAATCATAAAAGCCATAAGTAAAACTACGCTTCGTACTATGGTAGGGTTTTCATTAGAAATACACTCTTGAGGCCAATTTCCAAATTCATGAGGCATTTATCATCGTATACCTCAATTCAATGAACCAAGGCCCGTGTTATAATGCATCAGGCTATCACATTGTACTAGGCCAGACCCCCCCCCATAGATACGGCTTCTAGGTTATAAGTTCATTTGGCCAGACCCCCCTCTTTAGAAACGACTACCAAGTCTTAAATTCATTTGGCCAGACGCCCTATAGAAACGGCTCCCAGATCTTAAGTTTCATTTGGCAACCCGAGTTCGGACGCATCAAGTTTCAAGTGCCATTTCAATACTCGTGTCCACATGTACAAGGCTATCCCGCGTTCTGAAGCATCAGGATACCAATTGACCTCGTGTTTTGACGCATCGAGGTTCGAATTTCTATTTCATCAATCAAGGGCTCAATAGCCACTCTCATGAATCAAGGGCTCACTAACCGATTCATCTTTTAAGGGCTCACTAATCAATACGTTTCTCAAGGGCTCAATAGCCAATCATATCTCAAGGGCTCAATAGCCAAATCATATCTCAAGGCAATCAATCAATTAAGCCATTCCCTTATCAATTCAAGCATAATTTCACACATTTGACAATCAAGAGACCACATGCCATACAACTTTTCAAGAATACATGGAAACCGAACATCCACATAGCAATTTGAATCAAGAATTTCACAATATCATCCCAAGGAAACAAGCAAGGTTTGGTTACTACAAGTCATAATTGGCTCAATCAATTCAAGCATATTTTAACACATAAAACTCACCAATCGACCCTTAAATACGTCCATTAGTAACCTAACGTCCTAATAAAGGGTTAGGATCAACTTAACGATCATCTAATACTACATATGTCCACAAAATGGGCAGCGCAAGTCCTCCTCCAAAACTGACCAGAGTCGGCTCCTAGGTACCCTCACCAAGTTTTTAGCCATTAAACTCCCTTAATCCATTCCAAATTCAACCACAAGCTACCTTAACATGTTAAGCAAGGTTCTAAGGATTCTTACCAAGAATTTGAGCCAAAGAAATTGATCAAAGGACCGTAAAAGCTCACAGATTTAATCCTGGTTCCCAACGGTCAGATTCTGTTCTCAGAGGATACTACATGAAATCAGTCATTAAAATTCTTCTAACTTCAACTCTAGCTCGTTTACACCATGCTAACACATGATACTACATCTTAATATAACTCACCAACAATTTCCAAGCCAAATGACGTCTCAGCGGACTCCAAAATGCCACGGTTTCCAAACCGGCTCGGCGAAACAGGTTCTGTCCAAGCGAGAATCATCCCAGAGTTTAATTTAATTATCAAACCACTTCTAAATTAAACTAAACTCACCCACAAGCTACTCAACACATAGATCTAAGTCTTAGATGACTCACTGGCAATTTCCAAGCAAAACAAAGCCTCAAGGACCCTCAAGGAGTCAAGGTTTCAAGTCTGACCGGTGGGGCAGTTTATGTCCTCTTGAAGACCATGAAGATTCAACCACCAAAATTCATCAAAATCTAACCAAACTTTATGAACACAAAGACATATGTCTTAACTAGGTTTGAGAGGTGGTCTTACCAAATATTGGGGCAAAATGAGCTCAGAATTTCAATATAGAACTCCTCTGGCCGAAACAGGGTCAGGCAATGACCTTTGCTCATTCTAACGGCTCTACGAGATAAACGACTGGGTAGGTTTGGGCCTATAACACATTTTTAAAATGAAAATAGAAGGAGCTTTCTAATGGTGGGTGGATCGTCTCAATCCAAAGTTGGACGACGAAGTTATGGCCGGAACAGTGAAGGGTATCGGAACTTGGCGATGAGAGAGAAAGAGAGAGTTTGAGGGAAAATGAAAATGGGAGATAGAGAGAGAGAGAGAGAGAGAGAGAGGGAGGGAGCTCGGAGAGTAGCTTTACACGGTCTGGGTCTTCAGGGTCTACTATTTCTTTCCTCTAATGACTAAATGTCAAACCTACCGAAATGGCTCTTTAAAGAAAGGCTTTATTCACAGGAAACTTTGGAGAGGGTCGACCAGTCCAGTCCATTTATCATCCCACCACTCACCCAAGCAAGCTCAGGAGTTCAGGTGCTACAGATTAGCTGCTTGAAGCCCGATCGTCAATCACTTCCACCGAAGAGATATTGTTTTTGTCCTTCTCGGGTTCCAGTCCAACCTTCTGCTGCTACGAAGCTTGAGGAGGAAGAAGAGGGAGGTTTTTCTTAATCCCAAAGTCAAAAGGCGTGACAAGAATGGTAGGTGGGATTAGACAAGCCATTAAGGCCTAAATAGGTCTCTAATCCATAGCCAGTAGGCCTTGTCCTTTTCCTTGTAAAAAATCAAGGACCAAAATGACCTTCTTGCCTTATATTTTTGGCCACTATAGAAAGAGAAGAATTGACCAAATTGTCCTTATCTTATTTCAAAATGTAGGATATACATATAGGGGCAAAAAGGGTAATTTCACACTTATTGTCTAAAATCTTATTTTTCCAAATTCTCATGGGATAAACCATGACCTTTCTTATTCTCAATGAGGCGACGTCCAATCCTTTCTAATATTGAAATTCCTCAATGTCTGTTACCCACTTCTGAGGTCCAATTCATGTCGAGTTCTCGTTGACTGTAATTCTAATTTATCTCAAATTGACGGGTGACTCTTGCAGGCATTACGCGTATCGACTTTAGGATTTCTCAAGTCGTGGCGACTTTGGTTGTCCTGTGATTGCGAGGGTTTATTGCCAGTTCCTACGGTCCTGATCATCGAAATCTGATTTATAAAATTCTCCCAAATTACACATTGGTTGGGCGGAATTACCTGCGTCCCAATGTATAACGCTAGCAAGGCATTCCATGATCGTTCCTAGATCGATCTCTACTAACCCAAAATATCCCCTCGACAATCCTTATGGTCAAAGTGTCATTTCATATTTGAATCTCCCAAGTCCACGTACCTAAATTCGCGTTAGTCTTTCCCTTTCGACTAGTTAACTCGAGAATGGCCAGCTCTGAGCGAGATATAACTGAAATACACCGATCGATATCTTTCCAATTAATAACCTCGAAAAGGGTCGAAATTCGAAATGTCACATTTGTTTAGGTCTTTTGGCCTTAAAGGCATTCTTGAACTTCACGTTACCCATTTAGCCTTATGTCCTAATCTTGACGACATTGTTTCTACGAACCAACTGGATTACTAAAATCCATCAATAATATTTACGAACATATCGTAACAATGAGCAAGTAAATCAAGGCATCAAACAAACCCCTCTATGTTGACCCTTTTTTTGTCAACAATCAACGGTGGTCAGTAATCAATGGTCAACAACCAGTCAACGAGTTGATTCACGGGTCAAAATCAGGTCAAGATGTAGATCAGGTCGGGTCAAATCTGAAAATGGGTTAGACTTTTATTTTTTCATTTTTTTGGCCGGGCTGGTCCACAGGTCGCCGGTCGGGTCATACCCAATGTGCTGATGTTAGCCCTACATCAGCCACAAAAGGCGACGGCCCACTTACGTCCTTCGTGGCTGACATCGACATTATGTATATCATCCACGTATGCAACAATTGACCCACATATATCTCTCATAGCGCATGGATCGCAACTGCAGCGATCTCAATGGCGCGTGAGCCTCCGTCCTGCACCCTCACCATCCACCCATCAAAATGCTCGTCTCATCAATATGAACACACTAATATATTCTAACCTATTTTTTTAACAGAAAGTGACTTAAAAATGACAAACCGCCGCGGTCTCAAGGGACCCCACCCCGTTGTGAAACGTAACATGCGCGTGGCAATTCCCGACGTCGCTTCGCAGTGGGCGACCACAGAAAACAATCGTCTCGATGAGCCCATTATAATGGTATATTCAAAACATATTTTGATTAACATAACTCAACTAATTCGCTATGAACAAATAACCATTCAAATAGAGTTTTCGCTCTAAAACTTCGAAAAATTAACAAGGATAAATGATCAGGAAACAAGTAACACTTGCTCTGATACTAATGTTGGATACTAAATCCATTCTAATTGAAGATATAATTCGTGAAAACATGCTCGATCCATCACTAGAATCACTTATTGAAAAAGGAATATCAAGAGGACATACATTATTTGTTCACTAGCTAAATGTCACTTCGCTATCACGGGATTCTCTTCGCGTTGAACGCCAATCAAAAGAGACGATAGGAGGAGAGTGTCGTTGTTCTTCTTCAGTTTCTGTCTTACAGTCAATCTTGAGAAAAACGACATTTTTTCCCTTTCTTATGTCAACTGAACAAACGCAATCTTTCACGTTTGAAATTAACATATAACTACTAAAGAGCGGGTGTGGTTACCCGATGGGCGCACACTATAAGTCCCATGGACCCACATTTCAATAAATGCTAATAAGAACAAAATGAGTTAAAGGTGTAGTTACAAGAATTGCTTGATAAGGAGTTTATCCAACCAAGTACCTCGCCTTGGAGAGCACCGGTCTTGTTCATAAAGAAAAAATAGATCACTACGACTATGTATAGATTATCAGCAATTGAACCATGTAACCGTTAAGAACGACGATTTGTTCGATCAACTTCAAGGAGCATCGGAGTTCTCTAAGATAGATTTAAGGTTGGGATACCATCAACTAAGAATCAGAAAAGAGGATATACCAAAGACGGCTTTTAGGATGCGATATGGGCATTACGAGTTCATAGTAGTGTCATTTGGATTAACAAACGCACCTGCGGCTTTTATGGACTTGATGAATCAGGTGTTTAAACCGTTTCTAGATTAATTAGTCATCATTTTTATTGATGACATATTGGTGTACTCGAAGAGTGAAGAGGAACACATCCAATATTTAAAAAGGACATTACAAACTCTTCGAGAGAATAAGTTCATCCCCAAATTCAGCAAGTGTGAATTTTGGCTAGATCATGTGGTATTTTTTTTTTTAGATGTAAATTCAGGCGAAGGTATTTCTGTAGACCCGACCAAGATAGAAGCAGTAGTAAATTGGCCAAGGCCTAAAACGGTTATAGAAATCCGTACTTTTCTCGGCCAGGCAAGGTATTATAGAAGTTTTGTCGAAAAGTCCGTATTGCTACTCCATTAGAAGGCTCACAAGGAAGAATGTTAAGTTTGAGTGGATGAAAAAATGTGAGCGGAATTTTCAAGAGCTCAAGCGAAAGATGACAACCCCTCCTATTCTAGCGATATATCAGGATTGGGCGGATTCGTTGTCTATAGTGATGCATCGCATAAAGGACTCAGTTGCATCCTGATGCAACATGGCAAAGTAATAGCCTATGCGTCAAGACAACTAAAACCTTATGAGCTCAATTACCCAGTGCATGATTTGGAACTTGCCGCAATTGTCTTCGCCTTGAAGATATGGAGACATTACCTATATAGAAAGACATTTGAAATGTATACAAACCATCAGATTCTCAAATACTTATTTTCTCAAAGAACTAAAATATGCGGCGATGAAGGTGGAGGGAGTTGCTCAAGGACTACAATTGTGACATCATCTATCGCCTAAAAAATCAAATAAAGTCGTTGACGCCTTAAGTCGTAAGTCCTCTGTTGCCACATTGATGATTAAAGAAGGGATATGTTTGCCAAAGCTTGAGACTTTGAATTTAAATTTGAAGAAGGAGAATTATGTGGATTATTCGCTACTTTGCGAATCAAGGAAGGAAAGGAACCCGACTTTCAATTAATCGACAGTGGCATTTTAATGTTTAGAGGAAGAATATGTATTCCTAATGATGAGCAACTTAAAGAGGAGGTCTTGTCCGAAACTCATCGAAGTCATTGTAGTAACCACCTTGGAAGTACGAAATGTATCAGAACCTCCATAAACAATAGTGGTGGAGTGGTATGAAAGCCGACATAGCAAAGTATGTAGTTAAATGCTTGACTTGCTAACAAGTAAAGGTTCAGCATTGTAAGCCTCGTGATTTGTTAAATCCATTAGAAATATCAGAGTGAAATGGAAGTACGTTACCATGGATTTTGTTTCAAGGTTACCATCGCGACCCTCTAGCGAGATCTAGAGGGCTAACGGGCCGTCCGCTCTTCTCGGACACGGGCCTCTCCCAAGGCTCGTTACCCAAGTAGCAACGGTGGTATACGTGATCGACCTTCCGTGCGGTCTGGTGACATGTGATACGTGTACATGCCAAGGAGTCACCACCAATCATTTTGTGGAGGGTACGATTGGAAACCCTATCGAATAGTTAGGAGCATTCTATACAATTCTGCGAAAATTAGAAAAACAGGATCGGAGACTTTGTTACGCCAACTATTAGAGTTGACGCCCTTTCAGCACCTAAGTTAAATGATTTATCCAACCTAGGATTTCATGCAAATGAGTGAGGTACGAACCCTAACACTAGGAGTCCATATAGATAAGAGTGACTACCCTAGCACTCACAATTAGTAATGAAATTACGCAAATTAAGGATTCAAAATATGAGGATAAATCACATGAAAGCAACGTGGCATCCCTAATAAGGCTTTATTAGCCCAGAGAAATGTCAATCAAGGCTCGGGAGTATTTTTTACATGATTTTCCCTTAAGAGGGGCAAAATCGTAATTTTGAAGAGTTTTGGGACAATTTGCCCAAGAAGGGAAACTTTATCATTTCAGATGAAATATAAAGTCAAAAGATGGTGGAAATAGGATTAGTCACCAAACTAATCATTTTCCTATTTTTCGAAAATTTTCCTAATTTTTCTAGAATTTTTAGGGCATTTACCCTTTGAGGGGTAAAACCATCATTCCAAAAAATGATGACAAGTGAAAATCTCAAATAGAAGGATTGGTCGATCACCAGACTCAAATACTAATTTTGAGCAATTTCCACAGCTCGATTGAAATAGGAAAGACGATTTAACCTTTGAGAGCTAAAATCGTTATTTCAGAGAAAGGGACGAGATTCGAAAACTCAAGCATAAGAATTGATCGCTTATCTGACCATAATTCCTATATTGGCATTATCGACCTATCTCACACACAATGCAGAAGCGATTTACCCAAAAAGGGTAATATCGTTAATTCTCAGAAGAACAAATAAGAAATCTAAAAAATAGGATTGGCCAGTTGTCTCTGATCAATCCTCAATTTTTGAAAATTTCTGGAATGTCTAGGAATTTTCACAATTTTTCTACATTTTTTTTTTTGGATTCTAACATATTTTAGAATTTTCTGAAATTTTTTCGATTTTTTTATTATTTGAAAATAATTTTTGGAATTTTTATTAATAAAAATTGATTCGATCTGGGTCGACCCGACCCACTCGGGTCGGATACCAGACCTAGACCCGGACCCGCGCTATCACGGCCCGAACCCATCGAGCACGCGAGCATCCCGCCAAGCCGTGCCTTAATGAACGCTCCAGGATCCAACAATCAATAATCTGAGCACTGAGAGAAATACACAAGCGGAAATGATGACATCTCCATTCATATAGATACAACTACATACGAGACTGAGGACAGATACATCAAATTACCTTAACCAATTACTAGAAGATTAATTCCCAAATCAATATCTGAAGTGCAGTCTCAATATCCACAATTGGCAATTCCATTCTAAATAAAACTGGTTACCTATCTCTTCAAATGCCACTCCTTGGCAAGCTCGTGCTACATTCGCCTGAAACCTAAAAAATGAAGCCCCCACTGGGGTGAGATATAAATCTCAGTAAGGTGGGTCCTAACCCTAGGTTAGGCCAACCGTCCACTCAGGTAATTATATATCCAATAATTCAAACTTACAAACTCATAGTCATATCAAGTACAAATCAATAAAACAACGATATGCCATCTCACACAACCATCTCCTCCTGTCTGCCTCAATTTTCAGCCCGTGATAAATCGCATCGGGCTCGGTCCGCGTAAACGCATCGGACCATCATCGGCAATCCGCGTAAACGCATCAGGTTCCGATGAATCTCCAAGCAACATCTCCATCTCATAAATTCCATCTCGCGAATAGTTCTCATCAGGACCGTGGCTATCCCAACCCCGCGATCTCGTCACATCAAGGCGCCACGCAACATCGATTTCACCCTGCGATCTTGTCGCATCAGGGTATTCTCATACATCTGTCCCGCGAATAGTTCGCATCAAGACTATCGCTATCTCAACCCCGCGATCTCGTCGCATTAGGGCGCCACGCAATATCGACTCCACCCCGTGATCTTGTCGCATCAGGGTATTCTCATACCTCCGTCCCGCGAATAGTTCGCATCAAGACTTTCGCTATCTCAACCCCACGATCTCGTCGCATTAGGGTGCCACACAACATCGACTCCACCCCGTGATCTTGTCGCATCAGGGTATTCTCATACCTCCGTCCCGTGAATAGTTCGTATCAGGACTGTGGCTATCTCAACTCCACGATCTCGTCGCATCAGGGCGCCACGTAACATTGACTTCACCCCACGATCTTGTCGCATCAGGGTATCAACTCCCGCCCCGCGTCTCACACGCCTCAGGGCCTTGTCATGCCATGCTCATGCCATATTACCTTACTTCATTTCACATACAAATACGGGTGCAACTCAAGCACAATCGATACTCATGGCATGCAACGTAAATCAAATAATATCCAGACATGGCAAACGACTCAAGCATAGATAATGTTATACACAACCATTCTATAACATCTTAGGATACAACCAAGCTACCCACTTGAACAAATTCTCATAATTCATTCGATTCAACCTTTGACTCACTCAATTGAGTCCCATCTTCGTAGCATAAGGTTAGGAATTCCCTTACCTTTGATTTGCCAACACAATTTACTCCTTTTGAACCCCAAAGTTTTGGCCATCAATGTCCACAATCAGACTTGTCGCGCAACTTAACAAAATTCAATCAATTTCGTCAATTTTCACACTCAATTCCTCAATCCACGAACCCCTATCATCCATATCCTAACCCTCATTATCTAATCAAGTCTTAAACATCAATTTGAGGTTCAAAATCACCCGCTCTTCAATCCACCAGAACCGGTCTTGCACAGAACCTTTGCACAGAACCTACCCGGTTCAATTCGGTTCTGTGCATACCGTGCATTATCCATCCTAAATCAACTTTAATTCCATCATTTAACCCTTATCCTACCTCTTAACATGTCTATCTAAGGGTTCTTGAGGCTCATTGAAGATTTGAAGTCAATTGGTCGCCGGAAACTCGTCGAACGTCGCATGTTCTTCCCAAGTCAGAATCTGGCAGTTTCTGGGCAAAATGTACAAGGTCGGTTCGTGGTCAAAAACTTATCAAATAAATCCCCAAGTTTTTCCACAGAACCCTATATATGTCTACTGAGTTTTCACAATAATTGAGCCCAAGATTCCAAGATTTTGACCATCAAAAGAGTCAAAAACCGGACCTACCTCAGGTTGAGTCAGTTTCCGTCAACTCTTGGGACAACTATTGGCCGGAGCTCCTCGGTGCTCCAAACGACTTGATTCCACTTCGAGGAGGTCGGCAAGACATGGGGCTAGGTGTGTGTAGTCAGTGCGCTGACAGGTGGTGGCCGGAAGTGGCCCTCGTGGGAGGCGAACAGCAGACCCTGAAGCTGTCGTCGGCGAGCAAAAACTTGATGAAGAATAAGATGGGGTTTCGGTGGTTGAGGGGGAGTCTTGGCCGGTCAAAGTGAGGTGAGGAGAGAGAAAAAATTGCTATATACAAGGCTTGAGTCAAATGGAAGAATGGTAGGTGTGAAATGATAGGTTTGACCACTCAATGGTTGATCTTGTGACACTTGGCATTGTCTTTTCCCATGGAGATCCAATGGCTCTCCTTTAGTCTTCATTTTCGGCAGCCATGGGAGGGTGTAATGTCCATTATGCCCTTCTTCAATTGTAAGGGCAAAGTTTTAAGCTTGAGGGGCAAAACGGTCATCTTACCCCCGACGTCCGGAGTCATTTTTCTCAATTCAATTATCTCCGATAGGGCAACGACCAATCCAATTGTAATATTGGAATTCTTGATTCTCCATTTTCAATTTTCAAGGCTCATTTCTAATGATTTTCTCTGCCAAACGTGGTTTCAGCCTATCCCGAACCGACGTACGGCTTTTGCAGACATTATGCGTATCGACCCCCGTGATTCATATCACGTTTAGGGCTCGTCAATTCGTGGCGACTTTAGTTGTCATGTTCTCTCGACAATCCTTATTGCCAAAGCGTTGTTTCCTATTCGAGTTTCCTAGATCCACGTACCTCGTCTCGCGTTAGCCTTTCCCTTTTGGTCAGTCTCCTCGAATTGATCAGATTTGAGCGGAATACGACTGAAATACATCTCTAGATATTCACTTCTCATTAATGAGCCTGAAATTGATTGGAAATCAGAATGTCACAACTCTTTCCCCCTTAAAGAAATTTCATCCTCGAAATTTGCAACCTTCCAACTCATCCAATCCTTTGGGGTATTGGCGCCTCGTCGCACCCTCACTCTTCTGGATAATCCTTTCGATGGCTTGACGATCTTGCTCGTCCTTTCCAACCCCAAAACTATCTTTCCTCTAGAACTTGTCTCCTTCAGTCCTCAATCCAATGGGCTTCTCTCCATTCTCTTTTGGTATTCATTTCATTTGCCAGCAACTCATCTTCGAGCGTTCACCTTATCTCTTTCATCGGTCTATAACCATTATTATCAAGCCCTCGCCAAAATGCACTCTTAATGTCCATATCCTTCAGCGTATTACTCCTTTCGAGCTTCCTTTCACTCCAATAGAGATTCAAGGGCTTTATCAATGTGCTCTCTATTATCCAAACTAAATCATAGCCTTCTCGACTCCTTAGATAGTTACATAATTACTCCCGTAGTAATCCATTCTCGATTCCATCCGAAATTCCCTTGGATCAAGTTGGTCATTCAACTTTCATGGTCATGTTCTTCTCTTTTATTAACATGTCCAGTGCTCAGCCATACAACAGAATAATTTCCCCCTCCGATCCTTATCATCGATAGTATATATATCTTGGCACATCTTTGTGCCCTTCCAGGAAACACCATAATTCTCCTTTTGAATCGTACTTCCGTCCATAGGCCTCAAGGGTTCCATCAATTCCTATAATCCCTCTAGTATCGACGTTTAATCATGGCTTACCTCCATTTCCTTCTAACCTTAAGGCTAGGTGTTTCCAGTAGCCATCATGCTAGTCCATTAGCGAACTTCCAATTTAGGAGTTCAATCTCTTATTTCTTGAGGGAAGATCTGTCCCTCTATTGTCCATCACTCAATGCTTAACTCTCAATTGTAAACATCCATTAAACAATTCACCCTTCCTTAGCGATACGAATGTCACTATAACAACACTTGGGTGATCTCTTCATTCCACATGCCTCGCCTTCAATTTCCTTTAGGCAATTCATGCTCTCAATCTCTTATAGTTCACATAATTCTCGAGGTCTTTTCTTCATCTAGGCAGCGCTCTCATACCCACCAGCACTTCTATATATCTGCATTGCCTCTTGTTCAATTCCCCTCGGAAAACTGCTACTTTATACTCTGGTGGTAGGTATAGCCTTGAACATTCTTTCACTCAAACAACTTTCCCCAGCTTCATCGCGAGGACACTCGTAACCCATTCCAATCACGCCCTAAGCATTCCAACTCTTATGGCCTTATCATCACAATGTACAAGCAACATCCATTTCAAATCGCCTTGCTATATCTTCAAGTTTCATTCTCCGTCGTGTCACTACAACCTTCATAAGCTTTCCAGTTTTCGACACAAAATGCCATTAACCGCATAGCCATCAGCTTAACTTAAGTTTTCAACAATTCTTTTAACGTTCACTCATCCCTTCGTGTTACGACTCGTCCTCAGTCCATTTCACCAATGGAACAACTCTTTCAACGGTCCGTCTATTGCCACTCATCAATCTCATGAAGCTTGCACTTTTCGCAACTCACATCAACTATAGTTGATTTGTTACTTATTCCAATCCTTAAAGGCTCCCCAAGGATTTCCTTTTTTAAAAGTTGCACGACTGAGGAACCTCATCTCATTAGGTCCACGACTCACGCTCTTCACATTCGTCATAGATCTAGCATCTCCTTAAATTCCATAGGATACTTTCGAGGGTCATTCATGTTTCTCATGACTCCTTAAATGAGTCCAATCATCGTTGCTCACTACGGTAATAATCCATCCAATCATTCCTGGGACACTCAATTCAATTGATATTGACTTCTTTCTACTATTCCTCACACTTTTCACTTGAGAGCTCAGACCTTAGCTCTCTGTTGCTATGGGCCTCTTCTAGGACGGCACGGTATTTTGTTTACTCTTATCACTCTTTTCATGAAAAGGATTAGTGCTTCAGCCTCTGAGTTCCATACTCGCTAAGGCAACCTTATCCCAATTCCATTCGTTCCACTGAACGTCAACATTATCTTGGAATTCAACATTGTCTGAAAGACTGTCTCTCTTACTTCACTTCTAGTAGTCATTCAAGTTCTGTGTCCTCTTTCTCGGTACAGACGTTTAATCATGATACTAAGACAATTTAGAGTTTTTCTTCCTTTTACAATAGGGTCTCTTACCCTAAGGAAGAAACTACATAATTCCATGACATTTTCTCACTTCAACTTCACCTTGTCCTTCTCATCCCATAGAACGGCAACCTTGGAGTCTACGCCAACGGCAATACCTTTACTCTAGGGTTCAAACGCCACTATGCTTTCACATTCTCTTTCTCATAACTCAGTCACCTCCAGTGGCAATATCTGTTCGTCCTTGGGTCTCACAAATTCCCATGCCGAATACTCAATTCTACGTTCTCGAGTCACTTTGTATTTACACTCTAAGCACTCTTTTCGCTTACCCAACCATTCATTAGAATTACCAACGATCAAAACTATCAGGTCTATTCACTTTTCTTTTCACCAACGACCATTTCATAGTCCAATCATCCTTTAAGAACAATGCCCTATTCTTTAGGGAATAACAACTCATAATTTCATTCCTCATGGTTCCAATTCCATCAACCGTCCCCAGGAAATCATTAACTCCAGGCAATCTAGAATGCCAATTCTTCCTCGACCTCATTCATAACAGAAAAGTTGCTACTCACTTTCCATTGTGTGCCCTACGCCCAGGTAATCAACCGTTTCTCATAAGCACACTCCATATTCATAATGGAAATCTCTCTGCTCGTAATCCATGAGCAGGAGTTCTCTTATTCATAGGTCTTTCGATCATTCTCCTCTTCTGCTGAATCCCATCACCATTCCCCAAAATCAGGAATAATAACCAGTCATGTGGTTCTCAAGTTCCAATCCACTCAGGAACTTACTCATCTTATTCAATGGTCTTTGACCACTTTGACCATATGCTTACGCGACCTTGAGAACTCTGTCTCACACTAGTCGATCATCTTATGATCCTTGCAAAAGTATTAAAATCCAAACAACCCTTGCTTTCAAGCAATCCCGGGACGATACTTCCCATCGAACAACTCAACAGAAGTTGGCTAGGCAGATCTCATGCCTCCGAGGAAATCCTTTCTCTAGTGACCTTTCACCAATCCTCAATAGCCTCTTAGGGCTAGTACTGTCAAGGTCACTTTCCTTCTTTAGTGCACCCAAAATCTCCGAGGTTTTCTCACAAAACCATCAATCCAGAGGGAGACAATTTCGAATCTCATCTCTCTACCTGACTCAATCAATTTCAGCCTTATACATAATCTCACAAGCTTTTCCAAGCTCTCGTGGTCCTACCCACACATTCAATTTCGAAAAGACTTACTCAGAGTCATCTTCTTCGTGACTTCCATCACTTTAACTGTCAGTACAAGTCGTCTCAACGACTTGGGTAACAATGGCAGCTCCTTTCCGAACTCGCCTACTCATAAAATTTCTCATTTTTATTCAAGGTTCTCACGACCCATTCAACTCCTGGGTCCCATGTGGTTCACAAACTCGAGCCAGTCGTTCTGTTGGTTTTCACGTTATGGTTACTCATTTTTACTCAATTCTCGTGATCTATCCTAGTTCCTGGATCATTTCGCATCTCACATACACTAGCCAAGTGCTACTCTAGCGACCAAACCTTGGTCCTTCAATCTTCTCAGATTCTCATGTCACTTGAACCACTATGATTTCCCCTTAGGAATTCAAGACTTAAGTCATTTACTCAATACGGCAGTCTCAAGCTGCTCATGTCATCATTCATCACTATCAACCATCAATGGTTCCAAAACAACTCTCTGATGATACATAGGAAATTCTCCACTAATTGCCAAATATTCAAGGATCTCAAATCATCCTTGATCGGTAACCGGTCCTCAAGCCAGCCTCAACGAGGCAACTTCTCAATCAAGCACTCAAGTCAGTGATTCATTGGGTCAAAAGCCCGTACTCTAGGCCTAAAGGCATTCGCCACTCTAGCGTAGTCACAATAGACTATTTCATTCTCAACTTGCCTCAGTTCAACGGGTATAAATCTCTAACGTTGTCTAACCTCTCAGTTATACCTTGGCCAAGCCAATCACTTGAGGCTAATCATCAAACATGCCTAACAGGCCTATCACAACCATCACCTTTCTTTTTCAAAAGGGCATCCAATGTCGAGCATGAAACTTTTAACCATGCCACTTATAGGCGTCATTACACATGTCATGCCACTTTCAGTCATTTTTTATGAGAATCAATCCCGTGCCGCACATCTCTTATCCACAATTGGACTCAACCTGATACGTAAGCTTCCCCTTTCAAGTTATGACTTGGGTCATTCCTGCCTCTTGCCATCTTAGAAGCCTGCTAGGAGCCGCTTTTTGTCCGAACCGCTCTGTCCCAGCGATCATTCCCTGCCCTCATCAGACCTAGCCGTTGCAGGTTGTCCCAAGTCATACATCTACGGAGAAAGCCCCCCTCCACATGTCCCATACCATGTTTCATTACAGTTTATAGGTATCCCATCAACTCGTCCCATACCAAGCGACGGTTTATTAAGTCCAACAGCGGTAAGTCACTACATGCACCCTCATCAACTTGCCTTTCATAACCACAAACTCAAGCACAACATGCCCGTCCTCATCACTTGTCCTATCAAAACCGCCTTCAGATCAATTCATGTCCAATCCAGAGTTCTAATTCCACCTATGACCGTCATATCTCATAGATCAATAGCCTATATTCCATTGTATATCTCAAGTCCAGTCAACATTCAAATCAAATCCCTATGCATTCGATCACAACTGATCTTCAATTCAAATACTCCTTTTATTCATCTCATATCATATCATCCAAGGCTGTCAATAACAATTGATAGCTAGATCACCAAGGTATCACGCAATTCAAGCCTGAATCCACTAATATCAATCGCCTCTTCATAATTAGTACTCCTCGAGTTGGGTCATTGACAAATCAAGATCATAATCATACATCTCAATTGGCCCTTCATTCATAAGCAATTCTCTACTATCTTCAAACACAATTACTACCTCAAAATCCATACTTATGACTCTTTAATCCCAGCTTGCTTCCACTTAAACCTTAATCGCTTCATAACTCAAAGTCAGCCATTAAAGTCAACTCTAGGACCATTAGACTACCTCACAAGTTCAAGCCTACCATCCTCGCGACTTGACAATCCATGCCTAGTCTCATAGACCTCAATATCTAATTGTCCTCAAGTCATCGCTCCTTATCACTCCGAGTCTCAATCACATTGGATCGAGCTAACCTTGCTCTGATACCAAACAAGCAGGGATGTCACGCCCCGAACCCGTCGAGCACGCGAGCATCCCGCCAAGCTGTGACTTAATGAGCGCTCCAGGATCCACGGCCAATAATCTGAGCATTGACAGAAATACACATGCGGAAGCGATGCCATCTTCATTCATATAGATACAACCACATACGATGACTTAGGACAGATACATCAAATTACCTTAACCAATTACTAGAAGATCAATTCCTAAATCATTATCTGAAGTACAATCTCAATATCCACAATTGGCATTTCCATTCTAAATACAAATGGTCAACTATCTCTTCAAATGCCACTCATTGGCAAGCTCGTGCTACCTTCGCCTGGAACCTGAAAAATGAAGCCCCCACTGGGGTGAGATATAAATCTCAGTAAGGTGGATTCTAACCATAGGTTAAGCCGACCGTCCACTCAGGCAATCATATATCCAATAATTCAAACTCAAAAAATCATAATCATATCCATACAAATCAATAAAACAACGACATGCCATCTCACACAACCATCTCCTCCTGCCTGCCTCAATTTCTAGCCCGCGATAAATCGCATCGGGCTCGGTCCGCGTAAACGCATCGACCATCATCGGCAACCTACGTAAACGCATCAGGTTCCGATGAATCTCCAAGCAGCATCGTCATCTCATAAATTTCGTCCCGCAAATAGTTCGCATCAAGACTGTGGCTATCTCAACCCCGCGATCTCGTCGCATCATGGCGTCACGCAACATCGACTCCACCACGATCTTATCGCATCAGGGTATTCTCATACCTCCGTCCCGCGAATAGTTCGCATCAGGACTGTGGCTATCTCAACCCCGCGATCTCATCGCATCAGGGTGCCCCGCAACATCGACTTTACCCCGCGATCTTATCGCATTAGGGTATCAACTCCCGCCCCGCGTCTCACACGCCTCAGGGCCTTGCCATGCCATGCTCATGCCATATTACCTTACTTCATTTCACATACAAATACAAGTGCAACTCAAGCACAATCAATACTCATGGCATGTAACGCAAATAAAATGATATCCAGACATGGCAAATAACTCAAGCATAGATAATGTAATACACAACCATTCTATGACATCTTAGGATACAACCAAGCTACCCACTTGAACAAATTCTCATAAACATTCGATTCAACCTTCGACTCACCCAATTGAGTCCAATCTTCCTAGCATAAGGTTAGGAATTCCCTTACCTTTGATTTGCCAACACAATTTACTCCTTTTGAGCCCAAAGTTTTGGCCCTCAATGTCCACAACCAGACTTGTTGTGCAACCTAACAAAATTCAACCAATTCCGTCAATCTTCACACTCAATTCCTCAATCCACGAATCCCCATCATCCATATCCTAACCCTCATCATCTAATCAAGTCCTAAACATCAATTTGAGGTTCAAAATCACCTGTCCTTCAATCCACCAGAACCAGTCTTGCACAGAACCTACCCGGTTCAATTCGATTTTGTGCATACCGTGCATTATCCATCCTAAATCAACTTCAATTTCATCATTTAACCCTTATCATACCTCTTAACATGTCTATCTAAGGATTCTTGAGACTCACCGAAGATTTTAAGTCAATTGGTCACCGAAAACTCATCGAATGTTGCCGGTTCTTCCCGAGTCAGAATTTGGCAATTTCTAGGCAAAATGTATAAGGTCGGCTCGTGGTCAAAAAATTATCAAATAAATCCTCAATTTTTATCACAGAACCCTACATATGTCTACTGAGTCTCCACAAAGCCCAAGATTTCAAGATTTAGACCATCAAAAGAGTCAAAAACTGGACCTATCTCAGGTTGAGTCAGTTTACGTTGACTCCCGAGAAAACTATTGGCCGGAGCTCCTCGGTGCTCCAAACAACTTGATTCTACTTCGAGGAGGTCGGCAAGACATGGGGCTAGGTGTGTGTAGTCGGTACGCCGGCAGGTGGTGGCCGGAAGTGGCCCTTGTGGGCGGCAAACAGCAACCCCTAAAGCTATCGCCGGCGAGCAAAAACTGGAGGACGAAGAAGATGGGGTTTCGGTGGTTGAGGGGGAGTCTTGGCCAGTATAATTGAGGTGAGGGGAGAGAAAAAATTGCTATATACAAGGCTTGAGTCAAATGGAAAAATGGTATGTGTGGAATGATAGGTTTGACCACTCAATGGTCGATCTTGTGACACTTGGCATTGTCTTTTCCCATGGAGATCCAATGGCTCTCCTTTAGTCTTCATTTTCGGTAGCCATGGGAGGGTGTAATGTCCATTATGCCCTTCTTCAATTGCAAGGGCAAAGTTTTAAACTTGAGGGGCAAAACGGCCATCTTACCTCCAACGTCCAGAACGTCGTTTTTCTCAATCCAATTATCTCCGATAGGGCGACAGCCAATCCAATTGTAATGTTGGAATTCTTGATTCTCCATTTTTAATTTTCAAGGCTCATTTCTGATGGTTTTCTCTACCAGACGTGATTTCAGCCTATCCCGAACCGACGAGCAGCTTTTGTAGACATTACATGTGTCGACCCCCGTGATTCATATCACTTTTAGGGCTAGTCAATTCATGGCAGCTTTGGTTGTCATGTAATTGTGAGGGTTTATCGCTAGTTCTCTCGACAATCCTTATGGTCTAAGCGTCGTTTCCTATCCGAGTTTTCTAGATCCACGTACCTCGTCTCGCGTTAGCCTTTTTCTTTTTGTCATCCTACTCGAATTGATCAGATTCAAGCGGAATACGACTGAAATACATCTCTAGATATTCACTTCTCATTAATAAGCCTGAAATTGACTGGAAATCAAAATGTCACACGCGCATCCTATACACCTAAATGACTTCGTTTCCCCATTTTTATTTTCTGATTATTCGGACTTAATCCAATGGTTCCTATTGAACCACGTGGCTGTTTCTCTGCCTTAGGATTGGTTGACTAAAACCTACAGCTCAGATCAGAAGCCGACTACTCCTCAGCCATCAGATCTAATTACTTAAACCTACGGCCACGAATAAAACTCAAGACTTGATCTAGTCCGTCCATCCTCACTAACCTAAACGATGCCGCTTAACTACTAACCTAAACGACACCGTTTTGGTTCATTTTGATTTTCTGATTATAAAACATTTTCGGATATTCCTAATTTCTAATCGAACGGCCACTAAAATAGAACTCGATTAATCTAAACCGTTTGATCAAAACTGACTCAACCTAACAAACTAACGGTCAAGCCGACTCGACTTCTACATAGACCAATCACGTGTTGCCACCTAGACCTTTGATTCTATGACCAGCCACGTAGACTTCATCTTCAACCTCTCGGCGTAACCTAAACGAACTGCTGTGAATCTCCGGTGATGATCCAACGGTGAAAACTTGACGAAATCACTCGAGACGGGCGCCAATCAACTCGCCTCATCGTCGCACGCAATATATTGTAGAGTCACACAATTTCACACACTAGATCAAGCATAATCAAGTTCGAACGAGTACATGTATAACCATTCTAATCATGCAGTTCATGGCATTTTAAGCTAATTCATCAACATAGGAACATCATTTGATGTCCAGAAGACTTGCCTCGAGCTCCGATTGAGCTCGCTCGGCCTAGATTGGGCTAGGTAAGAATGAACAATTCTTGATTTATGGCGGGAAGTTTGGATACTCAAATAGGGATTATTATGTAAAATAGAGATAAAAATGGGATGCGATCGTGGTCAGTAATGTTTCGGGAATAAAACGCCTACATGAAATCGAAGAATGATGGTCGGATGCCTAATCCACCATTGATGCACAGTAAGAAAGCTTGAAGACTGAGCTCACCTGTTTTTGTGGTTTCAGCTTGCGCGGTAGACGGCGATTGCTCCCTCTCAGTCCAGGCGACCTCTCGACGAACTTTAGAAGCTTTGGTTAGGCTTTAAAGGGCCCAACCGATACTCTGAAAATTTGAGCTCAAACCTTCGACAATGGCGATGGAAGGCGAGCTCTCTTTCTCTCTTTCCTCTCTCTCTATTTTGTTATCTTCGGGCAACAAAATGAACGAACTTCCCCTTCCCACAAGCTAGTTCAAGCTATATACCATTTTCGAATTTTGGCGTCAAACGGGGAGGTGTATACCGGCTTAAATCGCATTAGGTCCAAATGGTGTCGGGGAGATGGGCATTCCATCTAGATCCGTTTAGTTCTCTGAATGGTCCTATTTAGTGCGACTTTGACACGAATTTGAGTCAAGTTTGAGAAATGTTGACTCTTGCAGGCCCATGAGGTTGACCAGCCGATTACTCGCTTCTCCGGTAACATCGAACGGTGATGTCGGTGTCAATTGACGGTCAAGAGTGAGGGTAACATTACGCCTACCAATGCTCGCATGATTACTTGTGAATCGGCCTTCAATTTGTTGATCAAAATCAACTTGCGAACTGTTCATTTGCACAACAGCTCGAGGAAGAAGATGATAATGTAGCAGACCGATTCGATTGGTCCGACCAGGCAGTGTAACTGGTCCGAACCAGTTCCAACTTTGAATTTTCAAAATTAACCCAAATTGACGGGGACTTTTCGCAATTTAAACCTCAGAATCGAACTTACGACATGAATATTATCTAAAAAAATGATTTTGCCCAAAAGTTCACATCAATTTATATAAAAGCCCCAAATTTTTACTTAATTGCAAATCAGAAAATTGCGCAATTGAGGGCTTAAATGGTCAAATTGGACCAAACCACCATGGCAATCGACTTAGAATGATGAAATACATTGGGCAGTAGCTTCAATTGACAAAAGTAGCTCTTGAATTAAAAGTAATTTCAATTATGCTCAAATTCAAGGACTAAATTGCAATAAAGCATGCAATTTTGTCCAATTCATGTAATTGACCAATTTTTGAAAATAATTAGACTAAATTATAATGAAGGACAGTTAGATTCAATGTCAAGACCCTAAAAATGCCAAAATTACAAATTAAAAGATTCAATTGACATTTTTTACCAAATTCAATCATACGTGTAACAAAGGAACATATAAAATTGAACTTGAATTTAGAATTTTTATGAGGTTAAAAATACAAGGGAATTAAAATAAAAATATGTACTATTTTTTCATATTTTTGTGACCTCAAATGCTATTTTTCTTGAATTTTCATCTATTTTCATATTTTTCAAAAATATTAAAAAAATACGAAATATATATATTTCAAAAATGGTTCCTTAGGCCTGGCCAAGGCTACCAAATTTGATTTTATAATTTTTTGATTTTTTTATGAATTTTTTTATGAATTTTATCAAAAATAAATCGAAAAAGACCGATCGAAAATCAAGTGCCAACAGCTACCCCTTTTTGAAAGGAATTTCGTGAGAGGTTTCACTCAAAGACAGGTGACATCTGAGTCTAGACTGACTCAACTAGGAAAAAGAAAAATGAATCCTGACATTCAATCTTTCTTGTTCTACTGGTGAACGCTCTGCTCATTCTTCTTTACTTATATAAGAGAGAGAGAGAGATGGAGTAAAGATACTCACCTGCATGATGTTCGTGTGGCATGTATGGTGTATGGCGGATTCAAGTGGATACCTAAAGACTCGTCTCTTGAGTATCATAGGGTAGTTAAGTTCTAGCCCGTATGGTAGGCCAAACCAGAATGGGATTCCTATCTGACAGGAACCTATGGATAACGCACCCGTTCTTTAAGGATTGTCAAAGGTTTTGATCTGTATAGTGGATCAGACCATGAATAGGACTCCTTTCTATTAGGAACCTATGGATGACGCGCTCGTTCTTTAGGGTTTGTCAAAGGTTTTGATCAATATGGTGGATCAGACCATAAATAGGATTCCTTTCTATCAGGAACCTATAGGTAACGCACCCATTCTTTAGGGATCGTCAAAGGTTTTGATCCGTATGGTGGATCAGACCATGAATAGGATTCCTTTCTATCAGGAACCTATGGATGACGCACCCGTTCTTTAGGGATTGTCGAAGGTTTTGATCCGTATGGTGGATCAGGCCATAAATAGGACTCCTTTCTATTAGAACCTATGAATGATGCACCCGTTCTTTAGGGATTGTCGAAGGTTTTGATCTGTATGATGGATCAGACCATGAGTAGGACTCCTTTCTATCAAGAACCTATAGGTGACGCACCCGTTCTTTAGGGATTATCGAAGGTTTTAATCCATATGGTGGATCAGACCATTAATAAGATTCCTTTCTATTAAGAACCTATGAATGAGGCACCCGTTCTTTAGGGATTGTCGAAGGTTTTGATCCATATGGTGGATCAGACCATGAATAGGACTCCTTTCTATCAGGAACCTATGGATGTCGCACCCGTTCTTTAGGGATTGTCGAAGGTTTTGATCCATATGGTGGATCAGACCGTGAATATGACTCCTTTCTATCAGGAACCTATAGGTGACGCACCTGTTCTTTAGGGATTGTCAAAGGTTTTGATCCATATGGTGGATCAGACCATGAATTGGACTCCTTTCTATCTAGAACCTATAAGTGACGCACCCGTTCTTTAGGGATTGTAAAAGGTTTAGCTTTCCATCCACCAGGGACCTAAAAGTGATACACCTATTTTTTAGGGTTTGTTGGAGACTAGACTTCCCATCCACCAGAGGCCTAAAAGTGACGCATCCATTCTTTAAGGTTTGTCAGAGACTAGGTTTCTCATCCACCAAGGACCTAAAAGTGACACACCCATTCTTTAGGATTTGTCGAAGACTAGGTTTCCCATCCACTAGGGTCCTAAAAGTGACGCACCCGTTCTTTAGGGTTTGTCAAAGACTAGGTTTCCCAATCACCAAGGACCTAAAAGCGATGCTTTCGTTCTTTAGGGTTTGTCGGAGACTAGGTTTTCCATCCACCAGGGACCTAAAAGTGACGCACCCGTTCTTTAGGATTTGTCGAAGACTAGGCTTCCCATCCACCAGGGACCTAAAAGTGACGCACCTGTTCTTTAGGATTTGTCAAAAACTAGGCTTCCCATACACTAGGGACCTAAAAGTGATGCACCCGTTCTTTAGGGTTTATCGGAGACTAGACTGTCCTACATCTTGAGGAATCAACGAGGGTCTATACACATAAGGTATACTTAACTCTTAGGTTTTACCAAAGAATCTATTCTGGGGTTTAGGGGTTACATAAAACCTTACAAAAAGGTGGTTCTAAAGATTGTCTTCTCGACGTGCAAGGCACCATTCTGAGATTTGGGGACTCCAAGTATCTTGCAGAGAGCTCAAACCTACAAAAAAAATTTGTTAACAAGATTCTTCTGGCATTTAGGGATTACCTGAAATCTCTCAAAAAGATGATTTTGAAGCTCTGCATTGTTGAGCAAGGTATTCTTCTTTGACCTGGGGCTGTCATGAGTCTTATAGAAGTTTAAACCTGAGAATTCATTTCTCGTCAAAGATATCAGTTATCTTGAGGCAATGACGATTATAATGCAAGCAAAGCTTTACTTTGACCTATGTAATTATGCAAAATGACTTATGATGTTGGAGGTTATCCAAGTCATCTTGAAGTATGCAAAGATGATCAAAAATCCCTGTAAGGAAAATCCTGGATCAAACATTTTGAAGTTTCCAACAAAGCTCACTTTTAAGCATTCTATTGGAATGTCTTCATCAAGGAGGGTTTCTCATCAATTCTTAGATTATGGTCCCTTATGAAGAAAGCACTCGAATCTCCTAACAACCTGCACTTGGGCTTTCAGGGTTACTCGCAGCGCATACACTTCGATCAATCGGAAGGTCTTTACGATACCGTAACGTTGGGCTTGGACACAATTTTCAAGGGGGACTCATTCTCCGAGTCAAGCCTTTTGAAAGAAAGCTTTCTTCATCTGCTCCGGGTTTACAAGTCAAGAACCCTGCAAAATGAGAAAGAAATAATCTTACCCGGACCTCTTCAAGCTAAGGTACACATTGACATTGGCATCTTATCAGAAAAGACCGCGAAAGGTTGTAATGTTGGTAGGATTGGAGACCAAAAAAGGCTTATTTTTTGTCCAGAATCGCGAAGGATTTAACATTGACGATTATTGCTGATCAATCTTCTATTTTGTGTCTAGTCAACGATTCTTTGAAGAATATCTTTAGTCTTCTTGAGAACAGGTCTAATCTTTGAAAGACCTTATGTATCTTTTAGCGGTTGGCTTTAAGTCCATTTGAGGGGTAGCCTTTTGCAGCACAGTTTCTGAGGGTTCTTCTCTATTTCAGAAGTTGGTTAGGGTGGAAGCATCCAGTAAACCCTTGGTATCTCACAATCGATCTTATGATGTGACATTCTGATTTCTAGTTAATTTCAAACTCATTAATGAGAAATGAATCTAGAGATGTATTTCGGTCATATCTAGCTCGAATCTGATCAATTCGAGTAGACTGACCAAAAGGGAAAGGCTAACGCGAGACAAGGTACGTAGACCTAAGGAATTCGAATAAGAAATGGCACTTTGACAATAAGGATTGTCGAGTGAATATTTAGAATCACAAAAGGCCGATCCAAGAACGATTAGGAAATGCGTTGCGAGTGTCATACGATTGGAGCGCGGGTGATGCCGCTTAACCAACGTATGATTTGCAAAATTTTCCTTTATTGGACAGTGACGATCAAGATCAAAGGGACTAGTGATAAACCCTCACAATTACATGACAACCAGAGCCGCCACGAATTGACAAGCCCTAAATGTGATGAGAATCATAGGGTTGATACGCGTAAAGTCTGCAAAAGCTACCCGTCGGTTCGAGATAGGCTGGAACCACGTCTAATAAAGGAAACCATCAGAAACAAGTCTTGAAAAATTTGAAATGGAGAATTAAAAATTACAACGTTATTCGGAATGGCCGTCACCCTATCAAAGAATTATGGAGCGAGAAAAATAACATTTTGAACGTCTGGGGTAAAATTACTCTTTTGCCCCTCAAGCTTAAAGCCTTGCCCATGCATTTGAAGAAGGGCAATTTGGTCTTTAAACCCCCTCAAGGCTGCCGAACACTAGGAGAGATATTGGCATTGGATCAAGCTTAATTAACATGAGGGACAAGTATCAATAGATGGGGTAAAGACTAGTCAAGTATGCAACTACCATTCTTCCCTTTGACCATGAGCCTTGTATATAGCATTTTTCTCTCTCTCCTCACCTCATTTGGCCAACCATCAACCCACCAACGCCATCTTCTTCTTCCTCTTCTTCTACTTCATCTCCAAGTTGTTGCCCTGTACCGACGGCTTCACTAAACTGGCCTTAAACGTCTTCGTCTGTCATCGAATTAAGGCGTACCACATATCATTGGAAAGCTTATCATCTCGTCGTTCCAACAAGGTATTATGGGTCTCAATCCATCCAGCCGTTTATCTCGTAGAGCCGTTTGAAGGAGCAAAGGCCAGGCTGGTCAGTTTTGAATCTGAGAGCTTCCAGTTGACCAGTCCGACCGCCTTACTATTCCAGCCATATCTTCTTCGTCCGATATCGGATCGAAGTAAAACTACCTCAAAATGAAATATTATTGTCTTATGAAATATTATTGTCTTATCTTTCTATAGACATATTATAAACTCAATTTGACCTTGTAGATATTCCCGTAACTCGATTTGAGTGGACAAAGGTCAGGCGAGGTCAGATTCTGACCGGTTTTGGGGAAAGATCTGTTCCGGGGTCTTCCGGACTTCAAATTGCTCCAAAGTTTTGGTGAGGTCTTCTACACTTATATTATTAAGGTTGGATGAGCTGTGATAAAAAGTTGGGACGAATTTGATGGAGTTTTGACCCCAAATGGTTCTTGTGATTGTTGGATAGAAACTGCCGGTTTAAGGACTTGAGGAAACCGGCGACTTGCAAAGGGTTTTCGGCGACGACTCGGCCCTAAATCTTCGGTGAGCCTCTTAGACCCTTAGATATACATGTTAGCAAGTAGGTTAGTGATTAAATGGTGGATTTGGAGTAGTTTTAGGGCTGGAAAGCCTCGGTATGCATAGAACCGAAAATAGCCTGGTTCGGTTCTATGCAAACCGAATCTGTGGGGGCTGATGATGGTTGGTTTTGAGTCTCAAATTCATCAATGAGACATGCTAGAATGTTGAGGATCATGTTATTAAGGTTGGTGATTCATGAATGGGTGAATTGAGCAAGAGAAATTGACGATTGGTTGGAATTTCATAGGTTGCGCGGCGGGTTTGGTCTTGGACCACTTGGACCAAATTTGAGGAGGTGTTTGAGGAGAGAATTTGTGACATTAAGTTTGAGGTAAGGGAATTACTAACCTTATGATAGGAAGATTGGACTCAATTGGGTGAGTGGAGGATTAATTTGACCGACTTATGAGAATCTTCCAAAGGGATAGCTCTTAAAATGTCCTAAGTGGTTATAGGAGGTCTATGTGTGATATTGCTTGTGTTTAAATCATATGCCATGTCAAATGTCATTAATTGTCCTGCATGCCATGAGTATTCAAATTGTGCATGAGTTGCACCTGTTGTTTTATCTGTGAATTGAATTGAGAAGCATGGCATGAAAATGACATGGCAAGGCCCTGAGGCGTATGAAACGCAGAGCGGGAGATGGATACCCTGATGCGATGTAATCACGGGGTGAAGTTGATGTTGTGTGGCGCCCTGATGCGATCTAATCACGGGGTTGAGATGGCCACAGTCCTGATGCAATCTATTTGCGGGACGGAGGTATGAGGTAATGATATTGGCCTGGAGATTCATTGGAACCTGATGCGTTTATGCGGGTTGCCAATAACGGTCTGATGCGCTTACGCGGACCGAGCCTAATGCGATCTAATCGCAAGCTGGAGAATGAGACAGGCAGGAAGAGGTGGTTGTGGTGAAATAGCAGGATGAGGTGTGCATGATCATCTGAGTGTGACATGGTGTCATGTTGAATGCCCATCATCTGTGTGTCACTATATTTATTTGTATGTGTCTGTGTGATTGTGAGTTTGGAAAGTTAGGGTAGATAACTGCTTGAGTGGACAGTCGGCCTAACCTAAGGCTAAGACTTACCTTACTGAGATTTGAATCTTACCCCAATGTGGGCAACATTTTCAGGTCCCTGATGAAGGAAACCAGGTTTGCCATGGATTGGCACAGAGACAAGGTCACTAGAGGAAAAATGAAGACTTCTCTTTTGTGACCTTAGAATCGAATAGTAGAGATAAAAAGGATTTAAATTTGTAAAAAAGAATAGTATATTTGACCTTTATTAAAGGTGTGCCCATGTGTCCTAAGTCATCGGTTGTTACTTTATTTGTAAAATGGAGTTGACATCGCTTCCGCATGCATGTTTCTTTCAGCAAATAAGATATTGGTCGTTGGATCCTGGAGCTTTCATAAAGGAATGGTTTGGTAGGATGCTCGCGTGCTCGCCGGATTCGGGGCGTGACATATGACTTTTAGCATTTCGATGAGGGTTAGCCCTGCTCTTTGTCAGGCTTTTTGTCTCTCTTTTAGCCCATAGAGATTCGGTTTTTTTTCTTTTTGATCCCGCCTTTTCCTTTTCTTTTTTCTAGGAACTAGGATTTTTACGATCATATAAGGTATGTGACTTGAGTCTCATCATGTCTGAATATTTTGCTTTGAAAATTTCATGTAGCTTCTACTTCTTGAGCTTCTCTATCAGCGAATGTCTTTGTCATCTTCGTCTTGGCATTGTGCAATGATCATCAATGAGGGTACATGAAATGAATATGTAGGCTCAAACTGGCTATGCAATGGGTATAAGTGTATAGGATAGAGAAATGAACGTCTCTTCGTCTTCCTATGTCGCCTGGATCAATGCATATCAACACATGAAGATTGATGTTAGTTCGAGCAAAAAGATTTCTAATCATTTACCTTTCCAAGCTGTTGGACTGCTTCTATACGACCCCAATGTGGGGTGGCTCTTGACAGGGTTAAGAAATGAAAACCACCGCTTAAAGGGTTTATCAATGATCACCTGTAGTATTTATGGAGAAGAATGAATGCCTCCGTCATCCCAATCTATGTAATTGATGCGAATGGCCCTTACATCCCCGGATTCAGGCTTTTCTATCCTTACACTCCTTTCATATCTCTAGTGTGTATAGGACGTGTTTGGATTAAGCTTGCCTCTTATCTGAAGAAACATTCCTGCTAGATAGCCTAAACAACTCTGTTTTTGAAAAATCATTCTATTTTTCTCCAAACATTTCACCTCCCAAGAAATAAATGACGCACCATGAGTGCTTCTTTCATGTTTGGATAATCTCTAACCCTAACACGTGTGCAACAAGTGTTAAAAAATTTTCTTTGGAAGCATGGTTTATTCCTAAGTTTGACCACATGTATGTTCATCTTCGACTTTTTCTTTCTTACAAGAAAGTGAGAAATTTTACAATATTTCTCCATTGCTGCTTTTTGTCTTCATCGGACATCCCTGTATGAAGAGAACAAAAATTTCAGTGAGTGGAAGATGTTTTAATGCTCGATGGAATAGATACATGTCACCTAGTTCTATGCGCCAAGGGACTATTCTGTTCTTGATCTCGCTTGAACAAGCTTGATTCCGAGAAATTTTACAGTATTTCTCCATTGCTGCCTTTGTCTTCATCGGACATCCTTGTATGAAGAGAACAAAAATTCCAGCGAGTGGAAGATGTTTTAATGTTCGATGGAACAGATACATGTCCCCTAGTTCTATGCGTTATGGGGATATTTTGTTCTTTGTCTTGCTTGAACAATCTTGATTCTGAGCCCACGTCATGGAATCCTGCAAAACATATCACATGCCATGTATGCATGGATGCATGATGTGCCTATGTAATGATTGCTAAGGTGACTTGAATCGTTTCGAAGGAAATCAAGTGACCACCATCTGATTTCATTTCAAGGATAATACTTCTTCAAGTATCTGAGTTTACAGGATATTTCAATTCTTCTCCTTCAGGATTTACAAAAATTAACGCCCCTCTCATAAGGACTTTCCTAACAACATAAAGGCCTTCATAGTTCGGGTAAACTTGCCTCCCAGATAAGCAGCATTTGGCAAAGTCTTCCTTATCACTTGTTCATCTTCCTCGAAACTTATAGGTTTCCAGTTAAACAACTTGGCCACCCTCTTATAGTAGCTCTGGCCATGACAAATCGCTCTAAGACGCTTCTCGTCTATCAGATTTAGCTATTCACATCTATGTTTGATCCATTCTACCTCAGAGAATTTAACTTCTGACAATATTCTCAGAAACGGAACTTCAATCTCTACAGGCAGGACAGCCTCCATCCCATATACCAGTGCATAAGGAGTTGCCCCAATTGAGGTCCTAATCGAAGTCCGATACGCCATTAAGGCGAAGAGTAGCCTCTCATGCCAATCCCTATAATTCTCGGCAGTCTTAGCCAAGATCTTCTTGATGTTCTTGTTTGCCACTTCTACTGCTCCGTTCATTTGTGGGCGATAAAGGGGAAGAATTAAGATGTCAGATGCCAAAATGATTTAGTAGATCATCGACAATCTTGTTATTTAAATTGGACCTGTTGTCTGTGATGATCGCCTGAGGTGTGTCATATAGTGAGACTATATCCCTCTTGATGAATCTTGCCACACTTCTCGTCGTGACAGTTGTGTAAGAGCTGGCCTCTATCTACTTCGTAAAGTAATAATTGCAACTAGAATGAGGCGACCATTTGAAGCTGCTGGATTGATAGGCCCTATCATGTCCATTCCCCACATAGAGAAAGGCCAAGCTTTAGACATTTGATGTAGTTTGTTTGGGGGTGCATTATCCTATCACCATATACTTGACATTAGTAGCATGACCTGACATGTTGATTACAGTCTGATTCGATGGTCGTCCCATAATAACCAAGTCTCATGATCTTCTTCGCGAGGAGATGGCCATTCATGTGTGGTCCGTATACACCTTCATGGATTTCTCTCATGAGACTATTTGCTTCTTTAGCATCTATGCACGTTAACAGAGTAGAATCGAAAGACCTTTTGTACAAGGTTTGTCCACTGAGGAAGAATTTACTAGCCATCTTGGCTATATATCTTCGATCTCCTATTTGAGATCCATCAGGAAATTCTCTCTTCAAGAAGTGATTCTTGATATCGTGGTACTATGGCTCTCCATCGAATTCTTCTTCAAACAGCATACAATAAGCTGGTTTCCTAGTTATGCCAATTCTCAGTGGTTCTATTTTCAATCCATTAGTTATTTGTGGCATGGAGTCCAGCATGGCCAACGCGTTTGCGAACTGGTTCTGCGTTCTTGGCATGTATTCAAACGACACTTCTTGATTTTAAGTGTCAATTCTTCCAAGTACTCATGATAGGGGATAAGTTTTGTGTCATTTGTTTTTCACTCCCCCTATATCTGAAAGATGATGAGCATAGAATCTCTATAAACCTGCAACTTAGGTACTTCCATGGAGATGGCCAATTGTAGGCCTAGAATACATGCTTCGTATTCTGAAATATTGTTGGTACAATGAAAAATTAGTTTTGCTACAATAGGATAATGTTGACCATCAGGGAATATCAGTACTGCCCCTATGCCAGCTCCCGATAGATTAACTGCATCATCGAAATATATGACCCATTTATCTTCTGTCAAGTTCAAAACTTAATCTTCTATCTCTGACTGTCCAGAAGATGTGCGATTTTGGGCGTTCTATGCCAACATGTCAGCTATGGCTCTTCCCTTCACATATATTTTTTTAGAGCTTTTGATATCAAATTCAGACAACATCACTTGCCATTTTGTTAATTTTCCTATCAAAGCAGGCTTCTCCAAGAGATATTTGATAGGGTCATTTTCTGTCACCAGATGAATGTGGTGGTGTAGGGTATATTGTATCAATCTGCAAAGTGCCCACACTGCTGCCACATAAGCCCTCTCAACAGGCACATAATTTGCTTCTGATGAAGTAAACTTCTTACTCAAGTAATAAATAGCTCTTTCTTTACCATCCACAGCTCTTATTTGAGCAAGTAAGGCTCCCAAAGACTCTTGATGTATGGTCAAATATAAGGTCAATGGGGGAGTTTTGCGCCCTTTGTTTTCCGCTTCCCTTATGTCTGAAAGATGATGAGCATAGAATCTCCATAAACCTGCAACTTAAGTATTTCCATGGAGATGGCCAATTGTAGGCCTAGAATAAGTGCTTCGTATTCTGAAATATTATCAGTGCAAGGGAAAGTTAATTTCGCTGCAACAGGATAATGTTGACCATCATAGGATATTAACACTCCCCTGTGCCAGCTCCAGATAGATTAACGGCACCATCGAAGTACATGACCGATGTGTCTTCTGTGAGGTTCAGAACTTGATCTTCCACCTTCGTCTGTTCAGAAGATGTGTAATTTTGGGCATTCTCTGCCAACATATCAGCTACAGCTCTTCCTTTTACGGACTTTTGTGGAGAGCTTTTGATATCAAATTCAGACAACATTACTTGCCATTTTTCCAACTTCCCTATCAAGGCGGGTTTCTCCAGGAAATATTTGATAGGGTCATTTTCTATCACTAGATGAATGTGGTGGTGTAGGATATACTGCCTCAATCTGTGAAGTACCTACACTGCTACTACACAAGCCCTCTCAACAGGCACATAATTTGCTTCAGATGAAGTGAATTTCTTACTTAGATGTAGATGGCTCTTTCTTTATCATCCACAGGACTTGTTTGAGCGAGTAAGGCTCCCAAAGACTCTTGGTGTATGGTCAAATACAAGGTCAAGGGGTGACCTGAGACTGGTGGCATAAGTACAAGTGGAGTGGCTAGATAAGTTTTGATCTTCTGAAATGCTTGACTGCATTCCGCATCCCAGGTCACTTTCGCGCCCTTCTTAAGCAGTTTGAAAATTGGTTTAGCCACATCTGACAATTGACTGATAAATCAATGATGTAGTTTAATCTCCCAAAAAGACTCCTTACTCCTTTCACCGTCGAGGAAGTTGCTAGGTCACAAATAGCTTGGATTTTAGAAGGGTCAATTTCAATGCCCCTATCACTCACCATGAATTCGAGAAGCTTCCCTGATTTCGCCCCAAACACACATTTATTAGGGTTCAATCTCAACTTATATTTTTGGAGTTGCTCAAATAGTTTCCGTAGCACTTAAATGTGATCTTGTCCTTTCTTGGACTTGGTGATCATGTCATCGACATATACTTCATCTCTTTATGAATCATATCGTGAAACAGGGTGACCATCGCCTTCTGATAAGTTGCCCCAGTATCCTTCAGTCCAAAGGGCATCACTTTATAACAGAAATTCCCCCGGGGGGTGGTAAATGCAGTTTTTGGCTTGTCTTCCTGCTTCATGAGGATTTGATTATATCCTGAGAATCCGTCTATG
Organism: Rhodomyrtus tomentosa; assembly: GCA_028455895.1. Taxonomy (NCBI): domain Eukaryota; kingdom Viridiplantae; phylum Streptophyta; class Magnoliopsida; order Myrtales; family Myrtaceae; genus Rhodomyrtus; species Rhodomyrtus tomentosa. The sequence continues at coordinate 29,637,940 of JAPCWY010000007.1, forward strand.
AATGAGAATAATTCGTACCCAGCTATACTATCCACCAGCACATCGATGTGGGGAAGTGAGAAATCATCTTTTGGGCTAGCTTTATTCAAGTCCCGATAATCCACACAGATCCAAACTTTACCATCTTTTTTTATGACGAGAACTATGTTTGCAATCCAATTTGAGTAAGGGATGGCTTCAATAAAGCCTACCCTAAGAAGTTTCATCACTTCTTCTTTAATCTTGTTTTCTAACTCAGCTTTCATCTGTCTGCTGCCTTGTCTCACAGGTTTAATACCGGGATCCTTGGGTAACGCATGCTCCACAATTCTTGGATCCAAACCCGGTATATCAGCATACGACCAAGCAAAAATGCTCTGGTATTCTTTAAGCAATTCAGTAAATCTGGGCCTTTCAGTTCGGAATAGATGTCCACCAATCTTTACTTCTTTGACATATGAATCAGTACCTCAGTACCTAAATTAATAACTGTTGCTTCTTCCGAAGTAGGAGGTATTGAATTTTCAAAGGCACTCCAATCTCTACGGATGGCTGCGTAACCTTCATCTGTGTCTTCTTCAATATCGCAAGAGTAATCGTCTTGGTAATCTGGTTCGCACAATAACCTAGCATGCATGTTTGAGATGATATGCCTGAAATGTCATGAGAATGGTTAGTCTCTATTTTATATGAAAATGTGATGCATGAGTGTGAAAAATCTTTTCAAAAGAAATTTCAAAATAAGTGCAAGCATAAATGGAACTAGTCCTCATATCCTCAGACATCTTTGTTCCTCGAAAATCTTTTGAAAATCAGGAACCATATGGTAAATCAGGCCTCAAACTTCCCATATGAAAGGCTAGTATCATCATTGGGCTTTTTTGTAGTCTCATATGTCCCTAATAAAACTCGTGTGTTTTATTGAATGTAAAAATGGACCGCATTATAAGCTATGCTGTTTGGACCAACAGTCGGAGATCTAAAGGCGTTTTCCTACCTCTACTTCAAACAACAAAGATGACTAGTGCAAAGAAATGCAGGAATTTAAATGCAGTATTAAAACTAAGGGAGAGATTTCTTTACTCAGAAGTATTGGCTTCCTCATCAAGCCACTCCATAATGACATTCACAGAGTCATCTCCTAGAAAAGGGCTCGTGAGATCCGGTTCTACTGACGGAGTCATCCCTTCATCTGATTGCCATTTAGAGTCTTTGTTGAAATACTCGTTCAAAGGGTTGTTGAACATCTTAGATTTGCATTCCAAGCTGAAGAACCAATGAAGGAATCCTTTTGATTTCGTTGGCGTCCACAACTTTTACCTAGGCCTCAACTTGCTATCTTAGAGGTGGAGTCACCAATACGAGCGTTATAATATCCCAAGCATATCTTATGCTCGTTAGATTTCAACTATAGAGAAGCGTGGATTCTTTGTCCATGCTTACCAAGACCTTTTCCGGGTTGAACCCATATGCTAGCAACATCTTAGCTGGTAAAAGGTTAACTTCAGAGACGAACAAAACCTTCAGTTTTGCCCCCATATAAGTGTGGATTACCGCCACCAGCTCCAAGGAATGATAGCTAGCTTCTTCTAACTTCAGGTTCAATGTAGGGGATAGCATTATTCTGGTATGCAACGAGGTCAACTTCCCCATGGACGGTAACTAACTTCCCATCAATCACGAATCGCACTTTCTGATGCAGACTTGAGGATATGGCTCCAGCAATGTGAATCCAGGGTCTCCCTAACATGAACCAAAATGCGCTCAGCAGATCCATCACTTGAAAGTTTATTAAGAATTTGGTTGGGCCTATGAGCACATTCAGCTCGATCTCACCTACCACTGTCTTTCTCATCCCATCAAAGGCTCTAACAGCTGCTGTGGAAGTTCGAATTGTTTCTTCTTTAATGCCCAAATTTCTCAGTGTAGCTAATGAGCAAATGTTAAAAGTTAATCCGTTGTCGATTAGCACGTGTGCCACTCTTTTTCCATTACAGTGGGCAGTCACATATAAAACCTTGTTGTGTCCTCTTTCCTCCATGGGAAAATCTTTGTCTGAGAAGCTCAATTGATCCTTAAGAAGGATTGCCAATACAAAATCTCCCAACTGTACGTTGTTGATGATTTCGAGGACATGCACTTCATTTAGCACCTTTAGCAATGCATCTTTATGTTTTTCTGAATTGATAAACAAATCCAATAGAGATATCTGGGCTGGCATTTTTCTTAACTGCTCTATCACCTCAAATTCGCTGGTCTTGACAATAGATATTGTCACGCCCCGCGCCCTCAGGCACGAGCACGCGACTCCCTGCAAGCAAATCAAAATATCTCTCGTGGTCTCAAGATCCACACATAAGTCGAGAAACATACTATATATAAAGCACGCGGAAGCTACCATACCATAACTCCTCCGTCCAAACATAAAGTGGGACCTGGATAGCAAGAATACCATAATACAAAATATCTGAAAGTTCATACAATAGCAACTAGATCTGCTAATAAAGGGGGTGACGGTGGTAAGTATACAAACGGATCCATCATCAACATCCAACAAGAAACAGGGTCAGGATCGCCGTCAAAAGATCAACTAGCAAACCGAGAGCTCTTAAGACGAGCTGCTGGAGTCATCAGTATCTTCTGCCTCCTCCATGGGCACGTACTTCGAGAAGGTCTCCGAATAAACCTCTACGGTATCCTCCATGGTCTCATCAGCGGACGGCCCCACCAGGTCCTCATCAATAGCCTCGACTACTATGACCTCCTCAGTATCTTCCATGGTCGGGGTCCTCTCAGATCCGTTTCTCAAACCGACAACTGACCCCTTAGCTTGCTCTAAATCCCGGGTGGGATGACACCAACTAAGGACAACTCCCTAGGGCACCTCAGTGGGCTTCAGCGACCCTGTAGATACATCCCCAACCTTCTGGAACCGGGCCTCATACCTATGAGGCTTCCAGCTAGTGCTACCCTCATCTACCCACACCACTGTACATTTTCTAACATAAATAGTCCCTTGCCCGTAGGGAACTCATCAAAATAAACGGACATCTCCTTGGGATCTCCAAATCTGATAGGCCACATCTTCAAAACCTAGGATCTGTAAAAAGGGGGTCTCCAACGGGATGAGATACACATCTCAGTAAGGTGAGTCCTAACCTTAGGTTAAGCCGACAGTCCACTCAGGCAATCATAAACATTAGCGTTCCATGCAAACAAACACATAAGGCATTCAATTATCAATAATCATGCAGATGTCAGGCAGGCAGTCATGGCATCATAACACATCACCAAGATCATGCACACACCACCACTTCCACCATTCATACCTGCCTCATTCTCACGCCCACGTTTAGAACGCATCAGGCTCGGTCCTCGTAAACGCATCAGACCGTCATTGACAACCCATGTAAACGCATCAGGTTTCAATGTTACTCCAGACCTGTGTTGACACATCACAACTCCATCCCGCGTTTCAACGCATCAGGACTATGGCTTCTCAACCCCGCGTCTCATACGCATCAGCATCTTACCAAGTCACACTCATGCCATGATTCCCATTCAATCCACACACATAATGCTATGTGCAACTCAAGCACAATTCATATACTTATGGCATGCAAGTCAGTCCAATCGACATTCAGACATGGTAGACAATTCAAGCACAAGCCTTTGCACACATTCAAGTCTTCTATACCATTCCAGGACACACAAAGGATAATCTCATTGAAGTCACTCAAAATCAATCATAATCTCACTCGACTCACCCAATTGAGTCCAATCTTCCTATCATATGTTTAGGGTTCCCTTACCTCAAGCTTAATATCACAAATTCTCTCCTCAAGCACCTCCTCAAATTCGGTCCAAGTGGTCCAAGACCAAGTCCACCGTGCAACCTATGAAATTCCAACCAATCGTCAATTTCTCTTACCCAATTCACCCATCAATGAACCACCAATCTTAATGACATGGCCCTCTACATTCTAGCATGTCTCAATAATGAATTTGATGCTCAAATCCAACCCATAACGGCCTCCACAGAACCGGTTTGCACAGAATCGAATCGGGCTATTTTCAGCTCTGTGTATACCGAGATTATCTAGCCCTTAAACTACCTCAAATCGTCCATTTATTTACTAACCTATTTGTTAACATGTAAATCTAAGGGTTTGGGAAGCTCACCGAAGATTTGGGGCCGAGTCGTCGTCGGAAACTCATTGAAAGTCGCTGGTTTCCCCAAGTCTGCAAACCGACAGTTTCTATCCATCAAAGGCGACACCATTTCATCATCAAACCCCCGTCAAATTCAGCCCAAATTTTTACCACAACTCAGTATATGAGTCTCCTAGATCTCCACAAAATTTTGCCCAAAGATTCAAACGTTAAGAGGTCCTACGGAGTCCTAACAGCAGCTTACCTCCAACTACGACGGTTTTCGTCGACTTCCGGAAGAATGGCTAGCCGGAGCTCTTCGGTGGGTCAAACGACACGTTTCCACTTCGAGGATGTCGGCAAGAGGTCGGCCAAGGTGTAGATGGTCGGCTCGCCGACTAGAGGTCGTCCGTGAGGATCGTTGGTGGCAGCAAATGGGAGGCACAGAACCGGTCGGCGAGCAGCAGAAGAGAGGAAGAAGAAGTAGAAGAAGAAATTGCAGAGAGGATTGAGGGTTTCGGCCAAGTGAGAGGTGAGAGAGAGAAGTGTATATGCAAGTCTTTACAAGTCAAAGGGTTGAATGGTAGTTGGAAAAAGTGGATATGACCACTCATTACCTGATCTATTGACACATGTCCCAAGTGTCATTCAAGAAAATCCAATGGTAAAGATTCATCCAACTTTTCGGCAGCCTTGGGGTGTATAAAAGACTAAAATACCCTCATCCAATTATATAAATAAGGCTAGGTCTTGAGGGACAAAATGGTAATTTTACCCCCCACATCCGGAACGTTGTTTTTCTCATTCCAATATTCTTCGGTAAGGCAACGGCTAATCCGATTAGGACGTTGAAATTATTGATTCTCCCTTTTCAATTTTCAAGACTCGTTTCTAATCGTTTTCTCTATCAGACGTGGTTCCAGCCTATCCCGAACCGACGGGCGGCTTTTGCAGACGTTACGTATATCGACCCTGTTATTCATATTACATTTAGGGCTCGTCAATTCATGGTGACTTTGATTGTCATGTAATTGTGAAGGTCTATCACTAGTTCCAATTGTCTTAATCGTCACCATTCGATTTAAGAAAATTTTGCAAATTATACGTTGGTTAAGCGGCATCACCCACGCTCCAATCGTATAACGCTAGCAATGCATTCCTTAATCGTTTTTAGATCGGCCTTTTGTGGTTCTAAACGTCTCCTCGACAATCCTTATGGTCAAAGCGTCATTTCTTATTCAAGTTCCCTAGGTCCACGTACTCTGTCTCGTGTTAGCCTTTTCCTTTTGGTCAACCTACTCAAATTGATCAGATTCGAGTGAGATATAACTAAAACACATCGCTAGATATACTTCTCATTAATGAGTCTGAAAATGACTGGGAAATCAGAATGCCACAACTCTTCCCCTCTTACAATATTTCATCCCCGAAATTTACATCAACCTTAATTACTCACACAAATGGGGGTGTTGTCGCCTCATCATCTCTTCGTTTTCCCACGTGGCGCCCTCAGTTCCATGGTGCTCCCTCACAACTTTGACCAATGGAATCGCCTTATTCCTGAGAATCTGCTCCTTCCAATCTTCGATCCTGATCGGCTTCTCCACGTAGGATACCCGGTCGTCCACTTCTATGACCTCATAGTCCAGCACATGTGTCGGGTCTGATTCGTATTTCCGCAGTATTGACACGTGGAAGATATTATGTACCTGGATAGATTAGGCGGCAAGGCATGCCTGTAGGCTAGGGTCCCAATTCGCTCCAAAATTTCAAATGAACCCACGTACCTTGGGCTCAGTTTTCCCTTTTTTCCAAATCACGATAATCCCCTCATCGGCAAGACCTTGAGGAAGACATGATCGCCTACTTGAAACTCCAAAGGTTCACGCCGCTTATCCGCATAGCTTTTTTGATGACTCTGTATCGTCCTCAATCTATCCTGAATTATCTTTACCGCTTCCATGAATTACTCTACCAACTCTGGACCTGTGATACTTTTTCCTCCAACCTCATCCTAGCAAATTGGGGTTCTGCAGGCCCTTCCATATAGTGCTTCAAATGGTGCCATTTGGATGCTCTGTTGGTAGCTATTATTATACGCAAACTCCACCAAATGCAGCTGATCTTCCCATCCACCTTTAAATCCTATGACGCATGCTCGCAGCATGTCCTCAAGTGTATGAATCGTCCTCTCCGACTGTCCGTCCGTCTGTGGATGGTACGCCGTGCTAAACTGTAGTCGAGTTCCCATAGCATCTTGCAGGCTTTTCCAAAAGTTCGCTGTAAACTTGGGATCTCTATCTGAGGTAATTGTTACAGGCACTCCATGTAACCTCACTACCTGCCTCATGTACAACTCAGCGTATCTATCCATTGAGAAATCCTTTCGCACCGGGATGAAGTGTGCGGACTTAGTTAATCTGTCCATGACTACCATTATAGAGTCGTGACCTCTCTGGCTCCTCGGGAGTCCCATCACAAAGTCCATTGTTATATGCTCCCATTTCCATTTCGAAATCTCCCGTGGCTGTAATAATCCTCCAGGCTTACAGTGCTGCGCTTTCACTTGTTGGCATGTCAAGCACTTTGCCACATACTTCGCTACATCTACCTTCATCCCGTTCCACCAGTAGTGCTGGCGTAGGTTCTGATACATCTTCGTACTTCCCGGGTGGATGCTATAATTGCTTCTGTGAGCCTCTGACAAAATCCTTTCCCTGAGTTCTTCGTCGTTTGGCATGTATAGACGTCCTCGAAACTTCAAGATTCCGTCCTCCAACACCCGGAACTCTGGTTTTCTCTTTGTCGCATCCATCTCTAGAATTTTCTGACTCTCTGGTTCCGTAGACTGTAAGGTCTTTATTCCTTCCTGGACCTCAGGTTCTACCCTCAATGTAGCCATCAAACTGGACAACTGGCAGACTTCCAGTCTGAACTCAGAATTTCTTAAATCCTCAATCATCGACCAACCTTTTACTAGCAGACAGGCAATGCTCGACTTCCGACTCAGCGCATCTGCGACTCTGTTTGCCTTCCCAAGGTGATACAATATATCACAATCATAATACTTGAGCAACTCCATCCACTGACGTTGCCTCATATTTAGCTCTTTTTAGAAAAACAGATACTTTAAGCTCTGGTGATCGGTATAAATCTGAAACTTATCGCCACACAGGAAATGTCTCCAGATCTTCAGGGCAAAAATGATCGCTGCTAACTCCAGGACATGAGTTAGGTAGTTCATTTCATGTGGTCTCAGCTGACGAGATACGTAGGCCACTACTCTTCCATGCTGCATTAATACACAGCCCAGTCCTTTCAGCGAGGCATCGCTGTATATCTCATAGCCCCCTAGTCCTGATGGAATCGTCAACACTGATGCAGTCGTCAACCGATGTTTGAGTTCTTGGAAACTCTTTTCGCACTTATCTGTCCATCCAAATCTTGTTTCCTTCTTTGTCAACCTCGTCAATGGAATGGCTATGGATGAAAACTTCTCCACAAAACGTCTGTAATACCCTGCCAATCCCAAGAAACTTCTTACTTCTGTGACCGTAGTGGGCCTACGTTAATTTGTTACAGCTTCGATCTTCGCATGATCCACTGCGATTCCTTCTCCAGATACCACATGACCAAGAAATACTACCTTATTCAGTCAGAACTAGCATTTGCTCAACTTAGCGTATAGCGAGTGTTCTCTCAAGGTCTGCAAGACAATCCTCAGGTGCTCCTCGTGTTCTGCATCACTCCTCGAGTAAATCAGGATGTCGTCAATAAAGACTATGACAAATCTATCCAGGAATTCCTTAAACACTTGATGCATCAAATCCATGAATGCGGCTGGAACATTGGTCAATTCAAAAGGCATCACTGTGAACTCATATTGACTATATCTCATCCTAAAAGCAGTCTTAGGTATGTCTTCTTTCTTAATCCTCAACTGGTGATACCCGATCCTCAGGTCAATCTTAGAGAATACCGCCGCTCCATGCAACTGATCAAACAGGTCGTCGATTCTCGGCAGTGAGTATTTATTCTTCACTGTTACCTGGTTCAACTGCCTATAATCGATACATAGACGCAAGGACCCATCCTTCTTCCTTACGAATAATACCAGCGCTCCCCACGGTGAAGCACTCGGCCGGATAAATCCCTTATCCAGCAGTTCCTACATCTATACCTTTAGCTCCTTCAGTTCTGATAAGGACATCCTATAAGGTGCCTTTAAGATTGGCTCCGTTCTGGGAGCTAACTCGATCACAAATTGTATCTCTCACTCTGGTGGTAACCCTGGTAACTCTTGGGGAAAAACGTCAGGAAACTCACGCGCTACCGGAATACTCTCTAGTTTCGGCTCCTCGGTAGTCGTGTCTATCACCGCGACTAAGTACGTCTAACACCCTTCAGACATCAACTTTGTCACTTCAAGAGATGAGACTAAGGGAATCGAGATCCCTCCTCGACTTCCCACCAATTCAAAGCTGGGGCAGCCTTCCGAATAGAAACGAATTATCCTACTACCACAATATATCACTGCTCCATGTTTACCCAACCAATCCATCCCTATGATCACGTCAAAATCGTACATGGGCAATACAGCTAGATCAATACTCTCCTTACTCCCTCCAATCACAATTTCACAGTCAGCACAGCGCAATGAAACTAATATATTATCCTTTAACGGAGTGGCAACATGCAGAATTATATTCAACTGTTTTAACTTCATACCCACCAAATCAGCAAACTGAGCAGACACAAATGAATGCGTGGCACCAGGATCAAACAATGCATATGCAGCTTGGTCATACAAGTAAACCCGTACCTGTGACCACGCTTGGTGCTTCCTCTGCCTCTCTGCGGGCTACTGCATATACTCTACCCTAAGCTGCTGGATGACTCTGCTCGATCTGGGGAGTGGCAATCGACGGTCCAGCTTATGGTCTCTATCCTTGGGGTCGACTCGTCAGGGCTTGATTCGGGCAAGTCCTCATCTGGTGACCCATCTGACCACACTTAAAGCAAGCTTTAGTCCTTACCGAGCATGGCACATTTCCATGCCTTTTGCCACAGAGATGGCAGCTCCAGTTGGTGGGATTCAGCGGCTTCACAATATTTTTCCTCACTGGAGGTACAAAACGCCTATTGCCCGCTATCGATCTCTTGCCTATCTGGTAGTTGTCTCGGAATGGGGTAAACCATGATCCAGATGCGGCATTCCTTTCCTTTAAGTCCCTCTCTATCATCTGGCACCGCTCATAGATCTCCTAATAAGTCTTTATATTTAGGGCAATCATCTGACTACGGAGCCTAGGCCTCAATCTGACCCTAAATCTCCGTGCTTTCTCCTAGGGATCCTCCACTGATCGAGGTACGTACCTTGATAGTCTGGAGAACTCGACCTCATACTGATCTACCGTCAGTTGATTCTGACGTAGCTGTAGAAATTTTACTTGCTTCCTTTCCCTGGCCGTCTCTAAAAAGTATTTGTCGTTGAACGCCGTCTTAAAGGCATCCCAGGTCATGGCCGTTCCTTCTGGAAAAACTCCATTCTTGGTGGCAGCCCACCAATCGTTTGCAGTCCCTTTTAACTGGTACACCGTCAATAGTACCTTCTCTTCGTCTGTGCACCTCAACACTCCAAATTCTTTTTCCAACTTCTCAATCTACCTGGATGTTAGCTCGGGATCTCCAGTCCCATCAAACTAGGTCGGCTTCAGCTTTATGAATTGTTCCACTAGTTGACTCATCTGTCTAGCCACGACAATCTCCTCTTGAGTATTCACAGACTCATTACCCTAGTTGTGATCATCGTGGTTTCCATTGCCCACGTCGGTGTCGTTGTTAGCATTGACGGCAGCTATGGCGACTCCTATCGCCTAGGCTATGGCAGCATCCCGATCTTGGGTCTGCCTGTCAATGAGGTTGCCAATCCTCTCTAGCGCCCTCAGCACGCCATACATCCTTGGGTCTTCTGCTACAGGCGGCCTTGAGCTAGAGGCTCCGCCTCTAGGCCTTCCAAATCTTCTAGATGGGTTGTTCATCCTTATATTCTTTTACTGAACTTGATCTACCACAAGTTCAGCAATGAGTTAGTACTCGCTCATTCATCCAAGTCCAGAATTACTAACTACTTCTTAACAGAAACAGTTATAGTACAACAATCTCCATACAACAAATTTCTAGAGACATTTCAACAAGTAGCCCATGGCCATTCCTCAGTTCCGTTCACTCCAACGGTTCACTAAAACAGGCCATACTCATTCACTTAACAGGCCAAAATCCAGAAATGACTTTCCATACTAAGCAGGAAACTTGATCCTTACACATTACCACAACTCTGTCAAGGCCCAATGCCAACCATAAGTGCCAAGTCACATCATATGCACCCCATGCCTTATCCTAGCCAGTCTCCTAAGGTCTCACTACCCATCATTGTTCCAACTTAATCCTCCTTATTACTCCAGTCCTCAATCAGTTTTGGATCGTGCTGACCTTACTCTGATACCAAATCAAACTGGAATGTCACGCCCCGCGCCCTCAGGCACGAGCACGCGACTCCCTGTAAGTAAACCAAAATATCTCTTATGGTCCCAAGATCTACACATAAATCGAGAGACATACTATATACAAAGCACGCGAAGCGACCATACCATAACTCCTACGTCCAAACATAAAGTGGGACCTGGATAGCGAAAATACCATAATACAAAATATCTGAAAGTTCATACAATAGCAACTAGATCTGCTAATAAAGGGGGTGACGGGGGTAAGTATACAAAAGGATCCATTATCAATGTCCAACAAAAAACAGGATCAGGATTGCCGTCAAAAGATCAACTAGCAAGTCGAGAGCTCCTAAGACGAGCTGCTGGAGTCATCAATCTCCTCTACCTCCTCCATGGGTATGTACTCCAAAAAGGTCTCCGAGCAAACCTCTACGGTGTCCTCCGTGGTCTCCTCAGCGGACGGCCCCACCAGGTCCTTCTCAGTAGCCTCGATTACTATGACCTCATTAGTATCTTCCAAGGTCGGGATCCTCTCAGGTCCATTCCTCGAATCGGCAACTAACCCCTCAGCCTGCTCTAAATCCCGGGTAGGATGACACCAACTAGGGACAACTCCTTGGGGCAACTCAGTGGGCTTCAACGACCCTATAGATACATCCCCAACCTTCCAAAACCAGACCTCACACCTATGAGGCTTCCAGCTAGTGCTACCCTCGTCTACCCACACTACTGTATATTTTATAACATAAATAGTCCCCTGCCCGTCAGGGAACTCATCAAAATAAATGGACATCTCCTTGGGGTCTCCAAACCTGATAGGCCACATCTTCAAGCCTTAGGATCTATAAAAAGAGGGTCCCTAACGGAGTGAGATACGCATCTCAGTAAGGTGGATCCTAACCCTAGGTTAGACCGACAGTCTACTCAGGCAGTCATAAACATTAGCGTTCCATGCAAACAAACACATAAGGCATTCAATTATCAACAATCATGCAGATGTCAGGCAGGTAGTCATGGCATCATAACACATCACCAAGATCATGCACACACCGCCACACCACCACTTCCACCCTTCATACATGCCTCATTCTCATGCCCGCGTTTAAAAAGCATCAGGCTCGGTCCTCGTAAACGCATCAAACCGTCATTGACAACCCGCGAAAACGCATCAGGTTTCAATGTTACTCTAGGCCTGTGTCGACACATCACAACTCCGTCCCACGTTTCAACGCATCAGGACTATGGCCTTCTCAACCCCATGTCTCATACGCATCAGGGTGCCATACCACTCCAACCCCGTGCCTCAGTGCTTCAAGGTATCCCTCACACCACCCCGCGTCTCATACGCATCAGGGTCTTACCATGTCACACTCACGCCATGATTCCCATTCAATCCACACACATAATGCTATGCGCAACTCAAGCACAATTCATATACTCATGGCATGCAAGTCAGTCAAATCGACATTCAGACACAGTAGACAATTCAGGCATAAGCATTTGCACACATTCAAGTCTTCTACACCATTTAAGGACACACAAAGGATAATCTCATTGAAGTCACTCAAAATCAATCATAATCTCACTCGACTCGCCCAATTGAGTCCAATCTTCCTATCATAGGTTTAGGGTTCCCTTACCTCAAGCTTAATGTCCCAAATTCTCTCCTCAAGCACCTCCTCAAATTCGGTCCAAGTGGTCCAAGACCAAGTCCATCGTGCAACTTATGAAATTCTAACCAATCATCAATTTTTCTTGCCCAATTCGCCCATCCATGAACCATCAATTTTAATGAGATGGTCCTCTACATTCTAGCATGTCTCAATAATGAATTTGAGGCTCAAATCCAACCCATAACAGCCTCTACAGAATCGGTTTGCACAGAACTGAACCGAGCTATTTTTGGCTCTATGTATATCGAGATTGTCCAGCCCTTAAACTACCTCAAATCGTCCATTTATTCACTAACCTACTTGCTAATATGTAAATCTAAGGGTTTGGAAAGCTCACTGAAGATTTGGGGCCGAGTCGTCGCCGGAAACTCTTTGAAAGTCGCCGGCATCCCCAAGTCTGCAAACCGGCAGTTTCTGTCCATCAAAGGCGACACCATTTCATCATCAAACCTCCATCAAATTCGGCCCAAATTTTTACCACAACTCATTATATGAGTGTCCTAAATCTCCACAAAATTTGGTCAAAAGATTCAAACGTTAAGAGGTCCTATGGAGTCCTAACAACAGCTTACCTCCAACTGCGACGGTTTTTGTCGATTTCCGGGAGAATGGCTGGCCGAAGCTCTTCGGTGGGTCAAACGACACGCTTTCACTTCGAGAATGTCAGCAAGAGGTCAGGCAAGGTATGGTTGGTCGGCTCGCCAGCTAGAGGTCGCCGGAGAGGGTAGTCGGAGGTAGCGAACGGGCGGTACAGAACCGATCGGCGAGCGACAAAAAAGAGGAAGAAGAAGAAGAAGAAATTGTAGTGAAGATTGAGTGTTTCGGCCAAGTGAGGGGTGAGAGAGAGAGAGAGAGAAAAGTGTATATGCAAGTCTTCACAAATCAAAGGGTTGAATGGTAGTTGGAAAAAGTGGATATGACCACTCATTGCCTAATCTATTGACACATGTCCCAAGTGTCATTCAAGCAAATCCAATGGCCAAGATTCATCCAACTTTTCGACAGCCTTAGGGTGTACAAAAGGCCAAACTACCATCATCCAACTATATAAATAAGGCTAGGTCTTGTGGGGCAAAATGGTAATTTTACCCCCAACATTCGGAACGTCGTTTTTCTCATTCCAATATTCTTCGGTAAGGCGACGGCTAATCTGATTAGGACTTTGAATTGATTCTCCCTTTTCAATTTTCAAAACTCGTTTCTAGTCGTTTTCTCTATCAGATGTGGTTCCAACCTATCCCGAACCGACGGGCGACTTTTGCAGACGTTACGTGTATCGACCCTATGATTCATATCACATTTAAGGCTCATCAATTCATGGCGACTTTAATTGTCATGTAATTGTGAGAGTCTATCACTAGTTCCGATGGTTTCGATCATCACCGTTCGATTTAGAAACATTTTGTCAATTATACGTTGGTTAAGCGGCATCACCCGCGCTCCAATCTTATAACGCTAGCAATGCATTCCTTAATCGTTCCTAGATTGGCCTTTTGCGGTTCTAAACGTCCCCTCGACAATCCTTATTGTCAAAGCGTCATTTTCTATTCGAGTTCCCTAGGTCCACGTATCCTGTCTCGCGTCGGCCTTTCCCTTTTGGTCAGCCTACTCAAATTGATCAGATTCGAGCGAGATATGACTGAAACATATCGCTAGATATACTTCTCATTAATGAGTCTGAAAATGACTGGAAAATCAGAATGTCACAGATATGAGTTTTTTTGCATCCTCTTTTGATACCTCTTTCTTCTCCGATTTGCCTTCCCTCAGGGTGTAAAATCGTCCGGATCTCATCACAGCATCTACTTCACTTGTTCCATAGTCTCAATGAACTGTCTTAGAGTCGTAAATCTCAACTGGCGGGACTTGTATAGTTACCATCGTTAGGTGGGATATCTATGATTTAGATTCGTTATCGGATTCATCTCTTGGTAGGTGAATTACTACCGATTTCACCAAACAATCCTCTTCTTGGTTTAGGCTGTCAAGCTCATTCAATTTAATCACCACGTTCGTAGTAATTTCAATCATTGCCACTGTGTCTCTCCAGTTCTCAATGAAGACTTCGTGTCCCGTCTGGTGGTAATTGTCAGCATCACTTGACTTAGTTGATATTGTAATCTTCAAGTGTCTTCTAATTCTCTTGAATAGTTCAGTCAAGCTTTGCCACTGGGCCATTAATTTCTTCATCTTGACGTATTGCTTTGTGTCAAGCTTATTATCTGTCATCTAAGAGTGACCGCACTTTGTTAATTGAAATGACACATCATCCATCTCTCTTGAAAGATCATTCACTTGTTCTTCTATGCGCAGGAGATGTTTCGATAACACTTGATTGAGTGATAATTTAGGTTCTTCTGTTAAAGGCTCTATCACTGCCTCTTGGATATCGGGTTGAACAGGATCATCCAAACCTCCCCATCCATTAAGTATAATATCTTTTATCTTCTGGAAGAAGTTGGGAGGAGCAAAGTATTTCACTTTGAAGTCATATCCACCATAATCCTCACCCAGATTATCTATAACTTCGCTTTTCTCTAGCGCTTCAGCTACAAATCTGCGATCAGCCTGGCTTTGCTTAACGGCTTATAGTTCGTCTTCGTCAAGCTATTCTTCTGGTTCAGTAATCAGTTCTACATCGCCTACCAGACTTTCATGTGGGACATTCCACATATTTCCTCGCTCAATTTCAACCACAAATTGGTTCCATTCTAAGTTCATCGAGGCTCTAATTCCTTCAAATTCTACATCAGTAATGCTTGACATTATCCCTAGGCTCATCATCTTGGCAATGCATGGCTTCTTTCTTTCGGCTGAAACTTTCCCTTCTTTTGGATATGACGAGGCGATTGCCAGAATGTTGGTTAGCTTAGGCACGTTTACTTTCAGTTTCAGATGGTTTCCCTCTTCGTCATCAAATATTGCACCAACTGCTTAGTGATCAGGGAGTGGATTCTCTTGTACATTTGGAGCTACATCATCAAATTTCAGAATTTGATTGTCAATGAGAGCTTAAACCTTCAGCTTAAGGATGTAGCAATTATCTACATTGTGACCTCTTTCACCTATATGATAGGTGCAGGTTTGACTCTCATCAAAACCAAGATATTTCGCCGGATTTGTTCTGGGAGGTTCCTTTGCCACCAAGTGTTGCTCTAGTAATATTGGGAGCAACTTGGATAAGGACTTGGGAAGTTGAGAGAATTGCTTCGGAGGTTGTCTCTTCCTAGGCTCTTGTCCCTTAGACACTAACCATGACGATCTCCCTCTTGCCTGATTGGAATTAGCGAACGCCTTGGGTTTATTGGAATCCGGCACAAAAGCTATATCAATTCCAGCCTCCATTTCTTTCCTCGAGGGATATTGCTTTCTTGTTGAAGTTTCATGTGGCTTTCTTTCTCTCAAAGCTTATTCCAATCTCTCGGCCACCTTTATCAAGTGTGCAAAGATTTGACATCCTGAAGTGTTCAGTTTGTCAAAGTACTCATACGGAAGTACCTTCAGGAACAGGTCAATTAATTCCTCCTCTAGAATCGACGATTTCACTTGAGTTGCCAAGGCACGCCATCTCTGAGCGTATGTTCTGATGTTTCGCTTCTTCCTTTCACCGTTCGAAACAGATCTTCCCTTGTTGGGGTCGTAGCCGTGTTAAACTTATATCGCCTAAGGAAATCTTCAGCAAGATCTTCCCATCTGTCATAATCTTTCAGGTCTAACTCAATAAACCAAGCTAAAGCGGCGCTAGCCAGACTTTCTTGGAATGTATTCATTAGAAGTGGAATAAAATCATAATAGTGTGCCATCTTGCATAAATAGTATTTGAGATGAGCACGTGGACAGCCTGTCCCGTCGTATTTTCTCACAAAGTTCGGCTCTTTGTAATTCGAAGGAGTCTCCACTTCAGCAAATGGTGATATCTTGTCAAAACGAGCTAATTCATAGCCCTGACTGCTCAAGCACTCTTCAATCTTGGCTATTCTCTTAGCCTTAGCCTCAGTTTTTCCAGCCTGCTTTCCTTTCTCCTCCTTCTTGAGGTTGATGACAATGGTGGGACATTTGGCGCATGAACGTCCTCTACGACATGTTGGGCACCTTCAGTGGTCCATTTATCAATTGTATCAGGTATTTAAGAATGACATGAGTCGTTCATGTTAGGCATCGCCGTTTGTCTAGCTTGAGAGGCTTCCAACATAGCCTTAATTTCAGCCATTAGGGTAGTCGTGGTAGTCATCTGGGTTTCTAACATGCCCACTTGTTGAGTCAGTTCTTTCTGTTCCATCCCCATCTTAAGTCTAGTACGAAAATGATGTCTTGGTAATTCCGTGATTAGAGAATACCTATGTATTTGAAAATAACAAGTAAGCATCTCTTTAGAAAAAATAAGGAAAGTACGGAATTATGTTTTCTATTGATGGATGAGAAAAACGACTACCTTGCGAGCCTTAGTCTCACATGAGCGGTCCTTTCAATCATTTGCCAAGAGAATTCATGAAATTAAAGGAAGCGCAATCTTCAGCAATAGTTTTGATGCATCGATAAAACATGCTTATGCTCATACACATGTGTTAAAAGTAACATTTAATACAAATGAGTATCCCAATGTCAAGAAAATATTATAATGTTCACACGTTTTACACTTGACAAAATAGTTTATCTAAGTCTAGGGCGCTTAGGGCCTAAGGCACTCTCATCGTCCCAGCAAAGATCAAATCCCTCGTTCTAGGAATCATCGTCTTTTGAATATAATGGGGATCCCATGTCTTCTGGTATATATGGCTTCACTCTAGGCACATATGGCACAATATACTCAGGTACATAAGGTTCGACGAATCTGCGTCTGATCGCTTCAAAGCGTCGGATGTATTCTGTAGAAGCTTTGTAAGTATTCATCTTAGAGGTCATATCATCTGGCCATTCAACGTCTTCTGTTCGAGAGTCTTTCAAAGCGCGTATGATGGACTCCACCTTAGCTTCTAATTACTTTTCCTTCTCTCCTGTAAGGATCTCTTTCGGCACATCAAATGAGCAGACATCAGGTTGTGGCGATGAAGGAACCTGCCCCATATTGTTGAATAACCCTCCTTGGATAATATGCGGTGGCGCCAGCAAATCCTAACAAGGGGACTAGATCTTCGTCATTGTATGCAAGCCTGACTTCACCTAAAGTTGGTAATCTAAACCGCCATCGGAGTTGTTCTGGCTTTAAAGCTCTAAGACATTCCTTCCATTCTTTGAAATTGAATTTAGGAATGCGTGTATGGGTTTTGACAAAAGTTCTAAGACGATGGGCATCAGAGCTAATCTCAGTAAAACCCATACGGATGTGAATTGTTTTACATGGAATGTGAACCACATGTACAAGAGACCACTAAAGGCTCTAAAAATCCCTTTCTTGTTTTCCCAAAACAGTTGAGAGAGAGTAAGGTTTCAGCTAGAATAAGGTTCGAGTAATACCAACCATGACAGACTTGTTTGAATACTACAGCCATGATAGGATCAAAAGTTACGGGCGAGATTGGAAATAGGACAAAGCTAAAGAATGCCAAGACAAAGGCTCTACCAAACATAGTTCCTTTGCTAGCAGGGAGACAGGGAAACCTTTCTAGACTGAAGAATAAGGAAATTCGGCCGGAATTACTTTTGGCGTCTATTTTGATTTCATTGAGATTGGTATCCAAGAATTAAGCTAGTTGACTCAAAGGCTCGAACCCTATAAGAGGTTAGACTAACAAGTGGGTAAACTCAACTCCTATGGCGGCGCTATATTCCTCAAGGGTAGGGGTAACTTCCAATCCTTCCATACAGAACGTTGCGGTGATTGGATCAGAATAAAGTGCCATGACTTGGATAAAGGCAGATAGACATTCAATCTTCAGCAGATCTAATAGATATCCTAACCGCAGTCTAGCGTACTTCTGGCTTGCTTCACCCATGCTATCCCACCGGGCTATGAGCTCAACTCAATGAACTTTGAACACTTGGATATCATTATTTCCAATCAAGTCTAAAATATGCAAATGATTTTAAAAGATTAATCGCCAAAGATTACTTTTAAACATGATTATGCAAATATCATAAAATATGCATGGACTGATCTAATTGCATATTCCAGTTAATGAAATGGAAATTAGAATTCCTTTCAGGCTTGAAGGACCTGACTCAAGGTTTAATTTGAATTTCAAAGAAGTGAATTATGCAATTAGTCAGAATCATCTCAATGACTAAAGGAAATAACAATGTCACATTCCATTGGTTAAAACATCAATTGTGAACATAACAGATGAAATTCCTTATTACAAAAAGGATATACTATGAGAGGTATGGAGGGATCTCATGAGGGGATGAGACACCAATCGAGTTTATTCTAAAACAAGAAAGCCATAAAAGGCCCCTAAAATATGAGATCTAGACTATCCCTCCCCAAGACCTAGTCTTCTTCAAGGTTATAGTCGATCAAGGTTTCCTTCTTGATGGCATCTTTGTCTGGTCCCTCTTCAGGACACGACTCGATAATCAGGACTTTTACCCTAGTTGAGCGTTCCTCAATATGCGAAGGATAATCTTCAGTGGACTGGTTGAGATACCTTAACTCTTCTGGCCACTCTCTAGTCCATGGTATAATGACTTCGGGGGTCTTGTTGGGTTTTACCTTTTTGAATACAATACGCCTTGGTTTTGTTTTGGCTGTAAGGCATCTCTTTTTCCCCAAAGAGAAATCATAGGTTGGTTCTCCCTAGCTTAACGTTCCTCTTTTCGGCAGGCATAAGATTATCTAGCTAAACTGTTGCGATACTGCCTTTTCACTTCTAAATAGTGCTTGA
Organism: Rhodomyrtus tomentosa; assembly: GCA_028455895.1. NCBI lineage: Eukaryota > Viridiplantae > Streptophyta > Magnoliopsida > Myrtales > Myrtaceae > Rhodomyrtus > Rhodomyrtus tomentosa. The sequence goes on from JAPCWY010000007.1 coordinate 29,657,071, forward strand.
ACATCTCGTCCGTCTGTCGTTTAAACATAAGGTTATTGACATAGTAACTAGTCTAGCAGTCTTTAGCATATCCCAGCTTACATCCAGTCAACTCCCGGCCATGTATAAACCTAGTAAAATGCAATCTTGTGTTCGATCCAGGATGAATGACTTTCTTTAAGCACTCAAAGGCCACTAGTTTCGTCGAACTTCTAGGAAATAGCGACATCCTATCCTCTATCATCATTATTTCAATCAATCACGAGAATGATTTCAAAATGTATGCAATGCATGTAAATGCGAATAATATGCAACACATGAACGTACTATGAAACAGGGAGTAAGGAAATACATCAAAAGTAAATGTCTTACCAACCAAAACCTTAAGGAACATGAAGCATTCCTCGGTAACAATGGACGATTTTAGGTATACCAACCTTCCATAGACATGCGCATGAGACAAGTGGGGATATACTCTAGAAATAAAATCAGGAGAGGAACCTATGGCTCAGGTTCCCACGATCCAAACATAGCAGATTCCTCCCCAAGAGTATCCACCCAAGAGGGCTAGATATCACCAATTTGGATCGTGAGCGGGAAAAAATACGGAAGTCTCAAGTGCCATCAAACACAAAATCCTTTCGTATCCTTTCCCTATCTAAGGTAAACACAGAGGTGGTCGCAATCGGGGTATAACCGCCAGTGTATGAGATGTGTCGTGATAATTACAATGCAAGGTCATGCACAGCAATTTATATCAAACACCACTTCAATAGATGCATAAAATAAACATAAAATGCCAACTCCAACCTGCAGGAAAAATATTAGCAAATACTCCACCCCTTATTTATCTAATCTACAAAAATATTTAACAATGGTTAGGGTACGTACCTCACCTTCGAGAGCATCTGCAAAAAATAGGGTTAGATAAACCAATTAATCTTTTAATCTGGTCAAGTCCTCTAAAATTCCTAACCAAAGATTCTGGTTTAGAATAGTCCCCAGCGGAGTTGCCAGTCTGTCGCCACCCTCTCACACGATCTCGAGGGCTAATGGGTCATCCGCTCTTCTCGGACGCGGGCTTCTCCCAAGGTTCGTTTTCCAAGTCGTAACGGCGGTATACGTGATCGACCTTCTGTGCGATCTAGTAACATGTGATACGTGTACATGCCAAGGAGTCACCACTAATCATTTTGTGGAGGGTACAATTGAAAACTCTATCGAATAGTTAGGAGCATTCTATCCAATTCTACGAAAACCAAAAAAACGTGATCGGGAACTTTGTTATGCCAATTGTCAGAGTTGACGCCTTTTCGGCACCTAAGTTGAATGATTTATCTAACCCTGGGATTTCATGCAGATGAGTGCGGTACGAATCATAACACTAAAAGTCCATACAGATAGGAGTGACTACCCTAGCACTCACAATCAGTAATGAAATTGCGCAAATCAATGATCCAAAACATGTGGATAAATCACATGAAAGCAACGTGGCATCCCTAATAAGGCTCTATTAGCCTAGGGAAATGTCAATCAAGGCTCAGGAGTATTTTTGACATGATTTGCCCTTGAGGGGGGCTAAATCGTAATTTTGAAGAGTTTTGAGATAATTTGCCCAAGAAGGGCACATTTGTCATTTCATATGAAATATAGAGTCAAAAGATGGTGGAAATAGGATAGTCACCAAACCAATCATTTTCCTATTTTTTGAGAATTTTTTGAATTTTTCTGGAAATTTTATGGCGATTTACCCTCTGAAGGGTAAAACTGTCCTTCAAAAAATGATGAGAAGTGAAAATCTCAAACAAAAGGATTGGTCAACCACCAAACCCAAATCTTAATTTTGAGCAATTTTCACAGGTCGATTGGAATAGGAAAGACGATTTACCCTTTGAAGGGTAAAATCGTCATTTCAGAGAAAGGGACGAGATTCGAAAACCCAAGCATAAGAATTGATTGCCTAATCGACTCTAATTCTTATCTTGGCATTATCAACCTATCTCACACACAATGCAGAGGCAATTTACCCCTAAAGGATAATATCGTCAATTCTTACATGAACAGATAAGAAATTCCAAAAAATAGGATTAACCAGTTGTCTGTAGTCAATTCTCAATTTTTGGAAATTTCTGGAATGTCTAGAAATTTTCTATAATTTTCCTACATTTTTTTTGGATTTTCTAGGATTTTCTAACATTTTTTAGAATTTTCTGAAATTTTTTTGATTTTTTTATAATTTGAAAATAATTTTCTGAATTTTTATTAATAAAAAATAATTCGGACCGAGTCAACAAGACCCACTGGAATCGAATACCCGGCCCAGACCCAAACCCGCGCGACCTATACACCTAAACGACGTTGTTTCCCCTTTTTTTATTTTCTGATTAATCGGACTTAATCCGACGGTTCCTATTGGACTACGTGGCTGTTCCTCGGCCTTAGGATCGGTTGACTGAAACATACGGTTCAGATCAGAAGCCGACTACTCTTCAACCGTCAGATCTGATTACTTAAACCTACGGCCACGATTAAAACCCAAGACTTGATCTGGTCCGTCCATCCTCACTAACCTAAACGACGCCGCTTAACTACTAACCTAAACGACACTACTTCGGTTCATTTTGATTTTTTATTATAAAACATTTTCGGATATTCCTAATTTCTAATCGAACGGCCACTAAAAGAGAACTCGATTAATCTAAACCGTCCAATCAAAACTGACTCGGCCTAACAAACTAACGGTCGAGCTGACTCGACATCCACGTGGACCAATCACGTGCTGCCACCTAGACCTTTGACTCTCTGACCAGCCACGTAGACTTCATCATCAACCTCTCAACGTAACCTAAATGAACATCTATAAATCTCCCGCGACGATCCAACGGTGAAACCTTGACGGAATCACTCGAGATCGGTGCCAATCAACTCGTCTCATCGTCGCACGCAATATATCATAGAGTCACACAATTTCATACACTGGATCAAGCACAATCAAGTTCGACCCAATATGTGTATGACCATTCTAATCATGCAGTTCATGGCATTTTAAGCTAATTCATCAACACAGGAGCATCATTCGATATTCAGAAGACTTACCTCGAGCTCCGATTGAGCTCCCTCGGCCTAGCTTGGGCTAGGCAAGAATGAACAATTCTCGATTTATGGCGGGAAGTTTGGAGACTCAAACAAGAATTATTATGTAAAATCGAGACAAAAATGGAATGCGATCGTGGTCAGTAATGTTTGGGGAATAAAACGCCCACATGAAATAGAAGAATGATGGTCGAATGCCTAATCCACCATTGATGCATAGTAAGAAAGCTTGAAGACTGAGCTCGGATGTTTTCATGATTTCAGCTTGCACGGTAGACGGCGATTGCATCCTCTCAGTCCAGGCGACCTCCCGACGACCTTTAGAAGTTTGGTTAGGCTTGAAAGAGCCCAACCAATGCTATGTAAATTTGAGCTCAAACCTTCGACAATGGCGATGGAAGGCGAGCTCTCTTTCTCTCTCTCCTCTCTCTCTCTCTCTCTCTCTCTCTCTATTATGTTATCTTCAGGAAACAGAATGAACGAACTTCCCCTTCCCCCAAGCTAGTTCAAGCTATATACCATTTTTGGATTTTGGTGTCGAACGGGGAGGTGTATACCGGCTTAAATCGCACGTGAGGCCACGTACCTTTAGGTCCAAACGGTGTCGGGGAGATTGGCATTCCGTCCAGATCCGTTTAGTTCTCCGAATGGTCCTATTTAGTACGAATTTGACATGAATTTGAGTCAAGTTTGAGAAATGTTGACTCTTGCAGGTCCATGAGGTTGACCAGCCGATTACTCGCTTCTCCGGCAACGTCAAACGGTGATGTCGGTGTCAATCGACGGTCAAGAGTAAGGGCAACATTACGCCTACCAATGCTCACATGATTACTTGCGAATCGACCTTCAATTTGATGATCAAAATCAACTTGCAGACTGTTCATTCGCACAGCAGCTCGAGAAAGAAGATAATACTGTAGCAGACCGACTCGACCAGGCGGTTTGACCGGTCTGAACCGGTTCCAACTTGGAATTTTCAAAATTAACCCAAATTGGTGGGAACTTTTTGCAATTTAAACCTCAAAATCAAACTTAGGACATGAATATTGTCTAAAAAAGTGATTTTGCCCAAAAGTTCACATCAATTTCTATAAAAGCCCCAAATTTTTACTTAATTGCAAATCGAAAAATTACGCAATTGAGGGCTCAAACGATCAAATTGGACCAAACCACCTATGCCAATCGGCTTAGAATGATGAAAAACATTGGATAGTGGCTTCAATTGGCAAAGGTAGCCCTTGAATTGAAAGTAATTTCAATTATGCCCAAATTCAAGGACTAAATTGCAATAAAACATGCAATTTTGCCCAATTCATGTAATTGAACAATTTATGTAAATAATTGGACTAAATTGTAATGAATGACAATTAGATTGAATGTCAAGACCCTAAAAATACTAAAATTACAAATTAAAAGACGCAATTGACATTTTTAACCAAATTTAATCATACGTGTAACAAAGGAACACATAAAATTAAACTTGAATTTAGACTTTTTATGAGGTCAAAAATACAAGGGAATTAAAATAAAAATATTGACTATTTTTTTATATTTTGTGATCTCAAATGCTATTTTTCTTGAATTTTCATCTATTTTTTCGAAAATATTTAAAAAATGCGAAAAATAGAGGAAATTATTTTTTTTTTCAAAAATGGTTCCTTAGGCTTGGCCAAGGCTACCAAAGTTTGTTTTACAATTTTTCAATTTTTTATGAATTTTTTGTGAATTTTTTCAAAATAAACTGAAAAAAACCGATCGAAAATCAAGTATCAACAGTTACTATTGACTCAAAAGGGAAATGAATAGATATGGGCAATAGTCAATATGCTAACACAGTCTACCAATTCTCTTTGGAGAAGTTAGCCGAATCATATGTCAAACAGATCGTTCGTTTACATGGAGTACCTGTTATGATCATATCGGATCTTGACACCAGATTTACCGCTAAATATTGGCAGGTCTCCAAACAACTATGGGAATCAAACTCCAATTTAGCATTGCTTAACATCCTCAAAGCGATGGTTAGACAGAAAAAACTATACATATATTGTAGGATATGTTACGAGTTTGTGCTATTGGTTTCAAAGGGAGTTGGGGTGATCATCTTCATTTGGCGAAATTTTCCTATAATAATAGTAACAGCAAAGTATTGGGATGACTTCATTTGAGGCATTATATGGTAAAACTTGCAGAACTCCAATTTGTTGGGATGAAATAGGAGAAAGAAAGCTCACAAGTCCAGAGATAGTTCAAATGACTATAGAGAACATACATGCTATAAGAAATCGCCTTCATACGGCACAAAATAGCCAGAAAAGTTATGCCGATAGATGAAGGAAACCATTAGAGTTTCAAGTCGGCAATTTCGTTTTTCTAGAAGTATCACCTATGAAATGCGTATCCCATTTCGATAAGAAAGGAAAGTTAATTCTAAGGTACGTTAGACCTTTTGAGATCCTGTGATGATCGGGAAATTGGCATATAGTTTGGATTTATCTCCATGACTTGCTAACATCCATGACGTATTTTATGTCTCGATGTTAAGAAAATATGAACCTGATCTGTCACATGTTCTTGATTATGAGACAATAGAGATTAATGACAAAATAGTATATGTTGAAAAGGCTATGTGAATCATAGACAAAGGGAGCAAGTCCTACGAAATAACCCTTGTCAAGGTCCTATGGCAGTACCACGGGATAGACGAAACGGCTTGGGCGAGCGAAGAATCTATTGGATGTCAATACCCATACTTACTCCAACCACCAGGTATGTTTTAAATTTAGGGAACAAAATTTATAAGGAGGGAGAGTTGTAACACCCCAAAACTTAGGGATAGTTCAAGCTTAGGGTTCTAGCTATTTACATATAATAGACAAGAGTTGAGATGGACCACCGAAAGATTAGAGATTGCCTTCGATATGGATCATAGCTCAGTGAACAAATCAACTATGATTTTGATTAAGGGTCGACTATGTGGCAATCTTAAATCAAGTATGAATCGATTGTGATCGACCTCGCATAGTTGTGAAGCGACCATAGGAACACCCTGAAGTCGACTAGAGATTGATCCGTAGAACGATTTGCAAGTTAATAATGGCTGGCAACTAAGCTAGCCACAGATTCGATCAAGATTGATTCGTATCATAATCCCGTGCCAGCCACTCACTAGTCAAGGATTGGCCATCCTGGACTATGTGATGTGCTGCTGGAACTATGACTTATACCAAGAAAAGGAGAATATAAAGGAAGATAAGAATCCATCAACCACAGCAGCAGATTAGTCAGTTTGATTTTGCTCAAACTAAGCTAGCACCAGCGGTGATAGGTAATCTCAAATTTTCGAGAGCCAACAATTTGGTTTGTAGGCGAAAGCCAAATGTTGAGGAAGCTCAACTTGCCCTAGAAAAGAATCATGTGCAACCTGCCCCCAAGAGGAGTCAAAGCCAAGGTCGTTGTTCAGATCTCCCATAAGCAAGTCAGTATCACACATGAGCTCATGTATCGTCCAAGTTTAGCTGCCTAACGAATTTCGATGAAAATCGCCCGTGCATGGCGAGGGTAGCAAGACTGTGATTCAAGAAAAGGAAGGAGCTCAATTCTACTTCGACGACGAAGAGACAATGGAATTCGAGAGGCTTCTAAAGGATATTTGTAATCATTTGAGGTTGATCAACATTAATGTCGAGATAAATGGCCGACCACTAATGAAGGGTTCATCGACAATGGATTGACGCTAAATATCATTCCGCACAGATTTTATGAAAAGTTAGGTAGAAGAGATAAGGAAATAATCTCATCGAATATTCAGCTGTCAGATTTTACTGTGAAATTACTAAGGTAAAAGGCATTTATATTGCGAATTTGACTTTAAGATCAAAGACGTCGAGGACATCTTTTTGCATTGTCGACGCTGATAAATCATACAATCTACTTTTGGGAAGAGATTGAAAACATGGTAATCAATGTATTCCATTGACACTACACCAAATGCTGGTATTTTGGAATAGAGACAAAGTAGAGTATGTGAAGGCTAATACTCAATCCTATGTCACTTGGACCCGGATATGTAGTTACGAGAAGACCGATCAGTGCACGCTAGATGGTTGCCTGCATGTCTGCAATACCCCCTGAAGTTAATGCAAGTGACATTGCGTTCTGTCGTTTCCACAAAGGAAGTGTCGAGTGGGTCCCTAAAAAGGAACTGACGAATTAGCTCGATGAGGTTGTTAATGGAAGACCATATATTGTCACAAGCCCTCATTAGGAGGAGATGTTTGGCCTATAGACTGAACAGGATGAGCAAGCCAATGAAGTTATCGATGGCATTCTGGATTTTGGTAAATCACCAATTAAAAAGGATGATAAGGTGATTCAGACACAAGATCCGTTGAAAGAAGTAAATCTTGGAGAAATATGCTTGCAACCAACATATGTGAGCAAATTGCTTGATCAGGAATGCAAGACCCAATTGGTGAGCTTGTTGAAAAAGTAAAAGGATTGTTTCGCTTAGAACTCTCATGAGATGCCTAGTCTCGGAAAGAATGTGGTTGAACATCGATTACCAATTAAAAAGAGGTTTAGACCGCATAAGCAAACTCAAAGGAGGTTCGCCCCAGAGGTCATACTTAAAATCAAGGAGGAAATCAAGTGGTTGCTCTTTGTTGGCTTTATAAGACCAACAAGGTATGTCGAGTGGTTATCGAATATCATACCCATCAAGAAAAAGAATGGTAAACTTAGAGTATGCATCGATTTTCGTAACCTCAATGTTGTTACTCCAAAGGAGGAATATCAAATACCCATGGTCGAAATGTTAATCGATTTGGCTTCCAACAACGAATTATGTCTTTCATGGACAGGCATTCATGATACAATCAAATATTTATAGCTGAGGAGGACATTCACAAAACAGCCTTCAGGTGCTTTCGTTCTATTAGAACCGAATGGGTTGTCATGCCTTTTGAATTGAAGAATGCTAAAGCCACTTATCAAAGAGCGATGAACTTCATCTTTCATGACATGATCGGTGAATTTATAGAGGTCTATATCGATGATGTAATAGTTAAGATTGACCGGGTAAGTAACTTGAAACGCCTAGAACAAGCTTTTGTTAGAATGTGTAAGTTTAAATTGAAAATGAACCTATTAAAGTGTGCTTTTGGTATAAAGGATGGCTATTTCTTGAGTTTGTAGTCCATCAAAGAGGGATGAGATAGATAAAAATAAAGCTAGGGCTATTCAAGAATTGTTGCCGCCTGTGAACAAAAAGCAAATTCATACGTTGCTTGAAAAATTGAATTTATTGCATCATTTTATAGCTAATTTGTTAGGAAAAGTCGAAGTGTTCTCCCCTACTTAAATTGAAGAATGAGCAAGAATTTATATGGGAAGAGAAGCACCAGCTAGCCTTCGATCGACTTAAAGGAGTATCTAATTAAGCCGCTAGTTTAAATGCCACCTAAAGCAGGTAGGCCGTTGAAGCTATGCTTGTCTGCGACTGATACTACGATTGGAAGCATGCTAGCACAAGAGAATGACAAGGGTAAAGAGTAAGCAGTATAGTACTTGAGTAAGATGCTGAACGACGTCGAAACGAGATACACCTCCATGGAGAAATTATGTCTATCATTGTACCATGCTTGTACGAACTTAAGACATGACATGCTGTCAAATATGGTAAACGTAATTTGTAAAACATATGGAATTAAAAACATGTTGTACAGGCCGTTTATAAGAAGCCGAATCGTAAAGTGGACATTTATCTTGTTAGAGATTAATTTGATGTACGTGTTGTTCAAAGCAATGAAAGGGCAGGTAGTATCTGACTTTATCACTGAATACCCATCGGGTTTAAAAATACAATATAGTGAAAATTATCTTTATATTACACCATAGGTATTGTATTTTGATGGATCAGTGGCATCTGAATCATTAGGTGCTGAGATTATGATCATATCGCCCTACTAATAAAAGACTAACTCATGTTAAATTTTGATTTTGAATGTTCAAATAATCAGGCTGAATATGAAGCTTGAATTATGGGGTTAGATATATTGATCGATATGAAAGTCATGTTAGTTAAAGATTTTGCTCGTCGATGGTAGATCGACGCTAAATCTCAATCCGTATAGATTTTTTAAAAATATGGGGAGAAGAGATGAGGAAATAATCTCATCGAATATTCAGTTGTCAGATTTTACTGGTGAAATCACTAAGGTAAAAGGTGTCTATATTGCAAATCTAACTATGGAATCAAAGATGTCGAGGACATCTTTCTGTGTTGTCGACATTTATGGATCATACAATATACTCTTGGGAAGAGATTGGATATAGGGTAATCAGTGTATTCCATCGACACTACACCAATTGCTGGTATTTTAGAATGGAGACAAGGTAGAGTATGTGAAGAACCTGGGCCCGAATATCTGTCGAGAAAAGGCTGACCAGTACACGCCATATGGTTGCCTGCATGTCTGCAAAACTCCCTGAAGTTGATCCAAATGACATTGTGTTTTGCCGTTTCCATAAAGGAGGTGCCAAATGGGTCCCTAAAATGGAGTTGGTGGATCAACTCGATGAGATTGTTAATGAAAGACCATATATTGTCACAAGAACTCATTATGAGGTATTCGGCCTATAAGGCCGAACAAGCTGAGCAAGCCAATGAAGTTGTCAATGGCATTCTGGATTTTGAGAAATCGCCAATTAAAAAGGATGATAAGGTGGTTCAGACACAAGACCCATTGAAAGAAGTAAATCTTGAAGACGAAACTTGCCTACAGCCAACGTATGTGAGCAAATTGCTTGATCAGGAATAGTGAGCTTGTTGAAAAAGTATAAGGATTGTTTCGCTTGGAACTATCATGAGATGCCTGGTCTCGAAAAGAATGCAGTTGAACATCGATTACAAATCAAAAAGGGGTTTAGACTGCATAAGCAGGCTCAAAGGAGGTCCACCCTAGAGGTCATTCTTAAAATCAAAGAGGAAATTGAGCGGCTGCTTTCTGCTGGGTTTAAAAGAATGGCAAGGTATGTCGAGTGGATGTTGAATATCGTACCCATCAAGAAAAAGAATGGTAAACTTAGAGTATGCATCGATTTTCCTAACATCAATGTTGCTACTCCAAAGGAGGAATATCACATGCACATGGCCGATATGTTAATTGATTCGGTTTCCAATAACGAAATTATGTCTCTCATGGATAGGCATTCAAGATATAATCATATATGTATAGCTAAGGAGGACATTCACAAAATAGCCTTCAGGTGCCCTGGTACTATTAGAATAATCGAATGGGCAGTCACGCATTTCAAATTGAAGAATGAATGATAAACTTAGAGTATGCATCAATTTTCGTAACATCAATGATGCTACTCCAAAGGAGGAATATCACATGCCCATGGCCGGTATATTAATTGATTCGGCTTCCAATAACGAAATTATGCCTCCCATGGACGAGCATTCAAGATATAATCATATATTTATAGCTAAGGTGGACATTCACAAAACAGCCTTCAGGTGCCCCGGTGTTATTGGAACAATCGAATGGGCAGTCACGCATTTCAAATTGAAGAATGATGAATCCACTTACAAAGAGCAATGAACTTCATCTTCCATGAGATGATCGGTGACTTTATCGAGGTTTATATCAATGATGTTATAGTCAAGATTGACTAGGTAAGTCACTCGAATCGCTTAGAACAAGCTTTTGTTAGAATGCATAAGTTTAAAATGAAAATGAATCCGTTAAAGTGTGCTTTTAGTATAAAGGTTGATAATTTCTTGAGTTTTAGTCCATCAAAAAGGGATAGGGATAGTTAAAAACAAAATTAGGGCTATTCAAGAGTTGTTGTTGCTTGTGAACAAAAAGCAACTTTAGATGGTGCTTAAGAAGTTGAATTTCTTGCATCGTTTTATAGCGGCTTAAGTACACCCCAAATGCGATAAGTTATGTATGGCGCTCATTTTAGTGCCAAAACTTTTAAATCGATCAATTCCGTGCTAAGTTTTTGTAACTTCGATCACTTAAATGCTAACTTCTTTTTAAAACGATCACTTTAGTGTCAACTCCGATAAGCTGAGTGACTCACCGAAAATCCGACACGTGTATTTTTTATTATTATTTGAGCTGACTTGGCTCATCGGACTTGACACTAAAGTGATCGTTTTTAAAAGAAGTTGGCACTTAAGTGATCGAAATTACAAAAACTTAGCACTAAAGTGATCTATTTGAAAATTTTGACATTGAAGTGATCAAATTTATAAAAACTTAGCACTAAAGGGATCGATTTAAAAGTTTTGGTACTAAAGTGAGCGTCATACATAATTTATGACACTTAAGGTCTACTCCCCCTACTTATAGCTAATTTGTTCGAAAAGCTAGTTGTGTTCTCCCATACTTAAATTGAAGAATGAGCAAGAATTTATGTGGGAAGAGAAGCACTAGCTGACCTTCAATGATTAAAGGAGTATCTGATTAAGCTGCTAGTTTTAATGTCACCTAAAGTAGGTAGGCCATTGAAGTTGAACTTGTCTGCGGCTGATACTACGATTAGAAGCATACTAGCACAAGAGAATGATGAAGGTAAAGAGCAAGCAGTATGCCACTTGAGTAGGATGCTGAACGAGTGTCGCAACTGCCTTTTTTCTTTCAAAAGGGGCTAATGAATTATCGGATCGAGCCGCTTCCCTACACAATGGAAGGTGGGTCGCGGGTCTCGATCGGCGCGGGCCCTCCTAAGCCCATACTAAATCACGGTGAGAGTAGAATTTTCTTTTGATGTTTCTCGACGATAAGAGTCAATCGAATTTCGACCTTAGTGTGGTCATGGTGGCATGTGTTATATGTGCATGCATTTGGATTGGCTACCGATCCTTCTTGGAATGTAGACTGAAAATCTCACTGATCGATTGGGAGAGGTCGATCAGACTTAGGGACTAAAATGAAATGTAAAGTACTAAATTTAGTATCATGATTCAGAAAATGCAAAGATTACAAATAAAATGACTCAAAAAGTAATTTTTGGATCAATTTAGGACTATTCTCAATGAAAAGACATATAGTCCTAAATTGAATTTTTTAAACTTTAAGAGGCCAAAAATGAAAAGAAAATAAAAATAAAATTGGTGGCTAGTTTTGTGTATTTTTGCGGCTTCAAATGCTATTTTTTCAAATTTTTAAGCTTTTTTTATTTTCTAAAAATATTAAAAACGTGAAAATATGAAAAATTATTTTTTGTTCAAAAATTGTTACTTGGCCAAGGATCCCAAAGTTGATTTTTTTAAATTTTTTTAATTTTATGAATTTTCTAAAAATAAACTGATTAAAAATATGGTGTCAACAGATATGAAGTGCTTTCTTTATTTGAAAGAATGGCCTAATCAAGGGCAGTTTTGTCATTCACTTTTATGATTTGTTTTCCTTTTCTATTTTCCTCTTTTCCTTTCCTTTTTTTCTCTTTTTTTCCGTTTCGTCTTACTTCTCTTGCCCATCGCTGGCCTCAGGCAAGGATCGTCCCCGCCGGCACTATGCAACCCTTACCTAGTCTGGGGTCACCGGCTCTCGCCTGGGCTGACGTCGGGCAGCCCTCACCAAATCTAGCGAGGTCAGTTCTCGCCCTCCGGGCAACCCTCGTCCAATGCCGGTGAAGGTATCCCTCGCCTGAGTTCGACAATGACTGAGGGAAGAGGGAAAAAGGAAAAAAAAAAAAGTAAATGATAAAAATTTCATTGGTCAAGCCCTTCAAATGATAAAAATTTCATTGGTCAAGCCCTTCTTTTAAATAAAGAGGGCATTCAGGCCCTCATTTGTAACAAAGTTCAGTTCAAGCCTTTTTTTGAGAAAATTGGAGTATTTCAGACCTTTGAATAGACCTATAGAAAGATTAACAACTTAAAGAACATGAAGACATCAATAATCTTGGAAGAACCTATTTATAAAAGGTGAACAAATCATGTAACAAAAAATTGTAAAAAGGCTAGAAGGACAGTTTTGTAGAAGCGATACATGCTATAGACGAAATGGATAGTTGTACATGTAAGTATCTATTATTCCGGTGGGAAACCATAGATCTTTATTGATTTGAATACGATCAAACCTAGGCTTGTACAGTTGTTTTTTAGTGTTAAATTTTGCTAAAAGCAACCTAGATGAATCAGATATGTTTTACCGTTTTTCGATAAGTAAAATTTAATTAGGTAGACTGCACGAGCAAAGTGTTCTACCTTAGGAACTCGCCTTCAATAGACGTGGCCAGTTCCACGGAACCGGCCCTTAAGGGATCGGTTCTGATTCCTGGCCAGTTTCCGGTTTCGGTTCCAGCTCCGAACTTTTAATTTTATTTTTAAAATTATAAATTATAAATTATAATCATTAATCAAATTGTATATTGTAATAAAATTTAGAAAAAAAATATTATTTCTCGTGGAACATTATTTTTTGTGTAATAAAAAAACATAATAAATTATAAATAAATCATTATTATTATTTTTTAAGTGACAGTTCGAAATCCGGTCAATGGGCCGGTTCCCAATGATCATGCAATACTTTGCAGGAAAAAAAAATTGATGGTTAAAGTAAGTCACTGCTTGATTGGATAAAGCTTCCGATGGATACTTTGAAGCTTGGGAGTCTTTGCAAATATATCAAAGTGGTTGTTGGAATTTCAGAAGCTCACGGACAACTCTCTCTCATATTGAATTCTCTTGCTTTACTTTCTGCAAATAAAGTGATTCCTGATAGTGGTGAGCTTGGTTACATAATAAAATTTGGAAATTATAAAACCGAACCAGTGAGAATTGATTGATTTTAAGATTCAAGTTATAGAGAGTAAGTTCCAAGTTCCAAAAATTAAGAAATATGTTTTGACGGGTAGATTCTAGGTAGTAGAACCACCTGGAATTAGAACCTGAAACCTGAAGTAAGCTTTTATATATTTTTTTATTTATCTTCACGTCATTTTAAGATATTTCATGAGGACGATGATGAGTATGTAATCCGGAACTACTTTATCATCGAGTATTTTACTTTTTTATTGTTTCATATTTTTCGTGTGTCTAAATATGAGTCGTGGTTAGTAGATTTTAGTATTAAATAGTTGTCATTAAATGTAATTAGTCACGGTGATCGTTCAACTAAGAAAATATGCGGAACTTGAGTAGAACTTGGAACCGACCTTGAAACCTGAGATAGGATAGGTTTAAGATTCCAAAATATGCAGGGCCCAGGTTCCCAAAAATAAGGAACCTGTATAGATGGGTAGGTTCTAGGTTCTAGGTAAAAACTGTATGAAACCTAGAAACACTCGCCCTTAATTTCTGATTGTAAATCTCCATGAAGGTTTCGTTTGTTCTCCGGATAAAGCTCAAGATAATTTATATTTGGTAGTTGTTTAGTACAAGATAAAGAGGATATAAAGGGGATAGAGGGATGATAAAATAATCCTAGGGAGAGGAGTGGGATAGAGCTGGATAGGATTTCTCTTATCTATCGCTCAAACCACTCCTCTCCGCCACGATCCAACCACCTCTCGACCATGCCCAGGCATCTCTCCGGCGGCAGTGGGCCTCCTCACCACTGGCGGCCCGCCTCTCGGGCTACTCGAGAAAGAAAGGTGCAAGTCCCTCAACAATCACGATTAGGTGAAAAAGCTCCCTCTTTCAACGATACTACTTTCGTTGGGCAAGCCCCTGAACCGCTGCGATGAGTGACGACAAGTTCCTTTCTCTGTCCTGATGACGTCACTGACCTGATCCGCGAAGTCCCACAACGACGACTACGAGCTGCTTTGGTTCACTGATCTGCAATGAGCTGCAACTCAGGTTGATCCCCGACAAGCTTCCATAAAACAGCTTAGGCTGGCCACTTAGGCGTGGAAGTTGTGAGAAGCTTGGTCACGTTGCTCGGGCGAAAACACGCGAAAATCGAAATTTAACAAAACACTCGAATCGTGCTCATCGACAGTTCATGTGTTAAAATTCCCTGGGAATGAAACTAAGATCAAGAAAATTCAAGCCGTTAGGTGGAGGGTTAGCGTGTTCGAAGGAAAAAAAAAAAGAAATGAAAATGAAAAAGGAATCAGATGATGCAAATGATAAGAAACCAATCCAAGAGAAATCTCGAAAGAAAGAAAAATGAGACCGATTGAAACTTTGTCAGATCTTCTACCAAATCATGGTCATCACCGCAATCCATAAATGGAGAAAGTTGCAACGCGGCCGTGATCCGATGGGTCTGGTGGCGGCTTCGAAGTGCGACACCAACTCCAACCAGACAAGCAGCCAGAAATCCAGAGTGTTGAATTCGGATAATAGCATCTAATGATACAAATCAAGAATTATTATATTGATATCCAGCAGCTTCTACTAAAGAATCACTAGAAAATTGTATAAAGATATTCGACTTTTAAATCCACAATTCACCAAATGGGAAATGAGATATGATGAAATCCCTATATTTCATATAATATCATATCCAGTTCTATCCTGACTAAAAATTCAGACAGCTAAACACAGTCAAAGAGTATAGAATAGATAATAATAAATTAAGTTTTACATAGTGAATTTCAACCTTGTTAAGGCTGTTAAAGCCAGGAGAGTGGAACAGATCACGTGAAAGGCTGAAGCACTATGAATTTGCATTCCATTCTTATATCTCTTTACTTTTCCAATTTATGTTCGATGAAAGATCATGATTTTATACAAGTGCAAATGTTTCTACAGCATCGGGGCAACTTCTATATGCTCTCCATCATGTATTCATGAAAAAATTCCAAATTTCCTAGATTAACCAATTCACCCTTCTCTTATTTGCCATGCCTAGTTTATTCAATCGTCTTTAAAGGTGAAAAATGGGTCTAGAGTACATATATTATTAACTTGCATTTAACTGTGCGGTGTTATAAATGCATTGCCATTTTAAGTGGGTGTAAATGCGTAATTTAACACATTAGTTGGTCATAAATGGGTTTTAAATAGATCATATATGTGTTACCTAATTATCTTTAGTGAGTCATAATAAGCAGGTCATTTATTTAAAAAAAATACATGTTTTATTTTTTTCTTTTTCTTTCTATCTTTTTTTTTTTCGTAAAATCCGGCAAGGCCCGACCACCCTCACCAGATCTTGGGGGAGGGCCCAACCCTCGAACTTGGCTGGCGAGGACCTCTTGGCATCGCTCGTGGTCGCTAAGGGGTCAGGTTACTCTCCTCGGAATTAAGGGAAAAAAATGAAAACAAGAATTAAAATGAAATGGAAAAAATAAAATAAAAAGTTCATATTTTTTCTACAATTATAAAAATTATCCCTAGCGCTTTAGTAACATGATTTTTTTTAAAAAATTCTAAAAAAAAGTTTTTGTGACATTCGGATTTCCAGTCAATTTCAGACTCATTTATGAGAATTAAATCTAAATATGCATTTCAGTCGTATCTCGCTCGAATCTGAACAATTCGAGTAGGCCGACCAAAAGGGAAAGGCTAACGCGAGACAAAGTACGTGGACGTAGGGAATTCGAGTAGAAAATGGCGCTTTGACCATAAGGATTGTCAAAGAGACATTTAGAACAGTAAAAGGCCGATCTAAGGACAATTTAAGGGATGCATTGCTAGTGTTATACGATTGGAGCGCGGGTGATGCCGCTTAACCAATGTATAATTTGTAAAAATTTTCTAAATCGGACCGGGACGATCGAGACCAAAGGGGCTAATGATAGACCCTCGCAATTACATGACAACCAAAGCCGCCACGAATTGACAAGTCCTAAATATTATATGAATCACAAGATCGATACGCGTAACGTCTGCAAAAGCCGCCCGTCGATTCGGGATAGGCTGGAACCACGTCTGATAGAAAAAATAATCAGAAACGAGTCTTGAAAATTAAAAATGGAGAATCAAGAATTCCAACGTTATGTTTGGATTGGCCATCACCCTATCGAAGAATATTGGAACGAGAAAAACAACGTTCCGGACGTCGAGGGTAAAATTACCAATTTGCCCCTCAAGCTTAAGCCTTGCCCATGCAAATAAGAAAGGGCATTTTGGTCTTCATACACTCCCCAAAGCTACCAAAAAAGTGAAGGAATTGTGGCCATTGGATTGAGTTGGAATGACACTTGGACATGTGTCAAAGGATGCACTAAAGAGTGGTCATGTCCACTATTGGCCACCTACCATTCAACCTCTTGACTTGAGCCTTGTATATAGACTCTTTTCTCTCTCTCTCTCTCTCTCTCTCTCTCCTCTCTTGACTAGCCATACAGACCACCACCACCGAAACCCCTTCTTCTTATCTTCTTCCTTCTGCCGCCCGACGACAGCTTCTGGGTTTCTGTTCGCCGCCGTCAACGCTGTCTTCCGGACACTACCTAGACTCCGACCGACCACACACTCGTAGCTCAACCTCCCGCCGACCTCCTTGAAGTGGAAACACGGTGATTGGACCACCGAGGAGCTCCGGCCAAGAATTTTCTGAAAGCCGACAAAATCTGACTCAAACTGAGGTAGGCCGAGTTTTAGACCCCTTAGGATATCGAAATGTTGGAATCTTCTGGCCAAATTTTATCAAGATCTAGGGGACTTGCATATCAATCTATGGTAAAAATTTGGGCTCGATTTGATGAATTTTTTACCCCAAATGGATCTTGTGAATGTAGGACAGAATCTGCCGATTTACTAGCCTTGAGGAACCGGCGACTTTTGACGGGATTCCGGCAACGACTCGACCTCAAACTCTCGATAAGACCCTTAGACCCTTAGATAGATATGTTAAGAGGTAGGATAGTGATTAAATGGTGGATTTTGTGGAGATTTAGGGCTAGTTGTGCTCGATTTGCACAGAATCAAAAATAGCTGGTTCTGTTCTGTGCAAGACCGAAGCTGTTAGAGCTGATGGCTATGGGTTTTGAGTCTCAAATTGGTGATTAAGACACGCTATAATGATGAGGATTATGTTATGGAGGTTTGTGCTTCATGGATTAGTGAATTGGATATGGAAATTGACGGATTGATTGGAATTTCTTAGGTTGCGCGGTGAATTGAATCCTTGGGATATTGGACCGAACCCTTGGGGCAATTGCAAGGAGAAATTTGTGATATCAAATTCAAGGTAAGGGAATCCTAAACTTAAGATAGGAAGATTGGACTCGATTGGGTGAGTCGAGCGATAAATTGGTGGATTGGTGAGAGATTCCAAAGTGAATGTTCTTGGTGCATCCTAAGTTGTTATAGGGGATTTATGTGTGCTAATGCTTGTGCTTAAATTGTTTGCCATGTTAAGTGTCACTTGATTGTCCGGCATGCCATGAGTATTCGGATTGTGCTTGAGTTGCACTTATTATTTTGTATGTGAAATGAATTGAGAATCATGGCATGAGCACCCTGAGGCGTATGAGACGCGGGGTGGAGAATAGCCTGATGTGATCTAATCGCGGGCATGAGAATAGCCTGATGCGATCTAATCGCGAGCATGAGATTGAGGCAGGTTGAAAATGGTGGATGTGTTGAAGTGGCAGGACGAGTATGCATGATCATCTGAGTGTGTATGATGTCATAGTTGCATGTCTACCATCTGTGTGCTGTCATCTCTATTTGTATTTGCCTGATCCGTCTGTGAGTTTAAATGTTTGGGGTTTGTGACTGCCTGAGTGGACGGTCGGCCTAACCTAGAGTTAGGACCCACCTTACTGAGATGTGAATCTCACTCCTTTGGGGACCCTTCTTTTTACAGATCCTAGGCCTTGACGATGTGGCCTATTCGATTTGGAGACCCTAAGGAGATGACCATATATTTTGATGAGTTCCCGGATGGGCAAGGAACTATATACGTAAGGAAGTGTACAGCGGTGTGGGTTGACGAGGGCAGTTCGGACTGAAAGCCTCATAGGTACGAGGCTTGGTTTAGAAAGGTCGGAGACGAGTCGACTGGACCGCTAAAGTCCCATGCGGTGCCCCAGGGAGTGATCCCTGATTGGTGCCACCCCGTCAAGGACCAAGACCAGGCATAGGGGTCTGTTGCTGGTTCTAGAAACGAACCGGAGAGGACCCCAACTTTGGAGTTCATTGAGGATGGGGTCATCGTGCTTGAGGCTACTGAGGAGGACCTCGCAGAGCCATCGGCTGAAACGACCATGGAGGATACTATTGAGGTTCGCTCAGAGACATTTTCAGAGTATGAGCTGACGGAGGATGCCGAGGATACCGAGGACTCCAGCAGCTCATCTTAGGAGTTCCAGTTTGTTGGCTTGATCTTTTGGTGGCGATCTCGACCGTGTTTCTTTTTGAATGCCGTTGATGGACTTTTGTGTACTCGCCCTGTCACCCCCTTGCTTATCGGACCTAGTGTTTATGTACTTGTATGAACAGTCGATTATTATGTATGACAGTATTTATGCTATCCAGGTCCCACTCTATATTTTGTACGGAGTAGTTGTTTCATTATCGCTTCCGCATGCTTGGTATATATAATATATCTCTCGACTTAGTTGCGGATCTTGGGACCACGAGAGATATTTCGTTTGCTTGCAGGGAGTCACGTGCTCGTGCCCGAGGCGCGGGGCGTGACATCCCCGTCCGATTTGGTATCAGAGCAAGGTCAGCTCAATCCAAAATTGATTGAGGACTGGAGTAATAAGAAGGATTAAGTTGGGACTTGGATGGATAACGAGACCTTAGGAGACTGGTTAAGATAAGACATGGGGTGCACGGTATGTGACCTGGTACTTAGGGTTGGTGTTTGAACTTGCCAGGGTTGTGGTAAGGCATGAGGATTGAGTTCCCTGCTTGGTGTTGGAAGTCATTTATGGACTTTGGTCTGTTGAATGAATGAGTATGGTTGGTTTTAGTGAACCGTTGAAGTGAACGGAATTGAGTAATAGCCATGAGCTATTTGTTGAAATGTTTGTAGAAGTTATTATGTGAAAGGACTGTTGTATCGTAGCTGTTTCTGTTAAGGCATAGCTGGTAGCTCTGGATTTGGATGAATGGGTGAGTTACTAACTTCTTGCTGAACTTATGGTGGACCAGGTTCAGTAGAAAGAGAAAAGGATAAGCAACCCGTCTAGAAGACCTGGAGATCAAGAGGCGGAGCCTCTAGCTCGAGGCTGCCTGTAACTGAGGACCCAAGAATGGATGGCGTGCTAAGGATGCTAGAGAGAATTGGTGACTTGATTGATAGGTAGACCCAAGATCGGGATGCTGCCATCGTCCAAGCAGTAGGAGCTGTCATAGCAGCCGTCAATGCCAACAATGGCAACAATGGTGGCAATGGAGCCAGGGAGCCAGGGTGAACTTAATCAGGGTAATGAGGCTGTGAATGCTCAAGAGGAAATTGTCGTGGCCAGACAGATGGGCCAACTAGTGGAGCAGTTCATAAAGTTGAAGCCGACACAATTTGACGGGCTGGAGATCCTGAGCTAGCGCCTAGATGGATTGAGAAATTAGAGAAAGCTTTCGGTGTGCTGAGGTGCACGAACGAAGAGAAAGTGTTGCTAGCAGTGTACCAGTTGGAGGGTGCGGCAAATGATTGGTGGGCTGCCACCAAGAATAGAGTTTTCCCTGAAGGAACGGCCATGAATTGAGATGCCTTTAAGATGGCGTTCAACGACAAGTACTTCTTGGAGACGGCCAAGGAAAGGAAGCAGGTGGAATTTTTACAGTTACGCCAGAACTAGCTAACGATAAATCAATATGAGGCCGAGTTCTCCAGATTGTCGAGGTACGCACCTCGATCTGTAGAGGATCCTCAGGAGAAAGCGAGGAGATTTAGAGACGGATTGAGGCCTGAGCTCTGTAGTCAGATAATTGCCCCGAATCTAAGGACTTATAAGGAGATATACGAACGGAGCCAGATGATAGAAACGAACTTGAAGGAGAGGAACACCGTAACTGATCGCGGTTTACACCATTCAGAGATAATCGCCAGATGGGTAAGAGACCGATGGCGGGCAATAGGCGTTTTGTGCCCCCCGTAAGGAAAAATATCGTGAAGCCACCGAATCCCAAAAACTGGAGCTGCCACCTTTGTGGTAGAAGGCATGGAAATGGGTCATGCCCAATGAAAACTGGAGCTTGTTTTAAATGTCGTCAGTTGGGCCACCAGATGAGAACGTGCCCAAACCAAGCTCCGGCGAGTCAACCTCAAGGGCAGAGACCGCAGGCTGGACCATCGATGACTACTCCCCAAATTGAGCAGAATCGACCACCGGCACAGGGAATGGCATATGCAGTAGCCTGTAGAGAGGCGGAGGAAGCGCCAGGCGTGGTCGCAAGTACGGTCTACTTGTGCAACCAAGCTGCATATGCATTGTTTGACCCTGGTGCCACGCATTCATTTGTGCCTGCATAGTTTCCTGATTTGGTGGGTATGAAATTGGAACAGTTGAATATAATTCTACATGTTGCCACACCGTTAAAGGATAACATATTGGTTTTTTTGGGTTGTACGGGTTGTGAAATCGTGATTGGAGGGAGTAAGGAGAGTATTGACCTAGCTGTATTGCCCATGTACAATTTTGACGTAATCATAGAAATGGATTGGTTGGGTAAGTAGGGGGCAGTAGTGGATTGTGGTAGTAGGATAATCCGGTTTTATCCGAGAGGCCGCCCTAACTTTGAATTAGTGGGAAGTCGATGAGGAATCTCGATTCCCCTAGTATCATCTCTGGAAGTAACAAAGTTGATGTCTGAAAGATGTCAGGCATACTTAGTGGCAGTAATGGACACGACTATCGAAGAGCCAAAGTTAGAGAGTATTCCGGTAGTACGTGGATTTCCTGATGTATTTCCCCAAGAGTTGCCAGGATCACCGCCAGAACGGAAAATAGAATTTGTAATCGAGTTAGCCCTTAGGATGGAATCGATCTCAAAGGCACCTTATAGGATGTCCCTATCGTAACTGAAAGAGTTAAAGATGCAGATGCAGGAGCTGTTGGACAAGGGATTTATCCGACCGAGTGCTTCACCGTGGGGAGCACCAGTGCTATTCGTGAGGAAGAAGGATGGGTCTTTGCATCTATGCATCGACTATCGGCGGCAAAACCAAGTGACAGTGAAGAACAAATACCCACTGCCGAGAATTGACGATATGTTTGATCAGTTGCAAGGAGCGGCGGTATTTTCGAAGATTGACCTGAGAATAGGGTATCACCAGTTGAGGATCAAGAAGGAAGACATACCTAAGACTGCCTTTAGGACGAGGTATGGTCATTATGAGTTTACGGTGATGCCATTTGGTTTGACCAACGCTCCAACTGCATTCATGGACCTAATGCATCGAATATATAAGGAACTCCTGGACAGATTCGTCATAATCTTTATTGACGATATCTTGATTTACTCAAGGAGCGACGCAGAACATGAGGAGCACTTAAAGATTGTCTTGCAGACCTTGAGGGAACATTCGCTATACACGAAATTGAGTAAATGCGAGTTCTGGCTGAACAGAGTAGCATTTCTTGGTCATGTGATATCTGGTGAAGGAATCACAGTGGATCTTGCGAAGATCGAGGCTGTAACGAATTGGCCTAGACCTACTACGGTCACTGAAGTCAGAAGTTTCTTGGGACTGGCGAGATACTACAGGCATTTTGTGGAGAAATTCTCATCCATAGTCATCCCATTGATGCGGTTAACGAAAAAGGAAACAAGGTTTGAATGGACAAACAAGTGCGAGAAGAGTATCCAAGAACTCAAACATGGATTGACAACCGCACCAGTGCTAACAATTCCATCAAGACAAGAGGTTACGAGATATACAGCGATGCTTCGCTGAAAGGATTGGGTTGTGTATTGATGCAGCACGGAAGAGTAGTGGCCTACACATCTAGACAGTTGAGGCCACATGAAATGAACTATCCAACTCATGACCTGGAGTTAGCGGCGATTATATTTGCTCTGAAGATTTGGAGACATTACCTATGTGGCGAAAAGTTTCAGATTTATACCGACCACCAGAGCTTAAAGTATCTGTTTTTCCAGAAATAGCTGAATATGAGGCAGCGTCGGTGGATAGAGCTGCTCAAGGATTACGATTGTGATATACTGTATCACCCTAAGAAGGCAAATAGAGTAGCAGATACGCTTAGTCGAAAATCAAGCATCGCGGGTCTGCTAGTAAAGGGATGGTCGATGATTGAGGATTTGAGAGATTCTGAATTCAGACTAGAAGTCTGTCAACTGTCCAGTCTGATAGCAACATTGAAAGTAGAACCTGAGGTCTAGGGAGGAATAAAGACCTTACAGTCTACGGACCCAGAGATTCAGAAAATCCTGGAGATGGACATGACAAAAAGAAAACTAGAATTTCAAGTGTTGGAGGACGGAATTTTGAAATTCCGAGGACGATTGTGCGTGCTAAAGGATGAAGGACTCATGGAAAGTATTTTATCAAAGGCTCACAGGAGCAATTATAACATCCACCTGGAAGTGCGAAAATGTATCAGAACTTACGACAGCACTATTGGTGGAACGGGATGAAGGTGGACATAGCAAAGTATGTGACTAAGTGTTTGACATGCCTGCAAGTGAAAGCGCAGCACTGTAAGCCTGGAGGACTATTACAGCCACTAGAGATACACGAATGGAAGTGGAAGCATGTGACTATGGATTTTGTGATGGGACTCACAAGGAGCTAGAGAGGTCAAGACTCTATATGGGTAGTCATGGACAAATTGACCAAGTCTGCACATTTTATCCCGGTACAAAAGGACTTCGCTATGGATAAATATGCAGAGTTGTACATGAGACAAGTCGTGAGGCTACATGAAGTGCCGGTGATGATTACATCTGATCGAGATCCCAAATTCATGGCAAACTTTTGAAAAAGTTTGCAAGATGCCATGGGAACCCAACTACAGTTTAGCACAGCGTACCATCCACAGATGGACGGACAGTCGGAAAGGACAATACAGACGCTTGAAGACATGCTGCGTGCATGCGTCATTGATTTTAAAGGTGGGTAGAAAGATCAACTACATTTGGTAGAGTTTGCTTATAATAATAGCTACCAGCAGAGTATCCAGATGGCACCATTCGAAGCACTCTATGGTAAGGCCTGCAGAACCTCGATTTGCTGAGATGAGGTTGGAGAAAGGAGTATCACAGGCCCAAAACTGGTAGAGCAATCGGTGGAAGCAGTGAAAATAATTCGGGATAAACTAAGAACGACATAGAGTCGCCAAAAGAGCTGCGCAGATAAGCGGCGCAAGCCCTTGGAGTTTCAAGTGGGCGATCACATCTTCCTTAAGGTGTCACCGATGAGAGGACTATCGCGATTTGGAAAGAATGGAAAGCTGAGCCCAAGGTACGTAGGCCCATTCGAGATACTGGAGCGGATTGGAACCTTGGCCTACAGGCTTGCCTTGCCGCCTAATCTATCCTAGGTGCATAACGTTTTCCACGTGTCGATGCTGCGAAGTGTAAACCAGATCCGACACATGCGCTAGACTACGGGACTATAGAAGTGGACGATCGGGTGTCTTACATAGAGAAGCCGATAAGGATCGAGGACCGGAAGGAGCAAACCCTCAGGAATAAGAAGATTCCACTGGTCAAAGTAGTATGGGAGCACCATGGAACGGAAGGTGCCACGTGGGAAAACGAAGAAACGATAAGACGACAACACCCCCATTTATTTGAGTAATTAAGTTTGATGTAAATTTCAAGGATAAAATTTTTGTAAGAGGGGAAGAGTTGTGACATTCTGATTTCCAGTCAATTTCAGACTCATTTATGAAAAGTAAATCTAGAGATGTATTTCAATCGTATCTCGCTCGAATCTGATCAATTCGAGTAGGCTGACCAAAAAGGAAAGGCTAACGCGAGACAAGGTACGTGGACCTAGGGAATTCGAATAGGAAATGACGCTTTGACCATAAGATTGTCGAGGGGACATTTAGAACAGTAAAAGGCCGATCTAAGGACGATTAAGAGATGCATTGCTAGTGTTATATGATTGGAGCGCGGGTGATGCCGCTTAACCAATGTATAATTTACAAAATTTTCCTAAATCGGACCGGGAAGATCGAGACCAAAGGAGCTAGTGATAGACCCTCACAATTACATGACAACCAAAGTCGCCACAAATTGACGAGCCCTAAATGTGATATGAATCACAGGGTCAATACGCGTAACGTCTGCAAAAGCCGCTCATCGTTTCGGGATAGGCTGGAACTACGTCTGATAGAGAAAACAATCATAAACGAGTCTTGAAAATTGAAAATGGAGAAACAAGAATTCTAACGTTATGTTCGGATTGGCCGTCGCCCTATCAAAGAATATTGAAACGAGAAAAACGACGTTCCGGACGTCGGGGGTAAAATTACCAATTTGCCCCTCAAGCTTAAGCCTTGTCCATGCAAATAAGGAAGGGTATTTTGTTCTTCATACACTCCCCAAAGCTACCCAAAAAGTGAAGGAATTGTGGCCATTGGATTGAGTTGGAATGACACTTGAACATGTGTCAAAAGATGGACTAAAGAGTGGTCATGTCTACTATTGGCACCTACCATTCAACCCCTTGACTTGAGCCTTGTATGTATACTCTTTTCTCTCTCTCTCTCTCTCTCTCTCTCTCTCTCTCTCTCTCTCTCTCCTCTCTTGACCGGCCATACACACCACCGCCACCGAAAACCCCTTCTTCTTCTTCCTTCTACCGCCCGACGACAGCTTCTGGGGTTTCTGTTTACCACCGTCAACGCCGCCTTCCAGCCACCACTTGGACTCCGACCGACCACACCCTTGTAGCTAAACCTCCCACCGACCTCCTCGAAGTGGAAGCACGGCGATTGGACCACCGAGGAGCTCTCGCCAAGCATTTCCCCGGAAGCCGACGAAATCTGACTCAAATTGAGGTAGGCCGAGTTTCAGACCCCTTAGGATATTGAAATGTTGGAATCTTGCGGTCAAATTTTATAGAGATCTAGGGGACTTGTATATCAATCTATGGTAAAAAGTTGGGCTAGATTTGATGAAGTTTTGACCTCAAATGGGTCTTGTGAATGTAGGACAGAATCTGCCGGTTTACTGGCCTTGAGGAACCAGTGACTTTTGACGGGATTCCGGTGACGACTCGACCTCAAACTCTCAGTGAGACCCTTGGACCCTTAGATAGACATGTTAAGAGGTGAGATAGTGATTAAATGATGGATTTGGTGGAGATTTAGTGCTGGTTGTGCTGGGTTTGCACGGAACCGAAAATAGCCGGTTCAGTTCTGTGCAAGACCGAAGCTGTTGGAGCTAATGGCTATGGATTTTGAGTCTCAAATTGGTGATTAAGACACGCTATAATGATGAGGATTATGTTATGGAGGTTTATGCTTCATGGATTGGTGAATTGGATATGAAAATTGACGAATTGGTTGAAATTTCCTAGGTTGCGCGGTGAATTGAATCCTTGGGATATTGGACCGAACCCTTGGGGCAATTGCAAGGAGAAATTTGTGATATCAAATTCAAGGTAAGGGAATCCTAAACTTAGGATAGGAAGATTGGACTCGATTGGATGAGTCGAGCGATAAATTGGTGGATTGGTAAAAGATTCCAAGGCGAATGTTCTTTGTGCATCCTAAGTTGTTATAGGGGATTTATGTGTGCTAATGCTTGTGCTTAAATTGTTTGCCATGTTAAGTGTCACTTGATTGTCCGGCATACCATGGGTATTCGGATTGTGCTTGAGTTGCACCTGTTATTTTGTATGTGAAATGAATTGAGAATCATGGCATGAACATGACATGGCGAGACCCTAAGGCGTATGAGACATGGGGTGGAGAATAGCCTGATGCGATCTAATCGCAAGCATGAGAATAGTTTGATGCGATCTAATCGCGGGCATGAGATTGAGGCAGGGTGAAAATGGTAGATGCGGTGAAGTGGCAGGACGAGTGTGCATGATCATTTGAGTGTGTATGATGTCATAGTTGCATACCTGCCATCTGTGTGCTGTCATCTCTATTTGTATTTGCCTGATCTGTCTGTGAGTTTGAATGTTTGAGGTTTGCGATAGCCTAAGTGGACAGTCGGCCTAACCTAGGGTTAGGACCTACCTTATTGAGATGTGAATCTCATCCCTTTGGGGATCCTTCTTTTTACAGATCCTAGGCCTTGACAATGTGGCCCATTCAATTTGAAGACCCTAAGGAGATGACCGTATATTTTGATGAGTTCCCGAATGGGCAGGGAACTATATACGTAAAGAAGTGTGCAATGGTGTGGGTTGACGAGTGCAGTCCAGACTAGAAGCCTCATAGGTACGAGGCTTGGTTTAGGAAGGTCGGAGACCAGTCGATTGGGCCGCTGAAATCCCATGAGGTGCCCCAGGGAGTGATCCCTGATTGGTGCCACCCAGTTAGGGATCCGGACCAGGCAGAGGAGTTTGTTGCCGGTTCTAGGAACGGACCGGAGGGGATCCCGACTTTGGAGTTCACTTAGGATGAGGTCATCGTGCTTGAGGCTACTGAGGAGGGCCTCGCGGAGCCATCAGCTGAGACGACTATGGAGGATACTATTGAGGTTCGCTCAGAGACATTTTCAGAGATGAGCCGACGGAGGATGCCGAGGATACCGAAGACTCCAGCAGCTCATCTTAGGAGTTCCAGTTTGTTGGCTTGATCTTTTAGTGGCGATCCCGACCGTGTTTCTTTGAATGCCGTTGATGAACTTTTGTGTACTCGCCCCGTCACCCCCTTGCTTATCAAACCTAGTGTTTATGTTCTTGTATGAACAGTCGATTATTATGTATGACAATAATTATGCTATCCAAGTCCCACTCTATATTTTGTACGGAGGAGTTGTTTCATTACCGCTTCCGCATGCTTGATATATATAGTATATCTCTCGACTTAGTTACGGATCTTGGAACCACGAGAGATGTTTCGTTTGCTTGCAGGGAGTCGCGTGCTCGTGCCCGAGGCGCGGGGCGTGACAGTTTTCCTATATTTGACTAAATATGAAAATGTTTTAGAAATATCAATCGAATCGAATTGGGTTTTGATTGAGTGTAGTATGGGTCGAGTAACTTGTATTGGTACTAGATCATTTATGACCCGACCCACCTATTTGATAGGTCTAACTGTCATCTTATGGAATATATAATTCTTAAGAAACAAAAAAATTTGCAATTGAGAGGGAAACTAATTTGTTGGGGGATG
This sequence comes from Rhodomyrtus tomentosa, assembly GCA_028455895.1. NCBI lineage: Eukaryota > Viridiplantae > Streptophyta > Magnoliopsida > Myrtales > Myrtaceae > Rhodomyrtus > Rhodomyrtus tomentosa. The sequence continues at coordinate 29,685,289 of JAPCWY010000007.1, forward strand.
TATTTAGTAGACGCAATACATGGCGAAGAAAACTACTCAAATTTGAAGTGATTATCAGCTAAAACTTACAAAGTTGGTATACTTTATCTTTTCAAACAATTTATTACTAAAAATATAGATGGTAATCTCTAAAGAGTTTGTGCATTCGTAAATGGTAACTACCTAGATTTATTAATTTGGTGTGATTTTAGCTTAATGCAGGAAAAAGAGGAATGACTTTGATGAATTCTTAATTTGTGATGAAAATACTTTTGGAAAGATTGCCAAAAAGTCCTACACTTATCGTAATTGTGATATTTTAGTCCTAAACATTTTATATTTGTGTCAATTCAGTACTTCCGGTCAACTTTGACTGTCTGCTTTCTAACGTGAGCAATTTTTAACAATATGTTAATATCTTTTGAATTATTTATTCTATTTTTCATTTTTTTTTCTTCTCCTCCTTCCTTTTGTGTGTTGCTAAATCAACGAGCTGCCAAAGGCCAGAGTTGACAAAGGAGAGGTGGCCTTGCCCAAGCTGAGCCTTGCCACATTTGCTAGGCGAGCTCACTAGCCATGGCGCAGTTAGCCGCACCAAATCTAGGTGAGGCCGACCTCACCATGGTTGTTAGAGCCCGAGCTTGGTTCCCCTCGCCCGAGCTTGCCCAGCAACGGTGGTGAAACTCAACCTGGGCAAGACCAACCTCATCGGTCATCAATCAACCGAAGGAAGGAGGAGAAGAAAACAAAAGGAAAAAGAAAGAAAAGAAAAAAGGAAAAAATTTGAAACAAAATATTAAAATATTAGTAAAAATCATCTGCGGCAGTGTAGGTTGGTCGAAATTAGCTGGAAAGACTAAATTGGCACAAATACAAATGTTTTGGAATTGAACTGGTATAATCGCAATAGGTTTGGAAATTTTTTTATATAATTTTCCCAATACTTTTCTGTAGATATATGCCACATTATTATCGTGTGCATAGTATTTCTCTTAAGGAAATACATAATTCACCACGAGCATTGCCGTTAAGGGAATTTCAATGATTTTTTCTTCACAAAATGTAGGATCCTTCTTCCTTTGTGGCACTAGTCTACGATACGCAGAAGCAGTCTCGTCTCGTCTCCTCAGAACCTCTGCGATGTGAACCCCAGAGCACGTTTATTATGGGTTCTGCTGTCTCCAGTTGTTCCCTCTCATATAAAAGTCTCTCTCTCCCCCGATCTGCAATTAGACAGAGACATGCGTCTCTCTCTCTCTCTCTTTCTCTCTCTCTCTCTCTAAGACAGACCAGACCAGTCTCTCTCTTCAGCCAGACACCCAGCCTCCATCTTCATCAAATAGTATTATTCTAAGCTCCCTTTACTTCTTTCCACCATCTTCTCGCTAAGTTGGGCTTGTAAATTCTGCAACTTCACTCGCTGTTAAAATTCCTACAATGTCAGATGTCCTAGTCTCTGCCAAACAAACATAAACAAAAAGGAATATCTAATCTTTCTTGGACCAAACCCCCGAATCTGCTCGGGCAGGGCAACTGCTAAAGCTTCAAGCTTTAAGCCTTGCGATGCTTCGTCGGAGCACATAATCCGCTTCCTTGCTCCTGGGTTCTTCAGGAAAAACGGAAAATGAGGAACCGAGATATTTCCCACGTCGATTTGGAACAGGGGAGTCGTCGTCGCAGTGGCTCAAGCGCCGAAGACGACGAGAGCGCGTGCTTCTCGGACGCCGCGGATGGCGACGGCTCCGGCTCGTGCCTCTACTCCACCGCCGGCGGGTCCCACGACGAGTACAGCTTCGCCTGCGCCTCGGACCGCGAGGCGACGGCCTCGGGAGTGGGGGGGCCATCCTCCGGGTCGGAGCGGTCGGTGGAGATCGAGGTGGTGGAGAGAGAAGCGAAGGTACATTTGGGGAAGGTGGAGAGGGAGAGGGATTGCAGGATTTGCCACTTGGGTTTGGAGAGCAACCGGCAGGAGTCCGGTGTCGCCATCGAGTTGGGTTGTGCTTGCAAGGACGATTTGGCTACTGCTCACAAGAACTGTGCCGAGACCTGGTTCAAGATCAAGGGGAACAAGTGAGTCACAATACCCAGTTCACACTAATGGTTTGGTTCCTTCAATTTCCTTAAACTGGTTCATATTCTGTGAGGCTTTTATTGATGTCGTTTGGGCATGCACAAAACTGCACATGGATTTGGTTTGGTTCCAGATGATGAGTCTCTGTTTTGTCAATTGACGCTAGATTCCGACAATTTATGATTTACTATTTTTGAAGTGTGAGTATTCATCCTGGAAGAATTAGTGTGGATTAAATGCGGATACTTTGTGGCAGGTTTGATGAGCTTAGACGCAAAGTCGATACTAACCGGGAGGTGAAATGAGATTAGAGCTGGTTTTGGTAAAGTTAGTGAGAGAGAGAGAGAGAGAGAGAGAGAAGCCTGATGAAGTGTGTCTATCTGGCCTGATGATTCCTTGTTGCCTAGTCTCTGTTTCCTGAATTGAGTTGGAATCTCCACTGTTGCCCCTTTCTTGTGGCCGTCTGCTTTAACTGCAAGTGCGGCTGATTCCTAGTTGTCCATATTCATTCTCTGGCAAGTTATTTGCGTTTGTCTTTGCATCTCATAGCAGCTTTTAATTTCAATTTTCAATTTTTTTTTAATAAAGAGCCTGAACTTGCTTAAACTGCAGAAGTTCGATTATGTTTCTGTAGGTAATTCCCGATAGCAGTTGCATTCTTGAATGTCTACGGAGAACCCCATGACCTTTTGTGCTTTTGTTCCCTATCCACAATTCTGCTATTTAGTTTATTGAAATGATTTTACCATGATTGAAAAAAAGAAAGGTGTAAGTGCATGGCAGATCTGAAAGCTTGTGCACAACTCAGTCCCAGTTTTCTGATGGAACGACCTTAGTCCTAAAAGTTTAGAAGATTGATCAAACAACTCCTTCTGTTTAGCTTTGTCGATCAATTTTATGAAAATCCTACATGGCAGTGCCACGTGGTAGTGAATGGCATAGCCACATATAGAATTTTCATCAAAATTTTTACAGAAATTGATTGAAATTTTGTTCAAAATTTCAAGACTTTTGATTTATTCGTTGAAAAGTTTTAGGACTGAACTGCACTCCATAGAAACATTTTAGGACTTCTAATGCACTTACTAATTTTAGCTACTTCCTTTATACCATTCCCACTTAACAATCTGAAGCTCATGTTATAATGTTTTTGAACAATGCTCCTCATTCCATTTTCGTACTATAACTGGAGTGGTCCAGACTAGGGTATGTGTAGCACTGAGGAAAGGAATCATCACCTGTTTGTTACAAAAATTCCTTTTACTTGTGAAAAGACACCACTCAAGGTTTCACTAAATATTGGTATCAGCGCAGCAAAATTGATGGAGAAGGGAAAAAGGAGGGACAAGATACAAGAATGCTAGAGCCTACTAATGAAAGAGAAGGGTAGAAACAATCTGAGGGCCGATCTACAGTGAGCCTCAGAAAGAAAACAGAAGTGCATCTTATCTTTACTTTTTCCTTTGGCCATTTCTCTCTCTTACCCTGCCCACATTACCATACTGAATTAGACCAATCTGTTTGATGCATAATGTCCTTTAGGCAATCTGAGATCGGGTTCATTAGGGACTGAAACAGTAAGAATTTTTTTTTTTTTTAACCATTTTACCTCTCAACGCAAGCCTAGGGCCATTCATTGTGCCACAGTAGAATCTACAAGAGCTGACACTTGTTAGTGTGTTAAGTGCATCGCAAGGATCTTGCGGTGTTGGTATGGCATTTCAGAAGCCAACCTAACATGTTCTTTGGCTCACGCTATCAGAAACCTTCCATTCTCTGTTGTCTGTTCTATATGATGTTCTGTATTATGGCAACCTTTGTGTGCCATTTCTTAAGCCAACCTAGACCATTCTTGGGACACAATTAGAAACTTACAGTTGTCTAGACTATTCATAGTATTACAAGAACCTCTGCTGTCTTGAAGCATCAAACGTCTACTTGGCTTATCGGTTGGCCTTTGGTGAATTGTCGCTCTGATTCTAATTACTGATTGCACTACTCATAGTTTATGATTCTACTACACTGTCATATGATAATTCTTTTTCCAAACTCCAAGAGCCGTTTCTCTGCCTAAATGATTGAAAAATGAAATTTTGCTGCTAATTTGTGTTTCTTTAATTTCAAGGCCTTCTTTGGTGTGTTGTGTAGTGCTCTTAGATAGATTTGAAACTCTTCAAATGCTTTCTCTATACGGAATGGCATTCGAAACTGAGCTTGCCTGGTCTGGTAAACTCGTGCCATTTTTATTTTTATTTTTTTGTACTTGCCTTTACATTGAATCTCATTCTGCGTATTACAGGACCTGTGAGATCTGCCAGTCCATTGCACGTAATGTGTCTGGTGCAAGTGAGATAGAGGCGACAGAGCAGTCGAATGAAACCCAGAGTGCCACGGCTACATCTGCAGTCTTGGCCCCGATACCTCCTTCTGAAACCCGAAGCTTCTGGCATGGCCATCGACTGCTAAATTTTCTGCTCGCTTGCATGGTATTTGCATTTGTCATATCGTGGCTCTTCCACTTCAGAATGCCATCCTCGTGAATTCATGTATGTGGTTCTTTCAAGTATATAGTACAAAGAAAAGGGAGAAAGGGATTGAGAGAGTTGTAAAAAGAGCGTGCAGGGCACGTTTCCAGGTAGCTTGTGCTTGAGTATAGGTTAGCCATGAGCTTTTCGGTGTTTACGTGGGTCATCGTGTGATTTCATGTGCTTTTTTGTAAGTGTAATTTTCGGACTTATTCATCCGTGCGACCATTTCCCCAGAATATATAGGAGGTTCGAACTTGATCTGCTTCCGCTGTAAACCCGATTTGAGTATTGGGTGGAGTTGTGAATAATTGGAGAATATTTCCACGAAACATTCTGCAGGGCAGGTGATCATCTTGATCTGCTTCCGCTGTAAACCCGATTTGAGTATCGGGTGGAGTTGTGAATAATAGGATAATATTTCCACAGAACATTCTGCAGGGCAGGTGATCATGTGTTATTATGTTCTTGTTCTCCGCAATTCGAGTTTGTGTGCTCCTGGATTTTTTACTCTATTCCTGGTACGAGTTAGAGAAAGGAGGATCTAGTGTTCTCGAAGCGCCTCATAAATCTAACTTGAAGCGGCAGTAGCATTTTGTATCATTATCCGAGTTTGTCATTTGAAATCGATTAATCCATGAAACATTGGGAATTCTTCATTTCAACATTGGAGATCACGAACATGAAAAGGATCAAGCCTACCATCTTTCTCAGATGACTGAGGTCATAGTGACTTTGATTGATGTGAACTCTATTACAGACAAAGAATAAACTCAAAATAAGCACTAACCAAAACACGCGAAGAATTTCGACCAAAAAAGACACACACACGAAGAACATACGCTCTTCAATGTCTATCTGTTTTGGCTTCTAAACTTGCACCATCTCTAAGACACTGGTTGGCCTGAGCTTCCGAGCCAAGGTTCAACAGGCAGACAGCTTGAAGGTAGAAAGCCGTCGGCCAATCGGGGAAAATCACCAAGGCTTGCACGGCATCGCCAAGAGCTTCGTTTGGCATGTCATTCATCATGTAAGAGAAACAACGTCTTGCATAGACCGTGGGCGACGCCATCAAACCGCCCTCAATGAACTGTGTGAAAACGCAATAAGAAACGTTGAAAATTCCTTCTGTCCGATATTCCGAGGAACTAGGAACCCATAAAAGGCCCTGCACATTAGACTAGACCACACCTTCCGTAACTAGAAATTTAGGCGTCTACCATTACGAAAATTGCACGCTACTCACATAAATTAGATAGTATCTAATCAATTTCTTTTTTCAGAACTTTTAGATAGCGTTGGCCTATGCAAGAGGATCTGAACAACGTAGGTTCTTTGTATGAATCTACAAGAATCTAACACAGGGGTAAGTGTGCATAACAAGTAGATAATTCCCAGTTTTCTCCCATTCGTGAAGCTCCGCCAACTTAATACAAGACTCACTTGTGTATAGCAATCGATGGCAACTGCAAATTCTTTAGCTTTAAAACAAGCATCTCCACGCGTCTTAGAATTCAAGGTCTCCTCCATTTGATTAGTCCACATCTGGAAGGACAACTGCAATGGGATAATCATTTGAAAGGTGTAGAGACAGATCATGATGAACGAAAGAACATTTCTGTGGTTTTAATTAAGCGATAACATCAACATGCAGGAAGAAATAAATTTAGCTTCTACACGGTAATCGAACAATTGAATTTCCAGCACCCGGTTGCTTTGACAGCAGATGTATATTGATGAACTTATCGCTTATGAAAGGAGGGAAAAGTTTATAATAATAATTTTTTTATTTTTTTTTTAAAGGCAAATACGTTTGCACCAGTTTTCTGAGCAACAATTGGCTTCAGCATGTACTTTCTGAGTCCAATGGTAGCTCTAAATGCAGCTCACTTAATAGAAGATCACTTTGACATACAAACCCAATAGCACCTTCCTTATCCCGAAAGGAACTCTTGATGTTCAGAAATTTATTAACCACCAATTGCATCTCAGAACAAAGGGATGATGAGAAAGGTTTTCCATTTATTCAATTCAGAGAGGACATTTAGAAAATTCAGTTCACAAACCAAACCGAACCATTGCATGACCTCCTATCTGATACAATCCTATTATTTGCGAAGGAGATCCAAGCCACCAAGAAACTGAACTTTTCTATTTGCCTTTACATGTTTCTTTGGTGTGAAGGTGGTTGTTTAAAAGGTTTTCCAAAGTTAATCAAGTTAGGATCTAAAGGAGAACCGTGGCAATTTATCAGTAAAAAGATTCACCGCTCTAGCCTCCTCATGACCACTTTTTAAATTTTTGCCTACTTGTTGAAGTTTTTCTGTCACCAGCTTAACAATTTTTGCTGTTTTTTTTTTTTTTTGGTATTTGGCCGTTCACCACCGTCCAACTATATCTGTTAGCATCCTTGGACTAATAACAATTATGAAAGTTCAATAAAAACAATTTTTGGAAAGAAAAGTGTGCCAATTTGGTTTAGTTCTCTTGGAACCAAATTGAATCGAATAATCAAAATTCAGTTTTGTTCAGTTCAGTATCAAAGACCTGTTTACGTATTTGTCCTTTCCTTCTCCTTTGCTGGTTCTAACTCCATTGAAGTCCTTATTAATAACAATGTTCTTTGAAAACACGATTGTGGCAGGTAAGAGCAAAACAGATGAGTCCACATTATGAAAGTCGGTTTTTAGGGCAAAATTCCTTATCAAAGTTAAGTAGGATACTTTGTGCTCAATACCTGTCCTCTTACCTTTCAAAGACAAATTATAGGTACATTGATCCCAGTGGACAAATTAACTATGATATGACTTTACTCCATAAGTATGAAAGAATAGAGATAGACCTCAGTGCCAATTCTCTCGTCATCCTTGTATCCATTCATCTCCAGGATCTCATGAATCGCAGTGAGATCCATTCTTGAACAAGCTTGTCCTAAGGGTGTTCGAAAAAGTGCTTCGGCAATGGAGACATCCTCTTTGATACCCAGCAGAACATGTGATGGAACCTGCTTTTCACTGATCAATAAGTAACTCCTTGAAAGAAGTTCATCTGGTCAAGAGTGTATTATCTACTGCAAGCAACATACTTGTAAGTTGAAACCATTTAGAAAGGCGTGACTCTTAAGAAACAAGTACAGAGCACCTTGGCATAAACAAAGCAAAAAACCATAATCCAAGAATGATTTGTAGCATTTGTACAACTACACTGTCCAGTTAATGTACATATCAGGTTGAGAAGAAATTTGGTCCTGCTAAGAAGTTCATATTGGTCAAGACAGTGAGCTGTGTTCGTGACAACATAAATAGTCATGCATGAAGGGATAGCCCAGCTGATGTTTGTGGATAAAATACAGATAAAATGAGAATTATGAGCAAATGATTACCTCAACTGCCTAACATCTTTAAAAGCTTAAGTGTGGCATTTCATATGTTAAGAACCCTGATAAGAGAAAGAACAGCATGAATCATTATGCACACCTCTGCTTCTTTCTGTAGTGATCTGAGAATCGTAACAAGTGACTTAGCATTTGGCCTCTCGCAAGCTTCATCCTGCAAACAACGGGAAGCTAAGCGAAACAACTCAATAGCATCTGAGCTCGAAAATTGACCCTCCAAAGAAGAATCCATTAACATTGAGAAATTCTTGCTTCGTATTTGGTCAAGCGCCTGAAAAGTGAAACAAGGGAGAGCGTGGTCATTTAAATTGTCAAGCAAATCGTTCTTTAATTATTTGAGTGTTTTCAGCCAGTTTCCCAGAAGCATACCTTAGGTATAATTTATTTTGAATATTCAATTTCCAAAACATTGATTATGCAAAGCACAAGGGCAAGCATTGGAAACTGTAAAGTTTCCTTATTTGATAGTGCCTCGTTAACAATACTCTTATCATTTAACACTTACCTGAACATATAAACCAAGCCTTATGCTTGAGACACAAGAATAAAGGAAAATGTTTTAAGACAATGAGTCCCAGGATCGCTCCTGACTTCTACTCTGATATCTTATTGGATAGACTATCTCTTCAAAAAAAATAAAGCTGCCATAAATGGGGCAACAATGTATAAAGCATATTGATTGACATAAATAGCGGTGAGGAACTAGATTGTCTACCATGCAGAAAAGCTAATTAAGCCAGTATTTTTATTGCATTGTCGTAGCTATTTCTATCATCGCAACTTCTCACTTGATAGTAGGTAGGATACACAAATGGTTCCTTGGAGAAACAAGCATAGTAGCTCACTGTGGCTGGTATAGTTGGAGATCCTATTCAAAAGAAAGCTCGCAATAGTAACTCTATCAAAGCTTAAAGAAGATATTCATAATAATTTTTTTGATTTCTAGATGCTCCAATTCAAACAACATCACACTTCTAACTACATCATTTGCTAGCCATGTCAAGTGACCGAATCTTACAGATTAGGTTTCCTTGGCATTAATTAGGCATAAAATTTTACTATTTCGAATAAAACTGATCCTCTAGTCGGCTGAAGCAGCTGCATTGTCCTTTATTTAAGTGCTTATGCAGAGGTACAACTAAACACGTGTGTTCGTTTACTATGCATATATGTGTATAAGGGAAGGCTACATCACGCGGTGGTCATGTATATGTTGCTATAGGTGTCTGTAATTTGTATATTTTAGTCATGTAGTACTTGGTTTAGATTATACCATAACAAACACAAACCTCCTTATATAGTACAAATGCAGGTATAGGTATACCTGTCTTGAATCTTGAGAATTGTTGAGGCTGAGTTCCAATGAATAAGTTTAATTCTGTAATCTTCGAATTAAGAGTGATTCTTGACTATTGCTTATATAAGCTAAATTCTTTACAGAATACAAATGGTGAGGAGTAGTACAAATTTTCAATTGCACTTGAAATATCTGAATGAGACATACACGTGCGGGCGGAGTGTTTTTGCCACTAAGTAGATCAAGCAACATGGTGCCAAAACTGTAAATCGCACTTGTTGCCCCCATTGTACCTGCCAAAATAAGGTCATTTTCTGGTAGTTATAACTTAGAATCATTTCGCAAACAAGCTCACAAATTTCAAAATTGTTTCGTAGCAAATCCTGATATGGAGATAATTACAAGCAAATTTAGACCTGTCAAGATTGGCAGTAATATTTCGCTCTATGTTAATATTTTTACACGTCAATGTCACAGCTGTTTGCATATAGTCAAGAACTGTGGACATCACTTGTGCAGTACCATATCAATTTTAGGACAAACCAAAGATATAAAGCCTAAGGACTTCCATATTTTCAGGATTAACGCTTACCAATATGACTTTAAAAAAAAAAAAAACAGACAACAAGTAAAGTTCCAGTTACCAATACTATCTTCACACTTGTTGGAAGCATATCTAATCAGTTGATTGGTGCCCTACATGTAAACTGTGTTTTGTGAGAAAGGGAAAGAAGATCCTGAAAGTTTGAAGACTATTCTGTCTCAAAATCCACAGGGTGTCATATGAATGCCATGGTGAATTATAAAAAATTAGCAACAATTCTTTGCAACTAAAAGAAGCTCCAATTGTTGAACTATATCTAGAGTACAATCGGCACAGTCAAATTCACAAGTGAGTATTGCTCTCATTTTGTATTTTGGAAACAAGAGATAAATTTTGCCAGATTGGAACCTAACAGTTTTAAAACTGGCAATACAGTTATTGCCTAAGCAGTTTTGCAGGGATCTTCTACCTCAATCATCTCTAGGCTCCATGCGAAGACACTCCCCATAGACAAATTGCCCTAAACTAAAAAGCAACTACTCTCTCACCGAAGAATTTCCATATTGTATCTTCTCTATAATCAATGCTTATGCTGCGTCATAAAGTGCCACACCATGACAATTGAAGAGACGAATGAAATATATAATCCTTAATTGTTAAGAAAAGATTTAGATCATGTTGTCCACCCGCTCAATAATAGCACAAAGAATAGTGACACTGCTCAGATACTAGTGTGTCGAGTATCCACCTGTTTTGAAATATTCTGGGGGTGGAAAAGCTAATTTAGTGCGATTCCTCCTCCAATCTACATTGTTCTTCACAAGGCCGAAACAGGACAACCTGGGATTGCCATCCTGCCATTAGATCAAGCCATTTAGAAGAGAATTTAATGCATGACTGAGGCAAAGCTGCATAAATACCAGTACCTGATCAAACAAGACCCTGTATGCATGCAAATCATGGTACAATGGCTTTCCTTTGCTGCTACAGTACTCTAACGCTTGTGCCAAATAATATGCTACCCGCAGTCTCATTGCCCATTTCATTGGTGAGGTCTTCCCTAGAACATTAACAAACTTGTAGATTCAAACAGAAACCAAGACAGACAGTCGTGTTCACTTTGATAGAAGAAGAGGACTAGCGATTCAACTGCAACAGTGTTTCTGCGTTTCTACATGACATTATTTTTCAGACTAATATCGGAATCCTATGCAAGCAACATACGCCGAACCGTGTGTATAACTTGATACTAAGAGTTATCACGGGCCACCTCGACTTCACATGGACATATCTCTTGAAGCTATAGTAGCTTTGAGTTGAACACATGACCTAGTTTCAACTTTGACTCCGTTACCTCATATTTCGAATATTCTGAACATCAGGATTGAATATTAAAGCAGAAGGGAAGTGAAAAAGACTCACGGAGGAAAAGATGCTTGGCAAGCGTCTCATTGGGCATGAAATCAGCCACCAGCAATCTCTCATCGCCTTCGCAACAGCATCCTATCAGATTCGCCAGACGCTCGCTCCTCAAACTCCCCACGGATTTCCCCTCCTCCTAGGAAAATCACATCCAAATTCAGAGCCGCGCTGATCGATCACTAACCTAAACAAACCGAACTAAAAACTAAACAGACACATGTAACAGGGCGTCGAGTTCAAACAGTCAACGCACGAGGAAATACTGAGGATCGGGCCAAGCGCTCCTCTCGTAGCGCTTGACGGCGATCGAGCGGCCATCTTCGAGCTCGCCTCTGTAGACGACGTCGCTCCGGGCTCCGAGCCCCGCGCGGTCGGGGTCCCGCACGATGTTCTCCGGAGAGAATCCGCACGTCGCGGCTTCGAGTTGCTCGAAGCGGAACTCGGTGAAGCTCGGGCATGATTCCCGCTGGCCTTCGCCCCGTTTCTCTGCTCAAAACATCTCTTCGCGCATGTTAGTTTTCTTTCCCAAAAAAAGTCAGACACGAAATGAAGAATCGGTGAAGGTGAAGGAAAGGAGGGAGGTAGTTACGGCGGATATCGGCGGAGGACGGAGGCGATTCAAAGGTAGAGGCTGGTCGCCGACGTGGCGCGAAGCAGCAGAGGGAGAAGTTGGAGCAACGACCTGCCATTGGGGAGTTGAATCGACGGGACACGGAATGATCGGACGGTCAGCTTTGTGCGCGCTCTTTTTGAATCAATTTGCGGTTTGGGCTTTGGTCTTTGGGATCCAGAACTTGGTATAATTCCTAGTCGGCCCTTTATAAATGTTCTAATATCAAAAGGAGGGAGCTAAGCTTTTATTTTAATTTAATCGCCCAAAAATAGGCACGTATTTACATTGAAGTCCGAAGGCCAGAGGCCAGAATGTGGCCTTCGTTACCTTTGTCTCCATAAGTTTTTATTTTTGTATGATCCTATTCCATTTTATTTTATAAGCCATTGTGTGTGTTGTGTTTGTGCGCAGGTTGTGAAGCCCTACTTCCTCGTCATAAATGATATTAAAGGAAATGACTCTATTTTATGGATTAGATTACCTCTTGAATCTCAGTATGTGACTCATATATTCGTATCAAATTGACCTCTCGACTTTATAGGTCCTTCATGTTCTCCCCGTTTATTTTTATCAATATTTTTTTATCGAGAAACTATTTTGCATTAAAAGTGAAGTTGGGTGATTCTTATTCACGTGTCAAATTTATACTATGAATTCATGTCGTCACAAGATTTACGTTCGTCAGTACCTCTTTCTGTAATGATTATTTAAGTGGGTCAAAGTCAAGCAATTGGGGATAACGTGTTTAACCCAAACCTTTTTATCCGTAATTATACTTAATTAGGATTAGGTAAGGACAAGGAGTCAAATTAAGATGCGGGAAACACATTGTTTATATCATACATACGTCCAAATCAGTTATACTCTTTTTCCCTGGCAGGTCATATCGCGGACACTGACAGGGACTTGACACTAAAAAATGGGAACGCATGGACCGCGTCTAAAATTTGGAAAGAGAGTTTAATTTGCAGGGAAGGCCAATGGCGTAACGCAGGGTTTTGCGGATATTGACCCGTTGACCGAGGATGTTGAAGTTGTGATCGTTGAAACATCTCGTGTTTATTTTCTTTCCCCCGTCCTCCATTTTTTCTTTATTTGCACCATCTTACCCACTCCGTTCGCAATTTATTATGTAATCACGTTAGTTAGATAAAGACCATTTCTATAGCTTGTTCACAATGGAAACAAGCTTTTTGCTGTGCATCGTCTAAGGGAGGAGAATTGTCCAATTCGTCCTAAATCCATTATGTGGCTGCCAAGTTAATAATAAACCCTTGCGCGAAATTTCGATCCATTCCTTTTGGCTGACGTGACGGTCCAATCATCGCAAATAATCCAACATGGCACATTGCCACGTCAACGACGTTAGGATTGCATTGAAATTTCCCACGAAAGTTAAGGACTTAATTAATAAAATTGAAAATTTTAAAACTGAATTAGCTTCTTTATAATAAATTTATGACTTATTGGACAACTTCTCCTTTTTTTCAAAGACGCGATGTAGTGAGCTTGAAATCTATGCAAGAACAATTTGAAATACACTAAGGTGATTTTATGAAATTAGTATATCACGTAACGTTGGTAAGCTCTAATTCACCGATGAATACGACACAATCATTCAAATGCTGATTAGGAAGTTGCCTCGTCAGTTGGGTTCCGTTCGAATCACTCAAAATCAAGTATTTCTTTTGGGAAAATAACACTAATTTTCGGTGTTTGGTTAAAACCTAAAAATAAGCTGAAAATTTTTCTCCTCAATCTGGTAAGGAAAATTAATTTCTTTTGTGCACTCCTTTTAATGATTTCTATTATTAGTTTTTATTTTTTCCCCCCTTTAAAAATCAAAGTTTTATATTATATTTAAATCTTTTCTTTTTTTTTTCTTATTTTGTTCCCCTTCTACTTCAATAAGTCGTCGGCCGCAGGCAAGGCTCGAAGTCACTAGATTTCAGCTAGCGTCGCCTCACCCAATCCAACAACGCTCGGCCTTAGGTAAAGTTGAGGCCTACCTCGCCTCACCTCGCCAAATCTAGTGATGCTTGGCCTCAGAAGAGGCGGAGGCTCCCCTTGCTGGCCTCGGGTGAGGACAAGCCTTGCTTGTGTCAGCTGATCAATAAAAAAAGAAAAAAAATAGGAAAAAATAAAATAAACATAAAAGCTAAAAAAATATTTTCAAAAATAAAATAAAATAAGAAAAAGAAAGAAGTAAAATAAAATAAAATAATGAATTAAAAAAAAAAGAATGCGAAGGAGCAGACGGAGGAAAGATAAGGGAAAATATCTTCCTCTTCTCAAAAATAGGAAATGATTTTCCTCACTTTTTGAAGGTATTTTTTTCATGGGTGAAAAATGTTTTTCGTGAACCAAACATCTGAAAATCCGAAAAATACTTTCCTCAAAGTTGTTTTCGGCAAAACGAACGGAGATTTAGTACAACGATTTTGTAAATCAACCTTATTCCAAATGCTCATTTGGAACCCGACTTTGAAACTTAGGTCGATGATCATGTGATGTCATGGCCAATGGGGTTAGGTCGCTAATCAACAAGAATAGCACGCACCAATTTGTTTCTCTCTCTCACACTTGTAATACAAGCAATGATTTATTCAATGCCCTGATCTTCCAGAGACATGGTTGCTGCTGCTCGCCCTCATCTCACTTGCTACACGCACGCCGATCTACCTGCCAACATGCCTCAAGTGCATGAAAAGATAAGGTGATCGTCACGTGGTATATTTTTTGCCTTGAATTGGTCAAAATATGTGGAGCCACAGATGGCGGAATGTCCTTCTTGATCTGAATCAGGCGAGTCCCTAGTCGGAAAATCCGATACATCGCACGAGGTAAAAGAGAGGGACTCTCTCTTTCACTGAGAAAAAGGAAGAACTGAGGTCGGACGCCAGAGACATTACCCTCTTCTCATGGACTCATGACCATCACTCGATTCACCCGACAGACAAACAATGTAATCTCTCTCTCTCTCTCTCTCTCTCTCTCTCTCTCCCCATGTGTTTTCGTTTGAATTTGGATGTGTATCGTGCAGCTCCAACGGTGTTAATGGTGGGGAGGATCTTTGCTCAGCATGCTGCGAACCGCAGGTGGTAGGGACATTTGCCCACTTTAGCACTCCCTCCCTCCCTCCTTTTCCACAAAGATGGTCAAGCGAGCATGGGACCAATGGGGCCGTGTCCTGTCCGCTGCAGCACTCCCATAATGCCCACATCACATGGCCACACCCAACATTAGCTGTAGCATCCCTGTCTGTTCTTTTGAATATCGGATCATGCCATGAGCATTTCGTTCAGTCATAGGTAAAGGTCCCTCATATAAGACTTTTATCATATGACAGGACCTAAACCATGACTTTAAAAAAAAAAAAGGATTCTAAGATAGATTTGGAGAACCGCACATCAAAACAAGAAAGATGTCGACAACAGACAAACAGTACAAAGTTTAAAATCCAGCACCACCTGTTATGTCATGTGGGATGGGGCTGCTCGTTGCTCAGCGCAACAACCCTTACCACAGGCAAAAGGTCATTCAATCAGTGGCAGGCATGTAAGGTGCATGTGATGTGATCCATATTTGACATGTAGAAGCTAGTCTGTTTCCCCTCTATCTGGCAACATCTTTGGCAGTGCTAACAATAAAAAAGTCGGGGATTTCCAACGGAAAGCATGTGAATTGCATCTGCGAGCATTTTCTCGCTTCGTTAGTCTTTTTTCGCCTAACAGACACTATTGATAACCACTATATAAGCCCGAAAAAGACTTCACCAGATTGAGAAATCGACATAAGATTGCTGAAAATTCCCAATGTGCAATGCCATGGTCTTAAACCATGCATGGTAGAGCACAATGGCGGAAAGATAAAAGCTTAAGCCGAGTTCCATCTTCACTACAATAAAAATCATGTTTACCCATCTTCAAAATAAGAACCGACCACACTGCAATATCAACTGCACGTCTTAGGGATGGATTTTCATCACCTCCAGGCGCTGGAGTTCTTCAGGTTGGCTCTAGTGGCAACTTCCTATCATCTACGCCCCGTTCATTGCATTTTCAGCAAGGACAGCATTGCCATCTTCCATAATCTTGCCATTGACTTGTGTTCTCGGTCTCTGAACAAAGATCAAGAGGACGTGTCAATTCTAGTAAATGAACAATATGTGCAGTCGGGAGATTGAAGGTTAAGCTTTTTTTCACTTGAATTTACCCAATCAGCAGGGTCTCCGCCATTCCCATTCAAAAGCTTGTGATTCTCTTCTTTGCTTCTAGCATCTTTATCTTTGGTGCTCACTGGTAGGAACAGTGACGAGCCACTAGTCCGGTCCGGAAGTTCTGCATGAACAAAAGAAAAAATCATTAAAATATAACTACTGCGTTGTTGCATTGACAAAAGACATGGATAGATGCAAAGTTTACACAGGCTAACCTGGAAATTTCTTGTCAATGAAGAATACCACCAAATTGACAGTATACCTGTAGATTAAGCACAATACGAGCTTCAGCAAAAAATGCATCAGTAGTGCTGAAGAGAGATAATGAAAATAAAACAGATTTTACCATGCAACAACAACGTCAACTGTGTAATGTTTTCGCGATGCAACAATCAAGAAGCTCTGTATCACAGCAATCAACCAAGCAAACTGCTTTATAAACCTGCAACAAAAGAAGACATGAATTTGACATGTGAATACAAGTCCATAGAACATTCAAACTCATCTCTATGGCTTTAGAGGATACTTGACAATTACTTGTCCGACTCATAAAAACTAATCCGCTCAAAAATTAGCCATGACCAAACATCTTCCACCAAAAAATATTTCCCAGCCCCAGTGTTATAGTACCCACTAAAATTGCGAATCCTCAAAAAATTCCTCCAAGTTTCTGCTCAGTGTGAAAAGAATTCAAAGAGGCCGTGTGGCTGCTGTAAAATCGGATTTATGAGGAAGAAGTAGATGTATAAGAGACTTTCTCCTTGCTCCCTAGAACTCAATTAAATTCCTAGACCTGTTCTCATATATATGTACACACACACACACACATCATATTTATTTTTTAACTAACATCTCATAGACCAACTGCATCTTTACCCACGGCAATTGTATTTGTAACAATAACACCAGTTAGAAAATTACTGAGGTCACTAAAGTAGTCGTGGGAAAATTAAGTGGAAGTGGTTATAGGTTTATGGCAGCTTGCAAAACAAATTCTTTCCATAATTAAGATGCCCTACCTCCTTGTGCCATATTTCTGGTACGTGAGCACAAAGACCAAGGTAAATATCATGTGAGATGAGAATATTAGATCACCACAACCATATATCACTCCCCGAGGAACTGCAAATTTAGCACACGAAAGGAGTAAGAACATTAACAACTTAGGATAATGACTATGAAAGCCATAAAAATGAAGTCCCTCACAGTTGATTAGAAGAACTTCTGCTACACTATTTGGACGAGGTAATCTGGCAAGTTTCGATCCCTGAATAGTGTTGCACCAAGAAGTCAACAAAGTGTAGATCGACAAAGTAAATGATTCCTAGGCTCTAAATAAAAAACATTTGCGAATAGCTAGAACGAACTTCTATGAAAGATGAGAGTCCCTACCTCACGGCAGTGGTAGTTTGGACCTGGAAGCTGTGTCGAATAAAATGTGATGATCCGAAGAATTTGACAAGCCTGCATTTTTGTCAAAAAATAAAAATTAGGTTTAGCACTAACAATGCAATAAGAGCTAACCACTTGATCTTTCCAATTTGAAATCCCAATCACTCTTACAATCGAAAAAATGCGCACACTAATGTAAATGAGACAATTTAAATGAAAACAGCACTTACCACAAGAAAAGTTAAGACCCTGCACCAGACAAGAACAGTGTAGATTTTTTTGGTCTTCAGAATGAAAGGATGGAAGGTCCACTGAAAAAAATATGGCCCACATTAGTTCATATCCACCACGAAAGAAAACAAACAAAGACTAGCCTTCTTCAATCTATTTATGCACAAGAACAATTGCAGACCATACTCCTTTCGGCTGATAATCAAGATTTGCATTCTATTCACATCCCCTCGGTGATATTAGAAATCACTAGAATTCACATTACTAAAGGTGCAAAGCAATAAACATTCAGATTCATCTAGTGTGCCATTATGGTTTTGCATCTTCCTGAGATGCCAACAAATTACCAAGCTGTTCCAACCTTCGGATAAATGGATTAAAAAAAAGATCAAGATACTTGAGACTTGAAAAACAAAAAGGTTACCAATATGAAAGATATGAAGATGAAAGTGAATACAGTCTCGCTGATGTAAGCTTTGTCCTGGCCAAGCTCCTGTACACATAAAAACACACTCTAAGGAAAAACATGATACGCAAGATCAAAGGACTATATCATATAAGAGTGATTTTAAACCAACCGGAAGTAGAAAGAATCCAACATCCTGAAGTGTGGGACCAGGCCTATGTAAATAATGTACTCCACGAGCGGCCAGACCATGTATGTACTGCGGAAGACAAATACTAAATCAAAAATAAGGTAAGGAAAAAAAAAAAACGAACCTCGTTGAAATTTGAAAATAAAAAATCAAAGTGAACATCCGTCTAGAGAGCTTTAGTCAATGAAATTTAATGGCCAACAAATTGAGTTCTTAATTTGACCTAAAACAGAGAGATTAAACTAACCTCATTAAACAATGCTAGAAAGAACCAATAATTTGTCAATCTTCATATATTAATATGGCATTATGCAACTAAGTGGAAACATATCCACGATAAGAACTCTGAGACCCAACACCCAATTCTAATCCAGCAAAACCAAAAAGAAACACAAATCCCAGCAACTGAATCTTCAGATACATGTAGACCAAGTCCTTTTCATTGAAGAACGCCACTAGTGCAAGCAGATGACTCTCCCCTTAAGTGAAAAGCATGGACTACAGGAGTTCCCTTGAAGTAACAGAAAGCAATTGTAACGTATTACAAATCCTATGCTTCTCTCGCTCATTCATTACCTTTCAGAAAAGGCAAAGGTCAGTCGACAATTCCCAGCAACAACGATGTTCAAATGCGAGCAACTGGTGCCGGTATGCCGAACAGAGTACTAGCAAAATTTGAACGAAAAGGGTGACCCCAAAAGCATACCTTTTTAACACCCCACGCCAATATTCTTCAAAACTTTGACAAATTTAACATGGGATATTCGACAATCAGATTTGGGAAAAGGAACACCAAAACGCAATCTAAGTTTAAAAACAGATAGTCTTCAATATGGGATTCGGTAAAGAGTTGAGCAATTACGAAAGATTAGAACCTGAAAAATGAGACCGGCAAGAATGTATCTCCAGTTCTCTGCGAGGAGGTTGATCTCTGTGGTTATCTCCGCGGAAATTCTCTTCCAAAGCTTCTCCAACCCAACGGTCAAAAGCGCAGAGACACAAAAATTCACATCAATCCAAAGTTCAAACATCCATGACCATCGCAAACCAACATGCACGAAGACATCAGGCAAAAACGTAAGAGAGAGAGAGAGAGAGAGAGAGAGAGAGAGACCTTCGAAGCCTCGCGACCAATGTAAAGCGTCATCTTCTTCCTCTTCTTCCCCTTCTTCCTCTCGTTGTTGTCGTCGTCTTCGTCGCCGTGGTCGAGTAACTAACTACAAGTTCCATAATGCTCTCACAACCATGTTTCCGAGGTCAACCACATTACACATCACCGCGACCTCAATTTTCAAGCACTCATCCGAAACTCCGACCGCTCTCCCCCGGGAACCCGACCCCCCCAAAAAAAAAGACGACCCCACAACAAAAAAAAGGGGGTCAACCGAAACCAATCTAAAGATCCGGATGCTCGAACTAGGACACGAAGCGCGAATGGGAGCGCGATCTGAGGGGATCAGAGGATCCGGTGGGGTGGCGGGGCGGAGCGAGCGAAAGGATGACGAATTGTCCAAGGAGGAGGAGGAGGAGGAAACGAGAATGGCGACGACTATGGCAGAACCGAGAAACGCGTGGTTTGGAGGAATCGAGAGCAGAGAGAGAGAGAGAGAGAGGAGGGCTCGTCTGCGATTTCAATGTGCTTTCTTTCTCGCCTTTTTTTTTTGGGGGTGGGGTGGGTTTCTGCTGAAACGCGAGTTTTACACGGAGAGACAGTTGGAAGAAGGAACGGGGCACAAAAGGAGAGGGCTTCTTATATAACATTCCCCCTCCCTCGCCCCACAATCCCCCAAAAGAAAAGCACAAAAAAAAAAAAGGAAAAAGGAGGCGAGAAAGTTCGCCGCTCGTGACCTCCGCTCGTAATTGTAACTTGTAAGTACTCCGTGCACACTTTTGGGGAG
Organism: Rhodomyrtus tomentosa; assembly: GCA_028455895.1. Taxonomy (NCBI): domain Eukaryota; kingdom Viridiplantae; phylum Streptophyta; class Magnoliopsida; order Myrtales; family Myrtaceae; genus Rhodomyrtus; species Rhodomyrtus tomentosa. Next base: position 29,705,470 of record JAPCWY010000007.1, read on the forward strand.
ATGTGAAGGGTTGGCACGATAACACTTTTTGAAATTAAATTTTTATTTTAAAAATATCTTTAAAGTAAAAATTTATTTATTTATGTAACTTTTAAAGCAAAAATCTATTTAGTAAAAAATTTTATTTCTTTAAGAAATTTTCACTTTTAAAGTGAATTTCCAATTCTGAATTTATTTTTATCTCAATTTGAGAAGTTTAAAAAAATAGTTACTACAACTTAAAAAGTACTTATCTAACCAAAAAGAAAAAAAGAAACTTCAAGAGGTATTTCTCATTCCACCCTCTTTTCATTCATACCCACATTCTCCGATCTTCTCCGCCACCCATCGTTGATCTCCACTGGCCGCACCGACGCCACCCGCCGACTGCCCCTGGCAACCAATCATCGCCCACCGCCGATCTCTGCCAACTGCCACCCATCACCTCCAGCAACTGCTGCCAACCGCCATTGCCAACCACCGCCGACCTTTGCCGGTCATGACCACCGCCAACTACTACCAACCATCGACCACCACGCCGGCCGCCATCGCCGAGTCGCTATCTCTGGTCACCAGAATAAAAAATAAATAAAAAATTTAATAAAAAATATTTTTTAAAGAAATTTAACGAGTTTAAAACTAAAGTAGAAATTTTTCGGCTACTGATAATAATTTTTCACATAATATTTTGTGTTAATAATGTTTCAAAAGTAAAAACTTTCAACCGTTACCAAATGAATTTCTCTGATCAGAAATGACTTCTGGGGCAAAAGTAGAAAAATCAACTTTTACTTTTGACCAAAAGTTAATTTATGAAGCATAAGTTTTATCATGCACACCCAAGCATCTTCATGTTTACTTGAGTTTTTTCAACACCCCCAAAACAAAGAAAAAAAACCTTTGTGTGTTGTGATAATAGTAATTAGAAAAGAAAATAGTAGAATATGTTTGTTCATGACAATAATTTTTAATATCATGAAAAACTCTAAACTGGTACATCTGTGACAATTTTACCCCTAACTATTTTTTTTACCACGAAAAATCATAAGCTGGTATACTTGTGATAAATTTTCTACAAACTATTATTTTGAATACCAAAAACCTAAAATGTTATGTCTATGATAAATTTACCTTAAACTAATCCTTTTGACCACAAAATATCCCAAGCCGGTACATCTGTGACAAATCTATTCTCCGTTAAATTAAGTTAATATCACGAAAAATCTCAAATTGATAAACCAGTTACAAACAAATGGTAAAAACCTCAAACTAGTATACTCACCAACTACAACATATTACCAACTCAACAATTCACAGTTAAATTTAAAGAAAACTAACGAATGATAAATTTATCATAAGTGTATCACGTTGGAGTAAATTTATTACAATTATATCAGTTTGGGATTTTTGTAATAAAAATAATAAATTTGGGTAAATTTATAACGGTTGTACCATTTTAGGACTTTTCGTGGTATTAACCAATAATTCTATTTTTTTTTGTTTCAAATAACAAGTTTGGAACATAAATTTATTCGATAATGCAACTTTATTTTTCTATTTTTTTGGACATTTTTTTTTTCATTTCTAGAACAGAATAAGAATTCTTCTTGTTACTCGCTCTCTCTATCATGTCACTGTTGCCCATCGCCATCCACTGACCACCTCTCTTGGATCCCCGTCACCGACCACCATTCATCATCCACCGGTCGCAATCCGGTAGCCGCTAGTTTCCATACGTCCATCGCCGTCTGCCGGTCTCTAAACGCCCTTCGTCGTCTACCCAACCGTAGAAATTTTATGTTGTTATTAAACGAATTTCTGTTTCGAAAATAGAAATTTATACCGTTATTAAACACGTATCTCTGCTTAGAAACTCATCTAGAGAAAAAAAAAAATAAAGTCTGAAAAGATAATGGTTGTCGTTCGTGCTCTAAGCTTTTTAAAAGGCCAAATGTAAAATTTTTCTTTTCTTCCCTCATTTTAAATTATTATCTAAACGGCAGACAAAAAAATGTTAATTTACATACATTTCAAGTTGAGGAAATCGAAATGCTTTCGTGGCAAAGTTCAATTAAACGAAAAGTTTATGGAGAAACGCCCTTAATTAAGCATCTTTTACTTGAGTGTTCGCCCCCCCCCCCCCCCCCTCTCCAAAAAAAAAAATCCCTATTTTGGTTGTAATAACAACGGCCGGATGCGCACTTGATACTTGCTTGAGGTTCATTAGTTATTCAAAACGTGTTTGCTTGCATTATTGTTGTTTTCGATCATCTTACTCGGGTGTCCCGGGACAATTATGCGCTAGGAGCAGGAGCAGGAGCAGGAGTTAACGATGGCCTACGAGGCTACGAGCGATAGGGATTTGGTTGAGGATTAGTCATACCACGAGCCTCGAAAAGCTCGTGCATTATAAGGGTTTGGTGGAAATTACATTTGGGATACCAAGTTCAAATCGGCCTATGGAATTAAATAACTACTCGATGTTCGTCACATCATTTTCATGTGGTGTATGAAACTTAGCATCTCTTAACATTACACATTTTGTTAACAAGTATCTCGAGCGCATTTATCGAGCAATTAAGTGAGGGAACTTTCGTGTAATCTCAAATGCATGTGAATCGTGATTGTCTAATAAGCGTCACAACTCGTTAACACTACCTTTTGTAAGTTAAAATCATATAAGTAGCTGCTCAGAAAATACATTAAGCACTTCATGGTATTGCTTTTTGCTTAACTTCCACGGTAATCAATCGCGAGACAAGAAAAGTTAACCGGTTTGCGGGGTTCTATGAATTTCCAAATAATTGGGTCTCTGTGTCAGTTTATAAAAAAGACCTGTGGTCGAAAAATAGTAAAATTTTGTTAGTCGGTTCTTTAATATTTAGGTTAATACCACGAGAAACCCTAAATTGATATATTTGTGATAAATTTGTCCAACATTATTTTTTTTATCACGTAAGACCCCAAAGTATTATATCCGTGATAAATTTACCCGAACTAATTTTTTACCTAAAAAATTCTAAATTGGTGCACCTGGCACACTTGTGACAAATTTATCCTCTGTTAGTTTTCGTTAAATTAATTTAGTGCCCTTAAAAAATCCAAAATTGATACATCTTTGACAAATAAAAGGTACAACCCTGATTGGGTACGCCCGTTAACTGTCATGTGTTATCTAACTCATCAATTTGACGGTAAAATTCAATGAAAACTAATGAATGTTAAATTTGTCACAAGTATATAAGTTTGGGGTAAATTTATTACATGTGTATTAGTTTACGATTTTTGGTGGTTAAAAAAATAGTTTCAGATAAATTTATCATAAATGTATCGGGTTGAGATTTTAAGTGATCAAAAAAATAATTTTAGATAAATTTATCACAAGTATAACAGTTTGAGATTTTTCATAGCATTAACCCTAATATTTTTGTTCGAGTAATTGCTGGGCTATCAATGATACGAAAGTATGGACATTTACATTTTACCAAGTTGTAATTAGTGCATTTGAGACACTTATTAACAAGACAATTATAACAAAAATACATGGATCCCATGGATCATAACATAATGTATAGCTTTCTTCTTCTCCTTCCTTTAAAAAAAAAATTATTTGCGGAACGAGTGGAAAGCATGTATTCCCTAGGTCGGAAGTACTACAATTTGTCGGGGCATTGAATGGTGTTAACCTCTGACCAAAAAAAAAAAAAGTGTTAACTTAAGTACATCTATTACTACAATTATTATATTTTAACTTTTATGTTCTCGACCTAGCGATAATCGGAGCAAATAGCCCGACCGGACATGTGTCGACAGGACAATGAGAATTCACGTCGAACGAGCTTCACCCTCTATTCCTCCCAACCGCTCCTCAGATTCAAAGCCTTGTCTTCTTCGGTGAGCTCCGAAGTTCGGTTTATCGTAATCGCGGCCATCTCATTTAAGGATATGCTTTTCGAAAATTGATTTGTTTTTCTCGTCTATTTGATTTAAAAAAAAGATAATATCACAAAAAATTCTAAATTAGCATATTTATGATAAATTTATCATAAATTATTTTTTTCTCAAAAAAATCTAAATCGGTACACTTGTCATAAATTTACCCAAAATTATTTTTTACCACAAAAAAATCACAAATTAATACATCTGTGATAAATTTACTCAAAATTAATACACTTGTGATAAATTCACTTTCTTTTATTTTTCATTAAATGTGGTTAACACCGCAGAAAATCTCAAACTGATACACATGCGACAAAAAGAGAGTACATTTTTCAAAACAGCACATCCGTCAATTTTCACGTGTCGTCAAACTCAACAATTTGACTGTAAAATTTAATAAAAAATAAGGACGGGTAAATTTATCACATGTATATCAATTTGGGATAAATTTTATCACAGATATATCAGTTTATGATTTTTCTGATAAAAATTTAATTTAAAATAAATTTATCATATATACCAGTTTGGAGTTTTTCATAATATTAATTTTAAAGAAAATAATAAAGTTAGAATTTTTCGCGGAGGTATTCAAGCATCGAAAGATTACGAAAGTGACTATATGCCATCGGACATGGCACTTATCGCCCCGACGCGGATAATAATATATGCACATCACTATAAAGGAATGATAAAATATACTTCTCCAATGTAAATATCGATTTTATACAAGTCAAATTATTTTCTATCTTGAAATATTGAAAAAAAAAGCGGCAAAAAATCGAGAAGAAAAAACGAATAAGACGCATGGATAATGATGCGCATATCTATTTCATTGAGTTTCTTTTTAAGACAGTGCTCAAATCTTTATGCCTTTAGTGCGGGTCGGAACTTACCCAACAAAGAATTTTGCTACCTTAGAACCGTTATAGTTATGGAGGCCATTCATCGGGACTTCGATCACCAACTCTCTTGTCATCAGGTCACCAACGACGATTATTAGTGATTCTGGTTTCATGATGTGAGTTGCAGCCTGCAATCCAAATTGAAGACGGATTTTTGGAGTTAGCAAACAACTTGACGAACTGAAACATCTTAATAGTTTTTTGGGAAAAAAAAAAGTAAAAGCGATTTCCATAATAGAGGTGATCTCCTTCCATACTTCACAAGTAGCAACTAGTTCATAACTTCATTTGCTAGCCTCGCGGATAATTTTATTAGCGATTTTCATGGATGGATGATATAGTTTCTTACACTCAATTTCGCCCAATGAAATAATTAATAAAGTGATACGACGACGAGGATGATGAAAATAAGCTGAATTATTGTGCTTATATATACTAGCGAGCAGCTTTTTAGAACTTACGATGCTTCTTTTTTTTTTTGTCAAAAGGAAATAATTGCCGAAGCCTTTTCAGGTCCGGCCTTGGCCTGCAGTTTTCAGGCAAGTTCTTGCTACCTCGTTCTTGGAGAAATCAAAATTGGACAAAGCCAGAAAATTAATAAATAAATAAAACATCACCTGGCTTTAGATTTTTTTTTTTTTGGGTCAAATGTTTTAAATTATGTTAAATTGCCCGCATTTGTAGAATTTCAAAAAATGCAGAGTAGACAATATATGAAAAAATCAGATATAACATGTTGAAAATGAAATTTTTAAAATTAAAAATGTTATAATCTTATTATATTAGTATTAATGCAATCCAAAACCCTTTGATTGAATCAATTCAATTTTGAATTTTTTGTTCCTTTTTTTGTGCTTTACTTCTTCTTTTTTCCTGAGGGCGGGATGCCCTTACCTATGGCCTTCCTTGCCGGCCCTTCATAAAAAGTCAATAATTAGTAGAAAACAAAAAAAAAATTAAAAAATTCTAAAAAGTTATTTTTTCAATTATAATAAGAAGATTCATATCGGTTGTGGTTGTGCCAAGTTGGACAACGGATGTTTATTTCAGTAATTTTCGGTCAAAATTAATTGGATGTACTGAATTGATATACATAAAAAAAAGTGAATTAAAGAGATCTAATTAAAAGATTTTAAAATGAATTAGTATAAATATAATAGATTTATTAATTTTTATTTTTTACTTTTTACTTTTCCCGAGATTTTATGTATGATTTCCATCTCAAAAAAAAAAAAAAAAAAAGAGGTCGTTTATAGGATCGAGGTTCCGGCGCATGGACCATCCAACTTGGGCGGTTCAAGAAATTTGAAGGAAAATGTAACTGCGAAATGACGACAATGCCCTCGGCATTCCCACCCGCCCGAAGGGCGATGAAAACGTGACTCTCTGGGTGAGAGGGCCGAGTCACGGGGGCGACGCGGCTCGGATAACGAGGCTAAACTGACTCCCTCGTCTGACTTTTCAAATTTTGTAAAAAAGTTTTTTTTTTCTTTTAATTTTTATTTTTCAAAAAAATCCAAATGAGGGCCCTCAACCCCAACCCCCCCCCCCTAAAAAAAAAAAAGGTAAGAAAAGAAGGAAGAAGTGAAAAAAGATTCGCGTAGTGGGCTCCATCTCCTGAGGGAAAGATCTTTTTCCAGATGGATTCGTATTTCGTACTATTGTCAAGGATCTTCTTCCGACTAGCAGCCCTCCTGGTCATTAGGATTTTCTGGTATCAAGTGATAAATATTTGATTTATTCGAAATTAATTGGTCGAGGTCTGAAGAAAGAGCGCACAAAAATTGCTTATTTAGCCTTCGTTCGTTTTTCTAAAAATAAAAAATTCATGAAATATATTTTTCCTGATTATATTATTTACAAAAATAAATAATTTTTTTTCATCTTTCATAAAGATATTTAGACATATATTACTATCAACAATGAAAAAAAAATTCTTTAGCTAATTATTTCAAATAGTATGAGTATCATTTTCAATCGAATATTTTTTAAATAATTTATTTTCGTCAATAATCTTCAAAATAATTGGTGCATTCTGTATTCAGGTGTAAGACAGTCAAACGGCTCTCGACATTCTTAAGTTTGAAATCTTTACGGGGCTTCATCTTAGTTGTCCGAATGATGATCCTAAATCATTCCACCTAACGAGTAACGAGTGTTATCGTTGCTTTTAGATGATAAGAGAGAAAAAGCGCAAAAGAACTTCTTTTCTTTTTCCTTGCTCTGTTTGAATAACGATTTGCGTGGCTAGAACAATCGCTGATGTAATGAAATAATATGATAAAAATTTGATGTGTATTCGAAATGGGAGGAGTTACATAAAAAGTGTTTAAGACACTAATTGATAAGTCTCATTAATCATAAAATGAGGATTTTGATCAATTCCGTTGCTCTAAAAAAAATGCGTGTGTTGTTTTTTGTTTAAAAAATATTCAGAATACCCGCACACGAGGTTATAAGAGTTTTAAATGACTTTATTAATCACATTTTGATATTAGGCAAGTAATACGGTTTGGAGGTAGTGAAAGCATCTTTACCGGGTAAATAACAAGGGAGGCATTCATAAGGATTTGATTAGGATAGAAAAAGGATTTGGTTAGGCATTCATAAGGATGTGGTTAGTAACTAACAAGGGAGGGTGATCGTGCCATGATAAAAACCCGTTGTAAGGGGATTAGCAAATGGCTACAAGTCAATTAGAACACGGGCCAATGGTAAGTGATCATGCATCACAAAGGACGCACCCTCAAAACTGCTGCAAAAGGTTTAGCGATAGAGAGCGGTAGGCATTTCTTAACGAGCATTTTTTCGAGCCTATTGAGTCAAAATTCTCTAAAACTTCCCTGCCAATAGGGCTGAGTCGGATCCCCACCACTAACCCGAGGTCATCCTTAAATAGGTCATACGCACGCACCGCCACCGGCAATGAACCTCAAGCCTGAGCCCTATCTGTTAGGCCACGAATGTGGCATAGCCAAGGAACACCATAACTAGAATCATAAAAACAATATAATAGAGGAAAGGAGATTGGAACACCCGGTGTAGAATCCATCGAACTTGACGCGGAATGCTGACCATTCGAAACTCAAGTGTTTCTCCTCTATTCCCTCATCGGAACATTAGCCACTGAGAGTGTCTCTCACGGAACGATATGTTCGTCCTTATGTGAGACAATTTGTGCATTAGAGGGTAAGATGAGGAACTTGATGTTGGGGTTATTCCACATCGGTTATGGAAGATGTTGGTGGTCGATTTATAAATGTGAGGGAAAGTCTCATCCTGTGAGTTAGCTTTTGAGATGAAAGAGTCTCAAGACTACCAAACAATGACATCAGAGGCTATGGTTGATTGGTGGCCAATTTTCAATATGTATCGGTGTTTGGTGAATATCTCGAAGAAGGAATCTAGTGGTCAATGCGATTTTTCGGGCCGATAAGCATTGTGGTGTAGCAGCGCAGGCCCAATGGGCATTAACAAAGATCCATGGGAGTTTGTTAGGATGCATGGGTGAGTTGTGTTAGAAAAGTCTCACATTGAAAAATTAATGTGGTGTGAAATAGTTAATATATTCAAGTTGGCTATAATTCATTGACTTGACTTTTGAGTGAAGGTGGGTCTAACTGGATATATTGACCGGTTCGGATTTGGGCTCTATCTTGGCGATCTCGGTAGGTGAAAGTATCGGACTTTTCCTGCGTTCTTCCAACAAATGGTATTAGAACTAGTTCATTAGGGGTTGTTGAGGTTATCCCATATCAATTGTGGAGGGGGCTGACGGTCGATTTATAAGTGTGAGGAAAAGTTTCAACTTTTGAACTAACTTTTGAGTTGAAAGAGGTTCAAGACCACCTAATACTGGTATCAGAGCCTAGGTTACCAACAAATCTGGACCTAATAATTACTCGGGAGATATACGGGTTGTTGCTACCTCCGACCCATGGCTCGATGTGTGAGAGGAAGATTGTTGGGGTTGTCCTATATCGATTGTGGAAAGAGCTGATGATCGGTTTATAAGTGTGAGGAAAGTTTTAACCTTTGAGCTAACTTTTGGATCAAGAAATGCCCAAGACCACCCAACACTGATATCAGAGCCTAAGTTATCAACAAGTTTAGACCCAACAGTTACACGAGAAAGATGCGGGTTGTCACTACTTTCGAGCCAGGGCCCGATATATGAAGGAGAGTTTGTTGGGGTTGTCCACATTGGTTGTGGAATGGGTTGGTGGTCGGTTTATAAGTATGAAATAAAGTCTCATCTTTTGAACTAGCTTTTGAGATAAAAGATGCCCAAGACCACCAATACTTGAATCTTATTTATAAAGTTTTTGGCCTCAAGCCCCTTTATCACTGATCGAGCCTAACTCGATCCATACTAGCCAATCTCGCATTAAACTAATTAAGAATCTATATATCTAATATTAATAGACCAACCTCGTTAAACGGTAAATGTTAAATTTCAATTATTGTAAGTTCACATTAGAAATACTCTTAAATGATCCAACTTTGGTTATATTAATTGAAAATGTATTATACGTGCGTACCTTTATGCTAGTCTAGAGATGTTCTTAACAGTCAATCTGATTTTATAAAATTTCAAACACCGAATTATGACAGTATTTGCATCAATAAACATAGAGCCATCTATGATCACGAATGCCTTTAACTCTACCGGTATTGAATTATTATGGTAGTGTGGCAAATATATAGCACATCACAAAATAGTAGTGTTTTTTGTGTCATCTCTTTTGTCAGCTATATTCTCTCTCCTTATGTGTCACGAAACCTGATGTGCCATAAAGAATATCCTTTATGGTTTCAATGAACCTACATATGTCTTATACTTGTAATTAATTTCACTTTATGTGTAACAATACATATTCTTAAGGCTAATGACTAAATAACCCTAGCCTTTACTCAAGGTTTGCACAATGCATTTAAATTTTCACCAGATACATGAATTCAACTCGATAACAATACATTCACAAATGATTTATCGAATGCAAACGAGTTAAGACATATTAAAATGTTACGAACTTGACAATCACAGATGTACACTTTATTAGAGCAAAACCAAAAGAGCTTCCGCTGAATAACAACATCCAATGATGATTCTAAGCACATCACAAAGGCAGAGACCTTTAATTAGTAGGTCAGTAACCACATCATCTGTGAAAATATGTTCTACCAAAATGTCACCATTCTCATTTGTTTTCTTTACGGTCAAAAACTTTACCTCTATATGCTTAAATCCCTTTACACCTATGTTGTTGTTAATAAACAACATTGCAGAGTCATTGTCACAATATATATGTATGGGTCTTTTCACAAAATTAAATATGATTAACTCTTCTGAAATCCCAAGTAGTAATCAAAACGCATGCTAGAAACTCCATTTGCATGTTAGAGGATGTTATAGATTTATGTTTCTCGCTTTCCATGATACAGTTCTCTTGCTAACATGAAAATGTATCATGTTGTTGACCTTAAGTCATCCTGACAGCCAGAAAAGATTGCATCCAAATACCCTTATAGCTCTAGGTCATGAACATTCATGTAAATCAAAATATAATCATTTGCCCTCTTTAAGTACCCCGAAACCTTTTTGGCAGCAACCCAGTAATCGTGTCTTGTATGCATAGAAGCCTTATTGCAAAAGTAGTATTTAGTATAGTACAAACTTGAGCATACATGATATTTCTAATTGAACTTGCATAAGGTACATCTTTCATTTGGGCATTCTCAATATCCAAATGAGGATATTATGACAAATTCAGTTTATCTTCGTTAATGACAGAAGCAATTATTGGCTAGCAATCCTGCAAATTGAATATTTCCAAAATACGATTAACATATGCCCTTTGAGATGAACCCAATACACGACGAGAACGATCTCTATTGATCTCAATACCTATGACAAAAGACGCCTCATCAAGGTCTTTTGTGCTAAAAGCTTTGACAACATCCACTTCGTCTCATTCAACAATTCAATATCACCGGTTGCAAGTAAGATATCGTCTACACAATGCATGAGAAACATAAATTTCCTTTCACTATGAAACTTCAAGTACCATTATCTAAAAGCTTGTTCCGATACCAAATATTAGGCCACGAATGTTACACACCCAACAACACATAACCGAAATCAGAAATACAATACAATAGAGGAAAGGAGATTGCAACATGTGGTTTAAAATCCATCGAACTTGATGCATAATGGCGACAAATGGAAACTCAAATGCTTCCCCTCTATTCCCTCGCCAGACCATTGACCAATGAGAGTGTTGCTACACTCTTATGGAATGAAACGTTCTTCCTTATATAAAATAATTTGTGTATTAGAAGAGGGATTTAAGCTTTATTTGCAGAATTTTTGTTCGCAGTCCCTCTCATCACATGTATGACCCAATTTGGCTCATACCAGCCAGCCTCATATTAAACTAATTAGAAATATATATAACCTTAATGGATCTATCATGTTAAATGGTAAATATCAATTTCAATTAATGTGAACACTATTAGTAAGTTCAAGAAATCACAAGAGACTCGACGTAAATTTCGGATGTCCTTTATTGTCATATTTGTGCGTGTACAACAGCTAGTCAAGTGAATGGTCACAAAATAAGGGCGACATAACTACTTTGTACTATAGTTTTAGAGAAGGGCCCATGGAAATCATTTACTATTGAGAAAAAAAAATCACATCTTAAGTGGCAACTATTTATAGTCGCGACAGATTTCACATGGGGGCACCATCATGCGATGAATTAGTTCACCTAAGCACACCCTTTCTTTCGGGTGGATTGGCTCCTGAAAAACCACGTGCTTTGCCATCGATTTCGTATCCACGCCTATTTCCTCGCCAACTGCCGATGAGGACAAGTTCAGTCTCCCATTCTATTTTCATACGACTGGTTGTGTTCTCTTCTTATTAATCCCCTCGAATTTAATAAATCTAGGTGTGGAGTAAAGCAGGCGTAGCCAATTTGTCAACAGGGTCATGAAGAATTGGATTGTTCAATCATGTACCCTTCTAGAAGATGATGCCATTTGTCAATTTGACCATGGACCCTTCGTCACTCTTGTCTTTTATCTTTTTCTATTTGCGAAAATGACACGATGGGCCTATGGTCACTCATCCAACGTGCAATATTGTTCATGAATTTTATTTGATTCAATGCAGTTTCTAAATTATTAGTAGTTGTTCAACCCAATATCCAAGTTATATGAAAATGTTTTATACCGTTTTTCCATTCATTTGAATTAACAAATCTGTCGATATCACTTTTAATTCGTTAAGTTTTGAACAGTGGTAAACAAAATAAAATTACACGTGGATTAATTACCCAATTTTCTTTTTCTTTTATTTTAGACTTTTTCAAAGTAGATGAATAGAAGATGTACATGTTGCTTCATCGTTCTTAAAAATTTCCAGCTCAGCATAGAATAATACATGCCAACATATAACATCGGATTTGTCGTTTGAGCAAGTGAAAGAGCCATATCAAACAATTACCACTAATTCAAGGACCGCATTGGATAAATCGAAAGTTTAAAGATAACGTTGCACATGAGACTAGAAATGGTAGAACTATTTGTGTCAATGCAATTCTTTATCTCGGGTTCAATTACCCTTTATCATTATCTCTCGCATGATTCACATATTGAATCTTGCCATATTTTGCAAATCAAATAGAGTAAGCGGTTTCATTCATGCATCAAGTCGAGATTTCTTGTGGAAGGATATGTAGTAATGCTTAGGTTTCTATGTATAAAAAAATATATCCCTGTAGGTGCTATTGCTATGTACGTTTCCCAACGTTTCTAGCGCAATTTGTATCCATCACTTACTACCCAAAAGGAGCAAGATAATATATCTAATCTTCATCGATCCAGTGAGTTTTCCACTGTGATTTCACCTAAGTCAAGAGAGTTTGTTGCTTATTGACCCAGACCCATAGCGAGAGAGAGAGAGAACTTGCACCAGACAAGTGAACCGTACCTTCACCATGTTTGTCCTGCAAGCCAAGCATCGAGGCGACTATGCCCAAGTACCACTAACCTCAGAAAACGAAATACTTTCTACCATCACCCAAAAATAAATAAAAAATCGAAAGGGGGAAGAGGTAAAAAAAGGTTGAAAAAAAAGTCGAAAAAAAGTCATACTTGTAATTCCCAAGAGAATGGCGCAGTAATAGATCGATTCTTCCAAAGAGCACCCCGTTCGCACCACTTGCAACAATCCAATTATAATAATGAGAAACTAAAAGTGAGCAATTGCATTAGTCAACACGAGAGGTCAGATTTTTAGGACAAGGATTGTGTTAGTGGTTAAGGACTTGAGTGAGTCTTTAAACTATTTCATCTGAACTCTATTATGAACAAAAATATTTCCTGGGATTACGGGTTGCTACAAAGCATGCTTGTATATAGGGGTGATCGATTCTAGAATGAGTGGTTTCCACCTTAGAACCGAGAACCATTAGTTAAGAAACGATTTCGCATAATGCGAATTGTGAACCATCCGTTTCTTTCATGGATTCACTTGAGAACCGAACCGCCGGTCCGGTCCGGTCCAGTTCTTGATTGGATTCCGATTATAGTCCTACTGAGGAAATTAGGTTACGTATGGTAATGTTTCTGTTCTTGGGAGCATTTTTTGAATCGAAACATTTTTTTTAATGTTTTTGTTTACTGCAATGATTTTGTTGCAAAAATGCATTTGATAAGTTAAAAAAAGCACTTTTTTCCGGTGGGGCCGACCGACGATTGGCGAAGGCCGGCGGCTGTGGTGGGCGACGGCGGGCGATTGGCAACAGCGGGGACTGGCGAGCTGTGGCCGGGGGTGGCAACTGACGGGGGCGATGGCGTTCGACGATGGCGGAGGCCGCACGGCGGCGACCGGCGATCGGGTGTGGTAGTCGCATCGACGACAATAGATAGTGGTTTCAAAAGTGTTTCAAAAAGTTTTCCAAAATCCAGAAGTAAGTTTTTTTTTTCTTCAAAAGTGTTCCATGGCATAAAAGTGTTCCGCAGAACACTTTTGAAATATTTTTGTACCATACGCGTTTCTGTTTCAAAAGTATTCTCGGAACATTTTTTGAACAGAAGCACTTTCCCTGGTTACGATCTATACGCAGCGATTACAGGAAGAAGTTTCAATTTAGGACTCTGGCATTGTATTCCCCACATAGCACTCATTCCCTATCACAAAAACCTTACTTCAACATTCCTAATTAACTCATTAAAGAGAATCTTTGATAGTTAAAACAGTCTCATTTACATCGCGAACATTTATAGAGAAGCATTGCTTTTAAATCAGAACAACTAACCCCACTTTATTTTGACATGGATGCTCTAGAAAAATAGAAAAATATGATCACCACCACAAGGTGATTTGTGATAATATTGGCTTCTCTTGGCGGTAATCCATATGCTCATCGAGTAAAGTGAAATTAAATTAATCTAAACTAGATATGTGCTTAACTCTCACAAAAATTATAACAATACTGCATTATGGGCAAAAGAATATACATTCACATTATATAAAATAATCGATTCTGCATAATGCGAATCGTGAACCATCCGTTTCTTTCATGGATTCACCAGAGAACCGAACCGCCGGTCTGGTCCAGTTCTTGATTGGATCCCGATTATAGTCCTACTGAGGAAATTAAGCTACGTATGATAACGTTTCTGTTCATGGGATTATTTTTTGAATAGAAATATTTTTTTGTGTTTTTGTTCTTTGCTACGATTTTTATTGCAAAAACGCGTTTGGTAAGTTAAAAAAAACACTTTTTTTTCCAGCGGGAGCGACCGGCGATTGGCGGAGGTTGGCGGTTGCGGTAGGCAGCGGCCGACGACTGGCAGCGGCGGGGATCGATGACCTACGGTCGAGGGCGACAACTGACGGGGGCGACCGATGTCCGACGGCAGCGGCTGCAGCGACGGCGACGACAGGCAATCGAGTGTGGTGGCCACATCGACGGCAATAGATAGTAGTTTCAAAAGTGTTCCAAAAAGTGTTCAAAAATACAGAAGCAAGTTTTTTTTTTGTTTCTTCAAAAGTGTTCTATGGCATGAAAGTGTTCTGCGGAACACTTTTGAAACATTTTTGCACCATATGCATTTCTGTTCCAAAAATGTTCTTTCGGAACACTTTTGAAACAGAAACACTTTCCCTAGTTACGATCCATACGCAGCGATTATAAGAAGAAGGTTCAATTTGGGACTTTGGCATTGTATTCCCCACATAGCACAAAAACCTTCCTTCAACATTCCTAGTTAACTCATTAAAGAGAGTTTTTGATAGCTAAAATAGTTCCATTTACATTACGAACATTTATAGAGAAGCATTGCTTTTAAATCAGAACAACCAACCCCACTTTATTTTGACATGGACGCTCTAAAAAAAATAGAAAAATATGATCACCACCACAAAGGTGATGTGTGATAATATTGGCTTCTCTTGGCGGTAATCCATCTGTTCATCGAGTAAAAAGAAAGTAAATTAATCTAAACTAGATATGTGCTTATCTCTCACGAAAATTGTGACACTACTGCATTATGGGCAAAAGAATATGCATTCATATTATATAAAATAACCGGTTCATTGGGCTAATTGGATGGTCCCCACTCGAAATCGAACCGATATGTGCCAATTCTAGAAAATTAACATTGAGAATCGAACCTTACCCGTCGGTTATCAATCAAAATTAGGCGATTAGATACGATCCGGTTAGATTTGATTGGATCATGATTTTTTTGCTCACCCTTATTTGCATGATAACGACTCGCATCTGGAATAAATCATCGAAGTTTCGACTGTTACGTTATTGGCATCATGGCACGTGCTTCGCACGATGTTTATTAATTAGCTTATTGTTAACAGGCGTTGTGCAAAGGGGCAATTACGTCAATCGCCACGAGGGATCCAGATTTTTAGGACAGTGATTGGGTTAGTGGGTCGAAAAAATGAAATTGCATTGGATGGTGACGTGGAGAACATGATTGGATTTGGCCAAATGGAGAGGTAGCATCCCAGATTGGACTTTTCTTTTTTAATTTAATTTATTTTTTCAAATGAATGGATGGTGTAGTCAATGGTCAAAGTCGTTTTTGCCGACGAGGCGATAGAGATTTGGTCAAGCACCGCTTTGGGGGGGCCACCGCCAGTTTCCGACATCGTCGGGGAGTCCCACGTTCTTCGCTACTTCTCCGGTCAAAGAGAGACGGTCCTCCTTCCTTTTCCTTTTCCTTTTGATTTTTTGTTGTCACTTGTCAAATGGAGGGAGAAAAACCATACGTTAACTCAATAAATCGTAATTAATTTCAAATTTATAAAAGAAGAAACTAAATAAGTGTTTGAAAATCAACATGCCGATTTCCAACTTAAATAAGAGGTGGCGATTTTTAAAAATCACATCATGTGTGTTTTGTTTTGAATTTTGAACTTTCAAAAGAATCGCATGAGGAGAAAGATGTCACCCTCACATGTTTTGAATTGGTCATGATGGTTTTTTTTTCCCACTAATTATAGAGTTAGTTGTTACTCGTAGAGTTTAGTGAACAACAGAAGCTATGGATATTGATAACATCGATGTGTAGTTGATGAGTAGCAATATTTACGGGCCTTTTTAGATAAGTGTTGCTAGATGTTAGTTGTTTGGGATAAAATCATTGATATCGACGTGCAACTTATGAGATCAAATATAATTTATTTAGAGATGAAGTCATCCATATTCAGATCCACGAATAATTGATGAGTAGTAACATTTTCGGGCTATAGGTATTGCTAGATAATATGAGACTGGAAAATTATTTTTTATTTATTTGAATTTGGTAAAATGGTTGGGCTTGGGTGACATTCCCCACCTAACTTTCATCGGGCCTGGGTTGGCCCTTCAAGTGTTTTTGACTTGTAAATTCTATTTCAAGGGTAGGTTTGGGTATTACTTCCGACTCGCAAATGGCGACCTCTAGTGATAATAACTGATTTTACTCGTCTATGGACTTGTTTTTGCTTCGAATGTGACATTCACATTCTTTATTCTATTTGGAAACCATAGCTTTTTCGATTCGTGAGAAAAGTGACGGGATGAATTCTGAAAGGTTCTAAATATTTTATATTCCGAACCTATGTAATCTCGAACATTACCTTAAATCCCCACTAAAAATTTATTATACGGAAAGATTGTTGAGCACGGCCTACTTGTGATAATTGAAAAGAAAAGAGTTTTTATCGCTTTTTACGGTATTACATTTTATAGCATAACACCATTCCGACATTTGTAAAGATAGTAAGGTATAATTACATTTCGATCATAACTATATCGATTGAAGATTTTTCGTTGTATTAACTTTTGGAGTAATAATAGGCGAAGGAATAGTTCGCTCCGAGCTCGCTGCGTGGCTGCTTAAATCGCAACCATACCAAACGTGTGAAAAGAGACGTCAATATCAATGCCGATTGGCAAAACGAATTTTGGGAGTGTTGCATGAGGATGAGTGGAAAGCGGCCGAAGGCGGCCCTCTGGAACGTGACGACGACGTGTCGTTCCACGCTCAAAGCCGTACAGAACGGCACATCTTTGCGAAGCTTCCCTTCGGCCCTCACGTCGTTTTCAAGTCGCCTGGCTCGCCGTTTTTGGGAGGGCCTCCGCGTTTCACATATTGCTTTTTCGGCACCCTCGCTTAGGTTTTCCGGTCCTTAATTCGATCGATTAAATTGACGAGTTTTGAATTTTCTTTTTTTCAGTTTCGTGTTAATTGCTCACGTCAATTGATGCTGAGTGTCGTAGATTTAGGAGTTACGAACGGGCATGCGGGTCCATTGTGAATTCAATTGCGGGCTTCTTTGAGCAATGAATCGGTCAAAGGAATATCCCGTCGGGAAAATGGGCTGATGACACGATTGGTACATAAATTCTATTTCAATGTGTAATGTGTTTTTCAAATTTCAATTTGTTAAATGTAATTATTAAATTTTTAGCTCAATGAGCAATGTGATGTGCAATGTGCTCCCTTGAACTTTTAATTTGTTTACTTGGACTATGAGTACATGTTCAATGTATTCCATGGACTATATGAAAATGTTCAATTTTGTTCTTTCGTTAGTTCAATGTCAGAGATAATATTGAACATTTTCATATAGTCTAATATCTAAATTGACATGTACCAAAAGTTCGAGGACTGCATCGAATAACCTAAAAGTTCAGGCACCATATTATGCTAAAGTTCAAGAATCATATTAAACAAATTAATAACTCGAGGACCACATTACACATTGGATCAAAGTTCAGAGACCATTCGCATCATTTGGTCTAAAAAATCCTAACATCGACGTTAATAAATATTTTCTCAAAATAATTTTCATCACCCAGAAAATCCTAAACTGAGATCCCTACGGCACATTCGCTCTCATAACAATTTTCAAAATCTCTCCAGCAAAATTAGCTCGAAGAGAATGTCACCACGAGGTACCGATTAGGGATTTTTAATGGTATTAATCAGGAAGTTAATTCGGTTTTTCTCATCTAGGGTTGGGAACGGCCCATCGATTCGATTTTATTAAACAAGATGAGTTTCAGAATATTAAAAGAACAAAAATTGATTTGTAGTCAAACACGCAAAAGCTCGAAAAATATAAAAAGGAAGTGAAATTAGGAATCTCATGATTCTAGAATGCGTGGTTGACTTTGGGTTTTGCTTTTCTTACGAGGGAAGGATTCAATTAGGGTTGAGGTTAAGTAAGCATCTTGGTAAAGAAGCCCAAGTAATGTTTCATACGTCAGCAATGACTCTGAACGGCAAACGTCCCAATTTTATTTATTTATTATTACTTTTTAAGAAATTCCGATCGCCTTTCAAAAGCATCGTCGTCGTGGTCGTTGGTGATTGTGAAATAAGAGGATAAGAGAGCTTATTGGGCCAGTAAGGCCCAACTCAGCCCATCGGCCCATCTGGTGAAATCAAAAGAGAAACGAGCTCCTCCTCTACTCTGTGCAGCTGAAAGAGAAAACTATTCGTGTTGCCCAGGGCAGGGCGTGCATGATAATCATTCTATTTCTAAAGTCAATTTCTTGCTCAATATATATATATATATATATATATATATATATAGTTTCTGGATGATTTTTTGAGGAACAAAACGCGTTTGATAACGGCATACAATTTCTATTTCTGGAATAGAAGTTCGTTTGATAGCGGTTGAAAGTTTTTACTTCTGAAATATTAATAACACAAAACCTTCTACAAAAAATTTCTACATCATTTTTAATTTTTTAAATTTCTTAAAAATAATTTGATTATTATAAAATATTATTTACTATTTTAAAATAAAAAATATTAGTTAAGTTTTTACTAATATTTTTTTAAAATATTAGTAATGATTAAAAATATTGGTAGGCGGTGGCGATGGTTATGGCGGTCGGCGGAGGGTCGTGGTGAGCTGTGGTCGACGATGGCTGATAATGGACGGCGGTGGGTAGTGATTAGCAGAGTGGGGTGATGGACAAAATTGGTCTATGGTGGGCGGCAGAGGTTGGCGATGGGCGGCGATTGGCAGTGGCGGGGTTGATGGTGGGTTGCGGCGGCGATTGACGGTGGTTGTTGCAGCAGCCCGTAGCTGGCGGCAGGGGTCGACGACAGTAGGGAAGATGGGTAGGGGCGGTTAGCGGAGTTCGATGGTTGGTGGCGGTCTGCGATGATTGATAAAGGGAGGGTTACAGAGAGAGTGAGGACATGAGAAAAAACTAAAGGCTTTTGGTAGGTTATTTCTCATTTCTATCTTTGGAATAAAGAAGCTACAAATTTTAACTTCTCATTCCTCTTTCAAATTTATTCTTGGAACAAAATTTGTTCCAAAAACAGAAAAATAAAATTACGCTACTAAAAGAATTTCTGTTTCAGACCTGTTAAAAATGTTTATAACAGAAACATAGAAACAAAATAATTATCATGTGCACCATCCAATAGTGATAATTAGGGGTGTTAATGGGTCGGGCCGGGTCTCGGCCCTGCCCAACCGTGCTCGAAACTAAATAGTACTGAGGTCGGGCCGGGCCGGGTCATTTTTTTTTAATTTTTTTTGGATTCAAAATCTATTATAAGCACATCAAATGAAATAATATAAAAAATAAAAATAAATTAAATTAAAATGAAAATATGGGTGTTAAAATATGCTGGGCGGCGAACTGCCTAGCCCCGGCCCTAAAAGTCTCGAAAAGGCAGTGAATTTTTGGGCCGGGTTGGGTCGGCCGACTCGGCGCGGGATTTTTTTGACAAATTAGGTCCTAGCATCCCAAGGAGCGCGTAAAACTGTATAGATTGCTGTTTGAGCTTCCTGTTTGAGAGAAATTAATTATTTGAAACTTTTCGAAACTACCATAACAGTAACTATGACCTCCAGAGCTGTAAGCTCACTTGAACCGGAGTTCAGTCAAAAGAAATATGATGCGCCAAAAATCGCCGCATAATATGAGCTTGCTGCGCTGTTCCCCGCAACAAGTTTGATGATTGCGCGGCTTTTTTTGTCGACCCATAGTGGACGATTCATGTTTGCTTCGATAGGTTAATTGAATGAGTACTTCTCCATGGTTGAAGAAATATAACTCATATGCAGGATTTGGTTTTTTGATACCGGTTATAAATGTAAGTAATGAATGCCGGATTTGCTTAGAAAATAGTAAAATTGAAGAAAATTACCCAAAAAAAATCTTAAATTTTGTGTCAATTCAGCCTTAAATATTTCAATTTGACTAATTTAGTCATAAACTTTTTAACGACATGTCAATTTAGTTATTTCAGTCAATTTTGGTCAGGAGTTGCCGACATGATGGTTTAAGTAGTGTCAACCATTCTACATGATATGGTTGATACTGAAATTTAATATTTTAGTTATATTTTATTTTAATGTTTTATTTTTCAACTTGGGGTTCTAAGGTCGCCACCCGGCCATTCGGCAGCCGCAAGTGCGGGACTTCGGCTGGATTTTGAGTGAGGACGTTGCAGCCCTCGTTGGCTAACAAGAAAGGGTCACGGACCTTGCTTAGATGTAGGTAAGTTGGCTTAAGATTGGCAAAAAAAAGAAAAAAAAAGAAAAAAAAGAAAAAGAAAAAGGAAAAGAAAGAAAAATAATGAAAAATTAAGAAAATAGAAATTATAAAAATTGATCACGTCAGCGCCGATCACGCCACATAGAATGAACAACGCTGACTAGATCGCCATATTAGAAATTTTAGGGAAAAATTGGTCGGAAGGACTAAATTATTGAATTGTTAAAATGTTTCGAACTATATTGGTCAAATTGAAATATTTAGGATTGAACTGGAGGAAAATTTCAAATAAGAACTTGAAGTATCATCATTTTCTCAAATAAGAGTATGAAGTGGACATTATTTCAAATAAAAACTTGAAGATCCCTCATTTTTGCAAATAAGAGTATGAATAAACCTTATTTAATAAGGGTCTAACCTTTTGGCTAGTAAGGGCAGTTTTGTCGCTTACTTTTTATTTATTTATTTTTTCCTCCTTTTTCGATCATGGCTAGTTTTCGGCGGCGCCTAGAGAGGGATGGGTGAGGGTTGCCTTCACCCTATCTAGTGAGAGCCGGCCTGGCTTGGACGAGGCTGCCCTCGAAGTAGCCGGCGAGGGCCAAGCTTGCCTAGGTGAGGCCGCCCTCAAAACCACAACTGAGTGGGTCGTCCTTGCCTAGGCGAAGGTCACGTTGCTTGTTTTGGCGAGGGCAACTCTTGTCGGCCACAAACGAAGCCAACCCCCACTAGATTTGGGCGAAGGCCTAGGCAAAGCGATCCGCCCAAATTTGGCAAGGGTTGCTAAGACCTTGTTGGCAGCAACAAAGAAAAAGAAAAACGAAATGAGAAAATAACTAAATAAATAAAATATTAAAATGAAAATTGTTTTTGGAATAAAATACCCTTAACCTGCTGGAGTATTTAGCCCACCGGCGAGGGAGGCTCGTATTTGAAACTGCCATGGTTATTATGGGCCCTTATTTGAGATTGACATGGCTACTTCATGCTCTTATTTAGAATTTTCCTTTGAATTGGTGTAAGCGCGATAGATTTAGATTTTTTGGTGATTTCCTCAATTTGTATTATTCGATTTGCTCATAAACATTCATGTAAATTCTTTTCGGTTTCTACTACTATCAGGGAATCGAAAGAGAATGGAATCTGGCGGGGGGCTTTCGGGAGTTGAATATCAGTATAAATTCAGATAGTTGTATAATCTGGCGGGGGTCAAAACATACTTCTTGTTGTGTTTAGTTTGTTCGTAATGGACATGTATACAACCTTTCTTTTTCTTTTTCCTTTTTTACTAGATTTTTTGTAACTCTGACCACGATACCGACTTGCTGTTTTATCAGGCTACATTCTTCGAATAGGAGGTCGGCTGTCTCGTTACCCTTGGCACTGATAGAGTCGGGTTGTGAAAATAATATGCACATTAAGGTAAACAAAAGTGAATGAGAACGACATGGATGTTTTGTGTCGTTTACTTAAAATCGAAAATGTTTCGTTTAAAATATTTATGTTGTCAATTAGGTAGAAATATACGTAACTCTTGACCTGTATAGCTATGTAGATTTCTACGTAGTTTTAGGATTTCTATTGAAAGCGAGGATAAAAAAGAGGTGGAGCTTTTTCCACTCTTCTTTTTGCTAAGACACTCCATTTTTCTTGTGTTTTGACCATAATTTCCCTATATGGCTTACCACTCTACAATAGTGATCATCTTTTATTTAGTTAATTCTTCTTATTTTTTTGACCAAAAAAATCTCCTTACTAATTTTTTTTTTGTCCTTAGGAGTCCGTCTTCCTCCTCCTTTCTTTGCATCCCTTAGATGTCTCAGTTCTAAACTCTTACAGATATCCCTCTATTTTATCTCTTGCAAGCCATTCTCTTCTTTCTACATACCGTTAACTGTGACGTCTTTGTCGCTAGAGGAGAGAGAAATGCACTGTTGAATTTTGATCAAGCAATCACAACGAAGAACACAAGAATTACGAGGTTCGGCAATGTGCCTTCGTCCTCAGGCAAAACTCTCTTATTTTTTTCATGAGAGATACTCTACCATTATTCTGCAATTTGTACACAAGGGTTGCTACAACAAAGAAAACTAAAAATAGAAAAAATATCGATATACAAATTTGCCTTCAATATATTCTTTTCTTTGAATAGGCAAAACGCAAATCCTGCAAATATACGCAAATCCCGCAAATATCGCCAATACTCCCCCTCAAGTTGGAGCGAAGACATCGTCAGAGGTCAACTTGTTCACCATATCCTGAAATACTCTCTTGGATAAAACTTTGGTGAAGACATTAACAAGTTGATCTTTACTACGAACATGTGGCGTCTCTATAGTCTTGTCTTGAATCTTTTCCCTTACAAAGTGACAATCAACCTCTATGTGTTTGATCCTATCATGGAAGATTGGATTTGAAGCAATATGTGTTGCCGCCTGATTATCACAGAATAGCTTTGTAGGTTTAGACATGGCATCACGTCCCAATTCTTGAAGTAATAGACGGAGCCATACGATCTCACTAGTGGAAGAAACCATGATTCGGTACTCAGCTTCTGCACTAGATCTAGCCACAACTGTTTGCTCTTTACTTTTCTAGGTAACAATATTTCCTCCAACAAAGATACAAAAACCTGTGGTAGATTTTCTATCCATAGGGTTGCCAGCCCAATCAGCATCAGTAAAACCTACAATCTCCGTATTATCATTATTCTTCAACAATATTCCTCTTCCAGGGAAAGCTTTCAGATATCGAAGGAGATGGTTTATCAACTCCATATGCCCTTGTGTAGGTTTTTGCATAAATTGGGTTTTATAGCTGACATAATAAGCAATGTCAAGCCTAAAAATGGTTAGGTAAATCAATCTCCCTACCATACATTGAAATTGTCCAATATCCTCTAATGGTGTTTCATTAGACACAATCTTACTGTTGTAATCCATAGGAGTGCTAGCAGGTTTAACGCCCAACTTACCAGTCTCCTTCAGTAGATCTAGGACATATTTCCTCCGAGTCACGAATAGACCCTTGTCAAAACTTGCTACTTCTATGCCTAAAAAATACCTCAATTTTTCAAGGTCTTTCATGTCAAATTCCTTGCTCAAGAATTGCTTTAGTTCTGTAATACCTATTAAGTTACTGCCAGTAATAACAAGATCATCAACATGAATGAGAATGACAACAATAACTTCATCGACTGCTTTAGTAAACATTGAAGAATCATCTGCGCTCCTTTTGAAACCAAATCTAATGAGTGAGGAACTCAGTTTGCCATACCATGCTCTAGGTGACTATTTGATACCATATATAGCCTTCTTTAATTTGCAAACCATTCCCTTATCATTCTCTAAGAAATGTCCTGGAGGGACATCCATATAGACCTCTTCCTCTAAGTTTCCTTAGAGGAAGTCATTCTTCACATCCATCTGAAACAACGACCAGTCAAAATTAACTGCCACATATAGAAGGCCACAGATAGTATTTATTTTCACCACATGAGCAAATATTTCCTTGTAGTCTATCCCATAGGTTTGAGTATATCCTTTTGCGATAAGTCGGGCTTTATATCTCTCAATTGACCTACCACTATTATATTTGATCTTGTAAATCCACCGACATCCAACTACCTTCTTTCCATTTGACAATTTAGCAAGTTCTCAAGTACGGTTACGGTTCAATGCCTGAAGCTCATCTTTCATGGCATTCACCCACACATTATTTTTACAGGCTTCCAAGAAGGTATTGGGCTCATGTTGACTTTCAATGGCAGATGAGAAACTTAAATACTTATGGGAAATTATATCATACCCAATAAAATCTTGAATGGGATGCTGAGCAGTATAATATGCTAAAAAATCACGGAGTCGCGTTGAAGGCCTTGGAATGCGTGATGATCGGCGGATTGGAGCTGAGATAATAATAGGTGACGCATCTGCTCGAACTCCCTTTGTTGCATCGTCCGCCCCAACTTCCAAATTAACTGTAACTTGAACACGAGAGGTGTTGACATTTTCTATATTCATGGGACGATTCCCTTGAACAACCGTTGTTGGAATTTCCTCTTGATCGAACATTGAAGGTTCAATAGGTAGGACATGAAGCAAAAATTCAGAATAGGCATCTTCCTCCTCCTGAATTTGATTCTTGACAAAAAAACATGTTAGTCTCATCAAAGACAACATCCCGAGAAATATAAATGCGTCTAGTACTTAGTTCATAGCATTTATATCCCTTCTTGACATTCGAGTATCCCAAAAACACACACTTTCAAGCTCACAGATCTAGCGTGTCACTAGATTGAGAATGCACATAACACACGCATCCGAAAATTCTTAGGTGGGAGATACCAAATTTTCGGCCATACAAACTTTCAATTGAAACCTTATATTCCAACATCTTACTAGGCAAACGGTTGATCAAGTAGCAGCTAGTAAGGATTGCATCTGCCCAATATGTCTTGGGTAAATTTTCTGAGAATAATAATGCTCGGGTAACTTCAAATAGATGTCTATTTTTCCTTTCTGCAATTCCATTTTTCTGTGAAGTTCCCATGCAGGAGGTTTGATGAATGATTCCCAAGTCACGCAAGAACACTTGAAAAACCTGATTGGTATATTCAGTTCCATTGTCTGTATGAAGAATCTTTACTGTACTGTTAAATTGATTTTTCACCATATTGCAAAAATCTTGAAACACAATCAGAACTTCACTTTTGGATTTAAGCAAATAAAGCCATGTGGCTAAAGATTTATCATCAATAAATGTAACAAAATACTTGAACCCCTCCTTCGAGTCAATAGGAAAAGTACCCCAAACATCCGAGTGAACTAAATAAAATAACTGTTCTGATTTATGTGTGCTATGTGGAAATAGTAACCTATGCTACTTAGCATAATGACAAGGATTACAACAATTGGAATCATAACTTAAAGTCATATCAAAAGAATGCAGCACCCACTCAAAGGGATGACCTAAAAGTCAATGCCACAATCGGGATGTGTCAACAGTCTTCCTTTGCATCATCAACACTTTGCAGTTGAAGTTCATCATGTACAGCCCATTCTGCAACTTCCATTCACCAATCATTCTCTTGATGGTTCGATTTTGGAAGAAAACCTTTTTAGGAGTAAAAATAGCATTGCAATTCCACTTATTGGTGCATTTGCTAACAAACAATAAAATTGAGGATAATTCGGGTACCAATAAAGTTTCAGAATCATGTGAGAAAAATATAATTTGTCCCACACCCCTAGTTGGAGCCTGCTCACCATTAGCAATAGTAATAGGTGGATATGACACACCTGAAGTAATACTGGATAGCAAGTTTGGAGAACTACACATGTGCTCTATAGGCCCAGAGTCAACAATAAATTGAGTTTTGGATAAAGCTGAGTAAGCATGAACATTACCAGATATCATAGCCAAATTTCTAATTTCAGTGCCAGAGGCGTTTATTCCCTTGTCATGTATCTAAAGTAACCGCTGAACTTATTGAGACAAAACCTTCAACTTGGATTGAAAATCATTCGAATTTTCTTGGACTGCCACCTTAACTTCTGCACCCCTGTCTTTGGAAAGATGCATATGCGGATGAAGGACCCAACACCTCTCTTTGGAATGCCCATCACGATTGCAATGGTCGCAATGAAACCGTACTGGTTTCTTGAATTTTCCTTTGGCAAACCGAGCAATGGGGTCTCCTTGCTTCATGTTGATAGCGTTGTGAGTCGATTGTTCTCCGAGCTCTCATGATGCAATTGGGGCCGAAGGCATAACACGTCTCCTTGTTTCCTCACTTTGGATTATGGCATACACTTCATTGAAAGTAGGCAATTGTGGACTCATAAGAATTTGACGTTTGGTGTTCTCAAATTCGGGTCTGATGCTTGCTAACAGCTGAAAGATTTTATTTTGCTCTTCTCGATTCACATAATCCATTGCATTCTGGGTCGCAGGTCTGTACTGATGAAGCTCATCCCATTGCTTCTTCATTTTTCCCAGATGTTTAGTTAAGGATTGTGTTGCGCCTTGCTTAGAACAAGCAAGTACTTGCTGTAGCTCAAAGATCCGAGATGCATCTCTGGCTTGACCATACATCTCGTATATCGAATCCCATAACGCCTTTGCCGACTCTGAATATGCAAATATCTCGTAGATCTCCGATTCTATGGAATTAAATATCCAAGACATCACATTGTGGTTATTGGCTTGCCATTCCTCAAAAGAGGAATTAGACTTTTGAGGAATTTTTGTCTGACCAGTGATATGGCACAACCGAGAATTGTCCACCAAGAGCAATTGTGATGTCTCGGGATCACGACATAAAGTTCCTCCAATTCAGCAACAAGGACGTAAGTTGATGACTATGTGCCTCCTGCACAATGGTCTTCGATGACCCCATCCTCGCAATGTCTTTCGATGAATCCTTTCCCTCAACATTTTTCTCTCTATCACCCATAACGCAAAGCAGCCAAAAAGGGAATTGCAGAGACGATAGAAGATGAGCAAAAAGAAATTTGGTGCAGTAGTTTTTACAGGAATCGCTGATTTGAAACTCGCTGTGATACTATGTTGAATTTTGATCAAGCAATCACAACGAAGAACAAAAGAATTACGAGGTTCGGCGATGTGCCTACGTTCTCGTGCAATTTTTTTTTTCATGAGAGATGCACTGCCATTATTCTGCAATTTGTACACAAGGGTTGCTACAACAAAGGAAACTAAAAAATAGAAAAAATATCAATATGCAGATTTGCCTACAATCTATTCTTTAAGGAAAAATGCAAATCCCGCAAATATCGCCAATAGCAACTCTTTTATTTAGCCCCTCTCTCTCTCAGCTGAAAGAATTCTCATTTTCTGAAAAAACAAAAATAATTTTCTTTTAAGAGAAAAAACAGAAAAACGCACTGTTAAACCATTTAACTCCTGCAAAGGGGATGGAAAAGGAGGATAAATGTGTTGCACTTGCATGTGAGTTAGCCATAAATCGATACAAATCTAAGCGGCCAAAAACTTCATAGTGCTCTTTTATTAAAGCAGAAGAGACCTTGTTGAGGACGACAACTCCATTTAAACTCTGCTCCAAAACCTAAGTCTCGAGAAAAAATCAAGATAATTAGACTATTACTTAGACTAAAGACGCTTGGCTGTAGTGATGACTGCCTCCACGGTAATGCCAAATTCCAATAGCCTTAACTTTGCTTCCAACGATCTTCCCTCAATCAAAAGTCGTTCCAGCTTCCATACTAACTATAGTTGATCTAGTAGTAAGGCAATATACTCTCCTTATTACTTGGGAGATTGCTCGTTATGAAGTTACCAAGAAACCAAGGACACAACCCTAATAGCTTTACCTTCCCCCTGGAGCTTATCCTCTACTTTCGCAACAAGAATTAAGACGTCAAAAGGTGGGAAAAAAAAAGAGGAGAGTGAGATCCACAAGGCAAAAATAAAGGAAGAAACCAAAAAAAAAAAAAAGTTAGACCAAACAAAAAATAGGATCACTTTTTAGAATGGTGGCCCATACAAAGGAAAATATGGTCAAAACACAAGAAAAATGAGTGCTGTAGCCAAGAGAGGAGCGAAAAAAGCACGGCCCCTACACAAATAATAAATAAAAAGAAAGCATATAAGTTTGTGCTAAAAGTGATGGGCCGCACAAAGGATAGAATGATCAAAACACATAAAAAAAAATCCCAAAACCATAAGAAAAGCAAGAAAAGTGTGAGCCGAGTAAAAAATGAGACTAAGAATAACAAACGTGATCAGGAATCAGCACCAACAACGTCAAAACTTTTAATGTTCAGTCTGTTTGTTCTGTTGCTGCTGCTATAAGCGAGAGAGTAGTAGGTGTTACATTCACTCAAGGACAAAATGTAGGATACACTTAATTGATGCTGTTTTTCTTTGTACAAGGCTGGTTCTAATACGGTGCTACGACTTGCATAGGAATGCAATGGACAAACAAACACCGAATGTTTGCATAGAAAAGGATCTTTCTCGAACGTCATTTCAAGTCTCCGGCGACAAGTGTCTGCAGCAGCTATCTACGCCATGGTTTTTCGAGGCGCGTTACCTGTTTTGCCGTCCTGTTGCCGGGAATGTGATAGTTCAATGTCAAACTCTCCCAACAGGGGACGGGGGTGGGAATGGAGCATATTTAGCTCGGCCTTGTTTTATCATAGAGGGGGCTTTCATGGGGACCTTCCTATTCAAAGCCACTTCTCCCACAGTGCTTATTTCAGGCGAACTATCACCGTCAGATGGGTCGGAAGAAGATTGACAGCTAAGGACTGCAACGGATATGGAAAATGCTTGTAACAATGAAATCGACGAGTCAAACTCGATGAAGTAGATTCCCTTCCTAAACGGCGCTAATCTGAAAATGGGGCTTTTCAGTTGAGCTTCTCCCTGCATAATGGAAACAAACATGCAACCTCATGAATGATAAAGCCACACGAGATGCGTAAGAGAAAGACATCAACCAAATCAAACAACTACCTGGACAAAAAGTTCGAGGCAATCTGAGATTGAGCAGTCTTTTGAGTTCGGAGTATTAGAGAAAGTGTTCTGATTAGAGAGCACTCGCAACTTGCAACCAATGTCCCAGCCACCGCAATCACATGATCCACCAGATTTCCATCTGTAAATCAATGGTGAAGGCTCCCCCTTGTTAGGCAAGGTATGAACACCCCTTGGAAGTATTACAGTGATACAGCTAGGTTTATGGTTCAAATTAGCGAACTCGAAATGGCAGTTATGCTCTAGTAAAGAATCTTCAGAGTTCCAGTTACTCGAATATTTACAGCAATCCGATTGTTCTCTATCACATCTAATATCAGCTCCTATCTTGAAGATGATGGCAGCGAGTTCCCTGATAGGAAGAAAGTCTGGCAACTCTCCATCTGCCTGTCTTGCACCAGACAAGACAAACTCTCTTGTAATAGTGTGCTCACCGAAACTTTCTGCTGCCAAATGAGAAAATGATTCGTCTGATAACTGCATCTGACCAACAACGCTATACTCGAAATCAACTCTTTTCACTTTGCTCCCTTGACCCATCCACCCACCTCTCTTCTTGATTTCATTAACAGAGTAAAAGGTGTAGCTACGACCAGCAGCATCCTTTCTAGAAGGGGGTGAATCTTTCATTGTGGCTGCAAGAATGTTGCTGTTGTTGTCAACCACAAACTTGAATAAAGGTAGCCCATTCTTCAATGTTAGCTGCAATAGAGCTTGAACTTTCAAATTGTCATGCTTTTCAATGACTAGTAGTTCATTGGCAGTTATTGGCCTGGGGATCGAGTGAAATTTCCCTTTGAATGGCGTGATATTTTCAGGTGAACTATGAGAATTGGCTAATCTGGACTTCAGCAGTGGGTCCAACAATCTTCTCAAAGGGCTGGACCTACCTCTGGTTGGAACGTTCACTCTGTCATGGCTTGAGATGTCTAGACCAGGAGCATCTCCAGGTCCCACTGGACCAGACTTGGCACTGACATATGTTGAGCTCAACTGTGGAACAGAAGCATTTTCTTTGAAACTGAAACTCCGCCTCATCTGACCTAAACTAAAGCTGAATCGGCGGTTGGGAGATGAATTGCTGCCTCTCCGTGATTCCATTTCAGCCGCTTCTAGCTCCAGCATTTTCAAGTTAGCAGCTAGATTTTGATTCAACAAAGCACTGCCTGACCAGTGCTTCTGATCACATTTGACTTCTGAGGGAATGTCAGGCAGTTTCTTTAAACTAGGAAAATGGGGAGATAAATCAGGAGACAGCATCACAGGTCGGGGAAGGGTTTCATGAGGAGTTGTATCATGACATGGCAGAGGACAGGAGTATGGAATTTCAGGACATAGTTCAGTGGAATGTTCCTCGGAGAGTAAGGAACCAGAGAAACTACTCTGATTTACTCGACAGGAACTCTGAACTGGGACTCTTATGATATCGTTTTGCCGTGACATTTCTGCAAGATTGCTCTTGGGAAATTTTTTGGGCAAAAGAAGAACTATGTTTTTCTGCTTTCCAGAAGAGAACTTATAATCCAAATGTATATCTAAACCCTGAGGGCCAACCACTTTTTCATTGATTTCATCTTTTTTTGCAATCAAAGGAGCCTCAAGTTTCCCTGATTCTGAAGATGATGAAGCACCTATGCCTGAAGTGTTTTTTTCCTCTACATAATTTTCCTTAGAAACCAGTTGAGGAGTTTCCATAACTTTCTTCACTGCATGAGCATCAAAACCTCTGAAATTGTCCTTTGAACTTAGAGATTTCTTGCGATTTTTCAAGTTTGATGGATTATTGGTAGCTGAAGCAGTCTTTTTACCCTCTTCGGTCTTGCCAGTTTTACGCCTAATATTAGAATGGTTTCCTTCAGAAGATTCATATGTGGAAGCTAGTTTCTTCTTTTCATATGTGGAAGCTAGTTTCTTCTTCATCTTCTCATCCGAAGTGAAATTGGAAACATTTTCGGCATCTTGAGTGCACATGACTTTCCGGTTAGCTGGTCTTGGACATTGAGAAAGGCCATCTTTACCAGAAGAACAGGGACCAAAACTAGCGGAAGCCTTTAGCTTGCTTTTCTGAGCAAGTATCTCAGTGCGAGCATCAGTGGGTAAGCCAGATGACCCTTTAGGGATATTCAAAGGCATGTTGCTACCACTCAGAGATGAACTGAACCTACCTTTTCTAAAATCACAATTTTGACTTGGCTTCGATTTCTCAAGGCGTGCCCAATCAAGAACTCCAATATTCACAGCATTACCTTGAAGGTTTTCTCCCTTTTCCATGCTCTGGAGATGGCCCGGCAAGTTTTTCATGTGCTTGATGAGCTCATCATCCTCAGTGACCTTTCCCTTTAAGAACTGCTTCTGTTGATTTCCCGAATTGTTCTGGCAGATTGCTCGGGCATCTAAATTTTCTTCAGGTTCACGGTGCTGACGCACGTTTTGCGGACATTGACGATTTTCAACCTTTAACTTTTCTGGGAACTTTATACTTTGAGACCCACGAGGTGACAACATCCTCTCCTTCCCCTTCTTGGAGACTTGCTGAAGCTTTGGGTAGCTTTTACCCTCAATGTTTGTTCCCATATCTACAGCAGATACTACGTGTCAATTTC
The DNA here is from genome assembly GCA_028455895.1 of Rhodomyrtus tomentosa. Taxonomy (NCBI): domain Eukaryota; kingdom Viridiplantae; phylum Streptophyta; class Magnoliopsida; order Myrtales; family Myrtaceae; genus Rhodomyrtus; species Rhodomyrtus tomentosa. The sequence goes on from JAPCWY010000007.1 coordinate 29,737,468, forward strand.
CAGATCAAACATCAGATGACATGACATCAGATATTCTCAGAATTCACATCCGGGCTTTTGCTCTCGGTTCACGGTCACAAATTGCTATTCTGTGACAATCTGAATGCATACCGAACCCAAGGGTAAAAAAAGACCCTGCGAACAAGGAGGACAACATGTGACATAATGAAAAGGCTGAGTGAATAAATGCAAGAAGGCAGTCCTTTCCTTCCATCTGCCACAAATTGATGACATGACAAACGCATTGGACCAGCATAATTCAGGGATACAAGGAGAAATAAGTTTGATTAATGAGTTAGTATTTTAGCATGCACAATTATACGCCTCAAACATTCTAATGGACCAAAAACATTTGCGTGCACCTGGCCAAAAAAAAAAAAACACAGGAGGCCCGAGGGCATAAACACCGGCCTTGTCACAAGAACCTAATAGCACAAACTTGCTGGTTTTCTACAATATTAATGGGTAGGTGACTGCAGCACCTTTGCGTAATGCCTTTTCTTCATCATGAATTAAGGACTGGCAGCCAAATTTAGACCTGAAGACGTGCTCTATGTCCCAAATTGGCCTTCTATCATCGAAATCGGCCCGGTTATTCACCAGCATTACATCTAAATGTTCAGTAAACTCATAATTACTGTCATGGACTCCGGATCTAGTGACTAAAACTAGAACCCAAAAGTTCCAAGCGCACAAATAGGAAGATTCCTGCTGAGTACCTGAGGAAATTGAATTCACTATCGAAATCGATTATAGCCCTGGAAGAAACAGAACCTCTAAAACCAAACCCAACTGGAAGAAGACCACCCAAGAAAGGTCCGACATCCGCACCAATCAATCAGCATAAGAAGTCCATTGTCCAAACAGGCTCGAAACTTTCCATTCTCCACAAGGCTCTCAACTATCAAAACGAACGGAACGGGAAGATACCAAAGAGAAACCACAATGCTCCGGGAGAAACAGCCAAACGCACACCGAGCCACCGCATAAAAGCACACGACCAGCCACCCTAGGAGGGAGATCAGAGAACGCACCGGAGACCAACGGCGGCGTGAAGCAAATCGGAAACCGCCTGATGCCCACCAGTCCAAATCCCCACGAGAGAGGAGGAGGGCAAGCGGAGCGGCGAGGCAATGTGGCGATTACAGAGGAAAGAGAGGGAGCTGAGCGTCGCGCAAAAAATGGAGGCAAAATCGATGCGACGGGATCAGCAAGCACGTCAACTTGTACACACACTGTGCGTGTGGCTAGCTTGGCCCCGAATTTCTTCGGAGCAGCGGAAAGTTCGAGACAAGTTGCAGAGAAAACACTCCGTCTCTCTCTCCCCTCTGTCTGACTTGCAGTGACTGAAGATGGAGGGAGAGGGAAGAATATCGCGGGAAGAGAGAGAGAGGGAGGAGCGATACTGAGGCGTTTCGGATCGGACGGTGGAGAGCGAGTGTAGGGAAATAGGAGGGGGTGGCTGGATGGGTCCCACGTGGCGAATTGCATTGCTTTACCGAATCCCGATGCCCTCGTGCCTGGGCCCCCACGCTTGGTCCCTGGTCGTTGGCGAATTGGATTTTTCTCGGGTGATTACTGTTAACGTAATTATTCAAATTAACCCGACATAAAGAATTTGTCTATTTTTCGCCTATAATATACATATATATATATATATATATATATATTATATGGGAGAATCAGGACTCTCCAAACGAATTCCATGTTTTTCCGAAAAAAGAAAAAAGAAAAACAAAGATCACATGTCTTTGAAGGAAATCCTTTTAGGCCCGTGAAATCAATCTTCCATCGTTGGATGGACCTGTTTAAATAAAGTTATTAGAAAATTTCCCTGAATCTGAATTCTGATTTCATTCAATAAAAAATGATTCAGCATATTACATAAAAAAAAACTTTCATATGATCGTCATTGGAGTGATTCCAGATTTCGATTTCGTGATCATAGAAATTTTATAAAAGACTTTCATATGACCATCGTTGTAGTGATTTTTTTTAATAACCAAGGCGTCCGAGCCAGTTTGTGCGCACCTCAATTCGTTGTAGTGATTTTGTCTTCAAATTTTTTTTAAAAAAAATTTACCTTTTCTGCGGGTCACGTTGTTTTTCGATTTGATTTGGGACATTTTTGCTTTGGAGAAAGAACCATTGAAGCAAATAAATATATCATTACCTAACAAGTTTGCATTTTTTTTTTCTGTCTAATTTTTTACATTATGTTTTCTGAAAAAAAAAAACAAAATTAAGCAGATAAATGCATCATTACCCTGACGCGTGTGCATTATTTTTCTGTTTAATTTTGGACATTTTGCTTTCTGTTTTTTTTTTTTGGGTTTGGGGGGGAATTAGAGCAAATAAATGAATTATCACCTAACGCCATATAGATTCATCATGTATTCTCTAGCGTTGAATGAGTGCGTGCGTGAAAAATTGTTAATTTTCAAAGACCGGCCGAATGCAGTTTAGTTGGAGTCAACAAAAGAGGGAAAATGTAGTAGAAACATTCGGTCGAAATACTATTGTTTTTTTTTTTTCATTAGCTTTTTGCCCAATTGAATATTGGTTTTATGACCTTGCCCAATGCCCCTCATAACATAAGAGGTGCTACACGCTTGCGAAATATTTAGTTTCACAAACATTGATATTCGAATAAAAGAAGATATCTAAAATGTGGACGAACAAAATTGATGCTAGTTGTGACTATCATAGCATAAGAAAGACTTCTATAGACCCACACCACCCATCAGCTATTGTATGTCGATTCCACCTAGCTGTAGCTAGCTATTTCATGTTCGCGCTAGGGTTTTAGCCTTTGAAACTCTTGCCTATGGATGAGTATGACGACTGTTTTTTTTTTTTTTAATTCCTTTTTTTTTGTTACCATAAATTCGTGATGTTTTAGGCTACGAACCGAAGCACACGAATGTTGTCAAAGCCTTGGACGGCTGGGTACACATTTCACGTCCTTGGTACTCTCGATGCGCTTCGACTGAGCGGTATATGTTGTCATAAATGAGTCAGTTCGGATACATGATCTATAAAGAAGTGCCACATGCAGGACAATTGATTAAGTATGGTCAGACATGTTTACATGAAAAAAGAAAATCAACATACTATACGTATCGACAAACATATTTTTATTCACGTGCGCCTTCGCAAACAAGAATGTGTTTCTTAAATTGACGAACATACCGTTTTTAGTATCTTGTAAGAACATTTTTAATGACCGATGCTAGGTTTAAATAAAAAAAATAAATTGGACACGACCTGATTATTGAGAGGGATAATGACATAAATGATTTTGAAACTTTGGCCTGTTATTCATGAACTTTAAATTTGTTTAACGTGATCCTTGAACTTTGATCCAATATGCAGTATCCCTCCTGAATTTTTAATTTATTTGATGCAACGCATGAACTTTTGATTTATGATCAATTAGTCCCTTATCTATATGAAATTGTTGAATGTTGTCATTCCAATAATTTTAGTTTAAGGATAATATTGATCAATTTTATATATTTTAGGGATCGAATTGAACATGTACCAAAAATCTAGAGACTATATTGAATACATTAAAAATTTAGAAATAACGTTACGTATTGGGCTAAAGTTTATGAATTACATTAAATAAATAAATCAAATTATATATTAAATTAAAGTTCGAAAATTATTTATGTGATTAGCTATTTTGATTAGGTTTTTTTGAAAATGGGCAAGTTCCTGTATACGCACCAAGGGGAGAGGACAGGGGCACCAAACCCCACAAAAACACATAGAGGAAGAGAATGTTTGGACGCTTCTTTCGGGGGAATCTCTCTTTAAGCTTTCCCTTTCTTCTGGGCTTGTCTCATTCTAATCTACTTTCGTATTGGCCCCAGACGAAACTGTTTCTTGTGCGACTCTTGGAACTGCGGGTCTCTTCTACTTCTGGGGTGTTTTTGCAAAAAAGGAAAAGCTTCCTATCTATCCTCGTAGAAAAATAATTCAAAAGATGAAAAAAAAAGCTTCATCAAAATCATCAAGAAGGGCTTTTTCTTATGATTTCACCCGTGTTCGTCCTCCGTGGCATTTCGCCAAGTCAGTAATTTTCGAAAAAATTAATCGAAAGGATTACGGTAGAATTTTACGCAATTAGCGAAATTGAAGAATTTAGAATTGAATTGATATTTGTACAATAAGTTTAGGACTCAACCTATAACAAGATTTTTTGCAAAATTTTCTCTTTTTTTTTGAGAGTTGATTATGTCTAGCGATGGCGAGATCGACCTCACCGGCCCTCTATCTGCCATCACCTAACTTTGTCAACCGGTTAGAGGATAGAAAGAAAGAAATAAAAAAAATAAAAAAAATTCTAAAAACTACTAAAGAACTATTTAAAATTGTCTACATCAGTTCTAGCTGCGCTACGCCTGCACAAAATTGCAAGATGAATTGAATTGGCACTAATGACAAATATTTTGAGCTCAATTGGCATAAAAATAAATTTAAACTGAATTAACATAATTACAATAAATTATGATTTTTCCATCCCCGAAGTTTGCCCAATCCCATCATTCTATATATCAGTCTTCTGAATCATAGTCTTATTATACTTAGTGCTACGCTTCCTGTATCGCATACACAATTAATCTACACTGTGTTAGAGACCACCATGGTACCATTATCTAAAAATCTATTTCTCTCTTCAGGCATTATGTGCTATGCTTTACTTACTGTTAGTGATGACAACATCGATTATTTATCAGTTCAACCCTAAGCAAACAATTATAACTTTGATAAGCTCATTTGTTTCAATTTTCAATTGAAAAAAAACAAATCCAAGGTTATTATAACGATCTCATCGGCAATTTTAAGCAAGATAATTATAAATTCAAGTGTATGATTTTTGGGATATGGTCCATAATATAGAAAGAATTTGTATTATCCCCTCATAACCATGGACTTCTTAATAATTTAATAATACCCTGTTCAATCTCGACCTCTCAAGCCATACTTTCTAAATTGGTCACATTATGAAACCCATTCACCGTGGTTTCGGATCACTGTCGAGTTGATGCGTGCTCAACCTCCTTCCAGCATCTAATTTTCGAGGTACAATATGAATGTAATAAAAGAATTACACATTTAGATAAAGCTCATGGACCACATGTCACGCCCCGCACCCTGAGCACGAGCACGCAACTCCTTACAAGCACAAACTCTCTCGGCCGTCCCAGGATTCACGTATCTCGAGAGATGCATTATATTAATAGCATGCGGAAGTGACAATATATAAACTCCTCCATACAATAATAAAAGGAACCATGGTGACGAGAACACCAATAAATAAACATAACCTCCCAACTGTCCATACAAAAGCACTGGCAGACTAAACTAGTGGGTCGGTAGGGGCGACAGGACCGATACAAATGACGATCATCAACATCTCCAAAAGAAAAAAAAGGCATCGAGACCATCATCAAAATATATCAGTCTAGAAAACGGAAGCCCCTAAGTCAAGTTATTGGAGTCGTCAGTCTCCTCAGTATCCTCAGTAGGCTCGTACTTCGAGAAAGTTTCTGAGCAAACCTCCATTGTATCCTCCATCGTCTCGTTAGCTGACGGCTCCATCAGATCGTCCTCGGTAGCCTCGATCTCGATGACCTCGTCGGTGTCTTTTAGGGTTGAGGTCCTTTCGGGAACATTCCTCGAGCCAATTGCTGACCCCTCGACCTCTATCGAATCCCGAGCGGGATGACACCAACTAGGGATTACCCCACGGGGTACTTCAGTGGGCTTAAGTGGCCCCGTAGTAACTTCCCCTATCCTCCTAAACCAAGCCTCGAACCTATGAGGCTTCTAGCTTTTTCCATTCTCATCGACCCAGACTACCGTGCACTTTCTAATGTATACGGTTCCCTGTCCGTCCGGGAGCTCCTCAAAATAAGCAGACATTTCCTTCGGGTCACCAAATTTGATTGGTCACATTTTCACGGCCTAGGATTTGAAAATGGGGTCCCACAACGGAGTGAGATTTACATCTCAGTAAGGCAGGTCCTAACCCTAGGTTAGGCTGATCGTACACTCAGGCGAATGCAATCAAGGACAAAATGCACATGCAATCACATGAGGCATTCAACAATCATTAAATAACATACAGGATCAAAAAAGTGTCAAGTATGCAATCATGACACCATATCACATCATTGGAATTATGCACATATTACCAAGTCAGATCACACTTTCCACCCTTCCAATCCTCCTCATTTTCACGCCCGTGTTTAGAACGCCTTAGGCTCGGTCCACGTAAATACGACTCAGACCATCACATTGACAAGCACGCGTAAACGTATCAGGTTTTTAATTTCATTCCAGGCCTGTGTCGACACATTTCAAATTCTGTCGCGCGTCTCAATGCATCAGGACATGACCATTTCAACCCTGCATCTCGTATGTCTCAAGGCACCATTCAACTCAAACCCCGCACCTCAGCGCCTCAAGGTATCTATTCACACAACCCCGCGTCTCAACTCCTCAGGGTGTCACAAGTTTCTCAGACATGTCAAATGCTCATTTCAATTCATAACTCATGGTCAAGTGTAAACTCATGCAACGAGCAACACATCTATGGCATGCGAGACAATTAAATTCAACACTCAAATGTGACAATCAATTCATGGCACAAGCATTATTAAGCATTCAAGCCATCTATATCTCTCAATGACGTACAATGGACAATCACACCATAAACTTCCAAGAACCAATCTAATTCACACTCAATTCACCCAATCGAATCTAATCCTCCTAGACAAGGTTTAGAAACTTCTTATCTCAAGCTTAATTCAACAAAATTCTTCTTCCAAACACTTCAATCACTCGGTTCTAATGGTCCAAGAATAAGTCAGCTGCGTAACCTAAGGAAATTCATCCAATCGTCAATTTTTCTTGCTCAATTCACCAATCCATGAAGCATAAACCTCAATGACATGTTCATCGACATCCTAGTACGTCTCAACGATGAATTTGAGACTCAATTCCATCACCAACAGTCCTCCACAGATTCGGTATGCATTGAACCGAAATAGGGCATTTTTGGTTCTGTGTATATCTCAATTAATTAGCCCTTAAACTAATTTAAATCCTCAATTTATCTACTAATCTATTTGCTAACATGCAGTTCTAGGAGTTGGGAAGCCTCACCGAAAATTTGAAGTCAAGGCGACGCCAGAAATTTCTCGAACGATGCCGATTTCTCCAAGTCCTTAACCGGTCAGTTTTTGCCCTTCAAACACAAGAACCATTTGGGGTCAAAACTCCATCAAATTCATCCAAAATTTTTACCACAACTCAGTCTATATGTCTTCTAGATGTCCACAAAATTTGGCGAAAAGATTCAAAGGTTTCGAGGTCCTACGGAATCTAAACAGTGGTTTACCTCCAGCTGCAAAGGTTTTCGTCGACTTTCGAGAGAATGGCCGGCCGAAACTCCTCAGTAGGTCAAATGACTTGATTCCACTTGGAGGTTGTCGGCAAGAGGATGAGGAAAGTTCTGGTGATTGGCTCGAGCCCAGGCGGTGGCCAGAAGTGGCTGTCGGAGAGAGCGAATGCGGCGGCAGTGGCTGGTTGGCGTGGAGCTTTCTCGGCTGGAGGAAGAAGAAGAAGAAAATGAAGAAGATGGTGGCTGGTGAAGTGGTCGGCTGAAGGTGAGTGAGAGAGTGAGGTATATACACAAATGGCTTGGTCAACTTGGTAGAATAATAGGTTAAAAGTTGGACATTAAATGCCAATGCCTAATCCTTTGACACTTGTCCATATGTCAATCAAGGCTCATCCAATGACTGCCAATTTCTCAAATTTTCGGTAGCCATAATGGGGTATCAATGATCAAAATGCCCTCATTCCATTTATTAAGGCAAGGTTAAGGCTTGTGGGGTAAAATGATAATTTTACCATTGACGTCGGGAAAATCGTTTTTCTGATTCCAATTTTCTTCGATGAGGCGACGACCAATTCAATTATAATGTTGGAATTTTTGATTCTCCATTTTCTAATTTCGAGACTTGTCTCTAAACCAATCCTCTATCCAATGTGATTCCAGCCTAATTCGAACTGACGAGCGATTTTTGCAGACGTTATGCGTATCGACACTGTGATTTATATCACACTTAGGGCTCGTCAATTCATGGCGACTCTGGTTGTCATGTAATTGCGAGGGTCTATTACTAGTTCTGTGACATTCTGATTTCCAGTCAATTTTAGACTCATTAATAAGAATTAAATCTGGAGACGTATTTCAGTCGCATCTCGCTCGAATCTGATCAATTCAAGTAGGCTGACCAAAAGAGGCTAACGCGAGACGAGGTACGTGGACCTAGGGAACTCGAATAAGAAATGACGCTTTGACCATAAGGATGGTCTCGGGGATATTTAGAACCACAAAAAGGCCGATTCAAGAACGATTAAGGAATGCCTTGCGAGTGTCATACGATTGGAGCGCAAGTGATGTCGCTTAACCAACGTATGATTTGCAAAATTTTCCTAAATCGAACAATGACGATCGAGACCATAGAGACTAGTGATATACCCTCACAATTACATGACAGCCAAAGCCGTCATGAATTGACGAGCCCTAAATGTGATATGAATGACGGGATCGGTACGCATAATGTCTGCAATAGCTGCCCGTCGGTTCGGGATAGGCTGAAACCACGTCCGATAGAGAAAACCATCAGAAACGAGTCTTGAAAATTGAAAATGGAAAATCAAGAATTCCAACGTTATGTTTGGATTGACCGTCGCCCTATCGAAGATTATTGGAACGAGAAAAACGATGTTTCGGATGTCGAGGGTAAAATTACCATATTGCCCCTCAAGCTTAAGCCTTGCCAATGCAAATAAGGAAGGGCATTTTGATCTTTATCCCTACCCCATAGCTGCCGAAAAAGTGGGTGAATATTGGCCATTGGATCAAGCATGAATGACATGTGGGACAAGTGTCAAGAGATGGATTAAAGAGTGGTCAAGTCCATTATTCCCTACCTACCATTCTTCCCATTGACTTGAGAGTTGTATATAGTCTTTTTTCACTCTCTCTCACCTCACTTTGGTCGGCCATAACCCCCTCAACCACCGAAATCTCCATCTTCTTCTTTTTCCTTCTTCACTACCATCGCTCGACCGCCTTTGCCGCTCCCGTTCGCCGCAGTCGACGCCGCCCTCCGGCCATCGTATGGACTTTGGCCGACCGCACCCTCTTAGCTCAACCTCCTGCCGATCTCCTCAAACTGGAAGTAAGCCATTTGGACCACCGAGGAGCTCCGGCTAAGCTTTTTCCCGGAAGTTGATGGAATCGGACTCAATCTAAGGTAGACGAAGTTTCTGACCCCTTAGGAGATCGAAATGTTGGAATCTTAAGGTCAAATTTTGTGGAGGTCTAGGAGACATGTATATCAATCTGTGGTAAAAAGTTGAACTTGATTTGATGAAATTTTGACCCTAAATGGGTCTTGTGAATGTGGGACAGAAAACTGCCAGTTACTGACCTTGGAGGATCCAGAGACTCTTGATGGAATTTCGGCGGTGACTCGATCTCAAACTCTCGGTGAGACCCTTAGACCCTTAGATAGACATGTTAAGAGGTAGGATAGTGATTAAATGAAGGATTTGGTGGAGACTTAGGGCTAGATATACTCGGTTTACACAGAATCGAACATAGCCCGGTTCGGTTATGTGCAAACTGAATCTGTGGGGGCTGATGATGGTTGATTTTGAGCCTCACATTGGTGATTTAGACATGCTAGGATGATGATGATTATGTTATAGAGGTTTATGGTTCATGGATTGAGGAATTGGACAAAAAAAAATTGACGAATTGATTGGAAATTCTAGGTTGCGCAGTGAGATTGGTCTTGGACCATTGGAGGCCGAATCTTTGAGGACCAAGAAGAGAATTTTTATGGTATCAAACTCAAGGTAAGGAAATTCTAAACTTAGGATAGGAAGATTGGACTCGATTGGGCGAGTCGGACGAGATTGAGATGATTTCTTGAGGAGCTTAGTGTGATTGGTCTTTGTGAATGCCAAGAGAGTATAAATGATTCGAATAATTGCATATGCATGTCTCTTGAGTAATTGGTCACATTTGTATGTGTATTGACTCGTTTCGCATGCCATGGATGTCTTGTTATGCATGGGATGTTTATGCATGAGATGCGCTGGACCTTGTGTGCATGAATTGTGGCTGTGGCATGGCGGAGACGAGATAAGACCTTGAGGTGTATGAGACGCGGGGTGGAGAAAAGCCTGATGTGATCTAATCGCGAGCATGAGAAAAGAAAAGCCTGATGCGATCTAATCGCGGGCATGAAGAAGGCCTGATGCGACCTAATCGTGGGCATGAGAATGAGGCATGCAGGTAGAGATGGTTGTGGTGAAGTGGCAGGATGAGGCGTGCATGATCATCTGAGTGTGATATGATGTCATAGCTGCATGCCTGTCATCTGTGTGTCGTCATCTTTATTTGTATGTGCCTGTGTGTTTATGAGTTTGGAATTTTGGGGTAGATGACTGCCTGAGTAGACGGTCAGCATAACCTAGGGCTAGGACTCTTTTATTGAGATGTGTATCTCACCCCTTTAGGGACCCTTATTTTTACAGATCCTAGGCCTTGACTATGTGGCCTATTCGCTTTGGAGACCCTAAGGAGATGACCGTGTATTTTGATGAGTTCCCTGACGGTCAGGGGACCATATACGTGAGGAAGTGTATAGTGGTGTGGGTTGACGAGGGTAGTACTGACTGGAAGCCTTATCGGTACGAGGCTTGGTTTAGGAAGGTTGAGGATGTGTCGACTGGGCCACTGAAGCCCCATGAGATGCCTCAGGGAGCGATTCCTGATTGGTACCACCCCGGTAGGGATCATGATCAGGTAGAGGGATCGGTAGCTGTTTCTAGGAACGGGCCGGAGAGGACCCCTGATGTTGGAGTTTCTAAGGAGGATGAAGTTATTGTCCTGGAGGCGACCGAGGAGGATCTCGTAGAGCCGTTGCATGAGGAGACCATGGAGGATACTATTAAGGTTCGCTCCGAGACGTTCTCAGAGTATGAGCCGACGGAGGATGCCGAGGATACCGATAACTCTAGTAGCTCATCCTGGGAGATTCTAGTTGAAGCTCGATCTTTGGTGATGACCCCGACCCTGTTCCTGTTGGATTTTGATGACAGTCCATTTTGTATGCTCACCCCGTCACCCCCTTGCTTATCTGATTTTAGTAGTTCTGTACTTGTATGAGCAGCCGGTTATTGTGTACGACAGTTTCTATGCTATTCAGATCCCACTTAATTTATATTTGTACGGAGGAGTTGCTTTATTACTGCTTCCGTATGCTTGATATATTTGTTATATCTCTCGGCTTAGATTGTGGATCTTGGGACCGCGAGAGATTAGGTGGTTGCTTGTAGAGAGTCGCGTGCTAGTGCTCGAGACTCGGGGCGTGACAAGTTTCGATGGTCTCGATCGTCATCGTTCGATTTAGAAAAATTTTACAAATTACACATTGGTTAAGCAACATCACCCGTGCTCCAATCGTATAATGCTAGCAATGCATTCCTTAATTGTTCTTAGATCGGCCTTTTATGGCTTTAAATGTTCCCTCGACAATTCTTATGGTCAAAGTACTATTTCTTATCTGAGTTCCCTAGGTCTACGTACCTTGTCTCGCGTTAGACATTCCTCTTTGGTTAGTCAACTCGAGATTGATTAGATCTGAGCGAGATACGACTGAAATACATCGTTAGATACATTTTCATTAATGAGTCTCGGAATGACAGGAAAATCAGAATGTCACACCACATTGAACAAATTAAAATTTTAGAAACAATATTGTATGTCGTGTCAAAGTTCAGGAAACATTTATGTCTTTTTCCTAGTGAGATTTGTGGGAGTCTTTAGCTAAATTATTGGATTTTTCTGGGGAGTGATTATTGTTTTTGTTAACTTTCATTATTCATGAAAGAAATAGATTCTTTGATTCTAAATGAATTACATGCGGAAAACTACTATATTATACCCAATATCAACTTACTTGCATCACTGATCGGAATATGATCATTCGAGAAACTGTACCCACTATCCACAGATTAAGTGTCGCCTTCACAGCCCCGAGAGTCTTTTGCCTTTGACGCGATTCAACGTAGAAGGGGAGAGTGACATTTTGTTGTTGACAACAATATATTGTGTTTCACGCAGAGGAGAGGGAGAACGTCTATTCTTTTTAATGCAAGCCAACAGACGTGACTTTTCATGTTTGTTTTTCAAACTGCAGATAACTGCTTCTGTAGTTCTCTAGGGGCGAGGTTGATTGCCCGCATGTACGCACACCATAAGACCCTTTTTCCAACATTTCCCACTCGCCCATGTAGGGCAAACAGCTCCTACACGTCTACAGAGGACCAACAGCTCCTACTCGCCCACAGATGGCCAACACAACTCTCTTTATCTTTGCAAAGTTCATATTGATAAATAATCCATGCGACCAGCATACACTGAGAGCTCGTTGTCACACATCCGTTGGGAATATATGACAGCTCAAAATGGACATAATCAAAAATATATTTCCGTATGCTGTACCCTAGATCGATCAGTCACATACGTATCTTTCTCTGGATCTCATTTAAGTATGATGTGTTATATTCACAGTTATGATCACACGAAACAATCATAACTAATTGGTCAGTGAATATAATCCACAATGTGACATAAAAATCCAAATCGATCTTCTTCCTTTATTAGACCTCTCAATTTCAGTTCAGCTCGCTTTCTGGAAGTGTTCTTTTAGATCAAATCAATCTCATCACCATAGGCAATACACTAAGATAGTGAATTTCTTGAGAATAATGAAGAGTCATGAGGGCATTAAAAATGAGGAGATCTTATCTTCGAGAGTCTCACACGGCTTAATAAAGTTGAGATCAAAATTTTTGCTTACTCTCATTGATCGACAGCGCATAAGTAATATGAAACACGTATTATGATATTTTTTCCTTCCCCACGTAGCGTATGTCTTTTCAATTTTAATACCGTATAGATGATCACTTAGACATATTAAATGTCTAACTAGAGTTCACGTAATAACTCCAATGAAGAGTTTCCATCAGATGAGAGGAATAAAGACAGATAAAGTGAAATATGTGGGAAGTCAAAAAGTATGTCTTTTTATTTCACTTTCGGACATTATAATTAATAAGTCCTTATCTTAACATTCTGTTACGGTGGCATAAATATTTTAAGCTTCAGCTCTCAATTATCTCATAGACAACAAGCTTAAAATTGCCTCATCTCTATTCATCACACATTAAATAGAAGCGATTACCCGTGTAAGTGGGCTAATCTCTCATCTGTTCGACATACTTTCTCAATCTAATGTACCGAACATTAATATGAATAAATGTTACACAAAATCATAGGCATCAATAATAATAACAAATACCATTAAACTATTAACCATGAACTTTAGAGAATATAAATATTCAGTACTTCGATTTCTACACCTTTCTAGAGATTCTAATGCAAATAACTAATCCTTGTCAACCAAGTCAAAACATTTCTAGTAATTCATTTCATCATAGGAGATGCTTTCAATCTATCCATAGATATGTACATATGTTCACATCTTTTCGTACAAACATGTCTTTCACAACATCATATTTTAAGTCAATATTTTGGTCTTTCAGTGGAACTTTATTGTAAGTTTTTGCTACTTAGCTATCACAATTAACTAATAATTGGACCTGTAATATCCTTAGCAACACCTCATTGATCCAAACATCTCTCAAGTCAAAGATCTTTTTAAACTACCACTGATAACACCATGAGAGCATCTTCCATCGTGGATAAGGCCATACACATTTGCTTCTTACTTCTCCATGATATAACGCCATTACCAAGTAAGAATGCAAATCCAGAGGGAGAATTCCTCTTATCTAAATCTCCCTCTCAATCAATATTAGTATACCTTCAAGGTGCAGATCTCTACCTTGAATTTTCAGTAAATTGATCAATAGCACTTTTAGATACCTTAGAATTCTATTGATGGCAATTCGGTACGCTTGGCCTCTATTTGATTGGTACCTACTTACCATTCCAACTGAATAACGAATGCTAGGTTTTATACATATCACAACGTACATTGATTTCCTAACAATACTAGCATATGGATCAGTTTCCATTTCTTTATATCCTTATTGGGGTCTCAGGACACATATTTTGGCTCAAACCTTTACCACTTGCAATAAGGGTATATCATCAACATATAATAATAAAATCACAAATTGATTTTGGGATCTTTTATATACACAATGATCTATATCAATTGTTACAAAATCATATGCCATTGAGACATCATGAAAAACGTATATATCAATGTCTCAAAGACTGCTCAGAGTCATATTCTTGGCCTTTATTCACAAATCCTGCAGGTTGTTCCACATAGGTTTCTTCTTTTAATTCTCCATTAAGAATTGCAGTCTTTACATCCTTGATGTAATTCAAGATCCATACTAATCACTATTGCTAGAATAAGGTGAATTGATTATTACGTTTCATCATAAGGCAAGCTTAACATTTCCCAAATAAGCCATCAATTTTACGCTTTCTTTTGAGAACACACTTGCTCCTAATGGCTTTGCGTCTATTCGAAAGATCAATCAGTTTACAAAACTTTCGTTTGATCTCATTAACTCTATCTCTTTTTCCATTGCTTGTATCCACTTTTCCTTATCAAAGTAAATGGGAGCCTCATTTTATATTCCTTGACTTATTCTTTTCTTGTGGAGCAACCATGAAAGCTTTATATTCATTGTCTAAATTCGACATTTTGACGAAGAAAGCTTTTTGCGACTTATTTGCCAAATTGGAGATCGTACACTTAGTAAATCATTTTTCATTACGCTCCCACTCGGATCAGACAATGAAGACATCTTCTTCACATCAAGTGGCTGCAATTGAGACTAATTTGAAATAAATTGTCCACTTCTCACATTGCTCCCACTTGGATAAGATGCCTTAGAAAAATCATTGTTACTATCCTAGAATTCAAACAGAGAATAATTTTTAAGTATCTTGCCCTTTTCTGAAAATTCATTCACTAAGAATGTGACATCTCTTTCTTCAAATTCAGTTACACTTCTCACTTTCTTGCTCTTCTATAGCATTTACCCTTTCAAGTGCTCTTAGTATTTCATGAAGATCCTAGATACTTTCTTTGCCTGTGACATTTTGATTGTCCTGTCATTTCGAGATTTATTAACGAGAATATATCTAACGATGTATTTCAGTTGTATCTCGCTCGGATCTGATCAATCTCGAGTTAACTGACCAAAAGGGAAAGACTAACGCGAGACATGGTATGTGGGCCTAGGAAACTCGAATAGTAAATGACACTTTGACCATAAGGATTGTCAAGAAGACATTTAGAGCCATGAAAGGCCGATCTAAGAACGATCAAGGAATGCATTGCTAGCATTATACGATTGGAGCACGGGTGATGCCGCTTAACTAATGTATACTTTGCAAATTTTCCTAAATCGAACAATGACGATCGAGACCATCGAAACTAGTAATAGCCCCTCGCAATTATATGACAACCAAGGTTGCCATGAACCGACAAGCCTTAAGTGTGATATGAATAACAAAGTCGATACGCGTAACGTTTACAAGAGCCGCCTGTCAGTTCGAGATAGACTGAAATCACATCTGATAGAGAAATAATTTAGAGACGAGTCTCAAAATTAGAAAATGGAGAATCAAGGATTCCAACATTATAATTGGATTGGACGTTGCTTCATTGAAGGATATTTGAATTATAAAAATGACGTTCCGGACGTCGAGGGTAAATATATAAGGGCATTTTGGTCAATTACAATACCCTTAGGTTGCCGAAAATTAGGAAAAAATAACAGCCCTTGGATGAAGACTTGATTGACATGAAGACAAGTGTCAATGGATGCTCAATTGGCATTAAATGTCCAACTTTTAACCTACCATTCTTTATGGTTGACCATCAAATTTGTGCATACAACCCTTCGCCCCCTCCATTCTGCCGAAACCTCCTCTCTCCATAGCCATCTTCTTCTTCTTCTTCTTCTTCTTCTTCTTCAAGCCGTGAGCTGTTGCACCGCCGACTAGCTACTGTCGCCGTCTTCGCGCCACTGGACCGCCATCTCCGGTGACCTCTAGCTGTCGGGCCAACCACCAGAGTCTTGTCATCCTCTTGCCAACCAGCTTCAACTTGAATCAAGTTATTTGACCCACTAAGGAGCTCCGGCCAGCCATTTTTCCGAGAGTCGACGGAAACCATCGCAGTTGGAGGTAAGCTATTGTTTGAACTCCATAGGACCTCAAATCGTTCGAATCTTTCGGCCAAATTTTGTGGGCATAAAGGGTACATGTATACTGAGTTGTGGTAAAAATTTGGGCTAAATTTGATGGAGATTTGATGATGAAATGGTGTCGCCTTTGATGGATAGAAATTGACCGGCAGTAGGCTTGGAGGAATTGGCGCCGTTCGTGGACCATTTGACGTCGCCTTGAGTTCAAATTTTTGATGAGGCATTCTAACTCCTAGAACTACATGTTAGCAAGTAGAGTAGTGGTTAAATTGAGGATTTAGGATAGTTTAAGGGCTGTTTGAGTGGGATATGCACAAAATCGAGCCCTATTTCGGTTCTGTGTATACCAAAACTTTGGGGGTTGTTTGGGATTCAATTGAGCTCAAATTTCATCATTAAGACATACTAGGATGTCGATGAATGTTTCGTTGAGGTTTATGCTCTGTGGATTGGTGAATTGAGCGAGAAAAGTTGACAAATTGATTGGTTCCGCTAAGATTGTTTGCTGCCTTGTTGAGGATTGCTTGGACCGAATTGTCGAAGTGCTTGAGAGGAGAATTTTGCTAAATTGAGCCTAAGTTAAGAAGTTTCTAAACCTTGGCTAGGAGGATTAGACTCGATTGGGTGAATTGGGTGTGAATTAGGTTGATGCTTGTGAATTTTGGTGTGATTGTCCATTGTGCATCCTCGTGAGGTGTCGATGGCTTGAACGCTTGTTGAATACTTGTGCCATGAATTGATTGCCTCTTGTGAATGATGAGATTGATTGCCTTGCATGCCATAGATATTCAGCTCGATGCATGAGCTTGTACTCGATCATGAAGTTTAAATTGAAAAAAAATATATGGCATGCTTTGAAACCTATGATACCCTAAGGCGTTGAGACGTGGGGTTGTATGGATTGATACCCTGAGGCGTTGAGACGCGGGGTTGTGTTGAATTGTACCCTGCTGCATTGAGACGCGAGAAAGAATTTGATATGTGTCGACACAGGCTTGGAATGAAATTGAAAACCTGATGCGTTTACGCGGGTTTGTCAGTGGGATGGTCTGAGACGTAATTACGAGGACCGAGCCTGAGGCGTTATAAACGCGGGCGTGAATCAATGGAGGCCTAGAAGGGTGGAAGGTGTGACCAGACTTGGTAATCCGTGCTTGGTTCGAATGATGAGATATGATGCCATGATTGTGTGCTTGACGCTCGGCTGTGTCCATATGTATTTAATAACTGCTAAATACTTCATGTGGTTGTTTGTGCATTTTATTCTTGATTGCATTTACCTGAGAGTACGGTCAACCTAACCAAGGGTTAGGACTTGTCACGCCCCGTGCGCCGGGCACGAGCACACGACTCTTTACAAGCAAACTACATAATCTCTTGCGGTCCCAAGATCTACAATCTAAGCCGAGATATATAACAAATATATCAAGCATGTAGAAGCGGTAATAAAGCAACTCCTCCATACAAATATAAATTAAGTGGGACCTGGATAGCATAGAAATTGTCGTACATAATAACCGACTATTCATACAAGTACAGAACTACTCAAAATCCGATAAGCAAGATGGTGACGGAATGAGCACACAAAATGGACCATCATCAAAATCCGACAGGGACAGGATCGGGGTTGTCACCAAAGATCAAGATACAACTAGAGTCTCCTAGGACGAGCTGCTGGAGTCATCGGTGTCCTCAGCATCCTCCATTGGCTCATACTCTGAGAACGTCTCGGAACGAACCTCAATAGTGTCCTCCATGGTCTCCTCATGCGACGGCTCTGTGAGATCCTCCTCGGTTACCTCTAGGACAATGACCTCATCCTCCTCAGTGAACTCTAGTGTCGGGGTCCTCTCCGGCCCATTTCTAGAACCTACTATCGATCCCTCGGCCTGCTCCTGGTCCCTACCGGGGTGACACCAATTAGGGATCACTCCCTGGGGCACTTCATGGGGCTTCAGCGGCCCAGTCGACACGTCCCAAACCTTCCTAAACCAAGCCTCGTACCGATGAGGCTTCCAGTCCGTACTACCCTCGTCAACCCACACCACTGTACACTTCCTCACATAAATGATCCCCTGACCGTCAGGGGACTTATCAAAATAGGCGGTCATCTCTTTAAGGTCTCCAAAGCGAATAGACCACATAGTCAAGGCCTAGGATCTGTAAAAATAAGGGTCCTCAAAGGGGTGAGATACACATCTCAGTAAAAGAGTCCTAACCCTAGGTCAGGTCGACCGTCCACTCAGACGGTCATCTAGCCCAAAATTCCAAATTCATAATCACACAGGCACATACAAATAAAGATGACAACACACAGATGACAGACATGCATCTATGACATCATATCACATTCAGATGATCTTGCATATCTCGTCCTGCCAGTTCACCACAACCATCTCTTCCTGCCTCATGCCTGCAATTAGATCGCATCAGGCTCAGTCCGCGTAAATGCATCAGACCATTGTTGACAACCCGTGTAAACGAATTAGGTTTCAATGATTCTCCAAGCCATTATCAGCACCTCATATCTCCGTCCCGCGATTAGATCGCATCAGGGCCGTGGCCATCTCAACCCCGCGATTAGATCGTATCAGGGTGCCAAACAACCTCTACCCCGCACCTCAGCGCCTTAGGGTATCAACCACATCACCCCACATCTTGTACGCATCAGGGTCTCACCTCACCTCCGCCATGCCACCATCACAACTTATGCACACAAGGTCAAGTGCAAATCATGCATTAACAATGCATCCATGGCATGCAAGGCGATTCAAATGCACATTCAAATGTGGCAATTTACTCAGGGCACAAGCATAATTAAGCAATTGAAACATCTAAACTCTTCTAGCATACACGAGTATCAATCATCTTGAAATCCCTCGCAATTCAATCAAATGATCGTCCGACTCACCCAATTGAGTCCAATCTTCCTATTCTAAGTTTATGATTCCCTTACCTTGAATTTGATACCACAAAAATTCTCTTCTTGGTCCTCAAAGATTCGGCCTCCAATGGTCCAAGACCAATCTCACCGGGCAACCTAGAATTTTCAATCAATTCGTCAATTTCCTTTGTCTAATTCCTCAATCCGTGAACCATAACCTCCATAACATAATCCTTGTCACCTTAGTATGTCTAAATCACTAATTTGAGGCTCTAAACAAATGGCCATCAGCCTCCAAAGGTTCGGTCTTGCACAGAACCAAACCGGTTCTTCTCAGTTCTGTGCAAACCGAACTTGTCCAACCCTAAATCAACTCCCAATCCATCATTTAAGCACTATCCTACCTCTTAAAATGTTTATCTAAGGGTCTAAGGGTCTCACCGAGAGTTTGAAGTCGAGTCGTCGCCGGAATCCCGTCAAAGTTGCCGGATCTTCCAAGGTCAGTAATCGGCAGATTCTGTCCCAAGTTCACAAGACCGATTTGAGGTCAAAACTTCATCAAATCATTCTCAAATTTTTACCACAGATTGATATACATGTTTCCTAGATTTTCACAAAATTTGACCTCAAGATTCCCACATTTCGGCCTCTTAAGGGTCAGAAATATCACCTACCTCAGATTAGATCAGTTTTCGTCGACTCTTGGGAAAACGCTTGGCCGGAGCTCCTCGGTGATCCAAATGGCTTGCTTCCAGTTCACGGAGGTCGGAAAGAGGTGGGGCTAGGATGGTGTGGTTGGCCAGAGTCTAGGTGGTGGCCAGAGGGCGGCGTCGACGGCGGCGAAGGGAAGCTCCAGAAGCTGTCGCCGACGAGTAGTGAAGAAAGAAGAAGAAGTTGAAGCTTTCGGTGGTTGAGGGGATTTTGGCCGGCCAAATGAGGCGAGAGAGAGAGAGAGGAAAAAGACTATATTCAATTCACAAGTCAAAGGGAAGAATGGTAGGTGGTGTATAGTAGATTTGACCACTCTTCAGTCCATCTATTGACACTTGTCCTCAATGTCATTCAACTTGATCCAATGACCCATATTTCTTCATATTTTTGGTGGCTTTGGGGGTGGTTTAAAAGATGAAAATTCCCTTCCTTCATTACATGGGCAAGGCTTAAGCTTGAGGGGCAAAATGGTAATTTCACCCCCGACGTCTGGAACATCGTTTTTCTCGTTCCAATAATCTTTGATAGGGCGATGACCAATCCAAATATAACGTTGAAATTCTTGATTCTCCATTTTCAATTTTCGAGACTTGTTTCTGATTGTTTTCTCTATCAGACGTGGTTCCAATCTATCCCGAACTGACGGACGACTTTTGTAGTCGTTACGTGTATTGAACCTGTGATTTGTATCACATTTAGGGCTCGCCAATTTCTGGCGACTTTGATTATCATGTAATCGTAAGGGTCTATCACTAGTTCCGATGGTCTCGATCGTCACCGTCCAATTTAGGAAACTTTTGCAAATTATACATTGGTTAAGCGGCATCACCCGCGCTCCAATCGTATAACGCTAGCAATGCATTCCTTAATCGTTCTTTAATCAGCCTTTTTGTGGTTCTAAATATCCTCTCGACAATCCTTATGGTCAAAGCGCCATTTCCCATTCGAGTTGCCTAGGTCCACGTACCTTGTCTCGCGTTAGCCTTTCCCTTTTGGTTAGCCTACTTGAATTGATCAAATTTGAGTGGGATACGGCTGAAATACGTCTCCAGATTTACTTCTCATTAATGAGTCTGAAATTAATTGGAAATCAGAATGTCACAGGACCTGTCTTACTGAGATGTAAACCTCACCCCGTCGCGGGATCACATTTTCAGATCCTAGACTGTGAGAATGTTGTTTATCAGACTAGGTGACCCGAAGGAGATGTTTGCGTATTTTGAGGAGTTCCCGGACGGACGGGGAACCGTGTACTTTACGAAATGTACTATAGTTTAGGTCGATGGAAGGAGCTGGAAGCCTCATAGGTTCGAGGCTTGGTTTCGAAGGGTAGGAGAGGTTACAACTGGACCACTGAAGTCTTCTGAGGTACCTCGTAGGGTTATCCCTAGTTGGTGTCATCCCGCTCGGGATTCTGTGGAGGTTGAGGGATCAGTAGCTGGTTCGAGAAACATTCCCGAGAGGACCCCAACACTGGAAGACACCGACGAGGTCATTGAGAATGAAACCTCCGAGGATGACCTGGTGGAGCAGTCAGCAGACAAGACGATAAAGGATACCGTAGGGTACGCTCGGAGACTTTCTCGGAGTACGAGCCTACCGAAGATGCTGATGAGACTGACGACGACTTCAGTAGCTCGACCTAAAGGTTTCTATCTTCTAGACTGTTATTTTGTTGATGACCTCGATGGTCCGTTTTCTTTTGGAGACATAATGGTTGTCTTTTGAGTTGGTCCGGTTACCCCTACCGACTAGCATGTTTAGTCTACCAGCGTTTTTGTAAGAACTCATGGGAGGTTATGTATAAATGTAATTATGGTGTTCTTGCAATCCATGTACTCTCTCGAAATACGACTCCTGGGATACGAGAGAGTACATGTGTGTATATGAAACATATTAAGGTCTGAGAATTCTCAAATCTCATTTTCGACCTGTCCACAATACATTTGGAGTAGAGGTAACCGACTTATAAGGCACACAGTTAAGTATCTAGACTCCCATCAACAAAATATCATCACAAAAGATGGTATGTACAATAGCATATGCCATCATAGACTTAACCATATCTATTAAGATCTGTTTCTTTTCTTTGCAACTCCATTCTGCAGAGGAATAACTAGAATAGTCAACTATCATTCTATTCCTTTTTTCATCACATAAACATCTAAATTGATCAGATAGATTTTCTCGACCTCGATCGAATTTTTTTATTATTATTAGAAGGTCAAAATACAATTTCTCAAAGCAACTTATGCCACAAATATATGAAAAATCATAAAACAACAAATCCAAATCGAGTGTAATCATACAAATGTGATGAAATAAACAGCCTCATGCCTTGCTATGTGACATTCCGAATTCCGACCCATCTCGAGGCTATTGAATGGAAAGATATCGATCGAGGTATTTCAGTGGTATCTCGCTCGGAGTAGGCCACTCTCCAGTTAACTGACCGAAAGTGAAAGACTAATATGGAGTCGGGTACGTGGATCTGGGAAATTCGAATAAGAAATGACACTTTGACCATAAGGATTGTCGATGGGATATTTTGGACCAGTAGAGATCGATCTAGGAATGATCATGGAATGCCTTGCTAGCATTATACGTTGAGACGCAGGTGATTTCGCCTAACTAATGTGTAATTTGCGAGAATTTCTTAAATCGGATTCTGATGATCAGGACTGCAGGAACTAGTGATAAACTCTCGCAATCACATGATAACCAAAGTTACCACGATGTGAGAAATCTCAAGATCGATATGTGTAGCGCCTGCAAGAGTCGCCCATCAGTTTGGGATAAACTGGAATTATGATCGACGGGAATTCGACATGAATTTGGCCTCAGAATTGGGTATCGGACGTTGAGGAATTTCAACATTTGAAAAGAATTGGACGCCGCCTCATTGAGGGTAACCAAGATTAGGAAAAAGTGAAATGTTGGACTACAAGTGAAAAATTACCTTTTTGCCCCTATTTGGATATCGTTTTCTCTAAGACAAACCAAGGGCAAAATAGTCACTTGGTTTTTCTCCACATGGCCGAAAATTGAGGGGCAATATGGTCATTTGCTTTCTAGATATTATAGGGAAGAGACAAAGCTATTAATTGCAATGGTCTAATCTCACCTAAAAAGCCTAGTCTAAGTAGCTAATTAAGACCCTAAGACAACACCTCACCATCTCTCTCTCCTCTAGACTTGAAGGATAAGCCACTTCTCCATCGCTTCCTTGTCTTTTTGGCCGAGTTCCTCAAGGAGACACACTTCCTCTTCAAACTCTTTCTCAAAACTCTCTCTCTCTTGGATTTTTCTCTTTCGCTCAATTCCGACCACTTCTACTATTTTGGCCATAACTTCTTCATCCTTTATCCGATTGAGACGAGCTATCCACCAATATAAAGATCTTTCTCTTGCCGTTCCAACAAGGTATTATGAGAAAACATCCACTTAACCATTTGTCCCGTAGGTCCATTTGAGTGAGGAAAGGTTGCTGCCCAACCCTGTACCGACCCGAAGAGCTTCATCTTGGAATTTCGGGCTTGTTTGGCTTCATTGTTGGTAAGACCATCTCTCAAACCTAGTTAAGACATATATATTTATGTCCATGAAATTTGGTTGGATTTTGATGGGTTTTGGTGGTTGAATCTTCATGGTTTTCAAGAGGACAAAAACTGCCCCCACCGGTCAGACTTGTAACCGTGATTCCTTGAGGATCATTGAGGCTTTGTTTTGCTTGGAAATCGCCGGTAAGCCATCCTAAGGTGTAGTGATATGTGTTAACAAAATGTGTGTGGGCTAGAACGGAACTTAGAAGGATTTTTGACGGTTGATTTCTTGTGGACTCACCGAGGACAGAATATGCACATTTGAGGTCCGTTGAGGCGTTGCTTGACTTGGAAATCGTGGGTAAGCCTCCTTAAAACATAATATTACATGTTGGCAAGAAGTAAGTGAGTTGGATTGAAATTTCATGGCCGGTTATGTACGATTTTCCCTAGGACAAAAAAACTACCCTATGCCAGATGGTGTTTGGAACCGAGAATGGTGGCTGCAAATTGTGGGATTTCACTTGCTTGGCTTGTGGTTAGTCAACTTCTAATTCTTTAGGGCGTTAAGTTATCAATAGATGAATTGTGGTTGAATTGAAAGTGCTTGAAGGGCTGATTTGAGGTGAAAATCGAGAACCGTGTAAATCTGTTCCTAGTGCGCATTAATTTTAAAATGGCTGGTTCTAGGTCGTTCGATATCCAAATTGAGCTCCGTTTTTGCTTACACGTCCGTAAGACCTTGAAGGATAAAGTTATGAAAGTAGATTTCTCAAAAGGTCAACAGATCAATACCAGTTCATTCGAGATTGAATCTGGTAGTGAAAAGCCAAAAGTGGATAGCTTGATGCTGCGACGTTTCGTCGATCGTTTTATGGAATTACTTGGCCTAAGCTCGAGGTAAGTTGTCACGTCCCGAACCCGACGAGCACGTGAACATCCCACCTGGTCGTTGATCTTCAGTAATCTCCTAGGATCCCTCGACTAATTAATCACATCTCCAAAATAATACAAGGTCACGGAAGCAATTAAACAGCTTCATATAAATTCATAGTGAGAAGACTCAAGAAAAATGGGTATACATATCGCATAAATAATAAGGTCAGTTACAAATCTAACTCCAATGACTTCTTCAAATGCCATCCTATGGCAAGTCCAGATTTGCTTCTCTTGAGACTTGAAAAAGATAAGCCCCCACTGGGGTGAGATATAAATCTCAATAAGTGAAACCTAATCCTAGACCTGAACACCAGTCCCCCCATACCACACACCAATGCTATCAGACGCAAGCATTCTGCATTCAATATCATAAAGCATCGAACCGTCTAACGTATCAACAAGCTAAGCATACATAAAAATCACAGCCACCAATATTCAACCTCAAGGGTTCAAGCTCACTGCACATGCAACACGTAATTAAATACATAATTGTCATCACTTTCTTGTTACCCCATATACTTCTCTAGCACTCCTGCCATTTGACATCACCGGGGTCATCAGACCAAAAGATGTCCACATATCATTAGAGTCATCAGACCAATCGACACTCTCCAAGCTTATAGCCACTTAAAGCCACCGGGGTCATCAGACCAATCGGCATTCTCATTCTCATTCAATTTTGCCACCCTCCGATACCACCGGAGTCATTAGACCAATCAATATCATCATTAATTCCTAGGGCTCACAGTCATATCGATCTCTGAGGCCACAGAGGCCAACGATCGTTGGGGCACTATAGCCGATTCATAAAGCATTGACACTATAGCCGTTACATAACATAGGCATTATAGCCAAATTACTAGCAGGGCTTCATAGACAATTCATATAAATCCAAGGCTCAATAGCTAAAGTATATTACCAAGCTCAATAGCCAATAAAATCACACAATTGCCACTCAAACTGACATACCACATGGCCATGCAAACATCCATGTCATTCCAGTTAACAAGCCATCAATTATAGCATGAAAAATCACAATTTCACCCCAGGCAAGCATGTGTGGTTCGGTCCACTCGCATTCCATTCGACCATTAACAATTCAAACACCTTAGGTGCACACTTTTATCAATTCATCACCCAACCTCATCCAGTAGTGTCTTAGTATTCAGATAAATGTTTAGGAAACACTTACCTAAATCAATTAGCTAAATCTCACACCAAGCAACTCTCCTCAATGCCACAAGTATATGACCCCAAGAATTCCTCGTCCATCTAGAAAAGTTCATCAATCTTGAATCAAAAGTAATTGAATTCTCACTTCCTTTAACCCAGTTTTTCATGAGCCATACCATAGGCAATTCAAAACACTTTATTAATCAATTGAATACATATCAACACTCCCACGAACCCTCAATGTGTTCGGTTCATATGAGCACATGCAAGGTGGAATATAATATGGGGTTTTATGCTCCAATTAGCCCTTAAATCACTTCTAATTCCCAATCCACTTTACATACTTCCCATTAACACCTCACACAACATCCTATGAAGACTTATGAGCCATTTTGAAGTCAAAATACCACTTAAATGGCCATCACTAGGTTCGGCCAGAACATATACTCCCCCAAAATAGAATCGATTTTGGTTCAATTAGCACAATCAAGCCATAAATCAATTTTAAACTTCAATCCATTAGAAAAACAACTCGCCATAACATTAATGTATATGTTAAGGGAGCTCACTGAAGATTTATAAGCAAAATGACACCTCAAAGACCTTTGAACAGCCCGGTTCCTTCACAGGCAAAATTTGCTCGGCATAAACCTCCACAAACCAGCCATGTTCACCCATAAAAAAAATCATATAAAACCTTAATTTCAACATGCTAAACTCTTGTATTATGAGTTTAAAAGAGCTCACCGAAAATTTGAAGCCATTTGGAGTCCGGAAGTCCCCAAAAATGCTTCCTCTCCAAAAACGGGTTAGATTCTGACCTTTGTCCACTCAAACAGACCTATGGGACAAACGGCTAGGCCAAATTAAGTCATAATACCTTCCTAGAATGGAAAGACGATAATATTTAAGATGGCGATGGTTTTACCTCAATCCAAAGTCGGACGACAAAGTTATGATCGAAATAGTGAGCCGGTTTTTCCCTTTTCGCGAGAAAACCATTTGGCCAAGAGAGAGGAAGAGGAAGAAGATGGTGGGAATGAAGGTGGCTGGCCAAATGGAAGAGAGAGAGGGTTTCCACTCCAATAATACACTTTGGGTCAATTAGACAAGATGGGTAATTAATGGCTATTTAATGCTTGGCCTCTCCTTTGGTTGACACTTGGCAACCTCCCATTGATTGCTTCATTGACTTTGACTTCCTTTGACCATATCCTTAATGCATTTTCGATAGAATATAGAGGAAGGAAAATGATCAAAATGACCTTCTAAACTTCTTAAGACAAGGCCAAAGGTCGAAGGGCAAAATGATCATTTTGCACTTTTCGTCCGAAATTTCATTTTTTCAGTATAAACCACCCTCGATGAGGCGACATCCATTTCAATTCCAATATTGGAATTCCTCAATGTCCAATATCTAAATCTCGAGGTCCAATTTCATGTCGAACTCTCGTCGACTGTAATTTAGTTTATCTCAAACTGACAGGCGACTCTTGCAGGCGCTACGCGTATCAACCTTGGGATTTTTCTCAAGCCGTGGTGACTTTGATTGTCATGTAATTGCGAGGGTTTATTGTTCGTTCCTTCAATCTTGATCATCGAAATACGATTTAGGAAATTCTCGCAAATTACACATTCGTTAAGCAGAATCACCCACGTCCCAACGTATAATACTAGCAAGACATTCCATGATCGTTCTTAGATCGATCTCTACCAGCCCAAGACATTCCCTTAACAATTCTTATGGTCAAAGTACCATTTTTTATTCAAATTCTCCAGGTCCACGTATCTGACTCAGCGTCAGTCTTTTCCTTTTAGTCAAATAACTCAAGAGTGGCCAACTTCAAGCCAGTTATAACTGGAATACACCGATCAATATCCTTCCATTCAATAACCTCGAGAGGGTCAAAATTCGAAATGTCACAATTCTTCCCCCTTAAAGAAATTTCATCCTCGAAATTTACAATCTTCTCAATTATCCGATTTCGCGGGGTATTGACTCCTCATCGCATCCTCATTCCCCAAAGTAGATCCTTCCATTACTTTACGTTCCTACTTGTCTTTTTTGACAAAAGTCATATTCCTCCAAGACTTATGTCACGCCCCGAATCCATCGAGCACACGAGCATCCCACCCGGCCGTTCCTTTATGAAAACGCTAGGATCCAACGGCCAATGTCTTATTTGCTGAAAGAAACATGCATGTGGAAATGATGCCAACTCCAATTTACAAATAAAACAACACCCGATAACTTAGGACACAAGGGCACACCTTTAATAACGATGAAATATACTTTTCTCTATTACAAATCTAAATCCTCAATATATCTTCTATTCAATTCTAAGGTCACAAAAGAGAAGTCTTCAATTTCCTCTATCGACCTCGTTTCTATGCCAATCCATGGCAAACCCGATTTTCTTCGTTAGGGACTTAAAAAATGTTGCCAACAACGGGATGAGATTGACATCTCAGTAAGGTAGGTCCTAATCCTAGGTTAGGTCGACCGTCTACTCAGGTAGTCATACACCCCAATAATTCCACTCATAGGCATATCATGCACAAGTTAATAAAATAACAACATACAGATGACAAGCATGCAACTAGGACAACATGTCACACTCAGATGATAATGCACCATTCATCCTGCCATTTCACCACAACCACCTCTTCCTGCCTGCCTCAATCTCCAGCCTGCGATAATTCGCATCAGGCCCGGTCCGCGTAAACGCATCAGACTGTCATCGGCAACCCGCGTAAACGCATCAGGTTCCGATGAATCTCTAGGCCAATATCATCATCTCATTTCTCCGTCCCACGAATAGTTCACATCAGGACCGTGGCCATCTTAACCCCGCGATTTCATCGCCTTAGGGCACCACACAACATCAACTCCACTCCACGATCTTGTCGCATCAGGGTATCCACCTCCCGCCCCACGTCTCATACGCATCAAGGCCTTGTCATGTCATGCTCATGCCACAATCATAACTCATGCCATGATTTTCAATTCACTTGCACACACACAATGCTAAGTGCCAATTTCAAGTGCAAATCATAAATCTCGTGGCATGCAAAGCAAATCAAATGGTATCCGGACATGGAAAACGACTCAGGCACAAACAATGTCACACACAAACATCCTATAACGTCTTAGGATATAAAGAAAGCTATCCTCTTAGATAAATCCTCATAAATCAATCAATTCAACCCCCGACTCACCCAATTGAGTCCAATCTTCCTATCTTAAGTTTAGGAATTTCCTTACCTTGTGTTTGATTACAAAAATTCCTCCTTGCAAGTGCCTCAAGTCTCGGCCAAATCAATCCAATGGTCAATTCACCGCGCAACCTGGAATTTCAACAAATTTCATCAATTTCCTCGTCCAAATTCTCAATCCATGAATCATAATCGTCCGTAACACAACCCTCATCATTTTAACATATCTTAAACATCAATTTGGAACTCAAACCATCCATCACCAGCCCCCAACAGCCTCAGTTTTGCACAGAACCAAATCGGTTCTTCCCGATTCTGTGCAAATCGGGCACAACCAGCCCTATATCTACTCCAAATCCAACATTTAATCCTCATACTACCTCTTAACATGTCTACCTAAGGGTTCTAGAGGCTCACCGTGTGTTTGAAGTCAAATGGTCGTCGAAATCCCCTTGAAGTCGCCGGATTCCTCAAGTCAATTTTCCCGGAAGATTCTGTCCATGATTTACAAGATTGGTTCATGGTAAAAAATTCATCAAATTAAACCCCAATTTTTAACATAGATTTATACACATGTCTACTAGATCTCCACCAAATTTGACTTCAAAACTTCAACATTTCAGCCTTCAAAAGGGTTAGAAATCGGGCCTACCTCAGGTTGAGCTCGATTCTGTCGGCTCTCGGGGAAAACCCTTGGTCGGGACTCCTCATTGCTCCAAATGGCCCAATTCTTGTTCGAGGAGGTCGGCAAGACGTGGGTCTTGGTTAGTGTAGTTGATCAGAGGTCATACGGTGGCCGAAAAATGGCGTTGTGGGCAGCGAACAGAGGGACCAGAACTGGTCGCAGGCGACAGAATGAAGAAGGAAGAGGAAGAGGAAGTTTCGGTGGCTTGAGGGAGTTTGAGGGAGGGTTTGGCCAGTCAATTGAAGAGGAGATATAGTGAAATTGCTATATATTCAAGGCTTGGTCAATAGTTTGAATGTTAGGTGGGAAAAAGTTGGACATGACCACACTTGTTTGATCTTGTGACACTTGGCCTTTTGTCTTCCCAGTGTAATCCAATGGCCCTCATTCCATCAACTTTGTTGGCAGCTATGGGTAGGGTTTAATGACAAAATTGCCCTTCTTCAATTGCATGGCAAAGTCGAAGCTTGAGGGGTAAAAGGGTAATTTTACCCCCGACGTCCAGAACGTCGTTTTTCTCGCCCTAGAATTCTTCGATAGGGCGATGACCAATTAGAATAACGCTGGAATTCTTGATTCTCCATTTTAAATTTTTCAAGACTCGTTTCTGATGATTTCCTCTATCAGACGTGGTTCCAGCCTATCTCGAACCGACGGGTGGCTTTTGCAGACTTTACGAGTATCGACCTTGTGATTCTCATCACTTTTGGGGATCGTCAATTCGTGGCGGCTTTGGTTGTCATGTAATTGAGAGGGTCTATCACTAGTCCCTTTGTTCTCGATCGTACTGTCTGATTAAGAAGAATTTTGCAAATTATACGATGGGTAAGCGGCATCACCCGCGCTCCAATCGTATGACACTCGCAAGGCATTCCCTGATCGTCCTTGGATCGGCCTTTTTGTGGTTCTAAATATCCCATTGACAATCCTTATGGTCAAAGCGTCATTTCTTATCCGAATTCCCTAGGTCCACGTACCATATCTCGCGTTAGCCTTTCCCTTTTAGTCAGCCTATTCGAATTGATCAGGTTTGAACGAGATATGACTGAAATACATCTCTAGATTCATTTCTCATTAATGAGTTTGAAATTGACTGTAAATCAGAATGTCACAACTTATTTCCCTCAGTCTTTAACATGTACTTGCTGTTCTCTATTCTTTTCCGACATTCATAATATCTGTCGGTGATACACCTTCGAGCATTCAACCTTCTTTTCAATTCGTCCAATGGTCCGGGAAAAATACGTACGTCATACTGTAATCCCGTTTTTCAAATTCCTTGTCAGAAGGCTTTTTCCAGAATGCTGCAGTAAATTCAAGATCGTTTTCTATCATGATCATTACCCAATCGTCATGAAATCGCACTTCTTGAGTGCCTCTATCATTTGGCGTAATCATCCAATTCAATCGTCATGTTGTACCGTCGAGAACGCACAAGTTCCATTAACTTACCATCGATTGTCCAAATCGAACCATAACCTTCTTGACTTCTCAGGCAAACTCATGATTGAGTCCTTAAAAAATCGATCTTGGCATATCCTTGTGCTATCCTAATGAACACCATGGTTCATCCTATAAATCTTCAGTATAGTCCTTCCTTTAAATTATTCTTCATTATGGGACACGTGAACTCGTCTGTGAAGCCTCAAGATTTCTATCTTCAACTTCACAATTCCCTTTCTAGGTACTTGGAAGTATGGATTTTCCCCCTGATGTATTTATTTCTAAAATTCTTTAGACATCAGGGTCCATCCATTGCATCGTTTTAATCATTCCCTGACCTTTAGGTTCAACACTGAAGGCATTCGCACAACTAGCCTTCGACAACTTCCAATTTTGAGATTGAATCTCTTATTTTTTGAGAGAAGATTTGTCTCTCCATTGCCAATTAAACAATGCTCTCTCAATTATAAGCATCCGCCGACTTCTCCATCCTTCCTTAGCGATATGGTTATCGTTATAACAACATTTGAGTGACCTCTTCATTCCAAATGCCTTTTTACCAATTTCCTTTAGGCAGTCCATGCTCTCAACTTCTTTTAGTTCACAAAATTTCAAGGTCTTTCTTTATACAAGTAATGCTCTCATATCCACAAGCAATTTCACGCATCAGCGTTGCCTCTTGTTCAATTTCTCTCAGGAAACTGCTACATTATTCTCTTCGTGGTAGATATAGCATTGAAACATTCTTTCATCCAAACAATATTTTCCAACTTTGTCGTGAGGACACTCGCAGATTCGTCACTTATTCTAATCGTCAAAGCCTCAACAGGAATTCTATTTCTCAGAAATTTCATGACTGAGGAATCTTACCTCATCAGGTTCGCAGCTTGTGCGCTTTACATTTAGCATACAATGAGCATCTCCTTAAAGTTCATAGGATACTCTCGAAGGTCATTCACGTTTCTCATAACTCCTTAAATGAATCCCATTATCATTTCTCAAGACGGTAACCATTAACTCAATCATTCCTTGGACACTCAGGTGTCGAACCTTCCAAGCTATTCCTCATACTTCTCACTTAAGAGCTTAGACCTTGGCTCTCTGTTGCCACGGGTCTCCATTAGGATCACGCAACATTTTGTTTATTTTTGTCACTCTTTGCTCAGGGAGCATTAGTGTCTTAACCTCTTGGTTCCACAATTAGCTAATGCGACCACATTCCAATTTCATCCATTCAACTGAACATCGACATGTCCTGGCAGTCAACTTTATCTACATGACAGTTTCTCGTATTTAACTTCCATAAATTATTCAAACTTTACGTCTTTCTCGTTAGTCCAGGCGCTCAGTTTTAATACCAAGACAATTGGAATTTTCTCTTTCTTCCACACTAGGGTCTCTTATCCTATGAAGGAAACCTATACCCTTCAATGGCATTCTCTCACTTTGAATCCACCTTATCCTTCCCATTTCATAGGACGTCAACCTTGGAGTCTGCGCCAATGACGGTGTTTTACTCCAGAACGTAGATGCCACCATATTCGGCATTTTTCTTTCCATAATTCAGTCACCTCAAGTGACAATATCCGTTCGTCCCTAATTTCCATCAATTCACGTATCAAATACTTGATTCGACTACTTCAAATCACTCTGTAAATACACTCCAAGCGCTCCTTTCACTTACTCAACCATTCACTAGAATTATGAACAGCCAGGACTATCAAGTCCATTCACTTTTATTTTCATCAACGACCATTTCATGGTCCAATTGCCCTTTAAGAATGACACCCTACTCTTTAGGGGTGATGGTTCGTAATGCCACTTCTAGTGGTTCCGTTTCAATCTCAATCATTCTCATAGAATCATCAATGTCAGATAACTGACATAACTCTTTCCTTAACTTTTCCCCGTGACCGAAGAAATGAAACATCAATCTCTCACTACGAGACTTGCGCCAAGATAACAACCATTCCTTACAGGCATTCTGTGGAAATCTCTCTATTCATAATCCGTGAATGGAAATCCTTTTTCGATTAACCACTTCCTTCGGGTCTATTATAGTTCCTCCGAATCAAGAATATCAACTAGCCATAAGGCTCTTAAATTTCAATCCACTTAGGGATTTACTCATCTTATTCAAGGGTCCTTGACCACCTTTACCATATGCTTAAACGACCTTGAGAACTCTGTCTCACACTAGTCGATCATCCTCTGATCCATGCAAAATTATCAGGATCCAAATAACCTTTGCTCTCAAGAATGCCAGGAGGATACTTTCCATCAAACAACTCAACAAAGATAGTCCAGACAAATATCATGTCTTTGAGGAAACCCTTCCTCTAGTGACCTTTCACTAACTATCAACAACCTCTTAAGGCTAAAATTGCTAGGGTCACTTCTTTCCTTAGTGTGCCCCACAACCTCTAAGGTTTCCTTACCAAAATCCCCAATCTAGAGGGAGACAATTTCAAATCTCATCCCTCCATTAAACTTAGTTAATCTCAATCTTATTCATAGCTTCACAAACTTCTCAAAACTCTCGTGGTTCTTCACGCGCATTCACCTTTCTCGTGAATGAAATAACTTAGAGTCACCTTTCTTGTGACTTCTATCACTTTAACTCATCAATACTAGCATCTGTTACCACAATGACTTAGACAATCATGGCAGCTCCTCCTCAAGCTTACTTACCCAATAAATTTTCTCCTTTTAATTTAAAGTTCTCGTGACCCATTCAACTCTTGGGTCTCGTACGATTAACAAATCGAGCCATATCCTCTTTTGGTACTCATACTCCAATCACTCATCTTTACTCAATTCTCATGATGCTTCTCAATTCTAGGATCGTTCATACCATGTATACTCGAGCCGAATGTTCTTCCATGACCATACATGGGTCGTTCAACGTCATTAGGTTCTCATGTCACTTAAATCACTACGATTCCCTCCAGGAATCAAAGACTTAAATCAGCTAAGTCTAGCAGTCTCAGACTGTTCATCTCAATATCTTTCACCATCAACCATCAGTGGTTCCTAAACAACTCTCAACTAGTTGTCCATTACCCAAGGATTCCAGATCCACATCAGTTAATGACTATTCAACAGGCCAACCTCAACAAGGCGATCTCTCAGTTAATAGCCATTACTAGGCAAACCTCAACTAGGCTAAAACTCAACTAGGCCAACATCAAGCAAGTACTCAATATAGCAATTCACTGAGTCAATAGCTCATACTTTAAGCCTTGAGGCATTTGCCACTCTGTCACAAACACGACAGGCTATCTCATTGTCAACAGGCATCAATTCAAAGGGTATAAACCCCATATGCCGTCTAATCTCTTAATTATACCTTGGCCAAGTCAATTACATGATGCCAATCATAAACACGCCTAATAGGCCAATCACAACATCGCTTTTCTTTTTCAAATGACATCCACTGCCAAGCACAAAGCTTTTAACCATGCTACTCACAGGCGTCATAACCATGCCATGCCACTTTTAACATTCATTTGGGACTCCATTTCGTGCCATACATCTCTTAACCACAATTGGACTTAACCTGATACCTAGACTTTCGCTTTCGAGTTATGACTTGGGTTATTCCTACCTCTTACCATCTTAGAAGCCTGCCAGGAGCCGCTTCTTGTTTGGACCTTTTTGTCCCGGCGATCACTCCCCGCCCTCATCAGACCACGACCGTTGCAGGTCGTCCCAAGTTATACATTTATGGATAAAGCCCCGTTTCACACGTTCCATACCATGCTTCATTACAGTTTATAGGTATCTCATCTACTTGTCTCATACCAAGCGACAGTTTATTAAGTCCAACAGCAATAAGTGCATGCATGCACCCTCATCAACTTTCATTTCATAACCACAAACACATGCACAACATGTTCGTTCTCACCACTTGTCATATCACAATCGTTTCCACATCAAGCCTTAATTATAGAAAACCTCTGGTTCCACCAATGACCATTGTATTTCACAGATCAATTGCCTATATTTAACTATATACCTCAAGTTTAGTCGCTATTCAAATCAAATCCACAAGCAATCGATCACAACTGTCCTTTAAGCAAATATTCCTTGTCCGCTTTTAACATTCATTTGGGACTCCATCCTGTGCCATACATCTCTTAACCACAATTGGACTCAACCTGATACCTAGACTTTCCCTTTCGAGTTATGACTTGGGTCATTCTTGCCTCTTGCCATCTTAGAAGACTACTAAGAGCCGCTCCTTGTTCAGACATTTCTATCTCGGCGATCACTCCCCGCTCTCATCAGATTATGGCTATTGCAGGTCGTCCCAAGTCATACATTTACGGAGAAAACCTCATTCCACACTCCCATACCATGCTTCATTACAGTTTATAGGTATCCCATCCACTTGTCTCATACCAAGCGACAGTTTATTAAGTCCAACAGCGATAAGTGCATGCATGCACCCTCACCAACTTTCATTTCATAACCACAAACACATGCACAACATGCTCGTTCTTACCACTTCTCATACCATAATCGTTTCCA
The DNA here is from genome assembly GCA_028455895.1 of Rhodomyrtus tomentosa. NCBI lineage: Eukaryota > Viridiplantae > Streptophyta > Magnoliopsida > Myrtales > Myrtaceae > Rhodomyrtus > Rhodomyrtus tomentosa. The sequence continues at coordinate 29,772,959 of JAPCWY010000007.1, forward strand.
CATCAAGCTTTAATTATAGAAAACCTTTGGTTCCACCAATGACCATCGTTTCTCACAGATTAATTGCCTATATTTAATACCACAAGTTTAGTCGCTATTCAAGTCAAATCCACAAGCAATCGATCACAACTGGCCATTAAGCCAAATATTCATTGTCCGCTTCCCTGTATACACCTCATTTCATTTCACCCAAGACTCTCAATAGCAATCGATAACTACACCATCAAGATACAATACAATTCAAGCCTAAATCCACTAATACCAGTCGTCTCTTTATCGCTCATATTCCTCAAGTTGGGTCATTGACAAACAACAATCACAATCATATAATCCAATCGACCCTTCATTCATAAGGTATTCTCTAGCAACCTCAAATCCACGCTTATGACTCTTCAATCTCTACTCATTTCCTTGTGAACTTTAATCATAAAATTACTCATGATCATCAATCAAAAGCAACACTAGAACTATTAGTGTACAACACAAGTTCAAGCCTATAGTCCTAAAGATTCAGCAATCCATGCATAACCCCAAAGGTCTCTCTACCTAATTGTCCCCAAGTCATCGCTCCTTATCACTCCAAACCTCAATCACAATGGATCGAGCTAACCTTGCTCTAATACCACTCAAATAGGGATGTCACGCCCCGAACCCGGCGAGCACACGAACATCCCACCTGGCCGTTTATCTTCAATAATCTCCTAAGATCCCTCAGCCAATTAATCAAAGCTCCAAAATAATACGAGGTCGCGAAAGCAATTAAACAACTCCATACAAATTCACAGTGAGATGACTCAAGACAAATGTGCATATATATCGCATATGTAATAAGGTCAGTTACAAATCTAACTCCAACGACTTCTTCAAATGCCATCCCGTGGCAAGTCCCGGTTTTCTTAGCCTGAGACTTGAAAAAGATAAGCACTCTCTAGGGTGAGATATAAATCTCTATAAGTGAAACCTAATCCTAGACTTGAACACCAGTCCTCCCAGACCACACACCAATTTTATCAAACGCAAGCATTCTGTAATTAAATATCACAAGGCATTGAACCGTCTAACGTATCAACAAGCCAGACATGCATAAAAATCACGGCCACCAATATTCAACCTCAAGGGTTCAAGCTCACTGTACATGCAACACGTAATTAAATACATACTTGTCATCACTTTCTCGTTACCCCACGTACTCCTCTAGCACTCCTGCCATTTGACATCACCAGGGTCATCAGACCAAACGATGTCCACGTACCACTGGGATCATCAGACTAATTGGTACTCTCTAGGCTTACAGCTACTTAATGCCACCAGGGTCATCAGCCCAATCGGCATTCTCATTCTCATTCAATTTCGCCACCTTCCGATACCACCGGTGTCATCAGACCAATCGATATCATCATTAATTCCTTAGGCTCATAGTCATATTGATCTCCGGGGCCACAGGCTAACAGTCGCTGAGGCACTACAGCCTATTCATAAAGCATCGACACTATAGCCGTAACATAACATAGGCATTAGAGCCAAATCACTAGCAGGGCTTCATAGCCAATTCATATAAATCCTGGGCTCAATAGTAGAAGTATATTACCAAGCTCAATAGCTAATAAAATCACACAATCGCCACTCAAACTGACATACCACACAACCATGCAAACATCCGTGTCATTCCAATATACAAGCCATCAATTATAGCATGAAAAATCACAATTTCACCCTAGACAAGCATGTGTGGCTCGGTCTACTCACATTCCATGCGACCATTAACAATTCAAACACCTTAGGTGCACACTTTCATCAATTCACCACCCAACCTCATGCAGTAGTGTTCTGGCATTTAGATAAAGGTTTAGAAAATACTTACTTGGATCAATTAGCTAAATCTCACACCAAGCGACTCTCCTCAATGCCACAAGTATATAACCCCCAAGAATTCCTCGTCCACCTAGAAAATTTCACCAATCTTGAATAAAAAGTCATTGAATTCTTACTTCCTTTAACCCAATTTCTCATTAGCCGTATCATAGGCAATTCAAGATACTTTATTTATCAATTGAACACATATCAACACTTCCATGAACCCTCAATGTGTTCGGTTCATATGAGCACATGCAAGGTGGAATATAACTTGGGGTTTTATGCTCCAATTAGCCCTTAAATCACTTTTAATTCCCAATCCACTTCACATACTTCCCATTAACACCTTACACAACATCCTATGAAGTCTTATGAGCTATTTTGAAGTCAAAATACCAGTTAAATGGCCATCACCGGGTTCGGTTAGAACAGATACTCCCCCAAAAAAGAACCAATTTTGGTTCAATTAGCACAATCAAGCCATAAATCAATTTTAAACTTTAATCTATTACAAAATCAACTCACCATAACGTTAATCTACATGTTAAGGGAGCTCACCGAAGATTTAGAAGCAAAATAACACCTCAAAGACCTTTGAACAGCCCGGTTCCTTCACAATCCTCAAACGGGCAGAATTTGCTCGGTATAAACTTGTGACATTCTGATTTCCAATCGATTGCAGGCTCAGTAATGAGAAGTGCGCATCTAGAGATGGATTTCAGTCGTATTCCGCTCGAACCTGATCAATTTGAGTAGAATGACCAAAAAGGAAAGGCTAACGCGAGACGAGGTACGTGGACCTGGAGAACTCGGATAGGAAACAACATTTTAACCATAAGGATTGTCGAGGGAATTAGCAATAGACCCTTACAATTACATGAAAACCAAAGCCACCATGAATTGACGAGCCCTAAACATGATATGAATCATGGGGTTGATACGTGTAATGTCTGCAAAAATCGCCCGTTGGTTCGAGATAGGCTGGAATCACATCTGATAGAGAAAACTATCAGAAACGAGCCTTGAAAGATTGAAAATGAAAAATCAAGAATTCTAACTTTATTCGGATTGGCCGTCGCCCTATCGAAGATTTTTGAAACGAGAAAAACGGCGTTCTGATCGTCGGGTGTAAAATGACCATTTTGCCCCTCAAGCTTAGAACTTTGCCCAAGCAAATAAAGAAGGGAAATTTGGTCATTAAATCCTCCCCATGAGCTGTCGAAAAAGTGGATTAATTAAGGCCATTAGATCACCTTGAGAAAGTAAGAAGACAAGTGTCACATGATCAAGGGGTGAGGTCATATCCAACTTTTTCATAACTACCATTCTTCCCTTTGACCAAGAGTCTTCAATGTGGTCTTCCCTCTCTCTCTCCTCACTTATTTTTGGCCAACACCTCAGAAGAACAACTGAGAACTCCATCATCTCTCTTCTTCTTCTTTGTTGCACCGGCGACCAGAATCTGGGTCTCTATTCGGCCATTTCGGCGACTATTTTCGGCCACTTCCTAACTTCTGGCCGGCCACACCAACAAAGATCCATGTCTTTTCGACCTCCTCAAAGTGGAATCGGGTCATTTGGAGCACCGAGGAGTCCGAAGCAAGGATTCTCCTGAGAGTCGACGGAAACTGACTCAATCTGAGGTAGGTCTGGTTTCTGACCTGTTTAGTGGCCGAAATCTTAGCGTTTTAAGCTCAAATTTCTTGAAGAATTTCTAGACTTGTAGATGAATTTGTGGTAAAAATTTTAGATGGATTTGATTAAGTTTTGACCACGAACCGGCCTTGTGAATATTACCCTGAAAATTGCCAGATTCTATGTTGGAGGAACTGGCGACGCTTGGCGAGTTTCCGGCGACCAACCAACGTAAAACTCATGGTGAGCCCCTTGGAACCTTAGATAAACATGTTAAGAGGCTAGATGATGATTGAAAGTTGGATTAGGAGTTGAATTTAGGGCTGGTTCTACTCGAATTGCACAGAACCGAGAAGAACCGGTTCGGTTTTGTGCAAAACCGAATATGTAGGGCTGATAAATGTTGGATTATAAGTCTCAAATTGATGATTGAGGCATGTTAAGATGCTGAGGATTATGCCATGGAGGGTTAGGAGTCATGGATGGTTGAATTGGACATGAAAATTGACGAATTGATCGATTTTATTAGGTTGTGCGGTGGATTGGCCTTAAACCATGGTTGGCCGAGACCTTGAGGGTCCATGAGGAGCAACTTGGGTTGTCAAATCAAAGGTAAGGGAATTCCTAACCCTATGTTAAGACGATTGGACTCGATTGGATAAGTCGAGGGCCGATTGGGATGATTATGAGAATTTATTCAAGTGGGTAGCTTAGTGATATACTAAGATGATATCAGATTGATTGTGAGTAATATGGTGTGCCTAGGTTATTCGCCATGCCTGTATATCGTTTGATTTGAATTGCATGCCACGAGAATTAAGAAACGCATTTGAATGCGCGCTTGCTAGTGAGTGTGAGATTAAATGATAACCAAGGCATAAGTTAGGTTTGTGGCATGGCCCTGAGGCGTGTAAGACACGAGGCAAGAAAATGAATACCCTGAGGCGTGTAAAAGCATTTGAAGGAGTGGCCATGAACTGGAATGCTTTTAAGACGACATTTAACGATAAGTATTTTTCTGAGACGGTCAAAGAAAGGAAACAAGTGGAATTCTTGCAGTTGCGCCAAAACCAGCTGACAATAGACTAGTATGAGGCTGAGTTCGCAAGGCTTTCGAGGTATGCACCTCGATCTGTAGAGGACCCTCTAGAGAAAGCAAGGAAGTTTAGAGATGGTATGAGAGCCGAACTCCGTAGCCAAATGATCGCGCTAAGCTTGAGGACTTACCAGGAGATATACGAGCGAGGCCAAATAATTGAACAGGATTTGAGAGAAAGAAACGCCACAGTTGGATTGTGGTTTACGTCTTTCAGAGACAATAGCCAGATGGGCAAGAGGTCGATGGTGAACGACAGACGTTTTGTGCCTCCAGTACGAAAGAACATCGCGAAGATGCCGAATCTCGCGAACTGGAACTACAGACTCTATGATAGGAGGCATGGGAATGGGCCGTACCCAGTGAGGACAAGAGCGTGTTTCAACTGTGGTCAACTGCGCCACCAGATGAGGGTATGTCCAAACCAAGCTCCGGCAAGTCGACCACAAGGACAAAGGCCACAAGCTGGGCCGTCCACTGCCATGCCCTATATTGAGCAGAGCAGATCGTCAGCACATGGCAGAGTATATGCTGTAGGCCGTAGGGAGGCAGAGAAAGTGCCAGGGGTGGTCACATGTATCGTCTACTTGTGCAACCAAACTGCATATGCATTATTTGACCCTGGTGCCATGCATTCGTTTGTGTCTACACACTTTGATGAATTAGCGGTTATGAAATTGGAACCATTGAGCTTGATTTTGCATGTGGCAACTCCCTTAAAGGATAACATAATAGTCTCATTAGGTTGTGCTGGTTGTGAGATTGTTATTGGAGAGAGTAAAGAGAACATTAACTTGGTTGTATTGCATATGTTTGATTTTGACGTAATCATAGGAATGGATTGGTTGGGTAAGCAGGGGGCAGTAGTAGACTATGGTAGTAGACAGTGGCAGTAGAACAATCCAGTTTTATTCGAGAGGCCGCTCTAGCTTTGAGTTGGTAGAAAGTTAAGGGGGAATCTCAATTCCCTTAGTCTCATCTTTGGAAGGGACTAAGCTGATGTCTGAAGGATATCAGGCCTACCTAGTGGCAGTAGAGGACATGACTACCGAAGAGCCAAAGTTAGAGAATATCCCGGTAGTATGTGAATTTCCTGATGTGTTTCCCCAAGAGTTGCCAGGACTACCACTGGAACAGGAAGTAGAATTTGTAATTGAGTTAGCCTCTGGGATAGAACCGATTTCAAAAGCACCTTACATGATGTCCCTGTCGGAATTGAAGGAGTTGAAGGTGCAGATGCAAGAGCTCCTAGACAAAGGATTTATTCGACCTAGTGCTTCGCCATCGGGAGCGCCAATGCTATTTGTAAGGAAGAAGGACGGGACTATGCGATTGTGCATTGATTATCGACGGCTGAACCAAGTGACTGTGAAGAACAAGTATCCGCTGCCGAGGATCGATGATCTTTTTGATTAGTTGCAAGGAGCAGCAGTGTTTTCAAAGATTGACCTGAGGACTGGGTATCACCAGCTGAGGATCAAGAAGGAAGACATACCTAAAACTACTTTCAGGACGAGGTATGGTCATTATGAGTTTACGATGATGCCGTTTAGATTGACGAATGCTCCAACTGCTTTTATATACCTAATGCATCGAGTATTTAAGGAGTTTCTAGACAGATTTGTCATAGTCTTCATTGATGACATCTTGATTTACTCGAGGAGAGATGCAGAACATGAAGAGCACCTAAGGATTGTACTAAGGACCTTGAGGGAGCATTCACTGTACGTGAAGTTGAGTAAGTGTGAGTTTTGGCTGAACAGGGTAGCTTTTCAAGGTCATGTGGTGTCTAGTGAAGGGATTGTAGTGGACTTTGCAAAGATAGAGGCTGTAACCAATTGGCTGAGGCCTACCACGGTCACGGAGGTCAAAAGTTTCTTAGGACTGGCGGGATATTATAGGCGATTTGTGGAAAGATTCTCATCCATAGCCATCCCACTGACGCGATTGATGAAAAAGGAAGTAAGGTTTGAATAGACTGATAAATGTGAGAAGAGTTTCCAAGAGCTTAAGCACAAATTGACTACCGTGCCAGTGCTGACCATTCCATCAAGACCGGGAGGATATGAAATTTATAGCGATGCTTCGCTGAAAGGATTAGGCTGTGTGTTGATGTAGCACGGTAGGGTAGTAGCCTATGCATCTAGGCAGTTGAGGCCACACGAGATGAATTACTCGACTCATGACGTAGAGTTAGAAGCGATAGTGTTTGCCTTGAAGATTTGGAGACACTACCTTTGTGGCGAGAAGTTTCAAATATATACCGACCACCAGAGCTTGAAATACTTATTTTCCTAGAAAGTGTTGAACATGTGGCAGCGTAGGTGGATGGAGCTGCTCAAGGACTATGATTTTGAGATATTCTATCACCTTGGGAAAGCCAACAGAGTAGCAGATATACTAAGTCAGAAGTCAAGTATTGCATGCTTGCTAATGAGAAGTTGGTCGACGATAGAGGACTTGAGAGATTCCGAATTCAGATTAGAAATTCATCAGTTATCCAGTCTGATAGCTACGCTGAGGGTGGAACCTGAGGTCCAAGAAGGGATAAAGGCATTACAATCTATGCACCCGGAGATTTAGAAAATTGTAGAGATGATGCGACAAAGAGAAAGCCGAAATTTCATGTGTCTGAGGATGGAATTTTGAAGTTTTGAGGACAACTGTGTGTCCCAAAGGATGACGAACTTAGGAAAATAATTTTGTCATAGGCTTATAGGAACAACTATAGCGTCCACCTTGGAAGTACAAAGATGTACTAGAATTTGCGACAACGTTATTGGTGGAACAGAATGAAAGTAGACGTGACAAGATACGTGGCTAAGTGTTTGACATGCTAGCAAGTGAAGGCACATCACTGTAAGCCTAGAGGATTGCTGCAGCCACTGGAGATTTTGGAATGGAACTGGGAGCACATAACCATGGATTTCGTGATGGGACTGACGAGGAGCCAGCGAGGTCACGACTCTATTTGTGTAGTCGTGGAAAGATTGCCCAAGTCTGCCCACTTCATTCCTGTGCGAAAGGATTTCGCTATGGATAAGTATGCAGAACTGTACATGAGGCAGATAGTGAGGTTACACGGAGTGACAGTTACGACCACCTCGGATAGGGATCCTAAATTCACGGCAAATTTTTAGAAAAGCTGCAAGAAGCTATGGGAACCCTATTGCAGTAAAGTATAGCGTACCACCCACAGACAGATGGGCAGTCAGAGAGGATGATCCAGACGCTCGAGGACATGTTGAGAGCATGCGTTATTGATTTCAAAGGTGGATGGGAAGAGCAGTTATACCTGGTAGAGTTCGCCTATAATAATAGTTACCAGCAGAGTATACAGATGGCACCGTTCGAAGCACTCTATGGTAGAGTCGGCAGAACATCGATATGCTGGGATGAGGTCGGAGAAAGAAGTATCATGGGCCTCGAATTGGTAGAGCAATCGGTGGAAGCAGTGAAAGTAATCCGGGATAGATTGAGGACGGCACAGAGTAGCTAGAAGAGCTATGTAGATAAGCGGCGCAAGCCCTTGGAGTTTCAAGTGGGCGATCACGCCTTCCTTAAGGTGTCATCGATGAGAGGACTATCGCGATTCGAAAAGAAGGGGAAGCTGAGCCCAAGATATGTAGGCCCATTCGAGATACTGGTGATGATCGGAACCTTAGCCTATAGGCTTGCCCTGTCGCCAAATCTATCCCAGGTGCATAATGTATTTCATATGTCGATGCTGAGAAAGTATGAACCTGACCCGGCACATGTGCTGGATTACGAGGCCATAGAAGTGGACGACAAAGTGTCTTATGTGGAAAGGCCAATAAGGATCGAGGACCGGAAAGAGCAGATCCTCAGGAATAAGAAGATTCCGCTGGTCAAAGTAGTGTGAGAGCACTACGGAACGGAAGGAGCCACATGGGAGAATGAAGAGATGATGAGGTGACAACATCCCCATTTATTTGAGTAATTGAGTGTAATGTAAATTTCGAGGATGAAATTTTTGTAAGGGGGGAAGAGTCGTGACATTCTGATTTCCGGTCAATTTCAGACTCTGTAATGAGAAGTTTATATGTATCAAGTGATGTGTTTCAGTTGTATTCCGCTCAAATCTGATCAATTTGAGTAGATTGACCGAAGGGGAAAGGCTGACGCGAGACGAGGTATGTGGATCTAGGCGACTCGGATAGGAAATGGCGCTTTGACCATAAGGATTGTCAAGGGGATATTTAGAACTACCAAGAGGCCGATCTAAGAACGATTAAGGATTGCCTTGCGAGTATCATACGATTGGAGCGTGAGTGATGCCGTTTAACCAGCGTATGATTTGCAAAATTAACCTAAATCAGACAGTGACGATCGAGACTATAGAGACTAGTGAGAAAACCTCACAATTACATGACAATCAAAGCCGCCACGAATTGACGAGCCCTAAACGTGATGAGAATCACGGTGTCCATATGCGTAATGTCTGCAAAAGCCACCCGTCAGTTCGGGATAAACTGGAATTACGTCTGATAGAGAAAACTATCAGAAACGAGTCCTAAAAAGTCTGAAATGGAAAATCAAGAATTCCAACGTTATTCGAATTGGCCGTTGCCCTATCGAAAAATTTTGGAACGAGAAAAATGACGTTCTGAACGTCGAAGGTAAAATGATCGCTTTTCCCCTCAAGCTCAGAACTTTGCCCTTGCAATTAACATTAAACCCCCAAGGCTACCGAAAATACAAGGGGGAATGTGGACCATTGGATCTTATTTGGAAAAGACAATGCCAAGTGTCATAAGATGGACAAAGGTGGTCATATCAACCTTTTGCTCACCTAACATTCAACTCCCTTGACCAAGCATTTGGATATAACAAAAATTCTCTCTCCTCTCTCTCTCCACACCTCCCATTCGGCCAAGCCTCCCCAAGAACCACCGATCATCCTCTTCTTTCTTCTTCTATTTCTGCTTGCCAGCGACAGCTACTGAGCCCACAGTTCGTCGGCCACGACCTCTCTTTTCGGCCACCATCTGACCACCGACCGACCACCCCAGCGTAGATTTACGTCTTGCCGACATCCTCGAATAAGAATCACGACATTTGGAGCATCGAGGAGTCCCGAGCAGAGATTCTCCCGAGAGCCCACAGATTAGGACTCAACCTGAGGTAGGTCTGATTCTTAGCCCTTTTGTAGGTCGAAATCTTGGAATCTTCAGCTCAAAGTTTGTGGAGATCTAGTAGAGATGTGTAGGATTCTGTGGTAAAAATTGAGGCTTAATTTGATAAGGTTTTGACCACGAATCGGCCTTGTGAATTTTGCCCAGAATTTCCCGGGGAACTGGCCTTGGGCGATCCGGCGACTTCGGACTAGTTTTCGGCGACCAACAGACTCGAAACCCACGGTGAGCCTCCCAAATTCTTAGGTAGACATGTTAAAGAGTAGGATGACATTTAAATGTTAGAATTGGAGTAGATTTAGAACCAGTTGGCCTGGGCTTGCACAGAATCGAATAGGACTAGTTCGGTGCCGGGCCAAACCGAATTTGCTGAGGGCTATGGATGGTTATTTTGGGCTGCAAATTGATGTTTGAGATGTGATGAGATGATGAGGATTGAGTTGTGGGTGATTGGGATTGATGGATTGAGGAATTTGGTACGGAAATTGACGGAATTGGTTGAAATTCTAGGTTGCACGGTGAATTGGCCTTGGATTGATTTGGCCGAGACCTTGAGGCAATCATAAGGAGTAATTTGTGTTGTCAAGCTCAAAGTTAAGGGATTCCTAAACTTAGGCTAGGTGGATTGGACTCAATTGTGTGAGTCGAGGTTTGATTGAATCGATTCATGAGAAACTTTCTAAGGGGATAGTATTCATTATATCCTAAGTTTTAAGGGATGTTTGTGTGGAACTTGATCTATGCATGAGTCGTTTGCCATGTCTGAGTATTATGTGACTTGCTTTGCTTGCCATTAGAGTTCACATTGTGTATGAGTGGCACCTATCGTTGTATGTGAATTGAATTGAAATAATATGGCATGAGCATGACATGACAAGGCCTGAAGGCGTATGAGACACGGGGCGGGAGTTGGTACCCTGATACAACAAGATCGCGGGGTGAAGCTATTGTTGTGTGATACCCTGATGCGATGAGGTCGCGAGGTTGGAATAGCCACGGTCCTGATGCGAACTATTCGCGGGACGGGGTATGAGTTAATGAGATTTTCCTGAAGATTCATCGGGACTTGATGCGTTTACGCGGGTCACCGATGACGGTCTGAAGCGTTTATGTGGACCGAGCCTGATGCGATTTGTCGCGGGCTGGAGATGAGGCAAGCGTAGATTGGTGGATGTGAGAAGTGGCAGGCTGAGAGTGCATGTGCATCTGAGTGTGGTATGAGGTCTTCATTTTATGTCTGTCGTTTGTATGCTGTTGTTTCATTGAATTGAGTCTGATATGCCTGTCTATTTATGAGTGTGAATATGTTGAGAGATACGACTACCTGAGTGGACTATCGACCTAACTTAGGATTAGGTTTCTTTTACTGAGATAAGTATCTCACCCCTTTCGGGGAACCCTTCTTTTTACAGATCCTAGGCCTTAGATATGTGGCCTATACGTTTTGGGGACCCAAAAGAGATGACGACATATTTTGGCGAGTTCCCGAATAGGCAGGGGAACATTTATGTGAGGAAATGTACCGTTGTATGGGTTGACGAGGGTAAGCCAGAGTGGAAGTCTTATAGGTTCGAGACGTGGTTTAAGAAGGAAGGGGATGCATAGATTGGGCCACTGAAGCCCCATGAGGTGCCTCAGGGAGTCATACTCGATTGGTGCCAGATTGCAGCAGAGCAGGAGCTGCTAGAGGAGTCAGTAATAGGGTCTAAGAACAGGCCAGAGAAGACCTCGACCGTGGAGTTCACAAAGCAGGAGGAGGAGGAGGTCATAGTCCTGGAGGCGTCCGAGGGGGACCTTACTGAGCCATTGCTGGAGGTGACCATGGAGGATTCCGTCGAGGTCCCGTTCGAGACATTTTTCGAGTATGAGCCTACCGAGGACGCAAAGGATACGGAGGACTCCAGCAGCTCATCCTAGGAGTCTCCAATTGGTGGCTTGAACTTTTGATGGTGACCCGACCCAATTCCTGCTGGCTTAGTAGATAGTCTTTTTGTATGCCTACCCTGTCGCCCCTGTTGTTAGTGGATTGTAGTGGTCGATGTCTATATGAACAGTATGTCATGATGTATGTTATATACTATCCAGGTCCCACTTATCTTATATATAGTATGGGGTTTATATGAGTATTGCTTCTGCGTGCGTGATGTATTTATTATACCTCTCGACTTTTATTGGTGAATCTTAGGACCGCCGCGAGATTGCTATTGGTTTACTTGCAGGGATGTTCGCGTGCTCGTGCCCGAAGCGTGGGGCGTGACACCATTAGCCAGCGAGCCAACCACACCCTCCTAGCTTAGCCTCTTGCCGACCTCCTCGATGGAAACGCATCAATTGAGTCATCGTGGAGCTTCGGTCAACCATTCTCCCGGAAGCCGATGGAAACCGACACAATTTGAGGTAGGCAGAGTTTTTGACCCTTTAGGACCTCGAAATGTTGGAGTCTTACGACCAAATTTTGTGGAGATCTAGGAGACTCGTTTAGTGATCTGTGGTAAAACGTTGAGCATAATTTGATGGATTTTTGACCCCAAATGAGTCAGGTGAATATTTGACAGAAACTGCCGGTTTGCAGCCTTGAAGGAGCCGACAACTTTTGAAGGAATTCTGGCGACGACTTGACCTCAAATCTTCGGTGAGTCTCATAAACCCTTAGATAGACATGTTAGCAAGTAGGTTAGTGATTAAATGGTGAATTTGGAGTAGATTAAAGGCTGGACATGCTCGGTTTACATAGAACCGAACATGGCCCGGTTCGGTTCTATGCAAACCGATTCTATGGGGGCTGATGATTGTTGATTTTGAGTCTCAAATTGGTGATTGAGACGATCAAGGGTGATGAGGATTGTGTTATGGAGGTTTGTGATTCATGGATGAGTTAAATGGACAAGAGAAATTGACAATTGATCGAATTTTCCTAGGTTGCGTGGTAAGTTTGCTCTTGGACCCTTGAGACCGAATTATTGAGGGCTTGAGAAGAAGATTTTTGTGACATCAAACTCAAGGTAAGGGAATCATAAACTTAGGATAGGAAGATTGGACTCAATTGGGTGAGTCGGGCGATAATTTGATTGATTTGTGAGAGATTCCAAGATGAATGTTCTTGGTACGTCCTAAGATGGTATAGGGAATTAATGTGTGCTAATGCTTGTGCTTGAATTACCTACCATGTCTGGGTGTCACTTTGATTGTCTCGCATGCCTTGGGTGTATGATTGTGCTTGAGGTGCATATTGCATTATGTATGTGAAATGAATTGAGAATCATGGTATGAGTGTGACATGGTAAGACCCTGATGCATATGAGATGCGGGGTGGTGGAAATGAGTACCCCGAGACGTTGAGGCGTGGGGTTGGAGTTGTGTGGCGCCTTGATGCGTACAAGACGCGGGTTGAGTAGGCCACGATCTTGATGCGTTGAAACGCGAGACGGAGACGTGATTTGTCGACACTGGCTTGGAATAACATTGAAACATGATGCCTTTACGCGGGTTCAATGACGATCTGATGCGTTTACGCAGGCTGAGTCTGATGCGTTTTAAACTCGGGCATGGGATTGAGGCAGGCAGGAAAAGATGGTTGTGGTGATGTGGTAGTGCGAGTTGTGCATGATCTTCTGAATGTGTTATAATGCCATAATTGTATGCCTGCCATTCGTGTGTCGTTATCTATAATTGCATTGCCTTGTATGTCTATGAGTTTGAATTATTGGGGTATGTGACTGCCTGAGTGGACGGTCGGCCTAACCTAGGGTTAGGACTCTTCTACTAAGATATGAATCTCACCCCGTTGGGGACCCTTATTTTTACAGTTTCTAGGTCTTGAAGATGTGGCCTATACGTTTTGGTGACCCCAATAAAAATGTCCACCTATTTTGATGAATTCCTTGACGGGCAAGGAACTATTTATGTTAGGAAGTATACCGTAGTTTGGGTAGACGATGGTAGTACTAGTTGGAAGTCTCACAGGTACGAGGCCTGGTTCAGGAAGGTCGGGGATGTGTCTACCGGGCCGCTGAAGCCTAATGAGATGCCTTAGAGAGTTGTCCCTAGTTGGTGCCACCCCACCCGAGATTTAGACTAGGCTGAGGGGTCTATTGCCGATTCAAGGAATGGACCGGAGAGGACTCCGACCTTGGAGGACACGGAGGAAGAGGTCATAGGGGTCGAGGCGACTGAGGAGGATCTTGTGGAGCCATCTGCTAAGGAGACCATGGAGGATACCATAGAGGTTCGCTTTGAGACCTTTTCGGAGTACGAGCTCACGGAGGACGCTAAGGAGACCGAGGACTCCAGCAGCTCATCTTAGGAGCACCCAGCTTGCCAATCGGTCTTCTGATGGCGACCTTGATCCTGTTTATTGTTGGATGTTTATTGAGTGGATCCTTTTGTGTACTTAACCCGTCCCCTATGTTAGCAGATTTAGTAGCTCTGTATTTGTATGAACAGTTAGATATCATGTACGACAGTATTTGTGCTATCCAAGTCCCAATTCATATTTTGTACGGAGGAGTTATTTCATTATCGCTTCCGCATGCTTGGTATATATATATATCATGTCTCTCGACTTAAGCGTGGATCTCGGGACCACGAGAGATATCCTGATCTACTTATAGGGAGTCGCGTGCTTGTGCTCGGGGCACGGGGCGTGACAAATTGTCTCTAAGTGAAGCGCCAAGGAAGTTACATGATCCAAAGGATCTCGTCAACTACAGGTATCCCATTAGAAGATGAAGATACCGAGTCTGTATTCTCTGTTGAAGATGAACCTTCCCCTGATACACTTTTTGCTCTTCAAACTTAATCTTTAGACTATGATGAATCCCCTAGTGATATCTTTGCATTCTTCGCTATACTATCTCTGATTCTTTCCACGTCTAACTTGTTTTCCACTCTCCATTTATTCCCATCCAAATACACACTTCAGAAGATAATAAACCCATCCAAGTCATTGCTCTCATTGATACTGGTGCGGCAGCATCTCTCATGGATGTAAAAGTACTCCCCTAAAAATTCTGGATGCCTTACACAAGGTATTTTCATTCTTCTTTTGGTGATACTTTTACCATAAAATTTCGCGGCAAAACTATCACACTCCATATCTTTCTAGGCTGTTCCATATCCACAATAATCCTTGGTTCTAATTCCTCAGATAAAGACCTTATCATTGATTGGGATGTTCTTGCTCAGCTCTCTTAGCTAAGGATTATACCCACTGGTTTACAGTTTGGTGACCAGTTCAGCGAATATGTGGATATTCAGAGACTTTTCATTATCCAACATGAAATTCTTGATCCAATTACCCAAAGTCTCTTATCATGTTGCTCTGAGTCTCATTCCCAATTTATCCAAACATGTTTAAACCCCTTTTGGAAAAATCATGACTTCTTTGTGAAGCTCCCATTAAAAAAAAGCGAAGATGTGAATCCCACATAAGCCAGTCATTCTGGTATGAATCCTAAACATTTTGCTTTGGCCGAGAAGGAATGTGCTGAGCTACTCTCACAAGGTCTGATTGAATCCTCTGATTCACAATGGGCTTGTGAAGCCTTTTATGTGAACGAGATAACAGAACAGAATCACGGTAAGCTCAGATTGGTGATTAATTACCAACCCTTGAATAAATTCCATCTAGATGACAAATTCCCTTTGCCTCACAAAAACTCTTTGTTTGGTAGCCTAGCCCACGCGAAAATCTATTCAAAGTTCAACCTGAAATTAGGTTTTTGGTAAATTGGAATTCATCCAGATGACAGTCCTAAAATCGATTTTTGCATTCCAAACCAGCATTTTCAATGGACAGTTGTCCCTTTTGGTCTTAAAATAGCCCATCCATTTTTCAGAAAGCCATGTGCAGAATTTTCCAGCTTATCCTCCCACATGCTCAGATTTACATTGATGACATTCTCCTTTATAGTCCTGATGAAGAATCCCACTGCAAATTGCTTTCCTAGATCGTTGACATTGTCTAGAAACATGGAATCATGCTTTCAAAAAAAAAATGATCCTTGCTAAAAAAGCGATCGAATTCTTAGGCATGCATTTGAAAGAAGGCACTTGTTGCCCAAGACCTCACCTTGCAGAAGAACTTCAAAAATTTCCCTATGAGAATTTGACAATTACCAAAATCCAGGCTTTCCTTGGCATTGCAATTATCTTCGAGAATTCGTACCAAAGATCTCTAAAGCACTCTATCCTCTTTAGAAGATGTTGAAGAAAGATGCTCCCCATGGGGATCAAAGCAGACACAAGCTGTGGTTTATACCCAAGAAATATTGTAGAATCTGCCTCCTTTGCAAATTCCTTCCACTAGCAAGGTAATTTTGTAAACAAATGCTAGTGATAAATATCGGACAACTATTCTCCTTGAAGAAATCAAAGGTAAGAGCTTCATTTGTGCTTACAAAAGTGAAAGATTCACCTCTGCAGAAATGCATTACCACTCCACTTTTAAGGAGATTCTCGCAGTCAAATATGACATCAAGAAGTTTGAATACCACCTTATTGGGCATCACTTTCTGGTAGAAATGGATATGTCTTCATTTCCCCAAATGCTCAAATTCAAGCAGAAACAAATTCCCCACCCTCAGCTGTTAAGATGGGCCGAATGGTTCTCAAAATATTCTTTTGAGGCTAAACACATAGCAAGAAAAAAGAATGTCCTTGCAGATTTCCTGTCCAGACCCGAGTAGCCGATTGAATCCATCAACATGTATATTCGCAAAAACCCTCTGCACCCTGGTACTTTTCAAACTCAAAATATGCGAGAAAGCCAATGAAATTCTCATACATATCCCTCAGAAGTTACTCAGTAGATTGAGCTGAATGTCTTGTATCATAATATGTATTACCATATGTGGAATTATCAGCATCTGATTTTAAGAGATTATAGTGGATTAATGCTAAATCCACGAGGTCTTGATCCTGACTATCCTTTCGTCCGATTGCTTCAGTGGTCTCCTGCTCATGAGTTTCCTAAAGAACTCAAATGATTTTTCTGGTTCTTGTTCAACCTCCATACAGTTGCCATTGAATTCCCTACAGACAAGATTATTAAGGTTCTCTTTGATGCCTTAATGGGAAATCTTCAACCAGAAAGCTCTTACTGAGATGCTCACATGGTTTCAACTATTGCAGGCATGGTGTCAAATCTTCAATGAGCAAAGACGCATTGGGTGTCTTGAACAAAAAAGACACACAGTTGTTCTCTTCCACAGACAATGGCATTACACAGGACATGCTGGAGAACGACAAGCAGATGTTCTATCTTCGGGCATAACAACATTCAAGCCGAATGTGCAAGCACAAAAGGCTCATGTCCACAAAACTTTACCTAGGTCCATGTTTCCTTTTGAATATGAGTTATGAGAGATCCTTCGATTTTTGTATCAGGAAAAAAAAATTATTCCACCAGAGATTTGGCCTTATTCTTCAACAAATCTTTCATAAGATCCATCCATTAATTCTTGAGGCACTTGAAGAATTTCAAAGGAATCAGCTAGGCACTTCAATGGATACTAATGACCCTTGGGGAGGACTATTATCACAGAATCCTTATCCTACACAAGATATCGCATCTAACGCCAAAGATTAGCAATCTAGCTCCACATGGCCTCAGCTCCAATTATAGCCTCAACCTCGGATGCCATCTAGCTCTTTTCAAGATCCTCGACAAGATACCCAAGATCTAGTCTCCATGGAAGATATCTTGTCCGGAGAAAGGCACGCGGTAGAACAAGAAGATGGTCCCCCACTTTCTGAAGACCCAGACATCAGACTGTCCCAGCTCGAAAAACAGTGGTATTGGAATAAGTACAAAAGAGATAAAGATGGCCCAGACAGTTTTGATTCTAACGATGTCAATTATCACCTAGACCCAAATCGTCGTCGGCTTTGAACTACTCAGACGACTTCGCTTCACGCTTCTAACAAAGTGTCATTGTGCTAAAGTCTTAAGTTAGTAGTTGTGCTAAAGTCCTCAGTCGTTGTAAGTATTGAATAACTGAGTTTTCTGTAGGTTTTCCGAAGACTTTTCGAAAAAGCATTGTAGCAAGTTACTGTAGCAAAGTACTGTAGCAAGTTACAATTCATCACTGTGGATGTCTCCGCTTCTTTTTCATCGTCGAAACTGAGTTAAGACCGGTATTCTGGAATTCATATCCTGCTGGAACGGAAGAAAGAAACTCTTTCTCTCATGGAATCCTCCGTAGATATTGCAACTCCTGTCTAGTTAGAAACCCCAGTTTCACTTCTTCCACCACCTGAACTTAGAAAAACCACTTCCTCCAAGATAGACTACCTTTATGAGGTGTCCTATGTGAATGATGACCGCAAAATCTTTGAAACACAGCTACCCCTCATGAACCCATATTCTGCCTTTTGTAAACCACAATCCTTCTCACCCATCCGCTCCATCAAACACCTCATTAAACACACCCTTCGTTCTGTTAAAGAATATGTCCAATCCACTAAATTTTATCAGCACCCATCCTATCTACGTAGCAAAAGTAGTTTGTAACTCTCCAGATCCCACCTGAGTTTCCTGCTTAGTGGGCTCAATAGGGTTATCCTCACCTTCACTTTGGAGCCATCAGATTAGCCTTGTCTTTGCATGGACGAAAAGGATTGCGGGTTGTTGCGCGGGTTGCTCTTCTTGATACTCACTTTTTGGAATATCAACATGCTTGCATCGGCACAGTTAAGACTATTCTATACGCAGGCACAACCATTGTTACCGTCTTCCGAAATTTCAATATGGCATTGGCAAATCCCAACCTACTTTCTGCTCTAAAGGTCCAGTTACATATCATTGGTGCTCACCAAACCACTTCTACTATAATTGCTACTCTTTACTATCAGATGGTATATAGAGTGCGAAACCATGCCATTGATCTTAACCTTCCAGTGCCAAAGATGCTTTGCCTATCTTTGTTTACAATGACCAGACTTCCTGCATCCATGTCTCTCGTCAACTTCTAAGAGGTCAGCTTGTCAAACTCCTTCCTGACAGTTGGGTGACCAACTATGAAAAACTTCATCAGCACTCCCAACCTGTCCAATCTACTAAGCCACAATAAACCTAGAAAAAAGATGGTACGGTTACTGTCAAATTTGTCCAAGAAAAGGAAGACATTTCTTCTTATGTTTTTCCCTCATTCCCCACCATCTTGTGCTTTACTCCATGCCCAACTGAAACAGTCAGTATGGAAGACCCTGATCTTAAACCTCATGTCCACTCCTTTGATGTATACGGACGACCTATCTATTATTCAAGGATTCTTCCGGACATTATTTTTGCGATGTTGATTGTTCCTGTTCCTAGTGTTTAAATCCATACAATGAGGATGACAAACCTTCCTCCAGAAAAAAGAAAAAGAAAAAGGATTCTCTTTATCAAAGGTACCTAGACGGTGATCCGACCGTAGGAACTCTTGGGGAAGACGATGGCCGTTGGCAATATATGGTTGAGTATGGTTCTCCCAAACTTCCCTAAATTACTGCACCTCCACCTGCCTATCCCCTAGATGAACCAAAGCCGTCACCTCCACCACCAAAGAAACCCATCACTTCACCCTTCTATAAACCTATCCTTAAATGGGTAAAGAAATATTCTTGCCCTATCAAACTGCCTGAACCATATACTTGCAATCCTAAACCCGAACCACCTCCAGTTTTACCCAGTATTTGCATGTTCAAACTAGAAGATTTTCCCCATTGTAGCCATCTAAAGAAAGCACATCACCCTTCAGATTTCCTCCTGTTGAAAGTTTTTCTGACCAACCACAGAAATACTTCCATTCTCCGAAGATCCAAGCTCCAAATGATGTCGATCTTCGAGGGAGATGGAAAGGCCCTACTCAAGTGGAAGCCGTCTTAAATTGGCAAATAGAGAATGCTCTAGCCTAGAATGTGGCCATCAACTCAGTTGCTACTCATATTGATCGAGTAGAACATGCTACATCTATCTTAAAGAAGATGTTGGAAGATTTCTAGAAAAGGCTTTATTTGATGGAAACAAAGCAGATCTTGTGACATTCTGATTTCTAGTCAATTTCAGACTCATGAATGAGATTTTATACATATCAAATGACGTGTTTCAGTCATATTTCGCTCAAATCTGATTAATTTGAGTAGGTTGACCAAAAGGGAAAGGCTAATGCGAGACGAGGTACGTGAACCTAGGCGACTCGGATAGGAAATGACGCTTTGACCATAAGGATTGTCGAGGGGATATTTAAAACCACCAAGAGGCTGATCTAAGAACGATTAAGGATTGCCTTGTGAGTGTTATACGATTGGAGTGCGGGTGATGCCACTTAACCAACGTATGATTTGCAAAATTTTCCTAAATCGGACCGTGATGATTGAGACCACGGGGATTAGCGATACATCCTTTCAATTACATGACAATCAAAGTTGCCATGAATTGATGAGCCCTAAATGTGATATGAATCATGGGGTCGATACGTGTAATGTTTGCAAAAGCCGCTCGTCGGTTCGAGATAGGCTGGAACCACGTTTGTTAGAGGAAACCATAAAAAACGGGTCTTGAAAGATTTAAAATGGAAAATCAAGAATTCCAACGTTATTCGGATTGGCCGTCGCCCTATCAAAGGATTCTAAAATGTGAAAAACGACGTTTGAACGTTGGGGGTAAAATTACCCTTTTGCCTCTCAAGCTTAGAACTTTGCCTAAGCAATTGAAGAAGGGCATTATGATCATTAAACCCTCCCCATAGCTGCCCAATTCAAAGGATGGCCATTGGATCACCTTGGAAAAGATAAATGGCCAAGTGTCAAGAGATGGGCAAGGGTGGTCATGTCAATTTTTCACCCACCTAACATTCAACCATTTAACCAAGCTTTAGTATATAGCAAATTCTTTTCTCTCCTCACCACTCATTCAGCCACTAGCTCCCCCAAGAATCACCGAGCAACATCCTCTCCTTCCTTCTTGTTTCTGCCGATCGCCGACTAGCACTGACCTCTTTGTTCAGCACCGTCGCCGACCACCTGCGGCTACCATTCGACTGCCGGTCGACTACACCAACGAAGCCCTACGTCTTGCCGACATCCTCAAATAAGAATCAAGTCATTTGGAGCACCGAGGAGTTCCGGCCAAGAGATTTCCTGAGAGCCGATAGAATCAGAGCCAATCTAAGGTAGGTTCGGTTCCTAGTCTTTTTGAAGTCTTTTTGAAGGCCGAAATTTTGAAATTTTGGAGTCCAATTTTGTGGAGATCTAGTAGAGACATGTAGGAATCTGTGATAAAAATTGAGGCTCAATTGGATGAAGTTTTGACCATGAACTGGCCTTGTAAAACTTGCACAGAATCTGTCGGTAAACTGACCTTGGACGATCCGGCGAGTTTCAACGGGAATCCGGTGGCCATTTGACTTCAAACGTTCGGTGAACCTCCCAAACCCTTAGGTAGACATGTTAAGGGGTAGGATAGTGTTTAAATGTTAAATTTGGAGTAGATTTAGAACAGGTTGGACCCGATTTGCACAGAACCGAGTAGGACCGGTTCGGTGCCTAGCCAAACCGAACCTGTTGAGGGTTGAGGATGGTGATTTTGAGTTGCAAATTGATGTTTAAGACATGATGAGATGATAAGGGTTAGGTTATGGTTGATTGGAGTTAATGAATTGAGGAATTAGGTATGGAAAATTGACGGATTTGTTGAAATTCCTAGGTTGCGCGGCGAGTTCGACCTTGAACCATAAGGGGCCGAGACTTTGAGGCTATTGCAAGAGGAGATTTGTGTTGTCGAGCTAAAGGTAAGGGAATTCTAAACTTAAGATAGAGAGATTGGACTCAATTGGGTGAGTCGAGGTTGAAATTGATCGATTTATGAAGAGTTTCCAAAGGATAGTTCTTGGTATGCCCTAAGTGGCTATAGGGGGATTATGTATGTTATTATTTATGCCTGAAATCATTCGCCATGTATGTGTGTTATTTGATTGCCTTGCATGCCATGAGTTTTCGAACCGTGCATGAGTTGTACCTGACATTTGATTCGTAAAATTGAATTTAATATCATGGCATGAGTATGACATGGCAAGGCCCTGAGGCGTATGAGACGCGGGGCGGGAGGTGGATACCTTGATGAGACGAAATCGCGGGGTGGAGTTGATGTTGTGTGGCGCCTTGATGCAACGAGATCGCGGGGTTGAGATGGCCACGGTCTTGATGCGAATTATTCGCGGGATGGAGGCGTGAGATGATGAGACTGGCCTGGAGATTCATCGGAACCTGATGCGTTTACGCAGGTTGCCGATGACGGTCTGATGCGTTTATGCGGACCGAGCCTGATGCGACGAGATCGCAGGCTGGAGATTGAGGCAAGCGGAGATTGGTGGATGTGGTGAAGTGGCAGGACGGTTGTGCATGATCATCTGAGTGTGACATAAGGTCATGATTGCATGCTTGTCATTTGTATGTTATTGTTTTATGGATTTGTGCCTGATATGCCTGTGTGCTTATGAGTCTGGAATTATTGAGGGGTAAGTGTACCTGATCGGACTGTCGACCTGACCTAGGGTTAGGGTTCTTTTACTGAGATGTGTATCTCACCCCTTTTGGGGACCTTTATTTTTACATATCCTAGGCCTTGGAGATGTGGCCTATATGTTTTGGGGACCACAAAGAAATGACGACGTATTTTGATGAGTTCTCGGACAGTCAGGAGAACATTTATGTGAGAAAGTGCACTGTTGTATGGGTCGACGAGGGTAGCCCTGATTGGAAGCCTCATAGGTTCGATGCATGGTTTAAGAAAGCTGGGGACAAGCAGATCGAGCCACTAAAGCCTCAAGAGATACTTTAGGGAGTTATCCCTACTTGGTGCCAGACTGTTGGGGAGCAGGAATTGCTAGAGGGGTCTGTAGTCGGCTCTAGGAACGGGCCGGAGAAGACCCCGACACTGGACTTCACCGTCGAAGAGGATGAGGTCATAGTCTTGGAGGCGACCGAGGAGGACTTGGCGGAGCCGTCGCGCGAGGAGACCATGGAGGATTCCATCGAGGTTCCGTCCGAGACGTTCTCCGAGTATGAGCCGATCGAGGATGCAGAGGACTCCGGGGACTTCAGTAGCTAATCCCAGGAGATATAGTTTATTGGTTCGATCTTTTGGAGGCGACCCGATCTTGTCCTTTTGAATGTCATGAGGGACTCTTTTGCGTACTATCTCATCGCCCAGTTTATTAGCGGATTGTAGTAGTTGGAGTTGTATGAACTGTTAGTTATGATGTACGACACTTATTATGCTATCCAGGTCCCACTTAACTTATATATATTGTACGAGGATTATTTGAGTATGGCTTCCGCATGCTTATGTATATATATCATCTCTAGACTTGTAAGTTTGGATCTTGCGACCGCGAGAAATTGTATGGTTTGTTTGCAGGGATGTTCGCGAGCTCGACGGGTTCGGGGCGTGACAGATCCCCACCAACTATTATCTGGAAGACCAAACTCCTGAGATTGAGAAGCTCAAACGCCAGGTTAGTTACTGCAAGAACAACTTGCTCTCTTTGAGAAAAGAAATCTGCATGCGTTGGATCCGTTCTTTTTTCCAAAAGCAACAACATAGCCAATATCATTCTTCTCGTCAAGCTCTTCAGATTCTAGCTCTTTTGCAGCTGTCCTCAATACAGCACCACCTCCTCCAAAGACGAATATCCCTTCTCTTCGGGATTTCTTAGGAAGCTAGATCAAGAGAAAAAAGAAAGAGGCAAACATACCCCTCTCCCTTCTCCTTCAGCTCCACCAAAACAATCTCCTTCGTCATCCCCACCTTATAAATCTTCCCATTCATATATGGTTTCTAACCCCTTGAAAAATTTCCTTAGAATCCAAGTTCCTACCATCTCTACAGTGGAACCCATATATCCTTCGCCACCAGCTACCCTTGAAGTCTCTATCAGTGACTATTCTTCCATTCCTGATACCGCGTCTTATGACTCCAGTTCTCCGTCTATTGTAGCAGACATCATGATGGCAGATCCAGTAGAGCCAATCATTGAAGAGGAAATGGAAGACCAACCTGAGGCAGAACACCCACCTTCACCTTCACAGCCCTACCATTACCCATCGTCCTCAAAAACCTATTCGTCAGAATTCTTCACTTTGGATGATATCCCTTATCACAAATGGGCCGAAAGACTCCAAGAGTTTCATGCTTGGTTGATTACCAGAAACCTCAAAGAACACATCACTTTGACGTTCTTCTTGAATTTGTCACCCGATTCACTGGTTCCTTGAAAGATTGGCGGAAGTCAGCCCCAGAAATATACCAGCTTCAGTTTCTAACCATGTCCTTTGATGAAGCCATTCGGCTTATTTATCTTTTCTTTATTGGCTAGCCCCAAGATTCAAAAGAAATAAAAAAAAGAATTCTTTGAAAGAAAATGCTGTTCTCTGGCAAAAAAAGATCTAGATCGACACTTTAGGGTAATGATCAGGCACTTATACCAGCTTGGTTCTGATCCTAATCTCAAGTTAGTTTTCCTACCTTCCATTCCCAAAGAAATTAGTCAAGTTGTTGAGAAAGTCTTGAAACTCAAGAACAATACTACCACAGATGCCACTTTTGGAGAAATCCAACAGTCTGTCCATCTTTCCATTGAAGAAATGTGCCACAGAAGAGAAGTCTTCAAGAGTTATCTCCGGGAGAACCGTTCTCTTTAAAAGAATTGTGACAATCCTCATTGGAAGATCAAATAATCAAAAGACTGCGGTGATCCCTCATGTGCTGACAATAAAAAACGTAAGCACTTCAAGAAGTTCTCCTTTGAAAAGTTTTCTTTTGGCAAATTGAGATCCAAGAAAGGCAAGTGGAAGTTCCCTCTTCTGGTTTCAAAAAGAAGAAGAAATCTGACAGTGCTTCATTTGTAATAAGAAAGGGCACTTTGCGAAGAATTATCCCCAAGCATAGCGCCAAGGAAGTTACATGATCCAAAAGTTATCGTCAACTACAGGTATCCCATTGGAAGATGAAGATATCGAGTTTGTATTCTCAGTTGAAGATGAACCATCCCCTGACTATTTGCTCTTCAACATACTCTTCAGATTCTGATGAATGCCCTGGTGATATCTTTGCATTCTTCCCTGATACTATCTCTGATTCTTTCCATGTCCAACCTGTTTTCTACTCTCCAACCTGTCCAACATACTTCAGAAGATGATAAACCTATCCAAGTCATTGCTCTCATTGATACTGGTGCGACAACATCTCTCATGTATGTAAAAGTACTCTTAGAAAAATTCTGGATGCCTTACATAAGGTATTTTCATTCTGCTTCTGGTGATACTTTTACCACAAAATTTTGCAGCAAAACTATGACACTCCAAATCTTTCCAGGTTGTTCTATATTCACAAAAATCCTTGGTTTAAATTCCCCATATAAAGACCTTATCATTAGTTAGGATGTTCTTGCCTAGCTCTCTCAGCTAAGGATTAAACTCACTGGTTTACAGTTTGGAGACCAGTTCCGTGGATATGTTGATATTCATAGACTTTTCATTATCCAACTAGAAATTCTTGATCCAATTACCCAAAGTGTCTTATCATGTTGCTCTGAGTCTCATTCTCAGTTTATCTAAACATGTTCAAATCCACTTTGAAAAAATCCTGACTTCTTTGTGAAGCTCCCATTAAAAAAATGAAGATGTGAACCCCACAAAAGCCAGTCATTTTGGTATGAATCTTGAAGATCTTGCTTTGGCCTAGAAGGAATGTGTTGAGCTACTCTCACAAGGTCTTATTGAACCGTCTGATTCACAATGAGCTTGCGAAGCCTTTTATGTGAACAAGAGAGCAGAACAGAATCGCGATAAGGTCAGATTGATGATCAATTACCAACCCTTGAATAAATTCCTTCAATATGACAAATTCCCTTTGCCTCACAAAAACTCTTTGTTTGACAACCTAGTCCAGGCTAAAATCTATTCAAAGTTCGACCTGAAAGTAGGTTTTTGGCAAATTGAAATTCATTTAGATGACCGTCCGAAAACTAGTTTTTTCATTCCAAATCGACACTTTCAATGGACAGTTGTCCCTTTTGGCCCTAAAATAGCTCCATCCATTTTTCAGAAAGCCATGTGTAGAATTTTCCAGCCTATCCTCCCTCATGCCTAGATTTACATTGATGACATTCTCCTCTATAGTCCTGATGAAGAATCCCACTACAAATTGCTTTTCCAATTCTTTGACATTGTCCAGAAACATGGAATCATGCTTTCCTAGAAAAAAATGATTCTTGCTAAAAAAGAGATCGAGTTCTTAGGCATGCATTTGAAAGAAGGCACCTGTGACATTCTGATTTCCAGTCAATTTCAGGCTCAGTAATGCGGAGTGTGTATCTTGAGATGGATTTCAGTCGTATTCCGCTCGAACCTGATCAATTCGAGTATACTGACCAAAAGGAAAAGGCTAACGCGAGACGAGGTACGTGGACCTAAGGAACTCGGATAAGAAATGACGCTTTGACCATAAGAATTGTCGAGGGGATATTTAGAGCCACAAAAGGGCCGATCCAAGAACGATTAAGGGATACCTTGCGAGTGTCATAAGATTGGAGCGCGGGTGATACCGTTTAACCAACGTATGATTTGCAAAATTTTCCTAAATCGGACGGTGAAGATCGAGACCTTAGGAGCTAGTGATAGACCCTCACAATTACAGGACAACCAAAGCCGCTACAAATTGACGAGCCTTAAACGTGATATGAATCACGGGGTCGATACGCGTAATGTCTGCGAAAGCCACCCGTCGGTTTGGGATAGGCTGGAACCACGTCTGATAGAGAAAACTGTCAGAAATGAGCCTTGAAAGATTTGAAATGGAAAATCAAGAATTCCAATGTCATTTAGATTGGCCGTCGCCTTATTGAAGATTTCCGGAACGATAAAAACGACGTTCTGAACGTCGGGGGTAAAATGACCATTTTGCAATTCAAGCTTAGGACTTTGCCCTTGCAATTGAAGAAGGGCATTATGGACATTAAGCCCACCTTAGTGCTACTGAAAAAAGAAGAAGAAGGCTGGCCATTGGATCTCCTTGGTTAGAGCATTTGCCAAGTGTAAAAAATGCAAGAGTTGTGGTCATATCACACTATTCACTCACCTACCATTCAAAGGCCTTTGACCAAGCTTGGAGTATATCAAAATCTCTCTCTTCTCTCTCTCTTCTCACCAATATTCGGCCAGACCTCCCCTCAAACCACCGAGAACCACTTTCCTCTTTTTCTTCTTCAGTTTCTGCTGCCCGGCGACCAGGTTCTGGGCTTCACTTCGCCGGCCACCACGGCCACTTCTGGCCACTATCTGCTGCCGGCCAACCACCACAATAAAGCTCCATGTCTTCCCAACATCCACTAATAGGAATCAGAGCATTTGAAGCGCCGAGGAGACCGGACCAAGGATTCTCTTGAGAGTTGACGGAAACTGCTCCAATCTGAGGTAGGTCCGGTTCTCAATACCTTTGGTGGTCGAAATGTTGGCATATTTAGCCAAATTTTGTGAAGATCAAGATGAAACATTTAGAAATCTGTGGTAAAAAGTTGGGCTTAATATGATAATTTTTTGACCACGAACCGACCTTGTACATTTTCCCTAGAAATTGACTTGGAGGAACCGGCAATCAGTTCTGGAGCCTCTGTTCGTTGCCCACGAGGCCACTTCCTGCCACCATCTGTTGTCGGTCAACCACCACAACAAATTTCCATGTCTTGCCGATATTCTCCAACAAGAATCAGAGCATTTGGAGCATTGTGGAATTCAGGACAAGCATTCTCCCACAGGCCGACAGAAAAGGAACCAACCAGAGGCAGGTTCTGTTCTTGGGCCCTTTGATGGTCAAATTTTTGAAGCTTTGAGCTCAAATTTTGTGGAGACTCAGTAGAGATGTAGATGGTTCTGTGGTAAAAAGTTGAGATGGATTTGATTAAGTTTTGACCACGAATCGATCTTGTTAATCTTGCCCAGAAACTGCTAGATTCTGACCTTGGGCGATCTGGCGGCGTTCGTTGGGTTTCTGGCGACCAATTGACCTCCAATCTTCGGTAAGCCTCCCAAATCCCTAAATAGACATGTTAAGAGATAGATTGATGGTTAAATGAAGGATTTAGGAGTAGATTGAAGGCTGTAAGTACATGATTTGCACAGAACCAAAATGAACCGGTTGGTTCTGTACAAAACCGAATCTGTTGGAGGCTGAGATGGGTAACTTTGAGTTCCAAATTGGTGTTTATGATGTGATGAGATGTTGAGGGTTGTGTTATGGGCAATTGGGATTGATGGATTGAGTAATTGAGTATGGAAATTGATGAAATTGGTTGAATTTGTTAGGTTGCGCATTGAGTTCGGTATGGGACATTAGGGGCCGAAACTTTGGAGGCTCAAGAGGAGGAAATTGTAATGTTGCAACCAAGGTAAGGGAATTCCTAACCCTATGTTAAGACGATCGTACTCGATTGGGTAAGTCGAGGGCCGATTGGATCGATTTATGAGGAAATTCCCAAATGTGATAGCTTGATGTGTCCTAAGAGGTTATAGGATGAATGTTTGTGACGTTATCTATGCTTGCGTGATTGCCATGTTTGTAAGTCATTTGATTTACCTGCATGCCACATAATTTATGAAATGTGTTTAAATTAGCACTTGCTACTGAGTGTGCCATTGAATTGAATTGAGAGTCAAAGCATAAGTCTTGATTGTGGCATGAGCATAGCATAGCATGGCCCTGAGGCGTGAGAGATGTGGGGCGGGAAGTTGAGACCCTGATGCGACGAGGTCGTGGGGTGAAGTATGATTACGTGGCGCCCTAATGCGATATGATCCCAGGGTTGATATAGCCACGGTCCTGATGCGATCTAATCGCGGGATGAAGAGACCCTGAAGCGTATGAGACGCGTGGCAGGATATATATACCCTGATGCGACGAGTTCGCGGGGTGAGTATGAGCTCATATACCTTGCTTGGAATAGAACCGGGACCTGATGCGTTTATGCGGGTCACCGTTGACGGTCTGATGTATTTACGCAGGCCAAGCCTGAGGCGACTAGTTCGCGGGCTAGAGAATGAGGCAGACAAAGGTTGATGGATGTGGTGAAGTGGCAGGCTAAGTATATAATTGCGTTATCGTCTGAATGTGACATGAGTTCACTTTTGCATGCCTGTCTTCTGTTTGTTGTCGTTTATTGAGCTGTGATTGTTATGCCTATGTGTACATTAGTTTGGATTTGCCGAGTGACGCGACTGTCTGAGTGGACGGTTGGCCTAACTTAGGGTTAGGACCCACCTTACTAAGATTTATATCTCACCCTAGTGGGGTCTTACATTTTTCATGTTCCATACGAAGGTAGCACGAGTTTGCCAAGGATTGACGTCTAAAGAGAAAGTGGACCAATTGTACCTTGGATGAAGTTGTTTTCTTTATGTGGTATTAGAATTATACTCTTGATTGGTGGATTATAGAATTGAATCCTCGAGATTGAATTAATGAGATTTTGTTGTTTATGTCCTAAGTCCTCGGTATGTTGTTGTATTTATATAAATGGGAGATGGCATCGCTTCTGCATGCGTCATATGAAGGAGTTGTAAGTTATTAGCCACTGGATCCTGGAGCGTTTTTGAATGAACGGCATGGATAGGGATGTTCACGTGCTCGCCGAGTTTGGGGCGTGACATCCTCGTTCGATTTGGTATCAGAGCAAGGTCAGCTCGATTCAAGGTGATTGGGATTAGGAGTGATAAGGAGTGATGACTTGAGGACAGTTAGATATTGAGGTCTATAGGACTAGGCCTGGATTGTGAGTCTCGAGGACGTAGGCTTGAATTTGTGTACACTTGAATGGTCCTAGAGTTGACTTTAATGGATGATCTTGAGTTAGATGGTGATTAAAGTGCAAGTAGAAGCAAGCTGTGATTGGAGAATCATGAGCATGGACTTTGAGGTAGTAATTATGCTTGAGGATAATAGGGAAATTGCTTATGAATGAAGGTCAATTGAGGTGTATGATTGTGATATTGATTTGCCTATGACCCAACTTGAGGAGTACGAGTTATAAAGAGACAACTGATGTTAGTGGATTCTGGCTTGAATTGCATGATATTTTAATGGTTTAGTTATCAATTACTATTGACAGCTTTGGGTGATATGAGTTGGAATAAATACAAGGAGTATCTGAATTGGCGATTAGTTAAGATCGAGTTGCATAGGGGCTTGATTTGAATGCTGACTGGACTTGAGATATATAATGGAATATAAGCAATTGATCTGCGAGATGTGATGGTCATTGGTGGAATTAGAACTCTTAAATGGATAGGAATTGATCTGAAGGCGCTTTTGTTATGACAAGTGGCGAGGACGGTCATGCTGTGCTTATGTTGGTGGCTTTGAAATGAAAGTCGATGAGGGTGCATGCAGCGACTTTTCGCTGTTGGACTTAATAAACCATCGCTTGGTATGGGACAAGTTGATGGGATACCTACAAACTGTGATGAAACATGGTATGGGACATGTGGAACGAGGCTTTCTTCTTAGATGTATGGCTTGGGACAACTTGCATCGGCCAGGTCTGATGAGGGCGGAGAGTGATTGTCGGGATAGAGAGATCTGGACAAGGAGCGGCTCCTGGCAGGCTTCTAAGATGGCAGAGGCAGAAATGACCCAAGTCATAACTTGAAAAAGGAAGCCTAGGTATGAAGTTGAGTCCAATTGTGGATAAGGAATGTGTGGCACAAATTGATTCTCATCGAGGATGATTGAAAGCGTCATGATCTATGTGATGGTGCCTGTGAGAGGCATGGTTAAAGGCTTGGTGCATGGCAGTGGATGCCTTTGGAAAAAGAAAAAGTGATGGTTGTGATGAACCTGTTAGGCATGTTTGATGATTAGCCTCGTGTGATTGGCTTGGCCGAGATATAACTGAGGAGTTAGACGACGTACAGGTTTATACCCTTGGAACCGAGGCTTGTTGAGATGAGATAGTCTGTTGTGACTATGCTAGAGAGGTGGATGCCTTTAAGCTTAGAGTATGAGCTTTTGACTCAATGAGTTGCTGTCTTGAGTGCTTGATTGATAGTTGCCTAGTTGAGGCTAGCCTAGTAAAGGCTGTTAGTTGAGAAATTGCCTCGTTGAGACTGGCTTGAGGAAGGATTATAGACCAAGGATGATTTGAGATCCTTGAATATCCAACAATTAATTGGGAATTGCTTAAGAACCATTAAAGGGCTGGTTTATGGTGAAAGATATTGAGATGAACAGCCTGAGGTTGATAGACTTGAGTAGACGATTTGAGTCTTGGATTCCTGGAGGGAGTCATAGTGGTTCCAATGACATGAGAACTTGATAAGGCTAAAGGACCAAGATATGGTCGCTAGAGTAGCACTTGGCTTGCGTATGTGAGATACGAGAAGATTTAAGGACTAAGATGAATCATGAGAACTTAATGAGGTTGAACGACCAAGATGTGGTCGTTGAAGAGCGTTGGGTTCGAGGATACATGGTATGATAAGATCCAAGAATTGAGATGGATCATGAAATTGAGTATGGTCGATTTGAGTAACGAGTATTAAAAGAGGATATGGCTCGATCGATTGATCGTACGAGACCCGAGAGCTGAATGGGTCGTGAGGACTTTAAATGGAAATGGGAAAAATTGCTGACCAAGAAAGCTCGGAGAGGAGCTGCCGTGATTCTCTAAATCACTGTGGTGGTGAATGCTTGTGCTGTAGAGTTAAGCGACGAAAGTCACGAGAAAAGGACTCGGAGTAAGTCTCTTCGAGATTGAATGTGTGGGTAGGATCACAAAAGTTTGGAAAAGCCTGTAAGATTATGTATAAGGCTGAAGTTGATTGAGCCAGGTCGAGGGATGAGGTTCGAAATTGTCTCCCTCTGGATTGAGGATTTTGTGAGAAAACCTCAAAGGTTTGAGTGCCCTAAAGAAGGAAAGTGACCCTGGCAGCACTAGCCCTAAGAGGCTATTGAGTATTGGTGAAAGGTCACTAGAGGAAGGATTTCCTCGGAGGCACGAGATCTGCCTAGACTACCTCTTGAGTTGTTCGATGGGAAGTATAATCCTGGGGGATTGCTTGAGAGCAAGGATTGTTTGGATCCTGGTACTGTCGCAAGGATTATAAGATGATCGACCGATATGAGACAGAGTTCTCAAGGTTGCTTGAGCGTATGGTAAAGGTGATTAAGGACCCTTGAATAAGATGAGTAAGTCCCTGAGTAGATTGGAGTTTGAAAACCTTATGACTGCTGTTACTTCTGATTTTGAGGAATGGTGATGGGACTCAGCAGAAGAGGAGAATGATCGAAAGACTCATGAATAAGATAACTCCTGCTCATGGATTACGAGTAGGGAGATGTTCATTATGGATATGGAGAGTGCCTATGAGAAATGGTTGATTACCTAGGCGTAAGGCACACAATAGAAAGTGAGTAGCAAGTCTTTTCTATTATGGATGAGGTCGAGGAAGAATCAGCATGCTAGATTACCTGAAGTTAATGACTTCCTGGGATCTATTGATTGGATTGAAACCATGAGAAATGCAGTCATGAGTTGTTGTTCCCTAAAGAATAGGGCATTGATCTTAAAGGGTGATTGGACCATGAATTGGTCATTGACGAAAGGAAAAGTGAACGGACTTGGTAATCCTGAATGGTTGTGATTCTAATAAGTGGTGTAGTAAATGAAAAGAACGCTTGAAGAACACTTGTAAAGTGATTTGAGTTAATCGAATTGACCATTCGACAAGTGAACGGGTGAAGACCCAAGAACGGACAAATATTGTCACTTGAGGTGACAGAGTTATGGGAAAGAGAATGTGAAAGCATGGTGGCATTTGAATCCTGGAGTAAAGGTATCACTGTTGGCAAGACTCAAAGGTCGACGTCCTAAGAAATGGAAAGGACAAGGTGAATTTGAAGTGGGAAATGCTACGGAGTTATGTAGTTTCTTCCTTAGGGTAAGAGACCCTATTATAAAAGGAAGAAAGGTTATAAATTGTCTTAGTATTATGATTGAGCGTTTTAACCGGGGAAGAGACGCAGAACTTGAGTGACTCTTGAAAGTGAGATCGGAGAGACAGTCTTGAAGACAATGGTGGATTCCAGGATGATGTCGACTTTCAGTGGAACAAACGGAATTGGATAAGGTTGCCTTAATGAGTATGAAACTCAAAGGCTAACACTGATGCTTCTTGAGGAGAAGAGTGACAAAGATAAAAGAAATGTCGTGCGGTCCTAGAGGAGACCCGTGACGACAGAGAGCCAAGGTCTGGGCTTAAGTGAAAGATGCGATGGATAGTTGGAAAGATTCGACACTTAGTAAAAAGAAGTGATAATAGTCGAGCTAAGTGCTCAAAGAATGGTTGAGTTGATCGTTACCGTCTTGAGAGGTGATGGTTGAACCCAAGTAAAGAGCCATGAGAAACATGAACAGAGATGAGGGTGTTATATGGACTCTGAGGAAATGTCTATTACGTGCTAATGTGAAGAGCGCAAGTTGTGAACCTAATGAAATGAGATTCATGCATTGGAATAAGTGATCAATCCTTTAAGGATCGAAATGAGTCATAAATCGACTACAGTTGATGTGAGTTGTGAGAAGTTGAGATTTACTGAGATTGGTGAATTGTTACGGACGGACCATTGAAAGATTCCCTGCAAGAGCTATTCCATTGGTGAGATGGATTAAGGACGGATCGTGACACGAATGGGCGAATGAAAGTGAAAGGAGTTTTCAAGGACTCGAATTGAGCTAATGACTGTGTGGTTTATGACGAGTCAAGTTGGAAATTGAAAAGCTTGTGAAGGTCGTAGTGACACGACGCACGATGAAGCTCGAGGCATAATAAGACGATGTGAAATGGATATGGTTTGTACGTTGTAACGATAATGCCATATGAATTGGCATGCTTAGAGCATGATTGGAATTGGTTTGTGAATGTCCTCGTGATAGAGTTGGGAAATGTTGTTTGCATGAAAGGACGTTGCAAGGCAACGCCCACCATAAGAGTATAAGGTAGTAGTCTCCCTAGGGGGAATTGAATAAGAGGCAACGCTGACATACAGAAATTGCCTGAGGATATGAGAGCGTTGCTTAGATAAAGGAAAGACCTCGAAAGTATGAAAATTATAAGATGTGGAGAGCATGAAATGTTTGAAGGGAATTGGTAAAAAGGCGCACGGAATGAAGTGATCGCCCAACCCAAGTGTTGTTATAGCGAGGTTCATATCGCTAAGGAAGGGTGAACTGTTTAACGGATGTTTACAAGTGAGAGTTGAGCATTGAGGAATGGGCAAGGGAGGGATAGATCTTCTCTCAAATAATAAGAGATTTATCGTCCACATTGGAAGTTCGTTAATGGACTAGCGTGACGGCTACTGAAAACACCTAGCTTGAAGGCTGAAGAAAATTGAGGTATGCCATGGTTAACATCGATATTGAACGAATTATAGAAATGGATGGAACTCTTGAGACCTATGGACGGAAGTATGATTCAAAGGAGGAATTATAGTGACCTTTGGGATGGCATAAAGACGTGCCAAGATGTATAAATATATTGGTAATAAGGTTGAAAGTTGAGGTTTGTCTATCTTGCAATCGAGTACTAGACGTGTTGATGAGAGTTGAAGGATCACTTTGATCCAAGGGAATTTCGGATGAAATCGAGAATGGATTGCTATGGAAGCAACCATGTAAATGTTTAAGGAATCAAGAGGGCCATAACTCGATTGGATTGATAGAGGACAAATTGATAAAGCCCCGAAATCTCTGTTGGCGTAAGAAAAGGTTCGAAAGGAGTGATACGTCTAATGGTGTGGATAGAAAGAGTGCATACTAGAGATGGCTTGGTAAGGATGGTTATGGATAAATGAAAGAGTTAGAGTGAACGCTCGAGGAAAAGCTGCTAGCCAATGATGTAAATGCCAAAAGAGAATGGAGAGAAGCCCATTAGATTGAGGACTATAAGAGACAAGTCCTAGAGAAGGATGGCCTTGAGTTGGAAAGGACGAACAAGATCGTCAAGCCATGGAAAGGATTATCCGGAAAGGTGAGGATGCGACGAGACGCCTGTACCCCCAAGGGATTGGATGGAGTAGAAGGCTGTGAATTTCGAGGATGAAATTTCTTTAAGGGGGAAGAGTTGTGACATTCTGATTTCCAGTCAATTTCAGGCTCAGTAATGCGGAGTGTGTATCTTGAGATGGATTTCAGTCGTATTCCGCTCGAACCTGATCAATTCGAGTAGACTGACCAAAAGGAAAAGGCTAACGCGAGACGAGATACGTGGACCTAAGGAACTCGGATAAGAAATGACGCTTTGACCATAAGAATTGTCGAGGGGATATTTAGAGCCACAAAAGGGCCGATCCAAGAACGATTAAGGGATACCTTGCGAGTGTCATAAGATTGGAGCGCGAGTGATACCGTTTAACCAACGTATGATTTGCAAAATTTTCCTAAATTGGACGGTGAAGATCGAGACCTTATGAGCTAGTGATAGACTCTCACAATTACAGGACAACCAAAGCCGCTACAAATTGACGAGCCTTAAACGTGATATGAGTTACGGGGTCGATACGCGTAATGTCTGCGAAAGCCACCCGTCGGTTTGGGATAGGCTGGAACCACGTCTGATAGAGAAAACTGTCAGAAATGAGCCTTGAAAGATTTGAAATGGAAAATCAAGAATTCCAACGTCATTTAGATTGGCCGTCGCCTTATTGAAGATTTCCGGAACGATAAAAACGACGTTCTGAACGTCGGGGGTAAAATGACCATTTTGCAATTCAAGCTTAGGACTTTGCTCTTGCAATTGAAGAAGGGCATTATGGACATTAAGCCCACCTTATTGCTGCCGAAAAAAGAAGAAGAAGGCTGGCCATTGGATCTCTTTGGTTAGAGCATTTGCCAAGTGTCAAAAATGCAAGAGTTGTGGTCATATCACACTATTCACTCACCTACCATTCAAAGGCCTTTGACCAAGCTTGGAGTATATCAAAATCTCTCTCTTCTCTCTCTCTCCTCACCAATATTCGTCCAGACCTCCCCTCAAACCACCGAGAACCACTCTCTTTTTCTTCTTCAGTTTCTGCTGCCCGGCGACCAGGTTCTGGGCTTCACTTCGCCGGCCACCACGGCCACTTCCGGCCACCATCTGCCGCCGGACGACCACCATAACAAAGTTCCATGTCTTCCCAACATCCTCCAACAAGAATCGGAGCATTTGGAGCACCGACGAGACCAGAGCAAGGATTCTCCCAAGAGTCGATGGAAACTGCTCCAATCTGAGGTAGGTCTTGTTCTCAGTCCCTTTGGTGGTCGAAATGTTGGAATATTTGGCCCAAATTTTGTGGAGCTCAAGATGAGTTGTTTAATAATCTGTGGTAAAAATTTGGGCTTAATTTGATAAGTTTTTGACCACGAAATGACCTTGTATATTTCTCCCAGAAACTGACTTGGGGGAACCGGCGATTAGTTCTGGAGCCTATGTTTGGTGCCAACAAGGGCCACTTATGGCCACCATCTGCTGCTGGCCAACTACCACAACAAATTTCCATATCTTGCCGACATTTTCCAGCAAGAATCGGAGCATTTGGAGCACTGTGGAATTCAGGGAAAGCATTCTTCCACAGGCCGACAGAATAGGAACCAACCAGAGGTAGGTTCTGTTCTTGGTCCCTTTGAGGGTCGAATTTTTGGAGTCTTAAGCTCAAATTTTGTGGAGACTCAGTAGAGATGTAGATGGTTCTTTGGTAAAATTCGAGATGGATTTGATTAAGTTTTGACCACGAAACGATCTTGTTAATCTTGCCCAAAAACTGTCAGATTCTGACCTTGGGCAAACCGGCGGCGTTCGTTGGGTTTCCGCCGACCAATTGACCTCAAATCTTCAGTAAGCCTCCCAAATCCATAAATAGACATGTTAAGATATAGATTGATGGTTAAATGAAGGATTTAGGAGTAGATTGAAGGCTGGAAGTACACGGTTTGCACCGGACCGAAATGAACCGGTTGGTTCTGTGCAAAACCGAATCTGTTGGAGGCTGAGATGGGTAACTTTGAGTTTCAAATTGGTGTTTATGATCTGATGAGATGTTGAGAGTTGTGTTATGGGCAATTGGGATTGATGGATTGAGTAATTGAGTATGGAAATTGATGAAATTGGTTGAATATGCTAGGTTGCGCATTGAGTTCGGTATGGGACATTAGGGGCCGAAACTTTGGAGGCTCAAGAGAAGAAAATTGTGATGTTGCAACCAAGGTAAGGGAATTCCTAACCCTATGTTAAGACGATTAGACTCGATTGGGTAAGTCGAGGGCCGATTGGATCGATTTATGAGGAAATTCCCAAATGTGATAGCTTGATGTGTCCTAAGAGGTCATAGGATGAATGTTTGTGACGTTGTCTATGCTTGCGTGATTGCCATGTTTGTACGTCATTTGATTTGCCTGCATGCCACAGAATTTATGAAATGTGTTTAAATTGACACTTGCCACTGAGTGTACCATTGAATTGAGAGTCAAAACATAAGTCTTGATTGTGGCATGAGCATAGCATGGCATGGCCTTGAGACGTGAGAGACGTGGGGTGGGATGTTGAGACCCTGATGCGACGAGGTCGCGGGGTGAAGTATGATTAGGTGGCGCCCTGATGCGATGTGATCGCGGGGTTGATATAGCCACGGTCCTGATGTGATCTAATCACGGGACGAAGAGACCCTGAACCGTATGAGACGCATGACAGGATATGTATACCTTGATGCAACGAGTTCGCGGGGTTAGTATGAGCTCATATACCTTGCCTGGAATAGAACCGGGACCTGATGCGTTTACGCGGGTCACCGTTGACGGTCTGATGCGTTTACGCGGGCCGAGCCCGAGGCGACTAGTTCGCGGGCTAGAGAATGGCTGGCAAAGGTTGATGGATGTGGTGAAGTGGCAGACTGAGTATATAAGTGCATTATCATCTGAATGTGACATGATTTCACTTTTGCATGCCTGTCTTCTGTGTGTTGTCGTTTATTGAGCTGTGATTGTTATACCTATGTGTACATAAGTTTGGATTTGCCGAGTGATGCGACTGCCTGAGTGGACGGTCGGCCTAACTTAAGGTTATGACCCACCTTACTGAGATTTATATCTCACTCTAGTGGGGGCTTACATTTTACAAGTCCCAAGCGAAGGTAGCACGAGTTTGCCAAGGATTGGCATCTGAAGAGAAAGTGAACCAATTGTACCTTGGATGAAGTTGTTTTCTTTATGTGGTATTAGAATTATACTTTTGATTGGTGGATTATAGAATTGAATCCTCGAGACTGAATTAATGATATTTTATTGTTTATGTCCTAAGTCATCTGTATGTTGTTGTATTTATATAAATGGGAGATGGCATTACTTCTGCATGCGTCATACGAAAGGAGTTGTAAGTTATTGGCCATTGGATGCTAGAGCATTCTTGAATGAACGGCATGGGCAGGCACGTTCGCGTGCTCGCTGAGTTCAGGGCGTGACAGCACCTGTTGCCCAAGACCTCACCTTGCAGAAGAACTTCAAAAATTTCCCTATGAGAATTTGACAATTACCAAAATCCAGTCTTTCCTTGGCATTACAATTATCTCCGAGACTTCGTACCAAAGATCTCTAAGGCACTCTATCCTCTTCAGAGGATGTTGAAGAAAGATGCTCCCCCATGGAGACCAAAGCAGACACAAGCTGTGGTCTATCCCCAAGAAATTTTGCAGAATCTGCCTCCTTTGCAAATTCCTTCCTCTGGCAAGACAATTTTGCAAATAGATGCTAGTGATAAATATTGGACAACTATTCTCCTTGAAGAAATCAAAGGTAAGCGTTTCATTTGTGCTTACAAAAGTGGAAGATTCACCTCTGTAAAAATGCATTACCACTCCACTTTTAAGGAGATTCTCGCAGTCAAATATGGCATTAAGAAGTTTGAATTCCACCTTATTGGGAATCACTTTTTGGTAGAAATGGAATGTCTTCATTTCCCTGAATGCTCAAATTCAAGCAGAAACAGATTCCCCATCCTCAGCTGTTATGATGGGTCGAATAGTTCGCAAAATATTCTTTTGTTGCTAAACACATAGTAGGATAAAAGAATGTTCTTGCAGATTTCCTGTTTAGACCCGAGCAGCTAGTTGAAGCCATCAACATGTACATTCGCAAAAACCCTATGCATCCTGGTTCTTTTCGAACTCAGAATATGCGAGAAAGCCAATGGAATTCTCGTACATATCCCCCAAAAATCCCTCAGTAGATTGAGCAGAATTTCTTTTTTAATAATATGTATTACCATATGTAGAATTATCAACATCGAATTTTCAGAGATTATGGTGGATTAATGCTAAATCCATGAGGTCTTGATCCTGACTATCCCTTCGTCCGATTGCTTCAGTGGTCTCCTGCTCATGAGTTTCCTAAAAAACTCAAATGGTTTTTTTGGTTCTTATTCAACCTCCATATAGTTGCCATTGAATTCCCTACAAACAAGATTATTATGGTTCTCTCTAATGCCTTAATGGGAAATATCTCCAACCAGAAAGCTCTTACTAAGATGCTCACATGGTTTCAACCATTACAAGCATGGCGTCGAATCTTCATTGAGCAAAGACGCATTGGGCGTCCTGAACCAGAAAGACACACAGTTGTTCTCTTCTACAAACCATGGCATTACACAGGACCTGCTGGAGAACGACAAGCAGATGTTCTATCTTCGGGCGTAACAACATTCAAGTCGAATGTGTAAGCACAAAAGGCTCATGTCCATATAACTTTACCTAGGTCCATGTTTCCTTTTGAATATGAGTTACGAGAGCTCCATCGGTTTTGTTTCAAGAAAACAAAATTATTCCACTAGAAATTTGGCCTTATTCTTCAATAAATCTTTCATGGGATAGACCCAAGATCCATCCATTAACTCTTGAGGCACTTGAAGAATTTCAAAGGGATCAGCTAGGCTCTTGGGGAGGACCATTATCATAGAATCCTTGTCCTACACAGGATATCGCATCTAACACCCAAGATCAGCCATCTAGCTCCACATGGCCTCAGCTCCAATTATGGCCTCAACCTCAGATGCCATCCAGCTCTACTCAAGATCCTCGACAAGATCCACAAGACCCAGTCACCATGGAAGATATCTTGTTCGGAGAAAGGCACTTGGCAGAACAAGAAGATGGTCGCCCACTTTCTGAAGACCTAGACATCAAACTTTCCCAGCTCGAAGAACAATGATACTGGAATAAGTACAAAAGAGACAAAGATGGCCCAGATAGTTCTGATTCCAACGATGCCAATTATCACCCATACCTAGATCTTCATCGGCTTTGAACTACTCAGATGACTTCGTTCACATGTGTAATAAAGTGTCATTGTGCTAAAGTCTTAAGTCAGTAGTTGTGCTAAAGTCTTCATTCGTTGTAAGTATTCAATAACTGAGTTTTTTGCAGGTTTTTCGAAGACTTTTAAGAAAAGCACTGTAGCAAGTTATAGTCCATCACTGTAGATGTCTCCGCTTCTTTTTCGTCGTCGAAAGTGAGTTAATATTAGTATTCTGGAATTCATAACCTGCTGGAACGGAAAGAAGAAACTCTTGCTCTCATGGAATCCTCTACAAATATTGCAACTCCTGTCAGTTAGAAACCCCAGTTTCACTTCCTCCACCACCTGAACTCAGAAAAATCACTTCCTCCAAGATGGACTACCTTTATGAGGTGTCCTATGTGAATGATGACCACAAAATCTCTGAAACACAGCTACCCCTCATGAATCTATATTTTGCCTTTTGTAAACCACAATCCTTTTCACTCATCCGCTCCATCAAACACCTCATTAAACACACCCTTTGTTCCGTTAAAGAATATGTCCAGTCCACCAAATTTGATCAGCACCCCATCTTATCTACGCAGCAAGAGCAGTTTGTAACTCTCCAGAATCCACCTGAGTTTCCTGCTCAGTGGGCTCAACTTTGGAGCTATTAGATTAGCCTTGTCTTTGCATGGACGAAAAGGTTTGCTAGTTGTTGCGTGGGTTGCTCTTCCTAATACACGCTGTTTGGAATATCTACATGCTTGCATCGGCACAGTTCAGACTACTCTGAACGCAAGCACAATCTTTGTTACCCTCTTCCCAAATTTCAATATGGCCTTGGCAGATACCAATCTCCTTTCGGCTCTAAAGGTTCAGTTACAAATCATTGTTGCTCCCCAAACCACTTTTGTTATAATTGCTAATCTTCACTACTAGATAGTATATAGAGTGCAAAACCATGCCATTGATCTTAATCTTCCCAGTGCCGAAGATGCTTTGCTTATCTCTGTTGATAATGACCAGACTTCCCGCATCCATTTCTCTCGTCAACTTCCAAGAGATCAGTTTGTCAAATTCCTTCCTGACAGTTGGGTGACCAACTATGAAAAACTTCATCAGCACTCCCGACCTGTCAAATCTTCTAAGCCACAATACACAAAAAAAAAAAGATGGTACAGTTACCATCAAATTTGTCAAAGAAAAGGAAGACATTTCTTCCTCTATTTTTCCCGCATTCCCTACCATCTTGTGCTTTCTTCCATGCCCAACTGAAACAGTCTGTATGGAATACCCTGATCCTAAACCTCATGTCCACTCCTTTGATGTACATGGACAACCTATACATTATTTCTAGGATCCTTTCGGACATTGTTTTTGGGATGTTGATTGTTCCTGTTCCTCGTGTTTAAATCCAGACAATGATGACGACAAACCTTCCTCCAGAAAAAAGAAGAAGAAAAAAGATTATCTTTATCAAAGGTACCTAGACGGTGATCCGACTGTAGGACCTCTTGACGAAGACGGTGGCCATTGGCAATACATGGTTGAGATGGTTCTCCCAAACTTCCCTAAATTATTGCACCTCTACCTGCCTATCCCCTAGATGAACCAAAGCTGCCACCTCCACTACCAAAGAAACCCATCACTTTACCCTTCTATAAACCCATCCTCAAATGGGTAAAGAAATATTCTTGCCCTATCAAACTGCTTGAACCATACGCTTGCAATCCTAACCCCAAACCACCTCCTGTTTTCCCAAGTATTTGCATGTTCAAACAAGAAGATTTTCCCCCATTGCAGTCATTTGAAGAAAGCACAACACCCTTCAGATTTCCCTCTGTTGAAAGTTTTTCTGACCAGCTACAGACATACTTCCATTTTCCAAAGATCCTAGCTCCAAATGATGTTGATCTTCAAGGGAGACGGAAGGGCCCTACTCCAGTGGAAGCTCTCTTGAATTGACAAGCAGAGAATGCTTTAGCCTAGAATGTAGCCATCAACTCAATTGCTACTCGCCTTGATCGGGTAGACCATGCAATATCTGTTTCAAAGAAGATGTTGGAAGATTTCCAGAAAAGGCTTTATTTGAGGAAACAAAGTAGATCCCTACCGGCCATTATTTGGAAAACCAAACTCCTGAGATTGAGAAGCTCAGACGCCAGGTCCAGATACTGTAAGAACAATAGGCTCTCTTAAAGCAAAGAAATCTGCATGCTCTGGATTTGTTCTTTTTTCCAAAAGCAACATGAAAGCCAACATCCTTCTTCTCGTCAAGCTGTTCAGATTCTGGCTCTTTTGCAGCTGTCCTTAGTACAACATCACCTCCTTCAAAGACGAATATCCTTTCTCTTCGGGATCATCTTAGGAAGCTAGATCAAGAGAAAAAAGAAAGAGGCAAACATACCTCTCTCCCATCTCCTTCAGCTCCACCAGAACAATCTCCTTCGTATCCCCACATCATAAACCTTCCTATTCATATATGGTTTCTAACCCCTTGAAAAATTTCCGTAGAAACCAAGTTCCTACCATCTCTATAGTGGAACCCGTAAATCTTTCACTACCAGCTACCCCTGAAGTCTCTATTAGTGACTCTTCTTCCATTCTTGATACCGCGTCTTATGACTCCAGTTCTCCTTCTATTGTAGCAGACATCATGATGGCAGATCTAGCAGAGCCAATCATTGAAGAGGAAATGGAAGACCAACTTGAGGTAGAACACCCACCTCCACCTTCACAGCCCTACCATGACCCATCGTCCTCAAAAACCTATTCGTCCAACTTCTTCACTTTGGATGATATCCCTTATCACAATTGGGCCGAAAGACTCCAAGAGTTTCATGCTTGGTTGATTACCATAAACCTCAAATAACGCAGCACCTATGATGTTCTCCTTGAATTTATCACCCGATTCACTAGTTCCTCGAAAGATTGGTGGAAGTTAGCCCTAGAAAGAGACCAGCTTCAGTTCTTGACCTTGTCCTTTGATTAAACCATTCAGCTTATTCAAATTTTCTTTATTGGTCAGTCCCAAGATTCAAAAGAAATCAAAAGAAAGAATTCTTTGAAAGAAAATGTTGTTCCCTGGCAAAAGAAGATTTGGATCGACACTTTAGGGAAATGATCAAGCTCTTCTACCAACTTGATTCTGATCCTAATCTAAAGTCAGTTTTCCTAGTGTCCATTCCCAAAGAAATTAGTCAAGTGGTTGCGAAAGCCTTGAAGCTCAAGAACAAGACTACTACAAATGCCACTTTTGGAGAAATTTGACAGTCTGTCCATCTTTCCATTGAAGAAATGAGCTACAAAAGAGAAGTCTTCAAGAATTATCTCTAGGAGAATCGTTCTCTCGAAAAGAATTGTGACAATCCTCATTGGAAGATCAAATGCTCAAAAGACTGCGGTGATCTCTCATGTACCGGTAATAAAAAACGCAAGTACTTCAAGAAGTTCTCCTTTGAAAGTTTTCTTTTGGCAAATAGAGATCCAAGAAAGGCAAGTGGAAGTTCCTTCGAAAGAAGAAATGGCATCATTCTTCTGGTTTAAAAAAGAAGAAGAAATCTGACAGATGCTACATTTGTAACAGGAAAGGGCACTTTGCGAAGAATTATCCCTAAGCAAAGCGCCAAGGAAGTTACATGATCCAAAAGATCTCGTCAACTACAGGTATCCCATTGGAAGATGAAGATACCGAGTCTGTATTCTCTATTGAAGATGAACCTTCCCCTAATCACTCTTTGCTCTTCAAAC
Organism: Rhodomyrtus tomentosa; assembly: GCA_028455895.1. NCBI lineage: Eukaryota > Viridiplantae > Streptophyta > Magnoliopsida > Myrtales > Myrtaceae > Rhodomyrtus > Rhodomyrtus tomentosa. Next base: position 29,816,791 of record JAPCWY010000007.1, read on the forward strand.
TTATTCTTCAGACTCCGATGAATCCCTTGGTGATATCTTTGCATTCTTCCTTGATACTATCTCTGATTGTATCCATGTCCAACCTATTTTCCACTCTCCATATATTCCCATCCAAATACACACTTTAGAAGATGATAAACCCATCCAAGTCACTGCTCTCATTAATACTGGTGTGGCAGCATCTCTCATGGATGTAAAGTACTCCCCGAAAAGTTCTGGATGCCTCACACAAGTTATTTTTCATTATGCTTTTGGTGATACTTTGACCATAAAATTTCGCAGCAAAACTATCACACTCCAAATCTTTCTAGGCTTTTCCATATCCACAAAAATACTTGGTTCCAATTCCCCAGATAAAGACCTTATAATTGGTTGGGATATTCCTACTTAGCTCTCTCAGCTAAAGATTAAACCCACTGGTTTACAGTTTGGTGATCAGTTTCGTGAATATATGGATATTCAGAGGCTTTTCATTATCCAACCAGAAATTCTTGATCCAATTACCCAAAGTCTCTTATCATGTTGCTCTGAGTCTCATTCCCAGTTTATCCAAACATGTTCATACCCCCTTTGGAAAAATCCTTACTTCTTTGTCAAGCTCCCATTTAAAAAAAGTGAAGATGTGAATCCCACAAAAGCCAGTCATTTTGGTATGAATCCTGAACATCTTGCTTTGACCCATAAGGAATGTGCTGAGCTACTCTCACAAGGTCTTATTGAACCGTCTGATTCACAATGGGCTTGTGAAGCCTTTTATGTGAACAAGAGAGTAGAACAGAATCACGGTAAGCTCAGATTGGTGATCAATTACCAACCTTGGAATAAATTCCTTCAAGATGACAAATTCCCTTTGCCTCACAAAAACTCTTTGCTTGGTAGCCTAGCCCAAGCTAAAATCTATTCAAAGTTTGACTTGAAAGTAGGTTTTTGGCAAATTGAAATTCATCCAGATGACCGTCCTAAAATTGATTTTTGCGTTCCAAAGTAGCACTTTCAATGGACAGTTGTACCTTTTGGTCTTAAAACAGCCCCATCCATTTTTCAGAAGGACAAGTGTAGAATTTTCGAACCAATCCTCCACATGCCCAGATTTACAATAATGACATTTTCTGTAACATTCTGATTTCCAATAAATTTCAAATTCATTAATGAGAAATATATCTAGTGATGTATTTCAGTCGTATCTCGCTCAAATCTGATCAATTTGAGTAGACTGACCGAAAGGGAAAGGCTAACGCGAGATGAGGTACGTGGAGCTAGGGAATTTGAATAGGAAATGACACTTTGACCATAAGGAATGTCGATGGGACATTTAGAACCACAAAAGACTGATATAAGAACGATTAAGGAATGCCTTGCTAGCATTATATAATTGGAGCGCGGGTGATGCCGCTTAACCAACGTATAATTTACAAAATTTTCCTAAATCTGACAGTGACAATCGAGACCATAGGAACTTGTGATAGACCTTCACAATTACATGACAACCAAAGTCGCCATGGATTGACGAACCCTAAATGTGATATGAATCGCAGGGTCGATACGCGTAACGTCTGCAAAAGCCGCCCATCAGTTCGGGATAGGCTGGAATCAAGTCTGATAGAGAAAACGATTAGAAATGAGTCTTGAAAATTGAAAATGGAAAATCAAGAATTCCAATGTCATGTTTGGATTGGCCGTTGCCTTATCGAAGAATATTGGAATGAGAAAAACGGCGTCCCGGACGTCGGGGGTAAAATTATCATTTTGCCCCTCAAAGCTCTAGCCTTGCTTATACAATTGAAGAAGGGCATTTTGGTCTTCTATACCCCCCAAGAGCCACCAAAAATTTGGGGAAATTTAGGCCATTGGATCACTCTTGATTGACATTTAGCACAAGTGTCAATGGATGAGCTAAAGAGTGGTCTTGTCCGCTATTACCCACCTACCATTCTTCCCTTTGACTTGAGGATTGAATATAGCCTCTTCTCTCGCTCTCACCTCCCATTTTGACTGGCCATACACCCCACCATCACCGAAACCCTCTTCTTCTTCTTCCTCTCTTTTCGTCATCGCCGACCAACTCCTGCCCTCACCGTTCACCTACTCTAACGAGCCCCTCCGGCCATCGCCTGGACTTTGATCGACTACACCCACCTATCTTAGCCTCTTGCCGACCTCCTCGAAGTGGAAGTGCGTCGATTGAGCCACCGAGGAGCTCCGACCAACCATTCTCCAAGAAGTCGACGGAAATTGGCACAATCTGAGGTAGACAGAGTTTCTGACCTTTAAGACCTCGAAATGTTGGAGTCTTACAACCAAATTTTGTGGAGATCTAGAGGACTTGTTTAGTGATCTGTGGTAAAAGGTTGAGCTCAATTTGATGGAGTTTTGACCCAAAATGGGTCTTGTGAACATTTGAATGAAACTGCCGATTGTAGTCTTGAAGGAACCGGTGACTTTCGAAGGGATTCTGGCGACGACGCGATCTCAAATCTTTGGTGAGACTCTTAGACCCTTAGTTAGACATGTTATCAAGTAGGTTAGTGATTAAATGGTGAATTTAGAGTAGATTAAAGGCTGGATATGCTCGGTTGACACAGAACCGAACATAGCTCGGTTTGGTTTTGTGCAAACCGAATCTGTGGAGGCTGATGATTGTTAATTTTGAGTCTCAAATTGGTGATTAAGACATGTTAGGATGATGAGGATTGTGTTATGGAGGTTTGTGGTTCATGGATTGGTGAATTGGATAAGGGAAATTGACAATTGATTGGAAATTCCTAGGTTGCGCGGTAGGTTTGCTCTTGGACCCTTGAGATAGAATTATTGAGGGCTTAAGAAGAAGACCTTTGTGACATCAAACTCAAGGTAAGGGAATCCTAAACTTATGATAGGAAGATTGGACTCAATTGGGTGAGTCGGGCGATAATTTAATTGATTTGTGAGAGATTCCAAGATGAATGTTCTTGGTACGTCCTAAAATGGATAGGGGATTAATGTGTGCTATTGCTTGTGCTTGAATTACTTGCCATATCTGAGTGTCACTTTGATTGTCTTGCATGCCATGGGTGTATGATTGTGCTTGAGTTGCACATTGCATTATGAATGTGAATGAATTGAGAATCATGGCATGAGTGTGATATGACGAGACCCTGATGCGTTTGAGACGTGAGGTGGTGGAATGACTGCCGTGAGGAGTTGAGGCGCGGGGTTGGAGTTATGTGGCTCCCTGATGCGTACGAGACGCGGGGTTGAGATGGCCACGATCTTGATGCGTTTACGCGGGACGAAGATATGAGGTGTCGACAGTAGCCTGGAGTATCATTGAAACCTGATGCGTTTATGCGGGTTGTCAATGACGGTCTGATGTGTTTACGCGGAACGAGCCTGATGCGATCTAATCGTGGGCATGAGAATGAGGCAGGCAGGAAAAAGGTGGTTGCGGGGATGTGGCAGGGCAAGATGTGCATAATCATCTGAATGTGTTATGATGTCGTAATTGTGTGCCTGCCATTTGTGTGTTGTTATTTATTTTTGCATTGCCTCCTATGTTTATGAGTTTGAATTTTTGGGGTATGAGATTGCCTGAGTGAACAGTCGGCCTAACCTATGGTTAGGACTTTTTTACTAAGATGTGAATCTCACCCCTTTGGGGCCCCCTTTTTACAGGTCATAGGCCTTGAAGATGTGGCATATACGTTTTAGAAACCTCAAAGAGATGTCCACTTATTTTGATGAGTTTCCTGATGGGCAGGGAACTAATTATGTTAGGAAGTGTGCTGTTGTTTGGGTAGACGATGGTAATACTTGTTGGAAGCCTCACAGGTATGAGGCCTGGTTCAGGAAAGTCGGGTGTGTCTACCGGGTCGTTGAAGCCTAATGAGGTGCCCTAGGAAATTGTCCCTAGTTGGTGCCACCCCACCCGAGATTTAGACCTGGCTGAGGGGTCCGTTGTCGGTTCGAGAAATGGACCGGAGAGGACCCCGACCATAGAGAACATGGAGGAGGAGGTTATTGTGGTCGAGGCGACTGAGGAGGATCTTGTAGAGCCATCTGTTGAGGAGACTATGGAGGATACTATCGAGGTTCGTTCGGTGACTTTCTCAGAGTACGAGCCCACGGAGGACGCAGAAGAGACCAAGGACTCCAGTTGCTCGTTTTAGGAGCTCCCGGCTTATCAGTTGATCTTTGGTGGCGATATCGACCCTGTCTCTTGTTGTATGATGATGATGGACTCTTTTGTGTACTTACCCCATCACCCTTCTTGTTAGCGGATCTAGTAGCTATGCGTCTGTATGAATAGTCGGATTTTATGTATGACAGTATTTGCGCTATCCAGGTCCCACTTCATATTTTGTACGAGGGAGTTATTTTGTTATCGTTTCTGCATGCTTGGTATATATATATCATGTCTCTCGACTTGTTAGTGGATCTTGGGATCGCGAGAGATATTTGATTTGCTTGTAGGGAGTGGTGTGCTCGTGCCCGGAGCTCGGGGCGTGACATCTCCGTTCGATTTGGTATCAGAGCAAGGTTAGCTTGATCCAAAGCTAGTTGAGGATTGAAGTAATAAGGAGAATTAAGTTGGGACTTGGACTGATAGCAAGACCTTAGGAGATTGGTTGGGATAAGACATGGGGTGCATAGCATGTGACATGACACTTGTGGTTGGCATTTAGCCTTGGCAGGGTTGTGGTAAGGCATGAGGATTAAGTTTCCTGCTTGGTGTTGGAAGTCATTTCTGAACTTTGGCCTGTTGAATGGATGAGTATGATTTGTTTTAGTGAACCGTTGGAGTGAATGGAATTGAGGAATGGCCATGGACTACTAGTTGAAATATCTCTAGAACTTGTCGTATGGAGTACTGCTGTGTTATGATTATTTCTGTTAAGGAGCAGTTAGTAGCTCTAGGTGTGGATGAATAAGTGAGTACTAACTCCTTGCTGAACTTATGATGGACCAGGTTCAGTAGAAGGAGATAAGGATGAGTAACCGGTCTAGAAGATCTGGAGGTCTAGAGGCGGAGCCTCTAGCTCAATGCCACCTGTCGCAGAAGATCCAAGGATGGATGGTGTGTTGAGGGCATTAGAGATAATTGGTGACCTTATTGACAGACAGACCTAGGATCGGGATACTGTCATAACCCAGGCGGTAGGAGCCGCCATAGCTACCGTCAACGCCAATAACTGCAACAACGGTGGCAATGGAAACCAGGATGAACTTAACCAGGGCAATGAGGCAGTGAATGCCCAGGAGGAAATTATCGTGGCTAGACAAATAGGTCAGCTAGTGGAATAATTCATAAAGCTGAAGCCGACTCAGTTCGATGGGACTGGAGATCTCGAGCTAGCACCCAGGTGGATCGAGAAGTTGGAAAAAGCCTTTGGAGTGCTGAGGTGCACGGACGAAAAGAAGGTATTACTAGCAGTGTACTAGCTGGAGAGTACGACAAACGATTGGTGGGCTGCCACCAAGAATGGTGTTTTTCCTGAAGGAGCAGCCATGACTTGGGACGCCTTTAAGACGACGTTCAATGACAAGTATTTCTCAGAGACGGCCGGGGAAATGAAGTAGGTGGAATTTTTACAATTGCGCCAGAACCAACTGATGATAGACCAATACGAGGCCGAGTTCTCCAGACTGTTGAGGTACGCACCTCAATCTGTAAAGGATCCCTAGGAGAAAGCACGGAGATTTAGGGACGGTTTGAGGCCTGAGCTCCGTAGTCAAATGATTGACTTAAACTTGAGAACGTATAAGGAGATCTATGAGTGGGGCCAGATGATTGAAAGAGACTTGAAAGAGAGGAATACTACAACTAGATTGCGATTTACCCCATTCAGAGATAACCGCCAGATGGGTAAGAGACCGATGATGGGCAATAGGCATTTTGTGCCTCCCATAAGGAAAAAAATTGTGAAGCCGCCGAATCCCACTAACTGGAGCTGCCGCCTTTATGGCAGAAGGCCTGGAAATGGGCCATGCCTAGTAAGGACTGGAGCTTGTTTTAAGTGTGGTCAGATGGGCCACCAGATAAGGACATGCCCGAATCAAGCTTCGACGAATCGACCGCAAGGACAGAGGCCGCAAGTTGGACCATCGACTGCCACTCCCTAGATTTTGTAGAATCAACCATCGGCCCAGGGAAGGGTATATGCAGCTGCCCACAAAGAGGTGGAGGAAGCACCAGGCGTGGTCACAGGTACGGTTTACTTGTGTGACCAAGCTGCATGTGCATTATTTGATCCTGGTGCCATGCATTCATTCGTGTCTGCTCAATTTGCTAATTTGGTGGGCATGAAGTTAAAACCGTTGAATATGATTCTGTATGTTGCCACTCCATTAAAGTATAACATATTGGTTTCTTTGGGCTGTGCTGGTTGTGAAATTGTGATTGGAGGGAGTAAGGAGAGTATTGATCTGGCTGTATTGCCCATGTATGATTTTGACGTGATCATAAGGATGGATTAGTTGGGTAAATAGGGGGCATTAGTAGACTGTTGTAGTAAAATAATTCGATTTTATTTGAGAGGCTGCCCTAGCTTTGAATTGGTGGGAAGTCGAGGAGGAATCTCGATTCCTTTAGTACATCTCTTGAAGTGACAAAGTTGATGTCTGAAGGGTGTCAGGCATACTTAGTGGCAGTAAAGGACACGGTTGCCGAAGAGCCAAAGTTAGAGAGTATCCCGGTAGTGCGTGAATTTTCTGATGTGTTTCCCCAAGAGTTGCGAGGACTGCCACTGGAGCGAGAGATAGAATTCGTGATCGAGTTAGCTCCTGGAACGGAGCTGATCTCGAAGGCACCTTATAGGATGTCCCTATCTGAATTGAAGGAGTTAAAGGTGCAGATGCAGGAACTGCTGGATAAAGGATTTATCCGACCGAGTGCTTCACCGTGGGGAGAACCGGTGCTATTCGTAAGGAAGAAGGATGGGTCTCTGTGTCTATGTATTGACTATCGGTAGCTGAACCAAGTAACTGTGAAGAATAAGTATCCACTGTCGAGGATTGATGACCCATTTGATCAGTTACGAGGAGCGGCGGTATTCTCAAAGATTGACCTGAAGACCGGGTATCAACAGTTGAGGATCAAGAAGGAAGACATACCTAAGATTGCTTTCAGGACGAGGCATGGTCATTATGAGTTTATGGTGATGCCGTTTGGATTAACCAACGCTTCAGCTGCATTCATGGACCTCATGCATCGAGTATTTAAGAAATTCCTGGATAGATTTGTCATAGTCTTTATTGACAATATCTTGATTTACTCAAAGAGTGACGCAAAACATGAAGAGCACTTGAGGATTGTCCTGCAGACCCTGAGGGAGCATTCGCTCTATGCGAAGTTGAGTAAATGCGAGTTCTGGCTGAGCAGGGTAGCATTTCTTGGTCATGTGGTGTCTGGAGATGGGATTGCAGTGGATCCTGCGAAGATTGAAGCGGTAACAAATTGGCCTAGGCCTACTACAGTCACTGAAGTCAGAAGTTTCTTGGGATTGGCCAGGTATCACAGACGTTTTGTGGAGAAATTCTCATCCATAGCCATCCTATTGACGAGGCTAACAAAGAAGGAAACAAGGTTTGAATGGACGGATAAGTGCAAGAAGAGCTTCCAGGAGCTCAAACATCAGTTGACAACCGCGCCAGTGCTGACAATTTTATCTTGACCGGGAGGCTATGAGATTTACAGCGATGCTTCGCTGAAAGGACTGGGCTGTGTGTTGATGCAGCACGGAAGAGTAATGGCCTACGCATCCCGACAGTTGAGACCACATGAAATGAACTACCCAACGCATGATGTGGAATTAGCAGCGATCATATTTGCTTTGAAGATCTAGAGACACTACCTATGTGGCGAAAAGTTTCAAATTTATACCGACCACCAGAGCTTAGAGTATCTGTTTTCCCAAAAAGAGCTAAATATGAGGCAGCGTAGGTGGATGGAGCTGCTTAAGGACTATGATTGTGACATACTGTATCACCTTGGGAAGGCAAATAGAGTAGCAGATGCGCTTAGTCGGAAGTCAAGCATTGCCTGTCTGTTGGTAAGAAGCTGGTCAATGATAGAAGACCTGAGAGATTTTGAGTTTAGACTGGAAGTCTGCCAGTTGTCCAGCTTAATGGTTACATTAAGGGTAGAACTTGAGGTCCAGGAAGGAATAAAGGCCTTACAGTCTACGGACCTAGAGATTCAGAAGATCTTGGAGATGGAAGCGACAAAGAGGAAACCAGAGTTTCAGGTGTCAGAGGACGGAATCTTAAAGTTCCGAGGACGACTATGCGTGCCAAAAGATGAAGGGCTCTGGGAAAGGATTTTGTCAGAGGCTCATAGGAGCAATTATAGTATCCACCCGGGGAGTACGAAGATGTATTAGAACTTGCGACAACACTATTGGTGGAACTGATGAAGGTGGATGTGGCGAGATATGTGGCTAAGTGTTTGACATGCTAGCAGGTGAAAGCACAACACTATAAGCCTGGAGGACTATTACAGCTACTGGAAATTCCTCAATGGAAGTAGGATCATATAACTATGGATTTTGTGATGGGACTCCCAAGGAGCCAACGAGGTCACCACTTTATATAGGTAGTCGTGGACAGATTGACCAAGTCCGCCCACTTCATTCTGGTGCGAAAGGATTTCACAATGGATAGGTATGCCGAGTTGTACATGAGATAGGTAGTGAGGTTACATAGAGTGCCTATGACGATTACGTCTAATAGAGATCCTAAATTCACGACAAACTTTTAGAAGAGTCTTCAAGAAGCCATGGGAACCTGAATGCAGTTTAGCACTGCGTACCATCTATAAACGGATGGACAGTCGGAAAGGACGATTCAGACACTTGAGGACATGCTGCGAGCATGCGTTATTGATTTTAAAGGTGGGTGGGAAGATCAGCTACATTTGGTAGAGTTTGTGTATAATAATAGTTATCAGCAGAGCATCTAGATGGCACCATTCGAAGCACTCTATGGAAGAGCCTGCAGAACCCCGATTTACTGGGATGAGGTTGGAGAAAGAAGTATCACAGGCCTAGAGCTGGTAGAGCAATCGGTGGAAGTAGTAAAAATAATTCGGGATAGATTGAAGACGGCACAGAGTGGTCAGAAGAGCTACACGGATAAGCGGCGTAAGCCTTTAGAGTTTCAAGTGGGCAATTATGTCTTCCTCAAGGTGTCACCAATGAGAGGATTATCGCGATTTGGAAAGAAGGGGAAGGCTGAGCCCAAGATATGTAGGCCCATTCGAGCTACTGGAGTGGATTGGAACCTTGGCTACAGACTTGCCTTGCCACCTAATCTATCCTAGGTGCATAATGTTTTCCATGTGTCAATGCTACGGAAATATGAACCAGATCGGACACATGTGTTGGACTACGAAGCCATAGAACTAGACGATCGGGTGTCCTCCGTAGAGAAGTCGATCAGAATCGAGGACCAGAAGGAGCAAATCCTCAGGAATAAGCAGATTTCATTGGTCAAGGTGGTGTGGAAGCACCATGGAACTGAAGGTGCCACGTGGTAAAACGAGGAAACAATGATGTGACAACACCCCAATTTATTTGAGTAATTAAGTTTGATGTAAATTTTAGGGACGAAATTTTTGTAAGGGAGGAAGAGTTGTGACATTCTGATTTCCAGTCAATTTCAGATTCATTAATGAGAAGTATATCTAGTGATGTATTTCCATCGTATCTCGCTCAAATATGATCAATTTGAATAGACTGATCAAAAGGGAAAGGCTAATGGGAGACGAGGTATGTGGACTTAGGAAATTCGAATAGGAAATGACGCTTTGACCATAAGGATTGTCGAGGGGACATTTAGAACCACAAAAGGCCGATCTAAGAACGATTAAGGAATGCCTTGCTAGCGTTAAACGATTGGTGCGCGGGTGATGCCGCTTAATCAACGTATAATTTGTAAAATTTTCCTAAATCGGACAGTGACGATCGAGACCATAGGAACTAGTGATAGACCTTCACAATTACATGACAACCTAAGTCGCCACAGATTGACGGGCCCTAAATGTGATATGAATCACATGGTCGATACGCGTAATGTTTGCAAAAGCCGCCCGTCAGTTCGGGATAGGCTGGAACCACGTCTGATAGAGAAAATGATCAGAAATGAGTCTTGAAAATTGAAAATGGAAACTCAAGAATTCCAATGTCATGTTTGGATTGGTCGTCACCTTTTCGAAGAATATTGGATTGAGAAAAACGGCGTTCTGGACGTCGGGGGTAAAATTATCATTTTGCCTCTCAAAGCTCTAGCCTTGCTTATACAATTGAAGAAGGGAATTTTGGTCTTCCACCCCCCAAGACACATCGAAAATTTGGGGAAATTGTGGCCATTGGATCACCCTTGATTGACATTTAGGACAAGTGTCAATGGATGAGCTAAAGAGTGGTCTTGTCCACTATTATCCACCTACCATTCTTTCCTTTAACTTGAGGATTGAATATAGCCTCTTCTCTCTCTCTCACCTCCCATTTTGATCGGCCATACACCCCACCATCATTGAAACCCTCGTCTTCTTCTTCCTCTCTTTCTGCCGTCACCTACCAGCTCCTGCCCTCACCGTTCGCCCACTCCGACGAGCCCCTCCGGCCACCGCCTGGACTTTGGTCGACAACACCCACCTAGCTTAGCCTCTTTCCGACCTCCTCGAAGTGGAAGTGCGTTGATTGAGCCACCGAGGAGCTCCGGGCAACGATTCTCCCGGAAGCCGACGGAAACCTGCGCAATCTGAGGTAGACAGAGTTTCTAACCCTTTAGGACCTCAAAATGTTGGAGTCTTGTGACCAAATTTTGTGGAGATCTAGGGAACTTGTTTAGTGATCTGTGGTAAAAATTTGAACTCAATTTGATGGAGTTTTGACCCCAAATGGGTCTTGTGAACATTGGACAGAAACTGTGGGTTGTAGTCTTGAAGGAACCGGTGGCTTTAGAAGGGATTTCGACGACGATGCGACCTCAAATCTTCAGTGAGACTCTTAGACCCTTAGATAGACATGTTAGCAAGTAGGTTAGTGATTAAATGATGAATTTGGAGTAAATTAAAGGCTGGATATGCTCGGTTTACACAGAACAAAACATAGCCCGATTTGGTTCTGTGTAAACCGAATCTGTGGAGGTTGATGATTGTTGATTTTGAGTCTCAAATTGGTTATTGAGACATGTTAGGATGATGAGGATTGTGCTATGGAGGTTTGTGGTTTATGGATTGGTGAATTGAACAAGGAAAATTGACAATTGGTTGGAAATTCCTAGGTTACGCGGTGGGTTTGCTCTTGGACCCTTGAGACCGAATTATTGAGGGCTTAAGAAGAAGACCTTTGTGACATCAAACTCAAGGTAAGGGAATCCTAAACTTAGGATAGGAAGATTAGACTCAATTGGATGAGTCGGGTGATAATTTGATTGATTTGTGAGAGATTCCAAGATGAATGTTCTTAGTACATCCTAAGATGGATAGGTGATTAATGTGTGCTATTGCTTGTGCTTGAATCACCTGCCATGTTTGAGTGTCACTTTGATTGTCTTGCATGCCATGGGTGTATGATTGTGCTTGAGTTGTACATTGCATTATGAATGTGAAATGAATTCAGAATCATGGCATGAGTGTGACATGACGAGACCCTGATGCGTATGAATCGTGGGGTGGTGAAATGAGTACCCTGAGGCGCCGAAGCGCGGAGTTGGAGTTATGTGGCGCCCTGATGCGTACGAGACGCGTGGTTGAGATGGCCACGGTCCTGATGTGTTTATGCGGGACGGAGATATGATGTGTCGACTCTAGAGTGGAGTATCATTGAAACCTGATGTGTTTATGCAGGTTGTCAATGACGGTCTGATGCGTTTACACGTACTGAGCCTGATGTGATCTAATCGCGAGCATGAGAATGAGGCAGGCAGGAAAAAGGTGGTTGTGGGGATGCGGCAGGGCGAGATATGCATAATCATTTGAATGTGTTATGATGTCATAACTGTGTACCCGCCATCCGTGTGTTGTTATTTATTTTTGCATTTCCTCGTATGTCTATGAGTTTAAATTTTTGGGGTATGAGACTGCTTGAGTGGACGGACGGTCTAACCTAGTGTTAGGATCTTTTTACTGATGTGAATCTCACCCCTTTGAGGAACCCCTTTTTACAGATCCTAGGCCTTGAAGATGTGGCCTATACATTTTGGAAACCCTAAGGAGATGTTCACTTATTTTGATGAGTTCCCTGATGGGCAGAGAAATATTTATGCCAGGAAGTGTACTGTTGTTTGGGTAGACGAGGATAGTACTTGTTGGAAGCCTCACAAGTATGATGCCTGGCTCAGGAAAGTTAGGGATGTGTCTACCGGGCCACTAAAGCCCAATGAGGTGCCCCAGGGAGTTGTCCCTAGTTGGTGCCACCCCACCCGAGATTTAGACCTGGCTGAGGGGTCCGTTGTCGGTTTGAGGAATGGACCGGAGAAGACCTCGACCATAGAAAACACAGAGGAGGAGGTTATTGTGGTTAAGGCGACTGAGGAGGATCTCATGGAGCCATTTGCTGAGGAGACTATGGAGGACACCATCGAGGTTTGTTTGGAGACCTTCTCAGAGTACGGGCCCACGGAGAACGTAGAGGAGGCCGAGGACTCCAGCTGCTCGTCTTAGGAGTTCCCAGCTTATCAGTCGATCTTTGGTGGCGATCCCGACCTTGTCTCTTGTTGTATGATGATGATGGACTCTTTTGTGTACTTACCCCGTCACCCCTCTTTTTAGCGGATCTAGTAGCTATGCGTCTGTATGAACAGTCGGATTTTATGTACAACAATATTTGCGCTATTTAGGTCCCACTTCATATTTTGTACAGGGGAGTTATTTTGTTATCATTTCCGCATGCTTGGAATATAAATATCTTGTCTCTCGACTTGTTGGTGGATCTTGGGACCGCGAGAGATATTTGGTTTGTTTGCAGGGAGTCGCGTGCTCATGCCCGGAAGCGAGGCGCGACATTCTCCTTTATTGTCCTGATGAAGAATCCCACTGCAAATTGCTTTCCCAGTTCATTGACATTGTCCAAAAACATGGAATCATGCTTTCTTAGAAAAAAAAATGATTCTTGTTAAAAAAGAGATCAAGTTAGTAGGCATACATTTGAAAGAAGACACATATTGCCCAGGACCTCACCTTGCAGAAGAACTTCAAAAATTTCCATATGAGAATTTGACAATTACCCAAATCCAGGCTTTTCTTGGCATTGTCAATTATCTCCGAGACTTTTTGTAACGCCCCGTGTCCCTTGGAGCACATTACATCCACCTCAGGCCAATAATTACCCAGGAATATCACACAGCCTAGGATGGTATGAAAGGCACACACGGAAGACGAGATAACATCGCCGTACAATAAAGATAAAAAGGAGAATAAAGCAAGTTCAAAGCACACCATATATATACAACCCCCAAACATTCAGTTTACATAACGGAAGGGAAAAAATAAAAGAAAATATAAAGCCGCACACCTGGGTAGAAAAAAGGAACTAAGGCCTATGGTTCAAAGGTTACTACTATACCTTTCCTAGAGCCTAATACCAAAATGGTTCCTTATTCACCTAACACCTTTAAATGGATTTCTCAAAAGAACAGTTTGAGTCGTCCTTTCCATCATTCTCCTCATCAGCTGGATTGTAATCAGAAAAAGTCTCGGATGGTACATCCACAGGAGATTCTTCAGTGTCTTCCTCAGTTTCTTCTTCTTCTTCCTCAGCTTATGCTTTGTTGTCCTCTTCTTTGGCCTCGATTGCATCGACAGAAATCTCTTTGTAATTCATGTACTCCACAGAAGTCGGTGGGGACTTCGGCTCTTCAAGTATGTTCCGCAAATCTCCCATAGATACTGGGTTATCCACTTCAATAATTGGTCGGGACGGATGACACTAGGTTAAAATCACTTCCCATGGAACATCCTTAGGCAGCAGAGGTCCCAACAAGCTACTATCACCCACTTGAAGAAACTATGTCTCAAAATGGTGGGGTTGTAGTTCCAGCTTTCCTTCATCTACCTAGACAATTGTGCGCTTTCTAACGTATGCGATATCCTTCCTAGCAGAGAACTCATCAAAAAGGGCGGTCATCTCCTTTGGATAGCCTATGAGGATTGGCAGCATGGCTAAGGCTTGTGGTTTGAAAAGTTTGCCCCTCTACAGGGTGAGATCGACATCTTAGAAAGTGAAACCTAACCCTATACCCCAATACCAGTCCCTCCAGACTACATTCAAATGCCACTCAAAATGCAAAATAACAATTAATGCAATGGCACAAGGCATCACACAACAACAATATCTATAATCAAGTATGGATAATCAGAACAAACAACCATGCTCAACTCCAGGGTCCCAATATACAAGCACGTGCACTTCGATACATCACTATCACCATTTCCTCATCCTCCTACATACTCCTCTGGCATTCCTGCGATCTGACATCACCAGGGCCACGGGCCAATCGATATCTATGTACCACTGGGGATACAGGCCAATCGGTACTCTCAAGGCTTACAACCATTCAATGTCACCGGGGCCACAGGCCAAACGGCATTCTCATTCTCATTTAAGTTCACCACCCTCCGATACCACCGGGGCCACAGGCCAATCGGTGTTCTTCACATTTTCTTCATTTGAATCACAATGGCATCATAATACGCATAATTCAATTCATAAAATTCACTAGTCATTCAATTTATTTAATAAAACACCCAGCAGTGTCCTAGCAGTAAGGTAAAGGTTTATGAAACACTTACCTTAATCACAATGTCACACAATGTGAATCTCCTTAAGGCCACAAGTATAAACTCTTCTAGAATCCTTCGTTAACCTAGAAAGATTTACCAATCTTGAATCAAAAACCCATGGAATACTCACTTCCATTAACTCAATCCTTCCTTAGCCATACCAATGGCAATTCATGACACCTTATTAATCAAACGAATGCATAATGATACTTCCACAAACCCTCAATGAGTTTGGTTCAAACGGCCATGCACAAGAGCAAACTCAATTTAGAGGTTTAAGCGTTAGTTTTGACCATAACTCATTTCTAAACCTCAATCCATTTATCACACTTCTCATCAACACTTCACAATACATAGGGTATTATAAATCCATTTGAAGTTCAAATGCTCTTCATTCAGTCCTATAACAGAATCGGCCAGCATGTAGTCATCCTCAAAACAGAACCGATTTTGGGTTCCAACCGTTTAATCGAATCATACTTCAATATCAAGCCTAAATCTTTACACAAATAACATACCAAGATCTTCATTTACATGATTAGAAGGCTCACCAAGAGATTTGAAGCGAAACCACACTCTAAGGACTTTGGAACAACCCGGTCTCTACACGAACAGAATTTGTCCAAATTTTATCATCAATGTTCAGCTGTGAAAACCTATTTCAACAGCATCCAACTTGTAGCCACAGAATATATTATTAGATTTTATGAAGGTCTCCTAAAAAAGTTGAGGCCAATCGAATTCTCTAAGAGGTAGAACAAAGACCTTACCTCAGCTCGCTCGATTTTTTTGGTCTAAGGGCTGGTCGAGAAAAACCGTTCAACATAACCTCGATCTACCACTTGAAACTTGTTAAAGACATGTCAAGCTTGCTCTTGGTGGTCGGAGCATGATCAGGCAGTGCCGAAAAGTGGCTGGCGATCAGATCGAACAGGGAGGCCGAAACCTGTCTTTTGGGCAGTTTTTTGGTGAAGTGCAAAATGAAGAGAAAATGCAAGGGGAATTTGTCACGCCTCGAACCCGTCGAGCACGCGAACATCCCTGCAAGCAATCAACACATCTTTCGTGGTCCCAAGATCCACAATCAAGTCGAGAGATAATATATATGTTTAGCATGCGAAAGCGATACTCAAATAAATCCCCATACAAATATAAGTTAAGTGAGACCTAGATAGCATAACAACTGTCATATATCATAACATATGATTCGTACAAATGCCGGCTACTACAATCCACTAACAAACTGGGCGACGGGGTAGTACACAAAAAGAGTCTCTCATGACATCCAAAAGGACAGGGCCAACGAATTGGGGTCCTAAGATGAACTACTAGAATCCTCAGTATCCTCAGCATCCTCTGTCGGCTCGTACTCGGAGAAGGTCTCAGATGGGACCTCGATAGAATCTTCCAAGGTCGTCTCATGAGACGGCTCAGCAAGGTCCTCCTCGGTCGCCTCCAAGACGATGACCTCATCCTCCTCCACCGTGAAGTCCAATGTCAGGGTCTTCTCTGGCCCGTTCCTAGAACCAACTACGGACCCCTCTGGTAACTCCTGCTCTCTAGTAGTCTGACACCAAGTAGGGATAACACCCTGTAGTATCTCGTGGGGCTTCAGCGGCCCAATCTGCTCGTCCCCGACCCTCTTAAATCATGCCTTGAACCTATGTGGCTTCTAGTCAGGGCTACCCTCGTCAACCCATACAACCGTACATTTCCTCACATTAGTGTTCCCCTAATTATTCGGGAACTCATCAAAATACGCCGTCATCTCCTTGGGGACCCCAAAATGTATAGGCCATATATCTAAGGCCTAGGATCTGTAAAAATAAGGGTCCCCAAAGGGGTGAGATACTCATTTCTGTAGAAGAATACTAACCCTAGGTCAGGTCGACCATCCACTCAGATAGTCGTACACCCCAATAATTCCACTCACAAGCATATCAAGCATAAATCAATAAATCAACAACATACAAATGACAAGCATGCAACTATGACAACATGTCACTCTCAAATGATAATGCACACCTCCTCCACCATCTCACCACAACCACCTCTTCCTGCTTGCCTCAATCTCCAGCCCGCGATCTCGTCGCATCAGGCTCGGTTCGAGTAAACGCATCAGACCATCATCGGCAACCCATGTAAACGCATCAGATTCCGATGAATCTCCAGCCAATAACATCATTTCATATCTCCGTCCCGCGAATAATTCGCATCAGGACCGTGGCCATCTCAACCCTGTGATTTCATCGCATCAGGGCGCCACACAACATCAATTCCACCCCGCGATCTTGTCGCATCAGGGTATCCACCTCCCGCTCCGCGTCTCATACGTCTCAGGGCCTTGCCATATCATGCTCATGCCATGATTTTCAAGTTATTTTCCACACTAGACATTATGTGCAGTTCAGGCACAATTCAAAAAATTCATGGCATGCAAGCAGTCAAGTGACACACACACATGGCGGATAATTCAAGCATAAACAATAAGATGCATAACCCTTTTATCATCACTTGGGACATACCAATAGTTATCCTTCGGAAAATCCTCCTTAAATCAACTCAATCAACCCCCGACTCACCTAATTGAGTCCAATCTCCCTATCCTAAATTTAGGAATTCCCTTAGCTTTGACTTGATAACACAAATTTCTCCTTGCGATTGCCTCAAGGTCTCGGCCAAACCAATCTAAGGGTTAATTCACCGCGCAACCTAGAATATTCGACCGATTCGTCAAATTTCCATACCCAATTCCTCAATCCATAAATCGTAATCCTCCATAACACAACTCTCATCATCTTAACATATCTTAAACATTAAATTGGAACTCAAACCATCCATCACCAGCCCCCAATAGCCCTGGCCTTGCATAGAACCGAATCGGTTCTTCTTGGTTTTGTGCAAATCGGGCACAACTAGCCCTATCTACTCCAAATCCAATATTTAATCCTCATCCTTCGTCTTAACATGTTTACCTAAGGGTTCTAGAGGTTCACCATGAGTTTGAAGTCAAATGGTCGCCGGAAACTTGTCGGACATCGCTGGATCTCCCTAAGTCAGTACCGACAGTTTTCTGTTTCAAGTTCACAAGACTGGTTCATGGTCAAAAATTCATCAAATTGAACCCCAATTTTTATCATAGATTCATACTCATGTCTAATTAATCCCCACCAAATTTGGTCCCAAAAATCCAACAATTTAGCCTTTAAAAGGGTTAGAAATAGGACCTACCTCTGGTTGAGTTCTATTCTATCGGCTGTCGGGAAAGTGCTTGTTCAGGACTCATCGGTACTCCAAATGGCTCGATTCTTATTTTAGGATGTCGGCAAGATATAGATCTACGTTGGTGTTGGCGGTCGACAATCAGATGGTGGCTGGAGAATGGCGTCGTGGGCGGCGAATGGGGCGTCCAGAATCGGTCGGCGACGGGCAGTAAAGAGAAGAATAAGAAGAAGAGGATATTTCGGGAGTCTAGGGGAAGCTTTGGCCGGTCAAGGGAGGTGGGAAGAGAGAGAAAATTGGCTATATACAAGGCTTGGTCAATGGTTTGAATGTTAGGTTTGGCATAGTAGATTTGACCACTCTTTAAGGCATCCATTGACACTTGTCCCCTTGTCATTCAAACTCAATCCAATGGTCAATAATTCTTCTTGAATTTTGGCAGCCTTAAGTGAGTTTAATGTCCAAAATGCCCTTCTTCAAATGCTTAGGTAAGGTTCTAAGCTTGAGGGGCAAAAGGGTAATTTTACCCCCGACGTTTAGAACGTCGTTTTTCTCGTTCTAGAATTTTTAGATAGGGTGACGGCCAATTTGAATAACGTTGGAATTCTTGATTTTCCATTTCAAATCTTTCAAGACTCGTTTATGATGATTTCCTTTATCAAACGTGGTTCCAGCCTATCTCGAATTGACGGGTGGCTTTTGTAGATTTTACGCGTATCAACCTTGTGATTCTCATCACATTTAGGGCTCGTCAATTTGTGGCGGCTTTGATTGTCATGTAATTGTTAGGGTTTATCACTAGTCCTTTTGGTCACGATCTTCACTATCCGATTTAGGAAAATTTGCAAATCATACGTTGGTTAAGCGGCATCACCCGTGCTCTAATCGTATGATACTTACAAGGCATTCCCTAATCGTTCTTAGATCGGTCTCTTAGTGGTTCTAAATATTTCCTCGACAATCCTTATGGTCAAAGCACCATTTCTTATCTGAATTCCCTAGGTCCACGTACCATGTCTCACGTTAGCGTTTCCCTTTTGGTCAGTCTACTCGAATTGATCAGATTCGAGCGAGATATTACTAAAATACATCTCTAGATTCATTTCTCATTAATGAGTCTGAAATTGACTGAAAATTAGAATGTCACAGAATTGGTAGATGATTATACACCGCCGAAGGGGACGTCAAATGGTTGTTTCATACATATAATTGGGGTTAATTTGACAAGATAGAATTAGGTGAGGTAATAAATACTTGGGTCTCTCAATGGTTGACATGTGGCATACTACAATTATACAACTTAAGACTTTGACTCTTCTTTGACCCCCTTGTATATCAATTTTCAGTAGCCAATGGTGGAGAGGGAATGACCATTTTGACCTTCTTGCATTCTTAAGGTAAAGCAAATGGTAGAGGGCAAAATGGTAATTTTACACTTTCAGTCCAAACTTTTCTTTTTCAATTTGAAATTACCATTTAGCGAGACGCCATCAAATTCTTGTTTAGAATTGGAATTCTCTATTTCCAATTGCCACTTTTGAGCTTCCATTTCATGATCATTCGTCCGTCGATTGTAACTCTAGTTTGTCTCGATATAACGGGCGGCTTTTGCAATTGTTATGTGTATTGACTCCGTGATTCTCATCACACTTAGGAAAATTCAAGTTATGATAGCTTTGATTGTCATGTAATTGAGAGGGTTCATCGCTAGTTCTGACGGCTTTATTTGTCATAATTCGATTTAGAAAAATTTACAAATTATACATTGGTTAAGCGGCATCACCCGTGACTCAATCATATAACGCTAGCATTGTATTCTTTAATCGTTATCTGATTAGCCTTATTGGCTCTAAATGTTCCCTCGACAATCGTTATGGTCAAAGCGTCATTTTCTTTTTCAAGTTTCCTAGGTCTACATACCTTGTTATGCGTTAGCTTTTCTCTTTTGGTCAGTTTACTCGGGATTGATCAGATTTGAGCGAGGCAAAACTGAAATGCATCGAAAGATACATTCTCTTTCAATAGCCTCTAATGAAAGGAAATTTAGAATGTCATAATTCTTCCCCCTTACAGAAATTTCGTCCTCGAAATTTATAATAAACCAAACTATTCAATCAACTAGGGATATTGACGTCTCATAGCTTCTTCGCTTTCCCACATTGCTCCTTTAGTCCCGTGATGCTCTCAAATCACTTTGACTAATGGAATCGTCTTATTTCTTAAGACTTATTTCTTTCGATCCTCAATTCTGATGTGCTTTTCCACATATGACACATTGTCATCAATCTCAATGGTTTCAAAATCTAAAACATGAGTCAGATCTGGTTCATATTTCCTTAGCATTGACACATAACATACATTGTGCACTTGCGATAAGTTCGGCGGCAGAGCAAGTCTGTAGGCCAAAGTTCCAATTCGATTCAATATTTCAAAAGGACCTACATATCTCGGACTCAGTTTGCCCTTTTTCCCAAATTAAGACAATCCACGCATTGGTGATACCTTCAGGATAACATGGTCACCAACTTGAAATTCCATGGTTTGCATCTTTTTATCAACGTAGCTCTTCTGTCGACTCTGTGCCATTCTTAGTCTTTCTCTAATGACTTTAATCGCCTCAACGGATTGTTCCACTAACTCAGGGCTGGTAATACTCCTTTTTCTAACTTCATTCCTACATATAGGCGTTCTGCATACTATACCATAAAGTGCTTCGAACGGTGCCTTACCATTGCTTTGTTGATAGCTATTATTGTATGCAAACTCCATTAGATGCAATTCGTCCTCCCATCCACCTTTAAAATCTACAACGTTGGCTCGTAACATATTCTCGAGCGTTTGGATCATCCTCTCTGACCGTCCATCAATCTGTGGATGATATACTGTACTGAATTGTAATTTAGTTCCCAAAGCCTCTTGAAGACTCTTCCAAAAGTTTGCTATAAACTTGGGGTCTCGATCCGACATAATTGTAACTGGAACTCCATGCAGTCGCACAATCTGGGGCATATACAACTCGTGTACTTATCCATTGCAAAATCCTTTCACACATGTATGAAATGTGCCGACTTAATTAATCTACCAACGATTACCCAAATTGAGTCATGACCCTTCTGACTCTTAGGTAATCCCATCAGAAAATCTATCATCACATGTTCCCATTTCCATTAAGGAATTTCTAGAGGTTGTAACAATCCTCCAAGCTTGCAATGCTGAGCTTTTACTTGCTGACAAGTTAAACACTTTGCCACATGTTTAGTTACATCCACCTTCAATTCGTTCCACAAGTAGTGTTGACATAGATTCTGATACATCTTAGTGCTTCCTGGATGAATACTGTAGTTGCTCCTGTGAGCTTCCGACAAAATCCTTTCCTTGAGTTCCTCATCACCAAGTATACATAAACGTCCACGAAACTTCAGAATTCCATCTTCCGACACTTGGAACTCAGCTTTCCTTTTCATCGCATCCATCTCAAGAATCTTATGAATCTCTAGATTCGTAGACTGCAGAGTTTTTATTCTTTTTTGAATTTCAGGCTCAACTCTCAAGGTTGCCACCAAACTTGACAGTAGGCAAACTTCCAATTTAAACTCAAAATCCCTTAATTCTTCTAACAAGGACCATCTTTTAACCAATAAGAAGGCAATATTTGGTTTCCGGCTAAGCGCATCACTGACTCTATTCGCATTTTCAGGATGATATAAAATTTCGCAATCATAGTCCTTGAGTAACTTCGTCCATCGACGCTGTCTCATATTTAATTCTTTCTGCGAAAATAAATACTTCAGACTCGGATGATTCGTATAAATATGGAATCTTTCGCCATACAAATAGTGTCTCCCAATCTTCAAAGCAAAGATAATGGCAACTAATTCCAAGTCATGCGTCAAATAGTTCATCTCATGAGGTCTCAACTGTCGCGAGGTATAAGCAACCACTTTTCCATGTTGCATTAACACGCATCCTAATCCTTTTAGTGAAGCATCGCTATATATCTCATAACCTCCAAGTTCAGAAGGAATGGTTAGTACTGGTGCAATCATTAATCGAGGCTTAAGTTCTTGAAAACTACTTTCACACTTATCAGTCCATTTCAATTTCACGTCCTTCTTCGTTAGCCTCGTTAACGAAGTAGCTATAGATGAAAACTTCTCCATGAATTGCCTATAATAACCTGCTAATCCTAGAAAACTTCTAACCTCCATAACCGTTGTGGGTCTAGACCATTTTATCACTGCCTCAAACTTTGAAGGATCTACTGAAATTCCTTCTCTAGAAATCATATGACCAAAAAAAGCTAACTTACTCAACTAAAAGTCGCATTTACTAAACTTGGCGTAAAGCAAATGCTCCCTCAGGGTTGCAGAACTACCCTCCGATGTTCCTCATGCTCATCATTGCTCTTCGAATAAATCAGGATATTGTCTATAAAAACAATGACGAACCGATCCAAGTACTCCTTAAACACTCGATGCATCAAATCCATGAATACAACAGGGGAATTAGTCAAACCAAAAGGCATAACCGTAAACTCATAATGCCCATATCTCGTTCCGAAGGCAGTCTTTGGTATATCCTCATTCTTAATCCTTAATTGGTGATAACCAGTCTTCAAATCTATTTTAGAAAACATAGAAGGTCCTCGTAGCTGATCAAACAGATCATCTGTCCTCGGCAAAGGATACTTGTTTTTTATGGTCACTTGATTCAATTGCCTATAATCTATACATAAACACAATCATCCATCCTTCTTTCTTACAAACAGCACGACACTCCTCATGGCGACACGCTCGGTCTAATGAACCATTTATCTTGTAATTCCTACATATGCACTTTTAATTCTTTCAGCTCAAACAAGGACATCTTATACGGTGCCTTCGATATTGGTTCCGTTCCATGTGCCAACTCAATCACGAACTCAATTTCTCTCTCAGGTGGTAATCCTGACAATTCTTTAGGAAAGACAACAGGAAATTCACGTACCACGGCTATACTATCCAGCTTCGGCTCTTCCGCCATCGTGTCTACTATAACAACCAAATAAGCTTGACACCCTTTCGCTTAACAACTTAGTCACTTCAAGCGACGAAACTAAAGGAATCGAGATTCCTCCCCGACTTCCTGCAAATTCAAAACTAGGGCGACCTTCCGGGTAAAAGCGAATTATCCTATTACTACAATCAACTACAACCCTTTGTTTCCCCAACTAGTCCATGCTAGTAATCACATCAAAATCGTATATAGGCAACACAGCTAAATTTATCTTTTCCTCGCTACCACCAATCACTACCTTACAATCTGCACAGCTTAACGAAACTAGCACATTGTCCTTTAATGGTGTAGCAACATGTAACAACACATTCAATGGTTTCAACTTTACTCTCACTAGATCAGCAAACTAAGCAGATATAAAGGAATGTGAAGTGCCAGGATCAAACAAGGCATAGGCAACTTGGTCGCACAAATAAATCATACTTGTGACCACGCCAGGCGCTTCCTCTGCCTCTCTACGTACCACAACGTAAACCTTTTCTTGAGCTGGCGGTCGATTTTGATTATTCTATGGAACCACAACCAGTGGTCCTACCTGCGATCGTTGTCCTTGTGCTCTGGATCCCAGGGTTTGATTAGGACAATTCTTCATCTGGTGGCCCAACTGACCACACTTATAACATGTCCCTATCCTGGTATGGCAAGGACCATTTCCATGTCTCCTTCCGCAAATACGACAATACCAATTGAACTGGTTCGTCGGCTTTCTGATATTTCTACGAATCGGAGGAACAAATCGTCGGTTGTTCATCATCGGCCTTTTTCCCAACTGCCGATTATCCCTCAGAGGAGTAAATCGTGATCTAGATGCAACACTTCTTTCCTTGATATCCTTTTCAATTATTTGGCTCCTCTCATAGATCTCCCGATATGTAGTCAAATTCACAGTTATGATCCTACTGCGAATCTCTGGTCTCAGATCATCTCGAAATCGTTGTGCTTTCTCAAGTGGATCCTCAACTGATCTTGGGGCATACCTCGACAATTTTGCAAACTCAGCTTCATATTGATCCATAGTCAGCTGATTCTATCGCAACTGTTGAAATTTTGGTCGTTTCCTATCACGTGCCGTTTCAGAAAAATACTTGTCATTGAAAGCAGTAGTGAAGGCAGCCCAAGTCAAGGCCGTACCTTCAGGAAATGCTCCTCGCTTAGAGGCACTCTACCAATCGTGCGCAGTTCCCTCTAGCTGATACACAGCTAGAAATACTTTCTCTTCGTCAGTGCATCTCAGCACTTTAAAAGACTTTTCGAGTTTCTCAATCCATCTCGGTGCTAATTTAGGATCTTCAGCACCATCAAACTAGGTCGGTTTTAGTTTAATAAACCGCTCAACCAGCTGACCCATCGGTATATTAGCATTACCGCCGTCTTCAGCATTCCTAGCTTCAGCTACCTAGGCATTATTTCCATTTGCCATATTCACAGCTGCAACTGTAGCTTCAGCAGCTTGAGCTATAATCTTTGCTATATCTTCAACTTGTCTAAGAGCTGCAGCTGCTCTATTTTGAGTTGTCTTTCCTATAAGCTCTCCAATCTGTTCTAAGACCCTCAAGGCTCCTTCCATTCTTGGATCCTCGACTACTGGAGCTCTCGACCTAGAAGCTCTGCTTCTTGGCCTTTCAGGTCTATTACTCATACTTGCTCAACTTAACTTACTTGAGACACCATAATCCCACCACGACATCAGAGATCTAATACACTTACTCAAATCTCAATATTTCTACGCTACTCAACAAGGTAGCAATCATAAAACAATAGCCAATCACTCAGGCATTCTCATTTGCATACTAACCAAGAATACAAATCCATACCTCAAGTCCAGTCTCAACTGCAACTTAGTAAAATCAGAGGTATAACTCACTCATTCAATCCACATCCATAACAACATGCTAAGTGCAGAGCTTGACCCTTCATAGATTCACTACAACCATGCCACGTGAAGATGCTAATCACATGCACCACTCATATGTCATGCATTCATGCTTGATTCTAACGCCTCCCCCTAGGGTCTCACTACCCCAACTCATCCGAATTACTCCTTGTTACTCCAATCCTCAATCTGTTGTACTCTTGGTAAACCTTGCTCTAATACCACTTGAATGAGGATGTAACGCCCCGCGTCCCTTAGAGTTCATTACATCCACCTCAGGCCAATAATTACCAAGGAATCTCACACGACCTGGGATGGTATGAAATGCACACACGGAAGACGAGATAACATTGTCGTACAATAAAGATAAAAAGGAAAATAAAACAAGTACAAAGCACACCATATATATACAACCCGCAAACATTCAGTTTACATAACGGAAGGGAAAAGACAAAAGAAAATATAAAGTCGCACATCTGGGTAGGAAAAAGGAACTAAGGCCTATGGTTCAAAGGTTACTACTATACCTTTCCCAGAGCCTAACACCAAAATGATTCTTAATTCACCTAACACCTTTAAACGGATTTCTCAAAAGAACAACTTGAGTCGTCCTTTCCATCATCCTCCTCATCAGCTGGATTGTAATCAGAAAAAGTCTCGGATGATACATCCTCAGGCGATTCTTCAGTGTCTTCCTTAGTTTCTTCTTCTTCTTCCTCAGCTTCTGCTTCGTCGTCCTCGTCGGTGGCCTCGGTTGCATCGGTAGAAATCTCTATGTAATTCATGTACTCTGCAGAGTCGGTGGGGACGTCGTCTCTTTAGGTATGTTTCTCGAATCTCTCACGGATGCTGTGTTATCCACTTCAATATCCGGTCAGGACAGATGACACCAGGTTGGAATCACTTCCCATGGAACATCCTCAAGCAGCAGAGGTCCCATCAAGCTACTGTCACCCACTTGAGGAAACCATGCCTCAAAATGATGGGGTTGTAGTTCCAGCTTTCCTTCATCTATCCAGACAGTTGTGCACTTCCTGATGTATACGATACCCTTCTTAGCAGGAAACTCATAAAAAAGGGCAGTAATCTCCTTTGGATCGCCCAGGCGGATTGGCAGCATGGCTAAAGTTTAGGGTCTGAAAAGTTTGTCCCTCTACGGGGTGAGATTGACATCTCAGAAAGTGAAGCCTAACCCTATACCCCAATGCCAGTCCCCCCAGACTATATACAAATGCCACTCAAAATGCAAAATAACAAATAATGCAGTAGCACAAGGCATTACACAATAGCAATATCAATAATCAAGTATGCGTAATCAGCATAAACAGCCATTCTCAACTTCAGGATCCCAATAGAGAAGCACATGCACTTTGATACATCACTGTCACCACTTCCTCATCCTCCCACATACTCCTTCGACACTCCTACCGTTTGACATCACCGAGGCGGTAGGCGAATCGATTTCCACGTACCACTAGGACCACAGGCCAATCGGTACTCTCAAAGATTACAACCATTCAATGCTACCGAGGCCACAAGCCAATCGACATTCGTATTCTCATTCAAGTTCACCACCCTTCGATACCACCGGGGCCACGGACCAATCGATATCCTCCATATTTTTCTCATTTGATTCACAATGCCATCATAACACGCATAATTCAATTCATAAAATTCACCAGTCATTCAATTTATTCAATAAAACGTCCAGCAGTGTCCTAGCATTAAGGTAAAGATTTATAAAATACTTACCTTGATCACAATGCCACTCATTGTGAATCTCCTCAAGGCCACAAGTATAAACTTTTCAAGAATCCTTCATTAACTTAGAAAGATTTACCAATCTCGAACAAAAACCCATGGAATACTCACTTTCATTAACTCAATCCTTCCGTAGCCATACCATTGACAATTCATGACACCTTATTAATCAAATAAATTTATAAGGACACTTCCACAAACCCTCAATGGGTTTGGTTCACACGGCCATACACAAGACCAAACTCAATTTAGAGGTTTAAGCGTCAATCTTGATCATAACTCATTTCTAAACCTCAATCAACTTGTCACACTTCTCAACAACACTTCACAATACATCCAATAGGGTATTATAAGTCCATTTGAACTTCAAATACTCTTCATTCAGTCCCATAACAAAACTGGCCAGCATGTAGTCATCCTCAAAACAGAACTGATTTTGGGTTCCAATCGTTTAATCGAGCCATACTTCAATCCCCAGCTTAACTTTTTACACAAATAACATACCAATACCTTACATGATTAGAAGGTGCATCAAGAGATTTAAAGTGAAAACACTCCTAGGACTTTGGAACAGCCCGGTCTCTACACAAACAAAATTTGTCTAAATTTCATCATCAATGTTCAGTCATGAAAACCTTTTTCAACATCATCCAACTTACAGCCATAGACTACCTGACCCTAGTACTAGATGTTATGAAGGTCTCCTAAAAAAATTGAGGCCAATCGAAGTCTCTAAGAGGTAGAACGAAGACCTTACCTCAGCTCGTGAGATTTCTGTCCGGTTTTGGTCTAAGGGCTGGTTAGGAAAAACCGTTCAACGAAACCTCGATCTACCACTTGAAACTTGTTAAGGACACATCAAGCTTGCTCCTGGTGGCTGGAGCATGGCCAGGCGGCACCGAAAAGTGGCCGACGATTAGACTGAATAGGGAGGCCGAAACCTGTCTTTTGGGCAATTTTTCGATGAAGAGCAAAATGAAGAGAAAATGCAAGGGGAATTGGTAGATGGTTATACACGGCTAAAGGGGACCTTAAATGGTGTCTCACACAAATAATTGGGGTTAATTTGACAAGATATAATTAGGTGAGGTAATAAATGCTTGGGTCTCTCAATAGTTGACATGTGACATACTCCAATAATACAATTTAAGACTTTGACTCTTCTTTGACCCCATGTATATCAATTTTCACCAGCCAATGGTGGAGAGGGAATGACCATTTTAACCTTCTTGCATTCTTAAGGAAAAGTAAATGGTCGAGGGGCAAAATGGTAATTTTGCACTTTCAGTCCAAACTTCACTTTTCAGATTCAAAATTATCGTTTGGCGAGACATCATCAAATTCTGGTTTAGAATTGGAATACTCTATTTTTAATTGCCACTTTTGAGCTTCCATTTCATGATCATTCATCCGTCGATCGTAACTCCAGTTTGTCTCGAGCTAACAGACGTCTTTTGCAATCGTTACGCATATCGACTCTGTGATTCTCAACACTCTTAGGAAAAATCAAGTTATGATAGCTTTGGTTGTCATGTAATTGATAGGGTTCATCGCTAGTTTCGACGGCTTTGATCGTCATAGTTTGATTTAGGAAAATTTGTAAATTATACATTGGTTAAGCGGCATCACTTGCGACCCAATCGTATAAAGCTAGCATTGTTTTCCTTAATCATTATCTAATCGGCCTTGTTGGCTCTAAATGTTCCCTCAACAATCCTTATGGTCAAAGCGTCATTTCTTTTTTCGAGTTTTCTAGGTCCACGTACCTTGTTATGCGTTAGTCTTTCCCTTTTAGTCAGTTTACTCGAGATTGATCAGATCTGAACAAGACAAAACTAAAATACATCGAAAGATACATTCTCATTCAATAGCCTCTAATGGCAGGAAATTCAGAATGTCATATTTCGTAACAAAGATCTCTAAAGCACTCTATACTCTTCAGAGGATATTAAAAAAGAAGCTCCCCATGGGGACCAACGTAGACCAAAGCTGTGGTCTATCTCAAAGAAATATTGCAGAATCTGCCTCCTTTGCAAATTCCTTCCACTAGCAAGAGAATTTTGCAAATAGATGCTAGTGATAAATATTAGGCAGCTATTCTCCTTGAAGAAATCAAAGGTAAGCGCTTCATTTGTGCTTACAAAAGTGGAAGATTCACCTCTGCATAAATGCTTTACCACTCCACTATTAAGGAGATTCCCGCAGTCAAATATGGCATCAAGAAGTTTGAATACAACCTTATTGGGCATCACTTTCTGGTAGAAATGGATATGTTTTGATTTCCCAAAATGCTCAAATTCAAATAGAAACAGATTCCCCATCCTCAACTGTTAAGATGGGTCGAATGGTTTCCAAAATATTCTTTTGATGCTAAACACATAGCAAGCAAAAAGAATATCCTTACAGATTTCCTATCCAGACCTAAGCAGTCGGTTGAATCCATCAACATGTATATTCACAAAAACCCTATGCACCCTGGTACTTTTTGAACTCAGAATATGCGAGAAAGCCAATGAAATTCTCATACCCCAGAAGTCCCTTAGTAGATTGAGCAGAATGTCTTGTTTGATAATATGCATTACCATATGTGGAATTATCGGCATCAAATTTTCAAGATTATGGTGGATTAATGCTATATCCACGAGGTCTTGATCCTGACTATCCCTTCGTCGAATTGCTTCAGAGCTCTCCTGCTCATGAGTTTCCAAAAAAACTCAAATGGTTTTTCTGGTTCTTGTTCAACCTCCATACAATTGCCATTGAATTCCCTACAGACAAGATTATTAAGGTTCTCACTAATGCCTTAATGGGAAATTTCTCCAACTAGAAAGCTCTTACTGAGATGCTCACATGGTTTCAACCATTACAAACACGGCGTCAAATCTTCGTTGAGTAAAGACACATTGGGCATCCTGAACCAAAAAGACACACAATTGTTCTCTTCCATAGACCATGTCATTACATAGGACCTGCTGGAGAACAACAAGCAGATGTTCTATCTTCAGTACATGTCCATAAAACTTTACCCAGGTCCATGTTTCCTTTTGAATATGAGTTACAAGAGCTCCAACAATTTTTGTTTGAAGAAAACAAAATTATTCCACCAGAAATTTGGCCTTATTCTTCAAAAAATCTTTCATGGGATAGACCCAAGATCCATCCATTAACGCTTGAGGTACTTGAAGAATATCAAAGCAATCAGCCAAGCTCTTCAATGGATACTGATGACCCTTGGGGAAGACCATTATCACAGAATCCTTATCCTACACAGGATATCGCATCTAGCACCCAAGATCAGCCATCCTGCTCCACATGGCCTCAGCTCCAATTATGGCGTCAACCTCAAATGCCATCCAGCTCTACTCAAGATCTTCGACAAAATCCGCAAGACCCAGTCACCATGGAAGATATCTTGTCCGGAGAAAGGCACGCGGCAAAACAAGAAGATGGTCCCCCACTTTCTGAAGACCCAGACATTAGACTGTCCTAACTCGAAGAATAATGATACTGGAATAAGTACAAAAGAGATAAATATGGCCTAGACAGTTCTGACTCCGACGATGCCAATTATCACCTAGACCCAAATCGTCGTCAGCTTTGAACTACTCAGACGACTTCGCTTCACGTGTGTAATAAAGTGTCATTGTGCTAAATTCTTAAGTCAGTAGTTGTGCTAAAGTCTTCAGTCATTGTAAGTATTGAATAACTGAGTTTTTTGTAGGTTTTCCGAAAACTTTTCGAAAAAATACTATGGCAAGTTATTATATCAAAATATTGTAGCAAGTTACTGTTCATCACTGTAGCAGTACTATTCATTTGAAGACTTTTTTCAATTTTTCGGATGGATCTGCGTATTCGACGTCTGTTTAGTCTATCAGCCCATAAAAGGCCCTCGAATGTGTTGTAATCGACATAACCCGCCATATATGACATATCAATGTGTTTCCTATAAACCATGAGTTTCTAAGTTTCCTTTCTTCTTCTTTGCTAAAAGCATGGTTATTCGGGTACCAGAATCCTCTTCTTGATTCAATAGTACGATTGGTTTGATCTAGTATGCTCTTCACTTGCCACTACATGGAACCTGTGAATCAGAAATATCTGGCACCTTAAGGGTTGATCTTCAAGAATGAGTTTGAGTGAGCAAAAAGACAGTCCCCTGTTGAGGCCATGAGCGCCGTGTTTGTGGAGATAGATACTCGCTCATCTCGCTCAGTGTGATATTCTAATTTTCCTGTCATTTTCAGACTCATTAATGAGAATTGTATCTAGCGATGTGTTTCAGTCATATCTCACTCGAATCTGATCAATTTGATTAGACTGACTAAAAGGGAAAAGCTAACGCGAGATAGGAAATTACGCTTTGACCATAAGAATTGTCGAGGGGATATTTAGAACCACACAAGGTCGATCTAAGAATGATTAAGGAATGCATTGCTAGCGTTATACGATTGGAGCGTGGGTGATGCCGCCTAACCAATATATAATTTGTAAAATTTTCCTAAATCGAACATTGACGATCGAGACAACAGGATCTAGTGATAGACCCTCACAATTACATGACAATCAAAGTCGCCGCGAATTGAAGAGCCCTAAATGTGATATGAATCACAGGGTCGATACGCGTAACGTCTGCAAAAGCCGCCCTTCGGTTCGGGATAGGCCAGAACCACGTCTAATAGAGAAAACGATTAGGAACAAGTCTTGAAAATTGAAAATGGAGAATCAAGAATTCCAACATCATGATTGGATTGACCATCGCCTTATCGAAGAATATTGGAATGAGAAAAATGACGTTCAGGACTTCGGGGGTAAAATTATCATTTTGCCCCTCAAGCCCTAATCTTACTTATATAATTGGATGAGGACATTTTGATCTTTAATTCACCCCCAAGGCTATCGAAAATGAGAGAAGATCTTGGCCATTGGATTGGCTTGATTGACACATTGGACTAGCTTGATTGGCACATTGGACATGTGTCAATGGATTAGCCCTTGAGTGGATATATCCACTTTTTCCAACTACCATTCAACTAGTTGACTTGTGAGACTTGCATATAGCTCTCTCTCTCTCTCTCTCTCTCTCTCTCTCTCTCACCCCCACTTAGCTGACCATCATCCTCCATTGCCGAAAACTTCATCTTCTTCTTCTGCTTGCTCGATCGGTTTCTGCCGCCGATTTCGCCGCCTCCGACGACCCTCTCCGGTGACTTGTAGCTGCCGAGCCAACCATCCACACCTTGCTCAACCTCTTGCTAACATCCTCGAAGTGGAAGAAAGTCATTTTACCCACCGAAGAACTCCGGTCAGCCGATCTCCCGCGAGTCGACATAAATCGTCGCAACCAGAGGTAAGCTACATTTCTGGCTTCTTAGGACCCTGAAACTTTGGATTTTATCAACCAAATTTTATGAAGATCTAGGAAACTCATAGAGTGATCTGTGGTAAAAAGTTGGGGTTAATTTGATGAAGTTTTGACCCCAAATGAGTTTTGTGTTTGAAGGGCCAGAACTGCCGGTTTACAGACTTGGGAGAACCGGTGACATTCAAGGAGTTTTCGACGACGACTCGGCCTCAAATCTTCGGCGAGCTTCCCAAACCCTTAGATCTACATGTTAACAAGTAGGTTAGTGAATAAATGGTGGATTTGAGGTAGTTTAAGGGCTGGATAATTAAGGTATACACAAAATCGAAACTCGCCCGGTTCGGTTATGTGCATATCAGTTCTGTGGGTGTTGTTGATGGTTGGATTTGAGTCTTAAATTCATCAATGAGATATGCTAGGATTTTGAGAGACATGTCATTAAGGTTTGTGATCTATGGATTGGTGATTGGGCAAGATAAATTGACGATTGAATGAAATTTCAATAGGTTGCACGGCTGAATTGTTCTTGGGCTGCTTGGGCCAAGTTCTTGAGGTGCTTAGGAGAAGAATTTTGTGACATTAAGCTTGAGGTGAGGGAGTCCTAAACTTATAATAGTAAGATTGGACTCAATTGGGCGAGTCGGGTGGAAGTTTGATTGATTCTTGAGAGGCTTTAATGTGATTGATCATTGTGTGCCCTAGGAGGGTATAGATGACTCAAATGTTTGATTATGCTTGTGCCTTGAGTAATTTGTCGCATTTGAGTGTGAATTTGAATGTCTTGCATGCCATAAGTGTTTGGTTTGTGCATGAGTTTGCATATGGTATTATGTGTGTGAATTGAATTGAAACTTTGGCATGGTTGAGACATGGTAGTCCCCTGAGGCGTATGAGGCACAGGGTGGTGTGAGGAATATCCTGAGGCGCTGAGGCACGGGGTTGGAGTTGTATGGCACCTTGATGCGTCTAAGACGCGGGGTTGAGAAGGCCATAGTCCTGATGCGTTGAAATGGGGGACTGAGTTGTGATATGTCGACATTGGCCTAGAGTAACATTAAAACTTGATGCGTTTACGCGGGTTGTCAATGACGGTTTGATGCGTTTACGCGGACCGAGCTTGAGGCGTTCTAAATTCGGGCATGAGAATGAGGTAGTCTGAATGGGTAGAAGTGGTGATATGGCATGATGATTTGTGCATGATCATCTGGATGTGTGATGATGCCACACTGCATGCACGAGTTCTGTGTGTTGTATCGATAATTGAATGCCTCGCATGTTTATTTGTGTGAAATGCTAGTATTTATGACTACTTGAGTGGACTATCGGCCTAACTTAGGGTTAGGATCCACTTTACTGAGATGTAAATCTTACCCTGTTGTGAGACCCCTTTTTACAGATCTTAGGTCTTGAGGATGTGGCCTATCAGATTTAGAGACCCCAAAGAGATGTTTGTCTATTTTGATGAGTTTCCTGATGGATAAGGAACCATTTATGTTAGAAAGTGTACAGTAGTATGGGTAGACGAGGGTGGGAGTAGCTAGAAGCCTCATAGGTATGAGGCCTGATTTCGGAAGGTTGGGGATGTTTCTATAGGGCCGCTGAAGCCCACTGAGGTGCTCTAGGGAGTCGTCCCTATTTGGTGTCATCTTACTCGGGATTTAGAGCAGGTCGAGGGGTCAGTTGCCGGTTCGAGGAACGGACCTAAGAGGACCCCAACCTTGGAGGATACTAAGAGGTTATAGTGGTCGAGGCTATAGAGGATGACCTGGTGCAGCCGTCCGCTGACGAGACCATGGAGGACACCGTAGAGGTTTGTCGGAGAACTTCTCGGAGTACGTACCCACGGAGGAGGCAGAGGAGATTGATGACTCCAACAGTTCGTCTTAGGAGCTCCTGGTATTCTAGTCTGACTTTTGACGGTGACCCTGATGCCTGTTTCCTTTGATGGGTGATGGACTTCTTTGTATTACCCCGTCTCCCTAGTGAATCTAGATGCTATGCTCTTGTATGAACTTTCGGATATTATGTATTATGGCATTCTCACTATCCAAGCCCCACTTTATATTTGTACGGAGGAGTTATTCCATTGTCGCTTTCGCGTGCTTGTATATAACACGTCTCTCGACTTATGTGCGGATCTTGGGACATCGAGAGATATCTTGGTTTGCTTGCAATGAGTCGCGTGCTCGAGCCCGGGGCGTGGGGCGCGACACTCAGGCTTGTCTCCGCTTCTTTTACTAGGTGCAATCGGTTGCTCAATGGAAGGAACTACTCCTAGCTTAGAAATGAACTTCTTCATCCAAGCTACTTCTTTTGCCGCTTCATAAGCGGCTACAAACTCTGCCTCAGTAGTGGAATCAACAGTTGTGCTTTGCTTGTAACTCTTCCAACTAACTGCACTACCATTGAGTGTAAAGACAAACCTAGATGTAGACTTATAGTCATTCAGATCTGACTGAAAATCTGAATCAGTATAAGGTTCAACCTTAAAGTCTCATTCTCCATATATTAAGAATAAATCCTTAGTCCTTCGCAAGTACTTAAGGATATTCTTGACTGCTATCCAGTGCTCTTCCCCTGGATCAGACTGATATCTGTTAGTGATACTCATAGCATGCTCAATATCAGGTCGCGTGCATAACATAGCACACATTATGCATCCAATAGCGGATGCGTAAGGTATCTTTGCCATTCGCTCTCTTTCTTCAGGAGTGTTGGGACACATCTCTTGGGAAAGACAGATTCCATGCCTAAAAGGCGATAATCCTCTTTTGGAAAATTGCATGTTAAACCACGTTAGCACTTTATCTATGTATGTAGATTGTGAGAGGCCAATAAATCGTCTTGATCTATCTTTATAGATCTTGATATCTAAAATATAGGTTGCCTCTTCT
Source organism: Rhodomyrtus tomentosa (assembly GCA_028455895.1). Taxonomy (NCBI): domain Eukaryota; kingdom Viridiplantae; phylum Streptophyta; class Magnoliopsida; order Myrtales; family Myrtaceae; genus Rhodomyrtus; species Rhodomyrtus tomentosa. The sequence continues at coordinate 29,851,722 of JAPCWY010000007.1, forward strand.
AAATCTTTCATGGAGAATTTTTATGATAAGAACAGTTTGATCGATGATATCATTGGTATATCATTTCTGATCAAAAGTATATCATCGATATAGAGAACTAGAAATGCAATTGCGCTTCCACTGACCTTCTTGTATACACAAGGTTCATCCGAATTTTTGATGAAGCCAAATGATTTGACTACCTCATTGAAGCAGATGTTTCAACTTTTGGAGGCTTGTTTCAGTCCATAAATAGATCTCTTAAGCCTACACACCTTTTGACTTTCATCACTAAATTCAAAATCCCGTGGTTGTTCCATATAATTGTCTTCCTCAAGGAAACCATTTAGAAAAGCCATTTTGACATCCATTTGGAATATCTCATAATCAAGGTGTGCAGCTGTAGCCAATATAATCCGAACAGATTTTAGCATGGCTACAGGTGAGAAAGTTTCGTCATAATCGATCCCTTCTTTTTAACGATATCCTTTCGCCATCAACCGTGCTTTGTAAGTTCCAATCTGACCATCATCATTCATCTTCCTCTTGAAGATCCATTTACACTCAATTAGTACAGTACCATCAGGCAGATCAACTAGAGTCCAAACATCATTGGAATACACTGAATCTATTTCGGACTTCATGACTTCTAGCCATTTACTAGAATCAATGTCCGACATCGCCTCCTCATAGATGTTAGGATCACTCAATTGATCACTATCATTCATAATGAATGGTGGCTCAATATCTTCAACTGAGTCTCTATAACAAATAGGCAGATGAGACGTTCTCGCACTCCTCCTAAGAGGTTGAGTGTCAAAGGCTCCCACTGAATCAAAGATCGGAGTCTGAACTTGGTTACTTGGTACTTCATTATTTTCTTCTTGTAAGACTATTTTTTCGCCCAACACCACCTTCCTGGACAAACTGATTCCCCAGAAAAGAAGCATGCCTACTGATCGAAACTCTTTGGTCAGAGTGAAAATAAAAATAATATCCAAGAGTCTCTTTTGGATATCTAATGAAGCGACCTTGTTCAGATCTAATCTCCAATTTTTCTATTCTCAGTTTCTTGGCGAAAGCTGGACAACCCCAAATCTTGATATGATTAAGACTTGATTTCCTACTATGCCATATCTCATAAGGTGTAGTTGGAACAGACTTGGAAGGCACTCTGTTCAGTAAATATGCAGCTATCTCAAGGGCATGTCCCCAAAGGGATATAGGCAAATCGATATAACTCATCATAGATCGCACCATATTTAATAAAGTGTGATTTCTTCTTTCAGATACACCGTTATGCTTTGGAGTGGCAGGAGGTGTCCATTGTGATAAAATGCAATTATCTTTAAGATAATCCAAGAATTCAGTATTAAGGTACTCACCTCCTCTGTGACATTTCGAATTCCGACCCTCTCGAGGCTATTGAATGGAAGGATATCAATGGATGTGTTTCAGTTGTAACTCGCTCAGAGTTGGTCACTCTTGAGTTAACTGACCAAAAGGAAAAGACTGACGCTGAGTCGGGTACGTAGATCTGGGAAATTTGAATGAGAAATGGAACTTTGACCATAAGGATTGTCGAGGAAATATCTTGGGCCAGCAGAGATCGATCTAGGAACGATAATGGAATATCTTGCTAGCGTTATTCGTTGGGACGCAGGTAATTCCGTTTAACCAATGTGTAATTTGTGAGAATCTTTTAAATTGAATTTCGATGATCAGGATCGAAGGAACGAACGATAAACCCTCACAATCACATGACAACCAAGGTCGCCACGGTTTAAGAAAAATTCTAAGGTCGATACGCATAGCACCTACAAGAGTCGCCTGTCAGTTTGAGATATACTGGAATTATAGTCGAAGAGAGATCGACATGAAATTGAATCTCGAGATTTGGGTATTGGACATTGAGGAATTCTAATATTTAAATTGAAATGGACGTCACCTCATCGAGGGTGGTTTATGTTGGAAAAATGAAATTTTGGACGAAAGTGCCAAATGACCATTTTCCCTCTCGACCTTTGGCCTTGACTTAAGAACTAATAGAGATCATTTTGATCATTTTATACCCCTCTATATGCTGTTGAAAATCTGATGTATATGTGGTCAAAAGAAGTCAAAGTTAATGAAGCAACCAATAAAAGTTTGCCAAGTGTCGACCAAGGAAGCATTAAATGCATATTAATTAACCATCTTATCTAATTGACCAAAATACATTATTGTGGTGGAAAGCTCTCTCTCTCTCTCTTCATTTTTGATCGGCCACCTTCTCCCACTATCTTCTTCTTCCTTTTTACTTTAGGCCGAGAAGGCTTTCTTGCGGACAGACAGAGACCGGTTCACTATTCCGGTCATAACTTTGTCGTTCGACATTAGATTGAGGTAAAACTACCCCCATCTTAAATATTATCGTCTTTCCATTCTAAAAAGGTATTATGAGCTTAATTTGGCTTAACCGTTTGTCCCGTAAATCTGTTTGAGTGGGCAAATGTCATAATTTGATCCGATTTTGGAGAGGGACGGCTTTTAAGGGCTTCCGGACTCTAAATGGCCTCAAACATTTTGTGAGATCTTCATAACATCTAGTACTTGAATTGGATGAGCAAGTATGGTTATTTTATTGAGAATTTAAGGTATTTTTATGGCTGAACAGAGGTGATTGTTACCGATCAGATTCTGCCGTTTGGAAGACCGTGTGGAAATTAAGCTGTTCAAAGGGCTTCGAGGTGTCGTTCTGCTTCAAAATGCTCAATAAGGTTCCTAGACATGTAGAATGAGGTCTTGGCAAGTTAAATTCCTAAGGAATTGGAATCTAGAGTTGAGTTATGACTTGTTTGTGCTAATTGAACCAAAATATGTGACCGATTTTGTTGGGGGACTAATTAAGGGATATTTTGTCTTCAAATTGACTCATAAGACTTCATAGGATGTTGTGTGAGGTGTTAATAGGGAGTATGTGAAGTGGATTAAAAATTAGAATTGATTTAAGGGCTAATTGGTGCATGAAACTCCATGTTATGTTTTGCCATGCATATGGCTACATGAACCGAGTGCTTTGAGGGCTTGTGGAGGTATTCTCGAGTTCTTGATTGATTGATAAGTCACCTTAGGTTGTCACTTGGTTGGTTATTGAGGAATTAATTTGGTGGAAGTGGAATTCGATTGAGTTTTGATCTGGAATTGATAAAATTTCCTAGGACGGCATGTAATCCTTGTTGGCCGTGGACTTGTCGAGTTGGGAATGATCAATTGGTTTGGATTTCTTGCTATTGACCAAAGTAAGTGTTTCATAAACCCTTACCCGAATGTTATGACACTATTGGATAGATTGGTTGGATGAATTGAGTGCTTGGTGAATCCTAGGGCTTGAATTGCTTGATTAAGTAGTGATTCCATGACTTGAATGGCATAGTATGACAATTGAATTGTAATATGCCTTGATGTTATGTTTGGTTAGTGTGCTTCAATTGGCCAGAGAGCATTGTGAGGTAAGTGGCTATTGAGCTCTTGATGATATAGTCCTGCTATTGAGCCATGGATTCATATGAATTGGCTATGAAGCCCCTGTTATGAATTGGCTATAGTGTCTGTGTAGTTGAATTGAGTTATGATGTCTATGCTACATAAATAGCTATAATTCCTATGCTATATAAAAATCTATAGTGCAATGATATATGAATGGGCTATAATGCCCCAGTGATCGTTGGCTTGTGGCCCTAGAGATTGTATTGGCTTGGAGCCTTGATGATATCGATTGGTTTGTAGCCCCGGTGATATCAATTGACTATGAGTCCTAGTGATACCGATTGGCCTATGGCCCCAGTGGTATCAAATGGTTGCGAGCCTCAGAAGTATTGATTGGTCTGTGACCCCAGTAGTACCAATTGACTAAAAGTCATTACGATATCGATTGGCCTGTGGCCCTAGTGATATCAGTTGGTAAGAGTGCCAGAGAATTACATCGCGGTTGAGAGCCTAGGCGATGAGTGGTTGTGAAAATTATAATGACTATGAGTATTAGCTTATGTGTTAGAAGCCTGAACCCATGAGGTTAAGTACGTATAACTGTGACTTTTAATTATACTTATCTTGATGAGATAGTTGATTGGTAGATGCCTTGTGCCATTGCTTGGATAATATTCTATATCTGGTGTTAGTTTCATGGTTTGGGGGACTGGTGTTCAGGTCTAGGTTTAGGTTTCACTTATTGAGGTTTATATCTCACCCTAGTAGGGGTTAACTTTTTCAGGTCCTAGGCGAAGGATGTCCAAATTTGCCAAGGATTGGCAATCAAGGAAGTGGTTGCTTAAATGTATTTAAATCATTGGGTGACCTTAGAGATTGTATATTGTTTGGTGGATGTAGAAATTAAATCTTTAGTTTTGACCATTGCAACGGATTGAGGTGTATTTTATAGATACGAGAAGTGTACTATTTTTTGGTCCTAAGTCATTGATTTTATTTGTATATAGAGTAGTTTCTTGCTTCCGCATGTATACGATTTGAGAACATGAGGGCCAAAGGATCCTGGATGGTACAGCTTGATTATGGCCAGTGGGATGTTCACGAGTCCGTCCGGTTCGGGGCATGACATCTTCGATCAAACCGAAGAGCCTTAATACTCTTTTCTGTTTGTTTCTCAACTTTAGACCTGAATTCCTTGAACTTTTCAAAGGATTCAGATTTACATTTCATTAAGTACAAATAGCCATACCGCGAATGATCATCGGTAAAGGTAATGAAGTAAGAATAACCACCACTAGCAATTTCATTAATTGGTCCATATATATCTGTATGTATCAACCCCAATACGTCAGCAGCTCGCGCACCATATCCTACAAATGGCGCTTTAGTCATTTTTCCTATAAGACATGCATCACAAATCGAGTATGGTTCAAAATCAATTGGATTAATATATCCTTCATTACTCAACTTGTTAATCCTATCTTCTCCAATATGACCTAATCGGAGACGCCAAATGTACTTTGGATTAGGACTATCTCTAAGGCGTTTATTAGTTATGGCATTTACATTGTAACTATGTTGCTTATTGACATTGGTAATCGCATTACCAGACATTGTAATGATATAGAGATTATTAGTTAATAATCCAGAACCAACACACGTTCTGTGACATTTTGAATTTCCTGCCATTTTGAGACTATTGAATGAGAACGTATCTATCGATGTATTTTAATTTTGTCTCGCTCAGATCTGATCAATCTCGAGTAAACTAACCAAAAGGGAAAAGCTAACGCATGACAAGATACGTGGACCTAAGAAACTTGAAAAAAGAAATGACGCTTTGACCATAAGGATTGTCGAGGGAACATTTAGAACCCATAAAGGCCGATCAGAAAGCGATGAAGGAATCCATTGCTAGCGTTATACGATTGGAGCGCGGGTGATGCCGCTTAACCAATGTATACTTTGTAAATTTTCCTAAATCAAGCTATGACGATCGAGGCTATCGAAATTATCGATGAACCCTCGCAATTACATGACAACCAAAGCCTTTTCAACTTGAGTTTTCCTATGTGTGATAAGAATCACAGAGTCGATAAGCGTAACGTCTACAAGAGCTGCCCGTTAGTTCAAGACAAACAGAAGATACGATCGACGAACGATTGATCATGAAATAGAAGCTCAAAATTGGTAATTGGAAATAGAGAATTCCAAGACTAGAAAAGGATTTAACGTTGTCTCACCAATGGTAATTTCGAATTGAAAAAGTGAAGTTTCGGACCGAAAGTATAAAATTACAATTTTGCCCCTCGACCATATGCCTTGCCTTAGGATTTCAAGAAGGACAAAATGGTTAATTCCAATATCTTCATATGGCTGCCGAAATTATGAGCATATGGCCAAAGAAGATTCAAAGTCTTGATTTGTATTCTTGATACATGCCATGTGTCACTCAATAGGAGCCTCTAGCATTATTATCCCACCTAAATCCATCTTGTCAAATTCTCCATAATTATATGTGTGAAACACCACTTAATAGATCCTCATTAGCCGTGTACCTCTCCTTTTCCTATTCCCTTTGATTTTTTTTCTCTCTTTTCCTTCTTGTCGAAAACTGCCCAGTTTGACTGGCTACTACCCTCCCGTTCGGTGTGCTTGAACGCCACTTCCCGTTGTCGCCTTGCTGTGTTCTGACCACCACAAGTAAGTTCAACCTCTCCTTGACACGTTTCAAGTGATGGTTTGTCAATTAATTGAGCATTTTTTCCATGTAGCCCTGAGACCAAAATCGAACAGAATCCGAGCGAGTTGGGGTCAAGCATCCGTTCTCCCCCTTAGAGACTCCGATTGAACTAAAACTTTTTGTGAGATCTTTATAACATCTAGTAATCAAGTTGGATGGTCTGTGGTCACAAGTTTAGTGGTGTTAAAATAGGTTTTCATGGCTAATTGTGGGTGATTATAATTGGACAGATTTTGACCATGTAAGGACTGTGAAGGAACCGGGCTATTCGAAGGTCTTGTGGGATTATTTTGTAACAAAACTCTTGGTGAGCTTTCTAAACACATAGATTGAGGTCCTAGAAAGTTTATTTTGTGAGGAATTGAGACATAAGATTGAGATACGGCTTGATTGTGCGAATTGAATCAAAAACTGATTCTGGTTTGGGAGTGCTCTGTTCTGGTAGAACTTGGTGATGACCATTTAGGAGATATTTTGACTTCGAATTGACTTGTAAGACTTCATAAGACGTTATATGAGAAGTGACATTCTGATTTCCAGTCAATTTTAGACTCATTGATGAGAAGTGTATATCTAGAGATGCACTTCAGTCATATTCCGCTTGAATCTGATCAATTTGAGTAGACTGACCAAAAGGGAAAGGCTAATGCGAGACGAGGTACGTGGACGTAGGGAACTCGGATAGGAAACGACGCTTTGGCCATAAGGATTGTCGAGGGAACTAGTGATAGACCCTACAGTTACATGACAACCAAAGCCACCACGAATTGATAAGCCCTAAACGTGATATGAATCACGGGGTCGATACGAGTAATGTCTGCAAAAGTTGCACGTCGGTTCGGGATAGGCTGGAACCACGTCTGACAGAGAAAATCATCAAAAATGAGCCTTGAAAATTGAAAGTGGAGAATCAAGAATTCTAACATTACAATTAGATTGGTCGTTGTCCTATCGGAGATAATTGGATTGAGAAAAACGATGTTCCAGACATCATGGGTAAAATTACCTTTCTGCCCCTCAAGCTTAGAATCTTGCCCTTGCATTTGAAGAAGGGAAATTTGGTCATTGAACCCTCCCAAGAGCTACCAAAAAAGAGAACCAAAGATGGCCATTGGATCAACTTGAAAATGCAAGAAGACAAGTGGCAAGAGATAGTGTAAAAAGTGGTCAAATCTACTATGCCCAACCTACCATTCAAAGCATTGACTCAAGTCTTGAATATAAGTCTTCTCACTCTCTCTCCTCACTCATTTGGCTGGCCACACCCCACAAAGCCACCGAAAATCCACTTATTCCTCTTCCTCCAATTTGCCCATCGCCAACCAGAGTTACCGCCACTGTTCGGCAATTTCAACGACTGCTTCTGGCCACCATTTGACTGCCGGCTGACCACATCAGCGTATCCCTATGTCTTTTCGACCTCCTCGAATTGGAAGCACGCCATTTGGAGCACCGAGGAGCTCCAGCCAAGCGTTTTCCCGGGAGTCGATGGAAATCGACTCAACTTGAGGTAGGTTTGATTTTTGACTCTTTTGATGGTCGAATTCTTGGAGTTTTGAAGCCAAATTTGGTGGAGATCAAGTAGACATGTGTATGGATATGTGATAAAAATTGGGGTTCAATTTGATGAAGTTTTGACTATGAACCGGTCTTGTAAATTTTGCCCAAAATATGCTGGTAAGACTGACTTAGGAGGACCCGACGATTTCAACAAGTTTTCGAAAAACCATTCGACTCGAAACTCACGGTGAGCCTTCCAAACCCTTAGGTAGACATGTTAAAAGGTAGAATGAGGGTTAGATGTTAGATTTGAAGTTGATTTAGGGCTGGTAGTTCACGGCATGCACAGAACCATGAGGAACTGACTTGGTTTTGTGCATGGCCGAACCTTGGAGGGCTGTTGGCATTGAATTGTGAGTCCCAAATTGATCTTTAAAACATGTTAAGATATTGAGGATTGTTCTGTGGAGGATTAGGATGCATGGAAGGTTGAATTGGACTTGGAAATTGATGGATTGATTGGATTTTATTAGGTTGCGCGATGAGTTCGGCCTTGGACCATAGGGGGCCGAACCTTTGAGGTTCAAGAAGAGAATTGGTGTGGCATCAAACGCAAGGTAAGGGAATTTCTAATCTTATGCTAGGAAGATCGGACTCGATTGGTCGAGTCGAGGTTCAATTGGATTGAATTATGGGAAATTTCAATAGGAGAGTTCTTAGTAAGTCTTGAGTGATTATAGGAAACCATTGTGGGATATTGTTTGCATTTAAATCCCATGCCATGTCATATGTCAATGATTGTCTTACATGCCATGAAGTTTCAAATTATGCATGAGATGCACTTGTGGTTTTATCTGTGAAATGGATTGTAAATTATGGCATGAGCATGACATGGAGAGGCCCTGAGGCGTATGAGACGCGGGGCGGGAGGTGGATACTCTGATGTGATGAGATCGCGGGGTGGGGTTGATATTGCGTGACGCCCTGATACGATGAAATCGCGGGGTTAAGATGGCCACGGTCTTGATGCGAATTATTCACGGGACGGAGGGGACCTGAGGCGTATGAGACGCGGGGTAGGAGATGTATGCCCTGATGGGATGAGATCGCGAGGTGGAGTTGATGTTGTGTGACGCCCTGATGCGATGAGATCACGGGGTTGAGATAGCCACAGTCCTGATCGAACTATTTGCGGGACAAAGTTATGAGATGGTGATATTGACTTGGAGATTCATCGAAGCCTGGTGCGATTACGCGGGTTGCCAATGATGGTATGATGCATTTACGCGGACGGAGCCTGATGCGATTCAATCATGGGCTAGAGATTGAGGCAAACGGAGATTAGTGGATGTGGTAAAGTGGCAGGCCGAGTACACATGATCTTTTGAGTGGGACACGAGATCATCATTGCACGCTTGTCATCTACATGTTGTTGTTTTATTGATTTATGCTTGATGCGCCAGTATGATTATGAGTATGGAATTTCGGGATAGATGATTGCCTGAGTGGACGGTCAGCCTAACCTAGGGTTAGGACCCACCTTACTGAGATTTATATCTTACTCCAGTGGGGGCTTAATTTTTTCAAGTTCCAAGCGAAGGAAGCACGAGCTTGCCAAGGATTGGCATTTGAAGAATTAGTTGCCCAAATGTACTTTAATGGATTTGTCTTTTGTGATATCAGGGATTGTCCTTTTGATTGGTAGATTATTGAATTGAACCTTTAGGAATGAATTAATGAAATTTTGATATATCTATCCTAAGTCATCAGGTGTTGATTTATTATTATGAATGGAGTTGGCATCACTTCTGCATGCGCGTTTCTTTTAGCACAAAGGACATTAGTCATTGGATCCTGGAGCTTCATAAAGGAACGACTTGGTGGGATGCGCATGTGCTCGCCGGGTTCGAGGCGTGACATCCCCGTTCGATTTGGTATTAGAGCAATGTCAGCTCGATCCAATATGATTGAGACTTGGAGTGATAAGGAGCGATGACTTGAGGACAATTAGATATTGAGGTCATAGGACTAGACATGGATTGTCGAGTCTCGAGGATGGTAGACTTGAACTTGAGGGGTAGTCTAATGATCCTAGAGTTTATTTTAATGGATGACCTTGAGTTATGTGGTGATTAAGGTTTAAGTGGAAGCAAGCTGGGATTAAAGAGTCATAAGCATGGATTTTAAGGTAATAATTGTGTTTGAGGATAGTAGAGAATTGCTTATGAATGAATGGCCAATTGAGGTGTATGGCTGTGATCTTGATTTGTCAATGACCTAGCTTAAGGAGTACGAATTATAAAGAGACGGCTGATATTAGTGGATTCAGGCTTGAGTTGCGTGATATTTTGATGGTTTTAGTTATCGATTGTTATTGACAACATTGGATGATATGAGTTGAGATAAATACAAGGAGTATCTGAATTGAAGATCAGTTGTGATCGGATGCATAGGGATTTGATTTGAATGTTGACTGGGCTTGAGATATATAATGGGATATAGGCAAGTGATCTGTAAGATATGACGATCATTGGTGGAATTAGAACTCTTGAATGGATAGGAATTGATCTGAAGGCAGTTCTGACAGGACAAGTGATGAGGACGGTCATGTTGTGCTTATGTTTATGGCTTTGGAATGAAAGTTGATGAGGGTGCATGCAGTGAGTTATCGCTGTTGGACTTAATAAACCATCGCTTGGTATGGGACAAGTTGATGGGATGCCTATAAACTGTAATGAAACATGGTATGGGACATGTGGAACGGGGCTTTCTCCATAGATGTATGACTTGGGACAACCTGCAACGGCCAGGTCTGGTAAGGGCGGGGAGTGATCGCCGGGACAGAGAGGTCCGGACAAGGAGCAACTCATGACAGGCTTCTAAGATGGCAAGAGGCAGGGATGACCCAAGTCATAACTTGAAAAGGGAAGCCTAGGTATCAAGTTGAGTCCAATTGTGGATAGGGGATGTGCGGCACGGATTGATCCTCATCAAGGATGATCGAAAGTGGCATGATATGTGTAATGATGCCTGTGATTGGCATGGTTAAAAGCTTCGTGCTTGATAGTGGATGTCTTTTGAAAAAGAAAAGTGATGGTTGTGATGGGCCTATTAGGCATGTTTGATGATTAGCCTCACGTGATTGGCTTGGCCAAGGTATGACTGGAAGGTTAGATGACGTAAAGGGTTTATACCCATTGAATCGAGGCATGTTGAGATGAGATAGTCTGGTGTGACTATGCTAGAGTGGCGGATGCCTTTAGACCTATAGTATGAGCTATTGACTTAATGAGTTACTGTCTTGAGTGCTTGATTGATAGTTGCCCAGTTAAGGCTAGCCTAGTAGTGGCCGTCAGTTAAGAAGTTGCCTCGTTGAGGCTGGCATGAGGAAGGATTGTTGATCAAGGATGATTTGTGGATCCTTGAATAATTGGTAATTAATTGGGAATCGCCTAAGAACCATTAGAGGGTTGGTTGATGGTGAAAGATATTGTGTTAAGCAGCCTGAGATTGATGGACTTGAGTAGATGACTTGAGTCTTGGATTTCTGGAGGGAATCATAGTGGTTCAAGTGACATGAGAACCCAATAAGACTGAAGGACCAAAGTATGGTCGCTAGAGTAGCATTTGACTTGCGTATGTGGGATACGAAAAGATCCAAAGACTAAAATGGATCATGAGAATTGAATAAAGATGAGTAACTAGAATGCGAAAACCAACAGAGCAATTGACTCGAGTTTGTGAACCACATGAGACCCAAGAGTTGAGTGGGTCACGAGAACCTTGAATAGAAATGAGAAATTTCTACGGGTAGGCGAGCTCAAAAGGGGCTGCCATTGTTACCCAAGTCGCTGATACAACTAGTACTGAGGAGTTAAGTGATGGAAGTCACGAAGAAGGTGACTTTGAGTAAGTCTTTTCAAAATTGGATGTGTGGATAGGACCACGAGAGCTTGGAAAAGCTTGTAAAATTATGTATAAGGCTGAAATTGACTGGAAATCATAATGTCACATGAGGTGTTAATGGGGAGTATGTGGAGTGGATTGGGAGTTGGAAGTGATTTTAGGGCTAATTGGTGTGCGAAACTCCGAAGTATATTCTACCTTGCATGTTGCTACTTGAACCGAACATAATGAGGGTTCGTGGAAGTATTATCATGTGTTCGATTGATCGATAAGGCATCCTGAGTTACCAATTGAATGGTTATTGAGAGATTGGTTTAGTGGAAGTTGAATGCGATGGCTTTTTTATCTGAAATTGATTAACTTTTCTAGGTTGACGAGTGATCCTTGGTTAGTCGTATACTTGTGGACTTGAGGAGAATCAATTAGTGTGGAGTTTGCTAATCAATCAAGGAAAGTGTTTCCTAAATCTTTATCTGAATGCTAGGACACTGCTAGACGATTTAGTGAATGAATTGACTGATCGATGAGGTCTATGACCTGAAATTGATTGAGGCCATGATGCGTGGATTTTATTGTGAAAGAAAGTGATGATACCGATTGGCCTATGGCCCTGGTGGTATCGATTGGCCTGTGGCCCATGAAATGACAATTGACTATGAGCCCAGAGGTATCGATTGGCCTATGGCCCCGGTGGTACCAGTTGACTAAAAGTCATGATGATATTGATTGGCCTGTGGCCCCGGTGATATCAATTGGCTAGAGAACCAGAGAAGTACATTGCGGCTGAGAGCCCAGACGATGAGTGGATGTGAAAGCTATGATAATTGTGTATCGAATTACCTGTTGCATGTGCAGTGAGCTTGAAACCCTGAAGTTGAGTGTGATTGGTTGTGTTTTTTGTCCATGCTTGGTTATTGATATCCCTTTTTTGTTAATGTCATGCGCCATTGCACTGATGCATGCTTGCATTTAGGTGACATTTGTGTGTGGTCTAGGAGGACTGGTGTTGAGGTTTAGGTTTAGGCTTCACTTTTTGAGATGTAAATCTCACCCCGTAGTGAGACACATTTTCAGACCCCAAACCCTAAACATGCTGCCGATCCGACTAAGCGATCCGAAGGAGATGACCGCCCATTTTGATGAGTTCCCTACTAGGAAAGGTATTGCATATGTCAGGAAGCGCACGACCGTTTGGGTATATGAGGGAAAGTTGGAGTTACAACTCTAGTGTTTCGAAGCATGGTTTAGTCGATTGGGAAACAACTTGATGGGACCTCTACTGCCTGAGGATGTTCCATCAGAGGTGGTTCCTAACTAGTATCATCCGTCCTAATCGGAGATCGAGGTGGAGAACCCAGCGTCAGTAGGAGGCTTGAGGAATGTACCTGAAGAGTCGAAGTCTCCTCCTACTGAGGAATACATAAACTATATTGAGATCTCCGCCGACACGATCGAGGCTACTGATGAAGACAACATGGAGGAAACTGAAGAGGATTCTGAGGAAGTATCTGAGGAGGTGCCATCTAAAATATTTTTTGACTACAAACCAGAGGACGAAGAAGATGATAGAAGCGACGGATCAAGCGGTTCCTCCGAGTAGTAAGGACGAAGGGGGTTGAAGCTATAAGGGATTAGGAATAATTTTGATGTTAGACTTTGGGAAGGCTAAGTAGTAACCTTTTAGACTTAGGCCTTAGTTTCTTATCACCAGGGTGTGCATTTTTCCTTTTTGTCCTTTCCTTTCTGTCTATGTATCTAGATGTTGTGTTATGTATAAATGGGTATGCATTTAAATCATTCCAAATTTCCTTTTTATTTCTTTTGTATGGGGATGTTATCTCCTTTCGTGTGCGCATTTCATATCATGCTAGGCCCTGTGTGGATCCTGGATATTTATAGGCCTGAGGTGGATGTGACGGACTCCAAGGGATGCGGGGTGTTACACGTTCTATTATAATAAATAGAACATACATCATCAGTAAAAGAAAATTCATAATTCTCTTTACCTAAACGAGGTATAGAGATGATGTTTTGAACGGCATTCTCATAACGCAAATAATTATTTAAAACCAAAACATGTCGAGAAGGCAAACATAAACGGAAAGTCCTTATAGCTAATGCAACAATTCTCGCCCCATTTACAAATGTTAGGACAATCTCAAGTTTGCCCCAACATCCTACTTATTTCTAGATTCTATAAGGACATACAAATATGTGAGGTTGCAGCAGAATCCAGAATCCATAAGTTAGATTCTGCACTAATCATATGATTAGTTTCAATAAGCAAAGACAATATACCCTCGGAAGGTTAGTTCTTGGACTTGACCTTCAAGCTTGTGATGTACTTCTTACAATTCCTCCTCCAGTGCTCCATGACAACATAGTAATGACATTGTCTTTTTTCAATCTTGGGCTTTGGTTGAGCAAGAGCTTTCACAAACCTCTTCCATTTCTTTTTCTTCAAAGCAGTCTTACCTTTTGAAGAAGAAGCCTTAGCTATAGCAACTACATTGGGCCTTGTGTTGTGCATTTTTTTCTCATAAACTACCAGCATACTATGTAACTCAGCTAGAGTTTTACACATCTTATGCATGTGGAAGTTTTGGACAAAACTAGAGAAAGAATCGGGTAAAGATTGAAGGATCAAATTCACAGTTAAATCATTGTCAATGACAAGATTCAGCCTAGCCAATTCTTCTATGAGCCAGATCTTTTTCAGAACATGATCATTAACTGATGGTCCCTTGGCCATCCTCATACGGTACAATTCCATAGATATCTCATATTTAGAGGTTCGACCATTCTTGTGACATTTTGATTTCCCAGTCATTTTCAGGCTTATTAATGAGAAATATATCTAGAGATGTGTTTCGGTCATATCTCGCTCGAATCTGATCAATTCAAGTAGACTAACCAAAGGGGAAAGGCTAAGCGAGACAAGATACGTGGACCTAGGGAATTCGAATAGGAATGACGCTTTGACCATAAGGATTGTCAAGGGGACATTTAGAACCACAAAAGGCCGATCTAAGAACGATTAATGAATGCATTGCTAGCGTTACACGATTGGGGCGCGGTTGATGCTGCTTAACCAACATATAATTTGCAAAATTTTCTTAAATCGGACAGTGATGATCGAGACCATAGGAATTAGTGATAGACCCTCACAATTACATGACAACCAAAGTCGTCACGAATTGACGATCCCTAAATGTGATATGAATCACAGGGTCGATACGCGTAAAGCCTGCAAAAGTCGCTCGTCGATTTGAGATAGGCTGGAACCACGTCTGATAGAGAAAACAATCAGAAACGAATCTTGAAAATTGAAAATAGAGAATCGAGAATTCCAACGTCATGTTTGGATTGGCAGTCACCATGTCAAAGATTATTGGATTAAGAAAAACGGTATTCCGGACGTCGAAGGTGAAATTACCATTTTGACCCTCAAAACTTTAGCTTTGCCTATGCAAATGAAGAAGGGCATTTTGGTCTTTCAACCACCCCAAGGGTATCGAAAAAGAGAAGAGATTGTGGCCATTGGATTGAGTTTGATTGACACTTAGGACAAGTGTCTATAGATGAGCTAAAGAGTGGTCTTGTCCACTATTGACCACCTACCATTCAACCATTGACTTTTGAGATTGAATATAGTCTCTTCTCTCTCTCGCTCTCTCTTCTCATCTTGACCGGCCATAACACCCCCAACTCACGACCCCCAACTCACCATAACATCTTCTTCATCTTCTTCTCTTCTCTGTCGTCGCCGACTAGCTCCTGCCGCCCGATTCGTTGCCGTCAATGAGCTCCTCCAGGAACCACCAGCCAGCGAGCCGACCGCCAACACTTAGCTTAGCCTCTTGCCGACCTCCTTGAAGTGGAAGCGCGTCGATTGGATCACCGAGGAGCTCCGGCCAACCATTTCCCCGGAAGCCAATGGAAACTGATTCAATCAGAGGTAGGCCGAGTTTCTGACCCTTAAGTACCTCGAAATGTTGGATTTTTGCGACCAAATTTTGTGGAGATCTAGGGGACTTATATATCAATTTGTGATAAAACATTTAGCTTGATTTGATGAATTTTTGACCCCTAATGGGTCTTGTGAATGATGTTGGACAGAAATCGCCGGTTTATTGTCTTGGAGGAGCCGGCGACTTTCGAAGAGATTCCGGCGACGATGCAACCTCAAACTTTCAGTGAGACTCTTATACCCTTAGATAGACATGTTAACAAGTAGGTTAGTGATTAAATGATGAATTTGGAGTAGATTAAGGGCTGGACATACTCGGTTTGCATAGAATCGAAAATAGCTGGTTCAGTTCTATGCAAGACCAAATCTGTGGAGGATGAAGGTTGTTGGTTTTGAGTCTTAAATTGGTGATTGAGGCATGCTAGGATAGTGAGGATTGTGTTATGGAGGTTTGTGATGCATTGATGGGTGAATTGGACAAAGGAAATTGACAATTGGTTTGAAATTCCTAGGTTGCGAGGTGAATTTGGCCTTAGCCAATTGAAATTGAAATTGTGAGGGCTCAAGAGGAGGATTTTTGTGGCATCAAACTTGAGGTAAGGGAACTCCTAACCTTATGATAGGAAGATTGGAGTCGATTTGGCGAGTCGAGTAGAATTGAGATTGTTTCTTGAGAAGCTTAGCGTGATTGGACCTTTTGTATGCTAAGAGAGTATAGTTGATCCTAATGTTTGCTTAGGCTTGTCTCCTAAGTGATTGGTTACGCTTGATTGTGTATTGAATCGCCTTGTATGCCATGGATGCATTGTTTATGCATGAGTTGCACTTGGCCTTGAGTGCATGAATTGTGAATGTAGCATGACAGAGATGTGGCGAGACCCTGTGGCGTATGAGACGCAGGCTGATGTGGTTGATACCCTGAGGCGCTGAGACGCGGAGTTGGAGTTGTGTGGCGCCCTGATGTGTATGAGACGCGGGGTTGAGATGGTCACAATTTTGATGCGTTTACGCGGGACGGAGATATGAGGTGTTGACACTGGCTTAGAGTAATATTGAAACCGGATGCGTTTATGCGGGTTGTCAATGATGGTCTGATGGGTTTACGCGGACCGAGCCTGATGCGATCTAATCGCGAGCATGAGAATGAGGTAGGTAGAAAACGGTGGATGTGGTGAGGTGGCAGGGCAAGTTGTGCATAATCATCTGAGTGTGTTGTGATGCCATCGCTGCATGCCTGCTATCTGTGTGTTGCCATTTATATTTGCATTTACCTTATATGTCTGTGATCTTAAACTGTTAGGATATGTGACTGCCTGAGTGGATGGTCGACCTAACCTAAGGTTTGGATCCACCTTACTGAGATGTGAATCTCACTCCGTTGGGGACTCCTTTTTCTACAAATCCTAGGCCTTGGCAATGTGGCCCATTCGTTTTGGAGACCCCAAGGAGATGTCTACTTATTTTGATGAGTTCCCTGATGGGCAGGAAATTATTTATGTCCGAAGTGTACTGTTATTTGGGTAGATGAGGATAGTAGTTGGAAGCCTCATAGGTATGAGGCTTGGTTCAGAAAAGTCGAGAATGTGTCTACCAAGCTGCTGAAGCCCAGTGAGGTGCCCTAGGGAGTAATCCCTGATTGGTGTCACCCCGCTGGAGACTTAGACTAGGCTGAGGAATCGGTCGTTGGTTCGAGGAATGGACCGGAGAGGATCCCGACCTTAGAGGACACGGAGGGGGAGGTTATTGTGGTTGAGACTACTGAGGAGGATCTCATGGAGCCATCTGCTGAGGAGACTATGGAGAACACCATTGAGGTTTGTTCGGAGAATTTCTCAGAGTACGAGCCCACGGAGGATGTAGAGGAGACCGAGGACTCCAGCAACTCATCTTAGGAGCTCCCAGTTTGTTAGTTGATCTTTTGGGGACAACCCTAATCTTGTCTTGTTTGGATGTTTATTGAGTGGATCTTTTTGTGTACTTACCCCGTCGCCCTCGTGTTAGCAGATTTAGTAGCTATGTACCTGTATGAACATTTAGATTTATGTTTGACAGTATTGGCGCTATCTAGGTCCCATTTGTATTTTGTACGGAGGAGTTATTTTTTTATTACTTCCGTGTGCTTGGTATATATTATGTCTATCGACTTGTTTGCGGTTCTTGGGACCACGAGAGATATTTGATTTGCTTGGAGGGAGTCGCATGATCGTGCCCTTGAGGCGCGGGGCATGACAACCCCATCTGATTTGGTATCAGAGCAAGGTCAGCTCGATCCAAAGTTGATTGAGGACTGGAGTAATAAGGAGGGTTAAGTTGGGACTTGGATGGATAGCGAAACCTTAGGAGACTGGTTAAGATAAGACACGGGGTGCATAGCATGTGACTTGGCACTTATGGATGGCATTTGACCTTGGCAGGGTTGTGGTGTTGCATGATGATTAAGTTCCCTACATGGTGTTAGGAATCATTTCTGGACTTTGGCTTCTTGAATGAATGAGTATGATTGGTTTTAGTGAACCGTTGAAGTAAACGGAACTGAGGAATGGCCATGAGCTATTTGTTGAAATGTCCGTAGAAGTTATTGTGTAAAAGGGGCTATTGTGTTATGACTGTTTCTGTTAAGGTATAGTTAGTAGCTCTGGACTTGGATGAATGAGTGAGTACTAACTCCTTGCTGAACTTGTGGTGGATCAGGTTCAGTAGAAGGAGATAAGAATGAGCAACCCGTCTAGAAGATCTGGAAAGTCAAGAGGCGGAGCCTCTAGCTCGAGGCTGCTTGTAGCTGAGGACCCAAGAATGGATGGCGTGCTGAGGGAACGGGAGAGAATCAGTGACCTTATTGATAGGCAGACCCAAGATCAAAATGATGCCATAGTCCAGGCAGTAGGAGCTGCCATAGCTGCCGTCAACGCCAACAACGGCAACAACGGTAGTAATGGAAATCAAGATGAACATGGCTAGGGAAATGAGACGATTAATGCCCAAGAGGAAATAGTCATGGCCAGATAGATGGGTCAGCTAGTGGAACAATTCATAAAGCTGAAGCCGACATAGTTCGATGGGACTGGAGATCCCGAACTAGCACCCTGGTGGATCGAGAAGTTGGAAAAAGCCATTGGAGCGTTGAGGTGCACGGATGAAAAGAAGGTATTACTAGCAGTGTACTAGCTGGAGGGTACTGCAAATGATTGGTGGGCTGCCACCAAGAATGAAGTTTTCCCTAAAGGAATGGCCATAAATTGGGATCCCTTTAAGACGGTGTTCAATGACAAGTATTTCTCGGAGACGGCTAGGGAAAGGAAGCAGGTAGAATTTTTACGCTTGCGCCAGAACCAGCTGATGATAGATCAGTATGAGGCCGAGTTCTCTAGATTGTTGAGGTACGCACCTCGATCTGTAAAGGGTCCCCAGGAGAAAGCACTGAGATTTAGGGATGGTTTGAAGCCTGAGCTCCGTAGTCAGATGATTGCACTAAACCTGAGAACATATATGGAGATCTATGAGTGGGGCCAGATGATTAAAAGGGACTTGAAAGAGAGGAATACCGTAACTGGATCGCGATTTACCCCATTTAGAGACAATCGATCGATGGGCAAGAGACCAACGGTGGCCAATAGGTGTTTTGTGCCTCCCACAAAGAAAAATATTGTGAAGCCGTCGAATCCCACTAACTGGAGCTGCCGCCTTTATGGTAGGAGGCATGGAAATAGGTCATACCCAGTAAGGACTGTTGCTTGTTTCAAGTGTGGTCAGCTGGGCCACCAGATAAGGACATGCCCAAAGCAAGCTCCGGCAAGTCGACCTCAAGGACAGAGACCGCAGGCTGGACTGTCGACTGCCACTCCCCAGATCGAACAGAATCAACCATCGGCCTAGGGAAGAGTATATGTAGTGGCCCGCAGAGAGGCGGAGGAAGCACCAAGCGTGGTCACAGAAATGGTTTACTTGTACAACCAAGCTGCATATGCATTGTTTGACCCTGGTGCCATGCATTCATTTGTGTCTGCTCAATTTGCTGATTTGGTGGGTATGGAGTTAAAACCATTAAATATGAATCTGCATGTTGCCACTCCATTAAAGGATAACATATTGGTTTCTTTGGCCTGTGCTGGTTGTGAAATCATGATTGGAGAGAGTAAAGAGAGTATTGTTCTAGCTGTATTGCCCATGTATGATTTTGATGTGATCATAAGGATGGATTGGTTGGGTAAACAGGGGACAGTAGTAGACTGTGGTAGTAGAATAATCCAGTTTTATCCAAGAGGCCGCCCTAGCTTTGAATTGGTGGGAAGTTAATGAGGAATCTCGATTCCCTTAGTCTCATCTCTGGAAGTGACCAAGTTGATGTCAGAAGGGTGTCAAGTGTATTTGGTTGCAGTGATGGACACGACTACCGAAGAGCCAAAACTAGAGAGTATTTCGGTAGTGCGTGAATTTCCTGACGTGTTTCTCCAAGAATTGCCAGGATTGCCACCGGAGTGAGAGATAGAATTCGTGATCGAGTTAGCTCCTGGAACGGAGCCGATCTCGAAGGCACCTTATAGGATGTCCATGTCGGAACTGAAAGAGTTAAAGATGCAGATGCAAGAATTGCTGGACAAAAGATTTATCCAGACCGAGCGCTTCGCCGTGGGGAGCGCCGGTATTGTTCGTAAGGAAGAAGGATGGGTCTTTGCATCTATGCATCGCCTATCGGCAGTTGAACCAGGTAAAAGTGAAGAACAAGTATCCACTGCCGAAGATTGACGATCTATTTTATCAGTTGTACGGAGCAGCGGTATTCTCAAAAATTGACCTAAGGACCGGGTATCACCAGTTGAGGATCAAGAATGAAGACATACCTAAGACTGCTTTTAGGACAAGGTATGGTCATTATGAGTTTATGGTGATGCCATTTGGATTAACCAACGCTCCAGCTGCATTCATGGACATGATGCATCAAGTATTTAAGAAATTTTTGGACAAATTCGTCATTGTCTTCATTGACAATATCTTGATTTACTAGAGGAGTGATCCAGAACATGAAGAGCACTTGAGGATTGTCCTGCAGACCCTGAGGAAGCATTCTCTCTATGCGAAGTTGAGTAAATGCGAGTTCTAGCTGAGTAGGATAGCATTTCTTGGTCAAGTGGCATCTAAAGAAGGAATCGCAGTGGATCCTATGAAGATCGAAGTGGTAACGAATTACATCTGGACTAGGGGCTATGAGATTTATAGCGATGCTTCGCTGAAAGGATTGGGTTGTGTACTGATGCAGCATGGAAGAATAGTGGCCTACGCATCCCGACAGTCGAGACCACATGAAATGAACTACCCAACGCGTGATCTGGAATTAGCAGTGATCATATTTGCTCTGAAGATCTGGAGACACTACCTACGTGGCAAAAGTTTCAGATTTACACCGACCACCAAAGCTTAAAGCACCTGTTTTCCCATAAAGAGCTGAATATGAGGCAACGTTGATGGATGGAGCTACTCAAGGACTATGATTATGATATATTGTATCACCTTGGGAAGGCAAACAGAGTAGCAGGCGCATTGAGCCAGAAGTTGAGCATCGCCTGTCTGCTGGTAAGAAGTTGGTAGATGATCGAGGACTTGAGAGACTTTGAGTTCAGACTGAAAGTCCGCCAATTGTCCAGCTTAATGGCTATATTGAAGGTGGAACCTGAGGTCTAGGAAGGAATAAAGACCTTATAGTCTAAGGGCCCGAAAATTCAAAAAATTTTAGAGATAGACGCGACAAAAAGAAAGCCAGAATTTCAAGTGTTAGAGGACGGAATTTTGAAGTTCCGAGGACGACTGTGCGTGCCAAAGGATGTCAGACTCCGGGAAAGGATTTTGGCAGAGGCTCATAAGAGCAATTATAGTATCCACCCTAGGAGTACGAAAATGTATCAGAACTTGCGACAGCACTATTGGTGGAACGGGATGAAGGTGGACGTACCAAAGTATGTGGCTAAGTGTTCGACATGCCTGCAAGTGAAAGTGCATCACTGTAAGCCTGCAGAATTATTACAGCCACTGGAGATTCCGGAATGGAAGTGGGAGTATATAACTACGGATTTTTTTATGGGACATCCGAGGAGCCAGAGAGATCACGACTCTATATGGGTAGTCATGGACAGATTGACCAAGTCCGCTCACTTCATTCTTGTGCGAAAGGATTTCACAATGGATAGATACGGCGAGTTATACATGAGGTAGATAGTGAGGCTGCATGGAGTACCTGTGACGATTACCTAGGATAGAGATCCCAAATTCACGGCAAACTTTTGGAAGTATCTGCAAGAAGCCATGGGAACTCGATTGTAGTTTAGTACAGCGTATCATCCACAGACGGATGGATAGTCGGAAAGGATGATTCAGACGCTTGAGGATATGCTGCGAGCATGCGTTCTAGATTTTAAAGGTGTATGGGAAGATCAGCTACATTTGGTAGAATTTGCTTATAATAGTAGCTATCAGCAGAGCATCCAAATGGCACAATTTGAAGCACTCTTTGGAAGGGCCTGCAAAACCCCGATTTGCTGGGATGAGGTTGGAGAAAGAAGTATCACAGGCCCAAAATTGATGGAGCAATTTGTGGAAGCAGTAAAAATAATTCGGGATAGACTGAAAACGGCTCAGAGTCGTCAAAAGAGTTATGCAGATATGAGGCGTAAGCCTTTGGAGTTTCAAGTAGGCGATCATGTCTTTCTCAAGGTGTCACCAATGAGAGGATTATCGCGATTTGGGAAGAAAGGAAAACTGAGCCCAAGATATGTAGGCTCATTTGAGATACTGGAGCGAATTGGAACCCTAGCCTACAAGCTTGCCTTGTCGCCTAATCTATCCCAGGTGCATAGTGTCTTTCATGTGTCAATGCTATGAAAATATGAAACAGACTCGACACATGTACTGGAGTACGAAGTCATAGAAGTCGACGATCGAGTGTCTTACGTGGAGAAGCTGATAAGGATCAAGGACTGGAATGAGCAAATCCTTAGGAATAAGAATATTACATTGGTCAAGGTGGTGTGGGAACACCATGGAACCGAAGGCGCCACGTGGGAAAACGAAGAGACGATGAGGCGACAACACCCCTATTTATTTGAGTAATTGAGTTTGATGTAAATTTCGGGGACGAAATTTTTGTAAGGGGAAAGAGTTGTGATATTCTGATTTCCCAGTCATTTTTAGACTTATTAATGAGAAATATATCTAGAGATGTGTTTCAGTCATATCTCGCTCGAATCTGATCAATTCATGTAGACTGACCAAAAGGGAAAGGCTAACGCGAGACAAGATACGTGGACCTAGGAAATTCGAATAGGAAATGACGCTTTGACCATAAGGATTGTCGAGGGGACATTTAGAACCACAAAAGGCCGATCTAAGAACGATTAAGGAATGTACTGCTAGCGTTATACGATTGGGGCGCAGGTGATGCCACTTAACCAACGTATAATTTGTAAAATTTTCTAAATCGGACAGTGACGATCGAGACCATAGGAACTAGTGATAGACTCTCACAATTACATGACAACCAAAGTCGCCACGAATTGACGAGCCCTAAATGTAATATGAATCATAAGGTCGATACGCGTAAAGTCTACAAAAGCCGTCCGTCAGTTCGGGATAGGCTGGAACCACGTCTGATAGAGAAAACAATCAGAAACGAGTCTTGAAAATTGAAAATGGAGAATCAAGAATGCCAACGTCATATTGGGATTGGCTGTCGCCATGTCGAAGATTATTGGATTGAGAAAAATGGCGTTCCGGACGTCGGGGGTGAAATTATCATTTTGACCCTCAAAGCTTTAGCCTTGCCTATGCAAATGAAGAAGGGCATTTTGGTCTTTCAACCGCCCCAAGGCTGCCGAAAAAGAGAAGAGATTGTGGCCATTGGATTGAGTTTGATTGACACTTGGGACAAGTGTCCATAGATGAGCTAAAGAGTGGTCTTGTCCACTATTGACCACCTACCATTCAACCATTGACTTTTGAGATTGAATATAGTCTCTTCTCTCTCTTTCTCTTCTCTCATCTTGACCGGCCATAACACCTCCCAACTCACGACAACATCTTCTTCTTCTTCTTCTTCCTCTCATCTCTGTCATCGCCGACCAGCTCCTACCGCCCAATTTGTTGCCATCGACGAGCACCTCTGGCGACCACCAGCCGGCGAGCCAACCACCTACACTTAGTTTAGCCTCTTGCCGACCTCCTCGAAGTAGAAGCACATCGATTCGACTATCGAGGAGCTCCGGCCAACCATTTCCCCGGAAGTCGACGGAAACTGATTCAATCTAAGGTAGGCCGAGTTTCTGACCCTTAAGGACCTCTAAATATTGGAGTTTTGCGACCAAATTTAGTGGAGATCTAGAGGACTTGTATATCAATCTGTGGTAAAAAGTTGAACTTGATTTGATAAAGTTTTGACCAAAAATGGGTCTTGTGAATGTTGGACAGAAATTGTCGGTTCACTGTCTTAGAGGAGCCGGCGACTTTCGAAGAGATTCCGGCAACAACGCAACCTCAAACTTTCGATGAGACTCTTATACCCTTAGATAGACATGTTAACAAGTAGGTTGGTGATTAAATGATGGATTTGGAGTAGATTAAGGGCTAGACATACTCGGTTTGCACAAAACCGAAAATAGCTGGTTTGATTCTATGCAAGACTGAATCTGTGGGTGCTGAAGGCTATTGGTTTTGAGTCTCAAATTGGTGATTGAGGCATGTTAGAATAGTGAGGATTGTGTTATGGAGGTTTGTGATGCATAGATAGGTGAATTGGACAAAGGAAATTGACAATTGGTTGGAAATTTCTGATTGCGCGGTGAGTTTGGCCTTGGCCATTGAAATTGAAATTGTGAGGGCTCAAGAGGAGGATTTTTGTGGCATCAAACTCGAGGCAAGGAAACTCCTAACCTTATGATAAGAAGATTGGACTCGATTGGGTGAGTCGAGTAAAATTGAGATTGTTTCTTGAGAAGCTTAGCGTGATTGGACCTTGTGTATGCTAAGAGAGTATAGTTGACCTTAATGTTTGCTTAGGCTTGTCTCTTGAGTGATTGGTCACGCTTGATTGTGTATTGAATCGCCTTGTATGCCATGGATGCATCGTTTATGCATGAGTTGCACTTGGCATTGTGTGCATGAATTGTGATTGTGGCATGGCGGAGACGAGGCGAGACCCTGAGGCGTATGAAACGCGGGGTGATGTAGGATACCTTGAGGCGCTGAGGCGCAATGTTGGAGTTGTGTGGCTCCTTGATGCGTACGAGACGCAGGGTCGAGATGGCCACGGTCCTGATGCGTTTACGTGGGACGAAGATATGAGGTGTCGCACTGGCCTAGAGTATCATTGAAACTTGATGCGTTTATGCAGGCTGTCAATGACGGTCTGATGCGTTTACGCGGGCTATCAATGACGGTCTGATGCGTTTACGTGGACCGAGCCTGATGCGATCTAATCGCGGGCATGAGAATGAGGTAGGTGGAAAACGGTGGATTTGGTGAGGTGGCAGGGCGAGTTGTGCATAATCATCTGAGTGTATTGTGATGCCATCACTACATGTCTGCCATCTATGTGTTGCCATTTATATTTGCATTTGCCTTATATGTCTGTGAGTTTGAACTGTTAGGATATGTAATTGCCTGAGTAGACGGTCGGGTTAACCAAAGTTAGGACCCACCTCACTGAGATGTGAATCTCATCCTGTTGGGGACCCCTTCTTTTACAGATCCTAGGCCTTGACGATGTTGCTCATTCGTTTTGGAGACCCCAAGGAGATGTCCACTTATTTTGATGAGTTCACTGATAGGCAGGGAACTATTTATGTTCGGAAGTATACTGTTGTTTGGGTAGACGAGGTCTGTACTAGTTGGAAGCCTCATAGGTATGAGCCCTGGTTCAGAAAAGTCAGTGATGTGTCTACAGGACCGCTGAAGCCCAATGAGGTGCCCCAGGTAGTAATCCCTGATTGGTGTCACCCCGTCCAAGACTTAGACCACGTTGAGGGATTGATCGTCGGTTCGAGGAATGGACCAGAGAGGACCCCGACCTTAGAGGACATGAAGGAGGGGGTTATTGTGGTCGAAGCGACTGAGGAGGATCTCGTGGAGCCATCTGCTGAGGAGACTATGGAGGACACCATCAAGGGTCGTTCGGAGACTTTATTAGAGTACGAGCCCACGGAGGATGCAGAGGAGACCGATGACTCCAGCAGCTCGTCTTAGGAGCTCCTAGTTTGTTAGTTGATATTTTGGGGACGACCCTGACCCTGTCTTCTTTGGATGTCTATTGAGTGGATCTTTTTGTGTACTTACCCCGTCGCCCCTCGTGTTGCGAACTCCTCCAATAAGAATTGCGGTGTTCGGAGCACCGAGGCGTTCAGGGCAAAATTTTTCCTAGAAGCCGACGGAATTGGAACCACCTAAGGTAGGTCCGGTTCTTACCCCTTTAACCAGTCGAAATCTTGGAATTTTTGGCTCAAATATTTTGGAGACTCAGTAGAGATGTAGATAAATATGTGGTAAAAATTGGGGCTTGAATTGATAAAGTTTTGACCTCGAACCGGTCTTGTGAAATTGGAGATAAAAACTGCCAGTACTGACCAAGGAAGAATTCGGCGACTTCAAAGGGTTTCCGGCAACCAATCAAGCTCAAATCTTCGGTGAGCCTCTTGGACCCTTAGATAATCATGTTAAGAGTTGTTATAGCATTTAGATGATGGATTTAGAGTTGAATTGAGGCTGGTAGCTCACGGCATGCACAAAACCGTGAGGAACCGATTTGGTTATGTGCATGGCTGAACCTTAAAGGGCTGTGGTTGTTGAATTGAGCTCCAAATTGATGATTAAAGCATGTTATAATGATGATGATAATGCTATGGAGGCTTGCGGTTCATAGATGGTTGAATTGGATTGGAAATTGATGTAATTGGTTAGATTTGATTAGGTTGCACATTGAGTTTGGTCTTGGACCATTGGGGGCCGAAACTTTGAAGGCTCAAGAGGAGTAAATTGGGTTGCCAAATTCAAGGTAAGGAAATTCCTAAACCGAGGCTAGGGGGGATTGGACTCGATTGGGTAAATTGAGGGCCGATTAGAACGATTTATGAGAATTTATTCAAGTGGGTAGCTTAGTGACATACTAAGATGATATAGGATTGATTATGAGTAATATTGTGTGCATGAGTTATTTGTCATGCCTGTATATCATTTGAATTGAATTGCATGCCACGAAAATTATGAAATGCATTTGAATTCGCGCCTGCTAGTGAGTTTGAGAGTGGATGGAAAATCAAAGCATATGATGTGTTGTGGCATGAGCATGGCATAGCATGGCCCTAAGGCGTGTAAGACGCGGGGCGGAAGGTTGAGACCCTGATGCGACGAGGTCGCGGGTGTGGTATGATTAGATGGCGCCCTGATGCGATGAAGTCGCGGGATTGAGATAGCCACAGTACTTATGCAATCTAATCGCGGGACAGAGTATGAGCTCATAAACCTTACCTTGAGATGAACCGGGACCTGATGCGTTTACGCGAGTCACCGAAGATGGCGGTCTGATGCGTTTATGTGGGCCGAGCCTGAGGCGACTAGTTCGCGGGCTAGAGAATGAGGCAGGCAGAGGTTGATGGATATGGCGAAGAGGCAGGCCGAGTATACATGTCCACATGAGTGTGGCACGAGGTCATAAATGCATGCATGTCTTCTGTGTGTTGTCGTTTATTGAGTTGGGATTGTTATGCCTATGTGTTCATAAATTTGGATTTGTCGAGTGACGCGACTGCCTGAGTGGACTGTCAACCTAACCTAAAGTTAGGACCCACCTTACTGAGATTTATATCTCATCCCAGTGGGGGCTTCATTTTTCAGGTTCTAGACGGAGAGAGCACGAATTTGCCATGGAGTGGCATGGCATTTAAAGGTATAATGGATAGTTGTGTTTATAGTATAATTGTATTTTGTGATGTTAGGATTGTATATCTGATTGGCGGGTTAAGAGTTGAACCTACGTGTATTGGTTGTTGATGTTGATGTATCTGTCCTAAGTCATCAGGTACAGTTGTATTTATAAAATTGAAGAAGGCATCACTTCTACATGCGTATTTCTACATGATGTTGGCCGTTGGATCCTAGAGCATTCTTAAATGGACGACAGGGATAGGGATGTTCACGCGTTCGCCGGGTTTGGGGCGTGACAAAGCACCTCAAGGGTTTGGTCCAAATAGTCCAAGGACAACTCAACCGCGCAACCTAATGAAATTCATCCAATCGTCAATTTTTCTTGCTTAATTAGCCAATCCATGGGACATAAACCTTATTGATATGTTCATCAACATCCTAGCATGTCTCAACAATGAATTTGAGATCAATTCCAACACCAATAGTCCCCAACAAAACCGGTATACACAGAACCGAACTGGGCATTTTCGGTTCTATGTATACCACAACTAATCAGCCCTTAAACTACCTCAAAGCCTCAATTTATTTACTAATCTACTTCCTAACAAGTAGTTCTAAGGGTTGGGGAGCCTCATCGAAAATTTAGAGCCAAGGCGACGCCGGAAGGTCCTTGAATGGCGCCAGTTCCTTCGGGTCCTCCAACGGTCAATTTTTGCCCTTCAAACATAGGATCCATTTGAGGTCAAAACTCCATCAAATTCCTCCAAACTTTTTACCACAGCTCCTCCAAATCTAATACTATAAGTGCAAAAGAGCTCATCGAAAATTTGAAGCAATTTGAAGTCTTGAAGACCACGGAACAGGTTTTTTCCCAAAATCGATGAGAATCTGACCTCGCCTGACCTTTGTCCACTCAAATCGAGCTACGGAAAGATCTACAGGGTTAAATTGAGCTTATAATATGTCCTTAGAACTACAAGACAATAAGCTTTCATATGGATGCAGTGTTACCTCAATCCGATATTGGACGAGAAAGATATGTCCGGAATAGTGGGACGATCGAGACTAGTCGATTGGGAGCTCTCGGATTTAAAACTGACCATCCTGATATTTACTCCTTCAAACGGCTCTACGAGACAAACGGCTAAGTGGATTTGGACCCATAATACCTTGTTGGAACGGCATGACGATAAACTTTCTATTGTCGGTGGTTTTACCTCAATCAACCATCGGATGAAAATGTTATGGCCGGAACAGTGAGTAGGTCAAAACAGGGCAGCGAGCTGGCGAGCAAGAGAAGAAGAAGAACAAGAAGAAGAAGAAAAAGATGACCGGCAATTAAGGGGGTATTCGGCCAAGTGAGAGAGAGAATGAGAGGTTTGTTCAATTATCAAGAGTCTACTTGAGTTGAATGGTAGGTTAAAAGTGAAAACATCAACTCAAGGCTTAATCTCTTGACACTTGTCCAATGTGTCAATCAAAGCTCATCCAATGGCCATGGTTTCTTCCAATTTTCGGTAGCTATTGGGGGGTTTAATTGACCAAAATGCCCTTGTCCAATTATTAAAGCAAAGCTAAGGCTTGAGAGGGGAAATGGTAATTTTACCCCCGACGTTTGGAACGTTGTTTTTCTGATTTCAATTTTCTTTGATAAGGCGACCACCAATCCAATTGTAATGTTGGAATTCTTGATTCTCCACTCTCGAATTTCAGGACTTGTTTCTGAATCATTTCTCTATTCACTGCGATTCCAGCCTATCCCGAACCAACATGTGGCTTTTGCAGACCTTACTCGTATCAACCATGTGATTCACATCATAATTAGGGCTCGTTAATTTATGGCGACTTTGGTTGTCCTGTAATTGTGAGGGTCTATCTCTAGTTTCGATGGTCTCGATCGTCACTGTTCGATTTAGGAAAATTTTGCAAATTATACATTGGCTAAGCGGCATCACCCGCGCTCCAATCGCATAACGCTAGCAATGCATTCCTTAATCATTCTTAGATCGGCCTTTTATGACTCTAAATATCCCATCGACAATCTTTATGGGCAAAGCGTCATTTCTTCTTCGAGTTCCCTAGGTCCACGCACCTTGTCTAGCGTTAGCATTTTCCTTTTGGTCAGTTAACTCGAGATTGATTAGATCCGAGCAAGATACGACTGAAATACATCGCTAGATACAATTCTCATTAGTGAGTCCGGAAATGACAGGAAAATCAGAATGTCACACTATAGGCCAAAATCCCAAAACAGCCTCGATTCTTCGTGTCCTATCGCCAGTCAGTTTCGGCCCTTCGAAAACAACACCATTTCATCATCAAATATCCATCAAATTTAACCAAATTATTACCTCATCTCAGTATATGAGTGTACTACATGTCTACAAAATTTCGTCTAAAATTGGAAGCAAATCAAAATTCTAACAAGGCTAAAAGAAGACTAGCCCTCTACTGCATCGAAATCTATCCACTTTCTGGGAAATGGCTGGCCGAAGCTCTACCGGTGTCCAAATCCCAAGCTTCCACTTAGAGGTTGTCGGCAAGAGGCGGGGCTAGGAGTTGGTGGTCGATGCGAGCGGCGGTGGTCGCCGGAGGTGGCGGTCGAGCGATGCGAAGGAGGTGGCAACGGTTCAGTCGGTTGGGAGCTGTCGATTGAGGAAAAAGAAGAAAAGAAGAAGGAGATGGTTCGGTCCTTATGCCCATCATTTGATCATCCAATGGCTCTTATTTCTTCAAATTTTTGACAGCCTTAGAGGATAGGTCAATGACCAAAATGCCATCCTTCATTAATTAAGACGAAGCCAATCCTTGAGGGACAAAATGGTAATTTTGCTCTCGTCGTCCAAAACGTCGTTTTTCCAATTCAAATTTCCCTCGATGAGGCGATGTCCAATTTGATTAAAATGTTGAAATTCTTTGTTTTTCATTTTCCAATTTCGAGACTCATCTCTGAGCCATTTCTTAGTCAAAGGTAATTTCAGACTATCCCGAATTAACAGGAAGCTTTTACAGACGTTACGCGTATCGACTCTGTGATTCTCATTATATTTAAGGCTCGTCAGTTCATGGCGACTTTGGTTATCATGTAATTGCGATGGTCTATTACTAGTTACGACGGTCTCGATCGTCATCGTTCGATTCAGGAAAAATTTTACAATTTATACATTGGCTAAGCGACATCACCCGCACTCCAATCATATAACGCTAGCAATGCATTCTTTAATCATCCTTAGATTGGCCTTTAATGGTTCTAAATATTCCATCGACAATCTTTATGGTCAAAGTGTCATTTCCTATTTGAGTTCCCTAGGTTCACGCACCTTGTCTTGCGTTAGCCTTTCCCTTTTGGTCAGTTAACTCGAGATTGATCAGATCCGAACAAAATATGACTGAAATACATCGTTAGATATAGTCTCATTAATAAGTCTCAAAATGACAGGAAAAACCAGAATGTCACAACTCTTCTCCCCTTACAAAAATTTCGTCTCGAAATTTACAATTAATCTAGCTATTCAAACAACTGGGGGCATTGACGCCTCATCGTTTCTTCACTTTCCCATATAGCGTCGTCGGTTCCATAGTGTTCCCAAATTACTTTAACCAGTGGAATCGTCTTATTTCTCAGAACTTGCTCTTTTCGATCTTTAATTCTGACTGGCTTCTCCACATATGACACTCTGTCATCCACTTCGATAGTCTCACAATCCAACACATTCGTCGGGTATGGCTCATATTTCTTCAACATTGACACGTGTAAAATATTATGTACTTGAGATAAATTGGGTGGTAAGTCAAGTCTATAGGCCAAAGTCCCAAAACAGTCCCAATTCTTCGAGTCCTACCGCCGGTCAGTTTCGGCCTTTCGGAAACAACACCATTTCATCACTAAATCTCCATCAAATTTAGTCAAATTGTTACCTCATCTTAATATATGAGTGTACTACATGTTTACTGTGACATTCTGATTTCCCAGTCATTTTCAAACTCATTAATGAGAAGTATATCTAGCAATGTGTTTCAGTCATATCTCGCTCGAATTTGATCAATTCGAGTAGGCTGACCAAAAGGGAAAGGCTAACGCGAGATAAGGTACGTAGACCTAGGAAACTCGAATAGGAAATGATGCTTTGACCATAATTTGTCGAGGGAACATTTAGAACCACAAAAGGCCGATCTAAGAACGATTAAGGAATGCCTTGCTAGTGTTATACGATTGGAGCACGGGTGATGCCGCTTAACCAATGTATAATTTGTAAAATTTTCATAAATCGGACAGTGACAATCGAGACCATAGGAATAAGTGATAGACCCTCACAATTACATGACAACTAAAGCCACCACGAATTGTCGAGCCCTAAATGTGATATGAATCACAGGGTCGATACGCGTAAAATCTGCAAAAGCCGCTCGTCGATTCGGGATAGGCTGGAACCACGTTTGATAGAGAAAATAATCAGAAACGAGTCTTGAAAATTGAAAATGAAGAATCAAGAATTCCAACATCATGTTTAGATTGGCCGTCGCCATGTCGAAGATTATTGAATTGAGAAAAATGATGTTATGGATGTCGGGAGTGAAATTACCATTTTGCCCCTCAAAGCTTTAGCCTTGCCTATGCAAATGAAGGAGGGCATTTTGGTCTTTCAACCACTCCTAGGGTGCCGAAAAAGAGAAGAGATTGTGGCCATTGGATTGAGTTTGATTCACACTTAGGACAAGTGTCCATAGAGGAGCCAAAGAGTGGTCTTGTCCACAATTGACCACCTGCCATTCAACCATTGACTTTTGAGATTGAATATAGTCTCTTCTCTCTCCCTCTCTCTCTCTCCTCTCATATTGACCGGCCATAACACCCCCCAACTCAAGACAACATCTTCTTCTTATTCCTCTTTTCTCCGCCGTCGCCAACTAGCTCCTGCCGCTCCATTCGTTACCGCCAACAAGCTACTCTGGCGATCACCAGCCGGCGAGCTGATCACCCATACTTAGCTTAGCCTCTTGCCGACCACCTCAAAGTGGAAGTACATAGATTGGACCACCGAGGAGCTCCGGCTAACCATTTCCCCGGAAGTCGACAGAAACTGACTCAATCTGAGGTAGGCCGAGTTTTTGACCCTTAAGGACCTCGAAATGTTAGATTTTTGCAATCAAATTTTGTAGAGATCTAGGGGACTTGTATATCAATCTTTGGTAAAAATTTGAGTTTGATTTGAGGAAGTTTCCCAAATGGGTCTTGTGAACATTGGACAGAAACTGCCGGTTGCAGTCTTGAAGAAACCAATGAGACTTAAGGTGTTTCTGGCGACGACTCAACTTCAAACCTTTGATGAGCCTCATAAACCCTTAGATGAACATGTTAGCAAGTAGGTTAGTGATTAGATGATGAATTTGGAGTGGATTAAGGGCTGGACATACTCGATTTGCACAGAACCGAAAATAACCGGTTCGGTTCTGTGCAAGACCAAATCTATAGGGGCTGAAGGCTGTTGGTTTTGAGTCTCAAATTGGTGATTGAGGCATGCTAGGATAGTGAGGATTGTGTTATGGAGGTTTGTGATGCATGGATGGGTGAATTGGACAAGGGAAATTGACAATTGGTTGGAATTTTCTAAGTTGCGCGATGGGTTCGCTCTTGGACCTTTGAAGCCGAACTATTGAGGGCTTCAAAAGAGGATATTTGTAGCATCAAACTTGAGGTAAGGGAACTCCTAACCTTGTGATAGGAAGATTGGACTCAATTGGGCGAGTCGAGTAGAATTAAGATTGTTTCTTGAGAAGCTTAGCGTGATTGGACCTTGTATACGCTAAGAGAGTATAGTTGATCCTAATGTTTGCTTAGGCTTGTCTCTTGAGTAATTGGTCACGCTTGATTGTGTATTGAATCATCTTGTATGCCATGGATGCATTATTTATGCATGAGTTGCACTTGGCCTTGTGTGCATGATTTGTGATTGTGGCATGGCGGAGACGAGGCGAGACCCTGAGGCGTATGAGACGCAAGGTGATGTGGTTGATACCCTAAGGCGCTGAGGCGCGAGGTTGGAGTTGCGTGGTGCCCTGATGTGTACGAGAGGCGGGGTTGAGATGGCCACGGTCCTAATGCATTTACGCGGGACGGAGATGTGAGGTGTCAACACTAGCCTGGAGTATCATTGCATCCTGATGTGTTTACGCAGGTTGTCGATGACGGTCTGATCCGTTTTCGCGGACCGAGTCTGATGCGATCTAATCGCGGGCATAAGAGTGAGGCAGGCAGGAAAAGATGGTTGCGGTGATGTGGCAGGACGAGTCGTGCATGATCATCCGAATGTGATATGATGCCATAATTGCATGCATATCTTCTGTGTATGGTTATCTAAATTTGTATTGCCTTATATGTCTATGAGTTTGAATGATTGGGGTATGTGACTGCCTGAGTGGACGGTTGGCCTAACCTAAGGTTGGGACCCACCTTACTGAGATGGGAATCTCACCCATTGGAGACCCCCTTCTTTTACAGATCCTAGGCCTTGACGATGTGGCCCATTAGTTTTGGAGACCCGAAAGAGATGTCCACTTATTTTGATGAGTTTCTTGACGGGCAAGGAACTATTTATGTAAGAAAGTGTACTTTGGTTTGGTACACGAGGGTAGCACGAGCTGGAAGCCTCATTGGTATGAGGCCTGGTTTAGGAAGGTCGGGGATGTGTCTACCGAGCCGCTGAAGCCTAATGAGGTGCCCTAGGGAGTTGTTCCTAGCTGGTGCCACCCTACTCGAGACTTAGACCAGGCTGAGGGCTGTTGCCGATTCTAGAAATGGGCCAGGGAGAACCCCGACCAAAGAGAACATGGAGGAGGAGGTCATTATAGTCGAGGCGACCAAGGAGGATCTCATGGAGCCGTGTGCTGAGGAGACCGCTGAGGATACTATAGAGGTTCGCTCTAAGACCTTTTCGGAGTACGACCCCACAAAGGACGCAGAGAACACCGAGGACTTCAACAGCTCGTCTTAGGAGCTCCCAGCTTATTTGTCGGTCTTTTGGTGGCGATCCTGACCCCGTCTCTTGATGTATGATGTCGATGGACTCTTTTTGTGTACTTACCTCGTCGCCCCTCATGTTAGCGGATTTAGTAGCTATGTACCTGTATGAACATTTGGATTTATGTATGACAGTATTGGTGCTCCCACTTCATAGTTTGTACGGGGAAGTTATTTCATTATCGTTTCCGCATGCTTGGTATATATATATATATATATATCATGTCTCTCGACTTAATTGTGGATCTTAGGACCTTGAGAGATATTTGGTTTGCTTGTAGGGAATTGCGTGCTCGTGTCCGGGGCGCGGGGCGTGACATCCACAATATCTTGCCGAAAATTGGAAGCAAATCGAAGTTCTAACGAGGCTAAACGAAGAATTGCCCTCTGCTGCATCGAAATCTATCCGCTTTTGGGGAAATGGCTAGCTAGAGCTCCACCAATGTCCAAATGTCGAGCTTCCACTTGAAGGTTGTTGACAGGAGGCGGGGTTAGGAGCTAGTGGTCGGCGCGAGCGGCGGTGGTCGCTAGAGGTGGCAGTCGAGCGGGGCAAAGGAGGCGACAACAATTTGGTCGGTTGGGAGCTCTCGATTGAGGAAGAAGAAGAAGAAGAAAAGAAGAAGGAGATGGCAAGAGGGAGGAGTGTTTCAGCTGAGCAAGGGGAGAAAGAAGGCTATACACCAATTTTGCTTAGTCAACATGGAAGAATGTAGGTTAAAAGTTGAGTAATTAATGCCAACTCACCATCCATTGACACTTGTCCTTATGTCCATCATTTGATCATCCAATGGCTCTTATTTCTTCAAATTTTCGACAGCCTTGGGGGATAGGTCAATGACCAAAAGACCCTCCTTCATTAATTAAGACAAAGCCAATCCTTGAGGGGCAAAATAGTAATTTTGATCTCGTCGTCCAGAACGTCGTTTTTCCAATTCAAATTTCCTTCGATGAGGCGACGTCCAATTCGATTAAAATATTGAAATCCTTGGTTTTTCATTTTCCAATTTCGAGACTCATCTCTAGGCCATTTCTCTATCAAAGGTAATTTCAGACTATCCCGAACTAATGGACAGCTTTTGCAGACGTTACGCGTATCGACTCTATGATTCTCATCACACTTAGGGCTTGACAATTCATGGCGACTTTTGTTGTCATGTAATTGCAAGGGTTTATTACTAGTTACGACGATCTCGATCGTCGTCGTTTGATTTAGGAAAATTTTTGCAAATTATACATTGACTAAGCGGCATCACCCGCGCTCCAACCATATAACGCTAGCAATGCATTCCTTAATCATCTTTAGATCGGCTTTTAATGGTTCTAAATATTCCATCGACAATCCTTATGGTCAAAGTGTCATTTTCTATTTGAGTTCCTTAGGTCCACGTACCTTGTCATGCATTAGCCTTTCCTTTTGGTCAATTAACTCGAGATTGATCAGATCCAAGCGAAATACGACTGAAATACATCATTAGATATAAGTCTCGAAATAACAGGAAAAACCAGAATGTCACAACTCTTTTCCCTTACAAAAATTTCGTCCTCGAAATTTACAATAAATCCAGCCATTCAAACAACTGGGGGTATTGACGCCTCATCGTTTCCTCGCTTTCCCACATTGCTCGTTCTATCCCATGATGTTCCCAAATTACTTTGACAAGTGGAATCATCTTGTTTCTTAGAACTTGCTATTTTTTCTCTTCAATTCTGACTGGCTTCTCCACATATGACACTCTATCATCCACTTTGATAGTCTCATAATCCAACATATGCGTCAGGTCTAGCTCATATCTCCTCAATATTGACAAGTGAAAAACATTATGTACTCGAGATAAATTGGGTGGTAAGGCAAGTCTATAGGACAAAGTCCCAATCCGTTCCAAAATCTAAAAAGAACCTACATACCTTGCACTCAGTTTCCCTTTCTTTCCAAACCTTCAGAAATACATGATCACCAACTAGAAACTCCAAGGGCTTGCTTCATTTGTCAGCATAGCATTTCTAACGACTCTGTACCATCTTCAGTATATCTTGTATTATCTTTACGACTTCCACCGATTGCTCTACTAACTATGGGCCTATAATACTCCTCTCTCACACTTCGTCCTAGCAAATCGGGGTTCTGCAAGCTCTCCCATACAACGCTTCAAAAGGTGCCATTTGGATACTTTGCTGATAACTGTTATTATACGCAAATTCTACCAAGTGCAATTGGTCCTCCCATCCACCTTTGAAATCTGTGATGCACGCTCGTAACATATCCTCAAGCGTCTGGATCGTTCTCTCCGATTGTCTGTCCATCTGCGTATGATACGTTGTACTAAACTATAGTCGAGTTGCCATGGCATCTAGAAGGCTCTTAAAAAAATTCGTCGTGAACTTAGGATCTTTGTTCGATGTAATCGTTACAGGTACCCTATGTAGTCTTACTATATGATGCATATACAACTCGGCATACTTGTCCATCGGGAAGTCCTTTCGCACCGGAATGAAATGGCCAGACTTGGTCAATCTGTCCACGACTACCCAAATCGAATGGTGACCTCTTTGACTCCTTGGCAATCCCATCACAAAGTCCATAGTCACGTATTCCCATTTCCATTCAGGAATCTCCAAGGGTTGTAATAATCCATCGGACTTACAGTGTTGTGTCTTTACTTGCTGACATGTCAAGCACTTTGCCACATATTTAGCCATGTATACCTTCATCCCGTTCTACCAGTAATGTTGACGCAGGTTCTGGTACATTTTCGTGCTACCTGGATGGATACTGTAATTGCTTCGGTGAGCTTCAGATAAGATCTTTTCCCTTAGCTCTTCGTTCTTGGGTACGCATAGGCGTCCTCAAAATTTCAAAACTCCATCCTCTAACACTTGGAAATCTTTTTTTTTTGTTGCGTCCATTATGAGGATCTTTTGAATTTCTAAGTCTGTAAGATGTAAGACTTTTATTCTTTCTTGGATCTCAGGTTCTACTCTCAAAGTTGCTACCAAACTGGACAGTTGACAGACTTCCAACTTGAATTTAAAATCCCTTAATTCTTCAAGTAACGACCGTCCTTTAACCAACAGACACGCGATACTTGATTTCCGACTGAGTGCATCCGCGACTCCATTCGCTTTCTCGGGATGATATAGAATATCGCAATCATAATCTTTAAGCAACTCCATCCATCAACATTGCCTCATATTTAATTCCTTATGGGAAAAGAGATACTTCAGAATCTTGTGATCTGTATAAATCTAAAACTTTTCGCCACATAAATAATGACTCCAGATCTTTAGGGTGAAGATAATTGTAGCCAATTCTAAGTCATGAGTTGGATAATTCATATCGTGCGGCGTCAGTTGTCGTGACGCATAGGCAGCCACTCTTCCATGTTGCATTAGCACAAAGCCCAGCCCCTTTAGCGAAATTTCGCTATATATCTCATAGCCTCCATGTCCTGATGGGATCATTAATATTGTGCGGTCGTCAACCAATACTTAAGTTCTTGGAAACTCCTTTCACACTTATCCGTTCACTCGAACTTGGTTTCCTTCTTAGTCAATCTCGTCAATGGAATGGCTATGGATGAAAACTTCTCCACAAAGCGTCGGTAATAACCGGCCAATCCTAGGAAACTTCAGACTTCTATAACCGTAATTGGTCTAGGCCAATTCATAACGGCTTCAATCTTTGCAGGATTTACAGCAATTCCTTCTCTAGATACCACATGACCAAGAAATGCCACTTTATTCAGTCAGAACTCACATTTGCTAAACTTAGCATAAAGCGAATGCTCTCTTAAAGTCTGCAAGACAATCTTCAGATGTTTTTCATGCTCTTCGTTACTCTTTGAGTAGATTAGAATATCATTGATGAGGACTATAACGAATCTATCCAAAAATTTCTTGAATACTCGATGCATTAAATCTAAAAATGCAGCTGAAGTATTAGTCAATCCAAAAGGCATAATGGTGAAATCGAAGTGACCATACCTTGTCCTGAAAGCTGTCTTCGATACGTCATTTTCTTAATTCTCAACTGATGATAACCGGTCCTCAGGACTATTTTAGAGAATACCAAACCTCCTTGCAGTTGATCGAATAAATCTCAATCCTCGACAATGGATATTTATTCTTCATCGTTACTTGATTCAACTGCCTATAACCAATACATAAGCGCAAGGATCCATCCTTTTTCCTTACAAACAACACTAGTGCTCCCCACGGCGAAGCGCTCGGTCGAATAAATCTTTTATTTAACAATTCTTCCATTTGCACTTTTAATTCTTTCAACTCCGACAGAGACATTCAATAAGGTGCCTTCGAGATAGGCTCCGTTCCGAGAGCTAATTCAATCACGAATTCAATTTCTCACTCCGGTGGTAATCCTGGCAATTCTTGGGGAAAAACATCAAGAAATTCACGCACTACTAGAATATTTTTTAATTTAGGTCCCACGGCAGTCGTATCCATTACTGCGATTAAGTAAGCTTGACATCCTTCGATCATCAGCTTTGTGAGACTAAAGGAATCGAGGTTCCTCCTCGACTTCCTACAAATTCAAAATTAGGGCGATCATCCGGATAAAAGTGGATTACTCTGGTACCACAATCAACTACTACCCTTTATTTACCCAACCAATCCATTTCTATGATCACATCAAAATCGGACATGGGCAACACAGCCAAGTCTATACTCTCTTCGCTACCGCCAATTACTATCTTACAGTCCGCACAGCCTAATGAAACCAACACATTATCCTTTAACGAAGTGGTAACATGCAATATCACACTCAATGGTTTCAACTTCATATCGACCAAATCAGCAAATTGAGCAAACACGAAAGAGTGCGAAGCGCTAGGATCAAACAACGCATAAGCGACTTGGTCACATAAATAAATCATACCTATGACCACGCTAGGTGCTTCCTCTGCTTCCTTACGTGCCATAGTATAAACTATTCCTTGAACTAGTGGTCTGTTCTAATCGTTTTAGGGAAATGCAGTTGATGGTCGTGCCTGTGGTTGTTGCCCTTGAGGTCTAGTCACTAGAGCTTGATTGGGGCAAGTGATCATTTGATGGCCCCATCTGACCACACTTGAAGCACGCACAGGTCTTAGACAGACAGGGTCCGTTACCATGCCTCCTGCTACATAGGCGGCCGTTCTAGTTTGCTTGATGCAGCGATTTCCCTATATTCTTCCTTATTGGAGGGAAAAGCGCCTGTTTCCAGCCATAGGTCTTTTACCGGCTTGGCGATTATCTCGGAATTAGCTAAACCGCGATTCAGATGCGGCAGTCCTCTCTTTCATGTCCCTCTCGATCAATTGTCCCCGTTCATATATTTCCTTGTAAGTTCTCAAGTTCAGGAAGCTTAGGTCTTAATCCATCTTGAAATCTCCGCGCATTTTCCAGCGGATCCTCAACTGATCTGGGCACATACCTCGACAATCTGGCGAATTCAACTTCATATTGATCTACCGTTAAATGATTTTGGCGCAGCTGCAAAAATTCCACTTGCTTCCTCTCGCGGGCAATCTCTGAAAAATACTTGTCATTAAATGTCGTAGCGAAATCATTCCAAGTCAAGGCGGTTCCTTCCCGAAATACTCCATTCTTAGTCGCACTCCACCAATCGTTAGCGATACCTTCCAGTTGGTACACCGCTAGTAATACCTTTTCTTCGTTCGTGCATCTCAAGACTCCAAAGGTTTTCTCAAGCTTCTCTATCCACCTTGGGGCTTCTTCAGGGTCTCCAGTTCCATTGAATTGATTGGCTTCAGTTTAATAATCTGTTTAACGAGTTGTCCCATTTGTCTAGCCACAACACCCTCTTCCTGAGCATTGCCTACTTCATTGCCTTGGTCATCCTCCGTTGTTGCTGTTATTGGCATTGACATCAGCTATAGCAGCTCCTATGGCTTGAGCTATGACAGCATCCCTGTCCTGGGTCTACCTGTCAATGAGATTGCCAATTCTTTCTAGTACTCTCGGCACTCCATCCATCCTTTGGTTTTCCGCCACGGGCGATCTCGAGCTGGAAGCTCCGCTCCTAGGCCTTCCAGGTCTTCTGGGCGGATTGCTCATCTTGTCCACACTAACTATTCCTGGACCACTATAATTCCACCACAGAATTAGAGACTTACTCATCTAGTCGAGTCTAGTGATACTAAATTATACTTTAAAAGCACAATCACTACAAGACAATCATCCATACAGTACTTTCCAAGGCTACGTCAATCAAAGAGTCACAACTACTATTCAATTCCATTCACTTCAGCGGTTCATCATAACCAACTATACTCATTTACTCAACAATCTAAAGTTCAGGAATAACTCCCAATGCTAAGTACAGAGCTTACCCTTCACAAAACTACCACAATCATGCCAATACCCTATGTCAACCATATGCGCCAAGTCATATATCATGCATTTCGTGCCTAACTCTAATGAGTCTCCTAAGGTCTCGCTACCCAATCAGTCCCAACTTGTCATGTCCTGCGCCTCGGGTATGAGCACGCGACTCCCTGCAAGCAAACCAAGTATCTCTCTTGGTCCCAAGATCTACAAATAAGACAAGAGAGGTATAATGTACAAGCACACGGAAGCGATAAGTAAACAACTCATCCGTACAAAATATAAGTTAAGTGGGACCTGGATAGCATAAGTACTGTCATACATAATAACCATCTATTCATACAGATAAGGAGCTACTAAAATCCGCTAACAAACTGGGCAACGGGTAGTACACAAAAGAGTCCCTCACAACATCCAAAAGAAACAGGGCCAGGTCACCTTAAAAGCTCAAGCCAATGAACTGGAATCTTAAGATGAGCTGTTGGAATCCTCGGTGTCCTGGGCATCCTCCGTCGGCTCATACTCGGAGAAGGTCTCTGATGGAACCTCAATGGTATCCTCCATGGTCTCCTCCGCCGATGGTTCCGCGAGGTCCTCCTTAGTCCCCTCAAGCACGATGACCTCATCCTCGGTAAACTCCAAAGTCGGAGTCCTATCCGGTCCATTCCTAGAACCTACTACCGATCCCTCGGCCTACTCCTGGTCCCTACCGAGGTGGCACCAATGAGGGATCACTCCCTAGGGCACCTCATGGGGCTTCAGCGGTCCAGTCGACACGTCCCTAACCTTCCTAAACCAAGCCTCGTACCGATGAGGCTTCCAGTCTGTACTACCCTCGTCAACCCATACCACTATACACTTCCTCACGTAAATGGTCCCCTGACCATCAAGGAACTCATCAAAATATGTGGTCATCTCTTTAGGATCTCCAAAACGAATAGGCCACATGGTCAAGGCCTAGGATCTGAAAAGTAAAGGTCCCCAAAAGAGTGAGATACACATCTCAGTAAAAGAGTCCTAACCCTAGGTTAGGTCAACCGTCCACTCAGGCAGTCATCCACTCTAAAATTCCAAACTCATAAACACGCATGCACATACAAATAAAGATGACGACACACAAATGACAGGCATGCAGCTATGACATCATATCACACTCAGATGATCATGCACACCTCATCCTGCCACTTCACCACAACCACCTCTTCCCGCCTGCCTTAATCTCATGCCCGCGATTAGATCGCATCAGGCTCGGTCCGCGTAAATGCATCAGACCATCATTGACAACCCGCATAAACGCATCAGGTTTCAATGATTCTCCAGGCCAGTTCACACATCTCATATCTCCGTCCCTCGATTAGATCGCATCAGAACCGTGGCCGTCTCAACTCTGCAATTAGATCGCATCAAGGTGCCTCACAATTTCAATCCCGCGATTAGATTGCATCAGGGCGCCACACAACCTCTACCCTGCGCCTCAGCGCCTTAGGTTGTCAACCACATCACCCCGTGTCTCGTATGCATCAGGGTCTCACCTCGCCTCCGCCATGCCACAATCACAACTCATGCACACAAGGTCAAGTGCAACTCATGTATAAATAATGCATCAATGGCATGCAAGGCGATTCAAATGCACAATCAAATGTGGCAATTTACTCAGGGTACAAGCATAATCAAATAATTGAATCATCTAAGCTTTTCTAGCATACACGAATATCAGTCATCTTGAAATCCCTCATAAGTCAATCAAACTATCGCCCGACTCACCCAATTGAGTCCAATCTTCCTATCCAAAGTTTAGGATTCCCTTACCTTGAATTTGATAACACAATTTCTCTTCTTGAGTCCTCAAAGGTTCGGCCCCCAATGGTCCAAGACCGAACTCACCGCGCAACCTAATAAAATCCAACCAATCCGTCAATTTCCATGTCCAATTCGTCAATCCATGAAGCTAAACCTTCATAACATAATCCTCATCATCCTAACATGTCTAAATCACCAATTTGAGGCTCAAAATCCATGGCATCAGCCTCCACAAGTTCAGCCTTGCACAGAACCGAATCGGTTCTTCTCGGTTCTGTGCAAACCGAGCTTGTCCAACCCTAAATCAACTCCCAATCCATCATTTAATCATTATCCTACCTCTTAACATGTCTATCTAAGGGTCTAAGGGTCTCACCGAGGGTTTGAAGTCGAATCGTCATCGGAAACTCGTCGGGAGTTACTGGATCCTCCAAGGTCAGTACCGGCAATTTTCTATACAAGGTTTACAAGACCTATTCAAGGTCAAAACTTCATCAAATCATTCTCAACTTTTTACCACGGATGGATGTACATGTCTCCTAGACCTCCATAAAATTTGACCCCAAGATTCCGATATTTCGGCCTCCTAAAGGGTCAGAAACAGAACCTACCTCAGATTGGGTCAGATTCCGTTGACTCCCGGGAAAACGCTTGGCCGGTGCTCCTCGGTGGTCCAAATGGCTTGCTTCTAGTTCAAGGAGGTCGATAAGACGTGGAACTAGATTGGTGTGGTCGGTCGGAGTCTAAGTGGTGGCCGAAAGGTGGCATCGACGATGGCGAAGAGCGGCTCCGGAAACTGTCGCCGGCGAGCAAAAGAAAGGAAGAGGAAGAAGGGGTGATCATGATCTTGAGGGAGGGTTATGGCCGGTCAATGAGTGAGGAGAGAGAGTGAAAATTGCTATATATAAGGCTTGAGTCAAAGGGGTTGAATGGTAGGTGGCCAATAGTGGATATGACCACTCTTTAATCCATCTCTGGACACTTGTCCCTAATGTCAATCAAACTTGATCCAATGGCCACCATTCATCCTAATTTTTGGCAGCTATGAGGAAAGAGATAAAGTCTAAAATGCCCTTCCTTCATTGCATGGGCAAGGCTTAAGCTTGAGCTGCAAAATGGTAATTTACCCCCGACGTCCGGAACGTCGTTTTTCTCATTTCAATAGTCTTTGATAGGGCGACGGCCAATCCGAATATAACATTGGAATTCTTGATTCTCCATTTTCAATATTCAAGACTCGTTTCTGATTGTTTTCTCTATCAGATGTGGTTCCAGCCTATCTCGAACCGACAGGCGACTTTTATAGACATTACGCGTATCGACCTCGTGATTCATATCACATTTAGGGCTCGTCAATTTGTGGCGACTTTGGTTGGCATGTAATTGTGAGGGTCTATGACTAGTCCCTATGGTCTCGATCCTCATTGTCTGATTTAAGAAAATTTTGCAAATCATACGTTGATTAAGCGGCATCACCCGCGCTCCAATCGTATGATACTCGCAAGGCATTCCTTAATCATTCTTAGATCGGCCTTTTTGTGGTTCTAAATATCCCCTCGACAATCCTTATGGTCAAAGCGTCATTTCTTATTCGAGTTCCCTAGGTCCACGTACCCCATCTCGCGTTAGCCTCTCTCTTTTGGTCAGCCTACTCGAATTGATCAAATTCGAGGGAGATACGACTGAAATATGTCTCCAGATTTACTTCTCATTAATGAGTCTGAAATCGATTGAAAATCAAAATATCACACAACCCATGCCTCCTTATTACTCTAATCCTCATTCAAGTTGGATCGAGCTGACCTTGCTTTAATACCAAAGAAGCGGGGATGTCACCCCCCGCACCCCTATGTGCGAATGCATAACTACCTTCATTATATTCTCAAGGCCCAAGACTTACTTGTCGAGAGATGCATAATGTAGACAAGAATGCAGAAACGAAAATAAACAACACCTCCATACATAAATCGATAGGAACCTGGATAACGAGAATATAAATATAAACATCAATAAGAGTTCATATA
The DNA here is from genome assembly GCA_028455895.1 of Rhodomyrtus tomentosa. Lineage (NCBI taxonomy): Eukaryota > Viridiplantae > Streptophyta > Magnoliopsida > Myrtales > Myrtaceae > Rhodomyrtus > Rhodomyrtus tomentosa. The sequence goes on from JAPCWY010000007.1 coordinate 29,896,373, forward strand.
AAAGTGTAGGTAGTTAATCCTACAAATGGGTCGGGGCGGTCGGGATTCAACCAAAAGACATCAAAGTTTTAAATTCCCAAAAGATTACAGACCGACGAGGCTTAATAGCAAAAGACTACTAAGTAACGTCAGGAAACCCCTAGGTCGAACCACTAGATCCATCTATCTCGTCCTCATTCTCATTTGGCTCATAGTCTGAGAAGGTCTTAGAACGCACTTCCACTGAGTCATCCATCATGGCATCCTCTAGCTCATTCTCAGAGGCGTCGATCTCTATCACCTCGTCAGTATCCTGCAAGGTAGGGGTTTTCTCAAGTATGTTCCTCGATCCAGCTACGGACATCTCTACCTCCACTGAATCCCAAGTAGGGTGACACTAACTGGGTATGACTCCTTGAGGCACTTCCGTGGACTTCAACGAACCGGTAATGACCTCACCTACCCTACGAAACCAGGCCTCAAACTTATGCGGTTTCCAGTCCTTACCCCCCTGTCAACCCACACAACCATGCACTTTCTTACATAAACAGTACCTCAACCGTCGGGAAACTCATCAAAATAGATGGTCATTTCTTTTCGATCGCCTAAACATGTCGATAGCATCTTTAAGGTTGGGGTCTGACAAAAAATAAAGTCCTACGACAGGGTGAGATTTACATCTCAGTAAGAAGAGCCCTAGCTCTAGGTCAGGCTGACAGTGCACCTAAATGAATGAAAATAATGAACATGGACACACTCATCAACATAAGGCAAACATCAGACATAACATATCATAAGGAAACAAGAGAGTGATAATCATGCACACATATCACATAACTTATAACTCAAGTCAGGTATTGAAACACAAGGTTAAGTGGTATTTGGAGAAGGAATTGTTGTAGATCCTATAAAGTTTGAAGCCGTTATGAATTGGCCTAGACCAACTACGGTTACGGAAGTCCGAAGTTTCCTAGGACTGGCCGGTTATTACCGACACTTTGTGGAGAAGTTTTCATCCATAGTCGTTCCATTGACGAGATTGACTAAGAAGAAAATGAAGTTCGAGTGGATGGATAATTGTGAAAGGAGTTTTCAAGAACTTAAGCATCGATTGACGACCGCACCAGTATTAGCGATCCCATCAGGATCTAGAGGTTATGAGATACATAGCGATGCTTCGCTAAAGGGGCTGGGTTGTGTGTTAATGCAATATGGAAGAGTGTTCGCCTATGCGTCACGACAACTGAGGCCGCACGAGATGAATTATCTAACTCATGACTTAGAATTGGCTGCAATTATCTTCGCCTTGAAGATCTAGAGGCATTATTTGCGTGGCAAAAAGTTTCAGATTTATACAGATCACTAGAGCCTGAAGTATCTATTTTTCCATAAGGAATTAAATATGAGGCAACGCCAATGGGTGGAGCTGCTTAAAGATTATGATTACGATATTCTGTATCATCCTGGGAAAGCGAATAGAGTCACGGATGCACTCAGTCAGAAATCAAGTATCGCATGTCTATTGGTTAAAGGATGGTCGTTACTTGAAGAATTAAGGGATTCTAAATTCAAGTTGGAAGTCTATCAACTGTCCAATTTGGTAGCAATTTTGAGAATAGAACTTGAGATCCAAGAAAGGATAAAAGCCTTACAGCCTACGGGCTTAGAAATTCAGAAGATCCTCGAAATGGATGCAACGAAAAGAAAACAAGAGTTCCAAGTGTTAGAGGATGGAGTTTTGAAATTTCGAGGGTAACTGTGTACCCAAGGACGAAGAGCTTAGGGAAAAGATCTTATCTGAATCTCATCGAAGCAATTACAGTGTCCATCTAGATAGCACGAAAATGTATCAGAACCTACGTCAACATTACTGGTGGAATGGGCTGAAGGTAGATTTGGCTAAATATGTGGCAAAGTTCTTGACATGTCAGCAAGTAAAGGCACAACACTATAAGCCCGGTGGATTATTACAACCATTGGAGATTCCTGAATGGAAATAGGAACACGTGACTATGGACTTTGTGATGGGATTGCCAAGCAGCCAAAGAGGTCACGATTCGATTTGGCTCGTGGACAGATTGACCAAGTCTGCGCATTTCATTCCGGTGCGAAAGGATTTCGCGATGGACAAGTATGTCGAGCTGTATATGAGTCATATAGTACGACTACATGGGATACCCGTAACGATTACGTCGGACAGAGATCCTAAGTTCACGATGAACTTCTGGAAAAGCCTTCTAGATGCCATGGGAACTCAACTACAATTCAATATGGTGTATCATTCGTAGACAAATGGACAATCAGGAGAACGATCCAGACGCTTGAGGATATGTTACGAGCATGCGTCATAGATTTCAAAGGTGGATGGAAGGACCAGTTGCACTTGGTAGAATTTGCGTATAATAACAGTTATTAGCAAAGTATCCAAATTGCACCTTTTGAAGCGTTGTATGGGAGAGCTTGCAAAACCCCGATTTGCTAGGACGAAGTTGGAGAGAGGATTATTATTGGCCCAGAGTTAGTAGAGCAATCGGTGGAAGTCGTAAAGATAATACGAGATAGACTGAAGAAGGCACAGAGTCGTTAGAAAAGCTATGCTGACAAACGACGCAAGCCCTTGGAGTTTCTAGTTGGTGACCATGTATTTCTGAAGGTTTCGCCGATGTGAGGACTATCTCGGTTTAGAAAGAAAGGGAAACTGAGTCCAAGGTATGTAGGTCCTTTTGAGATTTTGGAACGGATTGGGACTTTGGCCTATAGACTTGCCTTACCACCCAATTTATCTCAAGTACATAATGTTTTTCGCGTGTCAATGCTGAGGAGATATGAGCCAGACCCGACGCATATGTTGGATTATGAGACTATCGAAGTGGATGATAGAGTGTCATATGTGGAGAAGCCAGTCAAAATTGAAAATCGAAAAGAGTAAGTTTTGAGAAACAAGACGATTTCACTAGTCAAAATAATTTGAGAACACCATGGGATCGAAGGCGCTACGTGGGAAAGCGAGAAAACGATGAGGCATCAATACCCCCAGTTGTTTGAATAGCTAGATTTATTGTAAATGAGAATATATCTAACGATGTATTTCAGTCATATCTCTCTCGGATCTGATCAATCTCGAGTTAACTAACCAAAAGGGAAAGGCTAACGCAAGACAAGGTACGTGGGCCTAGGGAACTCAAATAGGAAATGACACTTTGACCATAAGGATTGTCGAGGGAATATTTAGAACCATTAAAGGCCGATCTAAGGATGATTAAGGAATGCATTTCTAGCGATATATGATTGGAGCACAGGTGATGCCGCTTAGCCAATGTATAATTTACAAAAAAAAATTCTAAATCGAACGATGACGATCAAGACCGTCGTAACTAGTAATAGACCCTTGTAATTATATGACAACCAAAGTCGCCATGAACTGACGAACCCTAAGTATGATGAGAGTCACAGAGTCATAGAGTCTGCAAAAGCCGCCTATTAGTTCGAGTTATTTTAAAATTACCTTTGATAGAGAAATGGCCCAGAGATGAGTCTCGAAATTAAAAAATGAAAAACCAAGAATTCTAACATTTTAATCGAATTGGACATCACCTCATCGAAGGAAATTTGAATTGAAAAAACGACGTTCTAGACGATGAGAGAAAAATTACCATTTTGCCCCTCAAGGATTGGCTTTGTCTTAATTAATGAAGGAGAGCATTTTGGTCATTGACCTATCCCCCAAGAGTGCCGAAAATTTGAAGAAATAAGAGCCACTGGATGATCAAATGATAGACATACGGACAAGTGTCAATGGATGGTGAGTTGGCATTAATTACTCAACTTTTAACCTACTATTCTTCCATGTTGACTAAGCAAAATTGGTGTATAGCCTTCTCTCTCCCCTTGCTCAGCCGAAATACTCCTCCCTCTTGCCATCTCCTTCTTCTTTTCTTCTTCTTCTTCTTCCTCAATCGAGAGCACATAGCCGACCGAAACGCTGCCACCTCCATCACGCCGCTCAACCGCCACCTCTGGCAACCACCGCTGCTAGTGCCAACCACCAACTCCTAGCCCCGCCTCTTGCCGACGACCTCCAAGTGGAATCTCAGCATTTGGACACTGGTGGAGCTCTGGCCAGCCATTTCTCCGAAAGCGAACAGATTTCGACGCAGCAGAAGGTAAGTCTTCGTTTAGCCTTGTTAGAACTTTGATTTGCTTTTAATTTTTGGTGAGATTTTGTAGACATGTAGTACACCCATATACTGAGCCGAGGTAACAATTTGGCTAAATTTGATGGAGATTTGATTATAAAATGGTGTTGTTTCCGAAGGGCAGAAACTGACCGGCGGTAGGACTCAAAGAATCGAGACTGTTTTGCGACTTTCGGACTTGGACTCGCCACAAAATATTCGGTGAGACCCTTATACACATAGAAATATATGTTAGCAAGGGAATTAGTTGATAAATTAAGGTTTAAGGATGATTTATGGGCTAATTGATTGAGCATAGGGCAGAACCGAAATTCCCTATTTCGGTATTGTACAAATCGAGACCTGGATGGCTGTTTGGGGAATCGGCAAGTCTTGATTTCATCGTTGAGATGTACTAGCATGTAAATTGACATGTTATTGAGGTTTGTGCCCCATGGTTTGGCGATTTGGACGATAAAATTGATGAATTGGACGAATTTCCTTAGGTTCACGGCTGACTTGTTCTTAGACTATTAGAACCAAATTATTGGTGTGCTTAGGAGGAAATTTTGCTAAACTAAGCCTAAGGTAAGGAGTATCTAAACCTTGGCTAGGAGGATAGGCCTCTACTGGATGATTTGGTTTCGAATTGGATGAATTTTCGCGAGTTATTTTGTGGTTGTTCAATGTCTATCATTGTGGTTGGGAAATGCAAGTATACTTGTTAGATGCATGTGCCTTGTAACAAATGCTATTTTATGAGTGATGAATTTGATTGTCTCGCATGCCGAAGACTCTTAGCTCAATGCATGGGCTTGTACTCGATCATGAAGTCTTGAATTGGAAAGGAATTCGGCGTGCTTGAGAATTTTGATACCTTGATGCGTAGAGACGCGGTGTCGAAATGGCTAATATCGTGATGCGTAGAGACGTGAGATGAGATTGTATATGTGTTGACACGAGCCTTGAATGACAGTGAGAACTTGTGGCATTTAACGCGGGTTCATGTTTCTGATGGTCTAAGGCATAATGACGCGGATCAAGCCTGATGCGTTTTGACGCGAATGAGAATTGTGAGATAGTTCTGGAGGATGAAATGTACGACTTAACCTTGTGTTTCAATACCTGACTTGAGTTATAAGTTATGTGATATGTGTGCATGATTATCACTCTCTTGTTTCCTTATGCCATGTTATGTCTGATGTTTGCCTTATGTTGATGAGAGTGTCCATGTTCATTATTTGCATTCATCTGGGTGTACTGTCAGCCTGACCTAGAGTTATGGCCCTTCTTACTGAGATGTAAATCTCACCCCGTCGTGGGACCTTATTTTTTTGTCAGACCTTAAACGTTGAATATGCTACCAACACGTTTAGGCGATTCGAAAGAAATGACTACCTATTTTGATGAGTTTCCCGACGGTCGGGGTACTGTTTATGTGAGAAAGTGTACGGTTGTGTAGGTTGACGAAGGGGGTAAGGGCTGGAAACCACATAGGTTTAAGGCCTGGTTCCATAGAGTAGGTGAGGTCACCACCGGCCCGTTAAAGTCCACGGAGGTGCCTCGAGGAGTCATACCCAGTTGGTGTCACCCTACTTGGGATTCAGTAGAGGTAAAGGTGTCCGTAGCTGGATCGAGGAACATACCTGAGAAAACCCCTACCCTGGAGGATACTGACAAGTTGATAGAGGTCGACGCCTCTGAGGATGAGTTGGAGGATGCCATGATAGATGACTCAGTAGAGGTGCTTTCTAAGACCTTTTCAAACTATGAGCTAGACAAGGATGAGGACGAGACAGATGGATCTAGTGGTTCGACCTAGGGGTTTCCTGACTTTACTTAGTAGTCTTTTGTTGCTAACCCTCGTTGGTCTGTAATCTTTTAGGGATTTAGAACTTTGATGTCTTTTGGTTGAATCCCGACCGCCCTGACCCGTTTGTAGGATTAACTACCTACACTTTTGTATGAACTCTTACTGATGTTTATATTTATATTCTCATTATCCAGGTTCCCATAGATTTATGTACGGAGGTGTTTATTTTCGTTTCCGCATGCTTATCTGCATTATGCATCTCTTGACAAGTAAGCCCTGAGCCTCGAGAATATAGTGAAGGGAGTTACGCATTTGCGCATGGGGGCGTAGGGCGTGATAACCATCGAGGCCACCTCTCATGACCAATTCAAACTGATGTAGGATTGGTTCGTCTCGACCCATATTATTCCAACGACACGTCACTTAACCAAGGATGATTAGTCCTCAATAGTGCATTGTTGATACGAGGTTCTAGTACATTTCATCCTTCATTGGACTCATGACTGGCTCTATTGTCGATTAATGTTGGATCACAAATCACGGCACAAATCAATCTCAGGTTAACTTCAAGGTGATCCCATGGTCGATTTATAGCTGAACAAGATCAAGCCAAATCGATTCATGCTTGAATCGAGGTCGTCACCTTGATCCATAGCACAATTGATCGGCAAGCCAAGCCATGATCTAAATCAAAGGTGATGTCCAATATTTCAATGGCCTTCCTCGACATTTCACCATCACTAGTCTAGGTTTTAAACTTGGATTAATTCTAAGTTTGAGACACCAATCTTACGCCAAGTAAAATCTTTTCTTCTTGTCAAACCTTAATAGCATTACCTTGAACTCTTGCGGTCGTTACTAGATCTAGTTCCGTGGCCTTGCCAATCTTTCGCTGCGTACTCTGATCACTTGTCTTTTCCCAATTGCACATCTCGTGATCCCAATCTTTGGGTCAACATCATTCCTAAAAACTTCCAAGATCACTTCACGAGCATCAGCGTGTCGTCAATCCATAACTTATCGTTACCACCCTTTCTCGTCTGTTCCTAGTAATAAGAGTTCAACAATTTCCAACCTTTATATGTGTTGTCTGTAGGTAGAACATGATGATGCAATCCCTATGAAAGTTAACACTTAAGAGGTCCGTAGACCAAGAGATTTATCTTCTCAATGTTACAGTTATGTACACAATCCGACAGTGCTCATGTCACAAATGCCAATCTTCTCCTCAAATGCTATTCTCTATGCAACCACAATAGGAATGCTTATTTCATTGACCTTTTTAAAGGCATCACCAGCGATCACGCAATGAGGGAAAATCCTAAGCCCTTTTTCTAATAAAGAACATCCTCATTTTCACAAGCCATACTTTGATAGTAGTAGTTAAAGGCTTTTTACCAATCCATAGCATGTATCAATGTCTTGAGACGCCTTTGCTACTCACTCTATCAATCAAGGTCACTAACAACTCGATAACTTAAAACTCACTGAGATGCAACATAAATTCAAGCTTAGGGCTGATGATTAGCAATAATTGTTATTTCAAATCCACCAACTTTCAACAATTTGAAAGTTAAACCTTTACCCTCCAAGCATATTGCTCAATCCGTTTATCGATTACTAAATCATATCCTTGAGCTCTATTGATAACCATCCAAGTCACAGTCATGACTTCCAACTGATACTATGTCCACAAAAATATGTAAATCAAGCACGTATACCAACTCAAATCCAAACTTATGACTCCTTGATCCTCATAGCTCTCTTGCATTTTACCCATATCGCCAATCAAAGCACCAACGAAAATTGATAGTTAAACTGTCAAGGCACCATATCAGTTCAAACCTATATAATCCACAATACTACTAGTTACCTTATCACAACTCCACATTCATAAGTCGAGTTTAACAAAAATCCTTCTCATCTCGACTAATCATGGCTAACCCATAGCCAGGGTAGTCGGTTACAGCCGTTAAAAGTCGTCCTTTGAGAAATTCCCTTGCCGTTATCCTTTTATGGTGGAGATACTCAAAGTTCTTTTTATCTCATGGATAACCCTTCATTTAATGATCAAACTAATCATATCCAAAATAAGCTTTTACAAAAGGGACAATGGAATATCATGTATTTCCTCCACAAGATCGACATTTCTTCTTGGAATTGTCTGTCGAATTTTTTTTACTGCATCTCTTTAAATTAAGGAAAGTAGCACAACCTCTTTCTATCAAAATTAAAGTACTCCAAAAATATCCGCCACCTTGCCATAAAATATTTTTATTATATTTCTACAGTATTTACAAGTTATTTACATCCAACGGCTACGGGGATCGACCCCGCAACCTCTTGGACCATTGTCATTTCCCGGACACCACTCGGCTAATGTGCCGATAGTGGTCATGTGGTATCCGACTTTATTTTTAATACTTCTTTAATTACCGGCTCGCTTTAATCGAAATCCATATCTGTAGTACCCCACTTCAGATACTACTCTCAGGGCTGTGACTTTTAAGACCCCAATTCCTAATCTTTTGTGCAACTTGCAGCAATTCAATTATTCAATGAAATATATTGACGTACATTTTTTTTAAGATGGATAGTCTCCAGCCTTGACGCAACATTTTCCTTGACGACCAATATAAATGTTAAATGTCATGATGTTTCCATAAAGCCCTAGACAACGGGATAATCCTATTCCTTAGAATATCAACGATTCAGACTTAAATATTGCTTTACCAATTCAAGCATCGATGGTTCACTGTTGTCACATTCATCTATTAGTTCTCTATGAGAATTTTCGACATCTGTAGGGTCCATCTACCCAGGATTCCTCTTGTACTAACTTTCTATGAAGCTCTATCTCATTACGATTGCTTTTTATAGCAAGTATTTTATGGAGTTCTATTTACCCCATAGCAATACGTAATGAAAGCTCAAACATACAAAGTCTTAAGTCTCAAGTAGCAAATACATGCACAAGCTTACGATCCTACTAACTATCCCAAATCTCATCGCTCCTTATCACTCCAGGCCATGACCAAATGGATCAAGCTGACCTTACTCTGATACCAAATCAAATGTCACGCCCCAAACCTCGGGTACGTAGCATCTAGGTCAAACCGTCCCTCGGGTCATAAAGGATAACATCTCAGGTCTGCTATCGACCCACGATAATTTAATTCAATATGCAAGTGGAACGTTTAATACTCCCAGACAATAATGTAATGCAGGGATAGAACGAATTGTGACCTTAAATGGCGATTGTTTGAGAGATATGAATGACTTGGTAAGAGAACGAATTGTGAAATTAATTGTCTCGGATGGTACTTGATATTGCCTTGTGGTATTCTACCATGACGTCTCTCATGAAAAAGATTTATTACTTGATTGGTAAAATTGTACTCAATCATGAAGTTTCTTCAGCGAGGAGATTGACTTGTGAGCTTAAGGGCCTATGGCACCTTAGTGCGTTAGAACGCGGGGTCGAAAAAAAAAAGAGTTATATGTTGAGGCGTCAGAACGTGGGATAAGTTTTGCATGTGTTAACACAAGCCTGGTTAGTGCATTTGAAACCTGAGGCATTTTAACCCAGGTTTGTCAATTGTTATAGTCTGAGGGATATTGACGCAAGCCAAGCTTGAGGCGCATCGACGCAGGCAGAGATGATGAAATGAATTTTATTGTAATTTTTAAGGGCTATTTTTTTAAGTAGTTAGAGTTAGCGATCCTATTGGGCCCGGATTGGGATCGGCTAGGACAAGGATCGGCCCGAACCGCCAGTCCTGGTCTAGTCCATGGTCCCAAAAATATGAGAACCGGGACTATTGGTCTGGTCCTCGATTCCATGCCAGGACCGGACCGGCTCGGACCATGCACACCCCTAGTACTAACGATCTGGCTTAGATTTAAGGTTAGCTTACTGAGATATAAATCCCACCCCGTTATGGGACTTGTTTTTCAGAACCTAAATCTTGAAGATGCTCATATGTTTAGGCGATCCTAAGGAGATGACTACTTATTTTGACGAGTTTCCCGATGGCCAGGGTATAGTGTATGTTAGAAAACGTACTACAGTTTGGGTTGATGAGGGAGGAGAGGAGTAGAAGCCACATAGGTTTGAGGCGTGGTATCGTAGAGTTGGAGAAGCATCCACTGGTCCTTTGAAGCCTACTAAAGTCCCTAGAGGTGTTGTACCATCGTGGTGTCATCCGTTACGTGATGAGGTTGAGGTAGTGGTTTCAACGGCCAGATCGACGGATGTACCAGAGAAGAACTTGACCGCTGAGGAGGACATTGAGGTAATTGAGGTATCGGCTTTTGAGGACAACATGGAGGATGATTCCATTAATGTGCGCACCGAAACTTTCTCCAACTATGATCCAGCTAAGGACAAGGATGAGAACGATGAGGAAGCAAGCAGTTCTACTTGGTGATTTTTGTCTTCCTAGGACCACTTTGGGTTGTCTTTTTTAGGTTGCGTTCGTTTTCATGGGGACTTAGATGATAGTTGTCTTTTGGTTAGTCTCCAGTTCCTCCCGACCCAACTATGTGGTATAAGTTTGAACCTTGATCTTTTGTATGAACTTGTGGTTATGTTTTATATATATTATAGTTATCCCAGACTTCCTTTTAATTTATGTAGGGAGACGTTCGTTTATTTCATTTGCACTTGTGTATTTCATTTCATGCGTGCCGTGGATAGCGTATCTTGGGATCAGATAACGGTACTGGTGTATGTGGCGCACCCGTTGTGGGACGCGGGGCGTGACAAAATGTGTTTTATGGGCAATATTGTTTATTGTTTGTCTAAATTTCATCATTTTATTGGTTAAATAAATTCCTGAAAAATCCCTAAAAAAGATGTCACATTTCCTTGAGTTAAATCATGTTTTCTCATATTTTGCATGTAAAATAATCCCCAGTAAGGTTTAGTACTTTGAGAAATCAATTTTTTTAATTAACTTGGGTGTTATTTCACTTTAGGGTAGCCCTTTTACCTCAATTTTCATAAATCCGAAAATGCACGAAAAATACCCAAAGATGTCATTCATTTTGCGTAGCATATAGTTTCGATATAATTCCTATGTAATGCATATTTTATCACATCATTATTGCCATGTCACGCGTTCTTGCCATGTCAATATACATGCCATGCATTCTTCATGTCGTAATTGCTTGTTATTTTGCATACCAAATTTCGACATAGTATGATTATTTCATGTCATTGTATTTCACATGTTATATAGTTAGATTGTATTAGCATTGCATTTAATAAAAGAAAACCCTAAAAAAATTTAAGTCAAATCACCAAATCAAGAATGTTTCATGAAAATTAGTATTTAAAGGGCATTAATTGAAAATTTAATGTAACCAAGTCCTCGAGCTTATAATCTCTTGTTCATATGAATAAAATAGTTCAAACGCTATTTTATTTAAGTTTCTAATCAGCGTACCATAAATGATTAGTAGCGGCCCCGATTTAATATTTTCGCATGAAAGTGAACCTAAGTTACGATTCAGTAGGGTTTGGGAGAGCCCGAATTTGGTTAATTAAATAATTAACTCGATAATCCGTTAACCTGGAATTATTCGAATTTTAGATCGCGACATATCTATACTGTGATTATACGATTGGTTAATAAGGCGTTCGGGATGAATCAATGCCCTAGCTAGGCTTAGGCATTGACTCACTGAGATTTATCTCACCCCGTTGTGATTACCATTTTCAAGTCCAAGATAAGAGAGCTAGTAGTTCTATTGAAGGTGATGAGAAAGAGGGTGACGTAGCCCCTCTATTGGAGTAGATGAGAAGTTAAGCCTTTCAGACCCATATATCTTTTTCGTTGATGTTAGGGAGTCACCTTGAAGTATGGAGCTGAATGTCCTAATACTTCTATTGGATTAGGACGTGACTGTAAATGAAATGATGTTTTTTAATTGATGTGTATCCTGTTTTTCTATCCCTATGTTATATCATTGTTTGGGAGTTTTATACGTTTCTGCATGCGTTGTTAATTTCAAGGGTCGATAACGTACCTAGGACGTTATTCTTTATGACTTGAGGCGATTTGATAAGGATGCCGCGAGCTCGAGAATCGGGGCATGACACTTTGGAATTTTACATACGAGGTACTTGGTCAATCTTTTGCATATGATGATTTATTATATACATTTATTTCGAATAATGTTCATCAAATTGATTTACTCCCACAATCGTCGCATATTGCCAAAAAAATTAAAATTTTTAAAATTTCTTAATGATGCAACTTATACTTTATTCGGTGTTTATTATCCTACTACATGTTTATTTTTTAATAGAGTATGTTAATATTACTGGTGTTTTTGAAGAAAATGAAAAAGACGATCAATTAGGTCTGACTATTATAGCAATGTGAACAAAATGGCTGCATTATTATACCGAAATTTCTCTTATTTATTTGTTGCTTGTGTTTTCGATTCACGTACCAAATTAAAAGGTGTATGTAATTATTTGAATATATATTCTGATTGTTTTCATTTGACTGCAATAGCAAATGTTACAGCTACACAAGCAGTAGTTAAAAATGCAATAGTGAAATTGTATAATGAATTTTGTAGTTGATATAATGTAGGCAATAGTAAATCTTCCCAGCCTAGTAACGTACAAATCGATGACCTAGGTAGAATTAGTAAAGGATACAAAATGCCGACAAATAGACAAAAAAGACAAAAGGAAGCGACACGAAATATTTCTGAAATAGAGACCTATTTAACATTGCTTTTGAGTTTGATGAATCCGAAAGCAGCATAGATTTCAAAATTCTAGAATAGTAAAAGAGGCATTCAACCCAATTCTCAATTCTCGCTCTCATCGCAAGACAAGTTTTAGCAACCCCTTATTCAATAGTTGTAGTTGAATAAGCATTTAGTGCTGGAGGTAACATTTTGGATGACCAACGTTTAAAATTAACTCTGAATTCGGTGGATGCTCAAGCTTATGTCGATAATTGTACAAAGGCTCAACATCGACAACAAAAGATGGATCACAGTAATGAAGCCGAATTCTTCGATGATGGAGATACCACTGCCACAGGTATCGATACCGGAACGGGTATCAACTATTGTCGATGAGGTAAGTATGGGGTTATCAAATATAAAAAAACTACATGAATTTTGATTCTTCTATCCTAAGAAGATGTGTAGATGTTTAATGATAATTCATTAAGTTCAAGTCCCTTCCCCCTTCCTTTCCCCCCCCCCCCCAAATTTGATTACAATTTTTGTATTTTTTGGGTAAGAATTACAATTTGTATTTGATAATTTATTATTTCATAATTTCATAATTTATTATTTTTTTAATTTCATAATTCATTATTTAAACATTTAAATTTTAAAAAAATGGAACCGGCGATTTCATTTTCGATTTTGAACGAAATCGACCCTTGAACCGGCCCGCAATCGCCTGTTCAGAAATCGAAATCGGAACTGTCCCTCAAGGTTCCGGTTTTGATTCACCCATGGCCACAAACCGAAACCACCAATTCATGAATCGGAACTAGCTAGTTTCGAATCGTGGCCATCACTAAATGAGAGGGAGGGAGGGAGGGAGGGATGGATACGAGGGAAGAGAGAAAATGGGCTCCACACAGACCAATTGATGAGAAGTGGGCCGAGAGAGACACGTGTCACTCTCTAAATGGGATGGGTAAAGCTGACGTGGTTTCCAACCCCAACCCCCTGGGGAGGGTACCCAATATTTTTTCTATTGGGAGACACGAAAAAATACCTCAAATGATATTGAAATTTTGATGCAACATGCAATATGATTCGTAAATTTTTAATTTATTCAATGTGACTTTTATATTCTAACTCAATATGCAATATCAACCCTAAACTTTTAGCACATGTTCCACCTAGTCAATGAACTATATAAAAATATTTAATGTTGTCCGTGAACTTAATTTAATTGAAGGATATCCTTGATTATTTTCATATAGTTTAAGGATTAGTTTGAACATTTACCAAAACTTCAAGAACCCGTTGAATAAATTAAAAGTCCATAGACAACATTGCATACTGAGCTAAAGTTTATGGATCATAACGAATAAATTAAAAGTTTAAACACTACATTTAGACCTGTCTACGGGGCAAAAACCGCCGATTCCGATTCCGGTTCAGAACCACGGGTTCCTGGCGGTTTTGGGCTGGTTCCCGGGCCAGTTCTAGTTCCGGACAGAATATGATTCCCTTTTTTTTAATTTAATTTTTAAAATAATAAATAATAAAATAATAATAATAAATTATCAATTATAAATTATAATCAAATTGTACATTGTAATAAAGTTTGGGGGGAAAAAAGAGGTGGAATGAGCTTGAACTTAATGAATTATCATTAAACGCTTACATATCTTTTTGGGGATAGAAGAATCATAGCCCATGTAATTCTTTTATCTTTCGTAACCCCAACTTACCTCATCATCATTTGTCGCTACCCGTTATGGTACCTGTGGCGGTGATATCTCCACAATCCTCACTAAAGAATTTATGTTTTCGATTCAGCTCTTAATGTCAAAATTTAGCCTTTGTTCAATTATCAACACAAGCTTGAGCCTCTACAACTTTCAGACTTAATCTTGAACGATAATCGTCCAAAATTAATCATCCAGTGCTAAATGTTTGTTCAACTGCAATTGTTGAAGAAGGAGTTGCTAATATCTGTCTTGCAATGAGGGCGAGAACTGGAATTGAGTTGAATAGTTATTCCACCACTCCAGAATTTTGAAATCTTTATTGTATTCAAAATCACTAAACTTAAAAGTAATGATTAAATAGTTTTCTAATTCGGAAATAGTACCTACAATCTCCTTTTGTTGTTTTTTTTGTTGCCTATTTATAAGCATTTTTCACCCTCTACTAATTGAACCACCCGCATCACTTTGTGAGGCACTAGGTTGGGAAGATTCACTATCAGTTAAACCATATCTACTAGAAAATGCATTATATAATGTTACTATGGCGTCTTTAACCTCTTCTTGTACATTTGAGATATCTATTTCATCATCCAAATGTAAGCAAGCATAATAATAATCATTCAGATAATCTAATTAACAAACTAATTTAGTACTTGGATCGAAAACAATACCAACCAAATAAACAAGAGGAATATTGAAATAAAAATGCAACTATTTTTCTCGCATTACTAAAATAGTCGAAGCTAATTGAGTATCTTTTTTATAATCACTAAAAAACACCAGCAATATTAACACACTCCATTAAAAATAAATCCGTGGTAGGATAATAAACACCAGATAAAGTATTAGTAGCATCATTAAAAACTTTCAAAAAATCTAAAATTTTTTTGCAAGAGTCCCAATGTTGCGGTAGTAAATTATTATCGGGAACATCTTCGAAATAAACGTACATAAAAAATCTTTGTACTCAAAAGATTGATAAAGCAACTCGTAGGTAGAATTCTAAAGAGTTGGAATATCTTTTAAAAATCTTTTTGCCGTTCTCCCATTTTCTTTACAAAATTTGCCCCATGCTTTCATAAATTGGCACGACTTCATAAAGATTTAATTGCTTTCTTTATTGGGGCAAGAGAATTATCAAGAGTTCGTAAACCATCTTGTATGCATAAATTTAAAGCATGGAAAGCACGTCTATTGTGAAAAAATTATCAGCCAAAAGTGGGTTTATAAATATTTTCTAATTTAAATGGAAGTGATATTTGTCATGGTATTATTAAAATCAATTGAAAATATTTTATTAATCAAATTATATTTTTCTAAAAATTACCTAATTATTTTATAAATATTAATGCACATATGTCTTTCATCAAAAACTCGAACTGCAAGAAGTCTTTTTTGAATGATCCAATTATCACCTATCCAATGACATGTGAGACCCATATAAGAATGAATTTGCAAAGGATCAATCCAAATATCGTCACCTATATGCACACGTCCATTGAATTCCGTAAAAAATTTGTCAAATCATTTTTTTTGTTTATTATAAAGCTTCAAAAGTTCGCATCTAATAGTAGTTTTCGAAACATATAGTGCTTGCAGAACCAATACAATGTTTAACAAAAATTTCAAATTAAAACTTTTACTAATAGTAAACGGAGCATGTTCAAGGGCAACATATTCAGCTAATGTTTGTTTATAAAGTGCACCACTGTAACGGAATAAAGTATGAGTGATAGGATTGGCGTACCCGGAAATTTATTGTTCGCTAGTGTTGATCCCCGCTTGCGTTTAATGTTTTTTCGTCATATGCCGACGGAATATTTCGTAGCCGTCTCCTTTAGAAAAATTGTATGATTTCGAACAATATTTACAATTTATCTTAAACCTACCTTCACTTTCACGTACTTTGTCGAAGTATTGCCATAAGTCGGATGTACCCTCTTGAGCCTTCCGTTCTGGCTCATTTGTTGTCAACATTTCTTTGACATGAGAAAGAGCATAAAGACTTTCTTGTGTCGAGACGTGCTCGACGTTAGGACTGAAAATAAAGTTGATATTATCATCATTGTCTACCAAACATGCATAGTCATGAGGATCATATTTAGGAAGAGAAAAATTGGATTCTCTCATCGGGCTATTTCCAATATTTATGTTTCAACTTGTCATTTCTTGAGAAAATTGATCAAAAAACCGATTCAGAGAATTGAGATGGGATTGAGAGAATTGAGCGGATTGACACAATTTAGGAGAATTGAAAGAATTTAAGAGAATTTAGATGAGAGGAATTATGAGAAAAATGAAAGGGAAGAGGGATATTTGTAGAAGGGATGGAGATGGGAGGAAGGGGTGTAATATAATTTGTAAAAAAAAATTATGGGTCGATTCCCAAAATTATGGAACCAAAATAGACCTTTGAAGGCCGGTTCTGGTTCTGAACCGTGGGCTCAGTCAATAGGCCAGTTTCGAGCCGATCAAAAGGCCGATTCCGGGCCCACAGTTCTTAATGGCCACGTCTAACTACATTGCATATTAGGTCAAAGTTCAAGAACCATTGGTGTCACTATCCCAATTGTTATCTAGCTAGACTACCATAAAATCATATTAGTCGTGTTAGTACATGAATTGAGCTTATTATATCTTGTTGTGTTCGAATTTTCGAATCATACTTAATATGATTACTTATCAATATTTTCTCATTATGCAAAGAATGAACGAACTTGGACACTAGTCTTAGGTTCGATTCCCCAAATGAGCACATGTGATTTAAATAGGGGGCTATGGCGATGGGTTGCTGTGCTAGTCTCCCTCAAGGAATAGTCGAGGTGCGCGCAAACTGGCCAGGACACCTTGGTTATAAAAAAAAATGAACTTACGACATAAATGTGGATATCGATAACGAGAACTCGATAGTGAAGGCGATAGTAATCCGGATGAGCGGATGTTAACGTGGTCGAGATTGTCATGTCACAATATATCGCTCGCTAACCATAGTGGCCACATCCCTAGAACCTAGATGCCTCGCTCGTTAGTCACTTTGGTGACCCAGAGACAAGAACACCGGCGTAGTTCTCTCAAACATTGATCACGCCTCTTCTTATCGATTAAGTTTTACCCCACAATACTTCTTCCCTATCACCTAGCACTCGAGCCTCCCACGATTGTCTACTACTCATCTCACATCCTATTTACGTCGTTCTATTCATTGGTATCGCTCGCGCACGACCATGAACTGCCTAGCAATGAGGAATCGCATGCGAATGTCGAGACAAGGTCCTAAAGATCTGTTGGAACTTTTATTTCAAAGTCTCATATGAAATTGAATGAGAAATGAAGAGTTGTTTCGGTTCTTAATAGAAATGAAGAGTTGTTTTGTTTCGTCAAATCTTTTCGATGAAACTGTGCGACTTCGTGACATTTCATCGAATCCTTTCAACGAAAGCATGCCCTTTTGTCGATAAACCCTTCGACGAAACCATATGTCTTTGCAACTCTTCATTCTTTTGGAAGATGTCTGTTCGGTTTCGTGACTTCATCTGTTTGAAAGAAAACTGTTCAGATTCATGACTCTTCGTTCTTAACCTCTATTTCGTGACTCTTTGTATCACTATATATAAATAATAGAATTGACCATCGCATTAGAAACGAGCATTAGACACGAGCATTAGATATAATCGTTGTGTTTCATTCATCATTGTCATCATTTTGTGGGACTATTCCGCGAAGTTGTATTCGAAGGTTTCCTTTAAAACAAATACCGGTTTCGAGGAAAGGTGATCTGTTCTATCCTATGAGGCAATTGTCCAAGAACCTTGGGTACCGGTTGAAAGTACAAATTTATCTTAAGGACACAACGTTATTTCGTTGGGCTCGGATCATTCATCTACATTCAGATTACTTATTTTTTATTGGTTTCAGGTTTGTCTATCCACCTATTTTTCATATAGGAACTACAAGTCATATTTATATGCGACAACAATCTTAATTTATGAACCACTACTATCTTAATGGATAACAATCTTAAGACAAATTTTGGTGTTTTTCCTATGCTGGTTCGTATAATTATTTTAGTTGTACGCATTCTATTCTGGCGAATTATTGTTAGTTTCGTCTACTGAAATTATGTCTTTTACGTATTTGAATTCTTCTCAATGATACGAGAAAAATGAATGGTCGCACTCAATGTTCGATTCCATCATTGGCATGTGTTTGTGCACGGTGTTGCACTATACAAGTGCAAGATGTGGATGTACGGCACATGACACTGTATATGAATAGTGAATAGTGAACAGTACACTAGTGTTGCTTACATTTTTAGATCATTTTTTTATTTACCATTATGCCATGGATGTTTATTTTACAATCGTATCATTATACATTTTGTCACATCCCAAACCCGTCAGGCACTCAAAATCCCACCAAAGCCGTCTTATCTCGGTGGTACCCAGGATCCGTTGGCCAACAATTTATAACTTTTAAATGATACAAACGTACGGAAGTGATGAAACTTCTCCATTCAATTCAACTTTAAAATGACTCAGGACATAGGGTACGTCTTCTTATAAACACCGACTACAGGTTCAGAGGATATAACTCTAACTTCAAGCTAACATGAAATCTCTAAATTCACCCAAGTATAAATCCATTTCATATAATTACTTCTTCAAACACCAATCATTAGCAAGCTCAGATTTCCATCGCATGGGACCTGAAAAAATTAATCCCACGACGGGATGAGATATACATCTCAGTAAGGTGGGTCTTAACTATAGGTTAGGCTGACCGTCCACTCAAGCAATTACAATCACAAACCATTCATACAAAATCCCAAGAGTCATTTAACTAACACGAAATAACACATGAACAACAAGCATGCACCCCAAGCATCTTATCACGTCATTTAGTCCAAGCATGCATAAACAAGCTATGTTACGCCTTCCACCCTTTCTTGCCTCTTCACTTTCATGCCCGCGTTTAGAACGCCTCAGGTTCGGTCCGCGTAAACGCATCAAGCCGTCTCATTGACAAACCCGCATAAATGCATCAGGTTTTCGATGTCACTCCAGGCCTGTGTCGACACGTCTCAACTCCATCCCGCGTTTCAACACATCAAGACTATGGCCTTCTCAACCCCGCGTCTCATACGCCTCAGGGTGCCATTCAATACAAACCTCGTGCCTCAGCGCCTCAGGGCATTCAGCCACACAACCCCGCGTCTCATACACCTCAGGGTGTCACAACATCTCAAACATGCCATAAATTCAGTTCATTTCATAACACACGTTCAATTGCAAGCTCATGCGACGAACGACGCATCCATGGCATACGAGACAATTACATTTGACATACAAATGCAACAACCAATTCATGACACAAACATCATCAATCAATCAAGCCCTCAATAGCTTTCTAGGACATACATTGGGCAACCACATAACAACTTCCAAAAACTGATCGATTCATATCCAAAAATCACCCAATCGAGTCCAATCTTCCTATCAAAGGTTTAGAATCCCCTTACCTCAAGCTTAATTCAACACAAGTCTTCTTCCGAGCACCTCAAAGGTTCGGTCCTAAGGGTCCAAGATCAAGTCCACCACGCAACCTAAGGAAATTTCATCCAATCGTTAATTTCCTTGCCAAATCAACACCCCCTTAAACATACACCTCATGGACCTATCAATTAGCATCCTCACACTTCTCAACGAAGAATTTGGAGCTCAATTACAACCATCGAAAGCTCCCACAAAACTGGTATGCACAAACCGAACCAGTCGAATTTTGGTTCTATGTATACCTCAACTTACCAGCCCTTAAACCACATCAAATCCTTAATTTAATCATTAATCTACTTGCTAGCATGTAGTTCTAAGGGTTGGAAAATCTCACCGAAAATTTGAGCTCAAGGCGACGTCAAATGGTCAAAGAACGGCTCCGGTTCCTCCAAGCTTACCGCCGGTCAATTCTGGCCCTTCAAATACAAGACCCATTTGAGGTCAAAACTCCATCAAATTCATCCCAAATTTTTACCACAGCTCATCTAACTTTAATACTATAAGTGTAGAAGACCTCACCGAAGATTTGAAGTAATTTGAAGTCCAAAAAACCCCGGAATAGGTCTTTCCTCAAAACCGGTCAAAATCTGACCTCGCCTGACCTTTGTCCACTCAAATTGAGCTATGGGAAGATCTACAGAGTCAAATTGAGCTTATAATATGTCTATGAAAAGATAAGATAATAAGCTTTCATTTGGAGGTGGTTTTACCTCGATCCGGTATTGGACGAAGAAGATATGGTCGGAATAGTGGGACTGTCGGACTAGTCGGCTGGGAGCTCTCGGATTCAAAACTGACCAGCCTGACCTTTGCTCCTTCAAACTGCTCTACGGGACAACCGGCTGAGTGGATTTGGACCCATAATACCTTGTTAGAATAGAAAGATGATAAGCTTTCTATTGCCTATGTTTTTATCTCAATCGACTATCGGATGAAAAAGTTATGGCGGGAACAGTGAGTCGGTCGGAACAGGGCAGCAAGCTGACGAGCAAGGGAAGAAGAAGAAGAAGAAGACCGACATTTGAGGGGGTATTCAGCCAAGTGAGAGAGAGAATGAGAGGTTTATTCAATTATCAAGAGTCAACTTGAGTTGAATGGTAGGTTAAAAGTGAAGACATCAACTCAAGGCTTAATCTCTTGACACTTGTCCAATGTGTCAATCAAAGCTCATCCAATGACCATGGTTTCTTCCAATTTTCGGTAGCTATTGGGGGGTTTAAATGACCAAAATACCCTTGTCCAATTATTAAAGCAAAGATAAGGCTTGAGGGGTAAAATGGTAATTTTACCCCCGACGTCCGGAACGTCGTTTTTCTGATTCCAATTTTCTTTGATAAGGCGACGACCAATCCAATTGTAATGTTGAAATTCTTGATTCTCCATTCTTGAATCTCAAGACTTGTTTCTGAATCATTTCTCTATTCAATGCGATTTCAGCCTATCCCGAACCGACGGGTGGCTTTTGCCAACCTTAAGCATATCGACCTTGTGATTCATATCACAATTAGGGCACGTCAATTCATGGCGACTTTGGTTGTCATGTAATTCTGAGGGTCTATCTCTAATTTCGATGGTCTCAATCGTCACTGTTCGATTTAGGAAAATTTTGCAAATTATACATTGGCTAAGTGGCATCACCCGTGCTCCAATCGTATAACGCTAGCAACGCATTCTTTAATCGTTCTTAGATCGGCCTTTTATGGCTCTAAATATCCCCTCGACAATCCTTATAGGCAAAGCGTCATTTCCTATTCGAGTTCCCTAGGTCCACGTACCTTGTCTCACATTAGCCTTTCCCTTTTGATCAGTCAACTCGAGATTGATCAGATTCAAGCGAGATACGACTGAAATACATCACTAGATATAATTCTCATTAATGAGTCCAAAAATAACATGAGAATCAGAATGTCACACATTTAGTTATTGTTCTCTCATTTTCGAGTAATCTATACTTAATTACTTAGAGATTAGTCACAATATCTCTAATTATGTTAGATTTTATGCTTAGAATTTGGTTTCAATTCAGAGCAAACTCGAATAATAGTAAAAGATTATGTTATCTTATATCCCACATTTGATTTTGGTTGATGGATATGAAATTATTAGAATGCATATGAAATCATATATACGTGTATTTTTCAAGAGTTTGTTGGGCTTTTTCATGGCTTCGACATTGATAACGTCTATTGCGTCTATCCCAACTCTCGGAGAGAAGCTAGAAAAATTCAATGGTCTGATTTTTAAGAGATGACAATAGAAGATGTTATATATTATAACATTGAATTTGGCAAGATTTATCAATAACGATGCTCCTAAGTAAGTTGGATAAAGAAGATACAAACATGGAAAGAATCGTTGCTGTAGATGTGTGGAAGCATTTTGACTTCCTATGTCGCAACTAAATTCTAAATGGTCTAGACAATTCCCTCTATAATGTTTATAGCCATAGAAATGACTAAGAAATTATGGGAAAGTCTGGACGAGAAATACAAAGCAAAATATGATGGAGTGAAAAGATTCATCGTTGGCAAGTTTCTGGACTTAAAGATGGTTGATTTCATAACTGACCTAATTCAAGAGATTATGCATAACATTCTTGCCAAAGATATGGTTCTAAGTAAGTCATTTCAAATGACCGCTTTCATTGAAAGGCTAACACTGTCTTGAAAAGATTTCAAGAATTATCTCAAAGTGTAGGGGCGAAAAATATTATGTATATTTGTAAGACAACTTCTCTCTAGTGAAATTATCACAATTGACTATGTGAAATCAAAGGATAATATTATAGATCCATCAACAAAAGGCTTAAATAGAGAGATGGTTGTGGAAACATCAAGGGGAATGAGTTTTAAGGCCATAAATAAGTCATCATAGCGGAAACTCTACCTAGTTGAATGAAGATCTCAAGATCTAGGTTCAAAGAGACAACCAAGTTATGAAGGCGGTGTAGAGTGCTGTGAATTTTTCTATTCATTCTTATAAATATACAGTATTAATACGTGAAGGTTAAGCATAAGTTTTTAATGATTCTGAATCGAGTACGTGATATACTGCATATTCAAAAATTACATATGTGAGTGGGAAGTGAGAGCCGCTTCTGTGAGAATTAAAAATGCCAAATTCTCTAAAGCACTCATGAGACCAAGTGATGTTCATGGCCAAAACGAACACAACAATGAGAACCAACTTTGTTTGAGAGATAGTTATGTGATTTTTATTGTCTAGGCTTACACCAAAGGTCAACAGTTCAAAGACATCAAGTCTATTGATTGACCGAGTAAGTCTGATAAATCTCACTAGGGAAAATTCAAAGTCTCATACTACTTATTTCGATGCAACGTTTTCCCATGGAATATTCGTACGTTGCATGTCATTCATTCATGAAGATTTTTTATAATTGAAATTCTCATTCATGTGGGGTATTGTTGGAACTTTTATTTCAAAGTCCCCTATGAAATTGAATGAGAAATGAATAGTTGTTTCGGTTCATAATAGAAATAAGAATTGTTTCGTTTCGTCGAATCTTTTCGATGAAACCGTGCGACTTCGTGACATTTCATCAAATCCTTTCAATGAAATCGTGCCTTTTCGTCGACAAAACCATATGTCTTCGTGACTCTTCATTCTTTTGGAAGATGTCTATTCGATTTCGTGACTCTTCATTTGGTTGAAAGAGAACTGTTCAAATTCGTGACTCTTCATTCTTAACCTCTATTTCGTGACTCTTTGTATCAATGTCTATAAATAATAGCATTGGCCATCACATTAGAAATGAGCATCAGACACGAGCATTAGATATAATCGTTGTGTTTCATTCATCATCGTCATCATTTTGTACGATTATTCCGCGAAGTTATGTGCCACGCCTTGCGCCCAAGGCACGAGCACGCAACACCCTACAAACACAAACTCTCTCGAACTTCCCATGATCACATATATATAGAGATGCATAATATCAATAGCATGCGGAAGCGATAGTATACAAACTCCTCCATATAATAATAAAAGGGAACCTAGGTAACGAGAATACCAACATAATAACATAACCTCCCATATGTTCTTACAAGAGCACTGGTAAACTAAACTTGCTAGCCGGTAGGAGTGACAGGACCAGTACAAAAGACGATCATCAATATCTTCAAAAAGAAACAGGGCATCGAGGTCATCAACAAACTAACAGTCCAGAAAACGGAAACCCCTAAGTCGAACTGCTGGAGTCTTCAGTCTCCTCAGCATCCTCAGTAGGCTCGTATTCCGAGAAGGTCTCCGAGCATACCTCTATTGTATCCTCCATCGTCTCGCCTACTGACTGCTCCACCAGGCCATCCTCAAAGGCTTCGATCTCAATAACCTCGTCGGTGTCCTCCAGGGTCGGGGTCCTCTCAAGAATGTTCCTCGAACCGGTTGCTGACCCCTCGACCTCCACAGAATCTCGAGCGGTATGACACCAACTAGGGATTATCCCACGGGGCACTTCAGAGGGCTTCGGCGGTCCCGTAGTAACTTCCTCTACCCTCTGAAATCAAGCCTCGAATCTATGAGGCTTCCAGCTCTTTCCACCCTCACAAACCCACATCACAGTGCACTTCCTAACGTATACGGTTCCCTGTCCGTCCGAGAACTCCTCTAAATATGTGGACATCTCTTTTAGATCACCTAATTTAATTGGCAACATTCTCACAGCCTAGGATCTGAAAATGGGGTCCCACAACGGGATGAGATTTATATCTCAGTAAGACGGGTCCTAACCTTAAGTTAGGTTGACCGTACAGTCAAGCGGATGCAATCAAGGACAAAATGCACAAACAACCACACGAGGCATTCAGCAGTCATTAAATAACATACGGATACAAATGAGTGTCAAGCATGCAATCATGGCATCATATCACATTAGTGGAATCAGACACATATTACTAAGCCAGATCACACCTTCCACCCTTTCATGCCTCCATTTGATTCACGCCCGCATTTAGAACGCCTCAGGCTCGGTCCACGTAAATACGCCTCATACCATCTCATTGACAAACTCGCGTAAACGCATCAAGTTTTCAATTTCATTCCAGGCCTATGTCGGCACATCTCAAACTCCGTCCTGCATTTCAATGCATCAGGACATTGGCCATTTCCACCCCGCGTCTCAACGCATCAGCATACAATTCAACACAGACCCCGCGTCTCAACGCCTCAGGGTATCAATCCACATAGCCCCGCGTCTCAACGCCTCAGGGTGTCATAAGTTTCTCAGACATGCCAAATATTCATTTCAATTCAGAACTCATGATCAAGTGTAAATTCATGCAACGAGCAACACATCTATGGCATGCGAGAGAATAAAATTCAACACTCAAATGTGGCAATCAATTCATGGCACAAGCATTCAACAAGAATTCAAGCCATTTATACCTCTCAAGGACGTACAATGGACAATCACACCATAACTCACGAAACTCAACCTAATTCACACCCAATTCACCCAATTGAGTCCAATCCTCCTAACCAAGGTTTAGAAACTTCTTACCTCAAGCTTAATCCAACAAAATTCTTCTTCCAAGCACTTCAATCACTCGGTCCAACAATTCTCGAAACAAGGCAGTTCGCACCTATTGGAAATCAATATAATTCATCAATTTTTCTTGCTCAATTCACCAATCCATGAAGCATAAACCTCAATAACATGTTCATCGACATCCCAATATGCTTCAACGATGAATTTGAGACTCAATTCCATCACCAACAGCCCCCCACAGATTCGATTTGCAAAGAACCGAAACAGGGCATTTTCAGTTCTGTGCATATCTCAACTAATTAGCTCATAAACCATCCTAAATCTTTAATGTATCCACTAATCTACTTGCTAACATGTAGTTCTAGGAGTTGGGAAGTCTCACCAAAAATTTGAAGTCAAGGTGACGTCGAAAAGCCCACGAACGGCGCCGGTTTCTCCAAGTCCTCAACCGGTTAGTTTTTGTCCTTCAAATTCAAGACCCATTTGGGGTAAAAACTCCATCAAATTCATCTACACTGTTTACCACAGCTCAGTCTACATGTCCTCTAGATGTCCATAAAATTTGACGGAAAGATTCAAAAGTTTCAGAGTCCTGCGGGTCTAAACAGCAACTTACCTCCAGCTACGACGGTTTCCGTCGACTTCCGGGAGAATGGTCGGCCGAAACTCCTCAGTGGGTCAAATGACTTGATTCAAGTTGGAGATTGTTGGCAAGAGGATGAGGAAGGTGCTGGCAGTCGGTTCGAGCTCAGGTGGTGGCTGAAAGTGGCGCTCGACGGTGGTGATGGCGGCGATGGCGGCGGTAGAACCTAGTCGGCGGTACAGCTCTTGGCCGAAGGAAGAAGGAAGAAGAAGAAGAAGAAGAATGGCAGAGGCAGATGGGTTCGGCTGAGGGAGTGTGAGAGAGAGATGTATACACCAAGTGAAGAGTCAACCAAGGTGGAATGGTAGGTTAAAAGTTATTCATTGAATGCCAATGCCTAATCCTTTGTCACTTATCTTCATGTCAATCAATGGCTCATCTAAGGGCTGTGATTTCTCTCAATTTTCGACAGCCTTGGGATGTTGTGAAAGATCAAAATGTCCTCATCCAATTTGTGACATTCTGATTTTCCTGTCATTTCAAGACTTAGTAATGAGGAATTGTCTAACGATGTATTTCAGTCGTATTTTGCTCAGATCTGATCAATATCGAATTGACTGACCAAAAGGGAAAGGCTAACGTGAGACGGGATATATGGACCTAGGAAATTCGAATAGGAAATGGCATTTTGATCATAAAGATTGTCGAGGGGACATTTAGAGCCATAAAAGGCCGATCTAAGAACGATTAAGAAATATATTGCTAGCATTACATGATTGGAGCGTAGGTGATGCCGCTTAACCAATATATAATTTATAAAATTTTCCTAAATCGAACAATGACGATCGAGACCATCGAAACTAGTGATAGACCCTCACAATTACATGACAACCAAAGTCGCCATGAATTGATGAGCCCTAATTGTGATATGAATCACAGGGTTGATATGTGTAACGTCTGCACAAGCTGCCCGTCAGTTCGGAATAGGCTGGAATCGCATCGAACAAAGAAATGATTTAGAAACAAGTCTTGGAATTTGAAAATGAAGAATCAAGAATTCCAACTATACAATTGGATTAGCTGTCGCCTTATCGAAGAAATTGAGAATCAGAAAAAATGATGTTTCGGATGTCGGGGTTAAAATTATCATTTTGCCCCTCAAGCCTTAGCCTTACATATATAATGGGATGAAGGCATTTTGGTCATTAACACACCCCCAAGGCTGCCAAAAATTTGAGAAAATGAGAACCATTGGATGCACTTTGATTGACACCTTGGACAAGTGTCAAGAGATCAAGCCATGATGTTGATAGAGCCACTTTTTACCAATCATTCAATAAGTTGACTTTTGAAATTGCATATACCTGTCTCTCTCTCTCTCTCTCTCTCTCTCTCTCTCTCTCTCTCTCTCCCTCCCTCTCTCCCTCTCTCTCTCTCCCTCACTTGGCTGAACCCCCTCCTCCATTGCCAATTTCTTCTTCTTCTTCTTCCTTCTCTTGCTATCGAGAGCTCTCCAGCCCGACGGGATTCTGCCGCCAATTTCGCCGCCGTCGACCGCCACCTCCGGCGACTCACAGCCACCGAGCCAACCATCCACTCCTTTCTTAACTTCTTTTCGACGTTCTTGAAGTGGAATCAAGCCATTTGGCTCGGTGAGGAGCTCCGGCCAGCCGATCCCCCGAAAGTCGACGGAAATCGTCGCAACCAGAAGTAAGCCAAGTTTTAGGCCTCTTAGGACCCCGAAATCTTGAAGTTTTTCAACTAAATTTTGTGGACATCTAGGGGTCACATAGAATGAGCTGTGGTAAAAATTTTGGGCTAATTTGATGGAGTTTTGACCCCAAATGGGTCTTGTGTTTGAAGGGCCAGAACTGACCAGTTGAAGACTTGGGAAGACCGGCGCCATTCAAGGACCTTTCGGTGTCGCCTTGGCTCCAAATTTTCGGTGAGCTTTGCCAACCCCTAGAACTATATGTTAGCAAGTAAATTAGTGAATAAATTAAGGATTTTAGATAGTTTAAGGGCTGATTAGTTGGGGTACACACAGAATCGAAAATTCCCGGTTTGGTTCTGTGCATGCCGATTCTGTTGAGGGCCATTGGTGTTGAAATTGAGTCTTAAATTCATCATTGAGACATGCTAGGATGTTGAGGAACATTTTAATAAGGTTTATGTCCCTTGAATCGGCAAATTGAGCAAGAAAAATTGACGATTGGATGAATTTCATTAAGTTGGGCGGTTAAGTTGTCCTTGGACTAATTGGACCGAACTATTGAGGTGCTTGGGAGAAGGATTATGTTACATTAAGCTTGAGGTAAGGGGATTGTAAACCTTTGATAGGAGGATAGGACTCAATTAGGTGAGTCGAATGCAAGTTTGCTTAATTCTTGGAAGATTTTAAAGTGATTGTTCATTGTATGTCCTTGGAGGATATGGATGACTCAAATGCTTGACCATGCTTGTGCCTTGAGTGATTTGTCGCATTTGAGTGTTGAACTTGATTGCTTCATATGCCATAAGTGTGTTATTCGTGCATGAGTTGCACTTGATTGTGTGTGATATACATTAAATGAACTTGTGGCTTATCTGAGGAGTTGTGACACCCTGAGGCGTATGAAACGCGGGGTTGTGTGGTTGAATGCCCTAAGGCGCTGAGGTGCGGGGTTTAAATTGAATGGCATCCTGAGGCGTATGAGACGCGGGGTTGAGAAAGCCATAGTCCTGATGCGTTGGAACGTGGGACGGAGTTGTGATGTGTCGACACAGGCCTAGAGTAACATAAAATCTAATGCGTTTACGCGGATTTATCAATAAGACGATTTGATGCGTTTACACGGACCGAGCCTAAGGCGTTCAAGGGTGGAAGGTGCAATCTGGTTTGAAATGCATACTTGAGTTTAATGATGTGATAAGATGCCTTGATTGCATGCTTGACAACTGTGTGTTACCTTGCAAAAGTGGAATGCCTCATGCGATTTTGTATGAATTATTTACGTTTACTTTTGCCTGAGTGGACTGTCAGCCTAACCTAGGGTTAGGACCCACCTTACTGAGATGTGTATCTCACCTCGTTGTGGGACCCCTTCTTTACAGATCCTAGGCCCTAAGGATGTGGCCCATCAAATTTGGCGACCCCAAGGAGATGTCGGTTTATTTTGACGAGTTCCCTGACGGGCAGGGAACCATCTATGTTAGGAAGTGTACAGTCGTTTGGGAAGACGAGGATGGTAGTAGCTGGAAGCCTCATAGATATGAGACTTGGTTTAGAAAGGGAGGAAATGTTTCCACAGGGCCACTGAAGCCCACTGAGGTGCCTCATTAGGTGATCCCCAATCGGTGCCATCCCACCCGGGATTTAGTGGAGGCTGAGGGGTCATTCGCCGGTTCGAGAAACGGTCTTGAGAGGACCCCGACCCTGAAGAATACGGAGGAGGTCATAGTAGTCGAGGCTACCAAGGATGACCTGGTGAAGTCGTCCACGGGCGAGACCCTAGAGGATACGGTAGAGATTTGCTCAGAGACTTTCTCGGAGTCTGAGCCTACTGAGAATGCCGAGGAGACTGATGACTCCAACTCCTCGACTTAGGAGCTCTTGGTTTACTAATCTGACATTTTGACGGTGACCTTGATGCTCGTTCCTTTTTGGTGATGATAACAGACCTCTTTTGTACTCACCCTGTCACCCCTACTGACGAGCGGATCTGGTTTCCTATGCTCTTATATGAACATTTGGATCTTATGTATTATTAGTGTTCTCGTTACCCAAGTCCCATTTTATATTTGTACGAGCGGATCTGGTTTCCTATGCTCTTGTATGAACATTTGGATCTTATGTATTATTAGTGTTCTCGTTACCCAAGTCCCATTTTATATTTGTACGAAGGAGTTATTATATCGTCGCTTCTACGTGTTTGCTTTTTATATGATATGTCTCTCGAACCATGTTTGAATCTTGGGACCTTGAGAGATAGTTTGTGCTTGCAGGGAGTCGTGCGCTCGTGCTCGGGGTGCGAGGCATGACACAATTATTAAGGCAAGGTTAAGGCTTGAGGGGCAAAATGGTAATTTTACCCTCGACGTCCGGAACGTCATTTTTTCGATTCTAATTCTCTTCGATAAGGCGACATCCAATTCAATTATAATGTTGGGATTCTTGATTCTTCATATTTTAATTTCGAGACTCGTTTCTGAATCATTTCTCTGTCAGATGTGATTCTAGCCTATCCCAAACTGACGGGCGGCTTTTGCAGACATTATGCGTATCGACTCTATGATTCATATCACACTTAGGGCTCGTCAATTCATGGAGACTTTGGTTGTCATGTAATTACGAGGGTCTATTACTAGTTCCGACGGTCTCGATCATCATCGTTCGATTTAGGAAAATTTTGAAAATTATACTTTGATTAAGCGGCATCACCCGCACTCCAATCGTATAACACTAGCAATGCATTCCTTAAACGTTCTTAGATAAGCCTTTTATGGCTCTAAATGTCCCCTCGACAATTCTTATGGTTAAAGTGTGATTTCCTATTTGAGTTCCCTAGGTCCACGTGCCTTGTCTCGCGTTAGCCTGTCCTTTTTGGTCGGTTAACTCGAGATTGATCAAATCGGAGCGAGATACTACTGAAAGACATCGTTAAATACATTCTCATTAATAAGTCTCGAAATGACCGGAAAAATAAAAATGTCACAACTCTTCCCCTTATAAAAATTTCATCCTCGAAATTTACAATAAACATGTTACTCAAATAAATTAGGGTATTGACACCTCATCGTTTCCTCGCTTTCCCACATGGCGCCTTCGGTTCCATGGTGCTCCCAAATAACTTTGACCAATGGAATCGTCTTATTCCTTAGAATCTGTTCCTTTCGATCTTCGATCCTGACTAGTTTTTCTACGTAGGATACTCTATCATCTACTTCTATGACTTCGTAATCCAATACGTGTGTCGAGTTCGGCTCATACTTCCATAGCATTGACACATGGAAGACGTTGTGTACTTGAGACAAGTTAGACGATAAGGCAAGCCTATAGGCTAAGGTCCCAATCCGTTCCAAAATTTAGAATGGGCCCACGTATCTTGGACTCAGTTTCCCCTTTTCTCTAAAGTGAGATAATCCCCTTATTGGCGACACCTTAAGGAAAACATGATCGCCTACTTGAAACTCCAAAGGCTTACGTCGTTTATCCGCATAACTCTTCTGACAACTCTGTGCCGTCTTCAATCTATCCCGAATTATTTTTACCACCTCTACTGATTGCTCTACCAATTCTAAGCCTGTAATGCTTCTTTCTCCAATTTCGTCCCAACAAATCGGCGTTCTACAAGCCCTTCCATGGAGTGCCTCAAAAGGTGTCATTCGAAAACTTTGTTGATAGCTGTTGTTATATGTGAACTCTACCAAATGCAACTAATCCTCCCATCCACCTTTGAAGTCTATCACACACGCTCGTAACATATCTTCGAGCATCTGAATCGTCCTTTCCGATTGTCTGTCCATCTGTGGATGGTATGCCATACTAAATTGTAGTCGAGTTCCCATGGCATCTTGAAGACTCTTCCAGAAATTCACTATGAACTTGGGATCTCTATCCGATGTAATCGTCACGGGTACTCCATGTAGCCTCACTATCTGCCGCATATACAGTTCGGTATATCTATCCATCACGAAATCCTTTCGCACAGGAATGAAGTATGCAGACTTGGTCAATCGATCTATAACTACCTAAATCAAATCGTGGCCTCTCTAGCTCCTCGGTAGTCCCATGACAAAGTCCATAGTCACGTGTTCCCATTTCCATTCAAGAATCTCTAACGACTGTAATAATCCACCAGGCTTGCAGTGTTGTGCCTTTACTCGCTGGCACGTCAAGCACTTTGCCACATACTTCGCTACATCCACTTTCATCCCGTTTCACCAATAATGTTGACGCAAGTTCTAATACGTCTTCGTGCAACCTGGATGAATACTATAGTTGCTTCTGTGAGCCTCAGATTAAATCTTTTCCCTAAGCTCTTCGTCCTTTGGTACGCATAGATGCCCTCGAAATTTCAAAATTCCATCCTCTAGCACTTGAAACTCTGATTTCCTTTTTGTCACGTCCATTACAAGGATCTTTTGAATTTCCGAGTCCGTAGACTGTAAGGCTTTTATCTTTTCTTGGATCTCAGGTTCTATTCTCAGTGTGGCCATCAAACTGGATAATTGACAGACTTCCAATCTGAATTCAGAATCCCTTAACTTTTCAAATAACGACCACCCTTTCACTAGTAGACAAGCGATACTCGACTTCCGACTGAGCGCATCCACAACTCGATTCGCTTTCGCAGGATGATATAATATGTCGCAATTATAATCTTTAAGCAGCTTCATCCATCGACGTTGCCTCATATTCAGTTCCTTTTGGGAAAACAGATATTTCAGGCTCTGGTGATCCGTATAAATCTGAAACTTCTCACCACACAAATAATGCCTCCAGATCTTCAGAGCAAAAATGATCGCTGTCAATTCCAAGTCATGAGTCGAGTAGTTCATTTCATGGGTCTCAGTTGTCAGGACGCATAGGCAACCACTCTTCCATGTTCCATTAGCACACAGCCTAGCCCCTTTAGCGAAGCATCGCGATATATTTCGTAACCTCCAGGTCCTGACGGAATCATCAATACCGGTGCGGTCATTAGCCAATGCTTGAGTTCTTGAAAACTCCTTTCACACTTATTCGTCCATTCGAACTTCGTCTCTTTCTTAGTCAATCTCGTCAGTGGAATAGCTATGGATGAAAACTTCTCCACAAAGCGTTTGTAATATCTTACCAATCCTAAGAAATTTCGGACTTCCATGACCGTAGTAGATCTAGGCAAGTTCATTATAGCTTCGATATTTGCAGGATCTACAGCAATTCCTTCTCTGGATACCACATGGCCAAGAAATGCCACTTTATTCAGCCAGAACTCGCGTTTGCTAAACTTAGCGTAAAGCGAGTGCTCCTTCAAGGTCTGCAAGACAATCCTCAGATGCTCTTCGTGTTCTTCATTACTCCTTGAGTAAATAAGGATATCGTCGATAAAGACTATAACAAATCTATCCAAGAATTCCTTGAACACCCGATGCATCATGTGACATTCTGATTTTTGGTCAATTTCAGACTCATTAATGAGAAGTAAATCTAGAGATGTATTTCAGTCAATTCTCGCTCGAATCTGATCAGTTCGAGTAGGCTGACCAAAAGGGAAAGGCTAATGCGAGACAAGATACGTAGACCTAGGAAACTCGAATAGGAAATGACGTTTTGACCATAAAGATTGTCGAGGGGACATTTAAAACCACAAAACGCCAATCTAAGAACGATTAAGGAATACCTTGCTAGTGTTATACGATTGGAGCGCGGGTGATGCAGCTTAACCAACGTATGATTTGTAAAATTTTTCTAAATCGAACAGTGATGATCGAGACCAAAGGGACTAGTGATAAACCCTCGCAATTACATGACAACCAAAGTTGCCAAAAATTGACAAGCCCTAAATGTGATATGAATCACAGGGTCATACGCATAACGTCTGCAGAAGCCGTCCGTCGGTTCGGGATAGGCTGGAACCACGTCTGATGGAGAAAACCATCAGAAACGATTCTTGAAAATTGAAAATAAAGAATCAAGAATTCCAAAGTTATGTTCAGATTGGTCGTCGCCCTATCGAAGATTATTGAAACGAGAAAAATGACGTTTCGGACTTCGGGGGTAAAATTACCATTTTGCCCCTCAAAGCTTAAGCCTTGCCCATGCAAATAAGGAATGGTATTTTGATCTTCATACACTCCCCAAGGCTACCGAAAAAGTGAAGGAATTGTGGCCATTGGATTGAGTTGGAATGACACTTAGGATAAGTGTCCAAAGATCAAGCTTGGAGTGGTCATGTCCACCTTTATCCACCTACCATTCAACCATTGGCCTTGAGCCTTGTATATAGTTTTTTCCCTCTTTCTCTCCTCTCCCCTTGATCGGCCATTCACCCCACCACCACCGAAAATCTCTTCTTCTTCTCTTCTTCTTTCTACCGCCCGACGACAACTTTGGGCTTGCTGTTCGTCGCCGTCAACGCCGCCTTCCGGCCATCACCTGGACTTTGGCCGACCATACCCCCTTAGCTTAACCTCCTGCCGACCTCCTCAAAGTGGAAGAGCATCGATTGGACCACCGAGGAGCTCCGGCCAAGCATTTCCCGGGAAGCCAACGAAGACTGACCCAATCTGAGGTAGGCCGAGTTTCTAACCCCTTAGGACATCTCAATGTTGGAATCTTAAGACCAAATATTATAGAGATCTAGGGGACTTGTATATCTATCTGTGGTAAAAAGATGAGCTTGATTTGATAAATTTTTTACCCCAAATGGGTCTTGTGAACCTTGGACAGAAACTATCGGTTTACTGACTTGGAGGATCCGGCGACTTTCGAAGAGATTCCGGCAACGATGCGACTTCAAACTCTCGATAAGACTCTTAGACCCTTAGATAGACATGTTAAGAAGTAGGTTAGTGATTAAATGAGGGATTTAATGGAGATTTAGGACTAGTTATGCTCGATTTGTACAGAACCGAAAATAGTAGGTTCGGTTCTGTGCAAGACCGAATCTGTGGAGGATGATGGCTATGGGTTTTGAGTCTCAAATTGGTGATTTAGACATGCTAGAATGATAAGGATGTGTTAATGAAGGTTTGTGGTTCATGGATGGGTGAATTGGACATGGAAATTGACAACTGGTTGGAATTTCCTAGGTTATGCGATGAGATTGATCTTGGACCATTGAGGGCCGAATCTTTGAGGGTTCAACAAGAGAATTTTGTGGCATCAAACTCAAGGTAAGGGAATCCTAAACTTAGGATAGGAAGATTGGACTCAATTGGGTGAGTCGAGCGATAATTTGATTGCATGGTGAGAAATTCCAAGGTGAATGTTCTTGGTACGTTCTAAAATGGATAGGGGATTAATGTGTGCTATTGTTTGTGCTTGAATTACTTGCCATATTTGAGTGTCACTTTAATCATCTTGCATGCCATGGATGCATCGTTTATGCATGAGTTGCACTTGGCCTTGTGTGCATGAATTGTGATTGTGGCATGGCAGAGACGAGGCAAGACCCTAAGGCATATGAGACGCGGGGTGATGTGATGGATACCCTGAGGCGTTGAGGCACGGGGTAGAAGTTGTATGGCGCCCTGATGTGATCTGATCGCGGGGTTGAGATGGCCACAGTCCTTATGCGTTTATGCGGGACGGAGATTATGAGGTGCTGACACTGGCCTGGAGTATCATTGAAACCTGATGCATTTACGCGGGTTGTCAATGACGGTCTGATGCATTTACGCAGACCGAACCTAATGCGATCTAATCACGGGAATGAGAATGAGGCAGGCGGGAGATGGTGGATGTGGTGAAGTGGGGGGATGGGCGTGCGTAATCATCTGAGTGTGCATGATGTCATAGATGCATGCCTGTCAGCTGTCTATTGTCATCTTTTATTGTACTTGTCTGTTCATCTATGAGCTTGAATTATTGGGATATGTGACTGCTTGAGTGGACGGTCGGCCTAACCTAGGGTTTGAACTCTTTTGCTGAGATGTGTATCTCACCCCATTGGGGACCCTTATTTTTACAAATTCTAGGCCTTGACGATGTGGCCTATTCATTTTGAAGATCCGAAGGAGATGTCCACTTATTTTGATGAGTTTCCTGACGGACAGGGAACTATTTATGTAAGGAAGTGTATTGTTGTTTGGGTAGACAAGGGTAGTACGAGCTGGAAGCCTCATCAATAAGAGGCCTGGTTTAGGAAGGTCGGGGACGTATCAACAGGTCCGCTGAAGCCCCATGAAGTTTCCCAAGAAGTCGTCCCTAGTTGGTGTCACCCCACCAGAGACTTAGCCTAGGCTGAGGGGTCGCTACCCGATTCTAGGATTGGACCGGAGAGGACCCCGACCTTGGAGGACACGGAGGACAAGGTCATTGTGCTGGAGGCAACTGAGGAGGATCTCGTGAAGCCATTTGCCGAGGCGACCATGGAGGATACAATCGAGGTTCGCTCAGAGATCTTTTCAGAGTATGAGCCCACAAAGGACGTAGAGGACACTAGGACTCTAGTTGCTCGTCTTAGGAGCTCCTAGTTTGTCAGTTTGATCCTTTGGTGGCAACCCTGACCCGTCTCTTTTGGATGTTGATGATGAACCATTTTTGTGTACTTACCCCATCGCCCCTCTTGTTAGCGGAGTTAGTACCTATGCATCTGTATGGTCAGTTGGGTTTTATGTATGACGGTATATTTGCTATCCAGGTCCCACTTATATTTTGTATGAAGGAGTTATTTCATTAGTGCTTCTGCATGCTTGATTTATATTGTGTCTCTCGACTTATTTGTGGATCTTGGGACCACGAGAGATATTTGGTTTGCTCGCAGGGAGTCGCGTGCTCGTGCCCGGGGCGCGGGCCGTGACATTCCCGTTTGCTTGGTATCAAAGTAAGGTCAGCTCAATCCAAAGTTGATTGAGGACTAGAGTGATAAGGAGGATTAAGTTGGGACTTGGATGGATAGCGAGACCTTAGGAGATTGGTTAAGATAAGGTATGGGGTGCATAGCATGTGACCTGGTACTTATGGTTGGTGTTTGACCTTGGCAGAGTTGTGGTAAGGCATGAGGATTAAGTTCCCTACTTAGTGTTGAAGGTCATTTCTAGATTTTGGCCTGATAAGTGAGTAAGTATGGCCTAATAAGTGAATGAGTACGACCTGTTTTAGTAAGCCGTTGGAGTAAACATAACTGAGAAATAGCCATAGGTTATTTGTTGAAATGTTTTTGGAGTTTATTGTATTGGGTACTGCTATGTTGTGACTGTCTCTATTGAGGATTAGTTAGTAGCTCCAGATGTAGATGAATGAGTGAGTTACTAACACCTTACTGAACTTTTGGAGGAGCAGGTTCAATAGAAGGGGATAAGGATGAGCAACCCATCTAGAAGATCTGGAAGATCCAGAGGTGGAGCCTCTAACTCGAGGCCTCCTGTAGCTGAGGACCCAAGAATGGATGGCATGTTGAGAGCACTAGAGAATATTGGTAACTTGATTGATAGGCAGACCCAAAATCGGGACGCTACCATCGCCCAGGTAGTAGGAGCTGTCATAGCTACCGTCAATGGCAACAATGGCGGCAATGGGAACCAGAATGAACATGACCAGGGCAATGAAGTTGCGAATGCCCAAGAGGAAATAGTCATGGCCAAACAGATGAGACAATTAGTGAAGCAGTTCATAAAGTTGAAGCCGACACAGTTCAATGGGA
Organism: Rhodomyrtus tomentosa; assembly: GCA_028455895.1. NCBI lineage: Eukaryota > Viridiplantae > Streptophyta > Magnoliopsida > Myrtales > Myrtaceae > Rhodomyrtus > Rhodomyrtus tomentosa. Next base: position 29,933,758 of record JAPCWY010000007.1, read on the forward strand.
CTAGAGATCCCGAGCTAGCACCTAGATGGATTGAGAAGTTAGAGAAAGCTTTTGATGTGCTAAGGTGCACGGACGAAGAGAAAGTGTTACTAGCAGTGTACCAGCTGGAGGGTACTGCAAATGATTGGTGGACTGCCACCAAGAATGGAGTTTTCCCTGAAGAAACGGCCATGAACTGGGATGCCTTTAAGACGACGTTCAATGACAAGCATTTCTCGGAGACGGCTAGGGAAAGAAAGCAAGTGGAATTCCTACAATTGCGCCAAAACCAACTGACGATAGATCAATATGAAATCGAGTTCTCGAGGCTGTCGAGGTACGCACCTCAATCTGTAGAAGATCCTCAGGAGAAAGCAAGGAGGTTTAGGGACGGTTTGAGGCCTGAGCTCCGCAATCAGATGATTGCCCTAAATCTGAAGACTTATAAGGAGATATACGAACGGGGCCAGATGATAGAAATGGACTTGAAGGAGAGGAACACCGCAACTGGATCGCGGTTTACACCATTCAGAGATAACCGCCAGATGGGCAAGAGACCGATAGTGGGCAACAGGTGTTTTGTGCCTCCAGTAAGGAAAAATATCGTGAAGCCGCCGAATCCCACAAATTGGAGCGGCCGCCTTTGTGGCAGGAGGCATGGAAATGCGCCATGCCCGGTAAGGACAGGAGCTTACTTTAAATGTGATAACTAGGCCACCAGATGAGGACGGGCCCAAACCAAGCTCCGACAAATCGACCTCAAGGGCAGTGACCGCAGGTTGGACCATCAACGACAACTCCCCAGATGGAGTATAATCGACTACCGACACAGGGAAGGGTGTATGCAGTAGCCCATAGAGAGGTAGAGGAAGCACCAGGTGTGGTCACAGGTACGGTTTACTTGTGCAACCAAGCTGCATACATATTGTTTGACCCTAGTGCCATGCATTCATTTGTGTCTGCACAGTTTGCTGATTTTATGGGTATGAAATTGAAACCGTTGAATAATTCTACATGTTGCCACTTCGTTAAAGGATAATATATTAGTTTCATTGGGTTGTACGGGTTGTGAAATCGTGATTGGAGGGAGTAAGGAGAGTATTGACCTAGCTATATTGCCCATGTATGATTTTGACGTATTCATAGGAATGATTGGTTAGGTAAGCAGGGGGCAGTAGTGGATTGTGGCAGTAGAATAATCCGATTTTATTCGAGAGGCCGCCCTCGCTTTGAATTGGTGGGAAGTCGAGGAGGAATCTCGATTCCCTTAGTCTCATCTCTAGAAGTGACCAAGTTGATGTTTGAAGGGTGTCAGGCATACTTAGTGGCAGTAATGGGCACGAATACCAAGGAGCCAAAGTTAGAGAGTATCCCAGTAGTACGTGAATTTCCTGATGTGTTTTCCCAAGAGTTCTCAGGATTACCACAAGAACGGAAAATAGAATTTGTAATCGAGTTAGCCCTTGGGACAGAATCGATCTCAAAGGCACCTTATAGGATGTCCCTGTTATAATTAAAAGAGTTAAAGGTGCAGATGCAGGAACTTTTGGATAATGGATTTATCCGACCGAGTGCCTCACCGTGGGAAGCACTGGTTCTATTCGTAAGAAAAAAGGATAGGTCCTTGCGTCTATACATCGACTATCGACAGCTGAACCAAGTGACAATAAAGAACAAGTACCCACTGCCGAGAATTGATTATTTGTTTGATCAGTTGCAAGGAGCGCCAGTATTTTCAAAGATTGACCTAAGAACAGGATATCACCTGTTGAGGATCAAGAAGGAAGACATACCTAAGACTGCCTTTAGGACGAGGTATAGTCATTATGAGTTTACGGTGATGCCGTTTGGTTTGACCAACGCTCCAGCTGCTTTTATGGACCTGATGCATCGAGTATTTAAGAAATTCCTAGATAGATTCATCATAGTCTTTATTGACGACATCTTGATTTACTCGAGGAGTGATGCAGAATAGAAGAACACTTGAGGATTGTCCTGCAAACCCTGAGGGAGCATTCGCTATACGTAAAGTTGAGTAAATGCGAGTTCTGGCTAAGCATGGTAGCATTTCTTGGTCATGTGGTATCTAGTGAAGGAATCGTAGTGGATCCTGCGAAGATCGAGGCTATAACGAATTGGCCTAAGCCTACTACAGTCACTGAAGTCAAAAGTTTCTTGGGACTGGAGGGATACTACAGGCGTTTTGTGGAGAAATTCTCATCCATAGCCATCCCATTAACGTGGTTAACAAAGAAGGAAACAAGGTTTGAATAGACAGACAAGTGTGAGAAGAGTTTCCAGGAACTCAAACATAGATTGACAACCGCACCAGTGCTGACAATTCCATCAGGACCGGAAGGTTACGAGATATACAGCGATGCCTCGCTGAAAGGATTAGGTTGTGTATTGATGCAACACGAAAGAGTAGTGGCCTACGCATCCAAGTAGTTGCGACCACATGAAATGAACTATCCAACTCATGACCTGAAGTTAGTAGCGATTGTATTTGCTCTGAAGATTTGGAGACATTACCTATGTGGAGAAAAGATTCAGATTTACACTGACCACCAGAGCTTAAAGTACCTGTTTTCCCATAAAAACCTGAATATGAGGGAGCGTAGGTGGATGGAGCTGCTCAAGGACTATGATTGTGATATACTATATCACCGTGGGAAAGCAAACAGAGTTGTAGATACACTTAGCCGGAAGTCAAGCAATGCATGTCTGCTAGTGAAAAGTTGGTTGATGATTGAAGATTTAAGAGACTCTGAGTTCATACCAGAAGTCTGCCAGTTGTATAGCTTAATGGCGACATTAAGGGTGGAACTTGAGGTCCAGAAGGGAATAAAGACCCTACAGTCTACAGACCCAAAAATTCAGAAAATTTTGGAGTTGGACGTAATGAAGAGAAAGCCCGAGTTTCAGGTGTCAGAGGACGGAATTTTGAAGTTCCGAGTACGACTGTGCGTACCAAAGGATGAAGAACTCTAGAAAATGATCTTGTCAGAGGCTCATAGGAGCAATTATAGCATCCACCTTGGGAGTACGAAAATATATCAAAATTTGCAACAGCATTATTGGTGGAATGGGATGAAGGTGGACGTAGCAAAGTATGTGGCTAAGTGTTTGACGTGCCAGCAAGTGAAAGCATAGCACTATAAGCCTGGAGGACTATTACAGCCACTGGAGATACCCGAATGGAAGTGGGAGCATGTGACTATGGATTTTGTGATCGGACTCCCAAGGAGCTAGAGAGGTCACAACTCTATATGGGTAGTTGTGGACAGATTGACCAAGTCCGCACATTTCATCCTGGTGCGAAAGGACATCGCTATGGATAGGTATGCAGAGCTGTACATGAGACAAGTCGTGAGGCTGCACAAGGTGCTTGTGACGATTACCTCTAATAGAGATCCCAAATTCACGGTAAATTTTTGGAAAAGCTTGCAAGATGCGATGGAAACCCGACTACAGTTTAGCACAGCGTATCACCCATAAACGGACGGACAATCGAAAAGGACGATACAGACACTTGAGGACGTGATGCGTGCATGCGTCATTGATTTTAAAGGTGGGTAGGAAGATTAGCTACATTTGGTAGAGTTTGCTTATAATAATAGCTACCAGCATAGTATCCAGATGGCACCATTCGAAGCACTCTATGGTAGGGCCTGCAGAACCCCGATTTGCTCGGATGAGGTTGGAGAAAGGAGTATCACAGGCCCAGAGCTGGTAGAGCAATCGGTGGAAGAAGTGAAAATAATCCAAGATAGACTAAGGACGGTACAAAGTCATCAAAAGAGCTACGCAGATAAGCGGCGCAAGCCCTTAGAGTTTCAAGTGGGCGATCACGTCTTCCTCAAGGAGTCACCAATGAGAGGACTATCGCGATTTGGAAAGAAGGGGAAGCTGAGCCCAAGGTATGTAGGCCCATTCGAGATACTGGAGCGGATTGGAACCTTAGCCTACAGACTTGCCTTGCTGCCTAATCTATCCCAGGTGCATAATGTTTTCCACGTGTCGATGCTGCGAAATTATGAACTAGATCCGACATATGTGCTAGACTACGAGACTATAGAAGTGGACGACCGGGTGTCTTATGTAGAGAGGCCGATAAGGATCGAGGACTGGAAGGAGCAAATCCTTAGGAATAAGAAAATTCCACTAGTCAAAGTAGTGTGGGAGCACCATGGAACGAAAGGTGCCATGTGAGAAAATGAAAAGACGATTAGACGACAGCACCCCCATTTATTTGAGTAATTAATTTTGATGTAAATTTAGGGGACGAAATTTTCGTAAGGGGGAAGAGTTGTGACATTCTGATTTACAGTCAATTTCAGACTCATTAATGAGAAGTAAATCTAAAGATGTATTTTAGTCATATCTCGCTCGAATCTGATCAATTCAAGTAGGCTGACCAAAAGGGAAAGGTTAACGCGGACAAGGTTCGTGGACCTAGGAAACTCAAACAGGAAATGGCGTTTTGACCATAAGGATTTTCGAGGGAACATTTAGAATCACAAAAGACCAATCTAAGAACGATTAAGGAATATCTTGCTAGTGTTATACGATTGGAGCGCGGGTGATGCCGCTTAACCAACGTATGATTTGTAAAATTTTCCTAAATCGTACAATGACGATCCAGACCAAAGAGACTAGTGATAGACCCTCGCAATTACATGACAACCAAAGTTGCCATGACTTAACGAGCCCTAAATGTGATATGTATCACTGGGTCGATACGAGTAACGTCTGCAAAAGCCGTCCGTCGGTTCAGAATAGGCTGGAACCACGTCTGATAGAGAAAACTATCAGAAATGAGTCTTGAAAATTGAAAATGGAGAATCAAGAATTACAACGTTATGTTCGGATTGGCCGTCGCCCTATCGGAGATTATTGAAACGAGAAAAATGACGTTTCGGATGTCAGGAGTAAAATTACCATTTGGCCCCTCAAAGCTTAAGCCTTGCCCATGCAAATAAGGAAGGGAATTTTGGTCTTCATACATTCCCCAAGGCTGCCGAAAAAGTGAAGGAATTGTGGCCATTGGATTGAGTTGGAATGACACTTAGGACAAGTGTCCAAAGATCAAGCTTGGAGTAGTCATGTCCACCTTTATCCACCTACCATTCAACCATTGACCTTAAGCCTCGTATATAGTCTTTTTTTTTCTCTCTCTCCTCTCCCCTTGATGGCCCATTCACCCCACCACCACCGAAAACCTCTTCTTCTTCTCTTCTTCCTTTCTACCGCCCGACGACAGCTTTTGGGCTTGCCGTTCACCGCCGTCGACGCCACCTTCCGGCCACCACCTGGACTCCGACCGACCACACCCCTTTAGCTTAACCTCCTTCCGACCTTCTTGGAGTGGAAGCACGTCAATTAGACCACCGAGGAGCTTCAGCCAAGCATTTCCCCGGAAGTCGACAAAAACTGACCCAATTTGAGGTAGGTTGAGTTTCTGACCCCTTAAGACATCGAAATGTAGGAATATTGTGACCAAATTTTATGGAGATCTAGGGGACTTGTATATCTATCTTTGGTAAAAAGTTGAGTTTGATTTGATGAAGTTTTGACCCCAAATGGGTCTTGCGAACCTTGGACAGAAACTGTCAGTTTACTGACTTGGAGGATCCGGCGACTTTCGAAGAGATTCCGGGGATGACGTGACTTCAAACTCTCGGTGAGACTCTTAGATCCTTAGATAGACATGTTAAGAAGTATTTTAGTCATTAAATGATAGATTTGATGGAGATTTAGGACTGGTTATGCTCGGTTTGCATAGAACCGAAAATAGTCGGTTCGGTTTTGTGCAAGACCGAATTCGTGGAGGCTGATGGCTATGAGTTTTGAGTCTCAAATTGGTGATTTAGACATGCTAGAATGATGAGGATGTGTTAATGAAGGTTTGTGGTTCATGGATGGGTGAATTGGACATGAAAATTGACAATTAGTTGGAATTTTCTAGGTTGTGCGGTGAGATTGGTCTTGGACCATTGAGGGCCGAATCTTTGAGGACTCAAGAAGAGAATTTTGTTACATCAAACTCAAGATAAGGGAATCCTAAACTTATGATAGGAAGATTGGACTCAATTGGGTGAGTCGGGCGATAATTTGATTAATTGGTGAGAAATTCCCAGGTGAATGTTCTTGGTACGTCCTAAAATGAATAGGGGATTAATGTGTGCTATTGTTTGTGCTTGAATTACTTGTCATGTTTGAGTGTCCCTTTAATCGTCTTGCATATCATGGATGCATCGTTTCTGCATGAGTTGCACTTGGCCTTGTGTGTATGAATTGTGATTGTGGCATGGCGGAGACAAGGCGAGATCCTGAGGCTTATGAGAGGCGGGGTGATGTGGTGGGTACCCTGAGGCGCTGAGGCGAGGGGTAGAGGTTGTGTGGCACCCTGATGCGATCTAATCGCGGGATTGAGATGGCCACGGTTCTGATGCGTTTACGCGGAACGGAGATTATGAGATGCTGACACTGGCCTAGAGTATCATTAAAACTGGATGCGTTTATGCGGGTTATCAATGACGGTCCGATGTGTTTATGCTGACCGAGGCTGATGCGATCTAATCGCGGGCATGAGAATGAGGCAGTCGGGAGATGGTGGATGTGGTGAAGTGGTGGGACGGGTGTGCGTAATCATCTGAGTGTGCATGATGTCATAGCTGCATGCCAGTCATCTGTATATTGTCATCTTTTATTGTACTTGCCTGTTCGTCTGTGAGCTTGAATTATTGGGGTATATGACTGCCTGAGTGGATGGTCGACCTAACCTAGGGTTAGGACTCTTTTACTGAGATGTGTATCTCATCCCGTTGGGGACCCTTATTTTTACAGATACTAGGCCTTGACGATGTGGCTTATTCATTTTGGAGATCCGAAGGAAATGTCCACTTATTTTGATGAGTCCTTGACGGGTAGGGAACTATTTATGTAAGGAAGTATACTGTTGTTTGGGTAGACAAGGGTAGTACGAGTTGGAAGCCTCATCGATATGAGGCCTAGTTTAGGAAGGTCGGGGACGTGTCTACCAGGCTGCTGAAGAAGCTCCATAAGGTGCCTCAGGAAGTACTTCCTAGTTGGTGCCACCCCACCAGAGACTTAAATCAGGCTGAGGGGTCGGTAATCGGTTCTAGGATTGGACAGGAGAAGACCCCGACCTTGGAGGACACAGAGAACGAGGTCATTGTGCTAGAGGCGACTAAGGAGGATCTTGTGGAGCCATCTACCGAGGCGACCATGGAGGATACTATCGAGGTTCACTCAAAGACCTTCTCAAAGTATGAGCCCACGGAGGACGCAGAAGACACCGAGGACTCTAGTTGCTCGTCTTAGGAGCTCCCAGTTTGTCAGTTTGATCCTTTAGTGGCGACCCTGACCCCATCTCTTTTGGATGTTGATGATGAACCCTTTTTGTGTACTTACCCTGTCACCCCTCTTGTTAGCGGAGTTAGTAGCTATGCATATGTATGATCAGTTGGGTTTTATGTATGACGGTATATTCGCTATCCAGATACCACTTATATTTTGTACGGATGAGTTATTTCATTAGTGCTTCTGCGTGCTTGATTTATATTGTGTCTCTCGACTTATTTGTGGATATTGGGATCACGAGAGATATTTGGTTTGCTTGGAGGAAGTTGCGTGCTCGTGCCCGGGGCGCGGGGCATGACACATCAAGTCCAAAAATGCGGCTAGAGCATTGGTCAGTCCAAAAGGCATCATAGTGAATTCATAGCGACCATACCTGGTCTTAAAAGCGGTCTTAGGTATTCTTCCTTCTTAATTCTCAACCGATGGTACCATGTCCTTAGGTCGATCTTTGAGAATACTGCGGCTCCTTGCAATTAATCAAATAAGTCATCAATTCTCGATAGTGGGTACTTGTTTTTTACAGTCACTTGATTCAACTGCCTATAGTCGATGCATAAACGCAAGGACCCATCCTTTTCCTCACAAACAACACCGGCGCTCCCCACGGTGAAGTACTCGATCGAATAAATTCTTTATCCAGTAATTCTTGCATTTGTACCTTTAGCTCTTTCAATTCTGATAGGGACATCTTATAGGGTGCCTTCGAGATCGGCTCCGTCCCGGGAGCTAACTCAATCACGAATTCAATTTCACGCTATGGCAGCGACCCTGGCAACTCTTGGGGAAAAATGTCGGGAAACTCACGCACTACCGGAATGCTTTCTAGTTTGGGCTCCTCGGCAATCGTGTCCACAACTGCAACTAAGTACGCCTGACATCTTTCAGTCATCAGCTTTATCGCTTCAAGAGATGAGACTAAATGAATCGAGGTTCCTCCTCGACTTCCCATAAATGTAAAACTAGGACGGCCTTTCGGATAGAAACGGATTATCCTACTACCACAATCAACTATCGCCCTTTACTTACCCAACCAATCCATTTCTATGATCACATCGAAGTCATACATTGGCAACACAACTAAGTCAATACTCTCCTTACTACCGCCAATTACGATTTTACAATCAGCACAGCCCAACGAAACCAGCACATTATCCTTCAATGGGGTGGCAACATGCAGAATCACACTCAACGGTTTCAATTCCATATCAACTAAATCAGCAAACCGAGCCTACACAAATAAGTGTGATGTGCCAGGATCAAACAAAGCATACGCGGCTTGGTCACACAAATAAACCGTACCTGTGACCACGCCTGGCGTTTCTTCTGCTTTCCTGCGTGCCACGGCATAGACTCTCCCCTGAGCTGGGGGTCGATTTTGATCAATTCGGGGGGTGGCAGTCGACGATCCTACCTGTGGTTGTTGCCCCTGAAGTCTATTCACTGGGGCTTGGTTCTGGCAAGTCCTCATCTGATGCCCCATCTGACCACACTTGAAGCACGCCCCAGTCCTTACCAGGCAAGGTCCGTTACCATGCCTTCTACCACAGAGTTGGCAAGTCCAATTCATTGGGTTCGGTGGTTTCACAATGTTCTTTCTTATCGGAGGGACGAAGCGTCTATTGCCAGTCATCGGTCTTTTGCCAGTCTAGCGATTAACTCGGAACGAATTAAATCGCAATCCAGATGCGACATTTCTCTCTTTCAAATCTCTCTCGATCATTTGTCCCCTTTTATAGATTTCCTTGTAGGTCCTCAAGTTCAGAGCTATCATCTGGCTGCGAAGCTCAGGCTTTAGTCCATCCCGAAATCTCCGTGCCTTCTCCAAGGAATCCTCTACCGATCGGGGTGCATACCTCGACAATCTGGAGAACTCAGCTTCATACTGGTCCACCGTCAGGTGATTTTGACGCAACTGTAAGAATTCTACTTGCTTCCTTTCTCGAGCTGTCTCCGAGAAGTACTTGTCATTGAATGACGTAGTAAAGGCATTCCAAGTCAAGGCTGCTCCTTCTAGAAAGACTTCATTCTTGGTGGCAGCCCACCAATCATTTGTGATCCCTTCCAATTAATATACTGCTAACAGTACCTTCCTCATCTGTGTACCTCAGCACTCCAAAGGCCTTTTTCAGTTTCTCGATCCACCTCGGTCCTTGTTCGAGATCTCCAGTCCCATCAAACTGGGTTGGCTTCAGCTTGATAAATTGTTCAACCAGTTGGCCCATATGCCTAATTACAACAACCTCTTCCTAGGCATTCACTGCCTCATTGCCCTGGCCATGATAGCCATTGTTTTCATTGCCTCCATTATTACCGTTATTGGTGTTGACTGCAGCTATAGCGGCTTCTATCACTTGAGCTATGGCAGCATCCCTATCCTGGATCTGCCTATCAATGAGGTAGTCACTCTTTTCTAGTGCTCTCAACACTCCGTCCATCCCCGAGTCTTCCGCCACAAGTGGCCTCGAACTAGAGGCGCCGCTCCTGGGTCTTCCAGGTCTTCTAGGCGGATTATTCATTTTTGTATACTTTTGCTAAGCCTAGACCACCACAATTTCATCAAGGAGTTAGTAATTCATTCATCCAACCAATTCCAGAGCTACCAAACTATGCCTTAACAGAAGCAGTCATAACACAACGACCTGCCACACAACTAATTCCAGAGGCACTTCACTAAACAGTCCATGGCCATTACCTCATTTCGTCCACTTCAACAATTCACCAAAACTAGCCATGCTCATCACTCAACAGACCAAAATCCAAATATGACTTTCAGCGCTAAGCACGGAACTTAATTCTCATAAGCCACCATAATCGTGTTACGACCAAATGTCAATCACATGCTTCAAGTCATATGTCATGCACCTCATGCCTTATTCTAACAAGTTTTCCTAAGGTCTCGCTACCCGTCGTGTCCCGACTTAGTCCTCCTTATCACTCCAATCCTCAATCTACTTTGGATCGAGCTGACCTTGCTCTGATACCAAGCAAGGCGAGGATGTCACGCCCTACACCCCAGGCACGAGCACGCAATACCCTACAAGCACAAAATCTCTCAAACGTCCTAAGATTCACATATATCGAGAGATGCATAATATCGATAGCATGCAGAAGCGATAGTATACAAACTCCTCCATATAATAATAAAAGGGAACCTGGGTAACGAAAATACCAACATAATAACATAACCTCCCAATTGTTCTTACAAGAGCACTGGTAAACTAAACTTGCAAGCCTGTAGGAGTGACAGGACCAGCACAATAAACGATCATCAACATCTCCAAAAAGAAATAGGGCATCGAGGTCATCAACAAACTAACAGTCCAGAAAACGGAAACTCCTAAGTCAAACTATTAGAGCCATTAGTCTCCTTAGCATCTTCAGTAGGCTCGTACTCTGAGAAGGTCTTCGAGCGTACCTCTACTGTATCCTCCATCGTCTCGCCTGCTGACTACTCCACCATGTCGTCCTCGGAGGCTTCGATCTCAATAACCTCGTCGGTGTCCTCCAGGGTCGAGTCTTCTCAAGAATATTCCTCGAACCAGCTGCTAACCCCTCGACCTCCACAGAATCCCGAGCGGGATAACACCAACTAGGGATTACCACACAGGGTACCTCAAAGGGCTTCAGTGGTCCCGTAGTAACATCCCCTACCCTCCAAAACCAAGCCTCGAACCTATGAGCCTTCTAGCTCTTTCCACCCTCGTCAACCCAGACCACAGTGCACTTCATAATGTATACGGTTCCCTGTCCGTTCAAGAACTCTCCAAAATATGCGAACATCTCTTTCGGATCACCTAGTCTGATTGACAACATTCTCATGGTCTAGGATATGAAAATGGGGTCCCACAACGGGATGAGATTTACATCTCAGTAAAACGGGTCCTAACCCTAGGTTACGCTAACCGTATACGTAGGTGAATGTAACCAAAGACAAAATGCACAAACAAACACACGAGGCATTCAACGGTCATTAAATAACATACAGATACAAACGAGTGTCAAGCATACAATCATGGCATCATATCACATCAGTAGAATCAGGCACATATTACCAAGCTAAATCACACCTTCCACCCTTCCATGCCTCCATTTGATTCACGCCCGCGTTTAGAACGCCTTAGACTCGATCCGCATAAATACGCCTCAGACCACGTCATTGACAAACCCGCGTAAACGCATCAGGTTTTCAATTTCATTTCAAGCCTGTGTCGACATATCTCAAATTACATCTCATGTTTCAACGCATCAGGACATTAAGCATTTCCACCCCGCGTCTCAACGCATCAGGGTACAATTCAACACAAACCCCGTGCCTCAAGGTATCAATCCACACAACCCAGCGTCTTAACGCCTCAGGGTGTCATAAGTTTCTCAGACATGCCAAATATTCATTTCAATTCAGAACTCATGATCAAGCGTAAACTCATGCAACGAGCAACACGTCTATGGCATGCGGGACAATTAAATTCAACACTCAAATGTGGCAATCAATTCATGGCACAAGCATTCAACAAGTATTCAAGCCATTTATACCTCTCAAAGACGTACAATGGACAATCAAACGATAACTCACGAAACTCAACATAATTCATACCCAATTCACCCAATCGAGTCCAATCCTCTTAGCCAAGGTTTAGAAACTTCTTACCTCAAGCTTAATCCAACAAAATTCTTCTTCCAAGCACTTCAATCACTCGATCCAACAATTCCCGAAACAAGGCAGTTCGCACCTATTGGAAATCAATCCAATCATCAATTTTTCTTGCTCAATTCACCAATCCATGAAGCATAAACCTCAATGACATGTTCATCGACATCCTAATACACCTCAACAATAAATTTGAGACTCAATTCCATCACCAACAGCACCCCACAGATTCGATATACACAGAACCGAAACAAGGCGTTTTCAGTTCTGTGCATATCTCAACTAATCAGCCCATAAACCATCCTAAATCTTAAATTTATCCATTAATATACTTTCTAACATGTATTTCTAGGAGTTGGAAAGCCTCATCGAAAATTTGAAGTCAAGGCGACGTCAGAAAGTCTACGAACGGCGCCGATTCCTCCAAGTCCTCAACCGGTCAGTTTCTGTCCTTCAAACATAAGACACATCCATCAAATTCATCCAAAATTTTTACCACAACTCAATCTACATGTCCTCTAAATGTTCACAAAATTTGGCCGAAAGATTCGAAACTTTCAGGGTCCTACGGAGTCTAAACAACAGCTTACCTTCAGCTGCGACGATTTCCATCGACTTCCAGGATAATGGCCAGTCGGAACTCCTCAGTGGGTCAAATGACTTGATTCAAGTTGAAGGTTGTCGGCAAGAGAGTGAGGAAGGTGTTGGTGGTCAGCTCGAGCTTAGGTGGTGACCAGAAGTGGCGCTCAACGGCGGGGATGGCGGCGGCAGAACCTGGTCGGCGGTGCAGCTCTCGGCTGAAGGAAGAAGGAAGAAGAAGAATGGCAGAGGGAGGTGTTTTCGGCTAAGGGAGTGGGAGAGAGAGATGTATACACCAAGTGAAGAGTCAACCAAGGTGGAATTGTAGGTTAAAAGTTGTTCATTAAATGCCAATGCCTAATCCTTTGACGCTTGTCTTCATGTCAATCAATGGCTCATCCAAGGGCTGTGATTTCTCTCAATTTTCGGCAGCCTTGGGGTGTTGTGAAAGATCAAAATGCCCTCATCCAATTATTAAGGCAAGGTTAAGGCTTGAGGGGCAAAATGGTAATTTTACCATCAACGTTCGGAACATCATTTTTTCTTATTCCAATTCTCTTTGATAAGGTGACGTCCAATCCAATTATAATGTTGGAATTCCTGATTTTTCATTTTCTAATTTCGAGAGTCATTTCTAAATCATTTCTCTGTCAAATGTGATTCCAGCCTATCCCAAAATGACGGGCGGCTTTTGCAAACGTTACGCGTACGACTTTGTGATTCATATCACACTTAGGGCTCGTCAATTCATGGCAACTTTGATTGTCATGTAATTGCGATGGTCTATTACTAGTTTCGACGGTCTCGATTGTCATCGTTCAATTTAGGAAAATTTTGTAAATTATACTTTGGTTAAGCGGCATAACCTGCGCTCCAATCGTATAACACTAGCAATACATTCCTTAATTGTTCTTAGATCGGCCTTTCATGGCTCTAAATGTCTCCTCAATAATCCTTATGGTCAAAGTGTTATTTCCTATTTGAGTTCCCTAGGTCCACGTACCATGTCTCGCGTTAGCCTTTCCCTTTTGGTCAGTTAACTCGAGATTGATCAAATGCGAGCAAAATACGACTGAAATACATCGTTAGATACATTCTCATTATCTCGAAATGACAGGAAAAATCAGAATGTCACATTGTGTTTGAAGATTTCCTTTGAAACAAGTATCGATTTTGAGAAAAGGCGATCCGTTCTATCTTGGGAGGCAATTGTCCAAGAACCTTGAGTATCGGCTGAGAGAACAAATTTGTCTTAAAGACATAACGTTATTTCGTTGGGCTCGGATCATTCATCTGCATTCAGATTACTTATTTATTATTGGTTTCAGGTTTGTCTATCCACCTATTTTCCATATACAAACTACAAGTCATGTTTATATGCGACAACAATCTCAATATATGAATCATTACCATCTTAATGGACAACAAGGTCTAATGATGGTAGTAATCGGACGAGCACAAACGATTTCTTCTATTAACACAAAGTTTAGAGTTTCTTGCCATCTCATTAACCATAGTGGACTAACCATATTTCAATCATATGGTTCGTGGACGACCGCATGATCTCCCTCGTCATAGATTCATCCAAAACCAAGGTTGTTTAAGAGCTTATGACCACCCCCACAAAGTAATAAATATAATTAAAACGCGATGAGTGCCCTATTCATAGGATTAGTCGTTGTCAAGATCTACCCGTCGACCCTCTTGCCAATTCGACCAATCGAGATTCCGAATGTCTTGGAACTATCCACCTTGTCCCCAAGCTTAATTAGCCGTTGACCACCTGTTTAAATAATTGTGCATTGACAAAAATGAAAATCATTAAGTGGGCTAAACACTTGCACCAATTCTTCATCAATAAGTCCCATGGGAAAATCCAAACTTATTGCAACAGAACATTGATTAACAAGATCGCTATCCAAGCGCCAGAAGGACTTGTCAAACACCTCTAATCGCACAGGTGTTGTTACCTTTTTAGCAATTCAAAAAGCTTAAACTGTCGCACTTTGAGACAATGACGTGTCAAATTGAAAATGGGAAAGGCACGTCGGTTTCCCCTACATCTTTTTTTCAATACTTTTGCACTTAATTAAGAGGATGTGTCTAAATATTGCAAACAATTATACTATATATTACTACATTTTTCTTAACTTAATAAAGATGACATGGCTATTTAATATACTAAAACTTTTTTGTGTTCCATTTGGTCCCTTAAAAAAAATATTTGTAAAGGTTGTCGCAATCGTCTAAGGGGAAGAAGGATTGGATCTTTCCGGGGCGTGCAATTTGGTTCAAAGTTGCAAGGATTACATTTCCAAAAGCACAAGATGCGAAGTAGTAAAGTTGCAAAAACTCAAGAGTCGTTGTCAATAATAATTACTATTTACGCCAATAGTAAAAATGATAATCATGATAATAATGATAACAACAATTTCGGAAGGCAGGAAGGCCAGGTGAGTTGACTTGTTGCTTCAGTTCGAATGTGGTGGTTGGGCCGGGCAGGTCGTGCACTCCATGTTCCCTTGCAACGGGGTAAAACTCAATCCTTCATGCACCAACAAATTTCTCCGTCACGTTCTCCTCGCTTCTACCCATTCATGGGACCCACTTCCACTTCTTGTCCCCCACATGTTCTGTATTTTATTGGCAAAAGTTCTTAAAGTACAACGCTAATATTAGCACGAATTGCCGGTATGAACATATGTAATGGTCACAAGGGCACTGCATTGTGACGAATGGTTAGATATTCGTATGAAGACAATATATATACTAGTGGCTATGATCGATTAAATAGAAAAGAATAAATAGTGTATATTTTTTGTTGGGAATTTCCTGGAAAAAAAAAAAAGATCGCCGCAATTAGCGTCTTTTACATTTTGAAAAAAAAAATGAAATGGGATTTTATTTCAACTTTAGCATAATTTATATGTTCCGAATATCACAACAATGATAGGAAGTGAACAATATCCGAGGACATTTAAGGATGGCTATTGACCCATCGGGCAAGGATAGAAATGGGAACCATTTCAATGAGCCCAATATTGAAACGGTTGGGATGATTTGTGAACCAAACCAAACCGTTCTCAATATATATATAGGTGAAATGGTACTTGTGGTGCGTCAACTTACCCGAAATTCAATACCGAACCTCTACTTTTTATTTTTATTTTCTCAAAATCGTGCTCTCTAAAATATTAGTGATGCGGGAGAAGAATCTGGCCCCTCTTTTCCCCTCTTTCTCCCTCTCTTCTTTGACTGCAACAAACCTTCTTCCACCCCCCCCCCCCCCCCCCCCACCGACCACGGCCGCTTGAGTTCCAAGCTCGCAGCATCCATGGCCACCCGATCTCGAGATCACAGCATCCCTGACCTGACCACGGCTGCTCGAGCTCATGGCATCCATGGGCACTTGACGCTCGAGCTCGTGGTATCACGGCCGTTTGTAAAGTAGTTTTGATTCCTCCAACTCCACAATTCAAACAGATTTAGCAAACAGACATTGAGCTTAAAAACTGAATATTTGACCTAACTTATAAGTACCGTTTCCAATCGACGCAAGGGAAGAGAACAAAACATCTTTCTGGCATTTTCGGATGGGCTTGGAAAGTGAATGGCCCGGTTCAACAAGGCCGCCTGGAAAATACCTAAGGGATGGGCTCGGCTAGGCCACATCAAATGGGCCGACCTTGGGATTGTCCTCCATGGGCCTATGTATTCATCTTAACGAAAGTTGTGGACCAATACATATACAATCAAACTGAAAGAGGGAGGACGAGTTTAACTGCTGAGATGACCATTAATGAAAATCACAATTGAACCAGCACGATTTTTCACACATTACTGCACGAGAATCAAAGTTGCAGTAGTAAAAATTAAAAGGTTGCGTTTTTATTTAAATGCTTTCAGCTTCAAACAATTTTCCAGGGAAGCAAAATGAACCTTCACGAGTTCGATGTAAGACGGTTTTAGCGGACTCAGCAACCGGTGGGTGGAAGATCAGTGCGCCCGCCTGATTTCTTAGAAACCCGACTGCCAAAGGCCAAAAACCCTAGCGCGTGGCCGCCGATGGCGGCGAGGAAGACGCCACCATTGAACGACATGACGGCAAGACTCACCATGTAGTTCAGCCCGCAGCGCACCGTGTAGAGAACCGTCCGAAAGATGCCTGCGGCAAAATTACCGTCCGAACCCACTCGCCCGACGAGCTGGCAGCAAGAGAGGAGCTCCACGAGCGCAGCCATGGCGAAGACAAAGCGAGAGAGACGGCGTACATATTGGGGTTAATGTCCGGCCACCGGTCGAAGAGGACCTTGGCGTTGTGTCCCCAGAAGAACGTCATGTGCATCATCCCCATCTTCTTACGGGGGTGCATGCACGTGCAGTTCCGGCGAAAGCCCTAGTGGGGCGGTGGAGCAGATAGTGTCCCCGGCATTGCGAGCTAGGTTGCCCTTCGAAGTGGGATTTCCGTTGGATCAGTCGAAACGAACTTGAGGATTTTGCGGCTGGTAAAAATTGTTAGATGATGCTGAATTGTCGGTTCTGGTGCGCCAAGATACAGGCAAAAAATCAGGGTTTTAAGCTCAATGCTATGCGCCGGTACGAGGTCGGGTTATTTTTTTTTTTTTAATCAAGGTATCCGGGCCAGCTTCTGAGGTTATCCATTATTGATTTAAATCCATCCCGAAAAATTCTGACCCAAAAAAAAAATCTATTCATAAATAATAAGGACGAACGTAAAAACTTTATCGTTTCAAAAAGGTTAATCATATCCAAACTTCAAAAAGATATGTTCTTCAAATGTTAACACATGCCCCTTTTCCATAGCAAAAAGCAATTGAGGCATCATTATTAAAACTTATATAATGTTGCCTAAAGTGCTTCTTCACTGCAAATTCGAACTCTTTGATCGATGGATCTCCATGGATGCTATACCGTGACGGTGCATTGATCTAGAAAGCATGATCTCATAGTTCTAACTTCTAATACTGTCGGTATGAGAAGAGCCGGAAGTAATCCAAAGATAATAGACATGCATGCCGGAGAGATCTGCTGTCGATTGAATTAAGGTTTGTGCGCCAGCCAAGCCGGATGGAACAGGACCCGAGGCGCCTCCGAAGGGCTCTTGGATCCGCCAGACTAGACAGCCGAGTTTGTTCTGTTGTCTCCCTGCGGGAATTAAATGAAATTGGTTTTGCACTTCCAATATGTTCACGACCCCATCATCTGACTGTTCTTCCACTGTTGGGCGTGCAAGCTGGGGACATTTCTTTATAGCATAGAAAAATAAGTACATCGTACTTCAATTCCTTTGTCAAACGTGAATTTTAAGAGTCAATCTTGCAGATTTCATGGGTCATACTTGTTTTTGATCCATTCTATTAATGAGAGGCACTGAAAAATTCTAACTTCACCTAAACAACAACATATAGCCGAAGGGCTACGATTGACTGATTGAGCACATCGCAAACTGGTGTGTGGCGGAGGCCGATGGTTGGGACGCTTGAAGTGACCAAAGGCGATGGTTGTTTTCTCCAGTGCCCCCGCGGTGACCAAAACGCTCCCTCTCAGCTGGCCGATGAGGGACCGCCATCTCTGTATATGAAGGAGATGCCTCAACTTTTGGAGGCTCAGAAGGACCATGGAGGGGTTGATCCTCCAAATTCAAAGGCGGCAACTCCTCCCTCGTCGCAGGACTCAGGTAACAGCTGAAGACGTCAAGGGTGGCAGAGAGCAAATTAGAAAGGGAGTGAGCGAGACTGACGGTGGGCTGGGGAGCAGCCTAGATGCTTGGCTGGTGGCTTGGCATCAGTTGGCAGCGCCAACTTCACCGGTGGCGAGGTGCTGTGGTTGATGGGAGAGGAGGAGGCAGAGAGAGAAAGAGAAGGGAGGGTTTACTGTTACGGTGAAGACAGTGGAGGGGACTAGAGCAGGAGACGTGAATCTGAATTCTACATCTTCTGCTTAGGGTATTGACTTGTTGATTTCCTCTTCCTAATTTTAAAGGAATAGCTGCAACAATTTTTATAGTTTATTACGACATGAGATCCATCTATAATGGCTTGTAAAAGAAAGACAAAGCATAATATTCTGTGATCATCAATATCTCAAGATGGTTTTGATGTACAAAACATGTTATGGACATATAGAGAATCATGACGCTAGTGCCGCAAACTGTAATCATGTATAGATCCATATACGTACTCACTTTCATAAGAGTAGATTATTACTACATGTGCTTTACTTAACCTTAGTTTTAGGGCAACGAACAATTTATTCAGATATTGGCGGGAACATAAGTATTATAGTGAGAACTTATAGGACTGCTAAAGAACTGTCCTCACTAAATTCATCAAACTTGCAGTCGTCCTAGCGGACGGCGATGCGAGTGGATCCTCCCTGCCCTTTCCGCACCTCGAGCTTCGGGACCTTGATCGTGAGCACCCCGTTCTCCATTGACGCCTCCGTCTCGTGAGGCTTGCAATTCTCGGGCAGCATGAAGGACGTCATGAACCGGCCCCTGCTGCGCTCCACGCGGTGACACCAATCGTTCCGATCCTCCTTCTCGACGCACTTCTCGCTGGTGATCTTGAGCACCCGACCGTCCTCCAAGTCAATCGTCACCTCCTCTCTCTTGACCCCCGGGAGGTCGAGCTTGAAGACATGGCCTGTTGGGGTCTGAGTCCAGTCGACCCTCGCGGCCGTGACCGTCGCTGCGGCTGTCTCGGCCGTGAAGTGAGGGCATGGCGGCCCCGGGGGACTGAAAGGCGCTCCGAAGTGGTGGAATTGTGGATACGGCTCCCACGGGTCGGAGGCGAAAGGGTCGTGGTAATAGGTGGTTTTCCGGGTACTCGGGACGATGGACATGATTGCTTGATTGCTTGCTTTCTAATTCCTTTTATCGAAGCTTTCGCTACGTACGAGATATAAATGAGGCAGGGACGGACTGGTCAGTGTTTGGTCCGAAGGGTTTTTGTTGGCTTATGTTGGGGAAATAAGGAAAACTGCATTTATATAACGGAAGAAAAGGCACTTTCATGGATGCCTATCACTATTTTGTGCTTTTTAAATGTCTATCTCAAAATGGGTTAACACCATTTCTTCAGATTGTAGCTGACTTGGTGATACATGGAACTAATAGCAATTTTTTCTTTATTAACCTATTTGGAAAAGAGCAAGAACGGACGATAAATGTCAGTTTCATTCGGCGGTCGACCCTCACGGCCTCTAAGGTTTGGAAAAATAAAAAACAAAATAAAAGAAAAATAAAAAATTTCCTAAAAAATAAGAAAACTATTAAAATATTATTTTAAAAAGTCCAATCAGCGCCATCAATGCCACACCACGACCAGCCAAATGGACTGAATTAGTACAATGCAAAAAGTTTAGGACTGAATTAGCAAAAAAGAAGAAGTTTTGGACTGAATTAGCGCAATTGCAATAGATTTATCTTTTTTTTCATGACTAGGGAATTCTAAACTTTACAGATGTAAAGCTGACACAAGGCCGACCAATCTAGAGTGATAAATAGTACATCCACTGAATATATTTAGGCACCTAAACATCAATATCGTAGCATCTTAAATGAAAAATGATGTTTGGAGATAGAGATTACATCAACATCACCTTATCCTAAACTAATTGGGGTCGGCGATCGATGAACTTAAAAATAAATGAAATAAAAGCAATATCACTTAAGGAAAAAGAAAAATTATAAAAATATATATAAATATATAGAGAGAGAAGGGACTAAAAGGACAGCCAGCATCATAGGAATTATGTCCCTCCACAATGCTAATAGCTTTCTTTCACTCTGTCCTAAGACCAACTGTACACTAATTTATTTTTCACTCCGATAAATCTTATTTTACTACTTTGCTCCAAGTAAATTTCGGCCGACCTCTTCATTTCTTCTTCTTGAGCTCTCGATAACAATCTTCTGTTCTTATCGGATCATTTAGGGATCTACGAAGAATATGCTTAAACCATCTCAATCTATATTCTCTCATCTTTTCTACTACCGGTACTACTCCAACTTTTTATCAAATATCTTCATTTCATATCTTATACATCCTTGTATGATCACACATAAATCTTAACATCTTCATTTTCGTTATTCACATTTTATACTCATGTTGCCTCTGCGCTAACCAGCATTTAGTTTCGTATAACATTGTAGGTCTTACCACAGTTCTATAAAATTTTCCTTTTAGCCTAAGAAGAATTTTGCGATCATACAAAAATCCTAATGCATTGTGCCATTTCATCCAACATACTCTGATTCTATAACTTACATCATCATCAATCTCTTCCCCATTTTGCAACATTGATCCTAGATATCTAAAAGCATCTTTTGGGTACCTCCTGTCCAAGCATATTCATAGATTCTTGATCTTTTTCTTTTGTCATATCGAACTCACATTTCATGTATTATGTCTTACTTCAACTTAACGTAAATCCTTTAGACTTCAATATGATTCTCTATAATTCTACTTTAGCACCAACCTCAATCATGGTCTCATCAATAAGCACAATATTATCTGTAAAAGGCATACACATGACACCTTACCTTTGATATCTTTTGTTAACTCATCTAAAACTAGGACAAAAAAATAGGGACTCAAAGTACAATCTTGGTACAAGCCTATTGTGATTGGAAAATAACTTAATGTGTCATTACAAGCTTTCACACATGTAGTAACACCATCGTACATATCTTGATTGCCTCTACATACTTAGAAGGCACTTTTTTCTTTTCAAGAACCCACCATATAATCTTTCTTGGAACCCTATCATACACCTTCTCGATATCAATAAACACAATAAGAAGGTCTTTATTTTTTTTTCGATATCTCTTCATCAATTTTCGTATAAAAAAAATAACCTACATAGTAGATCTTCATGGCATAAAACCAAATTAGAGATAGAGATTAGAGATGGAAAAAAGGAGATACTTTCAATTGTTGCGGCATTAGTGTATACTAATTCCAAGGCTTCTAGAAATAATTTGCGCCCATATGAGGTATATGACATGTACCATACATTGCTTCCCGAGTTCGAATCTATCGTATACTCGTCATTTTCGGGATCGTTGCCACATTTTATGTCATTTAGCATTTATGCCATTTTTCAGGATGATGGTCATAAATTAGGGGATAAGAGATATGGCATGGTATGGCATGGCAATATACAATATCACCTCCACATTTTATTAAGTGGAGCCAACTCAATTTCAATATATATTTACTTCTACTTACGCTTTGTTTAATGTATGTAAGTTGACTCCTTTGTCTTTCTTTTGAGTTTTGATACCCCTAAATTCTTTTAGACAACCAATCGGACCCAATATAATCTAATTCGTGACAAAAAAATATGTACAAATGACAAAGACCCACCTCAACTATTAAAAGGCAAGCAAATGCAAGAGCAACTGAAAATCAAATTTGCTTTGCGGTTGAACGTTTTTTTTTTTTTTTTGGTGTGTATGTGTGATTACCGTTTTTATTATTATTATTCCGGTTCGATCCCAATTTCAAAAGATTTTTTTTTTTTGGGATGTCTTTGAGATTATCTGTGTCGGCTATACATAATCGAAATGGGATATAGTTTATTTTGCTTTGTGTGAATCACCGCTGTCTAAATTCGATATGTGATAATAGTTTTCACACAATTACTCGGATGCAATTTGAGTTGAAATCCTGACAAGTGCCCCTAATTCTATAAGGACATTATATGACCACATTGAAAATGTCTTGAATAGGCGCTAAGGAATTGTCACACTAGCTTGTACAAGGATCGTTTATGTGTATGTGTTTTAATGACATGAAAATGGTCCCATAGTTTATCAGGCACCTTGCTCGACAAGCAGAATTTTTCTGACCTGAGAATTATCATTTTTCTATCTGGTCGGTCCTCGTGGTCCTGATTCTTTAATCAAATCCGGCACCGAATTCGAATTCGAATTCGGATTCCACATGAAGGAAAGGAAATTGTGGGTATGACTGGCCACATCAATCGGAATCGAACTTAATTTCGTGGACAGCTTCTTCTTGAAACCAGAGAGGAATATAACCCATTTTACTTGCTTTTAATAGGCTCATTCCCGATATTTAGGGCGCGCATGGTGACACTTCTAGAAATGAATTTCTGAAATATAACTCATTTTACTTGCCTTAATAAACTCTTTCCCAAGATTTAGGGTGCGCACGGTAAAACTTCTAGAAATGAATTTTTGCTTCAAAAGTACTTCTGGAGCAAAAATCTGTTTGATAATGCAACTTCTAAAGTAGAAATCAGTCTGGTTACGCAACATTACATTTCTACTTCTTAAACAAATTTCTACTTCTAAAGTTATCTTTTAGCCAATTTCAGAAGTTCAAAAAAGATATATTTTTTTCAGAAGTAGAAATCCCTCAACATCAATATATATCTCGTTTCAGCCTCTTTTCATTTTCAATGCCTCTCTCTCCCAACAGCCAACCGCCGCCCGCCGCCCATTGCCGCACCGCCACGATCACCACCCACCGCCAACCACCGCTCGCCCCCGCCAATCGCCTTGACCACCATCGGCTGCCACCCCCCACCAAGTAGCCGTCTCCGACCGCTGGAGAAAAATAAATAACATTTTTTGTATTTTTGAAAGAAAATAATTATTTTAATTATTATTATTATTTAAAGAAATTTTTAAAAAAATGAAGTATAAATTTTCAATTATAATCAAAATAATTTCTCTAATCAGAAATCAACTTATGAACAAAAGTATTAAAATTAACTTATGACAGGAAGTTGATTTCTGAAATAGGAGTATTGTCATGCGCGCCCTGAATTATCACACGCACCGTCAAATAATGTTTTAGATCGTGATATGATGGAGCACTTTGATACTAAATAGTACACTCACATGATAATTTAAACTTTCTTTTGTTTGAAGGATAACTATTTTTGAGAAATTATTTTTTGACTTTTTGGCATCTAGATGACGGGAGACAAATCGATATGAGAAAAACGTTTTTCATAAATTGAAAACATTAGGTTTGGATTGAGGAAAAATGACTTTTCCTTTTAGCAGGAAATCTCTTTTCATAAATCACTAAACAAATGAAAACTTACTATTTTTCCTAAAAAAATAATTTTTCATGAAAAATATTTTTCTTTGTCATGAATGCACATCCCTTAATTAATTGGGGGCGGGTTTATACTAAAGCAGGAGTTTCGATGTTCCCATCTCTACGTACCTTTTGTCTCCCTCCCGATTAGTCAATTTCTACACTCGAGGCTTCCATCATGTCTAGTCCATTAGCGATGCGGGGCAGTGCTAGAACATCTCAATGCGAAATCGCGCCTACCGTTCATAATGTAAATCCTAAACTCTAGATATATACACAATTCACTTGTTGATTTATGTTTTATGTATTTTATTTCGAATTTGATTGTATAAATTGTGTTGCTTTTTTCCTAGATACGTGAGTAGTGTGATGTGCAGGGTCAATGTTTACTTAGTAATCTTGAAACAAGAATCTAATAAACAATACAGATGTGCAACCAGATCGAATTTATCCGAAACCCAGATCACACCACTCAAAAAATAGGTTCGAGTTCCCATTCAAATTGATCCGAATACAAGTTCTAAATTTGGGAACTGATTGGAACCGGGCAGATTCTCATTTCCAAGTCTCGGATCAGTATTGGACCCGATTTTTAGCAATTGTTAGAGTAAAAACCCTAGTCTAGCTGGCTCCACCTTCTTTCTTTTTTTTTCGGTGGATTGCAATTTTTGTTACTCATATTAAAGATTAGGGGTGTGCGTTGTCCGGGTTGGTCTGGTTCCCTCAAGAACCTTGGATTGGATTGGTGTTACTGATTCTCAATTTCTGAAACAGTGGACCGGACAGAAGGTCTTTGGAATCGAACCGTCGATCAACTCTTGCTCTTGGGCAGTCCAATGAAACAGGTAAAATAAAAATAAAAAGTCAAATAAAAACAAAAATAAGAAACTCAAGTTTGATATGAAGTTATGGAACATATTCTTCCATTCGGTTTCACCATCTTATGGAATATTAGGTTTTCTTCATCTTCTTTTTTAGAAATTCATAATTAAGTTATGTATTTAAAAATTAAATTGTCGGTTCGAGTGGACAGTCCATCGGTCCAGTTTTCCCTAGAGCCGGGAATGGGACCGCCCGGACATCGGTTCCACCTTGAGGAACCGGAGACCGAATCAATGATCTTAGGAATCGGATCAAATCCGTCAATCCGATCCGATTCGAGCGGTCCATCTTGCTCACCCTTTTAGAAATTGTTGGTTTTAGTGGATATTATGTTTTATTATTCATTTTTTACTTTGAATCATTTCATTACTATTCATACTATTTTGCTAAAAAAAAGAGGAAAAAGAAAACGGGTTTTCGGATAGACCCTAAAACCGGACTGAAAAAACGGGATAAGTTGTAAAATAGATTCTAAGACAAATAGATAGGTTTCAAGTTTCAAAAATTTAAAATCGATTATAACAGAGTTGTTTTCAGGATTTAGATCGATAACCTACCCAACCGGTCGGGTCACCCACATTAAGCAACTATATCTTTCCTTTGCCTGCCATTTCTCTCGGCAAGCGTGGACCAGGGGCCTCCTAGGAATCTGGACTGAGTCAAGGAAATGGCAGGGAGCTGTGTTTAGGAAAATTTTGTTGAACGTTCTCTTTTCTACATTTGGCTATTTCGAAGTGAAGCTGTTCGTGGCAAGAAAACACCTTGTCCGGATCGAACAGTCTATGTCAAAAACGTCTGCCGTAAGAAATGGGCTAGCGAATGCCGAGGGAAAATCACAAATATTTCGCTGTATTGGCACTAGATTCGCAAAGTTCTCCCTAGAGCTCGTTTTTTTCCCAAATTGCCCCCAGTACTGCAACAAAAGTGCGCTAAATCTACTCGGACGTTCACAGCCCTTGTCGCCGGCGACGTGCACTTCCCTCGAATGACCCTTCTGTCAAGAATTGGAGAGCGGATGTGGAAAAAACAAGCTCTACCCACCACCCTCAGGGGGTCAACGGGTTGGGTCTCGGCCTGGCCTGAACCGGCCTAAAACTGAAAAGTACTTAGCTTGGTCCGGCCCAAGCTCAAATTACATAAGCTTTAATAGGTTTCCTTTTTTCCTTTTTTTTTTAATCAAAATCACTTGATAAGCCATCGAATGAAAGAATATAAAAAATAAATTAAATTAACTTCAACTAAGCCGACCCGACTAGGCTGCAAACAGTATCAAGCCCAGCCCGAAAAGGCCTGAAATTAAGTGAATTTTAAGGTCGGGTCGGGTCAGGCTGGTGCGGGCTTTTTTTACATCCCTACCCTCGGGTGCAACACTTATCTTATAATAGAGAGCAGAAATCCTAACTGATCAAAACTTGTGCCCCATCTGTCGCCTAATTTCTGTGAACGAACCCAACCCGATATTGCAATGCGTTTTTTGCCCTTGTCGGTTCCAATTTTGGGATTTTGGTGTTTTTAAAACTTGTACGGCTGCATGTGAGGATGGTTGGTGCAGCGTGTTCATTCCACGAAGGACCTGAATGTCCGATGGAAAGGGTCAGTTGAGAGAATGGCGTGTCATCGAAGGCATATTTATTTTATGTCATTGCATTTCAAGTCAAAAATGAGTCGATTGAGCTTAATTTCGACAGCCGGCTGAACCAAACTCAGCTTGAAATTTTCGCCGGTAGCTAAAGGGGTGTTTAATGTTATATATGAGTTTGGACTCAATTCGAATTTAATTCAGCCCATTTTAGCTCTTTTAATTATGGGAAGCTTTTAATTAATTATTCATTTAATTAATTAAATCCCAATTTCAGCTAGAGAATGCGCCATCAAGACTGCAAGAACAGGAAATTGAGCTAGCCCATTACGATCCCTCCCGTGGCCAAAATTATTGAGGAATTTTAATGAGATCGGAATCTTGAAGATCAGAGTTTTAATCCGATGATCGTTAAGGAATTCTACTTCAACTAGGATTAGTTGATCCTAGTCTATAAATATCACCTTGAGCTTAGGATTGGGAGGAGGCCACATATTTTACATGGTAGCTTTTGAGAGGCCAATTCATTCAATACATGGCCATTGTGAGTTTCGCAAGAGGACGATACATTCTGGCCTTCGAGGAAAACGAGAGAACAACAATAGTGGAAGTCGGCAATTTGAGAAAAGCAACGGAGAAGTGAAAAGGGATCCACAGCTCAGTTGATCCTCCATGGTAACTCCGTTGGCGTGAAGCTCATGTGCTGATAAAGCCAAAAGAAGAGCATGCCCTCCACAGTTCCTGTTTGCATCATTGAAGGCTCCAACTCCTGTACTCGTTCATGCAAATTCATTGCCACGAATTCAACCGCATTACTATCGTATCAACGTCCCAGCAGCTTCGTCCACTGCTGTGCACCACCCTTTAGGCATCCTAAATCCTCCCCATACCAGTTCGGCCCGCCGAAGTTGAGCTGTGCCAACGAGCTCTTCAACCACGACGAGATTCCCTGCTGTCCAGCATAATTCGCGCTGTTGTTTAGCCTCATTTCATCGGTAATATAGTTATATTTGAAGGTCTAACATTATGGTTACGTGTGCTAGATCGTTTGGGATGGATCTCTAGCGAATCGAACTCGAAAAGGCGCAATTTTGGATGAAAATTCCAGCTTGCGTACGTGCAGAATTTTGGCTTGGAAACGGTGAAAGTTCTTAAGTTTTGATGTTTAATCTATGCTCGTTAGTTTGATAACATGTATTGTTGTTCTTGGATCTCTTTGGACACATTGATTTTGCAATTAAAATTAAAGAGTTCAAATCTTTCCTATCAAAAAATGGCTTAACCGAAAATCACACTTTTGTTGCACAAAGTTCTGATTTTTTTCTAAGAAATTCAGTTTGTTCATGAATTGATCGAATCTCACATGCATCCTTGAGTATTTATTTATTTTGATTGGGAAATATCTTTTCTTAAGGTAACAAATTGTTTGGCATTTTTTTATGATCAAATTGAATCGGTTAAAGATTGAGAATTTTGTCATCTGGAATTTTCAGCACATATATATCCCATGTCCAAATGAATATTGTCAATGAGCTTTGCTTAGATCCTTATCTTGGTTGCCTGAATGGCATTCTCCTTGATCGTTTAATGCTATCTCATGTTTTGGATAATGTCATGAAAATTAAAGTTTATCTAAATTATTGAGAACCCTTTAATAGTTTGTTGCGGATAAATTTTCAATCTCAAGAATTATATATGCCATGTAAGTCGATTGGTTATTTGATGCTCGAATTATCCGTATCTTATCTCTTGTGAGTTGTTCCGAGATTATCTAAATAGAGATGAGGTTTGAATTTGATTGGGTGTTTATCTGATTTGTTGAGAATTATCTGAAGTCAAAATTTCAAAACTTTAAAGATAATTTTCTCAAATTAAAATTGAATCGAATTTTAGATGAGGAAAGGTGGGCCTCAATGCAATATTTTTGGTTATCTCTCTAAACCTTCAAAAATTCAAATCAAATTGAATCATCTTTATTTATTTTTGTCACCTTTGCTTGTCATAAATTTTGCACATTTTTAAACAAACATGCCTATAATATACTATTTCACGTCTTGGCCATGATCTATTGAAAAGGGATGACAATTTAGTATAATACTTCGTGATCTTTCCCATTGTCAAAAGGGACGTTGTCGTCCTATACCTCTATTTGCATACTGGCTCAAATTTTCAAGGATATAGTGGATAAAAATTATTCTTTGACCCAAATCATTGGAATAGTGATTTTTTTTCAAAAATTTTGAAATTTAAAGGTATATTATGAGCATTTTTGTTTAAATTTGTTCACATTTTTGTTTGCTTCTGGTATTTAATCCAAAAAATACAACAACAACAACAAAACTTGTCATTTGCGTGTCATATAGTTTTAGTCCATACTTTGCCATGTTATTATACATATTGCCATATCATTTAGCATAGTTTGCATTGCATTCTTTTCCAAAGAAAAATCAAAATCAAATCACATCGATTAGTGCGAAGAAATTTTCATGAAATTGATACCGAAAAAGGCATTAATTTTTCAATTAATGTAACCAAATCACCGAACTCATTTATTTTTTGATTCATAGAAATAAAAAAGTTCTCCCTTATTTAAATGTACCTTAAATGATCAGTGGCAGCTTCAATTTAATATTTTTTGCATGAAACGAACTTAAGTTGCGATTTGATAGGTCTTGGAAGAGTTCGAATTATGTTAATTAATTAACCTAACAATCCTTTAACTTGATTTTTTTAGGTCACGACAGGCCACAAGCAAGGGCGAGCCTCAATCTCATTGGGCAAGGTCAGGGTGAGGTCGTCACCTTTGATCGGTCACCGATGACCGACTAGAGGAATTTTGTTTTTTTTGTAATTTTCCCTTTGAAAATATCTAGGAAGAGCCTTAAACGGGTTACACTTGTACCAATTCAGTTTTAAATATAACAATTTAGCTCTAAATATGTTTTACAATTTATTAATATAATCCATTCAGCCAATTTTGGTAAGAAATTGATAATGTTGGCGTGAGCTGTAATTTCCTTTTTTGTAGGAGATTTGATTTTTAACCCTGATTTGTAAATGATTCTTTTTCCTATTTTGTAGAAACTTGACTGGTAAAAGAAATCCGTTTGATTGTATATTTATGAATCTGTACATACTTGATATAACGAAGAAAAAAAAAAGAAAAAAGAGAGAGGGCGAAGTATTTGACCGATAACGTAGGCACATTGCCGAAACTCGTTAAATTGTGTGTTTTTTTTCTTTATTTTTGATAGATAATGTGAATGTCATTCGTCTTCTATGGCATGATTGACGATGATGTGAATTATTTAAAAAAATCGCTTTTTATTCTTTTATTGTTAAGGACTGTCGGTCGTCGGCCAACTGTCGAGGCCCGTCAAGGAAAGTTTAAAATTAGAATAAGACAAAGCCCAAAAGAAATGAAAGGCTAAAGTGAGATTCCACCGAAACAAGCGTCCAAAAATTCTCTCCACAACGTTTTTGTGGGGCTTGGTTACCTTTTCCTTCTCTTGGTGCATAAAGAGGAACTTGCCCTTCTTTCTAAATTTTTTTTTTTTTCGCAAATTAAAGAGTATGCTATGTTTCGATTCTAATAAGAAGTGAATTCTTCCATTTATAAAGTGTACATGGATTCAAAATCTCCGTTGGCATGAATAATATGTTGATCTTTTTCAATTTAAACGTGTCCGACCATACTAAATCAATTAGCCCGCTTACGACGCTTCTTCATCGATAATGCACAGATGAACTATTTTTTTCGTCAAAAGAACTCATTTCATTAAAGAGGAAGAGTACATTCCAAGAGAGACTTGCAGCCCAGCTCGGAGGAGTGTTTCAAAACGGGGCTTTGGAGACTCAATTGGGATCTTTATTTTGGACTCTAGAGCAATGGGCCAAAGAGAGATTAGGGGTGAAAAAAGATGAGCAATTGGAGCACCCTTTGAAACATCCCACTTGACTTGAGCTGCACCGAATGGCTTCTGAACAAGGGGAAAGTTTGTCGGACTCCGAACACCAGTTTTAGTTCAGACCGGGCACAAGTGCAAACCGAATCCTTCGAGGGCTCATATGTTTTCTGCTTGAGACGTAGTCTGGGCTTCACCTTCCGATCAACCTCCTCAATGAGTCGCGGCACACTCCGGCAACGGCTCCGGATCTTGTTCCTTCCCAAAACTAATTTGTTTGCGGCACAAGTACTGCTCAAAAATCGAAGCCCTCCCACGATAGCGTGGATGTGGTTGGTCAATACCCCGTCGACTCTTTCAATAACATCAGTCTACTTGAATTTGCAACCTAAACATCACGATTCCGTAGTCAATCGCAAGTTATGGCGAAAAAAAAAAACAAAAAGATGGGATAAATAAACTAGTCGTAATCACCCGTAGGCAAGAATTTCAAAGGCCAAACCCTAGCGGGAGTAGGCCACGAAATAGCTGGCTAGGTGAATTGGACATACAATAGTTGAGGGGTCATGCGGGTCTAAGGAAGTCGTTCTTATACTATAATTGATGGGTCATATGAGGCTCGAACTTGCCAAATTTTGGCGGCCAATCGTCGGCCTCATGGGACCTGGTGAGCCTCGAGCTCTCGGTCGCCTGTGGCTGGTCGCCGATCGAAGAGAAAAAAAAAATTAAATTCAAATTAAAAAGGAAAATGAAAAAATAAAAATTAAATAAAATTTTATTCAAGAAACGAAGTAGATTTACTATATAACTCAAATTCATAAAAAAAAATACATATTGAAAAGAAAGTAAAAACTTTATTAAAAATAAAGGGTACATGAAAGAGAGGATGAAGGAAGAAAATGTTTTTTTTTTTTGGTAAGGAAGGAAGAAAATGTTTTCATTTTCTCAAAAACTGGAAAATATTTTCCTTACTTTTAAAGGAGTTTATTTCATGGGTCGAAAATATTTTCCTTGATTAGGTTATTTTACGCGGACCAACTGCTAGAAAATCCCTAAAAATATTTTCCTGAAATTTATTTTCCTCAAACTAAATGGAGCCTATTAGGAAGAGTTTTTTCCACCAAAACTGAAAATATGTGTATGTAATCATTCCTCTCTAGAGAATTTGTAGAAACATTTTCGTTGTGGCCGTATCATGTTTGTCGCGGTAGGTGATGATATGTTTGTTTTTTCAATCGCCAGAAAGCAAAACCTCCATAACTAAACAGAGAAACAATACACAACAAGCGGTAGGTGATGATATATTTATCTGCTTTAATTTTTTTTAAAATTAGAAGGAAAAATGTCCAAAATAAAACAAAAAAACAATACATGGGCGTTAGGTGATTACCCGGTAGTTAGAGACTGAGTAAAGCAATTTTTCTAAAATAAAATGTCAGCGTCAGGATCACAAAACCACTCCAACCGTTGTACTAAGAAATTTAGGAAAATTTTCAAATAAAGATTCGAAGTGTCCCCATTTTCCCAAACAATACCTAAAATTGTCCTTGTTTCAAATAAAACGTGCATGGCAACCATTCTGGTGTCTCTAATTTTGTTCTCCGAGAAAAAAAGAGAGAGATGAGAAATCATATTTGATAACGTAAATGATTCTGATTCTGTTACCAGACACAGTTTTGAAGTAAAAACAAGAAAAAAAAATGTTGATTCTGGAAAAAAGAATCAATTTTGATAATCATAAGACAGAATAAAGTCCCACATATCTCATTTTTCTTTTTCAATTCTCTCGTCAATTTATCCTCGACCAAAAATAGAACGATGTCTCATTAAAAAAAACGTAATAAATAAAAAAATTCAAAAATTTTCAAAAAAATTTAGAAATTTTCTAAAAAGTCAAAAAATTTGAGAAAATCCTTAAAAATAGAAGAACCTTAGATTAGGTTAGTTTGACCTTATTTTCATAAATTTAGGCCTAGACTTCCTAGATTTCATAGACTTTGTTCTTTATTAGTAAAATCATAAACACATTTGCAATTAAACTCAAACTGCATTTCTCTTAGTCCTTATGGCTTCATTAGGGATTTATGATGTGATTTATCAATGTCATGATTCTTTGATTGGCACTTGATTTTATTGATTTTGATTTTCCTGGGTTTTTGTACTTTAGACTTGTCGCGACCTAAAAAATCATCAGGCTAATGGATTATCAGGTTAACTAAATTAACTAACCTAATGCAAACTCTCCCAAGTCTTATCAAATCGCAACTTAGGTTTATTTTATGAAAAATATTCAATCGAAGCCACCACTAATCATTTACGTTAGGTTGATTAAAAACCTATATAAAAAAGCCGGAGTACTATTTTATCTCTACGAACTAGAGAAATTGTGACATTCTGATTTCCAGTCAATTTCAAACTCATTAATGAGAAGTAAATTTAGAGATGTATTTCAGTCGTATCTCGCTCGAATCTGATCAATTCGAGTAGGCTGACCAAAAGGGAAAGGCTAATGCGAGACAAGATACGTGGACCTAGGAAACTCGAATAGGAAATGACGCTTTGACCATAAGGACCGTCGAAGGGACATTTAGAATCACAAAAGGCCAATCTAAGCACGATTAAGGAATGTCTTGCTAGTGTTATACGATTGGAGTGCGGGTGATGCCGCTTAACTAACGTATGATTTGCAAAATTTTCCTAAATCGGACAGTGACGGTCGAGACCATAGGAACTAGTGATAGACCCTCACAATTACATGACAATCAAAATCGCCACGAATTGATGAACCTTAAATGTGATATGAATCACAGGGTCAATACGCGTAAAGTCTGGCAAAGCCGCTCGTTAGTTCGGGATAGGCTGGAACCACGTCTAATAGAGAAAACAATCAGAAACGAGTCTTGAAAATTGAAAATGAAGAATCAAGAATTCCAACGTTATGTTCGGATTGGCCATCGCCCTATCGAAGATTATTGAAATGAGAAAAACAACGTTCCGGACGTCGGGGGTAAAGTTACCATTTTGCCCCTCATAGCTTAAGCCTTGCCCATGCAAATAAGGAAGGGCATTTTGGTCTTCATATACTCCCCAAGACTGCTAAAAAAGTGAAGGAATTATGGTTATTAGATCAAGCTTGAGTGACACTTAGGACAAGTGTCCAAAGATCAAGCTTGGAGTGGTCATGTCCACCTTTATCCACCTACCATTCAACCATTGACTTTGAGCCTTGAATATAAATCTTTTTTAGTCTCTCTCACCTCACTTTGGCCGGTCATTCACCCCCCCAACTCACCGAAACTCCATCTTCTTCTTCTTCTTCCTTCTGCCGTTTGCCGACCAGTTTTGCCCTTGTGGTTCGCCACCGTCGACGCTGCCTTCCGGCCACCACCGGAACTCCAGCCGACCACACCCTCTTAGCTCAACCTCTTGCCGACCTCCTCGAAGTGGAAGCACATCGATTGGACCACCAAGGAGCTCTGGCCAAGCATTTTCCCGGAAGCCGACGGAATTTGACTCAAACTGAGGTAGGCCGAGTTTCTGACCCCTTAGGATATCGAAATGTTGAAGTTTTGTGACCAAATTTTTTGAATATCTAGGGGACTTGTATATAAATATGTGGTAAAAAGTTGAGCTTGATTTGATGAATTTTTGACCCCAAATGGGTCATGTGAACCTTGGACAGAAACTACCGGTTTACTGACTTGGAGAATCCGGCGACTTTTGAAGAGATTCCGGCGACAACACGACTTCAAACTCTCGATGGGGCTCTTAGAACCTTAGATAGGCATGTTAAGAAGTAGGTTAGTGATTAAATGATGGATTTGGTGGAGATTTAGGACTAGACATGCACGATTTTCATAGAACCGAAAATAGCCAGTTCGATTCTGTGCAAGGCCGAACCTATGGGGGCTAGTGGCTGATGATTTTGAGTCCCAAATTGGTTATTTAGACATGCTAAGATGATGAGGATTGTGTTATGGAGGTTTGTGATTCATGGATGGATGAATTGGATATGGAAATTGACAATTGATTGGAATTTCCTAGGTTATGCGGTGAGATTGGTCTTGGACCATTGAGGGCCGAATATTTGAGGGCTCAAGAAGAGAATTTTGTGGCATCAAACTCAAGGTAAGGGAATCCTAAACTTAGGATAGGAAGATTGGACTCAATTGGGTGAGTCGAGCAATAATTCGATTGTTTGGTGAGAGATTCCGGGATAATTGTTCTTGGTGAGTCGTGAGATGTATAGGGAATTAATATGTGCTATTGCTCGTGTTTGAATCACCCGCCATGTCTGAATGTCATTTTGATTGTCTTGTATGCCATGAATACATGAATTGTGCCTGAATTGCGCCGTTGTTTTATGTGAAATAAGTTGAGAATCATGCATGAGGGTGACATGGAGAGACCCTAATGCGTATGAGACGCGGGATGGTGAAGTACGTACCTTAAGGCGTTGAGGCGCAAGGTTGAAGTTGTATGGCGCCCTGATACATATGAGACGCGGGGTTGATATGGCAACGGTCCTGATGCGTTGAAACGCAAGACGGAGATATGAGGTGTCGACACTGACCTAGAGTATCATTGAAACCCGATGCGTTTACGCGGGTTGTCAATGACGATCTGATGCATTTACGCGGACCGAGCCTGATGCGATCTAATCGCGGGCATGAGAATGAGGCGGACGGAAAATGGTGGATGTGGTGATGTGGCAGAATGAGTGTGCATATCATCTGAGTGTGTTATGATACTATAATTGTATGCCTGTCATCCGTGTGTTGTTATTTATACTTGCATTTGCCTCGTATGTCTGTAAGTTTGATTTATTGGGGTATGTGACTGCCTGAGTGGACGGTCGGCCTAATTTAGGGTTAAGACCCACCTTACTGAGATGTGAATCTCACCCCGTTGGGGACCCTTTCTTTTTACAGATCCTAGGCCTTGACGATGTGGCCTATTCGTTTTGGAGACCCGAAGGAGATGTCCACTTATTTTGACGAGTTTCCTGATGTGCAGGGAACTATCTATGTAAGGAAGTGTACTGTTGTTTGGGTGGACGAGGGTAGTACGAGCTAGAAGCCTCATCGGTATGAGGCCTGATTTAGGAAAGTCGAGGATGTGTCGACTGGGCTGCTGAAGCCCCATGAGGTGCCCTAGGGAGTCATCCCTAGTTGGTGTCACCCCACCCGAGACTTAGACTCGGCTGAGGGGTCAGTTGCCGGTTCTAGGATTGGACCGGAGAGGACCCCGACCTTGGAGGACACGGAGGACGAGGTCATTGTGCTGGAGGCGACTAAGAAGGATCTCGCGGAGCCATCTGCCGAGGCGATCATGGAGTATACTATCGAGGTTCGCTTAAAGACCTTCTCAGAGTATGAGCCGACGGAGGACATCGAGGACACCGGAGACACTAGCAGTTCTCCTTAAGAGCTCCCAGTTTGTCAGTTGGTCTTTTGATGGTAACCCTGACCCTGTTTCTTTTGGATGCTGATGATGGATCATTTTGTGTACTTACTCCGTCACCCCTCTTGTTAGCGGAGTTAGTAGCTATGCGTCTATATGATCAGTTGGGTTTTATGTATGACGGTATATTCACTATCCAGGTCCCATTTCACTATTTGTACGGAGGAATTATTTCATTATCGCTTCCGCATGCTTGGTATATGTATATCATGTCTCTCGACTTAGTTGTGGACCTTGGGACCACGAGAGATATTTGTTTTGTTTGCAGGGAGTCGCGTGCTCGTGCATGAGGCACGGGGCATGACAGAAATTGAATTCGGGGACTTGGTTACATTAAATTAGAAAAATTAATGCCATTTCAGTACCAATTTCATGAAAAAAAATCACTTTTCGATTGATTGATGTGAATTGATTATTTATAGGAAAATGTGACATGAGACCATATGATAAAAAAATTGGTTTGATTTTTTTGGGTTTTTTGGATTAAACGCAAGAAAAAAAAATATTCAAAAGCAAACAAAACATTTGAAAAGAATTAAACAAAAATGCCCATAATATACCTTAAATTTTGAATTTTCGATAAATCGTCTCATTCCCAAAGATCTGAGCTAATTCCGCTATATTCTCGAGGATTCGAGCTAGTATGCGAATAATTGAATAGAAAAACATCCCTTTGGCTAAAGGGTAAAATATGAATTTCTATACTAACTCACCATCTCATTCTATAAGATCATGGGCAAGGCATATGATTTAATTTTTTCAACGGGTCTAGGCACGAGGGGAACATATATTATAGGTATTTTTGTTTAAAAGTGTGCAAATTTTTATTACAAGCAAAACAAGCAAGCACGACAAAAATAAAATTAAGTTTGAAATTTCGAAAGTCCAAGAGTAGTGGCCGAAAATATGAGATTGGGGATCCAAATTTCCTCATAAAAAATCTTGTCCAGTTTGATTTGAGAAAATTATCTTTAAGGTTTGGAAAAATTAATTTTAGATAATTCTCAAAGTTTCAGATATAATCCATTGAAGCTCAAACTTTATCTCTAATCAGATGATATTCAGAAATTCAATAGAGATAAGATCATATGAGCAATTCGAATCAAATATAATTCAAGATAAATCGGACCTTATCCTACATAATCAAAGATAAAGCCAAATCAATCAACGGGCAAAAATAGTCATCTCAAATGGCAAAAATTACCCATATTCAAAGAAAAATTCATCCAAGAGAGAGAGCACGTGCTGCTAATTGGTTTCTTAATTTAAAAAGAATATGATTTTTTTAATCCATTAGCTTAATGTTCGGTTCATGGCAAAAGGAATCAATTATCTCTAACTTCGATCACAAATTCATGCACATTCATGGAAATATGCGATCATATATAAATGTTATAATGCCAGCATAGCATAGATTGCAACCGAGAACGAAAATTTTATACCTCTTCGAACAATATTCCTATTGGATTTGATTGCGCCAATAAAAGGACAAATCAGTCATTGCCATAATTACATTGATTGATTGGCAATTAAAGGATTTAGTTTCCTATTCTACAAAAGGGAATATAGCATATGACATCTTCTGGAATTTTAAACGTGCGACGTTCCATTATTCACCCTCTCTCCTTCATATATAGTTATACAAGTTTGATTCTAGAGCTTAATGATCTAGTGCAATCGTGCATAAACGTACGTATTGGACGGTTTGATTGATGTTTGGCTATAATCCGTACTTCGCATTTATGGATATGTAGATCTATATTATTCAACTTTGATTATAGATCTCGATTAGTTTTTTTAGTCTTTTTACCTAGCATTTGTATTAGAGCCGACTTGCGATAGCATGTGACCTACAGTGGGCAGTGCATAGCTAGAACGTTGTGCCACTAGGGAAAGAGTATGTGATATCCTTTGTGTCCCACATGGCTTAGGGAGTATGGTCTTGAAGGCTTTATATGGACTTGGTGCCTTTGAACTTGCAAAAAGCGTTTCTCGGGTGTTGTATAGGCGACCCTTGGAGGAACAAAACCATGAAAACTGTGTGCCCAAAGAGGACAATATCTTGTAAGTGGTGGGCCCAACCCAAGCAAGGACATTGTGTCGCTAAGGGGGAGAGTGTGTGATATACCTTGTGTCCCACATGGCTTAGGGAGTATGGCCTTGGAAGTTTTATATGGACTTGGGTGCCTTTGAACTTACAAGAAGCGTTTTTCGGGCGTTGTATGGACGGCCCTCGAAGGAACAAAATCGTCCGATACGTATATTTGCGCATCGATTGCACTAGATCATCAAGCGCTAGAATTAACTTGTATCACTGATCTATGAAACATATCAAGATTAATGGACATAGCTCGATGTTCACAGATTAGATGCCTCAAACACAGTAGAGAAAAAGCGATCAGTCTATTGTTTGTTCTTCGTGAGAGCCTTTTTCTTGAGTGGAAAGGTTTCTAAGAAAAAGTGAATAATAGAACGCCGTACGTTCAAAATTCCAAAAGATATGTCATATGTTATCTTCCCTTTTATAGAATAGGAAACTAAATCCTTTAATTGCCAATCAATCAACGTAATTATGGCAATGACTAATTTGCACTTTTATTAGCGCAATCAAATCCAATATCTCTCACTCACCAATAAAGACTAAACATCTCTATCTCTCTTCTCATAGCAAAGTTCATGCGAGTAGATAATATGTGCGGCCAGTACACTCTGAGAGCTCGTTGCCATACATAAGTTAGGAATATACAGCAGCTCACATTGGGCATTATAATTTAGAGTAGATCTAGTATATTGTATCATAGATCAATCAGTTACATTTACATCGTATCTCACTTGATCTCTTTGAGTACTCAAACATAATTACATTATATTCACAATCATGATTAAACTCAAATAATCATAATTGATCAACCCGTGAACACAAAGATTGAATGTGACATCAAACTAAATTGATCTTCCTCTTCTCTTAAGTCTCTCAATCCCAATTCAGCTTGCTTTTCTAGAAATGTCCATTAGATCGAATCAAACTCATGATCATTGGTAATACTCTAAGATAGCAATCACTCAATAGAAATTTCAAGAATCGATCAGAGTCATGAGGGCACTTATCTGAAGAACTCATATCTTCAAGTGTTTCACACGGCTGTAGAGTAGAGATCAATACTCTTGCCAACTCTTTTTTGTCGTCTCATGCACACGTAATATGAAATAAGTATTACGGTATTCTCTCCTTTTTCATGGAGCGTATGTCTCTACATGTAATACTGTACAAATGATAGTTCAGACAGTTCATATGTCTAACTTGAGTTCACAAATCTACTCCTTTTAAAGAATCTATCAGAACTCAATCTGGCATCAAAGACAGATAAAGCGAAACACGTAGTTACTTCACTTTCAGGCATAACTTATTATGACCTCATCTTAACACTCTTGTTAAGGAGTCATCAAAATTTCAAACTTGATGTGACATTTTGATTTTTCCTGTCATTTAGAGACTTATCAATGAGAATGTATCTAACGATGTATTTCAGTCGTATCTCGCTCGGATCTGATCAATCTCGAATTAACTGACCAAAAGAGAAAGGCTAACGCGAGACAAGGTACGTGGATCTAGGGACTCAAATAAGAAATGACACTTTGACCATAAGGATTGTCGAGGGAGTATTTAGAACCCTTAAAAGGCGATACAAGAACGATTAAGGAGTACATTGCTAGCGTTATACGATTGGAGCGCGGGTGATGCCGCTTAACCAATGTATAATTTGCGAAACTTTCCTAAATCGAACGATGACGATCGAGACCATCGAAACTAGTAATAGACCATCGCAATTATATAACAGCCAAAGTCGTCATGAACTGACGAGCCCTAACTGTGATGAGAATCACAGAATCGATACGCATAACCTCTGCAAAAGCCGCTCGTTAGTTCAGGATAATCTGAAATTTTATTTCATGGTTCAAAGACGAGTCTCGAAATGGGAAAATTGAAAATCAAGAATTTCAACATTATAATTAGATTGGACGTCACCTCATCGAAGAAAAATTGAATTAGAAAAATGACGTTCTGGATGACGAGGATGAAATTACCGTTTTGCCCTTCAAGGTTTAGCCTTGTCTTCATAAATGAATGAGGGCATTTTGGTCATTGACCCTACCCCAAGGCTGCCAAAAATTTGGAGAAATATTGGCCATTGGAGGAGCTTGATGATTGACTAGAGGACAAGTGTCAATGGATGGCCAATTAACATTAATTATCCAACTTTTAACTTACCATTCTTGCATGTTGACCAAGCCATTTGGTATATAGCTCTCTCTCTCCTTTCCCCCAGCCGAAACCCCTTCAATCTGCCATCTTCTTCTTCCTTTCTTCTTCTCTTCACTCGGCCGAGAACCAAACCTACACGACCAGCCCGCTGCCGCTCCATCGCCGTAGTCGAGCACCACCTCCAGCGATCACCAGCCCTCGCGTCGACCACCAGCCCGTAGCCCTACCTCTTGCCAACCACCTCCAAGTAGTAGTTCAGCATTTGGCCACCTGAGGAGCTCCGACCAGCCAATCTTTCGAAAGTCGATGGATTTCGTCGCAGTAGGAGGAAAGTCTTCGTTTGACCTCCATAGGATCTCGATTTGCTTCAAACTTCCTACTAAATTTTGTAGACATATAGGGAACTTGTATATTGAGCTGAGGTAAAAATTTTGGTTGAATTTGATGGAGTTTTGATGACGAAATGGTATTGATTCCATGGACAGAAACTGATCGGCACTGGACGGAGGGAAACCAACGTTGTTTTGAGACTTCCGGGCGTCGACTCGCCACAAAAATTTCGGTGAGACTCCCTTAGACCTAGGACTATATGTTAGCAAGTAATTTATGTGAGGAATTGAGGTTTAGGAATGGTTTTTTGGGCAGATTAGCTGGGTACGAAACAAAATCGAAAAGTCCCTTGTTCGGTTTGTGCAAACTGAGTTATCGAGGGCTGTTTAGGGTGTCGCCAAGCTCTAAATTCATAGTGGAGACGTACTAGAATGTCAATTGATATGTTATTGGGGTATATGCTTAGTAGTTCGACGATTGGGCGAAAAAAATTAATGAAATGGATTGGATTTCCCTAGGTTATACACTGCCCTGTTTTGGACCCTCAAGGCCGAAAGACCTTGGAGTGCTTGAAAAGGAGATTTTTGTTGAATTGAGCCTAAGATAAGGAGTCTCTAAACCTTTACTAGGAGGATAGGCCTCAACTGGATGATTTGATTGTGAATTAGGTGAATTTCCTTGAGTTTATGGTGTGATTGTCCAATGTCTATCATTGAGAGTTGATGAATGCTTGAATGCTTGCTAAATGTATATGCCTTGTGTCGATTGCCACTTTTGAGTGATGAATTTGATTGCCTCACATGCCGTTAGATACTTAGCTCGATGCATGAGCTTGTACTCGATCATGAAGTCTTGAATTGAAAAGGAAATTAGCATGCTTGAGAACTTTGATACTCTGATGCGTTGAGATGCGGGGTTGTGAGGATTAATGTGTTGATGGGTTGAAACGCGGGACGAAACTGATTATGTGTCGATATAGGCCTAGAATGATATTGAAAACCTGATGTATTTACGCAGACTGATTATGTATTAATGCGGCTTTGTCAATTTGTTGGTCTGAGGCATAATGACGCAGACCGAGCTTGAGACATTTTAACGCGGGCATGAATCATGAGAAAATTCTGAAGGGTGGAATATATGACTTGATTTTGTGTTCCATGCCTGACTTGATTGATGAGTTATGTTGAAATGACTGCTTGACTGTCAATCGTTTGTATCTGTATTGTGACATTCTGATTCTCCTGTCATTTTCGGACTCATTAATGAAAATTGTATTTGGCGATATATTTCAGTCGTGTCTCGCTCGGATCTGATCAATCTCAAGTTGACTGACCAAAAGGGAAAGGCTAATGCGAGACAAGATACGTGGACCTAGGGAACTCGAATAAAAAATGGCGCTTTGCCCATAAGGATTATCGATGGGGCATTTAGAGCCATAAAAGGCCAATATAAGAACGATTAAGGAATGCATTGCTAGCATTATACAATTGGAGTGCAGGTGATGCCGCTTAGCAAATGTATAATTTGTAAAATTTTTCTAAATCGAACGGCGACGATCGAGACCATCGGAACTATAGATAAACCCTCACAATTACATGACAACCAAAGTCGCCATAAATTGACGAGCCCTAATTGTGATATGAATCACAGGGTTGATACGCATGAGGTCTGCAAAAGCCACCCGTCGGTTCAGGATAGGCAGGAATCGCATTGAATAGAAAAATGAATCAAAAACAAGTCTTAAAATTCGAGAATGGAGAATCAAGAATTCCAACATTACAATTGGATTGGTCGTCGCCTTATCAAAGAAAATTGGAATCAGAAAAACGACCTTCCGGATGTTGGGGGTGAAATTATCATTTTTCCCCTCAAGCCTTAGTCTTACCTATATAATTGGACAATGACATTTTGGTCATTTAAACCCCTAATAGCTACCGAAAATTGAAAGAAACCATGGCCATTAGATGAGTTTTGATTGACACATTGGACATATGTCAAGAAATTAAGCCATGAGTTGATGTATTCACTTTTAATCTACCATTCAACTCAAGTTGACTCTTAATAATTGAATAAACCTCTCATTCTCTCTCTCACTTGGCCGAATACCCCCTCAAATGCCGGTCTTCTTCTTGTTCTCTTGCTCACCAGCTGGCAGCCCTGTTCCGACAGACTCATTATTCCAGCCATAACTTTTTCATCCGATGGTCGATTGAGGTAAAACCACCGATAATAGAAAGCTTATTGTCTTGCCATTCTAACAAGGTATTATGGGTCCAAATCCACCCAGCTGTTTGTCCTGTAGAGCCATTTGAAGGAGTAAAGATCAGACTGGTCAGTTTTGAATCCGAGAGCTCCCAGTCGACCAGTCCCGACCGTCCCACTATTCCGGTCATATCTTTGACGTCCGATATCGGATTGAGGTAAAACCACTTCTATATGAAAGATTATTGTCTTTTGGTTCTAGGGAGATATACAAACTCCATTTGGCCAACCGTTTGTCCTGTAGGTCTGTTTGAGTAGGCAAAGGTCAGGCGAGGTCAGATTCTGACCGGTTTTAGGGAAAGACCTGCTCTAGGATCTTTCGAATTTCAAATGGCTCTAAATTTTTGGTGAGGTCTTTTAAACTTATAGTACTAAAGTTGGATGAGCTGTGGTAAAAAGTTAGGATGAATTTGATAGAGTTTTGACCCCAAATGGATCTTGTGTTTGAAGGGCCAGAACTGACTGGCGGTAAGCTTAAAGGAACCGGCGCCGTTCTTAGACCATTTGACGTCGTCTTGAGCTCAAATTTTCGGTGAGGCTTCCCAACCCTTAGAACTACATGTTAGTAAGTAGATTAATGATTAAATTTAGGATTTGAGGTGGTTTAAGGGTTGGTAAGTTGAGGTATACACATAACCGAAATTCGCCGGGTTCGGTTCTATGCATACCGATTCTGTGGGAGCTGTTGGTGGTTGTAATTGGGCTCCAAATTCTTCGTTGAGAAGTGTGAGGATGTTAATTGATTAGCCCATGAGGTATATGATTAGTGGGGTGGTGATTTGAGCAAGAAAAGTTAATGATTGGATGAATTTCCTTAGGTTGCGCGGTGGACTTGACCTTGGGTCCTTAGAGCCAAACCTTTAAAGTGTTTGGAAGGGGAATGTTTTTGCATTAAGCTTGAGGTAAGGGGATTTTAAACCTTTAATAGGAAGATTGGACTTGATTGGGTGATTTTTGGATACGAATCGATCGATTTTTGGAAGTTGTTATGTGGTTGCCCAATGTATGTCCTAGAAAGCTATTGAGGGCTTGATTGATTGATGATGCTTGTGTCATAAATTGGTTGTTGCATTTGTATGTCAAATGTAATTGTCTCGCATGCCATGGATGTGTTGTTCGTCGCATGAGTTGCATTCGAACGTGTGCTATGAAATGAAATGAGTTTATGGCATGACTGAAAAATGGTGACACCCTGAGGCGTATGAGATGCAGGGTTGTGTGAATGAATGCCCTGAGGCGTTGAGGCGCGGGATTTGAATTGAATGGCACCCTGAGGCGTACGAAACGCGGGGTTGAGAAGGCCATAGTCCTAATGCGTTGAAACGCAGGACGGAGTTGAAATGGGTAGCAACAGGCCTGGAATGACATTGAAAACCTGATGCGTTTACGCGAGTTTGTCAATGAGAAGGTCTGATGAGTTTACGCGGACCAAGTCTGAGGCGTTCTAAACGCGGGCATGAAAGTGAAGAGGCAGGGAAGGGTGGAAGGCGTAACATGACTTGTTTATGCATGCTGGGACTAAATGACGTGATAAGATGCCTGGGGTGCATGCTTGTTGTTCATGTGTTATTTCGTGATAGTTGAATGCCTCTTGGGATTTTATATGAATTGTTTCTGATTGTAATTGCCTGAGTGGACGGTCAGCCTAACCTAGGAATAGGACCCACCTTACTGAGATGTATATATCACCCCGTCGTGGGATTAACTTTTTCAGGTCCCAGGCGATGGAAATCCGAGCTTGCCAATGATCGGAATCTAAAGAAGTAATTATAGGAAATAGATTTATACTTTGGTGAATTTAGAGATTTCATGTTACCTTGAAGTTAGAGTTGTATCCTCTGAATCTGTGATCGTTGTTTATAAGAAGACGTACCATATGTTCTGAGTCATCTTAAGGTTAAATTGAATGGAGAAGTTTCACCGGTTCCGCATGTTTGTATCATTTAGAAGTTATCAATTATTGGGCGACGGATCCTAGGTACCACCGAAAGATGAGATGGACCTTGTGGGATTTTGCGTGCCTGACAAGTTCTGGGCGTGACATCCCTGTTTGCTTGATATCAGAGCAAGGTCAGCTCGATCCAATGTGATTGAGACTTGGAGTGATAAAGAACGATGACTTGAGGACAATTAGGCAGTGAGACCTTGAGGGATAAGCATGGATTGCTAAATCTTGAGGACTATAGGCTTGAATTTGTGTAGTATTCTAATAGTCCTAGTGCCGAATTAAGGGATGATCTTGAGTGA
The DNA here is from genome assembly GCA_028455895.1 of Rhodomyrtus tomentosa. Taxonomy (NCBI): domain Eukaryota; kingdom Viridiplantae; phylum Streptophyta; class Magnoliopsida; order Myrtales; family Myrtaceae; genus Rhodomyrtus; species Rhodomyrtus tomentosa. The sequence continues at coordinate 29,978,384 of JAPCWY010000007.1, forward strand.
TTTATGAATAAGGCTCACAAGGAAATGAATAGAAATTGAGGAGTTATAAGCCTAGATTTGAGGTTGTTAGAGAATAGATTATGAATGAAGGATCAATTGAAGTGTATGATTGTGATCTTGGTTTGTCAATGGCCCAACTTGAGGAGTACGAGTTATAAAGAGGCAACTGATGCTAGTGGATTCAGGCTTGAATTGCGTGATATCTTAATGGTTTAGCTATCAATTGCTATTGTCAACCTTGGATGAAATGAGGTGAGGTGTACAGAAGAAATATTGGATTAAAGGCCAGTTGTGATTGAATGCATATGGATTTGGCTTGAATAGCGACTAAACTTGGGATTTATGGTTGAACATAGGCAATTAATCTATGAGATGTGATGGTCATTGATGGAATTAGAAATCTTCAAAGGATAAGAATGGATCTGAAGATGATTATGGTATGATGAATGGCGAGGACAATCGAGACGCGCATGTGTTTGTGGCATTAAAATGAAAGTCGAGGAAGGTGTGTGCATGAACTTATCATTATTGGACTTAATAAATTGTCGCTTGGTATGGGACAAGTTGATGGGATACCAATAAACCGTCATGAAGCATGGTATGGGACGCGTGAAACGGGGCTTTCTCAGTAAATGTATGACTTGGGACAACCTGCAACAGCCAGGTCTGATGAGGGCGGGGAGTGATCGCCGAGACAGAGAGATCGATCAAGCCACCAATTTTTCCAATGTCCTCAGCACACCATCCATCCTTGGATCCTCTACTATGGGCAACCTCAAGCTAGAGGCTCCGCCTCTTGACCTTCCAGACCTTCTAGACGAGTTGCTCATCCTTGCTTCTTTCTACTAAACCTGGTCCACCACAAGTTCAGCAAGGAGTTAGTAACTCACCCATTCACCCAAATCCAGAGCTACTAACTAACCCTTAACAGAAGCAGTTGCAATCCAACAGTACTCCATACCACAAACTCCAAAAACATTTCAACAAATAGCCCATGGCTATTTCTCAATTCCATCCACTCCAGTGATTCACTAAAACCAATCACTTTCATTCATCAAATAGGCCAAGGTTCAAAAATGATCTTCAATCCTAAACAGGGAACTCAACTCTCCCATGCCTTACCACAACCCTGTCAAGATCAAACACCAACCCTAAGTACCAGGTCACACACTATGCACCTCAAGTCTTATCTTAACCAGTCTCCTAAGGTCTCGCTATCCGTCCTTATCCCAACTTAATCCTCCTTATTACTCCAGTTCTCAACCAACTTTGGATCGAGCTGACCATGCTTTGATACCAAATCGGACAAGGATGTCACACCCAGCACCCCGGGCATGAGCACGCGACTCCCCGTAAACAGACCATATAATCTCTCGCTGTCCCAAGATCCACAATTTAAGCCGAGAGATATAACAAATATATCAAGCATGCGAAAGCGGTAGTAAAGCAACTCCTCCATACAAATATAAATTAAGTGGGACCTGGATAGCATAAAAACTGTCGTACACAATAACCGACTGTTCATACAAGTACAAAACTACTATAATCCGATAAGTAAGAGGGTGACCGGGTGAGCATACAAAATGGACCATCAATAAAATCTAAGATAACTATGGTCGGGGTCGCCACAAAAGATCAAGCCACAAACTCTAATCTCCTAGGAAGAGCTGCTAGAGTCATCGGTGTCCTCGGCATCCTTTGTCGGCTCATACTCTGAGAACGTCTCAGAGGGAACCTCAATGGTATCCTCCATGGTCTCCTCATGCGACGGCTCTACAAGATCCTCCTCAGTCGCCTCCAGGATAATGACCTCATCCTCCTCAGTAAACTCCGGCGTCGGGGTCCTCTCCAGCCCGTTCCTAGAACCGACTACCGATCACTCGGCCTAATCCTAGTCCCTATAGGGGTGGCACCAATCGGGAATCACTCCCTATGGTACCTCATGGGGCTTCAGCGGTCCATTCGACACGTCTCCAACTTTCTTACACCATGCCTCGTACCTATGAGGCTTCCAATTTGGGCTACCCTCGTCTACCCACACGACCGTACACTTCCTCACATAAATGGTCCCCTGGCCGTCAGGGAACTCATCAAAATACACTATCATCTCCTTAAAATCTCCAAATCGAATAGGCCACATCGTCAAGACCTAGAATCTGTAAAAATAAGGATATCCAAAGGGATGAAATACACATCTCAATAAAAGAATCCTAACCCTAGGTTAGGCCGACCGTCTACTCAGACAGTCATCTACCCCAAAATTTCAAACTCATAAACACACAAGCACATACAAATAAAGATGACAACACACAGATAACAGGCATGCAGCTCTGACATCATATCACACTCAGATAATCATGCGCGCCTCATCCTACCACTTCACCACAACCATCTTTTCCTGCCTGCCTCATTCTCATGCCCGCGATTAGATCGCATCATGCTAATCTCATGCCCGTGATTAGATCGCATCAGGCCTTCCTTATGTCCATGATTAGATCACATCAGGCTTTTCTTTTCTCATGCCTGCGATTAGATCGCATCAGGCTTTTCTCCACCCCGCGTCTCATACGCCTCAGGGTCTTATCTCATCTCCGCCATGCCACAACTACAATTCATGCACACAAGGTCAAGCGCATCTCGAGCATAAACATCTCATGCATAAACAAGACATCCATGGCATGCGAAACGAGTCAATACACATACAAACGTAACCAATTACTCAAGAGACATGCATATGCAATTATTCGAATCATATATACTCTCTTGGTATTCACAAAGATCGATCACACTAAGCTCCTCAAGAAAATCATCTCAATCTCGTCCGACTCACCCAATCGAGTCCAATCTTCCTATCCAAAGTTTAGGATTCCCTTACCTTGAATTTGATACCACAAAAGTTCTCTTCTTAGTTCTCAAAGATTCGGCCTCCAATGGTCCAAGACCAATCTCACTGCGCAACCTAGAATTTTCAATCAATTCGTCAATTTCCTTTGTCCAATTCGTCAATCCATGAACCATAAACCTCCATAACATAATCCTCATCATCCTAACATATCTAAATCACCAATTTGAGGTTCAAAACCAACCATCATCATCCCCCACAAATTCGGTTTGCAAAGAACCGAACCGGGCTATGTTCGGTTCTGTGTAAACCGAGTATATCTAGCCCTAAGTCTCCACCAAATCCATCATTTAAGCACTATCCTATTTCTTAACATGTCTATCTAAGGGTCTAAGGGTCTCATCGAGAGTTTAAGGTCGAGTCATCGCCGGAATTTCGTCAAGATTCGTCGGTTCCTCCAAGGTCAATAACCGACAGATTCTCAAATTTGATCAGTTTTCGTCGACTCCCAGGAAAACGCTTGGCCGGAGCTCCTCGGTGGTCCAATCGCCGTGCTTCCACTTCGAGGAGGTCGGCAAGATGTAGGACTAGGCTCAGGTGGTCGGCCGGAGTCCAGGCGGTGGCCGAAGAGTGGCGTCGACGGCGACAAACGGGAGCTCCAGAAGTTGTCGCCGGCGAGCAGAAAGAAGAAGAAGAAGAAGAAGAGGTTTCGGTGGGTTGGGGGGTTCTATGGCCGGCCAAAGTGAGGTGAGAGAGAGAAAAAAAGACTATAGACAACTCTCAAGTCAGAATGGTAGGTGAGGAATAGTGGACTTGACCACTCTTTAATCCAGCTCTTGACACTTGTCCTCAATGTCATTCAACTTGATCCAATGGCCAATATTTCTTCACTTTTTCGGCAACCTTGGGGGAGGGATAAAGACCAAAATGCCCTTCCTTATTTGCATGGGCAAGGCTTAAGCTTGAGGGGCAAAATGGTAATTTTACCCTCGACGTACGGAACATTGTTTTTCTCGTTTCAATATTCCTCGATAGGGCGACGGCCAATCCGAATATAACGTTAGAATTCTTGATTCTCCATCTTCAATTTTCAAGACTTGTTTCTGATTATTTTCTCTATAAGACGTGGTTCCAACTTATCCCAAATCGACGGGCGGCTTTTGTAGACTTTACGCGTATCGACCCCATGATTCATATCACGTTTAGGGCTCGTTAATTCATGGTGGCTTTGGCTGTCATGTAATTGTGAGGGTCTATCACTAGTCTCAATGGCCTCGATCGTCACTGTTCGATTCAGGAAAAGTTTGCAAATCATACATTGATTAAGCGGCATCACCCATGCTCCAATCGTATGACACTCGCAAGGCATTCCTTAATCGTTCTTAGATCGGCCTTTTTTATGGTTCTAAATATCCCCTCGACAATCCTTACGGTCAAAGCGTCATTTCTTATCCAAGTTTCCTAAGTCCACGTACCTCGTCTCGCGTTAGCCTTTTCCTTTTGGTCAGTCTACTCGAATTGATCAGATTCGAGCAAGATAAGATCGAAATACATCTCTAGATTTACTTCTCATTAATGAGTCTGAAATTGACTGAAAATAAGAATGTCACAGTCAATGACGGTCTGATGCATTTACACAGACCGAACCTGATGCGTTCTAAACGCGGGCATGAGAATGAGGCAGGTGTGAAAGGTGGAAGTGGTGGTGTGACATGGCGGTGTGTGCATGATCTTAGAGATGTGTTGTGATGCCATGTCTGCCTGTCTGACATCTGCATGACTGTTGATAATTAAATGCCTCATGTGTTTGTTTGCATGAAATGCTGATGTTTATGACTGCCTGAGTGGACGGTCGGCCTAACCTAGGGTTAGGACCTACCTTACTGAGATTTATATCTCACCCCGTTGTGGGCAACATTTTCAGGTCCCCGACGAAGAAAACTGAGTTTGCCATGGATTGGCATTTGACGAAGTCATTGAAGAAAAATAAAGACCTCCCTTTTGTGACTTTAGGGTTGAAAAATGATACTCTTGGGGATTTAGATTTGTAACCTCTGAAGTATGATTGACTTTTATAAAAGGGGTACCCTTGTGTACTTAGTTATCATGTGTTGCTGTATTTGTAATGGAGTTGGCATCGCTTTCGCATGCATGCTTCATATAGAGTTGTAAGTTACTGGCCGTTGGATCCTGGAACTCATTAAAGGTAACGGTGAAGTGGGATGCTCGCGTGCCCGCCGAGCTCGGGGCATGACAGACCGACTCATTGACAAATCCGCGTAAACGTATCAGGTTTTCAATGTTACTCTAGGCCTGTGTCGACACATGACAACTCCTTCTTGCATTTCAACGCATCAAGACTATGGCCTTCTCAACCCCGCGTCTCATACACCTCAGGGTGCCATTCACTCCAAACCCCGCGCCTCAGCGCCTCAGGGCATTAATCATACAACCCCATGTCTTATATGCCTTAGGGTATTACCACGTCTCAAACATGCCACAATCTCAATTCAATTCATACACACAAGGCCAAGTGCAAACTCATGCACAAACAATACACCCATGGCATGCAAGACGATTCAATTGACATTCAAACATGGTAGTCAATACAAGGTACAAGCATTGGTACACATTCAAGTCCTCTATACCATTCTAGGATGCACAATGAACAATCACATTAAAGTCTCTCAAGAATCAATCAAAATTTCACCCGACTCGCCCAATTGAGTCCAATCTTCCTATCATAGGTTTAAGGTTCCCTTACCTCAAGTTTAATGCCACAAAATCCTTCTCCCAAGAGCCTCAAGAATTCAGTCCAAGCAGCCCAAGGACAACTCAACCGTGCAACCTATTGAAATCCTTCCAATCGTCAATTTCCTTACTCAATTGCCCAATCCATGGAACATAAACCTTATTGAGATGTTCCTCAACCTCCTAGCATGTCTCAATGATGAATTTGAGACTCAATTTCAACCACCAACAACCCCCATAGAACCAGTATGCACAGAACCAAACCGCGCAATTTTCGATTCTGTGTATAGCTCAATTAACCAGCCCTTAAACTACCTCAAATCCTCAATTTATTCACTAATCTACTTGCTAACATGTAGTTCTAAGGGTTTGGGAAGCTCACCAAAAATTTGGGGCCAAGCCGTCACCGAAAACTCCTTGAATGTCACCAGTTCTCCCAATCCTTCAAACTGGCAATTTTGATCCTTCAAACACAAGACCCATTTGAGGTCAAAACTCCATCAAATTAACCCAAAATTTTTACCATAGCTCAATCTATGAGTCCCCTAGATGTCCACAAAATTTGGTTGAAAAAATGTAAATTTTCGGGGTCCTAAGAGGCCAAAAACGTGGCTTACCTCTGGTTGCAATGATTTCCGTCGACTTTCAGGAGATCGGTTAGTCGGAGCTCCTCAATGAGTCAAATGACTTGCTTCCACTTCGAGGACGTCGGCAAGAGGTCAAGCAAGAAGTGAATGGTCGGCTCGGTAGTTGGGAGTCACCGAAGGTGGCCGTCGGGGGCAGCGAACAAGGAGGCAGAAACCGATCGGGCGGTGAGCGGTCGACAGTAGAAGAAGAAGAAGAAGAAGAAGAAGAAGCTCTCGGCAATGGAGGGGTGATGGTCGACCGAGTGAGGGGTGAGAGAGAGAGAGAGAAAGAGAGGTATGTACACACTTCACAAGTCAACTTGTTGAATGATAGGTAAAAATGTAGATATGTCCACTTAAAACTTAATCCATTGACAGTTGTCCAAGGTGTCATTCAAGCTCATCCAATGGCTCTCCTTCCTCCACATTTTTTGCGGCTATAGGGGTGGGTTAATGACCAAAATGCCCCCATCCAATTATATAGGCAAGGCTAAGGCTTGAGGGGTAAAATGGTAATTTTACCCCCGACGTCCGGAACATCGTGTTTCTAATTCCAATTTTCTTTGATAAGGCGATGGCCAATCCAATCATGATGTTGAAATTCTTGATTCTCCATTTTCAACTTTCAAGACTCGTTTCTGATCGTTTTCTCTGTCAAACGTGGTTCCAGCCTATCCCGAACCGATGGGCAATTTTTGCAAACGTTACGCGTATCGACCCTGTGATTCATATCACATTAGGGTTCGTCAATTCATGGCGACTTTGGTTGTGATGTAATTGTGAGGGTCTATTACTAGTTCCGATGGTCTCGATCGTCACTGTTCGATTTAGAAAAATTTTGCAAATTATACATTGATTGAGTGGTATTACCTGCGCTCCAATCGTATAATGCTAGCAAGGTATTCCTTAATCGTTCTTAGATCGACTTTTTATGGCTCTAAATATCCCCTCAACAATCCTTATGGTCAAAATGTCATTTCCTATTCGAGTTCCCTAGGTCCACGTATTCTGTCTCGCATTAGTCTTTCCCCTTTGGTCAGTCAACTCAAATTGATCAGATTCGAGCAAGATATGACTAAAATACGTCGCTAAATACATTTCTCATTAATGAGTCTGAAAATGACAAGGAAATCAGAATGTCACAGATCTGATCAATCTCGAATTAACTAACCAAAAGGGAAAGGCTAACGCGAGATAAGGTGCGTGGACCTAGGGAACTCAAATAGGAAATGCACTTTGACCATAAGGATTGCTGATGGAGTATTTAGAACCATTAAAGGCCAATCTAAGAACGATTAAGGAATACATTGCTAGCGTTATACGATTGGAGCGCGGGTGATGCTGCTTAACCAATGTATAATTTGCAAATTTTTTCTAAATCGAACGATGACGATCGAGACCGTCGGAGCTAGTACTAGACCCTCGCAATTACATGACAACCAAAGTCGCCATGAACTGACAAGTCCTAAGTGTGATGAGAATCACAGAGTCAATACGCATAATGTCTGTAAAAGCCGTCCGTTAGTTCGGGATAGCTTGAAATTACATTTGGCAGAGAAATAGCCCAGAAACGAGTCTCGAAATTGGAAAATGCAAAATCAAGAATTCCAACATTATAATTGGATTGGACGTCGCCTCATCGAAGAGAATTTGAATTGGAAAAATGAAGTTCCGGACAACAAGGGTAAAATTACCATTTTACCTCTCAAGTCTTGAACTTGTCTTCATAAATGAATAAGGGTATTTTGGTCATTGACCATACCCTTATAGTTGCCAAAAATAAGAAGAAATAAGGGCCATTGGATGAAGAAATGATGAGCTAAATGACAAGTGTCAATAGATGAAGCATTAGCATTAATTGATCAACTTTTAACCTACCATTTTTTGGGATTTGACTCTCAAAATTTGGTGTATAGTTCTCTCTCTCCCTCCCTCAGCCGAACACCCCACCAGCCACCATCTTCCTCACCTTCTTCTTCTCTTTCTTCTTCGGCCGAAGCCTCCCCTGCACGACCAGACCGAACCGCCTCCTTCGCCGCCATCGAGCGCCGCCTCCAACAATCACCAGCCCCCGCGCTGACCACCAGCCTGTACCCCATCTCTTGCCGATCAGCTCCAAGTGGAATTTCGGCATTTGGCTACCTGAAGAGCTTCTACCAGGCAATCTCCCGGAAGCCGACGGATTTCGTCGCAGCTGAGGGTAAATCTTTGTTCAGCCTCCATAGGACCTCGAATCGCTTCAAATTTTCGGTGGTAATTTGTAGACATATTGTACTAGGAATGGCTGAGCTGAGGTAAAAATTTTGGATGAATTTGATGGAGTTTTGATACCGAAATGGCGTTGTGTTTGAAGGGCAGAATCTGACCGGCGGTGGACTTGAAAGATTCGGCTTTGTTCGTGGACTTCCCGAAGTCGCTTCGCCATAAAATTTTCGGTGAGACCCTTAGACACATAGAACTATATGTGAGCAAGTAGTTTAGTTGATAAATTAAGGTTTAAGGATAGTTTAGAAGCTGATTAGCCAGGTGCCAAACAGAACCAAAATTGCCTTATTTCGGTTCTATGCAAACCGAGACCTTAGAGGCTGTTAGGGGTGTTACCGGGCTCTAATTTCATCGTTAAGGCATATGAGGACATCAATTGATATGTTGTTAAGGTTTATGCTTGGTGGTTCGAAGATTGAGCGAGCAAAATTGATGAAATGGGTTGAATTCTATTAGGTATACGGCTGCCCTATTTTGGATTGCTAGGGCTGAATTATTGGGGGCCTTGGGAGTAGGATTTTGCTGAATTGAGCTCAAGGTAAGGAGCCTCTAAACCTTGGCTAGGCAGATAGGCCTCGACTGGATGAATTGGTTGTAAATTTGGTGAATTTTCGTGAGATTATTGTGTGATTGTCCAATGTTCGTCATTGTGAATTGAGGAATGCTTGAATGCTTGCTAAATGCATATGCCATGAGTTGATTGTCACATTTAAGTGATGAATTTGATCGTCTCGCATGCCGTAGACATTTAGCTCGTTGCATGGGTTTGTACTCGATCATGAAGTATTGAATTGGAAAGGAATTGGCATGCTTGAGAACTTGATACCCTGATGCGTTGAGACGCGAGGTTGTGATGGTGGGTACCCTGATGCGTTAAAACGCGAGATTATGACGGTTAGCAGCATGATGCGTTGAGACGCGAGGTTGTGGTGGCGAATGTCCTGAGGAGTTGATACGCAGAACGAGATTGATTTTGTGTCAACACAAGCTTGGAATGACATTTGAAAATCTGATGTGTTTAATGCGGGTTTGTCAATTTGATAGTCTGAGACGTTTTTAACGCGGGTGTGAATTATGAGAAAGTTCTGAAGGGTGGAATGTAAGGCTTGATTTTGTATTCCATGTCTGGCTTGTTTGATAAGTTATGATGACATGATTGCTTGACTGTCAATCGCCTGTATCCATATGACATTTTTTTTATGACTGATAAATGCCTTATATTGTTGAGTGCGTATTCTGGTTCATTAGTTGCATTCATCTAGGTGTACTGTCAGTCTGACCTGAGATTAGGACTTGTTTTACTGAGATGTGAATCTCACCCCATAGCGCAACCATATTTTTCAGACCCTAAACCTTGAGGATGCTACCGACTCGATTAAGCGATCCGAAGGAAATGACAGCTTATTTTGATGAGATCCTGACGGTCAAGGTACCGTGTATATTAGGAAGTGTATAGTGGTCTGAGTCGACGTGGGTGGTAAAGACTGAAAACCACATAGGTTTGAGGCCTGGTTCCATAGGGTAGGCGATGTCACCACTAGTCCGCTGAAGTCCATAGAGGTACCTCGTGGAGACATTTCTAGTTGGTGTCATCCCACTCGGGATTTTGTAGAGGTAGAGGTGTCCATTGCTAGTTCAAGGAATGTGCCTGAGAGGACCTCAACTCTGGAGGACACAGTGGAGGTGATAGAGATCGATGCCTCAGAGGACGAGACGATGGATGACACAGTAGATGTACGCTCTGAGGCTTTCTCGATCTACGAGCCGGATGAGGATGCAGGCGAGATTAATGGTTCCAACGATTCGACCTAGGGGTTTCCTGACTTACTTTGTAGTCTTTTGATGATGACCTCGTTGGACTGTTTCTTTTTGGGGACTTAAGCTTATTGTATTTTGATTAAGTCTCGATGCCCCGACCTATCAGCAGGACTAGCTCACCTGCACTTTTGTATGAACTATTGTTTATATATATGTATTATGTTCTCGCTATCCAGGTTCTCATTGATGATTGTACGGAGGAGTGTATGTTATCGCTTCTGCATGCTTTTTTATATTATGTATCTCTCGATAAGTGACTCATCGGACTCGAGAGTGAACTTGAAGGGAGTCGCGCGCTCGTGCCTAGGGTGCTGGGCGTGACAAACCTTCCCAACAAGTCCTTCATCTTGATTCTCCATAGCTCGAAATTATTTTGGCCATCGAAGGGTGCCACTTCGAACTTAATAAATGCCATCTCGAAAAAAAGACCGAAATTACTTTACTATGATACTAACTTGTTGTGAAAAAAGCCAAGAGCTACGCAAATTCAAGTGCGAAATAGCGAAGGACGAAAGTAAAATAGAAAATGCAAGAGACACAATATGCGTGAAAAATCCAAAACAGGAAAAATCACGAGGAAATATAGGGTTTTCACTATATCCAATAATCAGTACAAGCGTACAATCAAATATCGAAAGATTTAACAAGAAGAAATGAAAATAAAGGATTTCAGGGCAGAAGAAAAAAGCTCAGGCTAGAAGCAAAATCAAGCATTACAATATAATACATAACATATCCTTTTTATAACTCCTCTAAAAAGAATCTTAAAACAAAATGAATGATATAAAATAACCTTATCATTAATTTGAAATTCAATGTACAACACGAATCAAGTTGCTTCGCGCACGCTATGACAAGTAATCCGATTGACCCTGTTTGTTAATTTTATTTTTTGTCATAACATGTGAACGACACATATCAGTTTTATGGGCCGTTGTTTATAATTGTTATTTTGATTACACCTGTTACGTGCATCCCAACATATGACGTCAAGCCACGTCAGCAAGTTCGGTGGCCTAATTGGCTCAGGGATGGCCACTGGCGCTTTTCGGAGAGCACGGCTTTGCGCAAGAACTATCTTCCCGGGCTTTTTAAAGCCTGATCTACGGTAGGAAACAAAATCGCACACTTTAGTTGAGCCGAATGTGCATAGATAATTCGTGCACACGTTCATACGGATATCTAACCATTTGCCACGACGTAATAAAATACCCCCGTGACCATTACATATATTGATACCAGCAATTCGTGGCGATGATGCCGTGGATAGGAAGGAAGAAGCTGTCAAAGTAGGGTTGAGTTGGTGGATTGGTTGAGCAACCGTTGAATGGAGACGAGACCCTTCCCATGTACGCATGGACTGCCCCATCGAAATGACAACATAGGAAGATGATGAACATTACATTTACTTACACCCTCGTACTAATTATAGTGGGGTCCAACTAATGAATATCGAATATGTTTTATGCCCAATATGAATCACCCATGTAAGTTTCTTCTTCTTCTCGTCCTTTTTCTTTTACAACTCAGGGACACATCGAAAATCGACTATTCGCGAGCACATGAAATACCTGCAAACCCTGTAAACTGGTTAAGTTCGGGCCTTCGGTCTGTGGAGGTGACCCTGACTCAAAGTTGATTGGATTCCAACAAGCGTTCTCTAATTCCTGAGCCAAAAATTCCCTTAACCGATAGCTTCGATTCGACTCCGGGACTCAGTCCCGTGGCTCCTTAAAAAAGAAGTGGAAGTTAGTTACATCAATCAAGCAAATTGGGGGAGAAGTGAGGAGAACGTGGCGGCGAGATTTGTTGGTGCATGAAGGATTTTACCCAATTTCAAAGGAACGTGTAGCGCACGACCTGCCCAGCCCAACTACCGATTTCGAACCTACGTAGCACGGGACACGACACGGGATACGATACGACACGACACGTCGATACGAAACTTTTCAGAAAATAGAGAATTACAATACGGCGGGACACGACATATATTTTATAATCAACTTCTTTCTGTCCAATGTACCAAATTTCATTTCAGTCTTAAATTATCAAATTACCGAATTGCCTCTCAATAATTCAATTATAAGAGACAAAAAAAAATTTGAATTCAAGTGGGCCCCACCTCAAGTCAACTCTCACCGAACTAATCACATACCTCCATCAACTCTCTCTCTCTCTCCTCTCTTCCGCTCACTCAGTTACTCTCTCTTTCCCACAATCTCTTGACTCTCTCTTTCTTTGCCTTCTTCGTGGACAACTCCGACTCTCTCTCTCTCGCTCACTCTCATTTCTCACACTTCTCTCTCTTTTCAAAACCCGCAAGCTTTGTGAGAAACCCTCGAATCGTCTTTCTTCAATGAAACCCTAGTTCTGATCGGGTGTCGAAGCTCCGAGGCGTAGTCCCCGGCGTCTTCGAACGCCTTCTCGTTCCTCTCCAAGAGCTGAAAGGAGGTCCAGGTCTAGGCCAACGCCGATTTGCAGCTGATTCGCAACTAGGGCAACTCCTTCAAGAACCTCGCCACCTCCTTCGATCGCCAACTCGAGAACTTCATCAACTCCGCCTCCACCTTCTCGGTTCCTGCGGAGATCGATTTCGTCAAGAGGTTGCAACCAAAGCTGTCACAGTATTTTGTAGTCGTCGGCGGCTTTTTTTTTTTTTTACCTCGCTCACATTTTTCCCATTAAAAACCTCGAACATGGCTGTTTTTTTCTTTTTACCAGCTAGACATGCGACCGGCCGTTTCCGGACGTGTCGGACACAGTGCCGTGTCCAACACGCAAAAAATCTAGAGAGCGGCGTGTCCGTGCTACATATATTCGAATTAAAGCAAGAAGTCAACTCACCTGGCTTTCTTGTCTTCCAAAATTGTTGTTATCATTATTATCGTGGTTATATTTTGAGTATTGACGTAATAATCGTAATTATCATTGATGATGACCTTGAGTTTTGCAACTTTAGTAATTCGCATCTTGTGCTTTTGGATAATCCTTGCAACTTTGAACCAAACCCGGAAAGACCTAATCAATTCTACCTATCGGACGATTGCGACAACCTTACAATAATTATTTCTTCCAATTCAAAAATTTTGGGGGCCAAACCGAACAAATAAGAAAACGTTTAAGGAGTATCTTAAATGTGTAACAAAAGATCAGGGATTATTCGTGACATTACTTCGTGGAAATTATAGAATCATGTCTACATTGTGTTTTGCGTTAACACGGAACTTCCATGAAACATCTGTTGTACATTACAACTTTATAATATCTTATCATTATTAAGTACATAAGTGTCATAAAAGATGTACGATAAATCGATGCACCCTTCCTCATTTCCAATTTGCTACGTCATTGGCTCATTGCACGACAGTTTAAGCTTTTTAAGGCCCTGCATGATAATACTCTTGGCCAACTTATTAACTTATGACCGAAAAATGATTTCTTTACTTCTCCTCAAAATCAAAAGTTGATTTTTCTAGTCCTATTTCAAGTTGACTTCTAATCAAAGAAATTTGTTTAGTAACACTTGAAATTTTCTGTTTTTGAAACATTGTTAACAAAAAATTTGTCGTCGGCTGCTGCCGTCGCTGGTCGCGACGGCAGCGATTGACTACGGTGAGCGGTTGGCGGCGGTGGCGAGTGGCAATGATGGTTAGTCGAGGTTCATGTGATCGAAAAAGTAATTTTGAAGTTGAGAATTAAAAATTTGTAGCTTTTTAAAGTTGGGGAAAAATCCGATCATAAGTAAAATTTTTTACCAAACGCATTTCTAATTCAAAAGTTATTTTACCAAATAAATTTCCCTACCAGAAGTCGATTTAGTAGGAAATTGAAAATAAGAATTGTTTTCATGCCCACGCTAAATTGCTAAGTAGGTGACGGTACCTATGCGATTCGAGATGTGCGACAATTCCTAGAGATTGGTTAGTGATCTTGTTCATCAATGCTTTTTTGCAATGCATTTGGATTTTCCCATTAGACTTACTGATGAATAATTGGGAATAAGAAAGTGCGCAGCCCACTTATTGATTTTGACTTTGTCAATGCACAATTAATTAAATAAGCCGTCTACGGCCAAGCTTATGGATGGGTTACACAAGTCAACCTTTCGATTAAAAAAAAACAGACTGCAGATGCACATAAGCTCGGGGACATGGAGAATAGTTCCGAGATATTCATAATCTCGATTGGACGAATTGGCAAGACCGTCAACGGGTAGATCTTGACAATAACTAATTATGTGATTAGGCAAAAGTATATTTTTAGTATAAAAAGTTAGGTATAGAGATCATTTAGTATCAAAAATTCCATTTAGTGTCAAATATTATAAAAAAATAATCAAGTAAACTCCGATTTGGATCGCTCAAATTTTGACGTGAGAATTTTTTATTAATGTTTTTCGCTGACTTAGGCCACCGGCGTTCCACCGTGGTAATTTTCTAAATTTTTTATTTAAAATAATTTAAGAAATAGCTAAAAAAAATTTTAAAAAAAATTGAAGGGAGTCGACGAGGGTTGGTGCAGCCCTCGGCGCCACGGCCCCCACACCGTCATCGGTGAGGGTGAGACACGGCCAGCGGGGGTCGTCGAGCCCAGCTAGGGTCGCCGGCCTCAGACGAGGGTATGTCGCAGGCCCAGGAGAGGGCCTGCGACAGACCCTCGACCAGATCGGCCCTCGACCAGATCTGGTCGAGGGCCACCACCAACGGAGGTCGGCCGCTGGTGCTACTTCCTTGTTCACTGGTGTTCGCTGGGCTTGATTCAAGAAAAAAGAGGGGAATAGATCTCTTAAGGGGGCTAAAAACCAGACCAGGTAAGAGAGGAAAAAAGGGGGAATTTCTGGCGTTGAAAACTGGGAGAGAAGAAAAACAGAGAAAGCCAATGAAGGAGAGATTGAGAGAACCATGGCCGATCGAGGCCTCGCCGATCGAGGCCTCGCCGATCTCATGCAGTCACCTCCCTTCCCTCTCCGTGTGTCCAAAAATCCAAATGCCCGCCATCTCCGTCGCCGCCCTCTTCTAGGGTTTTCAAGGGTTGCAGGGCAGTGTTGGCCCCTGCGAAGTCCGCTTCCTTTGCGGCTGCTGCTTCTGCTATTGGTCTTACCAAGGCTTTCAAGGTCGCAGCAAAGCCGAAGAAGGTGAGCGATTTGGCCTCACCAAAGGCGTCAAACCGACCGTCGGGGACGCAGAAGGGGACTCCCGTCTCGTTGACGCTCACTCGGTTCCTCAACGCAAGCGAAGCCCCCCGCGTTCAGGCCGTCCAGTTTTTATTTTTATTTTTAGTCTTTTAAAAAAAAAAATCAACTTATTTTAATTTGTTTCAAATAAACTTTATATTTTAAGAAGGTGACTCCACGTGGAACAAACGTGGACTTTATTTTCTTTTTAAAATGCCATTTAAAATTCAAAAATAAAATAAATAGGCTACATGGCAATTTTGGTCGGAAAATATCGCCGGAATCACTAAAATGATCTTTTTTTTTATAAATTTTGACACTAAAGTAATTCGTTTGAAATTTTTAGCATCAAAATGAATTGCTTACACAAATTTTGACACTAAAAGTGTACTTTAACCCTTATGATTAAGGCACTCCTCATGTTTATAATTGTATTTATTGTTTTGTGAGTGGTCAGTATAAGATAAAATCACGCTCTTAAACCACCATAATTTTTCATGTGTGCGACTATCCATGGAGAGGGAGATCACATTAAGATCAAGCGCACAATCATAAAACGAGATAAAACGTAAAAGAGAGAAAGAGAAATCAAGACACAATGTTTTATCTCGATTTACCCTTAAATTATAATTACGTCTAGTATAGTATTTTATTATAATTAGCACATTACACCTCCTTGTACGTTACTCAATTATAAGTAAAAAAGAGTATATAGAAGAACTAATTCATTGGCCTAAGCTCAAACGACTAATGAAATTTTTTTTGCACAAATCATAAAAGCTCTATGATGTCGATGGGGGCGATGCCTTCTTGAAACTCCGTCGAAGCTACTTTTCCAGACCCCCTTACTTCCTGTTGACGGGGAAAATGGGCCACACAGCAATAAATAATGCAGTGATTTACGAACCATACGAGTAAGATCCACGGTCGCGCGCGAGCGATACCATTGAAGATAACGAAGTAGGAGACGGTGTGAGATGAGTCGTAGACAATCCTGGGGAGGCTCGAGTGCTACGTGGCAGGTAAGGAGCGTTGTAAAATAAAACTTAAGTCAACGAGGAGAGGTGAGACCGCTGTTGGAGAAAACTACGTCGGTGTTCTTATCTCTGAGTCATCAAAATGGATAACGAGCGAGGCATCTAGGAACGTGGCCACCATGATTAGTGAGCGATATATTGCGACATGACAATGTCGTCGTGCGCGTCAAAAATACACGGGTTCGGCATCAAATCACTTAAAAATATTAGGATTAATATTATAAAAAATTTTAAATTAATAAATACGATAAATTTATCTTAAATTATTTTTTATCATAAAAAACTCTAAATTTATATAAATTTACTTAAAATTATTTTTTAAACGTCAAAAATCCCTCAATTGGTATACTTATGATAAATTTACCTCAAATTATTTTTTTAATCACAAAAAATTTCAAACTAGTGCTACTTTGACAAATTTATCCTCATTTAATTCCGGTTAAATTTTATTAATACAATGAAAAATCATAAAGTGATACTCTTGTGACAAATAGAGAGTAAAAGTTTCAAATTGATATACATGGTCATTCAACTCGACAATTTCACAAAAAATTTTAACGAAAATTAACGGATGGCAAACTTATTACTAGCGTATCAATTTGGGGTAAATTAGTTATAAATGTATCAGTTTTGAGTTTTTCATGATCAAAAAAATAGTTTAGAATAGATTTGTCACAACACCAATTTTAAATTTTTTGTGGTAATAGCCCAAAAGGTTAAGGGCGTGCATGACAAAATTTCTGTTCAATAAAAAATAGGTTTTGTTATTTCTATTTCAGAATGAGTTTCTGAACAAAATAAATGCGTCTGATAATGGGAAAAAAAAATTAGATTTATGTAATAGAAATTTATTTGACTGGCAGAGCGACGGTGGACAGCGATCGGCGACAAAGGGCGATTGGCTGCCGACGACCGTCATCGGTTAGCGGCGGGTGATAGGGGTATCAAAAAGGCATGGCCCGGCCCGACCCAACCTGGCCTGAAAATTCAGTTAATTTTCGAGCCTTTTTGGGCCTGACCTGCCCATCGCACAAATGTTTTTTAACATACATATCTTTTCTTTAATTTAATTTAATTTATTATGTCTATATTCTTTCATTTGGTATATTTGTCAATTAATTTTAATTTGGAAAATAAATGGAAAAAATGAAAAGAAAAAATAATTCGGCCTAGGCCGATCAGAACTCGGTACTGTTCACCTTCGGGCCAGACCGGCCCATTAACACCCATAGCAGGCGGCGGCGATCGACGGCGATCGACGATTGACGGGGACCGGCGAGTTGACGGAGGTCGGTCGGTGACCGACGGTGACCGGCCGATCGGGGCGGCGGGCGGCAGCCAACGGGGTACGACCGATGGGGTTTGTCATCAGTGAAAATTTTTGTATCTATTTCTATTTTTTGGAGAAGTAACTTTTTTTTGTTTCTCATTTCTACTTCAAATCTATTTTTGTTTCTCAAAAATATTCCTGAAAAAGTTTCTTGCAATTGTGTTGTCAAACGCGTTTCTAGTTCAAGACTATTTCAAAAATAGATTTTTGTTCCAAAAATTGTTTTTGGTTGGTTATCAAGCCATCCCGAAGTTTATACGTTTTCTAGGCATTTCATAATGAGCCACATTTCAAGCCCACAGCTAAAATCTTTCTAAATCATCCTAAAAGCATATGAAAATTCTAGGATCCTGCCACTAATCTAGAGTGAGTTTAAGATAAAGAGCAACGAAAAAGCAATGCCTAATGAACAAGGCGTGGACTTCGATAGTGAGGATGTTTGTTCTATGTCCTTGTAATTTTGGGTTCTTCCACCATTTATCACCGCGAATTCTTCCTCTCGGCCACCCTAACATCTTCTGATCGGAATTACACCCCCCTTCGCTAGTCAAGTTCTAATTGTCGATATTCCACATCGTAGCTATAAGCGCATTGATTCTTAACATAATGAGAAAACATCCATTAGTGATGATATTGAATATGATCTGAATATTCAAACACAATAAGATATAATAAGCTCAAGGCATGATATTGAAATATTTTTGTATAATTCACGAATTAGTTTAATCATGTACCAAAAGTTAATGGATCAAAATGAACATATTAAAAGTTGAGGATTGATATTGCACATTGAGTCAAAATTGAAAGATCACGTTAAACATAATATAATTTATGGGTCACATTATATATCAGATCAAAATCTCTTGATCATTTTTATCATTTTCACCGATAATTATGAAGTTCCATTGTTAGTATTAAACGGCGTCCGATTACAAATAAATCACAAATTATGGGCAAAAGAAATTATTAAATTTGATGAAGTAAATCTTAAATGGAGGAGCAAAAAGAACAGAGGAGAGATGGAAAAGGACAGCCAGTGGCAGTGGAGCAGACAAATCGAACGGACAAGGATATGGCAACGAGCGAATCAACGACCAAAGTCAAAAGCACTCCGCGACTGAAGCACGTCAAACGCACCCAAAAAGCGGAGTGCCCGCGACGCGCTCGACCGCCAAAAACCGAACGTGGACGTCGCGAGGCGGTTAGCTGTTGCACACTGGTGGTGCTGGCCCTGCTGGTGCGCACTGCGCACCGTGTGGTTGGGGTATGCGATCCCGGACCGTGGGGACGTGTCCGGCCTGAACGAAACGGCCGGAGCCCCCGGCAGGCGGTAACCGCCACGCAGCCTCGCCCAGCTTGGCAACACGCGCGTCGGCGGTTTCCGAGATCTGTTTAGAAAAATATCTGGATGGGGTCCAATCGAAGGGTGCCACGTTGCATGACAGTCCCAGGCGCGAAGTGCCCCGTTGAATCGGACGGTCACAGGCGGACTAGCGATCCCTCCGAGATACTTCCACGCGTCCCAGGATAGCATGTGCCGCCTTCTTTTCCGTGTGCCGCCTTCTTTTCTCCTTGCGGTTGGCACGTGCATTGCTTAGCTTGTTCTAGTGTGCTAGTGTGGCCTATCATGACGATGAAATGGCAGTTTGATTTCCCATAAAAAAGAATTACATGAAAGTATTAGGTAAATATGCAAAATAGATGTTGCATGCAAATATTATGCAAACTCGCATACTATATATGTAAAATTGTGATATTGCGTGGCCAAAGACTGAAATAAATTAAAGTTGTTAAAGCTCCATTTATTTCATGAACTAAATAATTTAAGAAATATATTTCTAAAGATGATTGCTTGTATAACTTCAAATAATTAATTGCTAAAAAGTATTTTTATTATCAATAGCCTTAATGTTTTTTGCTAGATGGTTCTATTCCATTACTTTAATTCGAAGTTGTTAGTTACTTCGTCTGGATGAACCTTAATGACATTTTATATCTAAACATTTTTGTAGACAATGAAATTATTTTTCCTTCGTTTATTTTTGTAAGCGATATGAGTGATCATCTTTAGCAGAAAAAAAATTTAAATCATTCATTTTTCACAAAATAAACGAAACGTAAAATTATATCCTCACATGTATCAATATAATAATCGAATGACCAACAAGATCATCCTCAAGAAATTAATTCCTATAGTATGAACAATTATTACATGCATCTTTTCACGCAAGCTATACATGTATGAGCTATTAGATCATGTAGATACCATGCGAATCAATATAATATATTCTAATATATAATCTATTAAAAAGTACATTTTCATGGTCTAGCATCGATGTGTAATTATATTGAGGAAATTACAAAATTTTAAATCAAGAGGACTTCGTATTTTCATGGCCTAGCTCGGTGTCTAAATATATTCATGCACCATGGTAATATTTTTTGTTTATTCCCTTATGCAAGCGATCATTTTTTGAAAAGTGTTTTCCAAAACATTTGTCTTCTGTGAAAAAATGGAGCTAAAACATAATTTTGAAAATAAAAGTAAATTCAAGTATACTCCTGCTTATTTCCCAAACATAAAAAATTTACCAATTTCGACATTTCAATTTAATTCCTTGCCATTTCTAAATTCACTTGCCACATGGTAGAGGAATACCATATTGTTTGATTTTTTTCAAGTTGTTTATCGATAGTCATCTATGATTTGTGAAGCCATTTGGTTTTGCTTTTGTCCATATTTACTAGTAATAGTAACAAAACAATTTCGTGTATGTAGCCAAAAGGGGTAAATAAGGAAGCGCATTATTAAAATTTCCCATGTTAGCGCAAACGCACGGGGTCGGTCTGATTTTGGTCGTCCTTGCCTCTCCATTTCTTTGTTTCGTTATACACTTTAAACTTCATTTTTTTTTTCGAAAGAGATTAGTAACATAACAATCCAAATCCAAGCATAGTGTCTTTTTGTTTCGTTAGCACCAGATCGCCAAAGTTGCCTGGAATTATTGAATTAGCATAAATGCAATTGATTTAGAATTGAATTAAAAAAAAAATTGAATTGGCGCAATTACAATTAGTATAGAATTTTTTTGAAAATTTTCCCAGGTAAGTAGCCAATGTATTTTTTTAGGCAACACGAAAAGATATATCGATCAAAATATTAATAGCGTAGCAACATAGCTGTTAGAATATATAAATATTAAATCATGCATTCTTCTAACAGTTTAAGCTTTTATAGCAGTTGGCAAGCGGTTCTATAAAATTTCGCATGGTATCAGAGCAGTAATTCCTGAGTTCAAGTATTTTCAGGCCCCTATTTGCCTTCCCAATAAATTTATCCACGTTTAGTACTTGGCAAAAGATTAAATTAAGCTTTTAGAGCACTTGGTACGTGGTTCCACAAAATCTCACAGTAGCGACTATTATATGAATTCGATTGACCATTGATGTGTTGAATGGTCCCACAAAATCTCACAGTGGCGACTATTATATGAATTCGATTGCCCATTGATGTGTTGAATGCCCATTGATGTGTTGAATGAAAGATTTATGAATTCAGTGTTCGAACTTGTTTGTTTTAAGCATCGTGCTGACACCAAAAAATGATAAGACGTCTTGTTATAATTTTTTTTTTTTACGGAGTTTGGTAGTGATTGACTTAGTCGATAATAGCGAAGTTAGGTGAATTACGGGAGTTGTCTATGGAAAGAACATTCAACAAATTGGCAAATGAATTTATCGATAGCAAACATCAATTACCAATACGAACCTTTTGTTGGATGAGTTTTTATGGAAAAAAATAGTTTGATGTAAATTTATTACAAGTGTATTTAGATTTTGAGTTTTTGATCAAAAAATAATTTAAAGTAAAATCATCATAGATATACTAATCTGAGATTTTTCGTGGATTAAACTTAAAAGAGTTGCGTCACTCTTCGTTAACAAGACATATTTCCTCAACATATTCATTAAGAAACATTAAAGCAGCAAAACCTATTGTTGATGTTGTTTCATACTAACGGATTGTTTCAAAAATTGCCCATACGACGAAGCTGCCATTTTGAGTATGACAAAAGAAATTCCATTTTCAAATTACGTCTCTAGCTCCTCGAAACATACTTAAGAACTCATTTTGAGCATGACAAAACTAATTTCATTTTCAAATTACGTCTCTAACTCAAAACTTACTTAAGAATGATCAGATCAAAGTCTTAATCTATGTGCGAGAACAAATTATCTTAACCCATGCATGAAATCAAAATAATCAATTATCTTAACTCATGCATGAAATCTAAATAATCATATGCATGTAAAAAGAGATTAGTCAAATGGAGCAAGCCGTTGGAAAATGACCCTTCTTCGATGGTGACGATCCCCTCGACTCCAGCGATTTTGTGATGCATGGTTCCTAGTAGAGGTAGCGACGCTCAAGGTGTGGTAAGTAATATGCCAACGAATTGAATTTTTTTATTTATTATTTAAATGAAGTGTTATCATCATGTCGTGTACCGATTCTACTGAAAAGGCATTCATTGAGAAACGAAATAAAGATTTATGTACTTGCAATAGTATTCTATAATATAATTAAAACAGCCTAAAATAAAATTAGATTTTCTAAAAATGATGGGTCAAAATAAATCAACTCATAAAAAGGTCAATAAAAAAACTCCAAAATGATATACGTCATAGATCTTACCTCAAATTAGCTTTGTTTACCACAAAAAATCAACAGGTGACAAATTTATCCATCAATAATCTTTATTAAATTTTACCGAAAATTTAATAAACTCCAACGACATTCCAATTTTTTTTTTTAGTGCAACTGCGAAGAAAGTTTAAGAGGCTTAAAAATTACTTTTTACAAAATGGAACTTCAAAAAAAAAAAAAAAAAAGGGACGCTACGTTCAACAAAGAGCGATCCCCTTTTTTCCCATTCTCCGAGAGCTTTTTTGCTCTTTTTGTCGCTTTACAGTGATGACCGGCACAGGTACAGGCACCGGCACAGGCACAACGCACGAACATCTCACAGCTCCCCCACCACCCGCAACACGACACCCAATTTTTTCCGCTCACCTACCGTACACCGATGCAGAGGACATAATGGTAAAAAACCAATGGCGCAACAATACCCATTTTCCGCAAATTCACATTCCATATTACTATTTCAATATTGTATCACGTCATATGCAGAAGCACAAAAGAAAAGGGCTGGCGCCCGCGAGAGACCACCCCCTTCACAAAACCATGGGGACCCACACCCCCAACCCTTTTACATCTCAAAAATGACGTTATTACCCCACTACCCAACAAAAAAAAAAAAAAAAAACAGGAGAACATGAGAGAGACCGAAAAAGCAAAAACTTCCCCGATTGACCTCGGTCCTTCTCCTTCACGCTTCCCCTGAAAACCACCCAAAAAAAGGAAAACATGTTCCCATCCCATCTTCCCTCTCCTCCTCCCTCCCTTCAATTTGCAGTAAAATTCATTTATTCATCCTAATCCTAAATTTAAACCCCCACCCCATAAAAAAACTAAATTTTCCACTTCCATCTTCTTCTACCTAATACTAACTTTTAATTCATTCTAAAGCCAACCTCCTCCCAAGGAAAAAGAACCCTAGCATGAAGCCACGCTGAGAGAGAGCGAGCGAGCATCATCAGTACGTCCACTCCTGAGGAAGCCGGACTTCATGGCCCATCACCGGCTGCGCGCGGATGTTCCGCCGCGGCTGTGCGCACGGTCCGCCCGCCGGGAACTTCCAAACGCCATCTGCTGCGAAGACAAACGCACAAGCGACCATACACCACTTCAAATCTCCGCGACTTCGGTTCTTCAATCGCATAAAAAGGAGGTCGAAGAGAAAAGAAGAAAACTAACCAGCTTCGGAAGCCAGACGTCCGTCGAGACGACGGGTCCGGAGCCCCGGCTGAGAGTGCCGAGAGCTCAGGTTCGTATTGAGAGCTTGAACCACTTTGGCCGGGACCAAGACCGTCGGACAAGCTGAACCGCCAGAGAAAAAGAAGATGGTGAGAGCCTTGTACGCAAACACTGTTAACACCCAAATTCATTCTTGAAATGCCCAGAAACAAGAATAAAACGAGATCATGGGTCAATAAATGTCTTGCAATAAATAAGCATCTACTGCTCTTCACCGACCCACTGATACAGAAATTAACAATCGCCAGTCAAAGAGCATTCCCCATTATGAGTGGATGACGTCGCACACCCCACCCAAAGGAAACACAACCTATAACGTTACGCTCCGACTGGAGACCGAGAATGGAACAAGACGCCACTAACCGTGCTTCTTGCGCGGTTCGGGTTGAGACCCAGCTCTGCGGGGCAAGAACACGCCGGTGCCAGCGGACTCCCTCTTAGCAGCTGCCGGAGGAGCACCCAGGAACACCGCCCGCATGCCAGTGCCGTTCTGGAGTTGGTGTTGGAGGCGGCCGCTCTGCTGCTGCTGCCGCTGCGACTGCTGGACCGAAGGCCATGCAGATGGGGACAAGCCCAGAGTGGTCCGGCCACCAATTTTCAGGGCACAGATAAGAGCGTCATCGTCTCTAGCCACTTGATGAACAACCATTCGCTGCTGCTGTTGCGTCGCTTTCGGTTGCGATCCCCAAACACCGGAATCTCGCTGCTGCTGCTGCTGCTGCTGTTTCATCTGCTGCAGCACAAAAACAAAAATGAAATATCTGAAGCTCAGACACAGTATTTCAACTTTGTCTTTTCACGGCGAGTCTCGAGTGCGTGTGCGTTTCCATGCGAACCTGATCGAACAGCATCTGCTGGCAGGAAAGAGACTGGTGTGGGTACAAATTGACGTTCGAATTAGGGTTTTTCGCCGGAGGGACAGGGGTCGCGGCGATTTTCCTCGTGTAAATGTAATGACCCGGGACATTTGTGCCGTGCTCGAGTTCGTGAAGCTGCTGTAACTTGTGAAGTCTCATCTTCGCAGCTTCCACGGCGGCCTCGCGCAGCAGATCCCGGCCGCCCGGAGGAGACGAGGCCTGGAATGGCAGAGGAGCTTGACAACAACCGCAGAGCGTCGATTGCGGCGAAACAGACAGACACCGTTCCTGAAGGGAGGAAAAAGGGAATGGAGACGATGAAACATCATAGCATTTGAAATAAAAACCCGAGAAAATGACAAGGCGCTAGTGAGGCAGTACTGGACAGCCCATTTTGTTTGGACAGTACCTTGGAGTAAGCATGAGCGAAATCAGAGAAGTTGGGCTTCTCGAAACCCTCCCCGCCGAGAGACGAGCCGGCCATTCTCAGGGTGAGGTCGGCGATGACGAAGTCCTCCTCGTCGCTATCGGTCTCCGTGGAACCGAGAACCGATTCGACCGGAGAGCCGAGGCCCGAGTACCCTCCGCAGGACCCGAAGCGGCAGTACGGGTTGGAGCCCGGGTCAAGGCCCTTCTTCGCCGCCGCCAGGAAGTCGTCGTCACCGTCGACGAGGAACTGGGGAGGGAGCCAGAACTCCCCGTCGTCCAGAGCGTCGAGCATGGCCATCTTCGAGCGCCAACAAATAAAAAAGGCAAGCAAGAAAGTGTTGGAGTGCTTGTGAAATGGGAGGCAAGGGTTTGAAGAAGAAGGGGGACAGAGAGAGACAGAGAGAGACAGAGAGAGCGCCCCAGTTGCTAATGAAATTGCAGAGAGACCCAGTTCGATTTCTGCTGGGTATTTGCAGACCCAGGGGCCCCAGCTAGAGAGAGAAAAAAAAAACTGCCGCTTTAAGAAAAGTAGAGATGCGTGGGCCGGGAGCGAGTGGGGGAGAAGCGTTTGAAGGAGGAGCAGGCGGAGGAGGAGGGGATTTTTTTTTTTCTCGGGGACTGGGGAGAAGACAGAGTGGCTCATTCCTGGCTTTAATAAAAAAGCAGGGGGACAGACCGCGAGGACCGAGGGGCACAGGCTCACGCGGCAGCGGAGGGGGGTGGGAGGCACGCGCCTTGTGGGGGTAGTGGGAGAGTGGCGGGACCCACGTCGTCTCCCCACACACGATAGCCGGTACAGTTGAGGCCAGGTAATGAGATCGGTACAAAACGGGAGTTGAGAATGCATGTGAGCGAGGGCCAGCCCAGGACCCCTGAGTGGCCGAGCCTCTCTGCCGTCTGATTTCTTTTTCCAATTTTGGAATTTCCTCCTTCTCTCTTATTGCGACGGGGGTGGCATGCCCTGAGTCGAGCAACTCGCTGCCTTCGACCGTGTGGCTCGAACAACATTGCTTTTAACTTTTGGGCTTTAGCTTTACCTACATAAAGTATAAATCTTGAGTAGGTTTTTCTTATCCTACTTTTATGAAATTTTGGGATAAGTGTAGTACACATCTTAAAACTCATCAAGTAATATAATTTTTAAAGATTGCATTCGAGTCTTAAAATTTTACAAAAGCACAATTACAATTTAAAACTTTTAAAAAATATAATTAAGTCTTAAAACTTGTCACGAAATTAAATTAGATTTTAAACCTTTCAATAATAATAATCAATAGAAGGGCTTGATTAGATTGATTTGATAAGCTTCTAGACTTGATTGGACGTTTGAAGGTCTTGATTGCATTTTTTTGATAAGTTTAGTATTTGATTACAATTTATAAAATTTTTAAGACTAAATTATGGGGGAATTAATCCGGATGACGCTTTGAACTTTCTCAACCGCTGCTACGCTAGAGTTTCCCCAAACTTTCATATTGCTATTAGCTGTCGATCCTTCTCCAACTTTTCCCCCATCTGCCAAGCGGCCCACGAAATGAGCACTTTCAAAGAAGAGTGATAATTGGCGTGGCACGGTTATGCAACTCTCTTAATATTCGTTACGACACAACACTGTCCGTGCACATGAAATGAGCCGTTAAATAAAAACACCTAAAAGGACATGCCTAAAGCATTAGAAAAATCAAGAAATGAAAATTCAACCATCTTTCAATTAGGCACCATTTGCCTTGCGAAAATCAAATGATTTGGATACCATTTTCTAGAAAAATGTTTGCTTATATCGCTTACAAAAATGAATAAATCATAAGCATTCTCATCATCTATAGGAATATTTAGATATAAATTATTGTCGATAATGAAAATATTTTTCACATGTTAAATATTTCAAACAATACAAGTGCTCATTTTTAGGAAATAATTCTCAAAATATTTATTTTGCGCTAAATAAATAGGTATAGAGAGAAATTATTGACACTGGCTGGATGGATGGAACCACTCTGGTGACTATGGCGAGAAATTGCGCATATGCTAGGGTGCCCGTGGTGCAGAACGAGATAATGATGCAGTGCTTTAAATGATATTTTTAATCCAGCAATAACCTTACCCATGAATACTAATGCCTCCTCATCCTTCACGATTTCTCTTTCTTTTTTTTTTTTTTTGGTAAGGGGGATTTCTCATTCTTTAATACTCTGTTATTTTGTGAAAAATGAATCGTTTTTGAAACGTATTTTCCGAGAGGTAAATTTTCAGGAAAATGATTTTATTTTCTGGTATATGGCGAAGACCGGAAAATGACTTGGAAATTTTTTTTGCTCGTTTGGTAAGGAAAATTTAATTTGATTTTTTGCATTGTCTTTTGGTTGAAAATTGCTGGTATGGACTCGACCATCCTACGTGACACGACTGTCGTTGATATGGACAGTTTTTCTATTCTTTAAAAATATCGAATCTCTTCATAATCTTTATTTATGATTTTCTTATTATTCTTATAATTATATTTTTATTCTCATTTTTTTTCTTCTTTAGTTTCTTCATTAGCTGATGGCCGATGATTGGCCACGGGCAAGGCTAGGCCTCGACGAATCCGACAAAGGTGAGTCTTGTTCGCTCGAGGCCTAGCCTCCCCTGTGGCAAGTTATCGGCTTCCGGTTGAGGAAGTAAAAAAAAAGGAGCAAAAAATAAAAGAAAGTTAAAAAATTATAAAACAATAAAAAAAAAGGGAATATGAAGAAGTGGAGGGAACAAATATGATGAAAACATATTCCCCACTTGAGAAGGTGTTTTTTTCATGGGTGGAAAATATTTTTTCTTGATTTTCTTGTTTTTTGCAAACCAAACACCGAAAGATTAAAAAAATATTTAATTAAAAGTTATTTTTTGTGAAACAAATGAACCCTTAATGTCAATCTCCCACGTTCCCATTCTCAAAACTCACGTACAAAATGTAATTCACTGTATTTAGATTGTTAGAACTAAAATAATTGTATCCATCTTAAAAATGTGGTGTTTAATTACTATTTTCTGACATAAAAAAATGATCATTTTTTTTTCTTGACGAGGATCATACTTAATCGATAAGAGCAGTGTGTGGCTAGTAATGAATTGAATAACACTTGAAATGAACCGACAACTTGCTAAGGAAGTCATTGACAACATTAATTATCGACGAGAGTCTTGATTAAGTCAATCATAAGAAGTTGATCGACAAAGTCATCAACATCAGGCAATCCAAACGAAATCCTATGTGATCTATAGCTAACTATGTAGCATGGACTCGCTTTTGTAGGCATTTTTTTCATGCCGGACACGTGTCGGTGTCCGACAGTTCGGACACGTCCAGACACGCGTGTCCGAGCATTGACCGCATGTCCGAACGTCGACACGAGATTAAACTCACGGACACGCGTGGGGTTAAAAGGGTCAATTTTACAAATTCTAAAAGTGTGACCTGATTTTCCACATCCCTAACGTGTCTCTGACTCTTTTCTACGTTTTATCTTGTGTTCACTCGTCTGCTCTGACTTTGAGTTCTCTCTGTCTCGCGTCTGTCTCTCGCTGCTTTTGCTTCGTCGCCTCATCCCGCTTTGTCTCAGCGCCGATCTTTGCCTCGTGGCTGCCAACCTCACCTCAGGCCCTTAGCTCGCCTCGCCCCGTCTTGCCGCCTCGCCTCGTGGCTCACCTCATCTCCTTGGATCGCCTCCTGCAAGCTCTCTCACTCTTGCAGATCGAACTCGTTCGCTGCTCGCCACCGATTGTGGTTTGTGGCCCTTACTATTTTGTTTCGTCTGTTGAGATTCATACGGGAAGATGACATGACTTCACTTGCTCCTTTGACTCCCAGTGGGGAAAAACCAAAAGCAGATTGAAAACGAAAAGGAAGGAGACATACACAAGAGGAGCTGAGATGTAAGTAGGGATTCAGGAAGTAGTTTAGCTCGAATGGTGACTGTTTGAAAACTACTCGACTGCAATTTTTTTTCATGGCAAAGCTAGTTCTTTGCTTTGCTGTTGACACTAGGCACATAGTAGAGTGTAAGACATATCTTGTGAACTTGAGGATGTTTTATTGTTATTCCCTATAGCAAACTATTTTACTTGGGATGTTGGTTGTGTTTATCATACTTAATATGCTCGTGGTGCTGCTTAATTTGCTCCGTTTGGTCTGGTGATCTTGGTTTTGTGTTGTGAATTAGCGTGCGACTATTGATTCTGATTTGTTGACCCATCGCTTTTGGAATTTTATGCAAAATTGGACATATTTTATGTGAATTTGTGTACCTGTTTAAGAAAAAAAAAAGCATACTTCTTTTATGAATAAATTGAGAACGTTAATTTTCATTTTATAAAAACAATAATTTGTTATGTATATATAAAAATGTATTTAATATATAACGTGTTCCAACATATCGAAATTCTTAATTTTTTGAGAAATTACGTGTTGACGTATCGTGTCTTGTCGTACGGTGCTGCATAGATAGCTAATTTTTAATACTGATTTAGTGATTTTGAACTCCTTACAGATATTTGTCCTAGATAATAGGAGTTAATGGAGGACACAACTTCTTGTAATCACCATTATAAACTTATTGTTATTTGAAATTTCAAAAACTGCAACCATTGTATATAACCGTCAATGGTGGGCTATATATAGCGCATCGTGTTCTTCGTAAGTACGATAAATTCAAATCAATGTATTGGATAAATAGAGTCATTGGGCTATAAATAGCCAAAAAATTCGACGTTTTCGTAAATTTATTTTTATCTTTACTTTTTTGCAATTAATTATCATAATTTTAGATAACTTGTCGTCGCTTGAATTCCGACGTGTATTTTAATTTTAATTTTAAACATCTCGGCATTGATTAAATTCAGATTTTGTATTTTTATCGTTGCACTTTGTCATTAATTAAATCACGAAAAAGCTTTTTATGTCCTGAAACTAGTGATGGCCATGGTTCGGAACTGACCAGTTCCGATTCGGAGTTGGCGATTTCAGGCCGGTTTCGAATCCAAATTGGCCCGTGGCCACCACCACCCAGAGCTTCATCTTCGTTGATTAAATTATGTTGAAGCATATTTAGTCCTTGTCTTTCATTGATATAACTTGTGTTTAGAATTTCCACCCAACTCAGTCTCAGTTTTTAAAAGGGCCGAGCAGCAAATTTGGAGGAAAGACAATAAAATTTCGGCTGAACACTACTATTCATCACGAGTTAATGCTGGGATAATGTTTTATTACGAGCATGACACGGGCAGGACACGACCATCGGTGCGTGCGCCGTGAGCCAATCGCAAGCCGACACGAATTTTTGGCGAGTCGGGATGGAACACGCCGCTACAGCGCCGCGGACCCTATAATCCGACATTCAGATTGGCCACACCATAATTTGAACGAACAACGTTCTTAATTAATAGAAGGAACCTAGGGTCTCCCTTAAGGAAGGTGGAAATGTTTAATTAAACAACTTCAACGTCAGGGCAGCACGACAGAATTTTGACGAATTTTCTTATCTTCAACTAAAATTCGAGAAAAAAAGAAAAGAAAAGAAAAAGGAGATTCGCTTTCAAGAAAATAAATCAAATAAGTTCGTTTTCATCAAAATGCATCATTGTAGAGAGAGTCGACCCGAATTAGTCTCATGCACTGTTAGACACATAGATCTCATGTGGAGCCGAGCTGACCTCATCCATTGATTGAAAATTTCGATTTTTTTTTTCTTGAATATCCTTTGTCTCGGGGAAATCGTGCAATCAGTGATAGATATATTGTACGAATGCCAATTCAGTTACTAAACTTTTTAATTTTATCAATTCAGTATTGACTTTTTGTACTAAATTTCAATGCAGTCCTCCTTGCCAATTTTCACTGGAAATTGCTGGTCCGATAATGTGTCATGTGAGATGGTCAGCGATGATCGGACCGCCATATCAGCGATTTTCAACGAAATTTAGCCGAAAGGATTACATTGAAATTTCGCATAAAATTTTAGGATCAATCGCCAAAATTGAAAAGTTTAGGATTGAATATTATTATCCATACAATAAGTTGAGGGCTAATCGAGTAATTCTCCCCCTTTGCCTCTTCCCAGCCCCGCATCGATGGATGGCGATAGGAGGGAGAGTGATCGCGTGCCTCTCAATTCACGTCTAAATACATTGCCGAATAAGAAAAAAAAGGGGGAGAAAAAGGACGGAATCAATCTCCCGCAGCGTGTCATGCATTGCATGATAACCGAAGATGGTGGGTTATGACTGGCGTTGAGTGGAACCCAGGTCGTTGCGGGCCGGCTGACACTGTACGACCCCGGATGATGGCAATTACTATTATTTATCAAACCAGAGAAAATTCCAAGCTCTAATTTTCTTTTCAATTTTTTTTTCAAGCTTAATCCCCCTCTCCCAATCTCTCACCCAAAAAAAAAAAAATACCAATATAAATGATCCCTTAATTTTTAGTCCAATAAGCAATGTGAAAATTTTTAATTTATTTAATATAGTTCATGAACTTTACTCACAATATACAGTGCGATCCTTGAACTTTTTATTTTTTTAACCCGATGTCTAATTTTTTTTTATATATTTTATGAAAATGTTCAATATAGTTATTTTATTAATTGAAGTTCAGGAACAACATGGAATATTTTCATACAGTTCATGGACTAAATTGCACATATATCAAAAGTCTAAGGATCACTTTGAAGAATTTAAAATTTCATGGATAATATTGCATATTGGATTAAAATTTATTAATTATATTGAACAATCTAAAATTTTATGGACAAAATTTCATACTAGGTGAAAATTTACGAATAAGTCAGTTTCTACGCCCAAAAAAAAAAAAAATGAATTGGAGGTTCTTTTCTCTTTGAGTGTTCCTCAAGGTTGCAGGCATCATGCCCTCTTTCCCTGCCTTCGTTCCTCTTTTGATCTTCCACTTTCCAGTTTCCAGTGGGAAGTGGCCTCAAAAAAGCCAAGGTAGGCCAGCTTCCTCTGACATTTTGCTTCCCTTTCGTCTTCGTAGTATCCCCACTTTGATGATTTCTCTCTCTCTCTCTTGGTTAACTTAACAATCAGTCCAACCTCGCACCAAAAGATCATTCTCCGGCCCCATCAGTTCACATGTCTTTAAGAATCCTCATGAGATCAAGGGCACGAGGCTAATGATAATGACATATTCCTATGGCGTAGCTTTTTCCTATGGGGGCTACTTGCTAGCTAGCTGGAGCTATAATTGCAGAGTCATCACAAGCTGGCCCTTTGCCAATTAATCAGGTCAACTATGGCATGGCATTCCAAGAAATGGTAATTAATCCATCGCCCGACGAACTTTTTGTCGGGTACCCTTTCGGGGTCCTCGTTGGACGGAGGAAAAACTTTCGCACGCATCGCGCACTTGAAACGAAAAGCTCCGCTAGAGAGTGTTCTCGGATTTGTAGACCGCGAGGGAATTTTGTAAACGACGGTCTTGCGACATGGGTTCACTTGTTCGTAATCGTGTTCATTGAGATAAGTGGAGTAAAACATGGAAAGGCTTCCAAATTTTCTGGGGATTCCATTGCTTTGACTTCACCTCTCATGGCCAATAGAGCAAGAGTTGTTGGAATCATATCACACTCGATGTCTCGATCCGAACACTTCAGACAGGAGTGTAAACGTAAATAATCAAAATGTAGGAATTAGACAGTGGGACGGTTGCCACTTTCCAACAAACTTTTCTGTGACTTAGATCTTCTTATCCTCCCTTTTTTTTGTTTTTTATAATTAAATACATAAACACTATTAAGAAAAGGGAAAGGCAGTTCGGATGAAAAGCCTAAACAATTGGATTATTTATTTCAATTAGTAGTTGATTAGCTGTAAACAACAATTCAGCAGAGAATGGACCCAGAGAATGGGGGACTGAACTATGAAGGAATATTGAGGAACAAGGCCACCTTAATTAGCGGGCGAAAGTGGGGTCCCCTGTCCCTTAATCAAGGTTTTGTCGTGTGCTTTGCGTCTGTTGTTCGTCTAGAAAGAGCTACGACCACATGTCCCCAGCTTTTGACATGTGATCGTAGTCAATCCTCATTAGCGGTAATGATGTGCATCCTAAGCGGTCTAACAAGGATTTGAGACAGACAATCAAAGAGCCAGAAGAATGTGCTTGTGTTTTGATATAACGAAGGAGTATGTGAATCAGGAATCGCTTTTAAGCACTCAATAAGAATCTCCCTTAGCTTTCAGAAATCAATTTTCATAAAACGTGCGAATCTAGGTGCCTTTAGTATCATTTATCGACTAGTACAATGCAAATGGGCCGAACATGTTAAGTCATGTACGTCCTCAGTGATGATGATACGTCTAACGTGCATCCCACATGACCTGACAAGCAACTGATTGAGATGGACAGTCAAAGGCCCAACTTAAAGAATGTCTATGTATACCCATAAAATTTGAATCGTGGATCACATTTAAGCACTCAATAAGGCTCTCGATAACCAATTTTTAGATAGGCCCATGGGCCAAGTAACCTTGAGTACCAAAGGTCAGTGATAGGCCCTCTCTTATAGCTCAGCATTGCACATAGCATCTAAGAAATTGAAATTCCCACTAAAACCCACCAGTTCCTTAACTTGGTTTGAACCTATAGAGTAACAATGGAAAGAGATGAGATGTCCAAAAATATTCTGTCCTCAGTAGTTTATGTAATAGTTATGATTTCATGAGTTAGATAAGAATACAACAATGAAAACTATAAAAGCTTTTATCGTCCATTCTGTAATTAATCTTTAAGCAATAATAAGCATCAGTGAGGGTTACTTTTAGTTTTTCAGTAGAATTTATTCTCCTATGTTCACCCTCAACTCCATTTTCCACCATTAAATGAGAGAGTCTAAGCAACTTCTACTTTTGCGGAAAAAGTCCTACTGCCGTGATTCGCATAGAATGGGCGTGTACAAGTGAAATGGTATGTAACCTTGATTTCGCCAAAGTTGAAGCCATCTATTCGACATTGCTCTCGGCAATTATGGCCTTCTCGGGAGAATTGACAATAACTTCGATTTGCTTTCTAGTATTTGTACGTCTTAGCAATGGGAGTACGGATCAAAGTATTATGCATTGCCTGTGCCTCGTTACTGATAATTACAGAAAGTTCATGAATATATTAAATGCTATAATGTGTTATAAATTGTACTATATCATCATTTGTTATATTACCATGTAATTTTCCATGGTTAACGAAGAAGCGGTTCTGGATAATTGTTGTAAAACCTACCATTCCTTGCGAACAATAGTGTCTATCATCTTAACCACAAAGGTTGTCTAGATTTTTAGACGGGACATGACTATTGGACAGGATAAGAAATCCTTAGGCATTGTCATATTCTATCCAATGTTTGATGAATTGCGGATTTAAAATTACATATTTTGATATTTTATCATATCCATTATTTGATGAAAACTTGATATCAATACAAATGTCATATGTTGTGTCCATGAAATAATATCGGTCTTATCATCATAAAAATATCTTGGACCGATTTAACATTGTTATAAATTACTCTTCATGGAAAAAAAAAATTACAAAAAATTGCAATTTATTTTGTCGATATGTTTACGAGAGCAATAAATTTTCTTTTGTTCTCAAACTCGTGTCACAAATTAATTAAAAAGCCGAAATGACTAGTATCACTCTTAAAACAATTAATTAATAAGGTTTGGTACTAGTATGCAATCACAAGTTTACAAATCCCCAAAACCTTCACTGTCCAGAAACTCCCATACGGTCTAAAAGATTTAGTTCCACGACCAAATGCTGCAATAAACAGCGCCCACCTCCCATTGTCAAATCCAGTGTCTCCGAAACGAGCATAAGCACAATGAAGAGAATCTCTCTTTCCAAAACCGCAATTCAACGTAAGGTTAAAAAAAATAAAATTACAATTCCATCAATCCACTAAACAATTTCATCATTTTGACGCCAATTTCTTTCCAAGTGATAAAGCAAACTCGATCCTCTCGGTCTCATAATGCTAACACAGACTTGTCATCGAATTTCTAACCTATTCTATCAGACACATGGCTCAGAAAGTCCACTCTGCACATACTAGTTAACGCTTTACTTAAGCAAGAATTAAAAGCAGAGCAAAAGGCAAAGAAGCAGCAGGAAAATGCAATGGACAAAGGCGTAGCATGCTACTTATACAAAACTAAAAATTACCGGGAGAATACGCTTTGATTTATCCACATAGAGAAACAGAATTCAGAGAAGGAGCTCCTCTGGGTCTCATATTTATGCCGAAAGCATTCAGTCACATAGCCAAACTAGTGTTTAATTCACTGAGAACAAAGTAAGCCCAAGCACCAGAACTCTCATGGACATTTGATCGAATAGGTTATGTTGGTTAGAGAGCAAGACGTGGCTATCTCAAACTTAGACGCAGCAGAATTCAATCTTAGCAAAACATACAATTCCATCTGCCTATTTTCCTCAAAACAGAGTTTGTCTAAAAGATTCGATCTTACCTGTACCTGGTTAATGAGTGAATCTGAGGATACGAATGGTGAGTGTTCTTGAGTTGAAGACACAAGCCGGAATGAAGAAATTTTGCAGATTGAAGCTGGAACTCGGTAGAGAGATCTTGAATTCGTCGGATTAAAGCTACGGAGCAGAGGACTCTCGCTGCTCTTGTGAACTGTTTCCGTCAACGAAGGACTCTATTCAGGAGGAGACTGTAGGGTTTTATATTTTGGACAAGAGAAATCCCATCCCTCTCCTTAGGAATTTTTTGTTATCCCCTCTGTATTTGACTGTATTATGTTCTTGATAGCAACCAAACACGGGATATTATATCCTGATTTCTCTCCTGACAACCAAACTCAGCCAAGGGCTGGTTGGCTCAGCTGAGTGAAGGAAGGGCTCAAGCATGCCACTCCACTTCGTGAGCTCCATCCTGTCTGTCCACCTAGTGCTATCAATCCTGAAGAACTTAACCATTTCATTGTCCAAACTCGAAGTAATTTTTCCAAGAAGATGGGAGCAGAGAGCTTATCAAGCTCGTTGATCAATCATGCACAAGAAGAAAAGAGGCATTTTTTGAATTTTCATTTATTCCATAAAGAGGAAATGTGCAGCAGCGGAACATGACAAATCACAGCAAATTGACGCTTAATTATTCCACGGTTCTTTTCACTATCTCGGACAATCACTATAGAGATGCCGTAAACTCCTATCATACCATTCGAATCTTGCTTTATTACAACCAAGAAGCCAGAACGCAAACACAAAGACCCCAAGCAAACCACGACCCAAGGACGAACCAAAACTTACATTTTGTTCTTATAAAAGCTAGTTATCATCTCGCGTTGAACCTTGAAGAAGGCCACCATCTTGTCCCTTGGAGGCAGATTCTCTTTGACGATCGGGCAGTTCTGAAACTCTTCTCCTCACTTGCACAGCACAGGGAACTTGTCCTCGGTCAGGATGTCGACCCCGGCGGCCTCTTGGAGTGCTCCGACCCAGTGCCCAACAAAGCTGGCCACGATGTCGACGAACCCAACCGTCTCGCCCCCGAAGAACTTCTTGCCCTTAAGCTCGCCTTCGAGAGTGCCCAAGAACTCACGTGCTTCCTCATGTGCCTTCTCCCTTTCGGGCACTAAGCTCACGCAAGATTTCCGTAGAGCTGGCACGCACTGTTTACAGTAGAAAGCATGAAGTTTTCTCGGTCAATTGATCTTGTGATCATGAATTAGATATAAGCTAGAGACGACGTCACCGACTGCAACTTAAAAACCTTGACTTTGGTTCGGTGTTCCACGAAAAGAAGAGCTCTTTCATTTCTGTAAGACAAAAGGACTCTTGCTCTGCTTGGCTCGTTAAACCACTGGTCTTCACTTCAACTTTTTGCATAATTACGCGGTAACACGGCAGGGACAGGGGATCCCCTGCCATATCCATCCCAGCCATCCATTAATTTCCTCCCCCTGGAGCAGGGGATCCTGCTCCGATAACACGACCTAAAGGAGGGTTTTGCAGAAGTTTCAAACTCAAATTTAAGATGAGATGATTACCTTTTCATCCAAGAACTTAGCCCAGAAACGGGCCATTGCTCTCTCGTAGGGATCTCACGGCAAGATCGGGTTCTCCTTTCATGTCTCGTTGATATACTCGAGAATCACCTGAGATTGCACAATGGGTTTGCCACTGTGGATGAGCACAGGTACCTTTTTGAAATCCTAAAACAAGAGCAAATGGTCGAGGGCAAAATGGTAATTTTGCACTTTCAGCCTGAAACTTCACTTTTTCAATTCGAAATTACCATTAGCGAGACGACGTCAAATACTTATCTAGAATTGGAGTTCTCTATTTCCAATTGCCAATTTTGAACTTCCATTTTGTGATGATTCGTCCGTCGGCCGTAACTTTAGTTTATCTCGAACTAACGGGCGGCTCTTGCAGACATTATGCGTATCGATTCTATGATTCTCATCACACTTAGGATGACTCAAGTTATGACAGCTTTGATTGTCATGTAATTGCGAGATTTTATCGCTAGTTCCAATTGTATTGATCGTCATAGCTCGATTTAGAAAAATTGACAAATTATACATTGATTAAGCGGCATCACTCGTGCTCCAATCGTATAACGCTAGCAATGTATTCCTTAATCGTTTCTGATTGGCCTTATTGGTTCTAAATGTTCCCTTGATAATCCTTATGGTCTAAGTGTCATTTCTTTTTTCGAGTTTCCTAGGTCCATATATCTTGTCATGTGTTAGCTTTTCCCTTTTGGTCAGTTACTTGAGATTGATTAGATCTGAGCCAGACAAAACTGAAATACATCGAAAGATATATTCTCATTTAATAGCCTTAAAATGGCAGGAAATTTAGAATGTCACATAGGAGTGGCAGAGAAAGTTGTGAGATAACAGTCTGGCGCAGGATGTAGTGCGGGGATTAGTGATTCGGGGTAGAGAGCAACAACGGGGGTCTAGTAGCAGCAGAGGTAAAAATAGGTCTAAATCACGCCATAGAAAATTCAAGTAACGCGTGAAGTGCTTTGAATGTCAAGAGGAGGGCATATTAGGAGAGATTGTCCTAAGCTGAGAACAGAAGTGATAAGCAGAAGGCTACAAGCAATGTGATGAACTTTGCTGAGGAGAGCACCAGTGATGCAGAGACTATTTTGTGTGTGAATACATGTTTGTCAGGAGACGAATGAGTGCTAGATTCGGGGTGCTCTTATCATATGACGTATCATAGGAACTGGTTTACTACTTACCAAACTACAGATAGTGGTAGAGTTCTATTGGGGAATAATGTAGCTTGCAAGGTTATGGAGATAGGGACAATTCGTATTCAGATGCATGATGGTGTTGTTCGCACATTGACAGACGTGAGGCATGTACCGGAGCTTAAGAAGAACCTTATTTCTCTGGGGACACTCGATGATATTGGGTGTAAGTACACCGCTGAAGCTGGAGTGCTGAAGATTTCTCGAGGTGTCATGACAATGATGAAAGAGAAGAAAGAGAATTCTCTCTATTATTTACAGGGAGATACCATGGCAAGAGCTGCTGCAGTTTCATTAGGTGAGTTAGATTCTGATTTAACTCAGTCATGGCATATGCGTTTAAGGCTCATGAGTGAGGCATGTATGATAATGCCGAGTGATAAGGGATTGTTAAAGGGGTCAGAAGACAAGTAAGTTAGACTTATGTGAGCACTGTATTTTTGGGAAGCAACGCAGGATTGAGTTTACTACATGTATTCGTTCGACCAAGCAATCGGTGGAATATATTCATTTAGATGCCTGGGACCCGTCTCTAGTTCCTTTGAAAGGAGGTGCCCGCCATATACCAACCTTTATCGACGATTATTCTAGGAAGGTATGGGTCTACTTTCTGAAGCACAAATATGATGTGTTTGATCGGTTCAAGAAATTTAAAGCATTGATTGAGAAGTAGTCAGATAAACAGATCGAGTGCTTGAGAATCGATAACGACATGGAGTTCCATGGTAAAGATTTTATCGAGTTTTGCGAGAGAGAAAGTATTGTTAGACACCGCACAGTACCTGTGACACCACAGCAGAATGGCGTGGCAGAACGGAAGAACAGAACTTTACTTGAGCGGGCTCGGAACATGCTATCCTATGTTGGAATAGGCAAGGAATTTTGGGCCGAAGCAGTGAACATGGCCTGTTACCTGATTAATAGATCTCCATCATCTGTTATCGCATGGTGGGTCTTTGATATATCTATTTTATATGTGGATGATATGTTGATAACAACGAAAAATATGTCTGATATTGATGTGCTAAAAAGGCAGTTAAGTGCTGACTTTGAAATGAAATATTTAGGTGCTGCAAAGAAAATTTTAGGTATGGAGATTTTGTGTAACAGGACTGTAGGATTATTAGGTTTATCTCAAAAGAAATATATTGAGAATGTTGTAACACATTTTAATATGCAGTCGACGAAATCTGTGGGTACTGCATTAGCAAAGCATTTTTAAACTTTCAGTTAAATTCTCACCGCAGACTGAGGAGGAGGAGGAGCATATGTCCCGTGTTCCATATTCTAGTGTAGTGAGTAGTATTATCTATGCTATGGTATGCATCAGACCTGATCTTTCACAAGCTGTTAGTGTAGTTAGTCGTTATATGAAGCGTCATGGTAAAATTCATTGGTAAGTTGTGAAATGGATCCTTAGATATTTGAAGGGGATAACAGATGTTGGCATAGTATACCGGAGGGACAGTAATGGATGTGAAACCACTGATTATGTGGATTCTGATCATACAAGTGATTTGGATGAGTGCAGATCTTTAGCAAGGTACTTGTTTAAGCTTGTAGGTGGTGCAATTAGTTGTAAGGTGTGACATTCTGAATTTCCTGCCGTTTTGAGGCTGTTGAATGAGAATGTATCTTTCGATATATTTCAATTTCGTCTCGTTCAAATCTGATCAATCTTGAGTAAATTGACCAAAAGGGAAATGCTAACTTATGACAAGATACGTGGACCTAAGAAACTCGGAAAATGAAATGATGCTTTGATTATAAGGGCTGTTGAGGGAACATTTAGAACCAATTAAGGTCGATCAAATAATGATTAAGAAATACAAGGCCAGCGTTATACGATTAGATTGTGGGTGATGCCGCTTAACTAATGTATAATTTGTAAATTTTCCTAAATCGAATTGTGACGATCGAAGTCGTCGGAACTAGTATGAACCCTCTCAATTACGTGACAATCAAAGCTGTCATAACTTGAGTTTTCTTCAGTGTGATGAGTATCACAGAGTCGATACGCGTAACGTCTATAAAAGCCGCCCGTTAGTTCAAGACAAACTAGAGTTACGATCGACGGACGAATGATCATGAAATGAAAGTTCAAAATTGACAATTGGAAATAGAGAATTCCAATTCTAGACAAGAATTTGACGATGTCTCACCAAATGGCAATTTCGAATTGGAAAAGTGAAGTTTGGGCTGAAAGTGTAAAATTATCATTTTGCCTCTTGACCATTTGCTTTGCCTTGAGAATGTAAGAAGGGCAAAATGGTCATTTTCTCCTATGCTATATGGCTGCCGAAATTATATGCAAGAGTCAAAGATGAGTCCAAGCTTGAGTTGTATTATTGGTTACATGCCACATGTCAACCATTGGAGCCCCCAAGTATTTATTACCCTAACCTAATTCCATCTTGTCAAATTAACCCAAATTATTTGTGTGAGACAACCATTTTGAAGCCTTATCAGCCGTGTATACCATCTACCATATTTCCCTTGCATTTTCCTCTTCAATTTCACCTCACCGAAAACTGCCCAGAAAGACAGAATTCTGTCCTACTGTTCGGTCTTCTTACCGGCCCTCTTCCAACGCCGCCTAGCCGTGCTTTGACCACCAGGAGCAAGCTTGACGTGTCCTTAACAAGTTTCAAGTGGTAGCTCAAGGTTTCGTTGAATGGTTTTTCCCGACCGGCCCTTAGACCAAAATTGGACAGAAATCGCGAGAGCTGAGGTAAGGTCTTCGTTCTACCTCTTAGAGACTCCTATTGGCCTCAAATATTTTAGGAGACCTTCATAATATCTAGTACTAAGGTTGGATGGTATGTGGATGCAAGTTTGATGGTGTTAAATTATATTTTTATGGCTGAACGTTGGTGACGACATTTGGACAGATTCTGACCTTGAGGAAGCTGGGCTGTTCTGGGGTCCTTGGAGTGTGGTTTCACTTCAAATCTCTTGGTGAGCCTTCTAAATATGTAAATGAAGGTCTTGGTACGTTATATGTGTAAAGAGTTAGGCTTGGGATTGAAGTATGTCTTGATTAAGCGGTTAGAACCCAAAACCAGGATGAATACATGCTGGCCGGTTCTGTTGGGGGGCTGAATGAGGAGCATTTGGACTTCAATTAACTTATAATGTCTAATATGTTATAATGTGAGGTGTCAATGGGTAGTGTGAGAAGTGGATTGAGGTTTAGAAGTGAATTATGATCAAAATGGATGCTTAAACCTCTAAGTTGAGTTTGCCTTGGGTGTGGCCGTGTGAACTGAACCCATTGAGGATTTGTGAGAGTGTTATTATGCGTTCATTTGATTAATAAGGTGCCATGAATTTCCAATGGTATGGCTAAGGAAGGATTGAGTTAATGAAAGTGAGCGTTCCATGATTTTGATTCAAGATTGGTGAATCTTTTTAGGTTGATGAAGAATTCGAGGGAATTATATATTTGTGTCATTGAGGAGAGTTGCTTGGTGTGACATAGCGCTAATTGACTAAGGTAAGTGTTTCCTAAACCTTTACTTTAATGCTAGGACACTGCTGAACGTTTTATTGAATGAATTGAATGACTGATGAATTTTATGAATTGAATTGTGCGTGTTATGATGGCATTGTGAACTCAATGAGAAAGGTGTTGAGGATACCGATTGGCCTGTGACCCCAATGGTATCGGAGGATGATGAACTCAAATAAGAATGAGAATGCCGATTGGTCTGTGCTGTGAGCCTTGAAAGTACCGTTTGGCCTGTGGCCTTAGTCAGATGACAGAAGTGCCAGAGAAACGCATTGCGGCTGAGAGCCGAGGCAGTGAGAAATTGTGAAAGCTGTGACATGTGTGCATTGATTTATATGTTGTATATGCATCAAGCTTGAACCCTGAGGTTATATGTGGTCGACTGTATTATATCCATGCTTGAGCAATTGAT
Source organism: Rhodomyrtus tomentosa (assembly GCA_028455895.1). Taxonomy (NCBI): domain Eukaryota; kingdom Viridiplantae; phylum Streptophyta; class Magnoliopsida; order Myrtales; family Myrtaceae; genus Rhodomyrtus; species Rhodomyrtus tomentosa. The sequence continues at coordinate 30,020,653 of JAPCWY010000007.1, forward strand.
ATATGTAATTCCTTGATGCTTTGTGCCATTGCATGATTGGTTGTCTGCATTTTGATAGCATTTATAATGGTCTGATGGGACTAGTGTTGAGGTATAGGTTTAGACTTCACTTTATGAGATGTTGATCTCACCCCGTGGTGGGACACCATTTTCAGACCCCAAGCCTTAGCCATGCTGCCAATCCGACTGGGCGATCCAAAGGAGATGACCGCCCTTTTTGATGAATTTCCCGCTAGGAAGGGTATTGTATATGTCAGGAAGTGCACAACTGTCTGGGTAGACGAGTGTAAACTGGAGTTACAACCCCACCGTTTCGAAGCACGATATCGTCAAGTGGGAAACAGCGGCTTGATGGGACCTCTACTACCTGAAGACGTTCCTTCAGAGGTGTTTTCGAATTGGTGTCATCCGTCTCGACTGGAGTTCGAGATGGAGGATCCAACATCTGTGGGAGGTTCAAGGAATATACTTGAAAGGTCGAAGTCTCCACTACCTTTTGAGGAGTACATGAACTACATAGAGATTTCTGCCGATGCGATCGAGGCCACCGACGAGGACGACGAAGCAGAAGCCGAGGAGGAAGAAATCGAGGAATCTTCTGAGGAGGTACTATCCGAGACTTTTTCCTGCTACAATCCAGATGATGGTGAAGACGATGGAAAGGACGACTCAAGTTGTTCTTCTGAGAAGTCAAGTTAAAGATATTAGGTGAATTAGGAACCATTTTGGTGTTAGGCCCTGAAAAAGGTATAATGGTAACCTTTGAACGATAGGCCTTAGTTCCTTTTTCCTACCCAAGTGTGCGGCTTTATCTTTTTGTCTTTTCCCTTCCGTTATGTGTATTGAACATTGCGGGTTGTATAAATGGGTGTGCCTTTGAATATTTCAACTTCCTATTTTCTTTTATTTTTATGATTGTACGATGATGTTATCTCGTCTTCCGTGTGTGCATTTCATATCATACTAGGCCTTGTGAGATTCCTAGGTAATTATTGGCCTGAGGTGGATGTAACGAGCTCCAAGGGACGCAGGGTGTTACATCCACGTCAAAGTGGTATCAGAGCAGGTTCATCAAGATTACAGTCGATTGAGGATTGGAGTAATAAGGAGTAAAGGGATTTGGATGATTAGAGTAGTGAGACCCTAGGGGGAGTCATTAGAGTCAAGCATGAATGCATGGCATATGAGTGACGCATGTGATTGGCATCGTGAAATGGCATGGTTGTGGGCAACCAATGAAGGGTCAGGCTCTGTATATATCATGTTGTGGATGTTGGTTCAATGAATGAATTGTTACCTCTGATTGTACGAAGTTACATGAGGTGTGGATTTGTATCCCTCGTTAATGTGCTCATATGAATGTTTGAGTGAATGGATATGGTGTTGTGATTGCTAGCATAGAATTATTCGATTTGAGCAAGTGATTGAGGTCTCTAATTTCGCGGTGGAATTACGATGACTCAGGTAAGCTAAGTTGAGCAAGTATGAGTAATAGACTTGGAAGGCCGAGAAGTGGAGCTTTTACTTCGAGAGCTCCAGTGGTGACCCAAGAATGGAAGGAGTCCTAAGGGCCTTGGAACAAATTGGGGAACTGATGGGAAATGAAGCTCAAGATAGAGCAGCTGCTGCTCTTAGACAAGCTGAAGATAGAGCTGAGATTATAACTCAGGCTGCTGATGCTACAGTAGCAGCTGTGAATATGGCAAATGGAAATAATGCCCAGGGTGCTGAAGCTGGGAATGCACAAGGCGACATTAATGCTAATAGACCGATGGGTTAGTTGGTTGAGCAATTTATTAAACTGAAATTGACCCAGTTCGATGGCACTGGAGATCTTGAGTTGGCACTAAGGTGGATTGAGAAACTCGAAAAAGTTTTTGAAGTGCTGAGATGCACTGATGAAGAAAAAGTATTGTTAGTTGTATATCAGCTGGAGGGAACTGCATATGATTGGTGGAGTGCCTCGAAGGAACGAGTATTTCCTGAAGGTAAGGGCTTGACTTGGGCTGCTTTCACTGCCTCTTTTAATGACAAATGTTTTTCTGAGACGACACATGAGAGGAAACGACTGGAATTTCAATAGCTGCGATAGAATCAGCTGACGGTGGACCAATACAAAGCTGAATTCGCAAGATTGTCGAGATATGCACCAAGGTCAGTTGAGGATTCGCTTGAGAAAGCACAACGATTTCGAGATGGTCAGACACCAGAAATTTGCAGCAGAATAACTATGAATTTGAGGACATACAAGACATTTATGAGATGAACTAAATGATTGAAAGGGATATTAGAGAAAGAGGCGTTGTATCTAGATCGCGGTTTACACCTCTGAGAGATAATCGACCGTTGGGAAAAAGGCCGATGGTGAGCAACCGACGATATGTTCCTTCGATTCGAAGAAACATTGGAAAACAATATTGTCGTATTTGTGGAATGAGGCATGGAAGTGGTCTTTGTCCTACTAGGACGGGAGCATGTTATAGATGTGGTTAGGCGGACCGCTAGATGAAGAATTGTCCTAATTAAGCCACGGGACCAGAGCACAAGGACAGCGACCACAGGCCGGACCATCGGCTGTGGTTCCACAGAATGAACAAAATTGTCCGCCAGCTTAAGGAAGGGTTTACGCTGTGGCACGTAGAGAGGTGGAGGAAGCGCCTGGCGTGATCACAAGTATGATATACTTATGCGACCAAGTTGCCTATGCCTTGTTTGATCCTGGCGCTTCACACTCCTTTATATCTGCTCAGTTTGCTGATCTGGTGGGAGTAGAATTGAAACCATTGAATGTGCTATTGCATGTCGCTACAACATAAAAGGATAATGTGCTAGTTTCGCTAGGCTGTGCGGATTGTAAGATAGTGATTGGTGGTAGCGAATAAAAGATTGATTTCGCTGTGCTGCCTATGTATGATTTTGATGTGATTATTGGCATGGATTGGTTGGGAAAAAAAGGGCTGTAATTGATTGTGGTAATAGGGTAATTAGGTTTTGCCTAGAAGGTCGCCCTAGTTTTGAATTTGTAGGAAGTCGGGGAGGAACCTCGATTCCTTTAGTTTCGTCGCTTGAGGCGACTAAGTTGTTGAGAGAAGGGTGTCAAGCTTATTCGGCTGTTACAGTAGACACAACGACGGAGGAGCCGAAGCTGGATAGTATAGCGGTGGTATGTGAATTTCCTGATGTCTTTGCTAAAGAATTGCTAGGATTACCACCTGAGAGAGAGATTGAGTTTGCGATTGAGTTGGCACCTGGAACGGAGCCAATCTCGAAGGCACTGTATAGGATGTCCTTGTCTGAGCTGAAAGAATTAAAAGTACAAATGCAGGAATTATTGGATAAGGGATTTATTAGATCGAGCGCATTGCCATGGGGAGGCCCAGTGCTGTTTGTGAGAAAGAAAGATGGATCCTTGCATTTATGTATAGATTACAGACAGCTGAACCAAGTAACTATCAAGAACAAGTATCCCTTGCCAAGGATAGATGATTTGTTTGATCAGCTGCAAGGAGTGTCTGTGTTTTCTAAAATAGACTTGAGGACTGGTTGTAACCAGTTGAGGATTAAGAAGCTGGATATACCAAAGACTGCTTTCAAAATGAGATATGGACATTACGAGTTTACGGTTATGCCGTTTGGTTTGACTAATGCCCTTGTTGCATTCATGGACTTGATGCATCGAGTGTTTAAGGAGTACTTAGATCGGTTCATCATTGTTTTTATAGATGACATATTGATTTATTCGAAGAGTAATGATGAGCATGAGGAACACTTGAGGGTAGTTTTACAAATCTTGAGGGAGCATTCGCTTTACGCCAAATTTAGTAAATGCGAATTTTGGTTGAGTAAAGTGGCTTTCCTTGTTCATGTGATTTCTGGAGAAGGAATTTCAGTAGATCCTTCAAAGATTGAGGCAGTAATGAAATGACCTAGACTTACGACGGTTACTGAGGTGAGAAGTTTTTTGGGATTGGTAGGTTACTATAGATGATTGGTGGAGAAGTTTTCGTTTATAGCCACTTCGTTGACGAGGTTAACGAAGAAGGATCTGAAGTTCGAATGGCTGATAAGTGTGAAAGAAGTTTTCAAGAACTTAAGCACTGATTGACGACCGCATCAGTGTTAACTATTCCTTCTGAACCTGGAGGTTATGAGATATATAGCGATACTTCGCTAAAAGGATTAGGGTGTGTGTTAATGCAACATGGAAAAGTAGTTGCTTATGCCTCATGATAATTGAGACCTCATGAGATGAATTACCAAATTTATACGGATCATCAAAGTTTGAAGTATCTGTTTTCGCAAAAAGAATTGAACATGAGACAGCGTCGATGGATGGAGTTACTCAAGGATTATGGCTGCGAGATTTTGTATCATCTTGGAAAGACGAATAGAGTTGTGGATGCGCTTAGCCGGAAGTCAAGTATTGCGCTCTTATTGGTTAAAAGATGGCCCTTGTTAGAGGAGTTGAGGGATTCTAAGTTTAAACTGGAAGTTTGCCAACTGTCAAGTTTAATGGCAACTCTAAGAGTTGAACTTGACATTCAAGAAAGAGTAAAGGCCTTGCAGTCTACAGATCTTGTGACATTCTGATTTCTCAGTCATTTTCAGACTTATTAATGAGAAGTATATCTAACGATGTGTTTTAGTCATATCTCGCTCAAATTTGATCAATTTGAATAGGCTGACCAAAAGGGAAAGGATAATGCAATACAAGGTACGTGGACCTAGGGAACTCGAATAGGAAATGACACTTTGACCATAAAGATTGTCGAGGGGACATTTAGGACCATAAAAGGCCAATCTAAGAACGATTAAGGAATGCATTGCTAGCGTTATACGATTGGAGCGCGAATGATGCCGCTTAACCAATGTGTAATTTGCAAAATTTTCCTAAATCGGACAGTGACGATCGAGACCATAGGAACTAGTGATAAAGCCTCACAATTATATGACAATCAAAGTCGCCACGAATTGACGAGCCCTAAATGTGATATGAGTCACAGGGTCGATACGCGTAAAGTTTGCAAAAGCCACCCATCAGTTCGGGATAGGCTGGAACCACGTCTGATAGAGAAAACAATTAGAAACGAGTCTTGAAAATTGAAAATGGAGAATCAAGAATTCCAAAGTCATTTTGGATTGGCCGTCGCCTTATCAAAGAATATTGGAATGAGAAAGACGGCGTTTCGGATGTCGGGGGTGAAATTACCATTTTGCCCTTCAAAGTTCTAGCGTTGCTTATACAATTGAAGAAGGGAATTTTGGTCTTCTATACACCCCAAGAGCCACCGAAATTTTGAAGAAATTGTGGCCATTGGATCACCCTTGAATGACACTTATGACATGTGTCATTGGATGAGCTAAAGAGTGATCTTGTTCACTATTACCCACCTACCATTCAATTCCTTTGACTTGAAGATTGAATATAACTCTCTCTCTCTCTCCTCTCATTTGACTGGCCAAACACTCCCCTAAAGACCGAGAGCTTTCTTCTTTTTCTTCCTCTTCTCCACCGTCGCCGACCAGCTCTTGTCCTCTTTGTTCGCTGTCGCCGACGAGCCCCTTCGGCCATCGCCTGCACTCTGGCCAACAACACCCTCCTAGCTCGGCCTCTTGTCGACCTCCTCGAAGTGGAAGCGCGTCAATTGAGCCATCGAAGAGCTCCGGCCAACCATTCTCCTGGAAGCCGATGGAAATCGACGCAATCTGAGGTAGGCAGAGTTTCAGACCATTTAGGACCTTGAAATGTTGGAGTCTTGCGACCAAATTTTGTGGAGACCTAGGGGACTCATTTAGTGATCTGTGGTAAAATGTTGAGCTTAATTTGATGGAATTTTTTACCCCAAATGGGTCTTGTGAATGTTGGACAAAAACTATCGATTTGCAGTCTTGAAGGAGCCGACGACTTTCGAAGGAATTTCGACGATGATTCAACCTTAAATCTTCGGGGAGCCTCATAAACCCTTAGATAGACATGTTAGCAAGTAGGTTAGTGATTAAATGATGAATTTAGAGTAGATTAAGGGCTGAATATGCTCAGTTTACACAGAATCGAACATAGCCCGGTTCAGTTCTGTGCAAACCAATTCTGTGGAGGCTGATGATTGTTGATTTTGAGCCTCAAATTGGTGATTGAGACATGCTAGGATGATGAGGATTGTGTTATAGAGGTTTGTGATTCATGGATGGGTGAATTGGACAAGAAAAATTGATGATTGGTTGGAATTTCTTAGGTTGCGCGGTGGGTTTGCTCTTGGACCCTTGAGACCGAATTATTGAGGGCTTGAGAAGAAGATTTTTGTGACATCAAAATCAAGGTAAGGGAATCCTAAATTTAGGATAGGAAGATTGGACTCAATTGGATGAGTCGGGCGATAATTTGATTGATTTATGAGAGATTTGTAGATTAATGTTCTTGGTACGTCCTAAGACGGTATAGGGGATTAATGTGTGCTATTGCTTGTGCTTGAATTACCTGCCATGTCTGAGTGTCACATTGATTGTCTTGCATGCCATGGGTGTATGATTGTGCTTGAGTTGCATATTGCATTATGAACGCGAAATGCATTGAGGATCATGGCATGAGTGTGACATGGAGAGACCCTGATGCGTATAAGATGTGGGGTGGTGGAATGAGCACCTTGAGGCGATGAGGCACAGGGTTAGAGTTGTATGGCGCCCTGATGCGTACGAGACGCGGGATTGAGAAGGCCACGGTCTTGATGCGTTGAAACGGGGGACGAAGATGTGATTTGTTGACACTAGCTTGGAGTATCATTGAAACCTAATGCGTTTACGCGGGTTGTCAATGGCAGTCTGATGCGTTTACGTGGACCGAGCCTGATACTTTCTAAACGTAGGCATGAGAATGAGGCAGGCAGGAAAAGGTCGTTATAGTGAGGTGGTAGGGCGAGTTGTGCATAATCATCTGAATGTGTTATGATGCCATATTGTATGCCCTCCATCCGTGTGTTGTTATCTATATTTGCATTGCCTCGTATGTCTATGAGTTTGAATTATTGGGGTATGTGACTGTCTGAGTGGACGGTCGGCCTAACTTAGGGTTAGGACTCTTTTACTGAGATGTGAATCTCACCCCTTTGGGGACCCTTTTTTTTTACAGATCCTAGGCCTTGAAGATGTGGCCTATGCATTTTGGTGACCCCAAGGAGATGTCCACCTATTTTGATGAGCCCCCTGACGGGCAAGGAATCATTTATGTTCGGAAGTGTACCGTAGTTTGGGTAAATGAGGGTAGTACTAGTTGGAAGCCTTACAGGTATGAGACTTGGTTTAGGAAGGTCGGGGATGTGTCTACCGGGCCAGTGAAGCCTAATGAGGTGCCCCAAGGAGTTGTTCCTAGTTGGTGCTACCCTGCTCGAGACTTAGGCTAGGCTAAGGGGTCTGTAGCCGGTTCATGGATTGGACCGGAGAGGACTCCAACCTTGGAGGACACGGAGGGGAGGATCTCGCGGAGCCGTCTGTTGAGGAGACCATGAAGGACACCATCGAGGTTCGCTCGGAGACTTTCTCAGAGTACGAGCCCACGGAGGATGCAGAGGAGATCGAGGACTCTAGCAGCTCGTCTTAGGAGTTCCCAATTTGTCAGTTAGATCTATTGGTGGCGACCCTGACCCTATTTTCCTTGGATGCTTGAGGATGGGCCTCCTTTTTGTGTACTTACCCCGTCTCCCATGTTAGCGGATTTAGTAGCTCTGTATCCGTATGAACAGTTGGACATCATGTATAACAGTATTTGCGCTATCTAGGTCCTACTTCATATTTTGTACGAAGGAGTTATTTCATTATTGCTTTCGTGTGCCTTGTATATTATATGTCTCTTGACTTATGTGTGGATTTTGGGACCATGAGAGATATTTGATTTGCTTGTAGGGAGTCGCGTGCTAGTGCTCGGGGCGTGGGGCGCGACATCCCCGTTTGCTTGGTATTAGAGCAAGGTCAGTTCGATTCAAAGTTGGTTGAGGATTGGAGTAATAAGGAGGATTAAGTTGGGACTTGGACGGTTAGCAAGACCTTAGGAGATTGGTTAGGATAAGACATGGGGTGCATAGCATGTGACTTGACACTTATGAATGGCATTTGGCCTTGACAGGGTTGTGGTAAGGCATGATGATTGAGTTCCCTACTTGGTGTTGAAAGTCATTTCTAGACTTTGGCCTGTCGAATGAATGAGTATGGTCGGTTTTAGTGAACCGTTTGGGTGAATGGAACTGAGGAACGACCATGTGCTGCTTGTTGAAGTGTCTTTGGAAATTGTTGTGTGGAGACTGTTATATTATGACTGTTTCTGTTAAGGTATAGTTAGTAGCTCTAGACTTGGAAGAATGAGTAAGTAGTAACTCATTGCCGGATTTGTGGTGGATCAGGCTCAGTAAAGGAATATAAAGTTGAGCGAGGCCGAGTTTAGTACGAGGCCGAGTTCTCCAGACTGTCAAGGTAGATCAGTACGAGGCCGAGTTCTCTAGACTGTCAAGGTATGCACCTTGATCTGTAGAGGACCCCCAGGAGAAAGCACAGAGATTTAGGGATGATTTGAGGCCTGAGCTCCGCAGTCAGATGATTGACAGGGACTTGAAAGAGAGGAATACCGCAACTGGATCACGGTTTACCCCGTTCAGAGACAACCGCCAGATGGGCAAGAGACTAATGGCGGGCAATAGGCATTTTGTTCCTCCTGTGAGGAAAAATATTGTGAAGCCGCCGAACCCCACAAATTGGAGTTGCCGCCTTTGTGGTAGAAGGCATGGAAATGGGCCATGCCCGGTAAGGACTGGAGCTTGTTTTAAGTGTGGTTAGCTGGGCCACCAGATGAGGACGTGCCTAAATCAAGTTCCGGCGAGTCGACCTCAAGTACAGAGACCGCAAGCTGGACCGTCGACTGCCACTCCTCAGATCGAGCCGAATCGACCACCGGCCCAGGGAAGGGTATATGTAGTAGCTTGCAGAGAGGTGGAGGAAGCACCAGGTGTGGTCACAGGTACGGTTTACTTGTGCAACCAAGCTGCATGTGCATTGTTTGATCCTGGTGCCACGCATTCATTTGTGTCTGCTCAGTTTGCTGAATTGATGGGTATGAAGTTAAAACTGTTGAATATAATTCTGCATATTGCCACTCCGTTAAAGGATAATATATTGGTTTCTTTGGGCTGTGCTGGTTGTGAAATCGTGATTGGAGGGAGTAAGAGGAGTATTGACCTAGCTGTATTATCCATGTATGATTTTGATGTGATCATAGGAATAGATTGGTTGGGTAAGCTGGGGGCAGTCGTAGATTGTAGTAATAAGACAATTCGCATTTACCCTAAAGGCCGCCCTAGCTTTGAATTGGTGGGAAGTCGAGGAGGGATCTTGATTTCCTTAGTCTCATCTCTGGAAGTGACTGAGATGATGTCAGAATGGTGTCAAACGTACTTAGTTGCAGTGATGGACACGACCACCAAAGCGCCAAAAATAGAGAGTATCTCGGTAGTGCGAGAATTTCCAGACGTGTTTCCCCAAGAGTTGCCAGGATTGCCATCGGAGCGAGAGATAGAATTCGTGATCGAGTTAGCTCTTGGAACGGAGCCGATCTCGAAGGCACTTTATAGGATGTCCCTGTCGGAACTGAAAGAGTTAAAGGTGCAGATGCAGGAACTGCTGGATAAGGAATTTATCCGATCGAGTGCTTCATCGTGGGGAGCGCCGGTGCTATTCGTAAGGAAGAAGAATGGGTCTTTGCTTCTATGCATCGACTATCGGCAGTCGAACCAGGTAACAATGAAGAACAAGTATCCACTGCCGAGGATTGACGACCTGTTTGATCAGTTGCAAGGAGCAGCGGTATTCTCAAAGATTGACCTGAGGACTGGGTATCACCAGTTGAGGATCAAGAAGGAAGACATACCTAAGATTGCTTTTAGGACGAGGTATGGTCATTATGAGTTCACATTGATACCTTTTGGATGAACCAACGCTCCAGCTGCTTTTATGGACCTGATGCATCGAGTGTTTAAGGAATTCCTAGATATATTCTTCATAGTCTTTATTGACAATATCCTGATCTACTCAAGGAGTGACGAAGAACATGAAGAACACTTGAGGATTATCATGCAGACCCTGAGGGAACACTCGTTCTACGCTAAGTTGAACAAATACGAGTTCTGGCCGAATAAGGTAGCATTTCTTGGTCATGTGGTATCTAGAGAAGGAATCGCAGTGGATCCTGTGAAGATCGAAGCAGTAACGAATTGGCCTAGGCCTACTACGGTCACTGAAGTTAGAAGTTTCTTGGGATTAGCCGGGTATTACAGACGTTTTGTGGAGAAATTCTCATCCATAGCCATCCCATTGACGAGGCTGACACAAAAAGAAACGAGGTTTGAATGGACAGATAAATGTGAAAGGAGCTTCCAAGAACTCAAATATTGGTTGACGACTACACCGGTGTTGACGATTCCATCAGGACCAGGGAGCTATGAGATATACAGCGATGCTTCGCTGAAAGGACTGGGTTGTGTGTTAATGCAATATGGAAGAGTAGTAGCTTATGCGTCCCGACAGTTGAGGCCACATGAGATGAACTACTCAACGCATGATCTGGAATTAGCATCGATCGTTTTTGCCTTGAAGATTTGGAGACATTACCTGTGTGGCGAGAAGTTTCAGATTTATAGCGACCACCAGAGCTTAAAGTATTTGTTCTCCCAGAAAGAGCTAAATATAAGGCAACGTCGATGGATGGAGCTGCTCAAGGATTATGATCATGATACACTGTATCACCCTAGGAAAGCAAACAGAGTAGCAGATGCGCTTAGTCGAAAGTCAAGCATCGCAGGTCTGCTAATAAAAGGTTGGTCGATGATCGAGTACTTAAGAGATTCTGAGCTTAGATTGGAAGTTTGCCAGTTGTCCAGTCTGATAGCTACATTGAGGGTAGTACCTGAGGTCTAAGAAGGAATAAAGACCTTACAGTCTACGGACCCAGAGATTCAGAAAATTCTGAAGATAGACGCGACAAAGAGAAAACCAAATTTCAGGTGTCAGAGGATGGAATTTTGAAGTTCCGAGGATGACTGTGCGTGCCAAAAGATGAAGGGTTCCGGGAAAGGATTTTGTCAGAGGCTCATAGGAGCAATTATAGTATCCACTCGAGGAGTACGAAGATGTATCAAAACTTGCGACATCACTATTAGTGGAACGAAATGAAGGTGGATGTGGCGAGATATGTGGCTAAGTGTTTGACATGCCAGCAAGTGAAAGCGCAATACTGTAAGCCTGGAGGACTATTACAGCCGCTAGAGATTCCGGAATGGAAGTGAGGCCATATAACTATAGATTTTGTGATGGGACTTCCGAGGAGCTAGAGAGGTCACGACTCTATATGGGTAGTCGTGGACAGATTGACCAAGTCCGCCTACTTCATTCCTGTGTGAAATGATTTCGCAATGGATAGATACGCCGAGTTATACATGAGGTAGATTGTGAGACTACATGGAGTGACTGTAACAATTACGTCTAATAGAGATCCCAAATTTGCGGCAAACTTTTGGAACGACCTGCAAAATGCTATGGGAACCCAACTGCAGTTTAGCACCGCGTACCATCCACAGACAGACAGATAGTCAGAAAGGACGATTCAGACGCTTGAGGATATGCTGCGAGCATGCGTCATAGATTTTAAAGGTGGATGGTAGGATCAGCTACATTTGGTGGAATTCGCGTATAATAATTACTACTAGTAGAGTATCCAGATAGCGTCATTTGAAGCACTTTATGGAAGGGCCTGCAGAATCTCGATTTGCTGGGATGAGGTAGGAGAAAGAAGTATCATAGGCTCAGAGTTGGTAGAGCAATCGATGGAAGGGGTAAAGATAACTTGGGATAGACTGAGGACGACACAAAGTCGTCAAAAGAGCTATGTGGATAAGCGGCGTAAGCCTTTGGAGTTTCAAGTGGGCGATCATGTCTTCCTCAAGGTGTCACCGATGAGGGGATTATCGCTATTTGGGAAGAAGGGAAAACTGAGCTTAAGGTACGTAAGCCCATTTGAGATACTGGAGCGAATTGGAACCTCGGCCTACAGGCTAGCCTTGTCGCCTAACCTATCCCAGGTGCATAATGTTTTCCATGTGTCAATGCTGCGAAAACACGAACCCGACTCGACGCATGTGCTGGATTATGAGGTCATAGAAGTAGACGACCGGGTATCCTACGTGGAAAAGTCGTTCAGAATGGAGGACCCGAAGGAGCAAATCCTCAGAAATAAGAAGATTCCATTGGTCAAGGTGGTGTGGGAGCACCATGGCATCGAAGGCGCTACGTGAGAAAACGAAGAGACGATGAGGTGACAAAACCCCCATTTGTTTGAGTAATTAAGTTTGATGTAAATTTCGGGGACGAAATTTTCGTAGGGGGGAAGAGTTGTGACATTCTGATTTCCCAGTCATTTTCAGACTTATTAATGAGAAGTATATCTAGCAATGTGTTTCAGTCATATCTCGCTCGAATCTGATCAATTTGAGTAGGCTGGCCAAAAGGGAAAGGCTAACGCAAGACAATGTACGTGGACCTAAGGAACTCGAATATGAATTGGCACTTTGACTACAAGAATTATCGAGGGGACATTTAGGACCATAAAAGGCCGATCTAAGAACGATTAAGGAATGCATTGCTAGCGTTATACGATTGGAGCGCGGGTGATGCCGCTTAACCAATGTGTAATTTGCAATTTTTTTTTAAATCGGACAGTGATGATCGAGACTATAGGAACTAGTGATAGAGCCTCACAATTACATGACAACCAAAGTTGTCACGAATTGACGAGCCCTAAATGTGATATGAGTCATAGGGTCGATACGCGTAAAGTTTGCAAAAGCCATCCGTCAGTTCGAGATAGGCTGAAACCACGTCTGATAGAGAAAACAATCAGAAACGAGTTTTGAAAATTAAAAATGAAGAATCAAGAATTCCAACATCATGTTTGGATTGGCCGTCGCCTTATCAAAGAATATTGGAATGAGAAAAATGGCGTTCCGGACGTTAGGGGTGAAATTACCATTTTGCCCCTTAAAGCTCTAGCCTTGCTTATACAATTGAAAAAGGGCATTTTGATCTTCTATACACCCCAAGAGCCATCGAAATTTTGGAAAAATTGTGGCCATTGGATCACCCTTGAGTGACACTTAGGACATGTGTCAATGGATGAGCTAAAGAGTGGTCTTGTCCACTATTACCCACTTACCTTTCAACTCCTTTGACTTGAAGATTGAATATAACTCTTTTCTCTCTCTCTCCTCTCATTTGACCAGCCATACACTCCCCTAAAGCACCGAGAGCTTTCTTCTTTTTCTTCCTTTTCTCTATCGTCGCTGACCAATTCTGTCCTCTCTGTTCGTTGCCGCCGATGAGCCCCTCCGGCCACCGCCTGGACTCCGGCCAACCACACCCTCCTAGCTCAGCCTCTTGTCGACCTCCTCGAAGTAGAAGTGCGTCAATTGAGCCACCGAGGAGCTTCGGCCAACCATTCTCCCGGAAGCCGACAGAAATCGACGCAATCTGAGGTAGGTAGAGTTTCATACCCTTTATGACCTCGAAATATTGGAGTCTTGCGACCAAATTTTGTGGAGATCTAGTGGACTCGTTTAGTGATCTGTGATAAAATTTTTAGCTTAATTTGATGGACTTTTGACCCCAAATGGGTCTTGTGAATGTTGGATAGAAACTGTCGATTTGTAGTCTTGAAGGAGTTGGTGACTTTTGAAGGAATTCTGGCGATGATTCGACCTTAAATCTTCGGTGAGCCTCATAAACCCTTAGATAGACATGTTAGCAAGTAGGTTAGTGATTAAATGGTGAATTTGGAGTAGATTAAGGGCTGGATATGCTCGGTTTACACAGAACCGAACATAGCCTGGTTCGATTCTGTTCAAACCGATTCTGTGGGGGCTGATGATTGTTGATTTTGAGCCTTAAATTGACAATTGAGACATGCTAGGATGATGAGGATTGTGTTATGGAGGTTTATGATTCATGAATGGTGAATTGGACAAGGGAAATTGACGATTGGTTGGAATTTCCTAGGTTGTGCGGTGGGTTTGCTCTTGGACCCTTGAGATCGAATTATTGAGGGCTTGAGAAGAAGATTTTTATGACATCAAAATCAAGGTAAGGGAATCATAAACTTAGGATAGGAAGATTAGACTCAATTGAGTGAGTGGGGCGATAATTTGATTAATTTATGAGAGATTCGAAGATTAATGTTCTTGGTACATCCTAAGACGGTATAGGGGATTAATGTGTGCTATTGCTTGTGCTTGAATTACCTGCCATGTCCGAGGAGGATCTCGCGGAGCCGTCTGTTGAGGCGACCATGGAGGACACCATCAAGGTTCGCTCAGAGACTTTTTCAGAGTACGAGCCCACGGAGGATGCATAGGAGATCGAGGACCCCAACAGCTCAACTTAGGAGCTCCCAGTTTGTTAGTTAGATCTATTGGTGGCGACCCTAACCCTATTTTCCTTGGATGCTTGAGGACGGGCCTCCTTTTTATGTACTTACCCTGTTCCCCATGTTAGCGGATTTAGTAGCTCTGTATCTGTCTGAACAGTTAGACATCATGTATGACAGTATTTGCGCTATCCAGGTCCCACTTCATATTTTGTACGGAGGAGTTATTTCATTATTACTTTCGCGTGCCTTGTCTATTATTCGTCTATCAACTTATGTGTGGATCTAGGGACTACGGTAGATATTTGGTTTGCTTGTAGAGAGTCGCGTGCTCGTGTCCGGGGCGCGGGGCTGACGGATCCGAAAATTCAGAAGATTCTCGAGATGGATGCGACAAAAAGGAAAGTTGAGTTTCAAGTGTCAGAAGGTGGAATTCTGAAGTTTCGTGGACGTTTGTGTGTACCTAGTGATGAGGAACTTAAGGAAAAGATTTTGTCGGAAGCTCACAGGAGCAACTATAGTATTCATCCAAGTAGTACAAAGATGTATCAGAATCTACGATAGTACTATTGGTGGAACAGAATGCAGGTGAATGTAGCTAAACATGTGGCGAAATGTTTAACCTGTCAGCAGGTGAAAGCTCAGCATTGTAAGCCTGGAGGATAATTACAACCTTTAGAAATTCCTGAGTGGAAATGAGAACATGTGACGATGGATTTTGTGATGGGAATGCTAAGGAGTCGGAAAGGTCATGACTCAATTTGGGTAATTATGGACAGATTGACAAAGTCGACACATTTTATACCTGTGCGAAAGGATTTTGCAATGGATAAGTACGCAGAGTTGTATATGCGCCAGATTGTGCGATTGCATGGAGTTCCAGTTACGATTACGTTGGATCGAGATCCCAAGTTTACAGCAAACTTTTGGAAGAGTCTTCAAGAGGCTTTGGGAACTAGATTGCAATTCAGCACGGCGTATCATCCACAGACTGACGGACAGTCAGAGAGGACGATTCAAACGCTCGAGGATATGTTACGAGCCTACGTTATAGATTTTAAAGGTGGATGGGAGGACCAACTGCATCTAGTGGAGTTTGCATACAATACTAGTTACTAGCAAAGCATCGGTATGGCACCGTTTGAAGCACTTTATGGTAGAACATGCATAACGCCTGTATGTTGAAATGAAGATGTGACATTCTGATTTCCAGTCTATTTCAGACTCATTAATGAGAAGTAAATCTGGAGATGTATTTTAGTCATATCTCTCTCGAATCTGATCAATTCGAGTAGGTAGACCAAAAGGGAGAGGCTAACGTGAGACGAGGTACGTGGACCTAGGGAACTCGAATAAAAAATGACGCTTTGACCATAAGGATTGTTGATGGGATATTTAGAACCACAAAAAGGCCGATCTAAGAACAATTAAGGAATGCATTGCTAGCGTTATAAGATTGGAGCGTGGGTGATGCCGTTTAACCAACTTATGATTTGCAAAATTTTCCTAAATCGGACAGTGACAATCGAGATCATAGGGACTAGTGATAGACCCTCACAATTACATGACAACCAAAGCTCCCATGAATTGACAAGCCCTAAATGTGATATGAATCACAAGGTCAATACGCGTAATGTCTGTAAAAGCCGCCCGTCGGTTCGGGATAGGTTAGAACCACGTCCGATAGAGAAAATCATTAGAAACGAGTCTTGAAAATTGAAAATGGAGAATCAAGAATTCCAACGTTATGTTCGGATTGGCCGTCGCCCTATCGAAGATTATTGGAACGAGAAAAACGATGTTCCGGACATCGGAGGTAAAATTACCATTTTACCCCTCAAGCTTAAGCCTTGCCCATGCAAATAAGGAAAGGTATTTTGATCTTTATCCCTACCCCATAGCTGTCGAAAAAGTAGGTGAATATTGGCCATTGGATCAAGCATGAATGACATGTGGGACAAGTGTCAAGAGATGGATTAAAGAGCGGTCAAGTCCACTATTCCCTACCTACCATTCTTCCCATTGACTTGAGAGTTGTATATAGTCTTTTTTACTCTCTCTCACCTCACTTTGGCCAGCCATAACCCCTCAACCACCGAAATCTCCATCTTCTTCTTCCTTTTCACTGTTGTCGCCCGACAGCCTCTGCCGCTCCCGTTCGCTGCCGTTGACGCCTCCCTCCGGCCACCTCCTGGACTTTGGCCAACCACATCCTCTTAGTTCAACCTCCTGCCGACCTCCTCGAACTGGAAGCAAGCCATTTGGACCACCGAGGAGCTTCGACCAAGCTTTTTCCCAAAAGCCGACGGAATCAGACTTAATCTGAGGTAGGCGAAGTTTCTGACCCCTTAGGACACCAAAATGTTGGAATCTTGAGGTTAAATTTTGTGGAGGTCTAGGAGACATGTATATCAATCTTTGGTAAAAAGTTGAGCTTGATTTGATGAAGTTTTGACCCCAAATGAGTCTTGTGAATGTAGGACAGAAAACTGCTGGTTACTGACCTTGGAGGATCCGGCGACTCTTGATGGAATTTCAGCGACGACTTGGCCTCAAACCCACGGTGAGACTCTTAGATAGACATGTTAAGAGGTAGGATAATGCTTAAATGATGGATTTGGTGGAGACTTAGGGCTAGATATACTCGGTTTACACAAAACCGAACATAGCCCGGTTCAGTTATGTGCAAACCAAATCTGTGGGGGCTGATGATGGTTGATTTTGAGCCTCAAATTAGTGATTTAGACATGCTAGGATGATGATGATTATGTTATGGAGGTTTATGGTTCATGGATTGAGGAATTGGACAAAGGAAATTGACGAATTGATTGGAAATTATAGGTTGTGCGGTGAGATTGGTCTTGGACCATTGGAGGCCGAATCTTTGAGGACCAAGAAGAGAATTTTTGTGGTATCAAACTCAAGGTAAGGGAATTCTAAACTTAGGATAGGAAGATTAGACTCGATTGGGCGAGTCGAACGAGATTGAGATGATTTCTTGAGGAGCTTAGTGTGATTGGTCTTTGTGAATGCCAAGAGAGTATAAATGATTCAAATAATTGCATATGCATGTCTCTTGAGTAATTGGTCACATTTGTATGTGTATTGACTCGTTTCGCATGCCATGGATGTCTTGTTTATACATGAGATGCGCTGGACGTTGTGTGCATGAATTGTGATTGTGGCATGGCGGAGACGAGATAAGACCCTGAGGTGTATGAGACGCGGGGTGGAGAAAAGCCTGATGTGATCTAATCGTAGGCATGAGAAAAGAAAAGCCTGATGCGATCTAATCACGGGCATGAGGAAGGCTTGATGCGATCTAATCGCGGGCATGAGAATGAGGTAGGCAGGAGAGATGGTTGTGGTGAAGTGGCAGGACGAGGCGTGCATGATCATTTGAGTGTGATATGATGTCATAGCTGCATGCCTGTTATCTATGTGTCGTCATCTTTATTTGTATGTGCCTGTGTGTTTATGAGTTTTGAATTTTGGGGTAGATGACTGCCTGAGTGAACGGTAAGCCTAACCTAGGGTTTAGGACTCTTTTACTGAGATGTGTATTTCACCCCTTTGGGAATCCTTATTTTTACATATCCTAGGCCTTGATTATGTGGCCTATTCGCTTTGGAGACCCCTAAGGAGATGATCGTGTATTTTGATGAGTTCTTTGATGGTCAAGGGACCATATACGTGAGGAAGTGTACAGTGGTGTGGGTTGACGAGGGTAGTACTGACTGGAAGCTTCATTGGTACGAGGCTTGGTTTAGGAAGGTTGGGGATATGTCGACTGGGCCGCTGAAGCCCCATGAGGTGCCCTAGGGAGTGATCCCTGATTGGTGCCATCACGGTAGGGACTAGGATCAGGCAGAGAGATCGGTAGCCGGTTCTAGAAACGGGCCGGGGAGGACCCTGACGCTGGAGTTTACTAAGGAGGATGAGGTCATTGTCCTGGAGGCGACCGAGGAGGATATCGTAGAACCGTCGCATGAGGAGACCATGGAGGATACTATTGAGGTTCTCTCTGAGACGTTCTCAGAGTATGAGCCGACGGAGGATGCCGAGGATACTGATGACTCCTGTAGCTCATCCTAGGAGATTCTAGTTGTAGCTCGATCTTTGGTGACGACCCCGACCCTGTTCCTATTGGATTTTGATGATGGTCCATTTTGTATGCTCATCCCGTCACCCCTTGCTTATTGAATTTTAGTAGTTCTGTACTTGTATGAACAGTCGGTTATTGTGTACAACAGTTTCTATGGTATTCAGGTCCCACTTAATTTATATTTGTACGAAGGAATTGCTTTATTACCGCTTCCGCATGCTTGATATATTTATTATATCTCTCGGCTTAGATGTGGATCTTGGGACCGCGAGAGATTATGTGGTTGCCTGCAGGGAGTCACGTGCTCGTGCCTGGGGCGCGGGGCGTGACAGAAGTTGGAGAAAGGAGTATTACAGGCCTTGAGTTAGTGGAACACTCTGTTGAGGCGATTAAAGTCATTAGAGAAAGGCCGAGAATGACACAAAATCGACAGAAGAGCTACGTTGATAAAAGGTGCAAATTATTGAAATTTCAAGTTAGTGACCATGTTTTGTTGAAGGTATCACCAATGCGTGGAATGTCTCGATTTGGGAAAAAGGAAAAACTGAGTTCGAGGCACATATGTCCTTTTGAAATTCTGGAACGAGTTGAAACTTTGGCCTACAGACTAGCTCTGCCGCCGAACTTATCGCAAGTGCACAATGTATTTCATGTATCGATGTTAAGGAAGTACGAGCCATATCCGACTCATGTTTTGGAACCATTGAAATAGATGACAAGGTATCGTATATGGAAAAACGTATCAGAATTGAGGATCTAAAGGAGCAAGTTTTAAGAAATAAGACGATTTCATTAGTCAAAGTGATTTGGGAGTATCATGGGACTGAAGGAGCTACGTGGAAAAGCGAAGAAGTTATGAGACGTCAACACCCCCATTTGTTTGGATATTTAGGTTTATTGTAAATTTCGAGGACGAAATTTCTATAAGGGGGAAGAATTGTGACATTTTGAATTTCCTGCTATTTTGAAGCTGTTGAATGAGAATGTATCTTTCGATGTATTTTAGTTTTGTCTCGCTTAGATCTGATCAATCTTGAGTAAATTGACCAAAAGGAAAAGGCTAACGCATGACAAGGTACGTGGACCTAAGAAACTCGAAAAAGGAAATGACGCTTTGATCATAAGGGTTGTTGAGGGAATATTTAGAACTAATTAAGGCCAATCAAATAACGATTAAGGAATACAAGGCTAGTGTTATACGAATGGATCGCGGGTAATGCCGCTTAACCAATGTATAATTTGTAAATTTTCCTAAATTGAATTGTGACGATCGAAGCCGTCGGAACTAGCAATGACCCTCTCAATTACATGACAATTAAAGTTGTCATAACTTGAGTTTTCCTCAGTGTGATGAGTATCACAGAGTCGATACGCGTAACGTTTACAAAAGCCGCCCGTTAGTTCGAGACAAACTGGAGTTGCGATCGACTGGCGAATGATCATGTAATGAAGCTCAAAATTGACAATTGAAAATAAAGAATTCCAATTCTAGACAAGAATTTGACGATGTCTCGTCAAATGGTAATTTCTAATTGGAAAAGTAAAGTTTGGACTGAAAGTGTAAAATTACCATTTTACCCCTCGACCATTTGCTTTGCCTTGAGAATGCAAGAAGGACAAAATGGTCATTTCTCCTACACTATATGGCTGTTGAAATTATATGCAAGAGTCAAAGATGAGTCAAAGTATCACGCCGCGTCCCCGGCCTGAGCACGCGACTCCCTGTAAGCAAACCAAGATATCTCTCGACGTCCCAGGATCTGCACATAAGTAGAGAGACATGTTATATATAAGCACGCGGAAGTGACCATATAATAACTCCTCCGTACAAATATAAAGTGGGACCTGGATAGCGAGAATATCATAATACATAATACCGAATGTTCATACAAATGCATGGCAACTAAATCTGCTAGTCAGTGGGAGATGGGGAAAGTACAAGAGAGGTCCATCATCATCAAAAGAAACAGGCATCAGGGTCACCGTAAAAAGTTAGACTAGTAAGCCAGGAGCTCCTAAGACGAGCTGTTGGAGTCATCTGTCTCCTCTGCCTCCTCCGTGGGCTCGTACTCCGAGCAAACCTTTACGGTGTCCTCCATGGTCTCTTCAGCAGACAGCTCCACCAGGTCCTCCTCAGTAGCCTCGACTACTATGACCTCCTCGGTATCCTCCAAGGTTAGGGTTTTCTTAGGTCCGTTCCTCGAACTGGCAACTGACCCCTCAACCTGCTCTAAATCCCGAGTGGGATGACACCAACTAGGGATGATTCCCTGGGGCACCTCAGTGGGTTTCAGTGGCCCTGTAGAAACAACCTCAACCTTCCGGAACCAAGTCTGATACCTATGCGGTTTCCAGCTACTCCCACCCTCGTCTACCCATACTACTGTGCACTTTCTGACATGAATGGTTCCCTGCCCATCAGGGAACTCGTCAAAATAGACAGACATTTCTTTAGGGTCTCCAAATCTAATAGGCTACATCCTCAGAACCTAGGATCTGTAAAAAAAAAGGGGTTCCACAACGGGGTGAGATTTACATCTCAGCAAGGTGAATCCTAACCCTAGGTTAGGCCAACAGTCCACTCAAGCAGTCATAAATACTAACATTTCACACAAATAAAAATGCGAGGCATTCAGTTATCGATACAACACATAGATGTCAGGCATGTAGTCATGGCATCAAAACACATCCATATGATCATGCATAAAACGCCATGCCACATTACCACTTCCACCCTTCAGACTACCTCATTCTCATGCCCGCGTTTAGAATGCCTCAGGCTCGGTATGCGTAAAAGCATTAGACTGTCATTGACAATCCGCATAAACGCATCCGATTTCAATGTTACTCCAGGCCAGTGTCGACACATCACAACTCCATCTCGCGTTTCAACGCATCAAGACTATGGCCTTCTTAACCCCGCGTCTCATACGCATCAGGGTGCCATAAAATTCCAACCCCGCGCCTCAGTGCTTCAGGGTATTTCTCACTCCACCCCGCGTCTCATACTCCTTAGGGTATTCACCATGTCTCAGCCATGCCAAAGTTTCAATTCAATTCACACACATAATGCGATGTGCGACTCAAGCATAAATTATACACTTATGGCATGCAAGACGATCAATTGACATTCACACATGATAGTCATTGAAAACATGAACATTGACACACATTCAAATCTTCTATATCGTCCTAAGACGCACAAAGAACAATCACATTAAAAAACCTTCAAGGATCACCCTAAAAATTCACCCGACTCGTCCAATTGAGTCCAATCTTCCTATTATAGATTTAGGGTTTTCTTACCTCAAGCTTAATGCCACAAAATCCTCTCCTCAAGCACCACAAAAACTCAGCCCAAGCGGCCCAAGAACAATTCAGCCATGCGACCTATTGAAATTTCGTTCAACCGTCAATTTCTCTTGCCCAATCACCAATCCATGGACCACAAACCTTAATGATATTTCTCTCAACATCCTAGCATGTCTCACTAATGAATTTGAGACTCAAATCCAACCATCAACAGCCTCCACAGAACCGGTATGCACAGAAACGAACCGGGATATTTTCGGTTATGTGTATATCGCAATTATCCAGCCCTTAAACTACCTCAAATCCATCATTTATTCACTAACCTACTTGCTAACATGTAGATCTAAGGGTTTGGGAAGCTCACCGAAGATTTGAGGCCAAGTCATCGTTGGAAATTCCTTGAATGTCACCGGTTCTCCCAAGTCTGTAAATTGGCAGTTCTGGCCCTTCAAACACAAGACCCATTTGAGGTCAAAACTCCATCAAATTAACCCCAACTTTTTACCACAGATCACTCTATGAGTTCCCTAGATCTTCACAAAATTTAGTTGAAAAAATCCAAATTTTTGGTGTCCCAAGAGGCCAGAAATGTAGGTTACCTCTAGTTACGACAATTTCCATCGACTCGCGGGAGATCGGCTGGCCGGAGCTCTTCGGTGGGTCAAACGACTTGCTTCCACTTCGAGGATGTCGGCAAGAAGTCGAGCAAGGTGTGGATGGTCGGCTCGGCAACTAGAAATAGCCAGAGAGGGTCATCAAAGCGAGCGAACCGGAGGGACAGAACTAGTCGACGAGCAGAAGAAGAAGAGGAGGAAGAAGATGAAGTTCTCGATTTGGTGGTTTGATGGTCGGCCAAGTGAGGGGTGAGAGACAAAGAGAAAAAGCTATATGCAAGTCTCACAAGTCAACAAGGGTTGAATGGTAGTTGGAAAAGTGGATATGTCCACTCATGGCCTAATCTAGTGACACTTGTCCAAGGTGTCATTCAAACTCATCCAATGGTCAAGATCTTCTCTCATTTTCGGCAGTCGTGGGGGTGAATTAAAGACCAAAATGCCCTCGTCCAATTATATAAGTAAGGCTAGGGCTTGAGGGGCAAAGTGGTAATTTTACCCCCGACGTCCAGAACGTCATTTTTCTCATTCCAATATTGTTCGATAAGGCGATGGCCAATCCAAACATGACGATGGAATTCTTGATTCTCCATTTTCAATTTTTAAGACTCGTTTCTGATTGTTTTCTTTGTCGGACGTTGTCCCAGCCTATCCCGAACCGACGTGCGGCTTTTGCAGACGTTACACGTATCGATCCTATGATTCATATCACATTTAGGGCTTGTCAATTCATGGAGACTTTGGTTGTCATGTAATTGTGAGGGTCTATCACTAGTTTCGATGGTCTCGATCGTTACTGTTCGATTTAGGAGAATTTTACTAATTATACGTTGGTTAGGCGGCATCACCCGCGTTCTAATCGTATAATGCTAGCAATGCATTCCTTAATTGTTCTTAGATCGGCCTTTTGTGGTTCTAAATGTCCCCTCAACAATCCTTTTGGTCAAAGCGCCATTTCCTATTCGGGTTTCCTAGGTCCACGTACCTTGTTTCGCGTTAGCCTTTCCCTTTTGATCAGTCCACTCAAATTGATTAGATTCGAGCGATATATAATTGAAACACATCACTAGATACACTTCTCATTAATGAGTCTGAAAATGACTAGGGAATCAGAATGTCACATAAAGCTTGAATTGTATTATTGGTTACATGTCACATGTCAAACATTGGAGCCCCCAAGCATTTATTACTATCACCTAATTCCATCTTGTTAAATTAACCCAAATTATTTATGTGAGACAACCATTTTAAAGCCTCATCAGCCGTGTATACCATCTACCATCTTTCCCTTGCATTTTCCTCTTCAATTTCACCTCACTGAAAACTGCCTAGAAAGACAAAATTCTGCCCTACTGTTCGATCTTCTCGCCGGCCCTCTTCCGATGCCGCCTGGCTGTGCTCCAACCACCAGGAGGAAGCTTGACATGTCCTTAACAAGTTTCAAGTGGTAGCTCGAGGTTTCGTTGAGTGGTTTTTTCTGACCAGCCCTTAGACCAAAACCGAACATAAATCGCGTGAGCTGAGGTAAGGTCTTCGTTCTACCTCTTAGAGACTCCGATTGGACTCAAATTTTTTAGGAGACCTTCATGACATCTAGTACTAAGATTGGATGGTCTGTAGCTATAATTTTGATGGTGTTAAATTAGATTTTTATGGCTGAACGTTGATGATGAAATTTGAACATATTTTGACCTTGAGGAAGCCGGGCTGTTCCGAGGTCCTTGCAGTGTGGTTTCACTTCAAATCTCTTGGTGAGCCTTCTAAACATGTAAATGAAGGTCTTGGTACGTTATTTATGTAAAGAGTTAGGCTTGGGATTGAAGTATGACTCGATTAAGCGGTTAGAACCCAAAATCGGTTCTGTTTTGAGGATGAATACATGCTGGCCGGTTTTGTTGGGGGGCTAAATGGGGAGCATTTGGACTTAAATTGACTTATAATGTCCAATATGTTGTAATGTGAGGTGTCAATGGTAAGTGTGAGAAGTGAATTGAGGTTTAGACTTGCATTATGATCAAAATGGATGCTTAAACCTCTAAGTTGAGTATGCCTTGGGTATGGCCGTGTGAACCGAACCCATTGAGGATTTGTAGGAGTGTTATTATGCGTTCATTTGATTAATAAAGTGTCATGAATTGCCAATGGTATGGCTAAGGAATGATTGAGTTAATGGAAGCGAGCATTCGATGGTTTTTGATTCAAGATTGATGAATCTTTTTAGGTTGACGAAGAATTCGAGGGAATTATATATTTGTGGCATTGAGGAGAGTTGCTTGGTGTGACATTGTGCTAATTGACTAAGGTAAGTGTTTCCTAAACCTTTACCTTAATGTTAGGACACTGCTGGACGTTTTATTGAATGAATTGAATGATTGGTGAATTTTATGAATTGAATTGTGCGTGTTGTGATGGCATTGTGAACTAAATGAGAAAGGTGTTGAGGATACCGATTGGTCTGTGAACCCAATGGTATCGGAGGATGATGAACTCGGATAAGAATGAGAATGTTGATTGGTCTGTGAACCTGGTGGCATTGAATGGCTGTGAGCCTTGAAAGTACCGATTGGCCTGTGGCCTAGTAGTACGAGGACATTGATTAGCTTGTGGCCTCGGTGATGTCAGATGGCAGAAGTTCCGGAGAAACACATTGCGGCTAAGAGTCGAGGCAGTGAGAAATTTTGAAAGTTGTGACATGTGTGCATTGATTTATATGTTGTATATGCATCAAGGTTGAACCTTGAGGTTATATGTGGTCAACTGTATTATATCCATGCTTGAGTGATTGATATATGTAATTCCTCGTTTGTGCCATTGCATGATTGGTTGTCTGCATTTTGATGACATTTGTATGGGATGGTCTAGGGGGATTGGTGTTGAGGTATAGGTTTTGGCTTCACTTTCTGAGATGTCGATTTCACTACGTAGTGGGACACCATTTTCAGACCCCAAGCCTTAACCATGCTGCCAATCCGACTGGGCGATCTAAAGGAGATGACTGCCCTTTTTGATGAATTTCTCGCTGGGAAAGGGTATTGTATATGACAGGAAGCGCACAACAGTCTAGGTAGACGAGGGCAAACTGGAGTTACAGTCCTACCATTTCGAAGCATGGTATCGTCAAGTGAGAAACAGCAGCCTAATGGGACCTCTACTGCTTGAAGACGTTTCTTCGGAGGTGGTTCCGAATTGGTGTCATCCGTCTCGACCAGAGTCGAGGTGGAGGATCCAGCATCTGTGGGAGGTTCAAGGAATATACTTGAAAGGTCGAAGTCTCCACGGCCTTTTGAGGAGTACATGTGTCACGCCCCGCGCCTCATTGCGAGCATGCAAACCTCCCTGCAAGCAAAACAACAATAATCTTTCGGCGGTCCCAAGGATTCATCTCATATATAAGAAAGGACGAGAGATAAAATAATTTACATTAAGCACACGGAAGCGTTTCCCAACATCTCCCCGTATAATATATATATATATATATATATATATACACATATACCAAGACTAAGCAGGATTGGATAGCATCATAAAAAGTCATACATCAACACCAACAGCCAACGACTACTACTCCGCTAAACATCAGGGCGACGGGTAAGCATGCCAAAAAGGTATCCACAAAATCCACTAGGGAAGGGGTGAGGTCGCCAGTCAAAAGTCAAGTCACCATTCGGAGTCGCTTAGGAAGAACTGCTGGAATCTTCGGTGTCCTCGCTCTCCTCTAACGGTCGCACTCGGAGAATGTCTCAGACGGAATCTCAACTGAATCCTCTATAGTCACCTCCTGTGATGGCTTAGCGAAGTCACCCTCGGACGCCTCCAATACTATAACCTCCTCCGGTTCTTGCCCCCCGGTATCCTTTAGGGTCGGCGTTCGCTCCGGTCCGTTCCTAAACCCTACTACTGAACCCTCGGGCAGCTCCTGCTCCGCTACGGTCTGGCACTAGTTGGGACGTTCGGAGGTACCTCATTGGGTTTCAGCGGCTCAGTCTGTATGTCCCCTTCCCTCTTGAACCACGCCTCAAACCTGTGAGGCTTCCACTCAGGCTTACCCTCGTCGACCCATACGACGGTGCATTTCCTAACATAGACGTTCCCCTGTCTGTCCGGGAACTCATCAAAATAAGTCGTCATCTCTTTCGGGTCCCCGAACCTGATAGGCTACATAGCTACTACTTAGGATCTATAAAATAAGATTTCCCCAAAAGGGGTGAGATACACATCTTAGTAAGAAAAACCTAACCCTAGGTCAGGTTGACTATCCACTCAGGTAGCCAAGTCATTAAACAGGTCTCAACTCATGATCCCACGCAGGTATAATAATCATATCGATAAACAACAATACACATAAGACAGGCATGCTTTTATATTCTCATGTCACACATGAATGCAAGTAAATGCTTGGCCTGTCACTTCACCACATCTATCAACCTCTGACTGCCTCATTTTCTAGCCCGCGATTAGATCGCATCAGGCTCGGCCCGCGTAAATGCATAAGACCGTGATCGATGACCCGCGTAAACGCATTAGGTCTCGAATCATTCTCACGCAGAGTTCATGAGCTCATATACTGTCTCACGATTATATCGCATCAGGACTGTGGCTATCTTAACCCCGCGACTTTATCGCATCAGGATGCCACTTAATCACCATCCACCCCGCGACCACGTCGCCTCAAGGTCTCAACCTTCCGCCCTGCGTCTCACACGCCTCAGGGCCATGCCATGTAATGCCACAATCATAATTCATACCACGTTATAACAAACAATTTGATTTTTTAATTCAAATTTCACATTTCAATTGCTAATGCGCATTCTAATACAATTCCTAAATCCGTGGCATGCGAATCAGTCCAAGTGACACCTAAACTCATGAACAACTCAAGCACAGGCTATGTCATGTAATCATTCGATAGCATCTAAGAACACATCAAGCTATTACCATTGAGGATTTTCTTCTAAACCATTCCGATCGGCCCTCGACTTACCCAATCGAGTCCAATCCCTATAGCCTTGGTTTAGAGAATTTCTTACCTTAGCTCGGCAACACAATTTTCTCCTCTTGGATCACCTAACCTTCGGCCAACTCAAGTCCAAGACCAATTTACCGCGCAACCTAGAATAATCAACCGCTTCGTCAAATTTTGTACTCAATTCCTCAATCCATCAATCTAAATCACTCATAACATACCCCCATCATCTCTTCACATCTTAAACACCAATTTGCAGCACAAAACCATCATTCACAGCCTCCAACAGAATCGGTTTGGCCCGGCGCCGAACCGGTTCCATTCGGTTCTACACATACTGGGTCCAACCGGTTCTAATCTACTCTAAATCCCTCAATTATACACTACCCTACCTCTTATAACATCTACCTAAGGGTTTGGAGTGCTCACCAAGAGGTTCAAGCCGCGTGGTTGCCGAGAAGTCGTCGGAAGTTCGCTGGTTGTCCAATATCCAAAATACCGGCAGATTCTGGGCATAATGTACAAGGGTGGTTCATGGTCAAAAGCTTATCAAATAAATCTCTAATTTTTACCACAGAACCATATATATGTCTAATTGATCTCCACCAAATTTGAGCCAAATATTCCAAGTTTTCGACTGTCAAAAGGGTTTAGAACCGAACCTACCTCAAATTGGAGCAGAATCTGTCGACCTGTGGGAGAATTCTTGCCCCGAATTCCTCAGAGCTCCAAATGACTTGATTCAAGTTGGAGGACATCGGCAAGACGTGGAGTTACGTCTGGGTGGTCGGCCGGCAGCAGGGGATAGCTGGAGGAGCCGGTCGTACGGACCGAACGGGCGGTGCCGGGGCTGGTCGGCGAAACAGAACAGAGGAAGAAGAAGAAGAAAGGGGAATGGTGGTGCTCAGTGGTTTTTGGCCGAATGGGGGGAGGGGGTTTGAGGAGAGAGAGAGAGCTGGTTATCCCCAAAAATTGGTTTTTGGCCAATGGCTCCTTTTTACCCTTCAATTTTCGGTAGCTTGGGGTGGGGGGAAGAATGTCCATTTTGCCATTCCTTCCATTATAAAGACAAAATTCTAAGTTTGAAGGGCAAAACGGTTATTTCACTCCTGACGTTCGGAAAGTCGTTTTCCTCGTTTCTGACTATTTTGATAGGGCGACGGTCAATCCAAATGACGTTGGAATTCTTGATTTTCCTTTTTCAAACCTTTCAGGACTCGTTTCTGATCGTTTCTTCTATCAGACATGATTCCAGCCTATCGTGAACTGACGGGCGATTTTTGTAGATTATAAGCGTATCGACCCCGTGATTCTCATCACGTTTAGGGCTTGTCAATTCATGGTGGCTTTGGTTTTCATGTAATTGCGAGGGTTTATCGCTAGTCCCTAAGGTCTCGATCTTCACAATCCGATTTTGGATAATTTTACAAATCGTACGCTGGTTAAGCGGCGTCACTCGCGCTCTAGTCGTACGACACTTGCATGGTATTTCTTGATCGTTCTTAGATCGGCCTTTTGGTGGTTCTAAATATCCTCTCGACAAAACTTATGGTCAAAGCGCCATTTCCTACCTGAGTCGCCTAGGTCCACGTACCTCGTCTCGCTTTAGCTTTTCCCCTTTGGTCGACCTACTCAAATTGATCAGATTTGAGCGGAATATGACTGAAATACATCGCTTGATATACATGAACTTCTCATTACAGAGTCTGAAGTTGATTGAAAATCAGAATGTCACAACATGAACTACATAGAGATTTCTTTTGATGCGATCGAGGCCACCGACGAGGACGACGAAGCAGAAGCCGAGGAAGACACTGAGGAATCTTTTGAAGAGGTACCATTCGAGACTTTTTTTGACTACAATCCAGATGATGAGGAAGAGATGTAAAGGATGACTCAAGCTGTTCTTCTGAGAAGTCAAGTTAAAGATGTTAGGTGAATTAGGAACCATTTTGGTGTTAGGCCTTGAAAAAGGTATAGTGATAACCTTTGAACCATAGGCCTTAGTTCCTTTTTCCTTACCTAAGTGTACGACTTTATCTTTTAGTCTTTTCCTTTCCGTTATGTGTACTAAACATTGCCGGTTGTATAAATGGGTGTGCCTTGGAATACTTTCAACTTCCCCTTTTCTTTTCTTTTTATGATTGTATGGCGATGTTATCTCGTATCTGTGTGTGTATTTCATATCATACCAGGCCTTGTGAGATTCCTAGGTTATTATTGGCCTGGGGTGGATGTATCGAGCTCCAAGGGACGCAGGGCGTTACAGAAGGTGTCCTTACAAGATCACGTTGCCTTGTCGTCGACTGAGGTAGAGTACACGTCACTAACTTTTGTATCAAAAGAAGCGATATGGTTGCAAGGTTTGCTCTTGGACTTTGGGTTGGGTCAGAAAAGTGTTGATATACACCGTGGCGATCAATGTGAGGTATTTCTAGCGTATGATCTGGTTTATTAACAGCGGGCGAAGCCTATCAATATCAGGTACTACTTCATCCGATATGTCTTAGCGAAGTATAAGGTTGTTGTAAAAAAGATTGCTATAACAAAGAACTCGGCAGATATGATGATTAAGTTTGTTCCTTTGGTGAAGCTCAAACTTTGTTCGAGCACTATTAGCGTCTATGGAGAGTGAGCGCCTGTCAAGGTGTTGGGAGAGTAGCGTGGATGATGAGCACTATTGACTTGGCTTCAAATCTCGAGTCAAGGTAAAGAATTGTTGAATTATGTCTCGAGTTAGAGCATAGAATTAGAATATCTAAAATTATATTTCGGTGGCCACGTGCAGGGGAATAAATTCTGCAGGATTACATGGGCTCTACAGGAAAAAATGAAGGGAGTCCATTTATTATTAATATATTTACTTGTGGGCCCAAAGTAATAAAAGAAGAAGGAAGAGAAAGTCTAGGTCTTCTTTTTATCCTGCAGAAGCTGTGCGAGAGAAGTAGAAGCCTTCGGTAGCCGCACGAAAGAAAAGGAAAGAGACTTCCTTTTCTCATAAGTAAGCCGAGCCGAAATGGACAAAGGAGGACGTCGCACAGTATAGGTCTTCGTGCGAAGTTGTTCTTGGTTCAGTAATACGGATCGACTGTGCTTGGCAGATGAACACGATGATTTGTGCTTTGTGGATTTATTATTACATCTAATTAAGTTATTTATTTGTAAACACATAAGGTTTGAGTATAATTTAGGTGTGAGAAACACGAGCCTATTCAGCGATTGTAATTCCGATTCTCTGATTATAATGTGTTATTCTTGCTGGCTTTCCCCGTGAATATATGTATCGGCATTCGGACCGAATCACGTTATATATGGTATCCTTTACCGTTTCTCGTTATTTTTCTGAGCTTTTCGCCTTAACATAATTTGCAAGATCCTGGTTAATTTTTTCGTTAATATTGCAACAAAGAGAAACATTGAATCTGAGATAGGAATGGTCCGATATGCTGTTCAATGTGTACATAATTATTAAAAAAAGGCTAATATCACAAAAAACTCGAAATTAGTATATTTAAATTTACTCCAAATCATTTTTTTTCCACGAAACATCCTAAACTAGTGTACTTATGATCAATATTTCCCAAACTATTTTTTTGACCACCAAAAAATTCTAAACTGGTACATCTGTGATAAATATATCATAAACTAATTTTTTGGACCACAAAAAATTTCAAACTAGTATACTTGCAACAAATTTACCCTCAGTTAAATTGAATTAACATCACAAAAAATCCAAATTGATATGTTTGTGACAAACAGAGGGTAAAAAATCCAAAGCGATACACTCGTGTACTGCCACGTGCCATTCAACTCAGTAATTTGATTGTTAGATTTAACAAAAAGGCTAACGGAGGGTAAATTTGTTACAATTGTACCAGCTTAAGATAAATTTGTAACAAGTATACCAATTTGGGTTAAATTTATCACATGTATTGATATACAAAGTTTTATCATATGATGGCTTCGGTCACTTCAGATTATATACATGAAGTCCATTTTCAAAGACAGCTACTAATTTTTGACCGGTACTCCACTTGCTCCGGCAGTCTCCTTGTGGCTTAGATGGGGCCAAGAAAACTACTCTAGACACGATAGAATTAAAGGGGTAACAACATTAAAAGTGTCAAAAATTTCCGGTGGACTTCACTTTAGTATAAAAAATTTTTGGTGGCTCTTTTAAGTATCAAATAAAAAAAAATGATCACTTAAGTATTTTCAATGAAAAATTTCGACCAAAATATGAAGTGGCTTTTAAAATTAAAAGTTTTATTTGAGGTGTCATTTTTTTTTAAATCATCCCTTGTTGACGGGCTGGGTTGTTTAAAATGATTCTGGCTCGCTCTTGTACGTCAACTCTCTCTCATCACCATCACCACTGCCGATGGAGCCACCACCCACCATGCCAAGCACCCCGTCCTCCTCCACTACCTCGACGAGTTCGGCGACCCCGGCAAGAGCGTCACCATCGACCCATCCATCTCCTTTGAGAATCCCACCTCCACAACGCCTACGTCGCCCTCCAAGCCGTGAAGCAGGCCATCATTACCTACCCAAAACTTAACCACCGATCGGGTCAGGCCCTCTGTCTACGACAACTCCTGCTTCTTCTGCTCCCCGATGCCAACAACCCCAGAGTCGGCACCGTCGTCATCGACCTCAACGATGATGACAATTCCGGGTATCTCCCAAAGGAGCTCGATCTGCTCGCTGACCTCGCGCTCTTCCACCTCAACTCACACCGCTTCTGCGGCCGCTTGAAATAAACATTGGCCCATCGAGTTATCCACCTGCATTGGTGGCAAATCGAATATCGATTTGGGGTTGTGATTCATCTAGGGTTTTCAATTTTCAAATTTCCTTGTAAGTTGAGATATATTTTGGGCTCAAAACACGTAGACATGTCTTTTTGGGCTATACATACTGATTGGGCATGCCTGCGAGTCACGTCCGATGAAAAGAACTAATAAAAAATGGCCACGTTATATTTTCGACTATCCATATTGTAGTTGACATTTAAGTGATTATTATTTAAACCTATACTTAAGTGACCTAGAAAATGCTTTTAGCATTAAACGAAACACCGTATTGAAAATTTTGCTACTAAATTGAGCATCGTACGAAACTTTTAACATTTCTAGTATCCTTATCCAATTAATTAAATGGCAGCTTTCGGTTTTAGAGTAAGTTTGTTTCACAAAATGTTAGAATCGCAAATATTTTTCTTAATTTTTGATATTTGGATCAAGTGTGAAAATGAGAAAGTGGATTTTTTTTTCTCATAATAATTAAAAAATTGATGCCTAAAATAAAAAAAAAATCACTTCTTTTTATGATAAAAAAATGCAAAGTCGATTTTTAGAATACGACTTGACCTTTGCCGCTACAAGACCATCTATAATGAGTCAGATGTGGGTGCCGATTGACAAACTCTAGCCCCGGCGCTTAGAACCACCCCAATGCCGATGGGGACTCGGCCCGGAGCTGGGTGCTCGGTGGGGGCGGGGGTGCCCAAACACATGACATCAGTGCAAAAGTGATTTTCCTTTTTTTGAGAAATTCTTTTTCCCTCATCTTTCCTAGTTCTATTCATTCACATTCGTCTCACTCTCTTTAATTTAAAAATTATGAATATTTTAATAATTTATTTGTTTACAATTTATTTATCCTTTTCCCTTTTTCTTGGTTGGGCTCTGGGCACGACAATGGCCAACGAATGTTGAAACATAAATTTTGACTAAATTTTTTAGTCATTAATTTTCGTAAAAAATATGAATTATTTTTAGTTCCCACAAAAAATTAATTCGCTATTCATATTTAATTTTTGTCATCCATGCTTTACATTTTGCATTTAATTGAACCGACGATAGAAATGGACTTGAGCTAATTGTGTGGACATGGCCCATACATTTTCATCGGGACGACGATTGATGGACTTAATTGAATGGTTTAGAATTTGATTAATTCAAATAAGCCTATAATTCATCTAGGTGACTTAATTCAGACGTGGGTACTCCAACGAGGAAGTTGAATTTTTGAAGCCTTTAGTCTATTGATTAAGATTTGATGGTATTGAAATATATAAATATTAAATCATGACTTCTTATAATAGTTTAAGCTTTTAGAATATTTGGTAGTAGTCCTCCAAAATCTTTTATGATATCAAAGCAAGATCTGTGGTATCATAAAATCTTTCAGTCGAAATCACCAATGACCCATGATATATCCGTGTATGATCACATGAAAAGGGAAAGAGAACATGCGATGCCTTCAGTGAGCGAGTCTCTATAAGTGGGGGGGGGGTTGGGGCGGGGGGGTGTTGAGTGAATTTAAAAAAGGCGTTAGCGACAAAGGTGAGGGGAGCCTTCACAGTACATCACAAGGTACAAGGTTCAGAAAAAACATCACAAGGTACAAGGTTCAGAAAAAAAGAGGGGTTCGTTCAGTGAGGTCCACTATTTGAGAGTATTCGTGAGGGAGATTGACTCTACAAAAATGAGAAATATACGTGAGTTTTCTTGAGAGCGATGCACAGAAGGAGGAAGAGTAAAACCTTTAGCTGCATATGGTAACACTTCAAAAAAATTATTTCTATTCCCAAACTGCCCAGCAGCTATGGCAAAAATCAGTGTATTCATGATAAGTTCCTCAAAAAAAAAAAAAAAGGTCAACGATACAATCATCCAATGAATTATGATTTAATTATTCCATCACTAAGATTCATCCAAATGAAGTAACTAGCAACTTCGAATTAAAGTAATGCAATAATATTATTGAATCATCCGAACTACTTTTATATTTCTTTTTTTAGTTCCCATCGACGAGATTTTTGGGAATAAAAAAGGTGTTCCCAAAATGTTTTGAAAACACTTTTGACAAACATAAACACTTTTGGAGTGAAAACAAGAAACAAAAATATTTGTTTTTATTTTTCTGGAACACTTTTTAAAAATACATTCAGAACGCTTTTTAGAAACAATTGAAAATAATTTTTTTATCACTCTATATTCTCTTGCACGATGTTGATACTTGATTTTTGATCATTTTATTTTAGAAAATTAATTAAAAATATCAAAATAATTTATAAAATTACAAAATCAACCTTGAAAGCTTTGGCCTAGTCTTAAGAATCAATTTTGAACTATATATATATTTGTAATTTTTGACATTTTTTGGATTTATTTTAATAATAATAATAATACCTAAAAATTAGGAAAAATAATATTTGTTATAAAAAATGCATAAAGATAGTCCATATTTTTATTTTAATTCACTTTTCAATTTGGCTTCTTAAAGTTTTAAAAATTCAGTTTGGGACCACATGCATCTTTATTGAATATAATCATAAATTGACTAAACAATTCATTTTAAATCATTTTAGCCAAAATGTTTTTATTTTTAGAGTCATGACATGAGACTTTGATACCCTGCATCTCATTTTAGTCTTCATATTGGGAAAAATTGCATGATTGGACTAAAAGGACCTAAATACATAAATATTTTTCACTTTAGTCTCCGATTTCACTCAAAGTACAATTAATATATTTCTAGGATTCCCGTTTAAAGGTAATCATATTTTTAACTACTTGGGAACATTTATGTGTGACTCATAATTGTAATTTTTCATATCTATAGAAAACATATTTGATGTTTTTGTTGCCAATTTCAATTCGCCTTCTCTTTCATTTTTTTTTAATAGTTGATGTCATCCATATTGTAATTTGATAAATCGTGAATATATTACTTATACATAATTGATCTAATTTGATTTAGTAAATAGAACTAATGAAATTTAATTTGATTTAGTAAGTTAAAAAGATAAATACATCCTAATTTTAATATATATAGTATCCTTAATTAAATGAAAAAATTAGGAATTATTTTTTTGCAGTTATCGAAAGAGTTTTTTTTTTGTTCTAGGAATAGAAACTACATACGGATACAAAACGCGTTTTTGTTTTGTTTGTTTCGAAAATAGATTTTTTTTGCAGTTACCAAAAAGTGTTTCTATTCCCAAAAATTTGTTTCTGGGAACAGAAATAGAGAAAAAATATTTATGTTCCAAAAGTTGCTCCGAGAACAAAAACAGCCGAAGTTTTCCTAGTGGCCCTAAATCGTGCGTCTTCCTCCATTGACTCTGCATCTAGGGGTGTCAACGGGCCACGTCTCGGCCCCACTCGAGTCGGGTCGAGTCCAATTCTTATTTCTTTTTATTTAGGAATTAAAATTACTTGACATGTCATCAAATAAAAGGATATAAAAAATAAAATAAATTAAAAATAAAACGTGGGTGAAAAAAGAAGAGCTGGAACCGAGCCAGCCCGACTTGGATGCCAAACAGGGCCAAGTCGGCCCGAAAAGGCCAAAAAATTGGATTTTTTTCCCTAATCCCCAACTTAACACATGAGTGAGGAGTTGAGTTTAATCATTAATCGTGGGATTACGAATTAAAGATTGACTTGAATATGCACAAAATATTTCAAAAAATTGGTTGATATATCTACTTTGTTGATTAATTTCATTGGCATAACATCTTTAGAATGAAGTTCTCTTGTATTCTATTTAAAATTCTAAACGATATTGTGTTGCAATTTAGATAAACTTACATACTTAAATTAAGATCATGTAGATATTAGCATATTTAATTTAATTCTAGAATAATTTAACTTAGATTTGCATTCTAGGATAGAATCTACATATTTGAGTAGATTTTCATGTAAAAAAAAATGTCTTTAATAAGTTAAATTTTAGGCAAATTAAACCCTAAAATATGTAGATTCTTTTCTTTAGGCATAGTTTTCTTTAGGGTCATTAATTATTTCTAAAATACAAAAATAAATCATTCATGTCATGTAGTACCCCTACTTCGCTACTTCTCGCAGCGCCGTGATATCCCAAGTCGTCACATCCAACTATTATCATTATCAATTAAATATTCTCATGCATCGGAGGATTTTAAATACTAATTAAGTTGAAATCAACAAGTGGATGATACAAATACATATTCATTTTTGAAAAATTCTTTACAGAAGTTCAAATATTACAAACCATGATTACTAGTTTCATTCCATCGACGCAATCATCTAGCTATATTTGCAACCGTCTTCAAGGTTCGATCCCATTCTTTACCCGAATATCTGAACAGATAGTCTCCAAACAGGGGTAAGTTAACAACAGCTCAGTAGGTAAAACTTCTAACCTAATAACTAGGCAGTCCATTCACTTATTGAGTCAAACAGATCTCGATAAGCAGACAAGCCATAGAACCTAAGCAAAACATCCACGATTTGAATACAAAAAGAAACTTCAAGACATTCGAGCTCTAATAGAAAACCTAACACAGTGAACCCCAGACTTCGCAAATTCTTCCCATCAATCTTGCGGCCGAACGCTCAAGTAATCTTGACTCCATTTCACATCCAATTTGTGACTTTTCGGCCAATCCCACATAGCGTTTCAACTTACTCAAGAAACTTAGCAAGTAGACAATCTCTCTAATGCTCACGCGGTTCACAATAACACTTGAGTCCACACAGTAAAGTATTTAGTTTCCAGACAAAGATTTGCAGACCAAAATTCAAATAAGCACATATATCATTCCGAATCATTTTCGATTTGTGATATCATTACTTTTTCCTGGCTTCGTTGCCGGCCTCCATGACAATTCCCTGCCATGAAATCCTTACTCTGAGGTTTTGCGTTATTTCACGCTGTCTACCTGGTGCCACCTACCAAGGCATCTTTTCTCCCTTGGGGTAGATTGAGGTTATATTTGTGGCCTCGTACAATCCGCAACCTCAATCACCCAACATCATAGCAATGAAATGCTGAAGTAATGGTATCAGTATAATATTGCACTACAATTTCACATTCAAGACAACACAACACCTCACAATCCAATTATGTACACCTGGTGGTACTTGTCCCTTGATACTCTCTTCGCGACCGGCATCTATTAGTCTATATATCCCCTTATAATTTAAACATTTGAAAAATACTCTCAATTCCTTTCGTCACAACAATTTTTCATCTCACAACATAATTATTCAAGACCGACTAAGATAAACAACTTTATTCATTTTCACCATGCAATAACCGACCAAAGGACTTGTTGAGAAAAACCTATATGATTTTGAAGTTAATAAGACAATCCAAGTACTTAGTAAGATAGGTCCTAACCCTAGGTTAGACTGACCATATACTCAGGCGAACGCAATCACAAACAAAAATTTCACAAGTAATCACATGAGGCATTTCATAGTCATTAAATAATATACGGATATAAGCGAGTGTCAAGCATGCAATCATGGTATCGTGTCACATCAGTGAAACCAAGCACATATTATCAAGCCAGATCACACTTTCCACCCTTCCATGCCTCCATTGATTCACGCTCGCGTTTAGAACGCCTGTGATATTCTAATTTCTCAGTCATTTTTAGACTCATTAATGAAAAGTATATCTAGCGATGTGTTTCAGTCATATCTCGCTCGAATCTGATCAATTTGAGTAGGCTGACCAAAAGGGAAAGGCTAACGTGAGACAAGATACGTGGACATAGGAAACTCGAATAGGAAATGACGCTTTGACCATAAGGATTGGCGATGAGACATTTAGGATCGCAAAGGGCCGATCTAAGAACGATTAAGGAATGCATTGCTAGTATTATACGATTGGAGCGTGGGTGATGCCGCTGAACCAACGTATAATTTGCAAAATTTTCCTAAATCGGACATGACGATCGAGACCATAGGAACCAGTGATAGACCCTCACGATTACATGACAACCAAAGTAGCCATGAATTGATGAACCCTAAATGTGATATGAATCACAGGGTCGATATGCGTAACGTTTGCAAGAGCCGCTCGTCGGTTCGGGATAGGCTGGAACCACGTCTGATAGAGAAAACGATCAGAAACAAGTCTTGAAAATTGAAAATGGAGAATCAAGAATTCCAACGTCATGTTTGGATTGGTCATCGCCTTATCGAATAATATTTGAATGAGAAAAATAACGTTCCGAACGTCGGGGGTAAAATTATCATTTTGCCCCTCAAGCTTTAGCCTTGCTTATTTAATTGGACGAGGGCATTTTGGTCTTTATTATACCCCCAAGGCTGCCGAAAATGAGAGAAGATTATGGCCATTGGATGAAGCTTGATTGACACTTGGGACATGTGTCAATAGATCAAGCATTGAGTGGTCATGTCCAGTTTTCCCCAACTATCATTCAACTCATTGACTTTGAAGTTGAATATAACTCTTTCTCTCTCTTCTTGGTCGGCCATACGCCCTCATCTTCACCGAGAGTTCCCTTCTTCTTCTTCCTATCCTTTCTGCTGCTCGTTGATTGAACCTGTGCCTCCCGTTCGCTACTGCCGACGACCCTCTCCGGCGACCTCTAGCCGGCGAGCCGACCATCCACACCTAGCCTGACCTCTTGCCGACATCCTCTGTGACATTTTGATTTTCGTCAATTTCAGACTCACTAATGAGAAGTAAATCTAGAGATGTATTTCAATCGTATCTCGCTCGAATCTGATCAATTCGAGTAGACTGACCAAAAGGAAAAGACTAACGCGAGACAAGGTACGTGGATCTAGGAAACTCGGATAGGAAATGTCGCTTTGATCATAAGGATTGTCGAGGGGACATTTAGAAACATAAAAAGGCTGATCTAAGAACGATTAAGGAATGTATTTGCTAGCGCTATACGATTGGAGCGCGGGTGATGCCGCTTAACCAAAGTATAATTTGTAAAATTTTCCAAAATCGGACAGTGACGATCAAGACCATAGGAACTAGTGATAGACCCTCACAATTACATGACAACCAAAGCTGCCACGAATTAACGAGCCCTAAATGTGATATGAATCACAGGATCGATACGCGTAACGTCTGCAAAACAGCCCGTCGGTTCGGGATAGGTTGGGACCACGTCCGATAGAGAAAACAATCAGAAATGAGTTTTGAAAATTGAAAATGGTGAATCAAGAATTTCAACGCTATGTTCAGATTGGCGGTCGCCCTATCGAAGATTATTGAAACGAGAAAAACGACGTTCCGGACGTCGGGAATAAAATTACCATTTTTCCCCTCAAACTTTAGCCTTGCTTATGCAATGGAGGAAGGGCATTTTGGTCTTTATACATCCCCAAGGCTGCTGAAAAGGAGAATGAATTGTGGTCATTGGATTGAATTGGAATGACACTTAGGACACGTGTTAAAGGATGGACTGAAGAGTGGTCATGTCCACTATTCACCACCTACCATTCAACCATTGACTTAAGGATTGTATATAGTCCTTTTCTCTCTCTCTCTCTCTCCTCTCACCTTGATTGGCCACAACCCCCCTAAGCTCACAATCACTCCATCTTCTTCTTCTTCTTCCTTCTGTCGCTTGCTGACCAGTTCTGCCCTTGCTGTTCGCCGCCGTTGACGCCGGCTTCCGGCCACCACTTGGATTGCGGCCGACCACACCCTCTTAGCTCAGCCTCTTTCGGACCTCCTCGAAGTGGAAGCACGTGGATTGGACCACCGAGGAGCTCCGGCCAAGCATTTCCCCGGAAGCCGACGAAAATTGGCCCAATCTGAGGTAGGCCGAGTTTCTGACCCCTTAGGACATCAAAATATTGGAATCTTGTGACCAAATTTTATGAAGATCTAGGATACTTGTATATCAATATGTGGTAAAAATTTGGGCTTGACTTGATGAAGTTTTGACTCCAAATGGGTCTTGTGAACCTTGGACAGAAACTGCCGATTTACCGACTTGAAGGATCCAACGACTTTCGAAGAGATTTCGGCGACGACGTGACTTCAAACTCTCGGTGAGACTCTTAGACCCTTAGATAGACATGTTAAGAAGCAGGTTAGTGATTAAATGATGGATTTGATGGAGATTTAGGATCGGATATGCTCAGTTTGCATAGAACCGAAAATAGCCGGTTCGATTCTGTGCAAGGCCGAACCTGTGGGGGCTAGTGGCTGATGATTTTGAGTCTCAAATTGGTGATTTAGACATGCTAAGATGATAAGAATTGTGTTATGGTGGTTTGTGATTCATGGATGGGTGAATTGGACATGGAAATTGATAATTGGTTGGAATTTCCTAGGTTGTGCGGTGAGATTGGTCTTGGATCATTGATGGCCAAATCTTTGAGGGCTCAAGAAGATAATTTTGTGGCATCAAACTCAAGGTAAGGGAATCCTTAACTTAGGATAGGAAGATTGGACTCAATTGGATGAGTCGGGCGATAATTTGATTGATTTGTGAGAAATTCCAAGGTGAATGTTCTTGGTACGTCCTAAAATGGATAGGGGATTAATGTGTGCTATTGCTTGTACTTGAATTACTTGCCATGTTTGAGTGTCACTTTAATCATCTTGCATGCCATGGATGCATCGTTTATGCATAAGTTGCACTTAGCCTTGTGTGCATGATTTGTGGTTGTGGCATGGCGGAAACGAGGCGAGACCTTGAGGCGTATGAGACGCGGGTTGATGTGGTAGATACCCTGAGGCGTTGAGGTGCGGGGTAGAGGTTGTGTGGCGTCCTGATGAAATCTAATCCGGGGATTGAGATGGCCACGATCCTGATGCGTTTATACGGGATGGAGATATGAAGTGTCGACATTGGCCTGGAGTATCATTGAAACCTGATGCATTTACGCAGGTTGTCAATGACGGTCTGATGTATTTACACGGATCAGACCGTCATTGGCCTGATGCGATCTAATCGCGGGCATGAGAATTGGGTGGGCAGGAAATGGTGGATATGGTGGTTTGGCAGGACGAGTGTGCATATCATCTGAATGTGTTATGATGCTATAGCTGTGCGCTTGCATCCGTGTGTTGTTATCTGTGTTTGTATTTGCCTCGTATATTTATGAGTTTGACTTATTGGAATGTGTGATTGCCTGAGTGGATGGTCGGCCTAACCTAGGGTTAGGACTCTTTTACTGAGATGTGTATCTCACCCCGTTGGGGACCCTTATTTTTATAGATCCTAGGCCTTGACGATGTGGCCTATTCGTTTTGGAGACCCGAAGGAGATGTCCACTTATTTTGATGAGTTCTCTGACGGGCAGGGA
The DNA here is from genome assembly GCA_028455895.1 of Rhodomyrtus tomentosa. Taxonomy (NCBI): domain Eukaryota; kingdom Viridiplantae; phylum Streptophyta; class Magnoliopsida; order Myrtales; family Myrtaceae; genus Rhodomyrtus; species Rhodomyrtus tomentosa. The sequence goes on from JAPCWY010000007.1 coordinate 30,062,183, forward strand.
ACTATCTATGTAAGGAAGTATACTATTGTCTGGGTGGACGAGGGTAGTACGAGTTGGAAGCCTTATCGATATGAGGCTTGGTTTAGGAAGTCGGGGATGTGTCGACTGGGCCGCTGAAGCTCCATGAGGTGCCCCAGGGAGTCGTCCCTAGTTGGTGTTACCCCACTCGAGACTTAGACTAGGTTGAGGGGTCGGTTGCCGGTTCTAGGATTGGACTGGAGAAGACCTCGACCTTGGAGGACACGGAGGACGAAGTCATTGTGTTGGAGGCGACTGAGGAGGATCTCGCGGAGCCATCTGCCGAGGCGACCATGGAGGATACTATCGAGGTTCGCTCAGAGACCTTCTCAGAGTATGAGTTAACGGAGGATGCCGAGGACACCGGAGACTCTAGCAGTTCTTCTTAGAAGCTCCCAGTTTGTCAGTTGGTCTTTTGATGGCGACCCTGACCTTATTTCTTTTGGATGCTGATGATGGATCATTTTGTGTACTTACCCCGTCACCCCTCTTGTTAGCGGAGTTAGTAGCTATGCGTCTGTATGATCAGTTGGGTTTTATGTATGACGGTATATTCGCTATCCAGGTCCCATTCCACTTATATTTTTGTACGGAGGAGTTATTTCATTATCGCTTCCGCATGCTTGGTATATGTATATTATGTCTCTCGACTTAGTTGTGGATCTTAGGACGATGAGAGATATTTGGTTTGCTTGTAGGGAGTCACATGCTCATGCTCGAGGCGCGAGGCGTGACATCCCCGTTTGCTTGGTATCAGAGCAAGGTCAGCTTGATCCAAAGTTGGTTGAGGATTGGAGAAATAAGGAGGATTAAGTTGGGACTTGGACGGATAGCGAGACTTTTGGAGACTGGTTAAGATAAGGCATGTAGTGCATAGCATGTGACTTGGCACTTATGGATGGCATTTGGCCTTGGCAGGGTTGTGGTGTTGCATGAGAATTAAGTTCCCTGCTTAGTGTTGAAAGTCATTTCTGGATTTTGGCCTGTTAAGTGAATGAGTATGGCTTGTTGTAGTGAACCGTTGGAGTAAACGGAATTGAGAAATGACCATGGGCTATTGGTTGAAATGTCTCTAGGACTTATTGTATGTAGTGTTACTGTGTTGTGACTGTTTCTGTTAAGGATTAGTTAGTAGCTCTAGACTTGGATGAATGAATGAGTTACTAACTCCTTGCTGAACTTGTGCTGGACTTATGGTGGACTAGGTTCAGTAGAAGGAAATAAGAATGAGCAACCCATCCAAGAGATTTGGAAGATCCAGAGGCGGAGCCTCTAGCTCGAGGCCGCCTTTAGCTGAGGACCCAAGAAGGGATGGCGTGCTGAGGGCGCTAGAGAGAATTGGTGACTTGATTGATAGGCAGACCCAGGATTGGGACGCTGCCATCGCCCAAGCAGTAGGAGTTGCCATAACTGCCGTCAATGCCAACAACGGCAACAACGGTGGCAATAGAAACCAAAATGAATATTACTAGGGCAATGAAGCTGTGAATGTCCAAGAGGAAATCGTCGTGGCCAGACAGATGGACCAACTAGTGGAGCAGTTCATAAAGTTGAAGCCGACTCAATTTGATGGGACTAGATATCCTGAGCTAGCACCGAGATGGATTGAGAAGTTAGAGAAAGCTTTTGGTGTGCTGAGGTGCAAGAACGAAGAGAAGGTGCTGCTGGCAGTGTACCAGCTGGAGGGTACTGCAAATGATTGGTGGGCTGCCATCAAGAATAGAGTTTTCCTTGAAGGAATGGCCATGAACTGGGATGCCTTTAAGACGACGTTCAACGACAAGTATTTCTCGGAGTCGGTCAGGGAAGAAAGCAGGTGGAATTCCTACAGTTGTGCCAAAACCAGCTGACGATAGATCAGTATGAGGCCGAGTTCTCGAAGCTGTCGAGGTACGCACCTCGATCTGCAGAGGATCCTCAGGAGAAAACAAGGAGGTTTAGGGACGGTTTGAGGCCTAAGCTCCGTAGTCAGATGATTGCCCTAAATCTGAGGACTTATAAGGAGATATATGAATGGGGCCAGATGATAGAAAGGGACTTGAAGGAGAGGACCACCGCAATTGGATCGCGGTTTACACTATTCAGAGATAACCGCCAGATGGGCAAGAGACCGATGGTGGGCAACAGGCGTTTTGTGCCTCCAGTAAGGAAAAATATTGTGAAGCCGCCAAACCCTACTAACTAGAGCTGCCGCCTTTGTGGTAGAAGACATGGAAATGGGCCATGCCCAGTAAGGATAGGAACTTGCTTTAAGTGTGGTCAACTGGGCCACCAGATGACGACGTGCCCAAACCAAGCTCCAACAAATCGATCTCAAGGGCGCAGGCTGGACCATCAACGACTACTCTCCAAATCGAGCAGAATCGACCACCGGCACAGGAAAGGGTGTATGCAGTAGCTCGTAGAGAGGCTAAGCAAGCGCCAGGCGTGGTCACAGGCACGGTTTACTTGTGCAACCAAGCTGCTTACGCGTTGTTTGACCCTGGTGTCACGCATTCATTTGTGTCTGCATAGTTTGCTGATTTGGTAGGTATGAAATTGAAACCGTTGAATATAATTCTGCATGTTGCCACTCCGTTAAAGGTTAATATATTGGTTTCATTGGGTTGTACGGGTTGTGAAATCATGATTGGAGGGAATAAAGAGAGTATTGACCTAGCTGTATTACCCATGTACGATTTTTACCTAATCATAGGAATGGATTGATTGGGTAAACAGGGGGCAGTAGTGGATTGTGGAAGTAGGATAATCCAGTTTTATCCGAGAGGCCGCCCTAGATTTGAATTAGTGGGAAGTCGAGGAGGAATCTTGATTCCGTTAATCTCATCTCTAGAAGTGACCAAGTTGATGTCTGAAGGGTGTCAGTCATACTTAGTGGCAGTAATGTACACGACTATCGAAAAGCCAAAGTTAGAGAGTATTCTGGTAGTGCGCGAATTTCCTGACGTGTTTTCCCAAGAGTTGCCAGGATTACCACCGAAATGGGAAATAGAATTTCTAATCGAGTTAGCCCCTAGGACAGAATCGATCTCGAAGGCACCTTACAGGATGTCCCTGTCAGAACTGAAAGAGCTAAAGGTGCAAATGCAGGAACTGTTGGACAAGGGATTTGTCCGACCAAGTGCTTCACCATGGGGGAGCACCGATGCTATTCGTAAGGAAGAAGGATGGGTCTTTGCGTCTATGCATTGACTATCGACAGCTGAACCAAGTGATAGTGAAGAACAAATACCTACTACCGAGAAGTGACGATCTGTTTGATCAGTTGCAAGGAGCGGCGGTATTTTCGAAGATTGACCTGAGAACAGGGTATCACCAGTTGAGGATCAAGAAGGAAGACATATCTAAGACTGCCTTTAGGACGAGGTATGGACATTATGAGTTTATGGTGATGTCGTTTGATTTGACCAACGCTCCAGCTGTTTTTATGGATGTGATGCATCGAGTATTTAAGAAATTCCTGGACAGATTCGTCATAGTCTTTATTGACGACATCTTGATTTACTCGAGGAGTGATGCAGAACATGAGGAGCACTTAAGGATTGTTCTGCTGACCCTGAGGGAACACTCGCTCTATGCGAAGTTGAGTAAATGTGAGTTTTGGCTGAGCAGGGTAGCATTTCTCGGTCATGTGGTATCTAGTGAAGGAATCGCAGTGGATCCTGTGAAGATCGAGGCTGTATCGAATTGGCCTAGACCTCTACAGTCACTGAAGTCAGAAGTTTCTTGGGATTGACAGGATACTAAGGACGCTTCGTGGAGAAGTTTTCATCCATAGCCATCCCATTGACAAGGCTGACAAAGAAGGAAACAAGGTTTGAATGGACAGACAAGTGTGAAAGGAGTTTCCAAGAACTTAAACATCGGTTGACGACCGCACCGGTGTTGATGATTCCATCAGAACCAGGGGCCTATGAGATATACAGCGATGCCTCACTGAAAGTATTGGGCTGTGTATTGATGCAGCACTGAAGAATAGTGGCCTACACATCCAGACAGTTGAGACCACATGAAATGAACTATCCAACTCATGACTTGGAGTTAGCGGCGATTATAGTTACTTAGAAGATTTGGAGACATTACCTATGTGGCGAAAAGTTTCAGATTTACACCGACCACCAGAGGTTAAAGTACCTATTTTCCCAAAAAAGAGTTGAATATGAGGCAGCATAGGTGGATGGAGCTGCTCAAGGACTATGATTGCGATATACTATATCACCTTGGGAAAGCAAACGGAGTTGCAGATGCACTTAGCCGAAAGTCGAGAATCGCATGTCTGCTAGTGAAAAGTTGGTCGATGATTGAAGATTTAAGAGACTCAGAGTTCAGACTAGAAGTCTGCTAGTTGTCTAGCTTAATGGCTACATTGAGGGTTGAACCTGAGGTCCAGGAGGGAATAAAAGCCCTACAGTCTACGGACCCAGAAATTCAGAAAATTTTGGAGATGGACGCGACGAAGAGAAAGCCCGAGTTTCAGGTGTCAGAGAACGGAATTTTGAAGTTTCAAGGACGACTGTGTGTACCAAAGGATGAAGGACTCAGGGAAAAGATCTTGTTAGAGGCTCATAGGAGCAATTATAGCATCCACCCTAGGAGTACGAAAATGTATCAAAACTTGCGAAGCATTATTGGTGGAATGGGATGAAGGTGGACGTAGCAAAGTATGTGACTAAGTGTTTGACATGCCAGCAAGTGAAAGCGCAGCACTGTAAGCTTGGAGGACTATTACAGCCATTGGAGATTCCGGAATGGAAGTGGGAGCATATAACTATGGATTTTGTGATGGGACTCCCAAGGAGCCAGCGAGGTCACGACTCTATATGGGTAGTTGTGGACAGATTGATGAAGTCCGCACATTTTATCTCGGTGTAAAAGGACTTCGTTATGGATAGGTATGCAGAGTTGTACATGAGATAAGTTGTGAAGTTACATAGAGTGCCTGTGACGATTACGTCTGATCGAGATCCCAAATTCACGGTAAACTTTTGGAAGAGTTTGCAAGATGTTATGGGAACCCGACTACAGTTTAGTACGACATACCACCCATAGACGGACGAACAGTTTGAAAGGACGATACAGACGCTTGAGGACATGCTGTGTGCATGCGTCATTGATTTTAAAGATGTGTGGGAAGATCAGCTACATTTGGTAGAGTTTGTTTATAATAATAGCCACTAGCAGAGTATCCAGATGGCACCATTCGAAACACTCTATGGTAGGGCCTGCAGAACCCCGATTTGCTGGGATGAGGTTGGAGAAAGGAGTATCACAGGCCTAGAACTGGTAGAGCAATCGGTGGAAGTAGTGAAAATAATTCGGGATAGACTAATGACGACATAGAGTCGTCAGAAGAGCTATACAGATAAGCGGCGTAATCCCTTGGAGTTTTAGGTGGGTGATCACGTCTTCCTCAAGGTGTCACCAATGAGAGGACTATCGCGATTTGGAAAGAAGGGAAAGTTGAGCCTAAGGTATGTAGCCAATTAAAGATACTGTAGCGGATTGGAACTTTGGCCTACAGGCTTGTCTTGCCGCCTAATCTATCCCAGGTGCATAATGTTTTCCACGTGTCGATGCTGCGAAAGTATGAACCAGATCCGACACATGTGCTAGATTACGAGACTATAGAAGTGGACGACCGGGTGTCTTACGTAGAGAGGCCGATAAGGATCGAGGATCGAAAGGAGCAAATCCTCGGGAATAAGAAGATTCCATTGGTCAAAGTAGTGTGGGAGCACCATGGAACGGTAGGCGCCACGTAGGAAAACGAAGAGACGATGAGGCGACAACACCCCCATTTATTTGAGTAATTAAGTTTGATGTAAATTTCAGGGATGAAATTTTTGTAAGGGGGAAGAGTTGTGACATCCTGATTTCCAGTCAATTTCAGACTCATTAAAGAGAAGTAAATCTAGAGATGTATTTCAGTCGTATCTCGCTCGAATCTGATCAATTCGATTAGGCTGACCAAAAGGAAAAGGCCAACACGAGATAAGGTACGTGGACCTAGGAAAGTCGGATAGAAAATGACGCTTTGACTATAAGGATTGTCGAGGGGACATTTAGAACCATAAAAAGGCCGATCTAAGAACGATTAAGGAATGTATTTGCTAGCGTTATACGATTGGAGCGCGGGTGATGTCGTTTAACCAATGTATAATTTGTAAAATTTTCCTAAATCGGACAGTGACGATCGTGACCATAGGAACTAGTGATAGACCCTCACAATTACATGACAACCAAAGCCGCCATGAATTAATGAGCCCTACATGTGATATGAATCACAGGTTCGATACACGTAACGTCTGCAAAACTCGCCCGTTGGTTCAGGATAGGTTGGGACCACGTTCGACAGAGAAAACAATTAGAAACGAGTCTTGAAAATTGAAAATGGTGAATCAAGAATTTCAACGTTATGTTCGGATTGGTCGTCGCCCTATCGAAGATTATTGAAACGAGAAAAATGACGTTCCGAATGTCGGGAGTAAAATTACCATTTTGCCCCTCAAGCTTTAGCCTTGCTCATGCAATGGAGGAAGGGCATTTTGGTCTTTATACATCCCCACGACTGCCGAAAAGGAGAAGGAATTGTGGCCATTGGATTGAGTTGGAATGACACTTAGGACATGTGTCAAAGGATGGACTAAAGAGTGGTCATGTCTACTATTCACCACCTACCATTCAACCATTGACTTGAGGATTGTAAATAGTCTTTTTCTCTCTCTCTCTCTCCTCTCACCTTGACTGGCCATAACCCCCCTAAGCTCATGATCACTCCATCTTCTTCTTCTTCTTCCTTCTGCCGCTTGCCGACCAGTTCTGCCCTTGCCGTTCGCTGCCGTCGACGCCGCCTTCTGGCCACCATCTGGACTCCGACCGATCACACCCTCTTAGCTCAGCCTCTTGCCAACCTCCTTGAAGTGGAAGCACGTCGATTGGACCATCGAGGAGCTCCGGCCAAGCATTTCCCCGGAAGGCGACGAAAACTAACCCAATTTGAGGTAGGCCAAGTTTCTGACCCCTTAGGACATCGAAATGTTGGAATCTTGTGACCAAATTTTATAAAGATCTAGGGTACTTGTATATCAATATGTGGTAAAAAGTTGGACTTCATTTGATGAAGTTTTGACCCCAAATGGGTCTTGTGAACCTTGGACAGAAACTGCTGGTTTACTAACTTGGAGGATCAAGCGACTTTCGAAGAGATTTCGGCGACGACGTGACTTCAAACTCTTGGTGAGACTCTTAGACCCTTAGATAGACATATTAAGAAGTAGGTTAGCGATTAAATTATGGATTTGGTGGAGATTTATGACTGGACATGCTCGGTTTGCATATAACCAAAAATAGCCGGTTTGGTTCTGTGCAAGGCCGAACCTGTGGGGCTAGTGGCTGATGATTTTGAGTCCCAAATTTGTGATTTAGACATGCCAAGATGATGAGGATTGTGTTATTGAGGTTTGTGATTCGTGGATGGGTGAATTGGACATGGAAATTGATAATTGGTTATAATTTCCTAGGTTGTGCGGTGGGATTAGTCTTGGACCATTGAGGGCCGAATCTTTGAGGGCTCAAGAAGAGAATTTTGTGGCATCAAACTCAGGGTAAAGGAATCCTAAAATTTGGATAGGAAGATTGGACTCAATTGGGTGAGTCGGGCAATGATTTGATTGATTTGTGAGAAATTCCAGGGTGAATGTTCTTGGTACGTCCTAAAATGGATAGGGGATTAATGTGTGCTATTTCTTGTGCTTGAATTACTTGCCATGTCTGAGTGTCACTTCAATCGTCTTGCATGCCATGAATGCATCGTTTATGCATGAGTTGCACTTAGCCTTGTGTGCATGATTTGTGGTTGTGGCATAGTGGAGACGAGGCGAGACCCTGAGACGTATAAGACATGGGGTGATGTGGTGGATACCCTAAGGCACTGAGGCGCGGGGTAGAGGTTGTGTGGTGCCCTGATGCAATCTAATCGCCGGGTTGAGATGGCCATGGTTCTGATGCGTTTACGCGGGACGGAGATATGAGGTGTCGACACTGGCCTGGAGTATCATTGAAATCTGATGCGTTTACGCGGGTTGTCAATGATGGTCTGATGCGTTTACGTGGACCGAGCCTGACGCGATCTAATTGCGGGTATGAGAATGAGGCAGGCGGGAAATGGTGGATGTGGTAGGACAAGTGTGCATATCATCTGAATGTGTTATGATGCTATAATTATGCGCTTGCCATCCGTGTGTTGTTATCTGTGTTTGTATTTGCCTCGTATATCTATGAGTTTGACTTATTGGAATGTGTGACTGCCTGAGTGGATGGTCGGCCTAACCTAGGATTAGGACTCTTTCGCTCAGAAACCTTCTCGGAGTATGAGCCGACGGGGGATGCCGAGGACACTGGGGACTCTAGCAATTCTTCTTAGGAGCTCCCAGTTTGTCAGTTGGTCTTTTGATGGTGACCCTAATCCTGTTTCTTTTGGATGTTGATGATGGATCATTTTGTGTACTTACCTCGTCACCCTTCTTATTAGCGGAGTTAGTAGCTATGCGTCTGTATGATCAATTGGGTTTTATGTATGACGGTATATTTGCTATCCAGGTCCCATTCCACTTATATTTTTGTACGGAGGAGTTATTTCATTATTGCTTCCGCATGCTTGGTATATGTATATCATGTCCTTCGACTTAGTTGTGGATCTAGGGAGCACAAGAGATATTTGGTTTGCTTGCAGGGAGTCACGTGCTCGTGCCCGAGGTGCGGGGTGTGACATCGTCAAAGTGGAAGCGAGTCGTTTGACCCACCGAAGAGCTCCGGCCAACCGATCTCCTGCAAGTTTACGGAAACCGTTACAACCTGAGGTAGGCAACATTTCTAACCTCTTAGGGCCTCGAAACTTTGGATTTTTGCAACCAAATTTTATGGACATCTAGAGGACTCATAGAGTGATCTGTGGTAAAATGTTGAGGTTAATTTGATGGAGTTTTGACCCCAAATGGGTCTTGTGTTTGAAGGACAGAAATTGCCGACTGGAGGACTAAGGGAAACTGGTGAGATTCAAGGTGTTTCCGGCAATGACACAGCCCCAAATCTTCGGTGAGCCTCCTAAACCCTTAGAAATACATGTTAGCAAGTAGGTTAGTGAATAAATGATGGATTTGAGGTGGTTTAAGGGCTGGAAAATCTCGGTATACACAGAACCAAAAATAGCCCGGTTCGGTTCTATGTACACCGGTTCTGTGGAGGCTGTTATGGGTTGGTTTTGAGTCTCAAATTCATCAATGAGATATGCTAGAATGTCAAGGATCATGTTATTAAGGTTGGTGGTTCATGAATGGGTGAATTGAGCAAGAGAAATTGACGATTGGTTGGAATTTTATAGGTTGCGCAGCGGGTTTGGTCTTGGACCACTTGGACTTAAATTTGAAGAGGTGCTTGAGGAGAGAATTTGTGATATTAAGCTTGAGGTAAGGGAACCCTAAACCTATGATAGGAAGATTGGACTCAATTGAGTGAGTCAAGTGATATTATGATTGATTGAGAGAGACCTCAATGAGATTATTCTTGTGTGCATCTTAGAATGAAATAGAAGGCTCGAATGTGCGCCAATGCTTGTGCTTGGATTGCTTGCCATGCCTGAGTGTCGCTTTGATTGTCTTGCATGCCATGAGTATATGAATTGTGCTTGAGTTGCACATGGTATTATATGTGTGATTTGAATGAGAATCATGGCATGAGTGTGACATGGTGAGATGCGGGGTGGTGTGATGGATACCCTGAGGCGCTGAGCGCGGGGTTGGAGTTGTGTGGTACCCTGATGTGTATGAGACGTGGGGTTGAGAAGGCCACGGTTTTGATGCGTTAATACGCGGGATGGAGATGTGATGTGTCGACACTGGCCTAGGTAACATTGAAACCTGATGCGTTTACGCGAGTTGTCAATGACGGTCTGATGAGTTTTCGCAGATCAAACCTGATGTGTTCTAAACGCAGGCATGAGAATGAGGTAGGTGTGAAAGGTGGAAGTGATGGTGAGACATGGCGGAATGTGCATGATCTTAGTGATGTGTTGCGATGCCATGACTGTTTGCCTGACATCTGCATGAGTGTTGTTATTTGAATGCCTTATATGTTTATCTGCACGATATGTTAGTGTTGATGATTGCCTGAGTGGACTGTCGGCATAACCTAGGGTTAGGACCCCCTTTACTGAGATGTAAATCTCACCCCGTTGGGGACCCCTTTTTACAGATCCTAGGTCTTGAAGATGTGGCCTATTCATTTTTCTGACCCCAAAGAGATGACGGTCTATTTTGAGGAGTTTCCTGACGGGCAGGGAACTATTTATGTCAGGAAGTGTACTATGATTTTGGTAGACGAGGGTAGTACTAGTTGGAAGCCTCATAGGTATGAGGCCTGGTTCCGTAAGGTTGGAGATGTGTCCATAGGGTCGCTGAAACCCACTGAGGTGCCTCAGGGAGTGATCCCTAGTTGGTGCCACCCCGCTCGAGACTTAGAGCAGGCTGAGGAGTTAGTTGCTGGTTCGAGGAATGGACTAGAGAGGACCCCGACCTTGGATGACACAGGGGAGGAGGTTATTGTGGTCGAGGCGACTGAGGATGATCTGGTGGAGTCTTCCGCGGAGGAGACCATGGAGGACATCATAGAGGTTCGCTCGGAGTCTTTCTCGGATTATGAGCCTATGGAGGAGACAAAGGAGACCGAGGACTCCGGCACCTTGTCTTAGGAGCTCCCAGCTTGCTAGTTGTTTTTTGATGGCGATCCTGACCCTGTTTGATGTTGGATGCTAATGATGGATCCTTTTGTGTACTTACTCTATCACCCCCCTTTTTGTTAGCGGATTTAGTTGCCATGCGTCTGTATGAACTTTGGATATTATGTATTGTAGTTTTCTCGCTATCCCAGTCCCATTTTACATGTTGTATGAAGAAGTTATTACATTGTCGCTTCCGCGTGCTATGTATATTATATGTCTCTCGACTCTTGTGTGGATCCTGGGACATCGAGAGATATTCGGTATGCTTGTAGGGAGTCGTGTGCTTGTGCTCGGGGAGCGGGATGTGACATCCTTACTTGCTTGGTATTTGAGCAAGGTCAACTCGATCCAAAGTTGATTGAGGATTGGAGTAATAAGGAGGATTAAGTTGGGACAAGGACGGGTAGCGAGACCTTAGGAGACTGGCTAGGATAAGGCATGGGGTGCATAGCATGTGACTTGGCACTTATGGTTGGCATTTGGCCTTGGCAAGGTTGTGGTAATGTATAAATATTTAGTTCCCTGCTTAGCGTGGAAAGTCATTTTGGATTTTGGCCTGTTAAGTGAAAGAGTATGGCCTGCTTTGGTGAACGGTTGGAGTGAACGGAACTGAGGAATGGCCATGGGCTACTTGTTGAAATGTCTTTGGAATTTGTTGTGTGGAGGACTGTTGTGTTATATCTATTTCTGTTAAGGCATAGATGGCAGCTCTGGATTTGGATGAATGAGTGAGTACTAACTCCTTGATGAACTTGTGGTATGTTAGGCTCAGTAAAAGAATATAAGGATGAACAACCCATCTAGGAGATCTGGAAGGCCTAGAGGCGGAACCTCTAGCTCGAGGTCGCCCGTAGCAGAAGATCCGAGGATGGATGGCGTGTTGAGGGCGTTATAGAGGATTGGTGATCTCATTGATAGGCAGGCCCAAGATTGGGATGCTGCCATAGCCCAAGCGGTAGGAGCCGCCATAGCTGCCGTCAACGTCAACAACAGCAACAACGGGGGCAATGGAAACTGGGATGAACAAGGCCAGGGCAATGAGGCGGTGAATGCCCAGGAGGAAATCGTCGTGGCCAGACAAATGGGTCAGCTAGTGGAAAATTCATAAAGCTGAAGCTGACTCAGTTTGACGGGACTAGAGATCCCGAGCTAGCACCCAGGTGGATTGAGAAGTTTGAAAAAGCATTTGGAGTGTTGAGGTGCACAAATGAAGAGAATGTACTGTTGGCGGTGTACTAGTTAGAAGGGATTGCAAACGATTGGTGGGTTGCCGCCAAGAGTGGAGTTCTCCCCGAAGGAACGACCATGACCTGGGATGCCTTTAAGACGACGTTCAACTACAAGTACTTCTCGGAGACGGCCAGGGAAAGGAAGCAGGTGGAATTCTTACAATTGCGTCAGAACCAGCTGACGGTGGACCAATATGAGGCCGAGTTCTCCAGACTGTTGAGGTACGCACCTCGATCTGTAAAGGATCCCCAAGAGAAAGTACGGAGATTTCGGGACGGATTGAGGCCTGAGCTCCGTAGTCAGATGATTGCCCTAAATCTAAGGACGTATAAGGAGATCTATGAGTGAGGCCAGATGATTGAAAGGGACTTGAAGGAGAGGAATGCCTCATCTGGATTGCGGTTTACCTCATTTCGAGACAACCGCCAGATGGGTAAGAGACCGATGGCGTACAATAGGCGTTTCGTGCCTCCAATAAGGAAAAATATTGAGAAGCCGTTGAATCTCACGAATTGGAGTTGTCGTCTCTATGGCAGGAGGCATGGAAATGAGCCATGCCTAGTAAGGACTGGGGCTTGCTATAAGTGTGTCAGATGGGCCACCAAATGAGGACGTGCCTGAATCAAACTCCGATGAGTTGACCTCAAGGACAGAGACCGTAGGCTGGACCGTCGATTGCCACTCCTCAGATCGAGCAGAATTGACTACCGGCTCAGGGAAGAGTTTATGCGGTAGCTTGCAGAGAGGTGGAGGAAGAGGCAGGTGTGGTCACAGGTACGGTTTACTTGTGTGACCAAGCTGCATATACATTGTTTAACCCTGGTTCCACGCATTCATTTGTGTCTGCACAGTTTGCTGATTTGGTAGGTATGAAGTTAAAACCGTTGAGTATAATTCTGCATATTGCCACCCCACTGAAGGATAATACATTGATTTCATTGGGCTGTGCTAACTGCGAAATTGTGATTGGAGAGAGCAAGGAGAGTATTGATTTAGCTATACTGCCCATGTATGATTTTGAAGTGATCATATGAATGGATTAGTTGGGTAAGCAGGGGACAGTGGTAGATTATAGTAGGAGGATAATTCGTTTCTACCCAGAAGGCCGCCCTAGTTTTGAATTCGTGGGAAGTCGAGGAGGGATCTCGATTCCCTTAGTCTCATCTCTTGAGGTGACAAGGATGATGTCTGAAGGGTGTCAGGCGTACTTAGTTGCGGTGATGGACACGACTGCCGTGGAGCCAAAAATAGAGAATATTTCGGTAGTGTGTAAGTTTCCTGACGTTTTTCCCCAAGAGTTGCCAGGATTGCCACCAGAACGAGAGATAGAATTCGTGATCGAGTTAGCTCCTGGAACGGAGGCGATCTCAAAAGGCACCTTATAGGATGTCCTTGTCAGAACTGAAAGAGTTAAAGATGCAGATGCAGGAACTACTGGATAAGGGATTTATTCGATCGAGTGCCTCACTGTGGGGAGCGCTGGTATTATTCGTACGGAAGAAGGATGGGTCTTTGCGTCTATGCATCGACTATCGACAGCTGAACTAGGTAACAGTGAAGAATAAGTACCCACTGCCAAGAATCGATGACCTGTTTGATCAGTTGCAAGGAGCGGCGGTATTTTCAAAGATTGACCTGAGGACCAGATATCATCAGTTGAGGATTAAGAAGGAAGACATATCTAAGACTGCTTTTAGGATGAGGTATGGTCATTGTGAGTTCACAGTGATGGCTTTTTGATTGACCAATGCTCTAGTCGCATTCATGGATTTGATGCATTGAGTATTTAAGGAACTCCCGATAGATTCGTCATAGTCTTTATTGACGATATCCTGATTTACTCAAGGAGTGACGCAGAACATGAGGAGCACCTAAGGATTGTTTTGCAGACCTTGAGGGAACACTCGATATACGCTAAGTTGAGCAAATGCGAGTTTTGGCTGGTAAGGTAGCATTTCTTGGTCATGTGGTATATGGAGAAGGGATTGCAGTAGATCTTGCAAAGATTGAAGCGGTAACCAATTGGCCTAGGCCTACTACAGTCACTGAAGTCAGAAGTTTCTTGGATTGGCTGGGTATTACTGACGTTTTGTGGAGAAGTGCTCATCCATAGCTATCCCATTGACGAGGTTGACAAAGAAAGCGACAAGGTTTGAATGGATGGATAAGTACGAAAGGAGTTTCCAAGAGCTCAAACATCGGTTGACGATTGCACCAGTGTTGACGATTCCATCAGGACCAGGGGGCTATGAGATTTATAGCGATGTTTTGCTGAAAGGACTAGGCTGCGTATTAATGTAGTATGGAAGAGTAGTGGCCTACGCATCTTGATAGCTGAAACCACATGAAATGAACTACCCAACTCATGATCTGGAGTTAGCAGCGATCATTTTCGCTCTGAAGATCTGGAGACATTATCTGTGCGGTGAGAAGTTCCAGATTTATACCGACCACCGGAGCTTAAAATATCTATTCACCCAGAAAGAACTAAATATGAGGTAGCGTCGTGGATGAAATTGCTTAAGAATTATGATTGTGATATATTGTATCACCATGGGAAGGCAAATAGAGTGGCAGATGCGCTGAGTCGGAAGTTGAGCATCACCTGTCTGTTATTAAAAGGTTGGTCGATGATCGAGGAATTGAGAGATTCTGAGTTTAGATTGGAAGTTTGCCAGTTGTCTAGTTTGATGGCTACATTCAGGGTAGAACCTGAGGTCAAGGAAGGAATAAAGACCTTACAATCTACGGACCTAGAAATCCAAAAAATCTTGGAGATGGACGCAACAAAGAGAAAACCAGAGTTTCAGGTGGCGGAGGACGGAATCCTGAAGTTCTGAGGACGTCTGTGCGTGCCAAAGGATGAAGAACTCAGGGAAAGGATTTTTTTAAAGGCTCACAGAAGCAATTATAGCATCCACAAGGGGAGTACGAATATGTATCATAACTTTTGCCAGCATTACTGGTGGAATGGGATGAAGGTGGATGTAGCGAAGTATGTGGCAAAGTGCTTGACATGCCAGCAAGTGAAAGCGTAGCACTGTAAGCCTGGAGTATTATTACAGCTGCTAGAGATTCCGGAATGGAAATGGGAGCATATAACTATGGATTTTGTGATGGGACTCCTAATGAGCCAGAGAGGTCACGACTCTATATGGGTAGTTGTGGACAGATTGACCAAGTCCGCACATTTCATTCCGGCGCGAAAGGATTTCGCAATGGATAGATACGCCGAGTTGTACATGAAGCAAGTAGTGAGATTACATGGAGTACCTGTGGCAATTACCTCTGATAGAGATCCCAAATTCACGACGAACTTTTGGAAGAGTCTTCAAGAAGCCATGGGAACCTGACTGCAGTTTAGCATGGCTTACCATCCACAGACGGACAGACAGTCAGAGAGGACGATTCAGACGCTTGAGGACATGCTGCGAGCATGCGTCATAGATTTTAAAGGTGGATGGAAAGATCGGCTAAATTTGGTGGAATTCGCGTATGATAATAGCTACCAATAGAGCATCCAGATGACACCATTTGAAGCACTTTATGGAAGGGCCTACAGAACTCGATTTGCTGAGATGAGGTTGGAGAAAGGAGTATCACAGGCCCAAAGTTAGTAGAGCAATCGGTGGAAGCAGTGAAAATTTGGGATAGACTGAAGACGGCTCAGAGTCGTCAGAAGAGCTATGCAGATAAGCGGCGTAAGCCTTTAGAGTTTCAAGTGGGCGATCATATCTTCCTCAAAGTGTCACCGATGAGGGGATTGTCGTAATTTGGAAAGAAGGGAAAACTGAGTCTAAGGTACGTGGGTCCGTTTGAGATATTGGAGCGGATTGGGACCTTGGCTTACAGGCTTGCCTTGCCACCTAATCTATCCCAAGTGCATAATGTCTTCCACGTGTCAATGCTGTGAAAATATGAACCAGAACCGACACATGTGCTGGACTACGGGATCATAGAAGTGGATGACAGGGTGTCCTACGTGGAGAAGCCAATCAGGATTAAAGACCGAAAGGAGCAAACTCTTAGGAATAAGATGATTCCATTGGTCAAAGTTGTGTGGGAGCATCATGGAACCGAAGGCGCCACGTGGGAAAACGAAGAGGCGATGAGGCGACAACACCCCTATTTATTTTAGTAATTAGGTTTGATGTAAATTTCGGGGACGAAATTTTTGTAAGGGGGAAGAGTTGTGACATTCTTATTTCTCAGTCATTTTCAGACTCATTAATGAGAAGTATATCTAGCGATGTGTTTCAGTCATATCTTGCTCGAATCTGATCAATTTGAGTAGGCTGATCAAAAGGGAAAGGCTAACGTGAGACAAGGTACGTGGACCTAGGGAACTCGAAAAGGAAATGACGCTTTGACCATAAAGATTGGCGGGGGGACATTTAGGACCGTAAAGGGCCGATCTAAGAATGATTAAGGAATGCATTGTTAGTGTTATACGATTGGAGCGTGGGTGATGCCGCTGAACCAACGTATAATTTACAAAATTTTCTTAAATTGGACATGACGATTGAGACCATAGGAACTAGTGATAGACCCTCACGATTACATGACAACCAAAGCCGCCATGAATTGACGAGCCCTAAATGTGATATGCATCACAGGATCGATACGCGTAACGTCTGCAAAAGCCGCCCGTCGGTTCGGGATAGGCTGGAACCACGTCTGATAGAGAAAATGATCAGAAATGAGCCTTAAAAATTGAAAATTGAGAATCAAGAATTCTAACGTCATGTTTGGATTGGCTGTTGCCTTATCGAAGAATATTGGAATGAGAAAAACGACGTTCCGGACGTGGGGGTAAAATTACCATTTTGCCCCTCAAGCTTTAGCCTTGCTTATATAATTGGATGAGGATATTTTGATCTTTATTATACTCCCCAAGGCTGCCGAAAATGAGAGAAGATTATAGCCATTGGATGAAGCTTGATTGACACTTTGGACACGTGCCAATAGATCAAGCATTGAGTGGTCATGTCCACTTTTCCCCAACTACCTTTGAACTCATTTACTTTGAAGTTGAATATAGCTCTCTCTCTCTCTCTCTTCATGGCCGGCCATACACCCTCATCTTCACTGAGAGTTCCCTTCTTCTTCTTCCTCTCCTTTTTGTTGCTCACCGACTGAACCTGTGCCTCCCGTTCGCTACCGCTGACGACCCTCTCCGGCGATCTCTAGCCGACGAACCGACCATCCACACTAAGCCTGACCTCTTATTGACATCCTCGAAGTGGAAGCGAGTTGTTTGACCCACCGAAGAGCTTCAGCCAGCCGATCTCCAGCAAGTCGACGGAAACCATCACAACCTGAGGTAGGCAACGATTCTGACCTCTTAGTGCCTCGAAACTTTGGAGTTTTGCAACCAAATTTTATGGACACTTAGGGGACTCATAGAGTGATATGTGGTAAAAAGTTGAGGTTAATTTGATAGATTTTTGACCCCAAATGGGTCTTGTGTTTGAAGGACAGAAACTGCCGGTTAGAGGATTAAAGGAAACCGGTGAGATTCAAGGTGTTTCCGGAGACGACTCGGCCCCAAATCTTCGGTGAGCCTCCTAAACCCTTAGATATACATGTTAGCAAGTAGGTTAGTGAATGAATGGTGGATTTGAGGTGGTTTAAGGGATGGAAAATCTCTGTATACACAGAACCAAAAATAGCCCGGTTCAGTTATGTGTATATCGGTTCTGTGGAGGATGTTATGGGTTGGTTTTGAGTCTCAAATTCATAAATGAGACATGCTAGAATGTCGAGGATCATGTTATTAAGGTTAGTGGTTCATGAATGGGTAAATTGAGCAAGAGAAAATGACGATTGGTTGGAATTTCATAGGTTGCGCAGTGGGTTTGGTCTTGGACTACTTGGACCGAATTTGAAGAGGTGCTTGAGGAGAGAATTTGTGATATTAAGCTTGAGGCAAGGGAACCCTAAACCTATGATAGGAAGATTGGACTTAATTGAGTGAGTCAAGTGATATTATGATTGATTGAGAGAGACCTCAATGAGATTATTCTTGTGTGCATCTTAGAATGATATAGAAGGCTCAAATGTGCGCCAATGCTTGTGCTTGGATTGCTTGCCATGCCTGAGTGTCGCTTTGATTGTCTTGCATGCCATGAGTATATGAATTGTGCTTGAGTTGCACATGATATTATGTGTGTGATTTGAATGAGAATCATGGCATGAGTGTGACATGGTGAGACCCTGATGCGTATGAGATGCGCGGTGATGTGATGGATACCTTGAGGTGCTGAGGCGTGGGGTTGGAGTTGTGTGGTATCCTCATGCGTTTGAGATGCGGGGTTGAGAAGGCCACGATCTTCATGCGTTGAAACGTAGGATGGAGATGTGATGTGTCGACACTAGCTTGGAGTAGCATTGAAACCGGATGTGTTTACGCGGATTGTCAATGACGGTCTGATGCGTGTATGCGGACCAAGCTTGATGCGTTTTAAACACGGGCATGAGAATGAGGTGGGTGTGAAAGGTGGAAGTGGTGGTGAGACATGGCGGAATGTGCATGATCTTAGTGATGTGTTGCGATGCCATGACTGTTTGCTTGACATCTGCATGAGTGTTGTTATTTGAATGCCTTATATGTTTATCTGCACGATATGTTAGTGTTGATGACTGCCTGAGTGGACTGTCGGCCTAACTTAGGGTTAGGATCCCCTTTATTGAGATGTAAATCTCACCCTATTGGGGACCCCTTTTTACAGATCTTAGGTCTTGAAGATATGGCGTATCCGTTTTGGTGACCCCAAGGAGATGACAGTCTATTTTGATGAGTTTCCTGACAGGCCGGGGAACTATTTATGTGAGGAAGTGTGTTGTGGTTCGGGTAGACGAGGGTGGTGCTAGTTGGAAGCCTCATAGATATGAGGCCTGGTTCCGTAAGGCTGGGGATGTGTCCACAAGGCCGCTGAAGCCCACTAAGGTGCCCCAGGGAGTGATCCCTAGTTGGTGCCACCTCGCTCGGGACTTAGAGCAGGCTGAGGGGTCAGTTGTCGATTCGAGGAATGGACTAGAGAGGACCGCGACCATGGATGACACGGGGAGGAGATTATTGTGGTCGAGGCGACTGAGGAGGATCTGGTGGTGTCGTCCGCGGAGGAGACCATAGAGGGCACCATAGAGGTTCGCTCGGAGTGTCAAACCCTGAACCTGTCGAGCACGCAAACATCCTTACAAGCAAACAACACATCTCTCGTGGTCCCAAGATCCAGGAACAAGGCAAGAGATAATATATAAACATAAGCATACGGAAGCGATACTGAAATAATCCCCGTACAAAATATAAGTTAAGTGGGACCTGGATAGCATGATAACTGCCATACATCATAATATATGGTTCTCACAGATGCTGGCTACTACAATCCGCTAACAAGCTGGGCGACGGGGTACTACACCAAAAAGAGTCCCTCATGACATCCAAAAGGATTGGTCGGATCGCCCCCAAAAAGCTCAGGTCAACGAACTGGGGTCCTAAGATCAACTGCTGGAATCCTGGGTATCCTCGGCATCCTCCGTCGACTCGTACTCGGAGAAGGTCTCGGATGGGACCTTTATAGAATCCTCCATGGTTGCCTCAAGAAACGGCTCCGCAAGGTCCTCCTCGGTCGCCTCCAGGACGATGACCTCATCCTCCTCCACGATGAAGTTTAGCGTCAGGGTCTTCTTTGGCCCGTTCCTAGAATCAACTACGGACCCTCTGGTAACTTCTGCTCCCCAACAGTCTGACACCAAGCTGGGATAACACCTTGGGGTATCTCGTGGAGCTTCAGCGGCCCAATCTGCTTGTCCCCAACCCTCTGAAACCATGCCTTGAACCTATGAGGCTTCCAGTCAGGGCTACCCTCGTCAACCCATACAACCGTGTATTTCCTCACATAAATGTTTCCCTGACTATCCGGGAACTCATCAAAATACGTCGTCATCTCCTTGGGACCCCCAACACGTATGGGCCACATATCTAAGGTCTAGGATCTATAAAAATAAGGATCCCAAAAGGGGTGAGATATACATCTTAATAAAAGAAGCCTAACCCTAGGTTAGGTCGACCGTCCACTCAGGTAGTCGTACACCCCAATAATTCCACTCACAGGCATATCAAGCATAAATTAATAAATCAACAACATATAGACGACAGGCATGCAATTATGACAACATGTCACTCAGATGATAATGCACACCTCCTCCACCATCTCACCACAACCACCTCTTCCTGCTTGCCTCAATCTCCAGCCTGCGATCTTGTCGCACCAGGCTCTGTCCGTGAAAACGCATCAAACAGTCATCGGCAACCCGCATAAACGAATCAGGTTCCAATGAATCTCCAGGCTAATCTCATCATCTCACACTTCCGTCCCGCAAATAGTTCGCATCAGGACCGTGACCATCTCAATCCCGCGATTTCATCTCATCAGGGTGCCACACAATATCAACTCCACCCCGCTATCTCGTCGCATCAGGGTATCCATCTCCCGTCCTGCGTCTCATTCGCCTCGGGGTCTTGCCATGTCATGCTCATGCCATGATTTTAATTCAATTTCACAAAGCAAACAATAGGTGCAATTCATGCACAGTTCGAATACTCATGGCATGCAAGGCAATCAAATGACACACATATATGGCAGATAATTCAAGCATAAGCAATAACATACATAATCCTCCTATAGCCACTTAGGGCATACCAAGAACTATCCCATTGGAAAATCTTAATAAATCGATCAAACTAAACCTTGACTCACTCAATTGAGTTCAATCTCCCTATCCTAAGCTTAGAATTCCCTTACCTTGTGTTTGATTACACAAATTCTTCCTTGCAATTGCCTCAAGTCTCGATCAAATCAATCCAAGGGTCAA
The DNA here is from genome assembly GCA_028455895.1 of Rhodomyrtus tomentosa. Taxonomy (NCBI): domain Eukaryota; kingdom Viridiplantae; phylum Streptophyta; class Magnoliopsida; order Myrtales; family Myrtaceae; genus Rhodomyrtus; species Rhodomyrtus tomentosa. The sequence goes on from JAPCWY010000007.1 coordinate 30,083,082, forward strand.
TTCACTACGCAACCTAGCATATTCAACCAATCCCATCAATTTCCAAGTCCAATTCCTCAATTCATGAACCCGAATCATCCATACCCTAAACCTCATCATCTTAACATGTCTTAAACATCAATTTGAGTCCCATCACCATCTGTTCTTGCTCCCACCAAAATCGATTTTGCACTGAACCGAACCGGTTCATTTCGGTTCTGTGCAAACCGTGCACTTCCAGCCCTAAATCTTCATCAAATCCTTCATCTACTCACTATCCTACCTCTTAACATGTCTATCTAAGGGTTTGTGAGGCTCACCAAAGGTTTAAAGTCGATTGGTCGTCGGAATCCCGTTGAACATTGCCGGTTCTTCCCAAGTCAGAATTCGACAATTTCTGTGCAAGGTTTACAAGATCGATTCGAGGTCAAAACTTCATCAAATTGAACCCCAATTTTTATCACAGATTCATACACATGTCTAATAGATATCCACCAAATTTGGCCTTAAAAATCCAACATTTCGACCTTCAAAAGGGTTAGAAACCGGACCTACTTCAGGTTGAGTTCTATTCCATTGACTCTCGGGAAAATGCTTGCTCGGGACACCTCGGTGCTCCAAATGGCTCAATTCTTATTCGAGGAGGTCGGCAAGACGTAGATCTACATTGGCGTGTTCGGCCGACGGTCAGATGGTGGCCGAAAAGTGGGGTCGTGGCCGGCGAACAGAGGGCTCAGTTCTGGTCGGCGATCGACAGAAACAAAGGAGGAGAAGATGAAGATTTTCGGTGGTTCTTGGGTGTATGGCTAGACAAATGAGTGAGAAGAGAGAGTGAGAAGACTATATATTCAAAGCTTGAGTCAATGCTTTGACTGGTAGGTTTGGCATAGTTGACTTAACTACTCTTTACACCATCCAATGACACTTGTCCCCTAGTCAATCATGCTTGATCCAATGGCCCATAATCCTCCTTGAATTCGACAGCCTTGAGGGGGGTTTAAATTCTAAAATGCCCTTCTTCAAATGCATGGGCAAGGTTCTAAGCTTGAGGGGCAAAAATGTAATTTTACCCCCGACGTTAAGAATGTTATTTTTCTCGTTCCAAAGTTCTTCGATAGGGCGACGACCAATCCGAATAATGTTGGAATTCTTGATTTTCCATTTCAAACTTTTCAAGACACGTTTCTGATGATTTCCTCTATCAGATGTGGTTCCAGCCTATCTCGAACCGAAGGACGGCTTTTGCGGACTTTACGCGTATCGACCCTGTGATTCTGATCACATTTATGGCTCGTCAATTCGTGGCGAGTTTGGTTGTCATGTAATTGTAAAGGTTTGTCACTAGTCTCTATGGTCTCGATCGTCACTATCCAATTTAGAAAAATTTTGCAAATCACACGTTGGTTACCCACGCTCCAATTGTACAACACTCGCAACGCATTCCCTAATCATTCTTAGATCGGCCTTTTTGTGGTTCTAAATATTGCCTCGATAATCTTTATGGTCAAAGCGCCATTTCCTGTCCCCTCGATAATCATTCGTACATTTCTAGATTCATTTTTCATTAATGAGTCTGAAATTGACTGGAAATCAGAATGTCACAACTCTTCCCCCTTACAAAAATTTCGTCCTTGAAATTTACATTACACTTAATTACTCAAATAAATGAGGGTGCTATCGCCTCATCGTCTCTTCATTCTCCCACGTGGCACCTTTAGTTCCATGGTGCTCCTACACTACTTTGACTAGTGGAATCTTTTTATTCCTGAGGATTTGCTTCTTTCGATTTTTGATCCTTATCGACTTCTCTACATATGACACTCGATCGTCCACTTCTATTGCTTTGTAATCCAGCACATGTGTTGGGTCTGGTTTATGCTTTCGTAGTATCGACACATGAAACACATTATGCACCTGGAATAGATTAGGCGGCAGGGCAAGCCTGTAGGCTAAGGTTCCAATCCGCTCCAATGTTTCAAATGTTCCTACATACCTTGGGCTCAGCTTCCCTTTCTTTCCAAATCGTGACAATCCTCTCATTGGTGACACATTGAGGAAGATGTGATCGCCCACTTGAAATTCCAAGGGCTTGCGCCGCTTATCAGCATAGCTCTTCTGACGACTTTGTGCCGTCCTCAGTCTATCTCGAATTATCTTCACTGCTTCCACCGATTGCTCTACTAACTCTAGGCCTGTGATACTTCTTTCTCCAACCTCATCCCAGCAAATCGGGGTTCTGCAGGCTCATCCATAAAGTGCCTCAAATGGTGCCATCTGGATACTCTGCTGGTAGCTGTTATTATAAGCGAACTCCACTAGATGTACCTGATCTTCCCATCCACCTTTAAAATCAATGACGCATGCTCGCAACATATCTCCCAGCGTCTGTATCGTCCTTTTCGACTATCCGTCCGTCTGTGGATAGTAGGCTGTACTAAACTGCAATCGAGTTCCCATGGCTTCTTGCAGACTTTTCCAAAAGTTCGCCGTGAACTTATGATCTCGATCGGACGTAATCGTCACTGGTACTCTGCGCAACCTCACTATCTGTCTCATTTATAGCCCCGCATACCAATCCATAGCGAATTCCTTTCGCACCAGGATGAAATGTGTGGATTTGGTCAGTTTATCCATTACTACCCATATAGAGTCGTGACTTCGCTAGCTTTTTGGGAGTCCCATCACAAAATGCATAGTCACATGCTCCCACTTCCATTCGGGTATCTCCAGTGGCTGTAATAGTCCTCCAAGCTTACAGTGCTGCGCTTTCACTTGCTGGCACGTCAAATACTTAGCCACATGCTTTGCTATGTCCACCTTCATCCTGTTCCATCAATAGTGTTGTCGCAGGTTCTGGTACATTTTTGTACTTCCAGGGTGAATGCTATAATTGCTCCTATGAGCCTCTGATAAAATTCTTTCCCTGTGTCCTTCATCCTTTGGTATGCACAATCGCCCTCGGAACATCAAAATTCCGTCCTCCGACACTTGGAATTCTGGCTTTCTCTTCGTCGCATCCATCTCTACAATTTTATGAATCTCCGGGTCCGTAGACTGTAGTGTCTTTATTCCTTTTTGGACCTCAGGTTCCACCCTTAATGTAGCTATCAAACTGGACAACTGGCTAACGTCTAGTCTGAACTCAGAGTCTCTCAAATCTTCTATCATCGACCGACCTTTCACCAGCAGACATGCGATGCTTGACTTCCGACTCAGTGCATCTGTTACTCTGTTTGCTTTCCCAAGGTGATATAATATCTCACAATCATAGTCCTTGAGCACCTCCATCCACCTACGCTGCCCCATGTTCAGCTCCTTTTGGGAAAACAGGTACCTTAAGCTTTAGTAGTTGGTATATATCTGAAACTTCTCGCCACAAAGGTAGTGTCTTCAAATTTTCACGGCAAATACAATCGCCGCTAACTCCAGGTCATGAGTTGGGTAATTCATCTCGTGTGGCCTCAATTTTCTAGACGCGTAGGCTACTACTCTCTCGTGCTGCATCAACATACAGCCCAATCCTTTCAGCGAAGCATCGCTGTATATTTCATAACCTCCTGGTCCCGACGGAATGGTCAGCACTGGTGCAGTCGTCAATCTATGCTTAAGCTCTTGGAAACTTTGCTCACATTTATCAGTCCACTCAAACCTCGTTTCCTTTTTCGTCAACCGCGTCAAATGGTATGGCTATGGATGAGAATTTCGCCACAAAACGCCTATAGTATCCTGCCAGTCGCAAGAAACTTCTGACCTCCGTGACTGTAGTAGGCCTCGGCCAATTGGTTACCGCTTCGATCTTTGCAGGATCCACTGCAATCCCTTTACCAGACACCACATGACCTAGAAATGCTACTCTGTTTAGCCAAAATTCGCATTTACTCAACTTCGCATATAACGAATGCTCTCTCAGGATCTACAGTACAATTCTCAAGTGCTCCTCATGTTAGACACCATTCCTTGAGTAAATCAAAATGTCGTCAATGAAGACTATGACGAATCTGTCCAGAAACTCCTTAAATACTTGATGCATCAGGTCCATGAATGTAGCTGGAGCGTTAGTCAATCCAAACGGCATCACCATAAACTCATAATGACCGTACCTCGTTCTGAAAGAGGTCTTAGGTATGTCTTCCTTCTTAATCCTCAGTTGGTGATATCCAGTCCTCAAGTCAATCTTTGAAAATACTACATCTCTTTGCAACTGATCAAACAGATCATCAATTCTCGGCAGTGGGTACTTGTTCTTCACTGTCACTTGGTTCAGCTATCGATAGTCAATGCATAAACGCATAGACCTATCCTTCTTTCTTACGAATAGCACTGGTGCTCCCCATGGTGAAGCACTTAGTCGGATAAATCCCTTATCCAACAGTTCTTGCATCTGCACCTTTAAATCCTTTAATTCTGACAGGGACATCCTGTAAGGTGCTTTCGAAATCGGCTTCGTTCCAAGGGCTAATTCAATCACAAATTCTATTTCCCGTTCCGATGGCAACCCTGACAACTCTTAGGGAAACACATCAGGAAATTCACGTACTATAGGGATATTCTCTAACTTTGGCTCTTCGGTAGTCGTGTCCATTACCGCCACTAAGTATGCCTAACACCCTTCGGTCATCAACTTAGTTACTTCCAAAGATGAGACTAAGGGAATCGAGATTCCTCCTCGACTTCCCACCAATTCAAAGCTAGGGCGGCCTCTCGAATAAAATTGAATTACCCTACTATCGCAGTCTACTACTGCCCCCTTCTTACCCAACCAATCCATTCCTATTATTATGTCAAAGTCATACATAGGCAATATAGCCAAGTCAATGCTCTCTTTACTTTCTCCAATAACAATCTCACAACCAGCACAGCCCAATGAAACTATTACGTTATCCTTTAAGGGAGTGGCAACATGCAGAATTATACTCAACGGTTCCAATTTCATACCCACTAATTCGACAAATTGTGCAGACACAAACGAATGTGTGACACCAGGGTCAAACAATGCATATGCAGCTTGGTTGCACAAGTAGACCGTACCTGTGATCACTCCCGGTGCTTCCTCCGCCTTTCTACAGGCTAGTCCATACACTCTGCGTTGGGCCGGTGGTCGGTTCTGTTCAATCTGAGGCGTGGCAGTCGACGGTCCAGCTTGTGGCCTTTGTCCTTGTGGTCGACTTGCCAGAGCTTGGTTTGGACATACCCTCATCTGATGGCCCAATTGACCACACTTGAAACAAGCTCCCGTCCTTACTAGGCATGGCCCATTTCCATGCCTCCTGCCACAAAGTCTGTAATTCCAGTTCGTAGGATTTGGCGGCTTCACGATATTCTTCCGCACTAGAGGCACAAAGCGCCTATTACCCGTCATCAGCCTTTTGCCCATTTTGCGATTATCTCTGAATGATGGGAACTGCGATCCAGTTGCATCGTTTCTTTCTTTCAAGTCCAGCTCTATCATTTGGCCTCGCTCGTAGATCTCCTTATAAGTCCTCAAATTCAACGTAATCATCTGACTATAAAGCTCGGGCCTCAGACCATCTCTAAACCTTCTTGCTTTCTCTAGAGGGTCCTCCACAGATTGAGGTGCATACCTCGAAAGCCTTGCGAATTCGGCCTCATATTGATCTATTGTCATCTGGTTCTGGCGTAACTGTAGGAACTCCACCAGCTTCCTTTCCCTGGCCATTTCAAAAAAATACTTGTCGTTGAACGCCATCTTGAAAACATCCCAGTTCATGGCCGTTCCTTAAGGGAAAACACCATCCTTGGTGGCAGCCCACCAGTCATCCCAGTTCATAGCTAACAATACCTTCTCTTCATCCTTACACCTCAGTACTCCGAAAGCTTTCTCTAGTTTCTCGATCCATCTGGGCACTAGATCAGTATATCTAATCCCATTAAACTGTGTCGATTTCAGCTTCATAAACTGCTCAACTAGCTGGCCCATTAGTCTGGCCACGACATTCTTGTCTTGGGTGTTTACAACTTCATTACTCTGGTTCGGTTCACCCTGACTCCCACTTCCACCATTGTTGCCATGGTTGGCATTGACGGTTGCTATGGTAGCTCCTACTGCCTAGGCGATGGCAGCGTCCCGATCTTGGGCCTGCCTATCGATCATGTCGCCAATTCTTTCCAGTGCCCTAAGCACACCATCCATTCTTGGATCTTCAGCGACAGACGGCCTTGAGCTAGAGGCTCCTCCTCTTGGTCTTCCAGCCCTTCTAGATGGGTTACTCATCTTTATCTCTTTCTACTGAACCTGATCCACCACAAGTTCAGCGATGAGTTATTAACTTACTCGATCATTCAAATCTAGAGCTACTAACTAATCCTTAATAGAAATAGTTACAATCCAACGGTACTCTATACCACAGACTCCAGAAACATTCAACCAATAGCCCATGGCCATTTCTCAGTTCCATTCACTCTAGTGATTCACTAAAACCAATCACTTTCATTTCTCAAACAAACCAAGGTTCAGAAATGACCATCAATTCTAAGCAGGGAACTTGACCCTTATGCATTTCCACAACCATGTCAAGGTCAAACACCAATCCTAAGTACCAAGTCACGCACTATATACCCCATGCCTTGTCTTAACCAACCTCCTAAGGTCTCGCTATCCGTCCTTGTCCCACTTAATCCTCCTTATTATTCTAGTCCTCAACCAACTTTGGATTGAGCTAACGTTGCTCTAATACCAAATCGGACGAGGATGTCACGCCTCGAACCAGTCGAGCACGCAAACAACTCTGCAAGCAAACAACAAATCTCTCGTGTTCCCAAGATCCACGAACAAGTCGAGAGATAATATATAAACATAAGTATACGGAAGCGATACTGAAATAATCCCCGTAAAAAATATGAGTTAAGTGGGACCTAGATAGCACCATAACTATCATACATCATAATATATGGTTCGTACAGATGTCGGCTACTACAATCCGCTAACAAGCTGGACGACGAGGTAGTACACCAAAAAGAGTCCCTTATGACATCCAAAAGGACAGGGTCGGATCGCCCCCAAAAAGCTCAGGTCAACGAACTGGGGTCCTAAGATGAACTGCTGGAATCCTCGGCATCCTTGGCATCCTCCGTCGGCTCGTACTTGGAGAAGGTCTCGGATGGGACCTCGATAGAATCCTCCATGGTTGCCTCATGAGACGACTCCACGAGGTCCTTCTCGTCGCCTCCAGGACGATGACCTCATCCTCCTCCACGGTGAAGTCCAGCGTCGGGGTCTTCTCTAGCCCGTTCCTAGAACCAACTACGGACCCCTCTGGTAACTCCTGCTCCTCAGCAGTCTGACACCAAGTAGGGATAACACTCTGGGATATCTCGTAGGGCTTCAACGGTCCAATTTGCTCGTCCCCAACTCTCTTAAACCATGCCTCGAACCTATGAGGCTTCTAGTCAGGGCTACTCTCGTCAACCCATACAGCCGTGCATTTCCTCACATAAATGTTCCCCTGACTATCCGGGAACTCATCAAAATATGCCGTCATCTCCTTGGGATCCCCAATACGTATGGGCCACATATCTAAGGTCTAGGATCTGTAAAAATAAGGATCCCCAAAGGGGTGAGATACACATCTTTGTAAAAGAATCCTAATTCTAGGTTAGGTCGACCGTCCACTCAGGTAGTCGTACACCCTAATAATTCCACTTACAGGCATATCAAGCATAAATCAATAAATCAACAACATATAGATGACATGCATGCAACTATGACAATATGTCACACTCAGATGATAATGCACACCTCCTCCGCCATCTCACCACAACCACCTCTTCCTGCCCGCCTCAATCTCTAGCCCGCGATCTCATCGCATCAGGCTCGGTCTGCGTAAGCGCATCAGACTGTCATTAGCAACCCGCGTAAGCGCATCAGGTTCCGATGAATCTCCAGGCCAATCTCATCATCTGACACTTTCATCCCGTGAATAGTTCGCATCAGGACCGTGGCCATCTCAATCCCGCAATTTCATTGTATCAAGGTGCCACACAACATCAACTCCACCCCGCGATCTCGTCGCATCAAGATATCCACCTCTCGCCCCGCGTCTCATATGCCTCAGGGCTTCGCCATGTCATGCTCATGCCATGATTTTAATTCAATTTCACAAAGCAAACAACATGTGCAACTCATGCATAGTTCGAATACTCATGGCAAATGACACACATACATGGCGGATAATTCAAACATAAGCAATAACATACATAATCCTCCTATAGCCACTTAGGGCATTCCAAGAACTATCCCTTTGGAAAATCTTCATAAATCGATCAAACTAAACCTCGACTCACCCAATTGAGTCCAATCTCCCTATCCTAAGCTTAGAATTCCCTTACCTTGTGTTTGATTATACGAATTATTCTTTGCAAGTGCCTCAAGTCTCGGCCAAATCAATCCAAGGGTCAATTCACCGCGCAACCTAGCATATTCAACCGATTCCATCAATTTCCAAGTCCAATTCCTCAATCCATGAACACCAATCATCCATACTTTAACCCTTATCATCTTAACATGTCTTAAACATCAATTTGAGTCCCATAACCATCTGTTCTTGCTCCCACCAAAATCGATTTTGCATCGAACCGAACCTGTTCATTTCGATTTTTCGCAAACCGTGCACTTCCAGCCCTAAATCTTCATCAAATCCTTCATCTACTCATTATCCTACCTCTTAACATGTCTATCTAAGGGTTTGTGAGGCTCACCGAAGGTTTGAAGTCGATTGGTTGCCGGAATCCCATTGAACATCGCCGGTTATTCCCAAGTCAAAATCTGGCAGTTTCTGTGCAAGGTTTACAAGACCGATTCGAGGTCAAAACTTCATCAAATTGAACCCCAATTTTTATCAAAGATTCATACACATGTCTACTAGATATCCACCAAATTTGGCCTTAAAAATCTAACATTTCGGCCTTCAAAAGGGTTAGAAACCGGACCTACCTCAGGTTGAGTTCTATTCTATCGGTTCTAGGGAAAATGTTTGCTCGGGACTCCTCGGTGCTCCAAATGGCTCGATTCTTGTTAGAGGTGGTTGACAAGACGTAGATATACATTGGTGTATTCGGCTGACGGTCAGACGGTGGCCGAAAAGTGGCATCGTGGGTGGTGAACGGCGGGCTCAGTTCTGGTCGGCGATCGGTAGAAACAAAGGAGGAGAGGATGAAGATTTTCGGTGGTTCTTGGGTGTATGGCCATCAAAATGAGTGAGGAGAGAGAGTGATAAGACTATATTCAAGGCTTGAGTCAATGCTTTGAATTGTAGGTTTGGCATTGTTGACTTGACTACTCTTTACACCATCCATTGACACTTGTCCCCTTGTCAATCATGCTTGATCCAATGGCCCATAATCCTCCTTGAATTCGGCAGCCTTGAGGGGGGTTTAGTGTCCAAAATTCCCTTCTTCAAATGCATGGGCAAGGTTCTAAGCTTGAGGGGCAAAATGATAATTTTACCCCTGACGTTCAGAACGTCGTTTTTCTTGTTCTAGAGTTCTTCGATAGGGTGACGGCCAATCCGAATAACGTTAGAATTATTGATTTTCCATTTCAAACTTTTCAAGACTCGTGTATGATGATTTTCTCTATCAGATGTGGTTCCAGTCTATCTCGTACCGACGGGCGGCTTTTGCGGACTTTACGCGAATCGATCCTGTGATTCTTATCACATTTAGGGCTCGTCAATTCGTGGCGGCTTTGGTTGTCATGTAATTGTGAGGGTTTATCACTAGTCCTTATGGTCTTGATCGTTACTGTCCGATTTAGGAAAATTTTGCAAATCATATGTTGGTTAAGCGGCATCACCCGTGCTCCAATCGTACGACACTCGCAACGCATTCCCTAATCATTCTTAGATCGGCCTTTCTGTGGTTCTAAATATCCCCTCGACAATCCTTATGGTCAAAGCACTATTTCCTATCCGAATTCCCTAGGTCCACGTACCATGTTTTGCGTTAGCCTTTCCCTTTTGGTCAGCCTACTCGAATTGATCAAATTCGAGCGAGATATGACTGAAATACATCTCTAGATTCATTTCTCATTAATGAGTCTAAAATTGACTGGAAATCAGAATGTCACACGGAGACCTTCTCAGTGTACGAGCCTACGGAGGAGGCAGAGGGGACCGAGGACTCTAGCAGCTCATCTTAGGAGCTTCCAGCTTGCTAGTTGATTTTTGATGGCGATCCTGACCCTGTTTCTTGTTGGATGCTGATGATGGGTCCTTTTGTGTACTTACTCTGTCACCCCATTTTTGTTAGCAGATTTAGTTGCCATGCGTCTATATGAACTTTGGATATTATGTATTGTAGTCTTCTCGCTATCCTAGTCCCATTTTACTTGTTGTATGGAGAAGTTATTACATTGTTGCTGCTGCGTGCTATGTTTATTATACGTCTCTCGACTCTTGTGTGGATCCTGGGACATCGAGAGATATTCGGTATGCTTGTAGGGAGTCGCGTGCTCGTGCTTGGGGCGCGAGATGTGACATGTTGGGTCCAGACTTGTTGGTAACCTGGGCTCTGATACCAGTATTGGGTGGTCTTGGGCCTCTCTCAATCCAAAAGCTAGCTCAAAGGTTGAGACTTTTCCTCACACTTATCGACCAACCACCAACCCCTTCCACAACTGATGTGGGAACAACCCCAACACTTATTGATAGATTTTGTTGCATAATCCAACGTAGCTGGGTTGTGTAAAACGATGCCACTCGCTTAAGTTGTATGTCAAATCCCTATCATTGCCATGGCTTCCGATGGAGCCACCACCCACCAAGCCAGGCATCGCCACCGCTCTACTACCTTGACAAGTTCGATGACCGCGATAAGAACATCACCGTCTACCCATCCACCTCCTTTGAGAATCCCCGCCTTCGCAACACCTACGTCGCCCTCTAATCTTTGAAGCAAGCCACATTTCCCACCCCAACATCTGACCACCAACTGGGTCAGCCCCTTCGTCTACAACTACTCTTGTGTCTTTTGTTTGCCCGCCCTCGACAACCCTAGAGTTCGTATTGTCGTTGCCATTGACGGTTTCAATTTCGGGTATCTTCAGGAGGAGCTTGCTCTGCTCTCTGACCTCCCCTTGCTTATACACCTTGTACTCTTCCATCTCAACTCTAGCCTCTTCTGCGACAACTGGAAATCAACATTGGTCTATCCGCATTGGGGGAAAATCGAATAGGGTTTTGATCTAGGGTTATTCTTGATTTGGGATTTTTAATTTGGAAAATGTACTTGTAATTGCAATATATTTTGGGGGAAAAAAACGTAGACGATGTCATCTTGGGCAATATATACTAATTGGAATACTAACAAGTAACATTAGACCGAAAAATTAATAATAAATGGCCATGTCATATTTTTGGTGATTCATATTTGAATTGGCACTTAAATAATCTTTTTTATAAAGTGACACTTAACTAATTCCAAAAAAAATTTTGGTGCATTATTTGGGATAAAGATAAACGTCAAAATTTGACTCAATGACAAGAATCTAAAAGCTACAACTAAGGAAGTAAAATACAATACGATAAGTAAAGATAAGATAAATTTATTTATTCGGGGCTTCCTTTGTGATGATCTGAAAGTATTTATATTTATTGAAGAAATAACTGCTCTTCAGCAGTTTTGGTTTTAGCCTGCCAAAAGCTGCCACGTCCTTTGTCTTATTCAAATCCTCTTGGCTAAGTCTTCATGTGGTTTTTTAAATTTAAATAACTAATGACATTAGCGCCCTAGTGTAACCCTTTTACCAAGGCCAGTCATGCCCATGTTCTCCGCCTCATGAGGCTTTTAAGTAAAAAAAATCCCATTATCTGTCGATAAGTACTCCTATTGACCTTCTTTCGATCATGTGGGATATGTTCACATCTTTCACGTTTCAGAACTTGTCATCGTAATCTTAGAGTATTATTTCAACTTTACTTGCCTACAACTGCTTTCCTGCCAAGGAATTCAAGGGGAAACTTTCGCATTCTTTGGAGCTCCTTGGAAAGATTTTGAATTTTTGGCGAGATTACTCCTCGTTGGTATCCACGTTAATAGCTAGCTTGACGCTCCTATCAATGGACACTTACTGGCCTCTTCACATGCTTTGCGCATGCCTTCTGCCTCCCCCGTCAAAACGTCTTATCCTGCCGTGTCTATCATGTGTGCCGATTCTTCGCTTATTGTAATCGAGTATCGACTTCTCACGTGTTTTGCACATGTGTCGAATCCTCACGTGTTTTACACAGTTATCGATTTCTTACGTGTACAACACATGTTTGACGAGCATATTATTTTGACTGCTAATAGTTTCAATTTTATATCTTAAAAATCTTCGAAAAAATCATTTAAACTCTTAAATTATTAAGGGTACCTCTACACATTTAAAATGTGAATATGTGTTTCAAGCATATGAGATCGGTTCTATTGGACTGCTCGAAAATTGAATTGGACTGGTTGGTGCGGTTTTAAGAACCTTGGGTTCGGTCCCCATTTTCAGAAACTAGGAAACGGTCCTTTCGATTCGGTTCCCGGTGCTGACGTAGGAATAGATCGAACCGGAAACCGATCAACCCTAGACATAAGGCAAATCTCTCCAGAAACTTTTTTGAAAAAGGGATCCCACGTTGAAATCAAATTAAAAATTCATTCATCATGTTCTTCAATCTTTAGTCCGTATAACTAAATCGAATGTCATCATCTTAATTCTGATCAAAGTGATGGAAACATATTCCTTGATTCTAAACGAATCACATGCAAAAAACTACTAATTAATGTCCAATCTATCACTTACTTGTATCATCGATCAGAATACGATCACACGAGGAACCGTACTCACTATCCACAGATTAGATGTCGCCTTCGCAATCTCGAGAGTCTCTTAGCTGATGCGATTCAATGTTAGAGGGGGAAGGGACGATCGTCGTTCTTCTTGTGTAAACGACAGAATATCGTCTTTTCCATTATATGAGAAGGGAGACGTCTGTCTCCTTTTATTTAACGTCTTCCAATAGATGTGTCTATTCAAACAAATAACTGCTTCTACAGTTATCTCTAGGGGTGGGTGTGATTGCCCGCATGGGCACACACCGTAAGACCCCTTTTTCCCACTTCTCCCACTCGCCCATGTAGGGCAAACAACTCACACATGTCCGCAGAGGACCAACAACTCCCACTTGTCCATAGAGGATCAAGCATAACTCTCTTTATATCTGCAAAGTTCATATTGACAAATAATCCATGCGACCAGCATACACTGAGAGTTCAATGTCACACATCCATTGGGAGTATATGACATCTCAAATGGACATAATCAAACGTATATTTCTGTATGCTTTTACCCTAGATCGATCAGTAACATACATATCTCTCTCTAGATCTCATTTAAGTATGATATGTTATATTCACAATTATAATCACACTAAATAATCATAACCGGCCGGTCTGTGAATATAAATCTATTATGCAACTTAAGAACTCGAAGTCAATCTTCCTCTTTTATTAGATCTCTCATTCTCTGTTCATCTCACTTTTCTAGAAGGGTCCCTTTAGATCGAATCAATTTCAAGATCATAGGCAATACCCTAAGATAGCGAACATTAAATAGAAATCTTGAGAATAACGAAAAGTCATGAGGGCACTCAATTCTTATCCTCGAGAGTCCCACACGGCTTATTAAAATTATGATAAAAAAATTTGCCTACTCTCATTGGTCAACAATGCATACGTAATATGAAGTACGTATTACGGTATTTCTCCTTCCCCATGAAGCGTATGTCTTTCTATTTTAATACCGTACAAATGATCACTTAAATATACTCAATGTCTAATCAGAGTTCACGTAACAATTCCAACCAAGAGTTTACGTCAAAACTCTCATCTGGCAATAAAGATAGATAAAGTGAAATATGTGGGAGGGCTAGAAGTGTATCCTTTTTATTTCACTTTTAGACATTATAAATAATAAGTCATCATCTTAATATTCTATTAAGGTGGCATAAATATTTTAAGCTTTAGCTCTCAATTATCACCTAGATAATAAGCTTAAAATTGCCTCATCTCTATTTATCATGCAATGAATAGAGGCGATTACCCGTGTGAGTGGGCTAATCTCTCATCTGTCTGACATACTTTCTAAAAAATAATGTACTAAACATTAATATGCATAAATGTTACACAAAATCATAGACACCAATAGTGATAACAAATACCATTAAACCATTAACTATAATATGCATCAATAATTATAACAAATACCATTAACTCATTTATTGTGAACTTTGGGGAATTTAAATTTCAATACTTTTAGAGATTTCAATATCACAATTAATTAATAATTGACCTCTAGCATCTTTAACAACACCTCATTTATCCAAACATCTCTCATGTGACATTCTGAATTTCCTGCCATTTTGAGGTTGTTGAATGTGAATGTACCTTTCGATGTATTTCAGTTTTGTCTCGCTCAGATCTGATCAATCTTGAGTAAATTGACCAAAAGAGAAATGCTAATGCATAACGAGGTATGTGGACCTAGGAAACTCGAAAAAGGAAATGACGTTTTGACCATAAAGATTGTCGAGGGAACGTTTAGGGCCAATAAGGTCGATCAGATAACGATTAAGGAATACAATTCTTGCATTATACGATTCGATCGCAGGTGAAGCCGCTTAACCAATGTATAATTTGCCAATTTGCCTAAATCGAACTATGACGATCGAAGCCGTCGGAACTAGCGATGAACCCTCGCAATTACATGACAACCAAAGCTGTCATAACTTGAGTTATCCTCAGTGTGATGAGAATCACAGAGTCGATACGCGTAACGTTTGCAAAAGCCGCTCGTTAGTTCGAAAGAAATTGAAATTACGATCGACGGACGAATGATCATGGGATGGAAGCTCAAAATTGGTAATTGGAAATAGAGAATTCCAATTCTGGATTGGAATTTGACAATGTCTTGCCAAATGGCAATTTTGAATTGTAAAAGTGAAGTTTGAACTGAAAGTGCAAATTTACCATTTTGCCCCTCGACCATTTGCCCTTGCCTTAAGAAATCATGAAGGGAAAAATGGACATTTCTCCTATCCTATAGGGCTACCGAAAATCACTAATCCATGGGTCAAAGGAGAGTCAAAGTTCTAAGTGTATAATTGGAGCTTGTCACTTGTCAAGTAATGGGAGACCCAATCATTAAATGCCCACCTAACCAAGTCTAATCCAATTTAGCCCAATTATATGTGTGAGACAAGGATATTGAAGCCCTCATCTGATGTGTTTACCCTTCCCACACGTTTACTTCAATTTCCTCTCCATTTAGCCTTAACCAAAAACTGCCTAGAAAAATAGACCCTGTCCACTCCGTTTGGTCTGGTCGAGTTGCCCTTCCTGGTGTTCAATTGAGGCGCTTTGACTTCCAGAGGGAAGATCTATGTGTCCTTGACAAGTTCCAAATGGAATTTTTTAGTAGTTTTATAGTTATGAATCCGAGACTGAAATTGGACGAAATCTGCACGAGCTGGGAGAAGGTCACTATATACCCTCTAAGAAATTCCAAATGACCTCAAATTGTTTAGGAGAGTTTCATAACACTCAGTATTATGTTCAGATGGATTATTGCTACAAATAGATTGTGACATTCTGAATTCTGACCCCTCTCGAGGCTATTGAATGAAATGATATTGATCGGTCTATTCTAGTTATAACTTGCTCAGAGTTAGCCACGCTCGAGTTAACTGACCAAAAAAGAAAGATTAACGTGGAGTCGGATACGTGGACATGGGGAATTTGATTGAGAAATGACACTATGACCGTAAGCATTGTCGAGGGAATATTTTGGGCCAGCTGAGATCGATCGAGGAACGATCATGGGATGCTTTACAAGCGTTATACGATTGGGATGCGGGTAATTCCGCTTCACCAATATATAATTTGTGAAAATTTCCTAAATCGAATTTCGATGATCAGTACCGCAAGAACTAGTGATAAACCCTCGCAATCACATGACAATCGAAGTTGTCATGACTTGAGAAATCCTAAGGTCGATGCGCGTAGCGCCTGCAAGAGTCACCCGTCAGTTTGAGATAAATTGGAATTACAATCGACGAGAACTCGACATAAATTGGACCTCAGAAGTGGGTATTGGACAATGAGGAATTCTAACATTTGAAAAGAATTGGACGCCGCTTCATCGAGGGTGTTCAAGATCATGACTCGCAACATAAGATTGGAAAAGTGAGATTTTGGACCGTAATGTGGAAATGACCCTTTTTCCCTCGGAGATTTCTCGTGCTTTTAAGAATGAGTAAGGGCAAAGTAGTCATTTACCCTCCTCCTCTAAATGGCCAAAAATTTAAGGAAATATAATCATTTGACCCTTAGATATTTTGGAGATAAAGATAAGGCCATAAATGCTCTAGTCTGATTTCACTTACCTAGCCTAAGCCCTAGCCTAAACCCATCACCTCAAATCTAATCCTCTCTCTCGCCTTTTTGACTTGCTAAGGAAGCCATATATTCCTTCTTCTTTCATTTTGGCCAAATGCCTCAAGAGAAAACACTCTTTCACTCTCAAACTCTCTCTCTCGCTCAACTCGCTCAAAACTAGTTCCGACCCCCCCATTGTTTTAGCTATAACTTCTTTGTCTGTTATCAGATTGAGACGATCCACCTACCAATAGAAAGCTCTTTCTCTTGGCATTCTAACAAGGTATTATGTGTCAAAATCAACCCATCCGTTTGTCCCGTTGGGCCATTCGAGTGAGCAGGTCGTTGCCCGACCTTGTACAGACCCGAGGAGCTTCATCTTGGAATTTCGGGCTTGTTTTGGCTTCAGTAAGACCATCTCTCAAAATTAATCAAGACATATATCATTGTGCTCATGAGCTTAAGGTTGAATTTTAATGGGATTTTGATGGTTAAATCCCTATGAACTTCAAGGAGAGAATCTGATGGTTGCCGACCAGCAGGGGCACCGCGACCTCTTAAGGATCATTAAGGCTTTGTTTTGCTTGAAAATCGTCGGTAAACCATCCTAAGGTGTAGTATTATGTGTTAACAAGATGTGTGTGGGCTAGAATGGAGTTTAGAAGGATTTTTAACGGTTGATTTCTTGTGGACTCACAAAGGACAGAATCTGTCGACCGCCGACCAGTTTGGAATAGAGACACATTTGAGGTCCGTCGAGGCGTTGCTTGACTTGAAAATCATGGGTAAGCCTCCTTAGAACATAATATTACATGTTGGAAAGAATTATGTGAGTTGGATTGGAATTTCATGGCCGGTTATGTATGGTTTTCTCTAGGACAGAAAACTGCCCTGCGTTGGTCGGTGTTTGGAACCGAGAATAGTGGCTGCAAATTATGGGATTTCACTTGCTTGGTTTGTGGTAAGTCGACTTCTAACCTCTTGTTAGGGTGTTAAGTTATCAATAGATGAATTGTTGTTGAATTGAAAGTGTTTGAAGGGCTGATTTTGAGGTGAAATAGGTTAGAGGCCAAGAGCCGTGTAAATCTATTCCTATTGCGCACTGATTTTAAAATGGCTTGTTCTAGGTCGTTTGGCATCCAAATTGAGCTCTGTTTTCTCTCACATGTCCGTAAGACCATGAGGGACAAGATTCTGAAAGTATATTTCTCAAAATGTTGGAAAAACAATATCAATCTATTTGGGAGTGAATCTGGTCGCAGAGGCCAAAATTGATAGCTTGGTGCCGCGATGATGCATCGATCGTTTTATGAAATTTCTTGGCTTAAGCTCGAGGTAAGTTTTGCCTAAACCTCTATTAGGATGTTAGGTTACTGAAGGACGGATTTTTGAGATGGATTGAGTGAATTTATGGATTGATTTTGTGAGAGGCGCGAGAAAAATCCAAATCTGTCCCTATGTGAGAATTAGTGTTGCCTGGCTTGTTTTGTTTGAAAATCTTGTTATTGAGGAGTCTCATTTGACGTGAACATGTGTTTTAAATGGCCAGGTGAATCTCAAGCAGAAAAGCAGGTTTGAATTTGTGAAATGGCTGTGTCTTGCTTGTGCTATTGTGAGCATCGAAAAGTGAAAACTTGAACTGAAATGCCTCGAGTAGGTGATGAATTGTTTGATTCTCTGAGTTGTCCTTGAATGGAGGGTTTTGAGGCATGAACTGGTTTCTTTAAATGAAAATTGAGGCGTGACCTTGTTTTAGAAAGAAAATTGAGGCTTTTTTAACTAGTTTTATGAATAAATGGCGTGTGGGATCACCGATAGAAATTATATTTGCACTGACGTGTGGGATCGCTAGGAAAAATTACAAGTGCACTGGCGTGTGGGATCACCAATGGCGTGTGGGATTATCAACAAATTATATGTTGGCCAACATATTAGGAGGGAGTTACCCTCATTTGACTTGACGAGGTCATGCGGCTAGAGAGTCCTATACTAACACAATTCATCTCGATTGATGTGACATTCTAATTCCCCGTCATTTTCAGACTCATTAATCTGAAACGAGTCTTGAAAATTGAAAATGGGGAATTAAGAATTCCAACATCACATTCGGATTGGCCGTCGCCCTATCGAAGGTTATTGGGACGAGAAAAACGACGTTCTGAACGTCGCGGGTAAAATTACCTTTTTAACTCTCAAGTTTAGAACCTTGCCATGCATTTGAAGAAGGGTATTTTGGATATTAAACTCCCCTCAAGGTTGCCGAAATTCAAGAAGAGAGGAGAGCCATTGGATCAAGCATGATTGACAAGGGGACAAGTGTCAAAGGATGGTGTAAAGAGAAGTCATGTCCACTATTACAAACCTACCGTTCAACCATTTGACCCAAGCCTTGTGTATAGCATTTTCTTCTCTCTCCTCACTCATTTGGCCGGCCATAGCACTCCCCTCAAAATCACGATCACTCATCTTCTTCTTCCTTCAACCTGCTCGCCGGCAATAGCGCTGGTCTCTCTGTTCGGTACCCACAATGGCCACTTCTGGCCACCGCCTAACTTCCGGCCGACCATACCAACCTAGATCTATATCTTGTCAACCTCCTCAAAGTGGAAGCGAGGCATTTGGACCACCAAGGAGCTCCGACCAAGCATTTTCTCGAGAGCCGATGGAATCTACTCCAACCTGAGGTAGGTCCAATTTCTAAACCTTTTGGAGGCTGAAATGTTAGATTTTTGAGGTTAAATTTTGTGAAGACCTAGTAGACATATATATGAATCTGTGGTAAAAAGTGGGGCTTGATTTGATGAAGTTTTGATCTCGAATCGATCTTCTGAACTTGGAACAGAAAACTGTCGGTACTGACCTAGGGAGATCCGACGACGTTCAACGGGTTTTCAGCAACCAATCGACTTAAAACTCACGGTGAGCCTCAAGAACCCTTAGATAGACATGTTAAGAGGTAGGATGAGGATTAAATGATGGATTTAGAGTTGGTTTGGAGCTGATTGTGCCCGGTTTGTACAGAATCGGGAAGAATCGGTTCGGTTTTGTGCAAGGCCGAGGCTGTGGGGGCTATTGGTGTGGGTTTTGAGCCTCAAATTGGTAATTAAAGCATGTTAAGATGATGTGGATTATGCTATGGAGGTTTATGGTTCATGGATTGAGGAATTAGACATAGAAATTGACTAATTGATTGAAATTCCTAGGTTGCGCGGTGAGTTCGGTCTTGGACAATAGGGGCCGAACCTTTGAGGATCAAGAAGAGAATTTGTGTGGTATCAAACGCGAGGTAAGGGAATTCCTAGCCTTATACTAGGAAGATTGGACTTGATTGGGTGAGCCGGTAAACGATTCAATTAGTCATTGAGTAATTCCAAGGTAGTTGGTTGTGGTATGTGTTCTTGAATGATTTGGAGGATTTGGAGGATTTGAAGGCTTATTAATGCTTGAGTTTAAATCATATGCCATGTCGAAGTCATTGATCGTCCTGCATGCCATGAGAATTTAAATTGTGCATGAGTTGCACCTGTTATTTTATCTGTGGGTGGAATTGAGAAGTATGGCTTGAACATGACATGGTAAGGCCTTGAGGCGTATGAGACACGAGATGGGAGGTGGATACCTTGATGCGATGTAATCGCGGGGTCGAGTTGAGGTTATGTGGTGCCCTAATGCGAACTAATCACGAGGTTGAATATGCCACGATCCTGATGCGAACTATTCGCGGGACGGAGGAATGAGGTGATGATATTGGCTTGGAGAATCATTGGAACCTGATGCGTTTACACGGGTTGCTAGTGGTGCCCTGATGCGATCTAATCGCGGGGTTATGATGGCCACGGTCTTGATGCGATCTAATCACGGGATAGAGATATAAGGCGTTGGTACCAGCCTAGAGAATCATTGAAACCCGATGCGTTTACGCCGGTTGTCGATGACGGTCTGATGCGTTTACGCAGACCGAGCCTGATGCGATCTAATTGCAGGCATGAGAATGAGGCAAGGGGGAAAGGATGATTGTGGTGAGGTGGCGGGACGAGTCGTGTATGAACCTCTAAGTGTGTTATGATACCATATTCGCATGCCTATCACCTGTGTATGGTTATCTATATTTGAATTGACCGATATGTCTATTAGTTGAACTATTGGGGTATATGATTCCTGAGTGGACGGTCGACCTAATCTAGGGTTAGGACCCACCTTACTGAGATTATATCTCACCCCAGTGGGGGCTTAACTTTTCAGGTTCCTAGCGACGGAAGTGTGGACTTGCCATGTATTGGCACAAAGACGAGGTCACTAGAGGAAAAATGAAGACTTCTCTTTTGTGACCTTAGAATTGAGTGGTACTGGTTTCGAGGATTTAGATTTATAATAAAGAAAAGTATATTTGACCTTTATTAAAGGTGTACCCTTGTGTCCTAAGTCATTGGGTGTTGCTGTATTTGTAAATTGGAGTTGGCATCGCTTCCGCATGTATGTTTCTTTTAGCGCAAAGGACATTAACTGTTGGATCCTGGAGCTTTCATAAAGGAACGGCTTAGTGGGATGCTCGCGAGCCTACCGGGTTCGGGACATGATATCCTCGCTTGTTTGGTATCAGAGCAAGGTCAGCTCGATCCAATGTGATTGCAACTTGTAGTGATAATAAGCGATGACTTGAGGACAATTAGATAGTGAGACCTTTAGGGATAAGCATGGATTGCTGAACCTTGAGGATTATAGGCTTGAACTGGTGAGGTAGTCTAATGGTCCTAATGTCGAATTAAGAGATTGTCTTGAGTGATTTATGAATAAGGCTCACTAGGAAGTGAATGGAAATTAAGGAGTCATGAGCCTGGATTTGAGGTTGCTAGAGAATAAATTATGAATGAAGGGTCAATTGAGGTGTATGATTGTGATCTTGGTTTGTCAATGACCCAACTTGAGGAGTACGAGTTATAAAGAGGCGACTGATATTAGTGGATTTAGGCTTGAATTGCGTGATATTTTGATGGTTTAGCTATCAATTACCGTTGACAGTCTTGGAGGATGTGAGATGAGATGCATACAAGGGAGCAGATAAGGGATATATGATTAAAGGCCAGTCGTGATCGAATGCTTATGGATTTGATTTAGTTAACGACTCTACTTGAGGTGCATGTTTAAATGTAGACAATTGATCTGCGAGATGTGATGGTCATTGGCAGAATTATAACTCTTAAATGGACAGGAATTGATTTGAAGGCGATTTTGATATGACAAGTGGTGAGGACAGTCATGCTGTACTTGAGTTTGTGGCTTTGAAACGAAAGTTGGTGAGGGTGTATGTATGAACTTATCGCTGTTGGACTTAAAACTGTCGCTTGGTATGGGACAAGTTGATGGGATACCTATAAACTATAATGAAACATGGCATGGGACATGTGGAACGGGGCTTTCTCCGTAGATGTATGATTTGGGACAATTTGCAATGGCCAGGTCCGATGAGGGCGAGGAATGATCGCCGGGACAGAGAGGTTCGGAGAGGGAGCGGCTCCTGGTAGGCTTTTAAGATGGCAAGAGGCAGGAATGACCCAAGTCATAACTTGAAAGGGGAAGTCTGGGTATCAGGTTGAGTCCAATTGTGGATAAGAGATGTATGGCATGGGATTGATCCTCATCAAGAATGATCGAAAGTGGCATGACATGTGTAATGACGCCTATGAATGGCATGGTTAAAAGCTTCGTGCTTGATAGTGGATGCCCTTTGAAAAAGGAAAATGATGTTGTGATGGGCTTGTTAGGCAAGTTGTGTGATTAGCCTCATGTGATTGGATTGGTTAAGGTATAACTGAGAGGTTAGACGACGTATGGGGTTTATACCTATTGAATGATGTCTGATGAAAATGAGACAGTCTGTTGTGACTATGCTAGAGTGGCAGATGCCTCTGGGCTTAAAATATAAGCTATTGACTCGGTGAATTGCTGCCTTGAGTGCTTGTTTGATAGTTGCGTAGTTGAGGCTAGCCTATTAATGGCGGTTAGTGGAGAAGTTGCCTCGTTAAGGCTGGCTTGATGAATGATTGTAGATTAAAGACGGTTTGAGATACTTGAGTGTTTGGAAATTAGTTGAGAATTTCCTATGTATCATTAGAGAGTTGTTTGGGAACCTCTGGATGGTCGATGGTGAAAGATAATGCGAGGAGCAGCTTGCGATTGCCAGATTGAGTAGATGACTTAAATCATTGATTCCTAGGGGCAATTATAGTGGTTCAAGAGACATGAGAACCAAAGGACGTTGAACGACGACAGTATGGTCGTAGAAGAGCATTGAGCTCGAGTATGTAAGATATGGGAAAATACAAGAACTAAGAAGGATCATGAGAATTGAGTAAAGATGGGCGATTAGAGTATGAGTACCAAAAGAGAATATGGCTCGATCTGTTAATCGTACGAGACCCAAGAGCCGAATGCATCGTAAGAACTTCAAATAGAAATGAGGAAATTTGTTGGTTAAGCAAGCTTGAGGAGGAGCTGCTATGATTCTCTAAGTCACAGTGGTGATAAATGCTTGTGCTGATAAGTTAAGTGATAGAAGTCATGAAGAAGGTGACTCTGAGTTAATCTTTTCGAAACTAAATGTATGGGAAGGACCACGAGAGCTTGGAAAAGCTTGTGAAGCTGTGAATAAGAATGAGATTGACTGAGTTTGATAGAAGAATGAAAGTTGAAATTGCCTCCTCTGGATTGAGGATCTTGATAAGAAAACCTTGGAGGTTTTGGGTACACTGAAGAAAGAAAGTGACCCTGGCGGTACTAGCCCTAAGAGATTATCGATGATGAGTAAAAGGTTACTAGAGGAAGGATATCCTCGAAGGCATGAGATCTACCTAGACTACCTCTATTGAATTATCCGATGGAAAGTATCGTCCTGGGGTTGCTTGAGAACAAAGGTTGTTTGGATCTTGATATTATTGCAAGGATCACAGGATGATCGACCCGTATGAGACAGAATTCTCAAGGTCGTTTAGGCATATGGTAAGGGTGGTCAAGGACCCTTGAATAAGATGAGTAAGTCCCTAAGTGGATTGGAACTTGAGAACCTTATGGCTGGTTGTTATTCCTAATTTTGAGGAATGGTAATGGGACTCAGCAAAAGAGGAGAATGATCGAAAGACTTATGAATAAGAGAACTCCTGCTCATGGATTACGAGCAAAGAGATGATCATTATGAATATGGAGCGTGCCTACGGGAAATGGTTGATTACCTAGGTGTAAGACACATGGTGAAAAATAGGTAGCCCGTGGTTTCTATTATGGAAGGAGTCGAGGAAAAAATCGACATGCTAGTTTGCCTAGAATTAATAATTTTATAGGCTTGGTTGATTGAATTGGAACCATGAGAAAGGAAATTATGAGTTGCTATTCCCTAAAGAATAGGGCATTGTTCTTAAAGGGTGATTGGACCATGAAATGGTCATTAATGAAAAGAAAAGTGAACGGACTTGATAGTTCTGACGGGTTGTGATTCTAGTAAATGATTTAGTGAATGACAAGAGCGCTTAGAAAATACTTGCAAAATGATTTGAGGTGATCGAATTGAGCATTCGACAAGTGAACTGGTTCAGACCCAGGGACAAACAGATATTGTCACTTGAGGTGACTGAGTTATGGAAAAGAGAATGTGAAAGCATGGTGGCATTTGAATTCTGGAGTAAAGGTATCGCCGTCGGCGCAGACTCCAAGGTTGCCACGGAGTTGTGTAGTTTCTTCCTTAGGGTAAGATACCTATTGTAAAAGGAAGAAAAACTCTAAATTGTCTTATTATTATGATTGAGCGTCTGTACCGAGAAAGAAGACACAGAACTTGAATAACTCCTGGAATTGAAATTGGAGAGACAGTCTTGTAGACAATGTTGAATTCCAGGATGATGTTGACGTTCAGCGGAACGAACAGAATTGGGATAAGGTCACCTTAGTGAGTTATGGAACTCAGAGGTTAAAGCACTAATGCTTCCCAAGAGAAGAGTGACAACAATAAGTAAAATGTTGTGCGGTCCTAGAGGAGACCCATGACGACAGAGAGCCAAGGTCTGAGCTCTCAAGTGAAAAGTGCGAGGAATAGTCAGGAAGATCCAACACCTGGTGGAAGGAGGTTGATAATCGCCGAACTAAGTGCCCAAGGAATGATTGAGTTGGTCGTTACCGTCTCGAGAGACGATGGTTGAACTCATGTAAGGAGCCATGAAAAACGTGAACAGCTTTTAAGAAGTGTCCTATGGACTCTAAGGAGATGCTTGATACATGCTGAATGTGAGGAGAACGGGCTATGGATCTGACAAGGTAAGATTCCTCAGTCGTGAAATCCCGAGGAAAGGAAATCCCTATGGAGCCTTTGAGGATTGGAATAAGTGATGTATCGACTAGAGTTGATGTAAGTTGCGGGAAGCTGAAATTTCCTGAAATTGATGAATTGCAATAGACGGATCGTGGAAATATTTTCCACAAGAGCTGTTCCAAGGGTAAAATGGATCAAGGACGAGATATAACACGAGCGGAAGAATGAACGTGAAGGGATTTTTTGAGGACTCGAGTTAAGCTAATGACTGTACAGTTTATGACGATTCCAGTTGGAAATAGAAACGCATATGAGGGTCGCAATGACACGACAAGAATGAAACTTGAGGCATGGCAAGGCAACCAGAAGTGGGCATTCTACATAAATCGTGACGATAAGGCCATAGGAGTTGGAATACTTAGAGTATACTTGGAATGGGTTGCGGGTGCCCTCGCAATAAAGTTGGGAAATGTTGTTTGAGTGAAGGAATGTTTCAAGGCTATACCTACCACAAGAGTATAAGGTAGTAGTTTCCCGAAGGGAATTGAATAAGAGGTAATGCTGATACGTGAAACTACTTGTGAATATGAGAACGTAACATGTTTAAAGAAAGACCTTGAAGTTATGTGAACTAAAAGAGGTTGAAAGTAGAGATTGCCTAAAGAGAATTGAAGGCAAGACATGTGGAACGAAGAGATCACCCAAATGTTGTTACAACGATAACCATATCGCTAAGGAGGGGTGAATTATTTAGCGGATGCTTATAATTGAACTTTGAGCATTGAGTAATTGACAATGGAGGAACAGATCTTCCCTCAAGAAATAAAAGATTCAACTTCTAAATTGGAAGTTCGCTAATGGACTAGCGTGATGGCTACTGGAAACACCTAGCTTGAAGACCAGAAGGAAATTGGGTGTGCCATGATTAAACATCGATACTGGAGGCATTATAATAATGGATGGAACCCTTAAGGCCTATGGACGAAAGTACGAGTCCAGTATTGAAGGGAAATTTAAGGAGATTACCTCATCGAGATTCAAAGGAGGAATTATGGTGTCCTTTGGGATGGCACAAAGGTGTGCCAGACTTGCATGAATGTTATCGATGAATGGACTGAAAGCAGGATTAGTCTAACATGAGGTCAGGCATTAGACATACTGACAAGAAAAGGGGCATGACATTGAAAGTTGATGGATTACCACGATCGTTGAATTTTTGGACTGAATCGAGAGTGAATTATTCTGGAGGTAATCATGAACTTGTTAAGGGTCGAGAAGGCTATGATTCAATTTGGATAATAGAGGACAAGTTGATAAAGCCCTGAACCACGAATGGTACGAAAGGACATTCAGAGGAAGTGATAGCCAAACGGTATGGCACCAAAGAGTGCATTTTTGCGACAGTTTAGTAATGGCAGATAGGCAAGGATCTTAAGTTTAATACGACGTTTGGAAAGGCCTTCCGTCAAGGAATTTGAAAAGCGGGATTGCAGTATAATGTATATACCCTCGGACCATTAGACAAATTGAAAAGGCGATTTGAATGCTCGAGAGTATATCACCGACAAGTATTATGAATATCGATTGGGAAGAAAGAAAGGTGAGCATCGATTGAGGATTGAAGGAGACAAGTCCTAGAGAAAGATGGCTTTAGGTCGGAAAGAACGAGTAAGATTGTCAAGTCATAAAAAGGAATTATTCAGGGGGAATGAGGATGTGATAAGACGCCAATACCCTAGAGGACTGGATTGTTAGAAGGTTGTAAATTTCGAAGATGAAATTTCTATAAGGGGGGAAGAATTGTGACATTCTGATTTCCCATCATTTTTAGACTCATTAATCTAAAACGAGTCTTGAAAATTGAAAATGGGGAATCAAGAATTCCAATATCACATTCGGATTGGTCGTCGCCCTATCGAAGGTTATTGAGACGAGAAAAACGACGTACCGAACGTCGGGGGTAAAATTACCTTTTTGCCCCTCAAACTTAGAACCTTGCCATGCATTTGAAGAAGGTAATTTTGGACATTAAACTCCCCTCAAGGATGCCGAAATTTAAGAAGAGAGGAGAGCCATTGGATCAAGCATGATTGACAAGGGGACAAGTGTCAAAGGATGGTGTAAAGAGAAGTCATGTCCACTATTACAAACCTACCATTCAACCATTTGACCTTTTATATAGCATTTTCTTCTCTCTCCTCACTCATTTGGCCGGCCATAGCACTCCCCTCAAAATCACAATCACTCATCTTCTTCTTCCTTCAATCTGCTCGCCGGCGACAGCTCTTGGTCTCTTTGTTCGGCGCCCACGACGGCCACTTCTGGCCACCACCTGACCACCGGCCGACCATACCAACCTTGATCTACGTCTTGCCGACCTCCTCCAAGTGGAAGCGAGGCATTTGGACCATCGAGGAGCTCCGGCCAAGCATTTTCCCGAGAGCCGATGGAATCTGCTCCAGCCTGAGGTAAGTCCGGTTTCTAACCCTTTTGGAGGCCGAAATACTGGATTTTTGAGGTCAAATTTTGTGAAGATCTAGTAGACCTATATATAAATCTGGGGTAAAAAGTGGGGCTTGATTTGATGAAGTTTTGACCTCAAATCGATCTTGTGAACTTGGAACAGAAAACTGTCAGTACTGACCTAGGGAGATCCGACGACGTTCAACGGGTTTTCGGTAACCAATCGACCTCAAACTCACAGTGAGGCTCAAGACCCCATAGATAGACATGTTAAGAGGTAGGATGAGGATAAATGATAGATTTAGAGTTGATTTGAGGCTAATTATGCTCGGTTTGCACAGAACCTGGAAGAACCGGTTCGGTTCTGTGCAAGGCCGGGGCTGTGGGGGCTGTTAGCGTTGGGTTTTGAGCCTCAAATTAATAATTAAGGCATGTTAAGATGATGAAGATTATGCTATGGAGGTTTATGGTTCATGGATTGAGCAATTGGACATAGAAATTGACTAATTGATTGAAATTCCTATGTTACGCATTGAGTTCGGTCTTAGACCATAGGGGGCTGAACCTTTGAGGACCAAGAAGAGAATTTGTGTGGTATCAAACGCAAGGTAAGGGAATTCCTAACCTTATGCTAGGAAGATTGGACACGATTGGGTGAATCGGTAAAAGATTCAATTAGTCCTTGAGTAATTTCAAGGTAGTTGGTTACGGTATGTGTTCTTGAATGATTTAGAGGATTTGAAGGCTTGTTAATGCTTGAGTTTAAATCATATGCCATGTCGAATGTCATTGATCGTCCTGCACGCCATGAGAATTCAAATTGTCCATGAGTTGCACCTGTTGTTTTATCTGTGAGTGGAATTGAGAAGCATGGCTTGAACATGACATGACAAGGCCCTGAGGCATATGAGACGCAGGGCGGGCGGTGGATACCCTGATGCGATGTAACCGCGGGGTCGAGTTGAGGTTGTGTGGTGCCTTGATGCGAACTAATCGCGGGGTTGAATATGCCACGGTCCTAATGCGAACTATTCGCGGGACAGAGGAATGAGGTGATGATATTGGCTTGGAGAATCTTTGGAACTTGATGCCTTTACTCAGGTTGCTAGTGGTTCCCTGATGCAATCTAATCGGGGGGTGATGATGGCCACGGTCCTGATGCGATCTAATCGCGAGACGGAGATATGAGGCATTGGTACCAGCGTGGAGAATCATTGGAACTTGATGCGTTTACGCGAGTCGTCAATGACGGTCTGATGCATTTACGCGGACCGAGCCTGATGTGATCTAATCGCAGGCATGACAATGAGGCAAGGGGGAAAGGATGATTGTGGTGAGGTGGCAGGACGAGTCATGTATGAACCTCTGAGTGTGTTATGATACCTTATTTGCATGCCTGTCACCTGTGTATGGTTATCTATATTTGAATTGACCGATATGTCTATGAGTTGAACTATTGGGGTATATGACTGCCTGAGTGGATGGCCGACCTAACCTAGGGTTAGGACCCACCTTACTGAGATTATATCTCACCCTAGTGGGGGCTTAACTTTTCAGGTTCCTGGCGACGGAAGTGCGAACTTGTCATGTATTGGCATAGAGACGAGGTCACTAGAGGAAAAATGAAGACTTTTCTTTTGTGACCTTAGAATTGAATAGTACTAGTTTTGAGGATTTAGATTTGTAATAAAGAAAAGTATATTTGACCTTTATTAAAGGTGTACCCTTGTGTCCTAAGTCATCGGGTGTTACTGTCTTTGTAAATTGGAGTTGGCATTGCTTCCGCATGTATGTTTCTTTCAGCTCAAAGGACATTGGCCGTTGGATCTTGGAGCTTTCATAAAGGAACGGTTTGGTGGGATGCTCCCGAGCCCGCCGGGTTCGGCGCGTAACAATTGAAAATGGGCATCAAGAGCCGTATGGTGACTAAGTCATCTCTAGGTCCGGACGTGAGAGTCTCATATGGATCGATGGGTCATATAGAGATTGAATCATCTCACAGCCCTAAAGTGGGCTGCCCAGGATGGGCGGATATGGAAAGAATTATTTTCTGAAATATCAAAGAAATGTTTTTGTTAAATCGAAATGCCTCTTGAATCTAGATTTTCCTCGAGTTTTAAATTTTCCTTTTGAGTTGAAAATGGCCCAAGAAGGGCGTGAAAGAAAAGGATATGTTTTCTGGAAGTTTCAATAATGGGGATTTTAATGAAATTGAGA
This sequence comes from Rhodomyrtus tomentosa, assembly GCA_028455895.1. NCBI lineage: Eukaryota > Viridiplantae > Streptophyta > Magnoliopsida > Myrtales > Myrtaceae > Rhodomyrtus > Rhodomyrtus tomentosa. Next base: position 30,112,459 of record JAPCWY010000007.1, read on the forward strand.
GTTGCCTCATGATTTTGAGATGACATCGAGTGCTTGCTTTTAATTGAAAACCCTGCCACTGTACGAAGCTCTAATTTTGCGATGATTTATGACTGAGTCGAGTCGATTTGAAGTACTGAAATGCTAGGTTTTGACAAGTATCCTGTTTTACCATGCCAAAGATTTTATCCTAAAATACCTATTTTTCAAAAATGTTTGGGGTACTGGCAGCTAGTTTAGGGTTAGGTTTGACTTACTGAGATTATATTTCTCAACCCGTCATAGGACAACATTTTTTAGGTCCCAGACGAAGGAAACTGAGTTTGCCATGGATTTGCATTTGAAGAAGTCATTGGAGGAAAATGAAGATTACTCTTTTGTGACATTGGGGTTGTAAAATGATAAATTTGGAGATTTAGAGTTGTAACCTCTAAAGTATGATTGACCTTTATGAATGTTGTATCCTTTTGTCCTAAGTCATCTCGTGTTGCTTTAATTGTAATGGAGTTGGTCTCGCTTTCGCATGCATGCTTCATATAGAGTTTTATGTTATTGGTCATTAGATCCTACGAGTTCATTAAAGGTAACGGCGGTGTGGAATGCTCGCATGCCCGCCGGGCTCGGGGCGTGACATCCCCGTTTAAGTGGTATCAGAGCAAGGTCAGCTTGATCCATTGTGATTGAGGTTTGGAGTGATAAGGGGTAATGACTTAAGGATAATTAGATAGTGAGACCTTTAGGATTAACCACAGATTGTTGAATCTTGGGGACTATAAGCTTGAACTTGTGAGGTATTCTAATGGTCCTAGTGTCAATTTAATGGATGATCTTGAGTGATTTTATGGATAAGACTCACAAGGAAGTGAGTAGAAACTGATGAGTCATAAACCTAGATTTGAGGTTTCTAGAGAATAGCTGATGAATGAGAGGTCAATTGGAGTATATGCTTGTGATCGTGGTTTGTCAATGACCCAACTTGGGGAACATGAGTTATAAAAAGATGACTGACATTAGCGGATTCAGGCTTGAATTGCGTTGTATCTTGATGGTTTAGTTATCGATTGCTATTGACAACCTTAGGTGATATGAGACGAGGTGTATACAAGGAAGCAAATAAGAAATATTTGGATTATAGGTTAGTTGTGATTGAATGTATAAGGATTTGACTTGAATATCGACTATACTTGAGGTATATGGTTGATCCTAGGCAATTGATCTGTGAGATGGTCATTTGTGGAACGAGAAATCTCTTGTTGATAAGAATTGATATGGAAGTGAATGTTATATGATAAGTATTGAGGACGATCATACAATGCATGTGTTTATGGCATTGAAATGAAAATTGAGGAAGGTGAATGCATGAACTTATCATTATCAGACTTAATAAACCGTCGCTTAGTATGGGACAAGTTGACGGGATACCTACAAATCGTAATAAAGCATGTTAGGGGATGTGTGGAATGAGATTCTCTTTGGAGATGTATGTCTTGGGACAATCTAGAAAGACTAGGTCTGATGAGGGCGAGGAGTGTACGCCGGGATAGAGAGGTTCGGATAAGGAGCGGCTCCTAGCAGGCTTCTAAGATAACAAGGAGGCATGAATGACCCAAGTCATAAATTGAAAGAGAGAGTCTAGGTATCGGGTTGACTCTAATTTTGGTTAAGAGATGTATTGCACTGAAGTGACCCTCAAGGTGAATTTTCAAAATTGCAGGGCATTTGCAATGGCTTATGTTACTGGCATGGTTATGGGTTTCGTACATGGCAGCGGGTCTCGTTTGAAAAAGGAAATTGATGTGTGCGTTTGGCCTGCAAGGTGAGTTTTGGCAATGAATGCCGTTTGACTGATATCTTGTGAAGTGGAGATAGCCTATTGAGTGATTGCTAAGTCACAGATACGTTTGGACTTAAGGTGTGACCACTTGACCTAATGAATTGTGACTCGAGAGTTTGCCTAGTAGATGACTACTAGTCGCAGAATTGCCTAGTAGAGGCTGGTTTGATAAGTGATTATTGATGAATGATGATTTGAAATCCTTGGATAATTGGCGATTGATTAAGGTTTTGTTTAGAACCACTGAATGGTTGATTGCTTGTGATAGATGATAAGATGAGAAGTTTGAAACTGCTAGACCTATAAGAGTGACTTAGGTTTTTAATTCCTGAAGGGAATTGTAATGACTCGAATGTCACGAGTACCTAGTAAGGTTGAACAACCAGAGTATGGTCACTAAAGGAGCATTTGACTCGAGTATACAAGATACAATAAGATTCAAGAGTTGAAAGGAATCATGAGAATCGAGTAAAGATGAACAACTAGAATATGAACTCTAGAAGAACATTTGGCTTAAGTTTGAAAAGTGCGTCAGACCTAAGAGTTGAAGGGGTCGTGAGAACTCGAATGGCAATAGAAATCTAAAAGGTGTAAGAGACTCAAGAAGGAGCTGCCATTGTTGCCTAAATCATTGAGGTGACTGATGCTAGTGCTAATGAAATTAAGTGATGAAAGCCACAATAAAGGTGGCTTTGAGATTACTTGTTTCTAATTGAAAATGTGAAGAAGAACCACGAGAGTCTTGAATAGCTTGTGAAATGGATCTTGAGATCGACTGAGGTTTGATGCTGAAGATGATCCCGAAACTGCCTTTCTCTAGATTGAGAATTTCAAGGGAAACCTTAGAGGTTTTGGGTACACTGAAGAAAGAAAGTGACCCTGGCAGTTACTAGCCTTAAGAGACTATAGTTGAGTGGTGAAAGGTCACCAAAGGAAGAGTTTCCTTGAAAGCATGGTGCCTAATAAAATTGCCCTGTCGAATTGAACGACGAGAGGTACCTTTTTGAAACCGCTTGAGAACAAAGGTTGTTTAAACTTTAATAGCCTTGCAAAGATCTGAAGGTGGTCGACCAATGTGAGACAGAATTCTCAAGGTCGCCTAGGTACATTAAGAGTGGTCGAGGACCCTTGAATAAGATAAGTAAATCCCTAAGTGGATTAAAATTTGAAAGCCTTATGGCTGATTGTTATTCCTGATTTTGAGGAATGGTAATGAGACTCAATAAAAGAAGAGAATGATCAGAATACTTATGAATAAGAGAACTCCTGCTCATGGATTACGAGCAAAGAGATGTTCATTGTGGAAAATGGAACGTGCCTACTGACTGTTTGTATTCTAGTGAATGGTTGAGTAAGCGAAAAGAGTGCTTAGAGAGTAATTGCAGAGTGATTTGAGGTGGTCGAATTGAGTATTCGATATGTGAATTGGCGGATACCAAAGACGAAAGAATCTTGTAACTTGAGATGACTGAGTTATTAGAAGAAAAATGACAAGTATGGTGGCATCTGAATCTTGTATTAAAAGTACTTCTGTTGACATAGACTCAAAGGTTGATGTCCTATGGAATGGAAAAGACAAGTGGATTCGAAGTAAAAGAATGCCACTGAAGTGAATAATTTTCTTAATGGGATAAGAGACCCTAGTGTGGAAGGAAGAGAAAATCCCAAGTATCTTGGTATTGAGGTTGAACGTCTGGATTAAGGATGAAGATGCAAAGCTTGAATGACTTTTGAGAATTAAGTCTAAGAGACTTGACTTGTGGACAATGTAGGATTCTGAGATGATGTTGACTTTTAGTCGAATGGTCTAAATTGGGATAAAGATACATTGGCTGGATATTCGACGATTAAGCCACTAATGTTTTTTGAGAAAAGAGTGACAAAAATGAACAAAATGATGTATGGTCTAATTAGAGACCCCGAAAGTAGAGAGCCAAGGAATAAACTCTCAAGTGGATGGTGCGAAGTATTGTTTGAACGATTCGACACTTGATAGCAAAGAGGCTAATAACGGTTGGATTAAATAGTAATCGGATTGGTTGTAATCGTTTTTAGAGACAATGATCGGATTCATTCAAGGAGTTTTAAGGACTTAAGTCAAGTTGGTGATCACGTTGACAATGGCGTTCTCGTTTGGAATTGGAAGAATCATGAGAACGTACTGACGTATTGTAGAAAAGAGGTATGCAGCATAACAAGACAATCGGAAGTGGGCATTGGGTGTACATCATGATAGTAAGACCCTACGAGTTGGAGTGCCAGATGCATGATTTGAGTGCCTAGCAAATGCCCTTATGATAAAGCTTGAGAAACATTATGTGAAGAAAGGCTGTGAGTTTACACAGACCGTTAGAACTTGGAGTATTTGATTGCCTAAGAGAAATGAGCGAGAAGCAACACGGATGAATGAAATTGCTTAAGGACTAAAAATAAGATAGCCGACATCGTTGTGAGAAGACGAATAAGAGTAGTGGACGTATGTAATTGAAATTGAGCATCGCATAGTTGGCAGATAAAGGATGGACTTCGCTCAAAGAAATAAGAGATTCAACTTTTACATTGAAAGTTTGCCAATTGACTGGTACAATGACTACCACAAGTATTGGACCTGAGGGTCAGGAAGGGAGTAAGGCATGATAGTTTACGAACACTAATGTCTAAGGGATAGTGCGAATGAAAGTAATAGGGAGAAAATACAGACTCTCGAGCACGTAGAGAAGGAACGCTGAAATTGAGGGGGGAAACCTTAAAGTTCAAGGACGAGGAAACGTGCCCACAAATGGAAGGGAAGTTTGAGGAGAGGATCTCATGAGAAGTTCATAAGAAGAACCATGGCACCTAGTGGAATGGCACGAAGGAGTGTGAATACTTACATTGGTACTAGAAACAGATGGAATGGAAGCGAAAGATGTCACGCCTCGCACACCGGGCATAAGCACGTGACTTCCTGCAAGCAAACCGAATATTTATCGTGGTCCCAACATCCACAATTAAGATGAGAGACGTAATACATATATATATATATATATATATATATATGTACAAAGCATGCGGAAGCGGCAATGAGATAACTCCTCCGTACAAAAAATAAGTTAAGTGGGACCTCGATAGCATAAAACTGTCGTACATAATAACCGACTGTTCATACTTAAAGCCCACTATTCGTACGAATACATAAGTACTGAATTCGATAAGTAAGGGGGGGGTGACGGGGTGAGCACACAAAATGGACCATCAACAAAATCCAAAATAACCATGATCAAGGTCACCACAGAAGATCAAGTCACAAACTAGAATCTCCTAGGAAGAGCCGCTGGAATCCTCAATGTCCTCAGCATCCTCCGTCGGCTCATACTTTGAGAACGTCTCGGAGCGAACTTCAATGGTATCTTCCATGGTCTCATCATGTGATGGCTCAGCGAGATCCTCCTTGGTCGCCTCCAGCACAATAACCTCATCCTCGGTAAACTCCAGAGCCGGGGTCCTCTCCGGTCCGTTCCTAGAATCGGCTACCGATCCCTCGGCCTGATCTTGGTCCCTACCGGGGTGGCACCAATCAAGGATCCCTCCCCAGGGCACCTCATGGGGCTTCAATGGCCTAGTCGACTCGTCCTCGACCTTTCTAAACCACGTCTCGTACCTATGAGGCTTCTAGTTTGTACTACCCTCGTCAACCCACACCACTATACACTTCCTCACGTATATGGCCCCCTGACCGTCAGGGAACTCATCAAAATACACGGTCATCTCCTTAGGGTCTCCAAAGCGAATAGGCCACATAGTCAAGGCCTAGGATCTGTAAAAATAAAGGTCCCTAAAGGGGTGAGATACACATCTTAGTAAAAGAGTCCTAACCCTAGGTCAGGCCGACCGTCCACTCAGGCAGTCATCTACCCCAAAATTCCAAACTCATAATCACACAGGCACATACAAATAAAGATGACGACACACAGATGACAGGTATGTAGCTATGACATCATATCACATTCAGATGATCATGCACACCTCGTCTTGATACTTCACCACAACCATCTCTTCCTGCCTGCCTCATTCTCATGCCCGCGATTAGATAGCACAGGCTCGGTCTGCGTAAACGCATCAGACCATCATTGACAACCCGCGTAAACGCATCAGGTTTCAATGATTCTCCAAGCCAATATCGGCACCTCTTATCTCCGTCCCGCGATTAGATTGCATCAGGACTGTGGCCATCTCAACCTCGCGATTTGATCGCATTAGGGTGCCAAACAACCTCTACCCCACACCTCAACGCCTCAGGGTATCAACTACATCACCTCGCGTCTCGTAAGCATTAGGGTCTCACCTCGCCTCCGCCATGCCACAATCACAACTCATGCACACAAGGTCAAGTGCAACTCATGCATTAACAATGCATTCATGGCATGCAAGGTGATTCAAATACACAATCAAATCATCTTGAAATCATTCAAATTCTTCTAGCATACACGAGTATCAATCATCTTGAAATCCCTCACAAATTAATCAAACTATCGCCTGACTCACCCAATTGAGTCCAATCTTCCTATCCTAAGTTTAGGATTCCCTTACCTTGAATTTGGTATCACAGTTTTCTCTTCTTGAGCCCTCACAATTTTCGGCTTCAAGGGTCCAAGGCCGAACTCACCACGCAACCTAGGAATTTCAACCAATTCGTCAATTTTCTTTGTCCAATTCCTCAATCCATGAACCACAAACCTCCATAACATAGTCTCCATTATCCTAGCATGTCTAAATCACCAATTTGAGACTCAAAAACATCAGCCCTCAACACCAACCGATTCGGTCTTGCACAGAACCGAACCGGTCCTTTTCGATTCTATGCAAACCGAGCACAATCGATCCTAAATCTTTGCCAAATCTATCATTTACTCACTAACCTACCTCTTAACATGTCTATCTAAGGATCTAAGGGTCTCACGGTGGGTTTGAATTTGAGTTGTCCTCGGAATCTCGTCGGAAGTTGTAGGATCTTCAAGGTCAGTAACCGGCAGTTTTCTATCCAAGGTTCACAAGACCCATTCAAGGTCAAAAATTCATCAAATCATTCTCAAATTTTTACCACATATTGATATACATGTCTCCTAGACCTCCACAAAATTTGACATCAAGATTCCAATATTTCGGCCTCCTAAGGGGTTAGAAACATCACCTACCTCAGATTGGATCAATTTGCGTTGACTCCCGGGAAAACGCTTGGCCGAAGCTCCTCAATGGTCCAAATGACTTGATTCTAGTTCGAGGAGGTCGGCAGGATGTTGAGCTAAGAGGGTGTTGTCAGTGCGCTGGTAGGTGGTGGCCAGAGGATGGCGTCGACGGCAGCGAACGGGCGATGGCAGAATAGAAGGAAGAAGAAAGAAGAAGAAGAGGCTGTGGTCGTGGGTTTTTAGGGAGCTATGGCCGATCAAGGGGGTGAGGAGAGAGGGAAAAAGCTTATATCCAAGGCTCAAGTCAAAGAGTGGAATGGTAGGTAGGGAATAGTGGACTTGACCACTCTTTAATCCATCTCTTGACACTTGTCCCACATGTCATTCATGCTTGATCCAATAACCACCATTTCTCTACTTTTTCGGCAGCCTTGGGGGAGGGATAAAGACCAAAATGCACTTCCTTATTTGCATGGGCAAGGCTTAAGCTTGAGGGGCAAAATGGTAATTTCATCCCCGACGTTCGGAACTCCGTTTTTCTCGTTCCAATAATCTTCGATAGGGCGACGGCCCATCCGAATATAATGTTGGAATTCTTGATTCTCCATTTTTAATTTTCAAGACTTTTTTATGATTATTTTCTCTATCAGATGTGGTTCCAGCCTATCCCGAACCGACGAACGACTTTTGTAGACATTACACGTATCGATCCCGCGATTCATATCACGTTTGGGGCTCGTCAATTCGTGGCGACTTTGGTTGTCATGTAATTGTGAGGGTCTATCACTAGTCCCTTTGGTCTCGATCATCATTGTCCGATTTAGGAAAATTTTGCAAATCATACGTTGGTTAAGCGGCATCACCTGCGCTCCAGTCGTATGACACTTGCAAGCCTCAATCGTTCTTAGATCGGTCTTTTTGTGGTTCTAAATATCCTCTTGACAATTTTATGGTTAAAGTGCCATTTTTTATTCAAGTTCCCTAGGTCCACATACCTCGTCTCGCGTTAGTCTTTCCCTTTTGGTCAGCCTACTCGAATTGATCAGATTCGAGCGAGATATGACTGAAATACATCTCCAGATTTACTTCTCATTAATGAGTTTGAAATCGACTAGAAATCAGAATGTCACAAAAGAAATCAAGCATGCGACTGGAAGTTGAAATGTGCCAACGAAGAAAAGCATAATCGTTGTAAGTTGGTGGAATTGGAGAATCTCGAATGGATCAAAGACGAATTACTAAGGACTCAATCATAAATTTACCTCAGAAGTCGAGAAGACTATGGTTCAATTTAGACAATCGAGGTTAAGCTAATGGGACTTGTGCATCCCTGACGATATGAAAAGAGCTACTTGGGAAAATGAAGATGCGATGAGGTGTCAACACCCCATAAGATTGGATGATTTGGAAGGTTATAAATTTCGAGGACGAAATTTTCTTAAGGGAGGAAGAGATGTGACATTCCGAATTCCAACTCCTCTCAATGCTATTGAATGAAAGGATATCGATCGGTCAATTATTGTAATAATTCGCTCGGAGTTGGCCACTTTCGAGTTAACTGACCAAAAGAAAAAGACTAACGTGGAGTCGGGTACGTGGACTTGGGGAATTTGATTGAAAAATGGCACTTTGACCATAAGGATTGTCGAGGGGATATTTTGGGCCAGCAGAGATCGATCTGGGAATGATCATGGGATGCTTTGCTAGTGTTATACGATTGGGACGCGGGTAATTCTGCTTAACCAATATATAATTTGCGAAAATTTCCTAAATCAGATTCCGATTATCAGGACCACAAGAACTAGTGATAAACTCTCGCAATCACATGACAATCAAAGTCACCACGACTTGAGAAATCCTAAGGTTGATATGCGTGGCGCCTGCAAGAGTCGCCTATCAGTTTGAGATAAACTGGAATTATCGACGAGAACTCGACATGAATTGGACCTCGGAAGTGGGTATGGGATAATGAGGAATTCCAACATTTGAAAAGAATTGGACGCCGCCTCGTCAAGGGTAATTAAGATCTGACTCACCTCATAAGATTGGAAAAGTGAGATTTTGGACCGTAAATTAAAAGTGACCCTTTTGCCCCCAGAGATTTCTCGTGCTTTTAAGAATGAGTAAGGGCAAAGTAGTCATTTATCCTCCCTCTCTAAATGGCTTAAAAATTACTGGCAATATAGTCATTTGGCCCTTAGATATTTTGGAGATAAAGATAAGGCCATAAATGCTCTAGTCTAATCTCACTTACCTAGCTTAAGCCCTAGCCTAAACCCATCGCCTCAAGTCTAGTCCTCTCTCTCGCCTGTTTGACTTGCTAAGGAAGCCATATCTTCCTTCTTCTTTTATTTTGGCCGAATGCCTCAAGATAAAACACTTTCTCACTCTCAAACTCTCTCTCTCTCTCTCTCACTCAACTCGCTCAAAACCAGTTCCGACTCCCTCCACTGTTTTGGCAATAAATTCTTTGTCCATTTTCAGATTGAGACGATCCACCCACGAATAGAAAGCTCTTTTTCTTGCCATTCCAACAAGGTATTATGTGTTAAAATCAACCGAGGCGTTTGTCCCGTATCTCCATTTGAGTGAGCAAAGGTCGCTGCTTGACCCTATATCGACCCAAGGAGCTTCATCTTGAAATTCCGGGCTTATTTTGGCTTCATTCTTGGTAAGACCACCTCTCAAACTTAGTCAAGATATATATCACTGTGTTCATGAGCTTAATGTTGGATTTTAATGGGATTTTGATGGTTAAATCCCTATGAACTTCAAGGAGAGAATCTGATCGTTGCCGACCAGCAGGGGAACCGCGACCTCTTGAGGATCATTAAGGCTTTGTTTTGCTTGGAAGTCGCCGGTAAACCATTCTGAGGTATAGTATTATGTGTTAACAAGATATGTGTGGGACAGAATGGAGTTTAGAAGGATTTTTAGTGGTTGATTTCTTGTGGACTTACCAAGGACAGAATCTATCCACCGCCGATTGGTTTGGAATAGAGACACATTTGAGGTCCGTCGAGGCTTTGCTTGACTTGGAAATTGTGGGTAAGCCTCCTTAGAACATAATATTACAAGTTGGAAAGAATTATGTGAGTTGGATTGGAATTTCATGGCCGGTTATGTATGGTTTTCTCTAGGACAGAAAACTACCCTACGCTGGTCGTTGTTTGGAAATGAGAATAGTGGCTGCAAATTATGAGATTTCACTTGCTTGGTTTGTGGTAAGTCGACTTCTAACCCCTTGTTAGGATGTTAAGTTATCAATAGGTGAATTGTGGTTGAATTGAAAGTGTTTGAAGGGCTAATTTTGAGGCGAAACACGTTAGAGACCGAAAGCAGTGTAAATCTGTTCCTAGTGAGCACTGATTTTAAAATGGCTTGTTCTTGGTCGTCTGTTATCCAAATTGAGCTCCTTTTTCTCTCACACGTTCGTAAGACCATGAGGAACAAGATTCTAAAAGTAGATTTCTCAAAAGGTTGGAAGAACAATGTCAGTTTATTCGGGAGTGAATCTGGTCGAGGAGGCCAAAATGGATAGCTTGGTGTCACGACGATGTGTCGATCGTTTTATGAAATTGCTTGGCCTAAGCTCGAGTTAAGTATATAGTCAGCCATTAACAAAAATTTCGCCATGAAAGATGATATACATAATAGCATATGCTATCACCGACTTAACCATTTCTATTGTGATCTGTTTCTTCTCTCTGCTACTCCATTTTATAGAGGAATTGCTGGAATAGTCAACTATCCTTTTATTTCTTTTTCATCACATAAATATTTGAACTAATCAAATAGATTTTCTCAACCTCAAACGGTTTTTTTTAATTAAAAGGTAAAAAAAATAATAAAAAATTCTCAAAGCAACTTATGCTTTAAATTTATGAAAAATCATAAAATGACAAATCCAAATCGAGCGTAATCATATAAATGTGATGAAATAAACAGAATCTTGCCTTATTATCACATTCATTGAATCACACGTGTCTAAATGGATTAACACCAAAGGAAACTCAACTCTTGTGCCTTTTACAAATGATTTCCTCATTCATTTTTTTTTTAACTAGGCAATGCTCATAAATAGGCGGCATATTCAATAATGTCCAACAAGCCCTATTTGGCTTATGTAAATATCTTATTGGTCAATATGACCCAATCTAGTATGCCATATACTCTTATCATCACAAAGATGAAAATGACGAATAACATTACATTATTAAACTTAACAATCGACATAATGAAACTGTGACATTCTGAAATTCGACCCTTTTCGAAGTATGAATGAATGACATATCTCCTCGGTGGGCTTCAGTTAAATCTCACTCGGAGTTGGCCACTTTGGAGAAGACTAACCGATAGGGAAAGACTAACTATAATTTAAGTACGTGGACCAAAGAACTCTACCATGGATTGGCATCTTGACCATAAGGATTGTCAAGAGAACATTTTGAGCCATATAGGCTGGTCTAACATTGGTCTTAGAACGATTTGCTAGTGTTATACAATTGGATCATGGGTTCCGTTTGACCATTGTATGATTTGCAAATTAACCTAAATCGTTTCCTGACCATCACGCCCTTTGGAACTAGCGATTTACTCTCGCAATTATACGACAACCAAAATCGTCATGGCTTGAATGATTCTTACACATGACTTTAATCACGGGTCGATAAGCGTAACTCCTAAAAGCCTCCCGTTAGTTTGAGATATACTGGGATAGGAAATCGATCGAGTTTGGACATGAATTGGACTTTGAGATTGGATGTTGGATATTCAAAGATTCCAATATTAAACGTGACTTTAATCAGGGGTCATTTTTTTGTGTTTTTATCCTCTCACTCTAACTTTCTGTGGCTGCTTTCTTTAGCTACTCCTTTAGCTCTTCAGCTGATGTTGTGGTGGCTACTCTTGGTCTCTAGATTAGGCATATATGCTCTGATGATGTATCTTACACCAGTCCATCGTTGAACCCATTCTGGCACCTTGATGCCATTATTGGTTCAGGGTTTTTGTGCCCGGCTCCGTTTTTGTACCTAGTGATTGAAAAGTTTATACAAACGTACCTTACCCAAAAAAAATTTAGATGTCGCCTCATCGAGGGTAACTAAGGTTATGGTACACCTTATAGAAATTGAAAAAGTGAAATTTTGGATTGAGAAGTGAAAATTACCCTTTTACCCCTCGGTTAATGCTCATTCTTTTGGATTAAGTCAAGGGCAAATTGATCTTTTGCCCTTTCCCCCACTTCAGCCGAAATTAAGAGGGGAATTATTGCCCATAGTGGTCTTGCAATTATTCACTAAAGACAAGAGAGTGAAATAGTCAAAACCGCTTGACCAACTCTCTTACACCTAGTCATTCCTTGCTACTATTCACTTCAAATCAATGTCATAACCCCATGAACCACTCTCACCATCTCTTACAATTGGAATTGGAGTATATCACCCTCTCTTTCTCCTCATTCGACAAAAACCCCACAAGAGCACTCTCTCACTCGTTTTACTCCCTTGATCTCTCCCCCTCTCTCGTTGGCAGCCCGTCGCTGCCCACTCTTCCGGCCATGTCTCTGCCATCCATAATTGGTTGCTGGCGAGCCACCTATCATTAGAAAGATCTTTCTCTTGCCGTTCTAACAAGTTATTACGGGCCTAAATCAACCTAGCCGTTTGTCCTATAAAGCCGTTTGAAGCAACAATGAACACTGACCAATCTGACCCAAACATGAGAGTTTCAGTGTTGGATTCTTGAGCTCATTTCACCCCAATCTCTTGGTAAGACACTTCTAAGACTTAGTTGGGATGTGTAGCAACATGTTTTTGAGGTTAAAGTTAGATTATGGAAGGATTTAAGTGGCTGACTTGTGGTGTTTCTCTTCGGAACCAACTTAATGTTGTTGACCAGCTGAGACCGTGACTTTAGTGGCTGTTCTTCAGGTCTTGCTCGACTTTCTTTGGTCATTTGAAGAGTAAGTAACTTCTAATGCCTAGCCTAGTGTGCTAAGAAGTTAGTTGATAGAATTAAGAGTGACTCTTGTAGATTTCCATGGCTGATTTCGTGTGAACTTCAAAGGGAACCGAATCAGTTTAGTCGACCAGCTTGAGCCGTGATCTTGTGCCACTTATTTCGTGAAATTACTTGACCTAATCTCGTGGTAAGTTACTCTTAAACCTTACCTACGACTTTAGGCTACTAATAGACGTGTTTAATGGTGGAATTGATGTTGATCAAAAGTAGTTTGAGGGCTATGAATATTGAGGATATCTTGCTTCTAAAGGTTGCTTCTGAGCGTTCCTTCTGAACGTTGCTTCTGAACGTTGCTTCTAACGTTGCTTCTGAGTGTTGCTCCTAACGTTGCTCCTGACATTGCTTCTGAGTGTTGCTTCTGAACGTTGCTTCTGAGTGTGCTTCTAAGCATTCCTTCTAAAAGTTGCTTCTAAAGGTTGCTTCTAAGCATTCCTTCTGAACGTTGCTTCTGAGTGTTGCTTTTGAATGTTGCTTCTGGCGTTGCTTCTGAGCGTTGCTTCTGAACGTTGCTTCTGAGCGTTCCTTCTAAACCTTGCTTCTGACGTTACTTCTGAACGTTGATTCTGAGTATTACTTTTGAACGTTCCTTTTGAATGCTTGCTTTTGAATGGTGCTCTTGATTGATGAATTGTGTAACTCGCTTTGATTGGCCATTTATTGATTGAGTTATAAACTAGCGTGCACATTATGCCTTGATGTGTTATACACGAGGTTCGAATATATCCTGAGGCATCAGACGCGAGATTGACTTGAGGCGTGCTAACACGAGTCTTAGAATGACATTGTAACCTGAGGCGTACTAACGCGGGTACAATAATTACTTAAGCTTGAGGCACTAATGTGCGGCCTGGTCATTGAAAGTTGGAACCACGATGAGTATTATGCTATCCTATAAGCTTACGAGCTATCGAGTACTTAAGTACGAAACTTGATCTTAAATTGTGATTCATGACTTAATTTGTGAACTCCTTTGTTCGAGATTGAAACGTTTCCTTGCTTTTTCCGTGGTTTAGGGACTCGTCTCTTTGGATTAGAGTGCATAATAAGGAACGATTTGGAGAGCGACTTGAAGTATCGAGGGCATGATAAGGAATGATCTAAGGGAAGACCTCGATGGATAGAATCGTTTGATATGAATTGTTTTGAAGAACGACCTTGATAATTAGAATTGCAGGATCAGATATGATTTGACATTGGCCTATAGTGTGAGAACTACATGTTTAGGATTTGTCTGAAGGTATTGTTGGCCTAGTGTAGGTCTGAGAGTTTACTTGTTGAGATTTATTCTCATCCCGTCGTGGGATAACATTTTCAGGTCTCGAATGATAAAGCTCATAGGATGTTGCTGATTGGCTTTGGAGATGTCTTTTGAAGTAAATGGAGGTTTAATTTTATTTGGTTGTATTTCCTATGTGAACTTGGAGATCGTGTAATTCTGTAGGGTTAAGTTTCATCTATAATTGATTTGTGGAAGAAGGTGTATTTTGAACCCTGACGGTTGTAGTTTTTGAAATCAATTTTGAGGTTGTAAGAATATTTTTTGTACAAGTATAAATCTGTCTCTTCCCATCCTGTGTCATCTTGTTTTAAATAGTATGGAGTTTATCTATCTCGAATTTGGTGACTAATGTCTAACCAAACTAAGTATGTTGATGGCTCCCACTTGACTTTACAATTTTTTTAAAAAAAATGCTTGAACTCATGCATAAATATATATATATATATATATATTTTAATGTCTTAGCAACATAATGTGAGCAATAGAGTTCATGTATTTCTCACTTTATTCAGGCTTAGCTACGATATCATAGTAAGCTAAAGCCATTGTATCTGAACACAAAGTTCAATAAACATGTATTCACGAACTATTGATGCCTATACATTTATGCATCTATTTTACACTAACCAATTATATTAATGAATAATTTCACATAAGGTCTCAAAGTCGAAAGTTCACTATGTTTCCAATCATCGTCTGAGAATCATCATTTGAAATTATCATTAACATAATTATTCGTGTAAAATTGAGTTTATGAAATTACTAAAACTTTAAGAACTCCCCACTTATCCATGTACCACCAAGTCATTACATAACAAAAAAAATTCTTATACCATTGACAGTTAAATATTTCATATAACATGAAAGATAATATTTATATCTATAGACATACATCAATAAGATGCAAAATTCCAGATGAACAACATTATGTGATATAATCTATGCCAAGAATGGGAAAAGATTCAGTGAACTCTTTAGGGAACTCCTTGACCCTAAAAGGCGTTCCTATAGTGGTTCTTGGAAAACTCTCTGGTTTCAGCCAAGGAAACAATTCTCTTCACCAAGATGCGTTCTGTCTATGCCAAGACCCATTCATAGCAAGAGTCGATGTCTTCCTTGCCCCAATCTCTAAGAACTCTATCAGGAATCTTATTCCAAGTTCCTTACAAGAATAGTTGCAGGCATCTTTCCATAAATGGTTCAAGACCTCATGCCAATCAAGAAGAGTGGTTTTTAAGGCAACAACTCTTAAATAGTCTGGCATGACGAAATTATTACAAACGATTTCTAATATCAATTTGTTCACCGTTATGATGTGAGACATCATGTCAACTCTGGCATCCCATTGATAAAGTGCCAGCTCATTCCTCAGTTTAGGACTCTATCATGTTCCTCGTCTGTCCACGGGAATATTGACGTTCGCACAGTACTTTGTTCCATAGTTCCTGCAGCGAATGCAGAACAATAAAAGGGATTACACCTAATCCATAATGGATAAAATGGTAAAACAAATATACCACATTGTAGGAAATTTCAATACGAACACATCGGCACCAAAATCACCTCAATTGGACTCTTCAATCGTCCACATTCGCCACTAGAAGCCTCAGTATGTAGGCTTCACGCACCGCATGTGCGAAGCACGTGTTGGCCAACGCAGTCAACGGTTCGCGTTGAACGGTCAACGGTTGACCTGAGTCGGATCATGGGTCAAAACGAAATGAGAAAAACGACGTTCGGAACGTCGGGGGTAAAATGACTATTTTGCCCCTCAAGCTTAAAGCTTTACCCATGAAATGAAAAAGGACATTTGGACCCTCAAGGCTGCCGAAAATGAAGATTAAATGAGAGCCATTAGATTACCTTGGGAAGACAAAGTGACAAGTGTCACAAGATCAACCATGGACTAGTCAAGTCCAACTTTTGCCAACTACCCTTCTTCCTCTTTGACCAAGATTTGATTGAAGCTCTCACTCACTCTCTCTCTCTCTCTCTCTCTCTCTCTCCGCCAATTTCGGCCAGACCACCCAAGAGAACCGAGAGCCTCCATCTTCTCTCTTCTTCATACTGCTCACCGGAGATAGATTCTGGGCCTCCTGTTCGCCGGCCACGACGGCCACCTCCAGCCACTTTTTGACTTTTGGCTGGCTACACCAACATAGCCCTATATCTTTCCGACCTCCTCGAAGTGGAATCGGGTCATTTGGAGCACCGAGGAGTCCGGAGCAAGGATTCTCCCAAGAGTCGACGGAAACTGACTCAATCTGAGGTAAGTCCGGTTTCTGACCTGTTTAGTGGCCGAAATATTGGATTTTTAAGCTCAAATTTCTTGGAGACCTAGTAGACATGTATATGAATCTGTGGTAAAAAATTGAGATGGATTTGCTTAAGTTTTGACCACGAACTGGCCTTGTGAATGTTGCCCAGAAAACTGCCAGATTCTGTGTTTGGAGGAACCGGCGACGTTCGTTGAGTTTCCGGCGACCAATTGACTCCAAATCTTTCGTAAGCCTCCCAAATCCTTAAATAGACATGTTAAGAGATAGATTGATGGTTAAATGAAGGATTTAGAAGTTGACTAAGGTCTGAATGTGTTCGGTTTGTACCGAACCATGAAGGATCGGTTTCGGTTTGTGCAAACCAAATCTGTGAGGGGGCTGAGGATGAATGAATTGAGCTTTAAATTGATGATTAAGATGTGTTAAAATGATGAGGATAATGCTATGGAGACTTGAGGTTCAAGGATGATTGAATTTGATTGGAAATTGACGTAATTGGTTGGATTTTATTAGGTTGCGCATTGAGTTCGGTAGTGGACATTGAGGGCTGGAATTTTGAAGGCTCAAGAGGAGTAAATTGTGATGTTGAAATCAAGATAAGGAGATTCCTAACCCTATGTTAAGACGATTGGACTCGATTAGGTGAGAAGAGGCTTGAATTGATCATTTTACGAGAATTTATTCAAGTGGGTAGCTTGGTGATACACTAAGATGATATAGGATGATTGTGAGCGATATTGTGTATGCATGAGTTGTTTGCCATGTTCGGATATTATTGATTTTCGTGGCATGCCACGGGGTTATCAAATTTCATTCGGACTTGCACTTGCCATTGAATGTGCAATTGAATGGGAAATCATGGTACGAGATATGGTTGTGGCATGAATATAACATGGCGAAGCCTTGAGGCGTATGAGATGCGGGGCAGGAAAAATGAATACCCAGATGCGACGAGATCGCATGGTGGAATTGATATTATGTGGCACCCTGATGCGACAAGATCGCTGGATTGAGATAGCCACAGTCCTGATGCAAATTATTTGTGGGACTGAGAGGCTCTGAAGCGTATGAGATGCGGGGCGAGAGTTGATGCCCTGATATAACGAGATCGCGGGGTAGAATTATTATTGAGTGGCGCCCTGATGCGATGTGATCGTGGTGTTGAGATAGCCACGGTCCTAATGCGATTTAATTGCGGGATGGAGAGATCCTGAGGCGTAAGAGATGCGGGGCAGGAGAAGTAAACCCTAATGCGACGAGCTCGCGGGGTGAAGTGATGTGATGTGGCGCCCTGATGCGATGTGATCACGGGGTTGAGACAGCCAATGTCCTGATGCGAAGTATTCGCGGGACGGAGAGGCCTTGAGGCATATAAGACGGGGGGCAGGAGACGTATACCCTGATGCGACGAGTTCGCGGGGGGAAGATGATGTTCTGTGGTGCTCTGATGCGACGAATTCGCGGGGTTAAGTGGCCATAATCCTGATGCGATCTAATCGCGGGACGGAGTATGAGTTAATGAGCTTTGCCTAGAGATTCATTGAAACCTGATGCATTTACACGGGTTGCCGATGACGATCTGATGTGTTTACGCGGACCGAGCCTAATGCGATCTAATCGCGGGCTAGAGATTGAGGCAGGCAAAGATTAGTAGATGTGGTGAAGTGGCAGGCTGAGTGGACAAGAATGTCTGAGTGGGACGTGAGGTCATTGTGGTTTGCCTGTCTGCTGCATGTTGTTGTTTTATGGTTTGTGCTTGATGCACCAACATGTTATGAAATTGGATTTTGAGATAGATAACTGCCAGAATGGACGGTCGGCCTAACCTAGGGTTAGAACCCACATTACTAAGATTTATATCTCACACTAGTGAGGGATTACATTTTTCAGGTTCCAAGCGGAGGGAGCACGAGCTTACCAATGAGTGGCATTTGAAGCGTTAGCTAGCCATTTATTTTTATAGTGGATTTGCCCTTTTGGATATTGGGGATTGTAAGTTTGATGTGCGAATTAGGATTTGATCTTTTGATAACTGATTAAAGAAATTTGATGTATCTGTCCTAAGTTATTGGGTACAGTTGTATTCATATAAAAGAAGAAGGTATCGCTTCTGCATGCGTATTTCTATATGATATTGGCCGATAGATCCTGGAGTAAAATGTCAAAGGTACGACATGGAGGGATGTTCGCCCGCTCGCCGGATTCGAGGCGTGACAAAGGTCAATCATACTTTAGAGGTTACAACTCTAAATAACCAAATTTATCATTTTACAACCCTAAGGTCACAAAAGAGTAATCTTCATTTTTCTCCAATGACTTCTTCAAATACCAATCGATGGCAAACTCGGTTTCCTTCATCTAGGATCTGAAATATATTGTCCCAAGAAGGGGTGAGATATATAATTTCAGTAAATCAAACCCAACCCTAAACTAGGCTGCCAAAACCTCTAGACACTTTTGAAAAATCAGTATTTTGGGATTAAAAATATTGGCATGCATAAAACCGGGTACTTGTCCAAACCTGGCATTTCAGTACTTCAAATCGACTCGACTCAGTCACAAATCAGAACAAATCTAAGCCTCGTACAATGATAGGGTTTTTACTTAAAAGCAAGTACTCGACGTCATTTTGAAACATGAGGATATTTCCAATTCCATTTCATGAATTTCCAAAAAACATATCCTTTTCTATCACGCCTTCGAGGGCCATTTTTAACTAATGAGGAAAACTTAAAAATCGTAAGGCAAACTTCCATACTTGAGGTAAATCATCAGAATATGAGGCATATTCAATTTCTCAAAACTCATTTTTGATTTTTCCGAAAAATAGATCTTTCCATATCGTCTTATCTTAGGCCGCCCACTTTGGAGCTGTGAGATGATTCGGTCTCCATATGACCCGTCAGTCCATATGAGACTCTCGCATCTGGACCCAGAGATAATTCAGTCGCCATACGACTCTCGATGTCCATTTTCAATCGAGATGAATCGTGTCAGTATGGGACTCTTTAGTCGCACAACCTCGTCAGGTCAAATGGGAATAACTCTCTCAGAATACGTTGGCCAAAATATAATTTCTCGGCGATCCCACATGCCATTGGCGATCCCACACGCCAGTGCACATATCATTATCTCGACGATCCCACACGTCATTTTATTCATAAAAATTTCAATTAGAGAAAGCCTCAGATTTTCATTTAAAGAAAACAATTCCTGCCTCAAAATTCATCATTCAAGAACAAATCATGAAATCAAGCAGTTCATCGCCTACTCGAGGCATTCCTTTCAAACGTTCGTCACTGACACAACACGTTTCAAGTCATAACTTTCTCTGTCAAGCACTTATAAATTCAAGTAAAGCCTTAGGCAATTCAATGATTACGGCCAATTCATAATTTAAAGCTTGACTCAAAATCACGTTTTTTTCACCACTTTCAATCTTGGCTTTCCTTTCAATCAAAACTTTCGGCTTCTCATCTCACATGCTCAAATAGCCAATAAGGCACACATTCATGGTCAATTAGGGCTTCTCGAACAATCAGTTTTCAATCAAACATATCAAGGAATGCCAACTGACAAAACTGGACAAATTTGGACTCTCTCGCGCTTCTCACAAAATCAGGCCATGAAATCATTCAATCCAACTCAAAAATCCATCCTTTAGTAACATAACATTCTAATAAAGGTTTAGGCATAACTTATTGGTACTCTAAGCTGGGAATATCCACGAAATAGGCGAAGTAAGTCCTTGTTCCAAATCTGACCAAAACTGGTTCCTAAGCGTTTCACCAATATTCATCCATTAAAACTCCTTCAATCCACTTCTAATTTATCCACAAGCTACCCTAGCATCTCAAGCAAGGTATTAACGAGTCTTACGAAGAATTTGAGCCAATGAAATTGACCAAAGGACCGTATCATGCATTCGATTCCAAGTCTGTTCGGTATAGGGCAGATTCTATCCTAGGAGAAAATCACATGAAATTAGCCATTAAACACCATTTAAGCTCTATTCTAACTCTCATGCACCTTGCTAACACATGATACTAGGTCTTAGGATATCTCACCAATAATTTCCAAGCCAAATGACATCTCGGCAGACTCCAAAGTGCTGTGGTTTCCAAACAGGTTCCATAGGACAGGTTCTATCCAAGCGAGAATCATCCCAGATTTTAATTATCAAACCACTTCTAAATTAAACCAAACTCTTCCACAAGCTAGTCAACACGTAGAGCTAAGTCTTAGGATGAGTCATCGGCAATTTCCAAGCAAAACAAAGTCTCATGGACCCTCAAGGAGTCACGGTTTCAAGTCTGACCGGTGGGGGCAGTTTCTATCCTCTTGAAAACTATGAAGATTCAGCCACCAAAACCCATCAAAATCGAACCAAAATTCATGGACTCAAATATATATGTCTTCACTATGTTTGAGAGGTGGTCTTACCAAAACTGAAGCCAAAACAAGCCTGGAATTCCATGATGAAGTTCCTCGGATCGGTACAGGGTCAGGTAGCAACCTTTCCTCACACAAACGGTTCTACAGGACAAACGGCTGGGCCAAATTGGGCTCATAATACCTTGTTGGAACGGTAAGTGAAAGAAATTTCTAATGGTGGGTGGCACATCTCAATATGAGGTCGTACGAAGAAGTTATGACCTGAAGAGTGGAGGTGGTCGGAATTGGACGGCGAGAGAAAAAGAGGGAGAGTAATTCGAGTGAGAGAGAGAGTTGGAGGAAGATGGTGGTCGGCCAAGGCTTCAAGGGGGAGAGAGAGAGCTTACTTAGCTTCACCTACAAGACAAGGAAGAGAGAGAGTGAAATGGTAGGTGAGATTAAACAATAAATTAATTCCCTTAGGTGTCTAATCCTAGTCTAGGTGTACTCACCACTCCAATTGAGACACTTGTCTCTTGCACATAAAAAAATCTCAAGGGTCAAATGTCCATTATGCCCTCACTTATTCGGCCACTTAGGGATAGAGAGAATGACTAATTTGCCCTTGCTTTGGTCTTAATAGAATGAGCGTCCTTTGAGGGGCAAAAGGGTAATTTTTCACCTTCGGGCTGAATTTCATTTTTCCAAATCTTAATTACCCTTGATGAGGCGGCATCCAATTCTTTTCAAATGTTGGAATCGCTCAATGTTCGATACCCACTTCCGAGGTCTAATTCATATCGAGTTCTCGTCGATTGCAATTCCAGTTTATCTCAAACTGACGGGCGACTCTTGTAAGCGTTACGCGTATCGATCTTAGAATTTCTCAAGTCGTGACGACTTTGATTGTCATGTGATTGCGATGGTTTATCATTGGTTCCTGCAGTCCTGATCATCGAAATCCGATTTAGGGAATTTTCGTAAAATATACATTGGTTAAGCGGAATCATCCGTGTCGCAACCGTATAACGCTAGCAAAGCGTCCCATGATCGTTCCTAGTTCGATCTCTGCTTGCCCAAAATATCCCCTCGACAATCCTTATGGTCATAGTGCCATTTCTTATTTGAATTTTTCAGGTCCACGTGTCCGACTCCGCGTTTGTCTTTCCCTTTCGGTCAGTTAACTCGAGAGTGGCCTGCTCCGAGCGAGATACAACTGAAATACCTCGATCGATATCTTTCCATTCAATAGCCTCGAGAGGAGTTGGAATTCGGAATGTCACAACTCTTCCCCCTTAAGGAAATTTCGTCATTGAAATTTACTACCTTCCAAATCATCCAATCTTATGGAGTATTGACACTTCATCGCTTCTTCATTTTCCCAAGTAGTTCTTTTCGTATCGTCGAGGACGCACAAGTCCCATTAGCTTAACCTCGATTGTCCAAATCGAACCAAAGTCTTCTTGACTTCTTAGGCAAATTTTTGATTAAGTCTTTAGTAGTTCATCCTCGTTCCATTCAAGATTCTCCAATGACCATTTATTTCACCAACTTACAACGATTGCGCTTTTCCTTGTTGGCATGTTTCAACTTCCAGTCACATGTTTGATTGCTTTCGCTTCCATTCTATCCATTCCTAGTACCAATATAAGTCTTCACACTCCTTCGTGCCATTCCACTAGGTGCCATGGTTCTCCTTATGAACTTCTCATAAGATCCCCTCCTCAAACTTCTCTTCCATTCGTAGGCACGCTCGCCCATCCTTGAACTTCAAGGTTTCCACCCTCAATTTCAGTTTTTCTTTTCTAGAATTTCATTCATCCACGTTGCTCCTCGTTCAATTTTCTTAGACCAACAAATACTTCAAGTTCTCATGATCCGTGTACACCCACAACCTTCCTTCGCACAAGTGATGTTTCTCAATTTTCGATGTAAGGACGATTGCATGCCACTTCCATCATGCCTTTAGGCACTCTAACTTATGGGGTCTCACGGTCGCATCGTCTATATCTTGCTCACTTCGAATTGCCTTCTTAGGCCACAAATTTTCTTTCTGCGATAAGTCATTATGATTCTATTGATCCTTTCGATTCCAACAGAAATGCCACCGTCGGCATGGTCACCACTTGACTTTTTGAAAACTCTTTTCGTATTCATTCGTCCATTCACGCTACATCTCGTGCTTAGTCCATTTCACTAATGGAATAGTTCTTGTGGGGTAATCTTCCCACGACGTCTATAGCAATCCATCAATCCCAAGAAACTTCAAATTTCAATAACTCACATCGACCTTAGTCAATCCATCATCATTTTCTACCTTTGAAGGATTCATAGGGATCTCATCTCCCAAAATTTCACACGACTAAGGGATTTCATCTTATCAAGTCCAAAGCTCGCGCTCTTCACACCTTGCCTACGCGAACGATTCCTTAAAATTCATAGGATACTTTCCAAAGGTTGTTCATGTTTTTCATGACTCATTGAATGAATCTGATCATCGTCTCTAAAGACGGTAACAACCAATCCGATTACTCCTTGAATATTTAATCCGAACGTTACCAGCCTCTTTGCTACCAAGTGTCGAATCGTTCAAACAGTACTTCGCACCATCCACTTGAGAGCTTATTCATTGGCTCTCTATTTTCAGGGGTCTCTAGTTAGACCATACATCATTTTGTTCAATTTTGTCATTCTTTTCTCAAAAACATTAGTGGCTCAACCACTGGTTCCATAACTAGCCAATATAACTTTGTCCCTATTTAGACCATTCGACTGAAAGTCAACATCATCTCAGAATCCTACATTGTCCACAAGTCAAGTCTCTTAGACTTAATTCTCAGAAATCATTCAAGCTCTGCGTCTTTATCCTTAATCCAGACGTTCAACCTCAATACCAAGATACTTAGGATTTTCTCCTCCTTTCACACTAGGGTATCTTATTCCATGAAGGAAATTATTCACTTCAGTAGCATTCCCTTACTTCGAATCCACTTGCCTTTCTTATCTCATAGGACGTCAGTCTTGGAGTCTCGCCAACAGCGGTTCTCTTACTTTCAGATTCTAATGCCACCACACTTAAACATTCTCCTTCCAATAGTTTAGTCACCTCAAGTGATAATGTTCGGTCTTTCTTGATCTCCACAAATTCATATTTTTAGATATTCAATTCGACTTCCTGAAGTTGCATTGCGATTACAATCTAAGCACCCTTTTTGCTTATTCATCCATTCATTAAAATCGCAAGTAACTAGGACCATCAAGTCCATTCACCTTTCTTTTGGTAAACGACCATCTCATGGTCCAATCGCCCCTTTAAGGACGACATCCTACTCTTTTGGGGTGATAACTCACGACACCACTTCTAGTGGTTTTGATTCAATTCCAATCAATCTCATCTTGATCAACAATGTCAGACAACTGACATAACTCTTTCCTTAATTTTTGCCTGTGACGGAAGAAACGAAACATCAATTTCTCATTATGAGCCTTACGTCAAGGTCATAACCGTTTCTTGCAGGCACGTTCCATGTTCCATAATGAACATCTCTTTGCTTGTAATCCATGAGCATGGGTTTTCTTACTCATATTTCTTCCGTTCATTTTCTTATTTCATTAAGATCAATTATAGTCCCTCAGAATCAGGAATAACAATTAGCCATGAGGCTTCTAAATTTTAACCCACTCAGGGATTTCACATCGGGTTCAAAGGGTCCTTGACCACTATTAGTACGATTAAACGACCTCGAGAACTTTGCCTCGCATTGGTCGATCACCTTCAAATCTTTGTAAGGCTATTAAAGTTCAAACAACTTTTGTTCTCAAGCGATTTCAGAAAGGTACCTCTCATAATTCAATTTGACAGGGCAATTTTATTAGGCATCGTGCCTTCAAGGAAACTATTCCGTCGATGACCTTTCACCAATCAACAATAGCCTCCTAAAGCTAGTAACTGCCAGGGTCACTTTCTTTCTTCAGTGTACCCAAAACCTCTAAGGTTTCCTTCTAAATTCTCAATCTAGAGAAAGACAGCTTTGGAATCATCTTCTCCATCGGACGTTAGTCGATCTCAAGATCCATTTTACAAGCTATTTACGACTCTCGTAGTTCTTCTTCACATTTTCAATTAGAAACGAGTAATCTAAGAGCCACCTTTCTCGTGACTTCCATCACTTAATTTCATCAGCACTAGCATCAGTCACCTCAGTGATTTAGGCAACAATGGCAGCTTCCTCTTGAGTCTTCTTACACCTTTTAGATTTCTATTGCCATTCGAGTTCTCATGACCCCTTCAATTCTTGGGTCTCGCGCACTTTTCCAACTTGAGCTAAATGTTCTTCCGGCGCTCATACTTCAATTGTTCATCTTTACTCAATTTGCATGATACATCTCAATTCTTGAATCATCCACCCCATGTATATTCGAGCCCAATGCTCTTCTGCGACCATACTTTGATCATTCCACATTATTAGGTTCTCATGTCACTTGAACTATTATGATTCCCTCCAAGAATCAAAGACTTAAATCATCTACTCAAGTCTAGCAGTCTTAGGCTGCTCATCTTATCATCTATCACAAGCAATCAACCATCCAGTGGTTCTAAATAAATCCTTAATCAATCGCTAATTATCCAGGGATTTCAAATCATCATTCATCAGTAATCACTTATCAAGCCAGCCTCTTCCAGGAAATTCCGCAACTAGTAGTCATCTCATAGGCAAACTCTCGAGCTACAATTCATTGGGTCAAGTGCTCACACCTTAGGTCCAGACGTATCTGCGACTTAGCAATAACTTAATAGGCTATCACAACTTCACAAGATACCAGTCAAACGACATTCGTTGCCAAACTAGCCATACAAGCCAAACACACATGTCAATTTCCTTTTTATTTAAATGACATCCACTGCCGTGTACGAATCTCCTAACCATGCCAATAACATATGCCATTACAACTGCCATGCAATTTTGAAAATTCACCTTGAGGGTCACTTCAGTGCAATACATCTCTTAACCAAAATTAGACTCAACTTGATACATAGACTCTCTCTTTCAATTTATGACTTGGGTCATTCCTATCTCCTTGCTATCTTAGAAGCCTGTCGGAGTCGCTCCTTGTCCGAACCTCTCTGTCCCGGCGTACACTCTCCACCCTCTTTAGACCTGGTCATTGCAGGCTGTCCCAAGCCATACATCTACGAAGAGTGTCCCGTTCCACACGTCCCATAACATGCTTCATTACGGTTTATAAGTATCCCATCAACTTGTTTCATACGAAACGACGGTTTATTAAGTCTAATAATGATAAGTTCATGCATTCACCTTCTTCAACTTTCATTTCAATGCCATAAACACATGCACTGAATGATCGTCCTCAATACTCGCCACAACACATTCGTTTTCAAATCAAATCTTATCCATGGAAGGTTTCTAATTCCACAAATGACCGTTACACAAATCAATTGCCTATATTCAACCATATACCTCAAGGCCACAATAACGATCATATAATCCAATCGGCCTTCTATTCATAAGTAATTCTCTATTAACTTCAAGCACATTCACAACCTCAAATCTATGCTCATGGTTCCTCAATTTCTACTTGCTTCATTGTGAACCTTAATCACACCATTACCCAATATCATCAATTAAAATCGATACTATAATCATTAAAGTGCAACACAAATTCAAGTCTATAATCCTCAAGAATCGGCAATTAGTGCCTAACCCTAATGGTCTCACTATCTAATCAACCTCAAGTCATCACTCCTTATCACTCCAAGTCCCAATCAAGTTGGATCGAGCTAACCTTGCTCTGATACCACTTAAATGGAGATGTCATGCCCCGAGCCTAGCAGGCATGCGAGCATCCCACACCGTCATTACCTTTAATGAACTCCCAAGATCCAACGACCAATAACATAAAACTCTATATGAAGCATGCATACGAAAGCGAGGCGAACTCCATTACAATTAAAGCAGCATGGGATCAGTTAGGACAAAAGGGTACACCTTTCATAAAGGTAAATCATACTTTAGAGGTTACAACTCAAAATCCTCAAATTTATCATTTTACAATCCTAAGGTCACAAAAGAGTAATCTTCATTTTCCTCCAATGACTTCTTTAAATGCCAAATCATGGCAAACACAGTTTCCTTCGTCTGGGACTTGAAAAATGTTGTCCCACGATGGGGTGAGATATATAATCTCAGTAAGTCAAACCTAACCTTAAACTAGACAACCAGTACCTCCAGTCACTTTTGAAAAATGGGTATTTTGGGATTAAAAACATTGGCATGCTTAAAACAGGTACTTGTCCAAACTTGGCATTTCAATACTT
This sequence comes from Rhodomyrtus tomentosa, assembly GCA_028455895.1. Lineage (NCBI taxonomy): Eukaryota > Viridiplantae > Streptophyta > Magnoliopsida > Myrtales > Myrtaceae > Rhodomyrtus > Rhodomyrtus tomentosa. The sequence goes on from JAPCWY010000007.1 coordinate 30,139,730, forward strand.
CAAATTGACTCGGCTCAGTCACAAATCATAACATATCCAATCTTCGTACAATGACAGGGTTTTCACTCAAAAGCAAGTACTCAACGCCTTTTCAAAACATGAGGATATTTCTAATTTCATTTCATGAATTTCAAGAAAACATATCCTTTTCTATCACGCCCTCGGAGGGCCATTTTTAACTCATGAAGCAAACTTAAAACTCATGAGGCAAACTTCCATACTTGAGGTAAATCATCAAAACATGAGGCATATTCAATTTCTCAAAAATCATTCTTGATTTTTTTGGAAAACAGATCTTTCCATATCTGCCCATCCTAAACTGCCCACTTTGGGGCTGCGAGATGATTCGGTCTCCATATGATCCGTCGATCCATATGAGACTCTCGCGTCCAGACGTAGAGATGATTCGGTCGCCATACGACTCTCGACGCCCATTTTTAATCGAGAAGAATTGTGTCAGTAAGGGACTCTTTAGCCGTACGATCTTGTCAGGTCAAATGGGAGTAACTCCCTCCCAATACGTTGGCCAAAATATAATTTCTCGGCGATCCTACAAACCGCTATACATCGAGGTGACGGGGTATTCATGCCAAAAAGGTATCCGCAAAACTCCGTCAAGGATGGGGTCAGGTCGCCAGTTAAAAGGTCATATCGCCATCTGGAGTTGCCTAGGAAGAACTGTTGGCTTTATGGGCTTCGGATTCTATGAACACTATCTCCATGAAAAACAGACCCGAGATAGCTTCCAACACACCGATACTAAAGCAACAGAGGTTCTCGAGCTGCTTCACAGTAATGTTTTCGAGCCACTCCGACTCCATCTAGTCCTAGTTTTGTTCTTCGCCATTTCCTGGATTTCAACTTCATCGAAGAAGAAGAATCCGAATGAACTAGACTCTACGTTCAACAAGACGAACCCGAGCACAAACCCCATCGCCTCCGCTTTGCACTGCCCCCGCACCTCCTCGCTGCCGCTGCACTTATAATTTTTCCCGGCGATCCCACACACCAGTGCACATATCATTATCTCGGCGATCCCACACGTCATTTTATTCATAAAAATTTCAATTATAGAAAGCCTCAAATTTTCATTTAAAGAAAATAATTCATGCCTCAAAATTCATCATTCAAGAACAACTCATGAAATCAAGCAGTTTATCGCTTACTCGAGGCATTCCTTTCAAACTTCTATCATTGGACACAACACGTTTCAAGTCATAACTTTCTCGGTCAAGCACGCATAAATTCAAGTAAAGCCTCAGGTAATTCAATGATTACGACCAATTCATAATTTCAAGCTTGACTCGAAATCACATTTTTTTCACCACTTTCAATCTTGGCTTTCCTTTCAATCAAAACTTTCAGTTTCTCAACTCACATGCTCAAATAGCCATTAAGGCACACATTCATAGTCAATTAGGGCTTCCCAAATAATCGGTTTTCTATCAAACACGCCAAGGAATGCCAACTCACAAAACTGAACAGATTTGGACTCTCTCGCGCTTCTCACAAAATCAGGCCATGAAATCATTCAATCCAACTCAAAACTCCGTCCTTTAGTAACATAACATCCTAATAAAGGTTTAGACATAACTTACCGGTACTCTTAGCTGGGAATATCTATGAAACAGGCGACATAAGTCCTTGTTCCAAATTTGTCCAAAACCCGTTCCTAAGCGTTTCACCAACATTCATCCATCAAAACTCCTTCAATCCACTTCCAATTTATCCACAAGCTACCTTAGCATCTCAAGCAAGGTCTTAAGGAGTCTTGCCAAGAATTTGAGCCAATGAAATTGAACAACGGACCGTATAATGCATTCGATTCCAAGTCTGTTCGGTATAGGGCAGATTCTATCCTTGGAGAAAATCACATGAAAATAGCCATTAAATGCCATTTAAACTCCATTCCGACTATCACACACCTTGCTAACACATGATACTAGGTCTTAGGATAACTAACTAATAATTTCCAAGCCAAACGATGTCTCGACGGACTCCAAAGTGTTGCGGTTTCCAAACTGGTTCCACAGGACAGGTTCTGTCCAAGTGAGAATCATCCCCGGAGTTTAATTATCAAATCACTTATAAATTAAACCAAACTCCTCCACAAGCTAGTCAACATGCAGAACTAAGTCTTAGGATGACTCATCGGCAATTTTCAAGCAAAACAAAGTCTCAAGGACCCTCAAGGAGTCTCAGTTCCAAGTCTGACCGGTGGGGGCAGTTTCTATCCTCTTGAAAACCATGAAGATTCAACCACCAAAACCCATGAAAAACTAACCAAACTTCATGGACATAAATATATATGTCTTAACTAAGTTTAGAGGTAGTCTTACCAAAAATAAAGTCAAAACAAGCCCGGAATTCCAAGATGAAGCTCTTCGGGTCGGTACAGGGTCAGGCAGCGACCTTTCTTCACTCAAATGGCTCTACGGGACAAACGGCTAGGCCAAATTGGGCTCAAAGTACCTTGTTGGAATGACAAGAGAAAGATATTTCTAGTGGTGGGTGGCACGTCTCAATACAAGGTCGGACGAAGAAGTTATGGTCTGAAGAGTGGAGTTGGTCAGAACTAGGCAGCGAGAGAAAAAGAGAGGGAGAGTGATCTGAGTGAGAGAGAGAGTTGGAGGAAGATGGTGGTCGGCCAAGGCTTCAAGGGGGAGAGAGAGAGCTTGCTTAACTTCATCCACAAATCAAAGAAGAGAGAGATTGGAATGGTAGGTGAGATTAGACAACAAATTAATGCCCTTAGGTGTCTAATCCTTGTCTAGCTGTACTTATCACTCCAATTGTGAAACTTGTCTCTTGCACATAAAAAAATTTCAAATGTCAAATGTCCATTATGCCCTCACTTATTCAACCACTTAGGGATGGGGAGAATGACTAATTTGCCCTTGCTTTGGTCTTAATAGAATGAGCGTTTTTTGAGGGGCAAAAGGGCAATTTTCCACCTTTGGTCTGAATTTCATTTTTCCAAATCTTAATTACCCTTGATGAGGCAGCATCCAATTCTTTTCAAATGTTGGAATCCCTCAATGTCCGATACCCACTTCCAAGGTCCAATTCATGTTGAGTTCTCGTCGACTATAATTCTAGTTTATCTCAAACTGACGGGCGATTCTTGCAGGCGTTACGCATATCGACCTTAGGATTTCTCAAGTCATGACGACTTTGGTTGTCACGTGATTGCATGGGTTTATCACTAGTTCTTGCGGTCCTGATCATCGAAATCTTATTTAGGGAATTTTCGCAAATTATACATTGGTTAAGCGAAATCATCCACGTCCCAACCGTATAATGTGAGCAAAGCATTCCATGATCGCTCCTAGATCGATCTCTGCTAGCCCAAAATATTCTCTCAATAATTTTTATGGTCAAAATGCCATTTCTTATTCGAATTTCTTAGGTCCACATATTCGACTCCGCGTTTGTCTTTTCCTTTCGGTTAGTTAACTCGAGAGTGGCCTGCTCCGAGCGAGGTACAATTGAAATACCACGATTGATATCTTTCCATTCAATAGCCTCGAGAGGGGTCGGAATTCGGAATGCCACACTTTATGTGGGCCGAAACTATCACCAAGGATGTGGTACCGAAATTTTGATACGTACATGCTCCAGCTTAATTTTGTACGTTCAAATTCAGGCTATTGTGTTTATGTGAAAAGGGAGGACGATCAGTTTGTCATTCTTACGCTATATGTGAATGATATGTTATTGATTAGGAATAGCGTAAAGATGGTAGAATCCGTGAAAAATATATGGGCTACGAAGTTCGAGATGAAAGATTTGGGGTGTGCAAATTTATTTTGGGCATGCAAATTACGAGGGACAGTGAGAAACGAAAGTAATTGCTAGGGCAGGAGAAATACATAAAAGAAATGTTAGAGAAATTCAACATGATAGACTGCAAGCCTGTTGGTACTCATATACCTATGAGGACCAAACTATCTGTGGAGTAGTGTCCTAAGACGGATGAGGAAGTTGAGGAGATGGCCCGAGTCCCATACAAGTGCAGTGGGTAGCTTGATGTATGCTATGGTATGCACGCGTCCGAATATAGCCCAAGTAGTGGGAGTCTTGAGCCAATATATGTCTAACTCAAGTAGGAAACATTAGAATGCGATCAAAATTTTTTTAGGTATCTTCGTGGAGCTTGAAATTTTTCTTTATGTTTTGAAGATATAGGGGATGGAAACATACTTGACATCGTAAGCCATGTAGATGCAGATGGGGGTGGAGATATTGATAGTAGACAGTCCACTACCGGGTATGTTTTCACATAATTTGGGTTTCCGTTGAGTTGGATGAGTATGAGGTAAAGTGTGGCCGCGCACTCTTCTACGAAGGCCGAGCACATGGCTCTGATTGTGCTTGGAGCTTGATTTTGAGCAAGGTGCTGTGGAGGTGAGATGTGACAATTAAGGGGCTATTTATTTAGCCAAGAAATTCAACATTTCACTTACGTACAAAGCACATCGATATACAATATAATTTATCCGAGAGAAAATTGAGAATAAAGTGATTCGGCTTGTAAAGGTCGACATGACGGAAAATAGTTCAGACTTCCGTACTAAAGCCGTTACGAGTATGAAGTTTGAATAGTGATTTATTGCGATTGGATTGAAGAGGAATGATGTTGGCAAGGCTCTCATTTGTGTGAAGTATACATCAAGTGAGAAAATGTTGGAATTGGCGAATACTTCGAGGATCATTGTTTCTCACATCGGGCACGCCCATATGAGCTTAGGTAAACTGAAGTATGATTTGACGACACGTGTTCCCTACCCGCGAAACACGGGAGTTTGGGGACAGCCCCCCCAACATGGATGTCTCGCTGCCCTGCCAGCGGGCGGGGCTTTCGTTGCCTAGCCAGCGAATGGCTATGCCGCTCGCCGGTGAGCGAGTAGTGGTTCGAGGCAACGCCCCCAAAACAACAACAGGCTTTTATTTAAATTGGTTCATTTGTTGTGGGAGCAAAAATGTTTCAAATAGGTTTAGGTTTTGGACCCATTTAATGCATATATATTATGCTCATTTTTAACTAATTATTATAACAAGTTGTGCAGTTATAAACAAAATCATAGTGAAATCTCTTTGCAAAACGTAACCTTATTCTAGGATGAACCTAGATAAACCGTGCGTCATCTATCTTTTATTCTATTATTTGTGTGCAATACATCACTTCAAATCCATCACTATTGAGATGCCATAGATTCCCACAACATGACCCTCGAATCAGCTTTATTACGACACAAAAGCCAGAATACAAACACAAATACCATTATGAAACCACGACTCAAGGAAGACCCAAAACTGCTGCTTTATTCTTATAAAAGGTAGTTATGGTCTCGCGTTGATCCTTGAAGAAGTCCACCATCTTGTCCCTTGAAGGCAGAACCTCCTTGATCACCGGACAGTTCCGAAACTCTTCCGCCCACTTGCACAGCACCGGGAACTTGTCCTCAGTTAGGACATCGACCCCGACCGCCTCTTCGAGGATTCCGACCCAGTACCCGATGAAGTTGGCCACGATGTCGACGAAACCGACACTCTCGCCCCCGAAGAACTTCTTGCCCTTGAGCTCGCCTTCGAGAGCGGTCAAGAGCTCACGTGCTTCCTCATGTGCCTTCTCCCTTTCGGGCCCCACGCCCATGCAAGATTTCCAGACAGCTGGCACGCACTGTCGACAGCAGAAACAATAAAATTTTCCCGGTAGATGGATCTTGTGATCACGAATTAGACAAAAAGCTTAGACTTTGGTTGTGTTGATCGACACGTGAACAACCTAACTGGCGAAATGGTTATAAATAATACTTGTTGACGTTTCTGGTGTTCACTTCAACTTTTGCATAATCATGTGCAAACACAACCTAAAGTTGTTGGATTTGCGTTCTCTACCACGAAGGATGGATGGGTGGGATTTTAATGATTCTTTACCTTCGTGGTAGAGAATCCTTAACCGTGTTACAGAGGTATCAAACTCAACTTTAAGATGAGATGATTACCTTTTCATCCAAGAACTTAGCCCAGAAACGGGCCTTCGCTCTTTCGTAGGGATCTCGTGGCAATATCGGGTTGTCATTCCATGTCTCGTCGATGTACTCGAGAATCACCTGAGACTCCGCGATGGGTTTGCCGTTGTGGACGAGCACGGGAATCTTCTTGTGCACAGGGTTGTAATTGAGAAGCGAAGCGCTCTTGTTGTGGAATATGTCCTCCTCCGAATACTCATACTCGATCCCCTTAAGCTTCAGAGCTATCTCGACTCGCCGGCTAAACGGGCTCCCCCACGAACCCAATAGCTTCAATTCTTCACCCATCTTCCAAACACTCTCACGCACACTGAGAAACACTTCTTGGGATAGCAGCTAAGTGAGAAGTTGTGAGAGTCACTTGTTCTTTCGTTGGCTTCTTATGGAGTTCAATTATTGGTGATGTTTCCTTGGCGCCTAAGACAGCCCATCAACATCCATGTGGTTTGGTCAAAGTCAAAGCTATACAAATCTGGAGCTGGTGACGGAAGACTTATTGTGCTCGTTGGAAATTGATGGACCATTTTTGAAAAAGAAACCTCTAGTCCAATGTAAACTTCTCTAGATGAACGGGAGCAGCAAGCAAAGTGATGTTCAATCACGTTTCTTTTTCTTTTTGGACGTCAGCAGCAAGCAAACTGATGTTCAACTACTTTTCTTTATGGTCAGAGATGTTCAAGAATCCTACACTTGCAGATCAAAGTCGACGCTTCCGCGTAATTTCAAATTTTCAACAGTGCTATTTAGACAAAGTACTACAAAATGTTTGAGGACTGGCTCAACTGAACTTTATCCATCGCACGCAATCAGAAATATTGAATTAGAGATAGGGAAAGTCGGATACGCTGTTCAACTTAGATTAGGTATATAATGTCCATTTTCAAAGACAGCTACTCATTTCGAGTGGTACTCCACTTGCTTCGGCAGGCAGAGATGGGGTCAAGAAAGCTACTCAAGACACGAGTAGTAAATAAATGGTCGACCGGCCTGTTTGAAGTGAATATTATTTTAAATAGGGGCTTGAAATGACAGTAAGAGCTTATTAAGCTTGTTGAACAACCATGCGGTAGAAGAAAAAAGACATCTTGTATTTTCGTTTATTCCATGAAGAGGAAACACATAGCAACTGGAATATTACAAATCACAGCAAATTGACGCGTAATTATTCCATGGTCTTTTCATTATCACGGACTATCACTATCAAGACGCCATCGACCCCTAAAATGCCACTCGAATCAGCTTTATCACAACCCAAAAGCCATAACACAAACGCAAAGACCCTAATCAAACTACACCCAAAACTCACACTTTGTTCTTGTAAAAGGTAGTAATCATCTCGCGTTTCGCCTTGAAGAAGGTCACTATCTTGTCCCTTTGAGGCAGATTCTCCTTGATCACCGGGCAGTTCCGAAACTCTTCCGCCCACTTGCACAGCACTAAGAACTTGTCCTCATTTAGGACGTCGATCTCGACTGCCTCTTGGATGGCTCCGACCCAGTGCCCGACAAAGCTGGCCACGATGCCGACAAACCTGACCGCGTCGCCCACGAAGAACTTCTTGCCCTTGAGCTCCCCTTCGAGAGTGCTTAAGAGCTCATGTGCTTATTCATGTGCCTTCTCTCTTTCGGGCCCAACGCCCATGCAAGATTTCCAGAGAGCTGGCATGCACTGTTGACATAGAAATAATAAAATTTTCCCAGTCAATAGATCTTGTGATCATGAATTAGATAAAGAGCTTAGACTTTGGTTGTGTTGCTCGACATTTGAACGACTTAATTGGCGAAATGGTTTTACACTATTTGTTGACGTTTCTGGTATTCACTTCAACTTTTGCATAATTGAGTGCTAACACAACCTAAAGGAGGGTGTTACAAAGGTATCAAACTCAACTTTAAGATGAGATGATTACCTTTTCATCAAAGAACTTAGCCCAGAAACGGGCCATCGCTCTCTCGTAGGGATCTCGTGGCAATATTGGATTGTCCTTCCAAGTCTCGTCGATGTACTCAAGAATCACCTCAGACTCCGCGAGGGTTTGCCGTTGTGGACGAGCACGGGAATCTTCTTGTGCACGGGATTGTACTTGAGAAGCGAAGCGCTCTTGTTGTGGAGTGATTCCTCCTCCTAGTACAAATACCCGACCCCCTTGAGCTTCAGAGCTATCTCGACTCGCCAGCTAAATGGGCTCACCCACGCACCCAATAGCTTCAATTCTTCACCCATCTTCCAAACACTCTCACGCACACTGGGAAACACTTCTTGGGCAGTAGCTAAGTGAGAACTTGTGAGAGTCACTTGTTCTTTCGTTGGCTTCTTATGGAGTTCAATTATTGGTGATGTTTCCATGGCGGCTAAGACAGCCCATCAACATCCATGTAGTTTGGTCAAAGTCAATGCTATATAAATCTGGAGCTGGTGTTGGAAGACTTATTGTGCACGTTGGAAATTGATGTACCATTTTTGAAAAAGAAACCTCCAGTCCAATGTAGACTTCTCCAGAGGGACGGGAGCAGCAAGCAAAGTGAAGTTCAATTACGTTTCTTTTTCTTTCTGGTCGGAGATGTCCAAGTACTTAAGGAGTAGCGTATTCCATGATAAAGAGAAGCCCACATCAACATGTGCAGAAAGATCCAAGTTGCACTAAAGAAAACTCCATGTTCATGTATCTTTTCCACCACCACCTCCTTCAGCTATTGTAATAACAAAATTCGAATTAGAGAAATCAAAAGGTCAATGTGTTCATTCGTATGAAATGGCGCGATATCATCACATGCTTCAAAAATGAGTAATAAATGACAAGTTGTATCTAGTGTGGAACCGTAAATTCTCGACGATCCAGTGCCATTATCTTTCGATGAAGATCCTTATATGTGGGATTCGGATGGATCGGAGGACTTTGGGTAATTTTCATCAACCAATAAATTTGTTCTTGTCCCATAGACATTGCCTATATTGCTTCAAGTATCCTGCACTTGTTTGTCCTCTACCAAATACATACTACACATTTATACACTTGCAGATTTCAAACATTAATCCATATCAATATCACGCTTCTGCGAAATTTCAAATTTTCCACAGTGTTATTTAGAGAAAGTACTATGAAATGGTTGGGGATTGGCTGACTGAACTTTATCCATCGCACACAAACAAACATGTTAAATTAGAGATAGGGAACGTCGCACACAAACAGACATTGTTTGTCATGTAATTGCAAGGGTCAATCACTAGTTCCGAAGGACTTGATCGTCAGCAATCGGCTTAAGTAAATTTGTAAATTATACGATGGCCAAAGGGAATTACCCGTGATTCAATTGTATAACACTAACAAATCATTCTAAAATTAATTTTGGATCAGCCTATAACGGCCTAAAATATTCCCTTTAACAATCCTTATAGTCAAAGTGTCAATCCATGGTGGAGTTATTTGGTCCATGTACTTAAATCCTAGTTAGTTTTTCCCTCTCGGTCAATCTTCTCGGCCAATTCTAAGTGAGATTTAACTGAAACGCACCGACAAGATATCCCATTGATTCATACTTTGAAAAGGGTCGGATTTCAGAATGTCACAAACTTTCTCTCACTTCAGCTTGGGGGAATGTCAGAGGATATCAAATACGTGTCAAAGGATATCAAATCTGGAATTTGATATTCATCCGATATCTAGCAATCATTCCTAATATTCATCAATCACTCTTGATATCAGTGGATCTCCTGCAACTAATCTGATACTAGCAATCGCTTCTAATACTAAGCGGATCTATATCGATCACTCCTTGATTTCTTTTGATTTGTTGTTAATTTGTTTATATCCTCAGCTTCTTATAAATAGAAGCTATCAAGAGAGATATAGATGTACATAAACATTTTATCTATAATACAATACAATTTTACGTTTTTACACAACCCATCCAGCCAATTTTGACTGGTCGGCACTGACTAAAGGATGGGCTCGAGCATGTGACTTCATGTCCATCCTCTCTATCCGTCGAGTGCTACCAATTCCTTATGGGCGATTTATTTCATAGTCCAAACTCGAAGTTATTTTTCCGATGAGAGTAAGAGCTTATTAAGCTTGTTGATCAACCATGAGTAGAAGAAAAAAGGCATCTTGAATTTTCGTTTATTCCATGAAGAGGGAATATATAGCAAGTGGAATATTACAAATCACAGCAAATTGACGCTTTATTATCCCGGAATAGGTTGCATGGAAACCATTGTTGGATAATGAAAGGGACAACCAGACAAATAATCGGAATAGGTAGCATGGAAACTATTGTTGGATAATGAAATGGACAACAAGACAAATAATTCTTGAAGAATTCTTATCCCATAATAGGTAGCATCGACACCATTGTAGGATAATGAAAGGGACAACCCTTTTGGCTCGAAGTGCAATGTCCTCCATAAAATTTAAATTCGTTCGATGTGATTCATTATCACGGACCATCACCATCAAGACGCCATGGACCCCTAAAATACCACTCGAATCAGCTTTATTACAACCCAAAATCCATAACACAAACACAAAGACCCCAATCAAACTACGACCCAAAACTCACGCTTTGTTCTTGTAAAAGGTAGTAATCATCTCACGTTGCGCCTTGAAGAAGGCCACGATCTTGTCCCTTTGAGGCAGATTCTCCTTGATCACCGGGCAGTTCCGAAACTCTTCCGCCCACTTGCACAGCACCGGGAACTTGTCCTCGTTTAGGACGTCGGCCCCGACTGCCTCTTGGATGGCTCCCACCCAGTGCCCGACGAAGTTGGCCACGATGTCGACGAACCCAACCATGTCACCACCGAAGAACTTCTTGCCCTTGAGCTCCCCTTCGAGAGTGCTCAAGAGCTCGTGTGCTTCCTCACGTCCCTTCTCCCTTTCGGGCCCCACGCCCATGCAAGATTTCCAGGGAGCTGGCATGCACTGTTGACAGTAGAAATAATAATTTTTTCCCGGTCAATAGATCTTGTGATCATGAATTAGATAAAAACCTTAGACTTTGGTTGTATTGCTCGACACGTGAACGACTTAATTGGCGAAATGGCTTTACACAGTATTTGTTGGCGTTTCTGGTGTTCACTTCAACTTTTGCATAATTGAGTGCTAACACAACCTAAAAGAGGGTGTTACAGAGGTATCAAACTCAACTTTAAGAAGAGATAATTACCTTTTCATCAAAGAACTTAGCCCAGAAACGGGCCATCACTCTCTCGTAGGGATCTCGTGGCAATATTGGCTTGTCCTTCCATGTCTCGTCGATGTACTCAAGAATCACCTGAGACTCCGCGATGGTTTGCCGTTGTGGACAAGTACGGGCATCTTCTTGTGCACCGGATTGTACTTTAGAAGCGAAGCGCTCTTGTGGAATATTTCCTGCTCCAAGTACAAATACTCGACCCCCTTGAGCTTCAGAGCTATCTCGACTCGCCAGCTAAACGAGCTCCCCCACACTCCCAATAGCTTCAATTCTTCACCCATCTTCCAAACACTCTCACGCACACTGAGGAACACTTTTCTTGAGTAGTAGCTAAGTGAGAACTTGCGAGAGTCGCTCGTTTTTTCGCTCGCTTCTTATGGAGTTCAATTATGGTTATGTTTCCTTGGCGCCTAAGACAGGCAATCAACATCCATGCGGTTTGGTCAAAGTCAATGCTATATAAATCTGAAGCTGGGGTCGGAAGACTTAGGTGGTGCATAATTCCCTTTCTCTTTCCCGATTCTATTTTTGGCAAGAAATAAATTTTTTCATTTCTATTCCCCAGACAATTTTCTCAAACGAAAAACATGTTTGATAACGATACAATTTCTTATTTCTGAAAAAAAAAATCGTTTGACATTGTCAAAAAATTTCTATTTCCGGACAAGCATTTCGCTGTCGATCACCACCATTGCTTCCGGTCGCCAATCGCTGATCGCCAGCAACTGCTGGTCGCTACCGTCGTTGCCGCCGCCAATCGCCGATCATCGGCCTCTGGTTGTTGTTCACCAATGTCGCTGACGCCAATCTCTACCAATTACTATCGCCGGAGATTTTGCTAATAATGTTTCAAAAATATAAATTTTAGAATTAGAAATTTTATCAAATATATTTTTTTGTTTAGAAATCAACTTTTTTCAACTTCTCCATTTGATGGAGAATTTAAAAAATCAACTTTTGCTTTTGATGGAGAAGTTAAAAAATCAACTTCTGCTTTTGATAATATTATTGAAGCAGAAGTGTTGTCATGCACACCCTACACTTCTCTAGATGGCGTGACCAGCAAGCAAAGTGATGTTCAACAACTTTTCTTTTTGGTCAGAGATGTTCAAGAATGCTGCACTTGTAGTTCATTAACTTCAGACTTTAACTCATATCAAAGTCGATGCTTGCACGCAATTTCAAATTTTCAACAGTGTTGTCTAGACAAAGTACTACGAAATGGTTGGGGATTGGCTGAACTGAACTTTATCCATCGCGCGCAATCAGAAATATTGAATTAGGGACAGAGAACGTTGGATACGCTGTTCAACGTGGACATAATTAAGAAAATAAACTGACAATGTTCTATCACATGATGGCTTCTTTCAACTTAGATTAGGTATATGAGGTCCATTTTCAAAGACTACTCCTTTCGAGTGGTACTCCACTTGCTCCGGTTGGCAATTGGGTACCCGGATTTCCTATCATGATGGTAGGGAATCACTAAAATATGGTCTCCATTCCCTACATATAGGAGGCAAGGGATTGGGGGTTGGTAGGTGTTGGGAACTTCACCCATTCTATATTCAATCTAAAACGCGAAAATATGCCCATATGAATCACTTGAGTCACTGATCATAAAAAGCATATCACGAGGACATATTTTAATTGTCACAGGTTAAGAGGCCTTTGCGATCTCGGAGTTACTTTGACGAACGACAATCAACAGTCGGTAGGGAGGAGAGTTCTACGTTCTCTGCTTTGTGAGTGAGTCGAATGTCACGATAGATAATCCTTTGGAGAGGATGAACTTCTTTTAAACAACGTTTGTTGAACGAAGTAACGTATACTTTCGTTCAAATAACATCTACTGAACGAAAGGATATGTACTTTCGTTCAACATAACAAATAACGGTCAGAGGTGTGGTTGCCCGTATGTATGCACACCGTAATCCCGTGGACCCCACTTAATATTATACAATATCTCCCACTCGCCCATGCAGGGCAAATAACTCACACTCGCCCATAGAGGCGAAACATAACTCTTAATATCTTCGCAAAGTTTATATTGGCAAATAACCCGTGCGACCAGCATACATTGGGAGCTCGTTGTCATATATCCGTTGGGAGCATATGATAGCTCTAAAATGGGCATAATCAAATATATATTTTAGTATATTGTACCCTAAATCGATCAGTCACATTTATACATCTCACTGGATCTCATTTAATAATTAGATACATTATATTCACAATTATGATTACACTATATAACCATAATTGATCGGTCTGTGAATATAGTCCATAATGTGACTAAAAACTCCAAACCAATCTTCCTCTTTCATTAGATCTCTTAATTTCAGTTCAGCTCACTTTTTTAGAAGTGTCTCTTTAGATCAAATCAATTTCATGACCATAGGCAAAACTCTAAGATAGCAAACACCAAATAGAAATTTCAAGAATAACGAAAAGTGATGAGCGTACTAAAATTGAGAATTTTATCCTCGAGAGTCTCACACTGCTTAAGAAAGTTGAGATCATAACTTTTGCCAACACTCACTGGTCGACTATGGATACGTAATATGAAATACGTATTACAATATTTTCTCCTTCCCCATGGAGCGTATGTCTTTTTATTTTAATACCGTACATATGATCATTTGACACACTCAGCGTCTGACTTGAATTCACGTAATAACTCCAGCCAAGAGTTTCCATCAGAATTCTCATCTAATAATAAAGATAGGTAAAGTGAAATATGTGGGTCATTTCACTTTCGAACATTGTAAATTTTAAGTCCTCCTCCTAATATTCTTGTTAAGGTGGCATAAAATATTTTAAGCTTGATTTCTCATTTATCACCTAGATAATAAGATTAAAATTGCCTCATCTCTATTCATTACACAATAAATAGAGGTGATTACCCGTGTGAGTGGGCTAATCTCTCATCTGTTCACATACCTTCTCAATATAATGCACCAAGCACTAATATGCATAAATATCAAATAGACTTTTTGATTTCCATATTGACAAATAACATCATCATTTATATATGTTCAAGGGAAAAATACAAATATTCAATACATCAACATGTATGCAATCCTAGAGTCTTTATATGACTAAGAAAGAAATTTCTAGGAACCAGCTTTGTCATAGGATCTGCTAACATTTTATGCGTAGATACATATTGTAGGTTTATTTCCTTTCGTGCTACCATGTTCTTGACATAGTTATAATTAATGTCTATGTGTTTGGTTTTGCCATGGAACTTAGGATCCTTAATGTAAGTTATTGCTGCCTGACTATTATAATAAACCTTCACAGGGTTTGCAGCATCTATAGTAACACCCAAATGATCCAAAAATATTCTAAGCCAAACACCCTCTTGTGCTGCCGCTAATAATGCCACGAACTCGGCTTCCATGGTGGATAAGGCTATATACACTATTTTTTCTTACTGCTCCATGGTATGGCACCATTATTCAGTAATAATGCATTTCCAGAAGTGAATTTCCTCTCATCCAAATCTCCTCCCCAATCAACATCAGTATAGCCTTCAAGGTGCAAATCACTTCCTTGATACGTTAGCAAATAATCGACAGTTGCTTTCAGATACCTCAAGATTCTATTAACAGCAGTCCAATGTGCTTGACTTGGATTGGATTGATAACTAGTGACCAGTCCAACTGCATAACATATATCAGGTCTTGTACACATCATAGCGTACATGAGACTTCCAATAGCATTGGCATATGGAACGTTTTTCATACGTTTTTATTCTTGTGGAGTCTTAGGACATATTCTTTGGCTCAGTCCTTCACCTTTTACAATAGGAGTATCAATGAGTTTGCAATTTTGCATACGGAATCATTCAAAAACTTTATTAACATATGTCTCTTGCGAAAGAGGCAACAACTTTCTCGAACGATCTCTCGAAATCTTAACTCCGAGAATGTATGTAGCTTCACCCATATCTTTCATTTCAAAATTAAGAACTTTTGATTGTCTTGACAAACTCAATATTACTTTCAGCAATCAGTATGTCATCAACATATAATGACAAATTAACAAATTGACCTTTGGATCTTTTGATGTACACGCAATTATCTTCATTGATCATCTCAAAATCATATGCCACTATGGCATTATGAAAGTGTATATTCCATTGTCTAGAAGATTGCTCAAGACCATATATTGATATCCAAAGTCGACAAACCTTTTATTCTTGGCCTTTATTAACAAACTCTGTAGGTTGTTCCATATATATCTCTTCATCTAATTCTCCATTGAGAAAAGTAGTTTTAACATTCATTTGATGTAACTCAAAATCCAAACTAGCCACTATTGCTAGAATAAGACGAATTGAGTTAAATCTTACCATAGGAGAAAAAGTATCTTCATAGTTAGTTCTTTCCTGTTGGTTATACCCTTTCGCCACAATGCGAGCCTTTTGTCTTTCAATTGAACCATCAGCCTTGCGCTTTATTTTGAGAACTCATTTGCTCCCAATGGCTCTGCGTCCTTTTGGAAGATCAACCAGTTCCCAAATGTGGTTTGATCTCATTGATTCCTTTTCTTCTTCCATTGCTTTTATCCATTTTTTCTTATCAGGGCATGATAGAGCCTCATTTATATTTCTTGGCTCATTTTCTTCTAGTGGAGCAATCATGAAAGTTTCCCCTTTAATTTCAAAGCGTCGTCGAGGAATGCTTTCGCAACTTGTTCGTTATGGAGAAGATTATACCAGGGGTACTTCATTCTCCATTATGTCCCTACTAGGACAAGATAATGGTATTGATTCATCAAGTGATTGCAATTGAGACTGGTTCGCACTCAACTCCCCACTTCTCACATTGCTCCCACTTAGATCATTATATCCAGCAGTTCCATTATCCTGATCTAAGGTCTCAAATAGGGAACATTTTTCACCTATTTCGCCCTTTCTTGAAAAATCATTATCTAAGAATGTGACATCTCTTGATTCAAATTCAGTCACGCTTCCGCTTTCTTGTTCACCTATGAACACATATCCTTTAGAGTGTTCTAAGTATCTTATGAAGATACTTTTTTTGCCTCTTGGTTCCAATTTTCCATATTTATGAGAGGACTCATAAGTATAGGCAGCACAACTCCAAGATTTAAGAAAGCTTAAATTAGGTTTTCGACCTGTCCATAACTCATATGGGTGGAAGAGACTGATTTAGAACGCACTCGATTAAGTACATAGGTAGCAGTTAATAAAGCATCACCCCAAAAGGCGATCGGTAAATTAGCTTGCGCTATCATGGACCTAACCATTTCTAGTAAGGTTCTATTTCTTCTTTCAGCCACTCCATTTTGCTAGGAGTATATAGAATGGATAACTGTCTATTTATTTCCTTTTCATCACATAAATATATAAACTGATCAGATAAATACTCTCGACCTCGATCGGATCTAAAAGCTTTTATTTTCTTATCTAACTGATTTTCCACTAAGGTCATAAATTTCTTGAAACAACTTAATGCTTCCGACTTATGAGAAATTAAATAGACATATCTATGTCGGTTATAATAGTCAATAAATATGATGAAATAAATAGCACCATGCCTTACTTTTACATTCATTGGACCACATATGTCTATATGGACTAATTGCAAAGGAAATTCAGCTCTAGCGCCTTTTCCAAATGGCTTTCGTGTAGTTTTTTCAGCTAGGCAATGTTCGAAAACAGGCAATTCGACTTTTTCAATATTGCCTAATAAGGCATCTTTAGATAATCTGTTCATTCTCTTTTGGCCAATATGACCAAGCCGAGCATGCTAAACATTCACATCATTCTCACTATAATTGGAAGATGCGAATAAGGAATAACATACATTCACACTGGCATGTTCAATATCTAATACAATAAAACCATCCACGAAATAACCAGAACCATAGTAAGTTGTACTAACAATAGATCCACACCATTATTATGGAAATTTATACTAAAACAAATTTTGACTAAAACTAATATAGAGATTAGATTTCGACGAATCTCTAGAGCATATAGGACATCGTGTAGGAATAATGCGCGTCCACCACGCATGATCAGTTGGCAGGTGCCAATTTCTTTCACTTCCACTCTGGAATTATTTCCTACATCGATCCATCTCACTCTACTTGGAATTCATCGAAATTCCACAAATGTATTTCTATCTCTAGCAACATGGTTTGTGGCACCCAAGTCTACAGTCCACAAAGGATGAGATTCAGTCAAAAATATAGAACTGGATACAAAACTAACACTTTTAAGTGTGTTCAGGGTTTCTACCTTCTTCGGTTTGCCACAGTCGTGAGCGAAGTGACCCTTCTTGTCATAGTTGTAACATTTTCATCCTTGAAATGTTTTTCTTCACGGGACACTTCCCTTTTCCATGCTTCTAAAACTTCGGTTTCTTACTTGATGGTTTCACTCCTTTACCTTTCCACTTCTTGAAACTACCATGGTGCATGTGAGTCAAAGCCAACAAAATACACATCAGTTTGTGTTTTACCCACCAGGATGCGGTCCTCTTCCAACTCCAGATGGTGCATAGCATCCTCGAAGATTGTGCCATTCATATTGTGAGTCAAGTTAACCTTCATGTGTTCCCAATTATTAGGCAAAAAGCGGATTACAACCTGGACTTGTTGTTCATCAGACAATATGTGACCAGTATCTTTCAGCTCGCTAATCATGTTCGACATCTTCCTCAGATATTGTCTCATATTCTGCCCATGTGGCATCTTATATGTATCAAACTTGATAGTAAGCTGCCTCAGCTTAGTGACAGAAGTTTGCCCAAATATAACTTTCAAGACGTCCCACATGTCTTTAGCATTCTCATGTTGCCTGAACTCTTGCATTATATCATTATCCATACTGCTCAACAACGTAATGCGAGCAGTTGAGTCCTTTTTCTTTCAAGAAGCGAAGGCTTCCTTGTCCTGTGCTGTGCAGTGTTACCATCCTCTAGTTCAGCCATGGTTGGGTTACGAGCTTCCAATGTCTCAAGCTTCTCTAGCACATACTGGATTTTCATACTCCAGATTTCATAATTTTCTCCATTCAATTTCTCACCCTTGTTGAGCTCAGCAACAATGTTCTTTGAAGTTGTTGCCATAGTATTTGAATATTAGACATTTTGAACGGATTTTAAGTCTATTTGTATGCAACAAATGCAACTCTATTTATGCATTTAGATGATATTGATATATTATTTCAGAAAAGATTTCAAAATCAACATTTCACTAAGTTCTCCATCATCATCTAGATATTCCAATCTAAAAACTTACATCAATACAATCATCCATATGTGCTCATCATATAGTTACTAAAACTCATGAACACTCCCATTCAAACATATATAACATTATACACACACACACACACACACAAAATCATTACATCTAACAAATGCGATATACATAAACTGAACTTACAATAGTTACAAATAACAGTAAGTTTCTATATTTTAAATATAATCATGCATTGTTATGTCCTCTAAGGTTTGACGATTGACCTAGGTAATTTTCCTTATATAAGGTAGAGAATTCGCAAGTTCTCTAGGGGGATATTTGACAAAATCAGGAGCTAACGTTGCTGCCTTAGGAAAACCCCTCTGAAGACCCTTGGTCTTTAGCTAGGTGCACTGTGCCTGCGTGATCTATTCATCCCAAGTGACGATGTCTTTGCCACCCCGACCCTTACAAAATTTTACAAAAACTGTAGTACAAACGTCTTATATGACAATTGTTCATCCCAAGTGTGGTCGAGCTGATCATGCCAAACCTCATGTATAGAATTTTTAAGTGCATTAAATGCTTCTCGATGTTCCACTATACGTGCACTCCAAATAATCTCTTGGATCATATTGTTGACCTCTGTTACACGGGTTAAAATGTCACATACATTATCCCATTCATAATTGTTCAATATCTCAATCTTTTCATTAAGGGCTCGTATTTGCCTTTGTCTCTTAACTTTGGAGATTTCTTGTCTTTTAGCACCCTCCATTTATGTCGAGGTGCTTTTCTTGAGGGCATTGTTCCTGCAACGAATGCAATACAAAGTGGATTACTAAAACACATCAATTATGCAATTATTATTACGAACATATCGTAATAAATTGTGACATTCTGATTTCCAGTCAATTTCAGGCTCATTAATGAGAAGTGTATATCTAGAGATGTATTTCAATCGTATTCCGCTCGAATCTGATCAATTCGAGTAGACTGACCAAAAGGGAGAGGCTAACACGAGACGAGGTACGTGAACCTAGGAAACTCGGATAGGAAACGGCGCTTTGGCTATAAGGATTGTCGAGGGAACTAGCCATAGACCTTCACAATTACATGACAACCAAACCCGCCCCAAATTGACGAGCCCTAAATGTGATATGAATCATGGGGTCGATACCCGTAATGTCTGCAAAAGCCACTCGTCGGTTCGGGATAGGTTGGAACCACGTCTAGTAGAGAAAATCATAAAAAAAGAGTCTTGAAAATTGAAAATGGAGAATCAAGAATTTCAACATTACAATTCGATTGGCCGTTGCCCTATCGAAGAATTCTGAAACGAGAAAAAAGACGTTTTGAACGTCCGAGGTAAAATGACCGTTTTGCCCCTCAAGCCTAGAACCTTACCTATACAATTCAAGAAGGGCATTTTGGTCTTTGGACCCTCTCCATAGATGCCGAATTCAAGGGTGAAGGATGGCCATTGGATAGCCTTGGAAAAGACAAATGGACAAGTGTCAAGAGATGGACAAGCTGTGGTCATGTCCAACTTTTTCAAACTTACCATTCAACCATTGTCCAAGGCTTTGTATATAGCCTTTTCTCTCTCTCTCCACTCCATTTGGTTGGCCACACCCCTCAAGAACCATTGAAATTGCTCTCCTCCTTCCTTCTTATTTCTACTCATCACCGACCGCTACTGACCTCTCTGTTCGGCGTCATAGGTGGCCATTTCTGGCCACTACCTGGACTTTGGACGGTCATACCAACGTAGCCCTATGTCTTGACGACGTCCTCGAACTGAAAACGAGACATTTGGACCACCGAGGAGCTCTGACCAAATGTTTTCCCGAGAGCCGGCGGAATCTGCTCTAGCTTGAGGTAGGTCCGATTTTTGACTTTTGGAGGCTGAATTGTTGTAGTTTTGAGGTCAAATTTTATGGAGATCTAGTAGACATGTGTATGAATCTGTGGTAAAAAGTTGAGAGTGATTTGAAGAAGTATTGACCTCAAAATGATCTTGTAAATCTTGGATAGAAAATTTTCGGATTCTGACCTTGGGTGAACCGGCGACTTTCAACGGGATTCCGGCGACCAATCCACTCCAAACTTACGGTGAGCCACACAAACCCTTAGATAGACATGTTAAGAGGTAGGATAGTGAGTAGATAAGAGATTTGATGAAGGTTTAGGGCTGGAAGTGCGCAGTTTGCACAAAATCGAAATGAACTGGCTCGGTTATGTTCAAAATCGATTCTGGTAGGAGCAAGAACAGATGATTTTGGGACTCAAATTGATGTTTAAGGCATGTTAAGATGATAAGAATTATGTCATGGAGGGTTATAATTCATGGGTGGTTGATTTGGACATGGAAATTGACGGATTGGTTAGATTTTATTAGGTTACGCGATGAGTTTGGTCTTGGATCATTGGGGGTCGAAACTTTGAGGACTCAAGAGGAGTAAATTGTGTAATCAAACCCAAGGTAAGGAAAATTCCTAACCTTATACTAGGAAGATTGGACTCGATTGGGTGAGTCGAGGAATAAATGGATCAATTTATAAGCATATTCCAAAGGGATAGCTATTAATATGTTCTAAGTGGTTATAAGAGGTTCATGTGTGATATTGCTTGTGTTTACATCATATGCCATGTGGAATGTCATTGATTGCCGTGCATGCCATGAACATTCAAATTGTGCATGAGTTGAACTTGTGGCTTTATCCGTGAATTGAATTATAAATCATGGCATGAGCGTGACATGGCGAGACCCTGAGGCGTATGAGACGCGGGGCGAGAGGTGGATACCCTGACGCGACGAGATCGCGGGGTGGAGTTGATATTGTGTGGCGCTCTGATGCGATGAAATCGCGGGGTTGAGATGGCCACGGTCCTGATGCGAATTACTCATGGGATGGAGAGGCCCTAAGGCATAGGAGACGCAGGATAGGAGATGTATACCCTGATGCGACGAGATCGCGGGGTGGAGTTGATGATGTATGGCGCCTTGATGCGACGAGATCGCGAGGTTGAGTTAGCCACGATCCCGATGCGAACTATTCATGGGACGGAGTTATGAGATGGTGATATTGACCTGAAGATTCATTGGAACCTGATGCGTTTACGCGGGTTGCCGATGACGGTCTAATGCGTTTACGTGGACCGAGCATGATGCAATTTAATCACGGGCTAGAGATTAAGGCAGGCGGAGATTAGTGGATGTGGTGAAGTGGCAGGCCGAGTAACCATGATGTTCTGAGTGGGACGTGAGATCATCATTGCATGCCTGTCATCTAAATGTTGTTGTTTTGTTGATTTGTGCTTGATGCACCAGTATGATTATGTGTATGGAATTTCGGGATAGATGACTACCTGAGTAGACGGTCGACCTAACCTATGGTTAGGACCCACCTTACTAAGATTTATATCTCACATCAGTGGGGGCTTAAATTTTTCAGGTTCCAAGCGAAGGAAGCACAAACTGACCAAGGATTGGCAATGAAGGGACAGTTGATCAACCGTATTTAGAAGAGTTACCAGATATGGATTTACATTTTGTGATATTAGGGATTGTCCTTCCGATTGGTGAATTAGGGATTGATCTTTTAGTAATTGGTTAATGTAACTTGATGTACTCTTGTGTCCAAAGTCATCGAGTGTTGTTGTAACATGATTGGAGTTGGCATCGCTTCCGCATGCGCGTTTCTTTTAGAGCAAAGGACATTGGCCGTTGGATCTTGGAGCTTTCATTCAGATGTGAACGACTTGGTGGGATGTTAGCGCGCTCACCGGGTTCGGGGCGTGACATTCACATTTGTTTGGTATCAGAGCAAGGTTAGCTCGATCCAATGTGATTGAGGTTTAGAGTGATAAGGAGTGATGACTTGGGGACAATTAGATATTGAGGCCTATAGGATTAAGCAGGGATCATTGACTCTTGAGGATGGTAGGCTTGAACTTGTGTACACTTTAATGGTCCTAGAGTTGACTTTAATGGATGATCTCGAGTTATGCGGTGATTAAAGTTTAAGTGGAAGCAAGCTGAGAATGGAGAGTCATAAGCATGGATTTTGAGGTAGTAATTGTGGCATGGTTAAAAATCCTATGTTTGATAGGGATGACGTTTGAAAAAGAAAAGTGATGCTTGTGATGGGCTTGTTAGGCATGTTTGATGATTAGCCTCATGTGATTAGTTTGGCCAGGGTATGACTGGGAGGTTAAAAGACATAAGGGGTTTATACCCGTTGAATCGAGGCATGTTGAGATGAGATAGTCTGTTGCTACTATGTTAGAGTGGCGGAGGCCTAGGCCTATAGTATGAGCTATTGACTCAATGAGTTGCTGCCTTGAGTGCTTATTTGACAATTGCCTAGTTGCGGCTAGCCTAGTAGTGGCTGTCGGTTGAGAAGTTGCCTCGTTGAGACTGGCTTAAGGAATGATTGCTGATCAAGGATGATTTGGGATCCTCAAATAATTGGCGATTAATTGAGAATTGCCCAAGAACCATTAGAGGGTTGGTTGATGGCAAAAGATATTGAGAAAAGCAGCCTAAGACTGATGGATTTGAGTAGATGACTTGAATCTTTGATTCCTAAGGGGAAATCATAATGGTCTAAGAGACATGAGAACTTAATAAGGTTGAACGACCCAGGGTATGGTCGTAGAAGAGCATTCGGCTCGTGTATACGTGGTATGGAAGATCCGAGAACTGATATAGATCATGAGAATTGAGTAAAGATGGACGATTGAAGTATGAGTACCAAAAGAGGATATGGCTCGATCTGTTAATTGTACAAGACCTAAGAGTTGAATGGGTAGTGAGAACTTTAAATGAAAATGAGGGATTTGTTGGTTAAGTAAGCTCGAGGAGAAGCTGCCAAGATACTCTAAGTCACTATGGCAATAAATGCTTGTGCTGACGAGTTAAGTGAAAGAAGTCACGAAGAAGGTGACTCTGAGTTAATCTTTTCGAAATTGAATGTGTGGGAAGGACCACGATAGCTTGGAAAAGCTTGTGAAGCTGTGAATAAGAATGAGATTGTCTGAGTTTGATGGAAGGATGAAAGTTGAAATTGCCTCCTCTAGATTGGGGATCTTGATAAAGAAACCTCGGAGGCTTTGGGTACACTGAAGAGAGGGAGTGACCCTAATGATTACTAGCCCTAAGAGGCTATTGAGGATTAATGAAAGGTCACTAGAGGAAGGATTTCCTCGGAGGCATGAGACCTGCCTAGACTACTTCTATTGAGTTGTTCAATGGGAAGTATCATCCTGGGACTACTTGAGAGTAAAGATTGCTTGGATCCTAATACTTTTGCAATGATCATCAGATGATCGATGGTGTGAGACAGAATTCTCAAGATCGCGTAAGCATATGGTAAAAGTGGTCAAAAATCCTTGAATAAGATGAGTAAGTCCCTGAGTTGATTGGAACTTGAGAACCTTTTTGCTGGTTATTATTCCTGATTTTAAGGAATGGTAATAAGACTCAGCAAAATAGGAGAATGATCAAAAGAATTATGAATAAGAGACCTCCTGCTCATGGGTTACGAGCAAGGAGATGTTCATTGTGAATATGGAACGTGCCACGAAAAACGGCTGATTACCTGGGCGTAAGACACATGGTGGAAAATGGGTAGCCCGTCTTTTCCGTTATAATAAGAGTTGAGGAAGAATCGGCATGCCAGTTTGCTTGGAATTAATGATTTCCTGGGATCGGATTAAATTAGAATCGTGAGAAAGGAAATCATACGCTGTTGTTCCCAAAAGAATAGGGCATTGATCTTAAGGGGCGATTGGACCATGGATTAGTCACTGATGAAAAGAAAAGTGAACGGACTTGATAGTCTTGACTAATTGTGAATCTAGAGAAGGATTTAGTAAGTGAAAATTGCGCTTAGAGAATATCCGCAAAGTGATTTAAGGTAATCGAATTGACCATTCGACAAGTGAACTGGTGAAGACCTAAGGATGAACCGATATTGTCACTTGAGGTGATTGAGTTATGGGAAATAGAATGTGAAAACATGGTGGCATCTGAACCCTGGAATAAAGGTATCACCGTCGGCAAGAATTCCAAGGTTGTCGTCCTATGAAATGAAAAGGACCAGGTGAATTTGAAGTGAGAGAATGTCACAAAAGTGTATAGTTTCTTTCATAGGGTAAGGGACCCTAGTGTGTAAGGAAGAGGAGCTTCTGATTGTCTGGGTGTTTAGGATGTGCGTCTGGACTGAGGAAGAAGACATAGAACCTGAATGACCCAGGAAGTGAGATTCGAGAAACAATCTTGCAGACAATGTTGAATTTCAGGATGACGTTGACGTTCAGTTGAACGAACGGAATAGGGATAAGATCGCTTTAGTGAGTATGGAACACAAAGGCTAAAGCACTAATGCTTCTCGAGAGAAGAGTGACAAGAATAAGAAAAATGTCATGCGGTCATAGAGGAGACCTGTGACGACAAAGAGCCAAGGTCTGAGCTCTCAAGTGAAAGGGGCGAGGGATAGTTGGGAAGATTCGACACCTGGTGGAAGGAAGTTGATAATCGCCGGACGAAGTGCCCAAGGAATGATTGAGTGGGTCGTTATCATCTCGAGAGATGATGGTTGAACTCATGTAAGGAGCCATGGGAAACATGAACAGTTTTTGAGAGTGTCATATGGGCTATAAGGAAATGTCCATTGCATGCTAAATGTGAAGAATGCAAATTGTGGACCTAATGAAGTACGATTCACTCATCGAAATAAGTGATAGATCCTTTGAGGATTGGAATATGTGATGAATCGACTAGGGTCAATGTGAGTTACGGAAAGTGCAAGCTCCTTGGGATTGATGAGTGGCAATAGACGAACCGTTGAAAGATTTCCTACAAGAGCTATTCCACTAGTGATATGGACTAAGGACGAGTCGTGACACAAATGGGTGAATGAACGTAAAAAGAGTTTTCGAGGACTCGAGTTAAGCTAATGACTGCGCTGTCTATGACAAATTCCTGTTGGAAATTGAAAAGCTTATGAAGATCGTAATGATACGACACAGAATGGAAATTGAGGCATAACAAGGCGATTTGAATTGGATGCTGCTTATATGTCGTGACAATAATGCCATATGAATTGGCATGCTTAGAGTATGATTAGAATTGATTTGCGAATATTCTCGCAACAAGGTTTGGAAAAATCTTACTTGAGTGGAAGAAGATTTCAAGTTTATATCTACTCCAAAAGATATCAAGTAGTAGTTTTCTGAGAGGAATTGAACGAGAGGCAATGTCAAATGATGAAATTGCTTGTGGATATAGGAGCGCTACTTGTGCAAGGAAGGATCTTAGAGTTATGCAAACTAAAAGAGGTCGAGAGTATGGACTGCCTGAAGGGAATTGAAGGTGAGGCATGTGGAACGAAGAGATCACCAAAGTATTGTTACAGCGATATTTGTGTCGCTGAGGAAGGGTGAATTATTTAACAGATGCTTACAGTTAAGAATCGAGCCTTGTATAATCGGAG
Organism: Rhodomyrtus tomentosa; assembly: GCA_028455895.1. Classification (NCBI taxonomy): domain Eukaryota; kingdom Viridiplantae; phylum Streptophyta; class Magnoliopsida; order Myrtales; family Myrtaceae; genus Rhodomyrtus; species Rhodomyrtus tomentosa. The sequence continues at coordinate 30,165,686 of JAPCWY010000007.1, forward strand.
ATGGAGGGACAGATCTTCCGTCAAGAAATAAGAGATTCAACTTCTAAATTGGAAGTTCGCTTATGGCTAGCGTGATGACTACTGGAAACACCTAGCCTGAAGGCCAGAAGGAAATTGGGGTGTTCATTGAAATTCAAAGGGAGAATTATGGTGTTTCTTGGGGATGGCACAAAGATGTGCCAAAATGCATATATATATATATATATATATATATATATATATATATATATATATATATATATATATCGGTGATAAGGTTGAAAGTTGAAATTTATCTATCTTGTAGTCGAACACTAGACGTGTCGATGAAAGGGAATGACATGACGATGAAAGTTGAAGGACCACTTTGATCCAAAGGAAATTTTAGATGCAGTCGAGAATAGATTGTTACGGAAATAACCATGTAAATGTTTAAGGAGTTAAGGGAGCCATAACTCGATTTGATTAATGGATGGCATATTGATAAAGCCCTCAAATCTCTGTTAGCGAGAAGGGAAGCTTGAAAGGAGTAATATACGAAGGGTGTAGACATTAAGAGTGCATTCTGGCGAGGACTTGATAATAATGGTTATGGATAAATGAAAGAGATAAGGTGAACGCTCTATGATGAGCTGCTGACAAATGATATGAATACCGAAAGAGAATGGAGAGAAGCGAATCGGATTAAGGGCTAAAGGAGACAAGTCCTAGGAAAGAATGGCCTTGGGCTGGAAGGGATGAGCAAGATCGTCAAGCTATGGAAAGGATTATCCGAAAGAATGAGGATGCAATGAGGCACCAATACTCCAAAGGATTGGATGGGTATATGGTTACGAATTTCGAGAATGAAATTTCTTTAAAGGGGAAGAGTTGTGACATTCTGATTTCCAATCAATTTCAGGCTCATTAATGAGAAAGTATATCTAGAGATGTATTTCAGTCATATTCTTCTCGAATCTGATCAATTCAAGTAGATTAAACAAAAGGGAAAGGCTAACGCGAGATGAGGTACGTGGACCTAAGGAATTCGGATAGGAAATGACGCTTTGGCCATAAGAATTATTGAGGGAACTAGCGATAGACCCCCACAATTACATGACAACTAAAGCCGCCCCGAATTGACGAGCCCTAAACGTGATATGAATCACGGGATCGATACGCGTAATGTTTACAAAAGCTGCCCATCGGTTTGGGATAGGTTGGAACCACGTCTGGTAGAGAAAACCATCAGAAATGAGTCTTGAAAATTGAAAATGGAGAATCAAGAATTCCAACATTACAATTGGATTGGTCGTCGCCCCATGGAAGAATTCTAGAACGAGAAAAACGACGTTCTGAACGTCGGGGGTAAAATGACTATTTTACCCCTCAAGCCTAGATCCTTACATATACAATTCAAGAAGAACATTTTGGTCTTTGGACCCTCTCCATAGCTACCAAATTCAAGGGTGAAGGATGGCCATTGGATCACCTTGGGAAAGACAAATGGACAAGTGTCAAGAGATGGACAAGGTGTAGTCATGTCCAACATTTTCAGACCTACCATTCAACCATTGACCAAGGCTTTGTATATAGCCTTTTTCTCTCTCTCTCCACTCCATTTGGTCGGCCACACCCCTCAAGAACTACCGAAATTCCTCTCCTCCTTCCTTCTTGTTTCTGCTCATTGCCGACCGCCACTGACCTCTCTGTTCGGCGCCGTCGACGACCATTTTCGACCACCACCTGGACTCCGGCCAGTTATACCAACGTAGCCCTATGTCTTGTCGACATCCTCGAAGTGGAAGCAAGGCTTTTGGACCACCGAGGTGCTCCGGCCAAGTGTTTTCCCAAGAGTCGACGGAATCTACTCCAACTTGAGGTAGGTCACGTTTCTGACCCTTTTGGAGGCTGAATTATTGGTTTTTTGAGGTCAAATTTTATGTAGATATAGTAGACATGAGTGTGAATTTGTGTTAAAAAGTTGAGAGTGATTTGAAGAAGTATTGACCTCGAAATGGTTATGTAAATCTTAGACAGAAAACTACCGGATTCTGACTTTAGGTGAACCGGCGACTTTCAACTGGATTCCGGCGACCAATCGACTCCAAATTCACGGTGAGCCTCACAAACCCTTAGATAGACATGATAAGAGGAAGGATAATGAGTAGATATGGGATTTGATGATGGTTTAGGGCTGGAAGTGCACGGTTTGCACAAAATCGAAATGAACCGGTTCGGTTATGTGTAGAATCGATTCTGGTGGGAGTAAGAACAGATGATTTTGGGACTCAAATTGTTTTTTAAGGCATTTTAAGATGATGAGGATTATGTCATGGAGGGGTTGTGATTCATGGGTGGTTGATTTGGACATGGAAATTGACGGATTGGTTGGATTTTATTAGGTTGCGCAATGAGTTCGGTCTTGGATCATTGGGGGCCGAAACTTTGAGGACTCAAGAGGAGTAAATTGTGTAATCAAACTCAAGGTAAGGGAAATTCTTAACCTTATGCTAGGAAGATTGGACTCGATCGGGTGAGTCGAGGAATAAATGGATTAATTTATAAGCATATTCCAAAGGGATAGCTATTAATATGTTCTAAGTGGTTATAGGAGGTTTATGTATGATATTGCTTGTGTTTAAATCATATGCCATGTCGAATGTCATTGATTGCCTTGCATGCCATGGACATTCAAATTGTGCATGAGTTGCACTTGTGGCTTTATCTATGAATTGAATTGTGAATCATGGCATGAACGTGACATGGCGAGGCTCTGAGGCGTATGAGTCGCTGGGCGGGAGGTGGATACCCTGATACGACGAGATCGCGGGTTGGAGTTGATATTGTGTGGGGCCCTGATGCGATGAAATTGCGGAGTTGAGATGGCCACGGTCTTGATGCGCATTACTCGCGGGACGGAGAAGCCCTGATGCGTATGAGACACGGGGCAGGAGATGTATACCCTAATGTGACGAGATCGCGGGGTGGAGTTGATGCTGTGTGGCGCTCTGATGCGACGGGATCGCGAGGTTGAGTTGGCCACGGTCCTGATGCGAACTATTCGCTGGACGGAGTTATGAGATGGTGATATTGGCCTGGAGATTCATCGGAACTTGTTGCGTTTGCGCGGGTTACGGATGACGGTCTGATGCATTTATACGGACCGAACCTGATGCAATTTAATCGCGGGCTAGAGATTGAGGCAGGCGGAGATTAGAGAATGTGGTGAAGTGGCAGGCCGAGTAGGCATGATCTTCTGAGTGGGACGCGAGATCATCATTGCATGCCTGTTATCTGCATGTTGCTGTTTTATTGATTTGTGCTTGATGTGTCAGTATGATTATGAGTATGGAATTTTGGGATAGATGACTGCTTCAGTGGACAGTCGGCCTAGCCTAGGGTTAGGACCCACTTTACTGAGATTTATATCTCACCCCAGTGTAGGCTTAAATTTTTCATGTTCCAAGTGAAGGAAGCATGAGCTGACCAAGGATTGACATTGAAGGGATAGTTGATCAACCGTATTTAGAAGAGTTACCAGATATGGATTTACATTTTGTGATATTATGGATTGTCATTTCGATTGGTGAATTAGGTATTGATCTTTTAGTAAGTGGTTAATGTAACTTGATGTACCCTTGCGTCCTAAGTCATCGGGTGTTGTTGAATTAATATGATTGGAGTTGGCATCGCTTTCGCATGCGCTTTCTTTTAGCGCAAAGGACATTGGCCGTTGGATCCTAGAGTTTTCATTTAGACATGAACGGCTTGGTGGGATGCTTGCACGCTCGTCGGGTTTGGGGCGTGACATTCACGTTTGTTTGGTATCAGAGCAAGGTCAGCTCGATCCAATGCGATTGAGGTTTGGAGTGATAAGGAGTGATGACTTGGGGACAATTAGATATTGAGGCCTATAGGACTAAGTAGGGATCATTGAATCTTGAGAATGGTAGGCTTGAACTTGTGTACACTTTAATGGTCCTACAGTTGACTTTAATGGATGATCTCGAGTATGTAGTGATTAAATTTTAAGTCGAAGCACGCTGAGATTGGAGAGTCATAAGCATGGATTTTGAGGTAGTAATTATGCTTGAGGATAACAGGGAATTGCTTATGAATGAAGGGTCAATTGAGGTGTATGATTGTGATCTTGATTTGTCAATAACCCAACTTGAGGAGTACGAATTATAAAGAGATGACCAATATTAGTGGATTCAGACTTGAATTGCGTGATATTTTGATGGCTTAGCTATCAATTACTAATAACGATCTTAGATGATATGAGATGAGATACATACAAGGGAGCGGATAAGGAATATATGATTAAAGGCCAGTCGTGATCGAATGCTTATGGATTTGATTTAGTTAACGATTCCACTTGAGGTGCATGGTTAAATATGGGCAATTGATCTACGAGATGTGATGGTTATTGGTGGAATTAGAACTCTTAAATGGATAGAAATTGATCTGAAGACGATTTTGATATGACAAGTGGTGAGGACAGTCATGCCGCGCTTGAGTCTGTGGCTTTGAAACGAAGTTGATGAGGGTGCATACATGAACTTATCGCTGTTGGACTTAATAAACTGTTGCTTGGTATGGGACAAGTTGATGGGATACCTATAAACTGTGATGAAACATGGTATAAGACATGTGAAACGGGGCTTTACCCGTAGATGTATGGCTTGGGACAACCTGCAACGGCCAAATTTGATGAGGGCGGGAAGTGATCGCTGAGATAAAGAGGTCCGGACAAGGAGCGGCTCTTGGCAGGCTTTTAAGATGGCAAGAGGCAGGAATGACCTAAGTCATAACTTGAAAGGGGAAGCTTAGGTATCAGGTTGAGTCCGATTGTGAATAAGGGATGTGCAGCACGGGATTGATTCTCATCAAGAATGATTGAAAGTGACATGACATGTGTAATGGTACCTAAGAGTGGCATGGTTAAAAGCCCTATGTTTGATAGAGATGACGTTTGAAAAAGAAAAGTGATGCTTGGATGGGCCTATTAGGCATGTTTGATGATTAGCCTCATGTGATTGGCTTGGCCAAGGTGTGACTGGGAGGATAGATGACGTAAGAGGTTTATACCCGTTAAACCGAGGCAAGTTGAGATGAGATAATCTGTTGTGATTATGATAGAGTGGCGGATGCCTTTAGGCCTAGAGTATGAGCTATTGACTCAATGAGTTGCTGCCTTGAGTGCTTATTTGACAGTTGCCTAGTTGAGGCTAGCCTAGTAGTGGCTATCGGTTGAGAAGTTACCTCGTTGAGACTGGTTTAAGGAATGATTGCTGATCAAGGATGATTTGGGATCCTCAAATAATTGGCGATTAATTGAGAATTGCCCAAGAACCATTAGAGGGTTGGTTGATGGCAAAAGATATTGAGAAAAGCAGCCTGAGACTGATGGATTTGAGTAGATGACTTGAATCTTTGATTCCTAAGGGGAAATCATAATGGTCCAAGAGACATGAGAACCTAATAAGGTTGAACGACCCAGGGTATGGTCGTAGAAGAGCATTCGGCTCGAGTATACGTGGTATGGAAGATCCGAGAACTGATATGGATCATGAGAATTGAGTAAAGATGGACGATTGAAGTATGAGTACCAAAAGAGGATATGGCTCGATTTGTTAATTGTACAAGACCCAAGAGTTGAATGGGTCGTGAGAACTTTAAATGGAAATGAGAAATTTGTTGGTTAAGCAAGCTCGAGGAGGAGCTGCCAAGATCCTCTAAGTCAATGTGGCGATAAATGCTTGTGCTGACGAGTTAAGTGATAGAAGTCATGAAGAAGGTGACTTTGAGTTAATCTTTTCGAAATTGATTGTGTGGGAAGGACCACGAAAGCTTGGAAAAGCTTGTGAAGCTGTGAATAAGAATGAGATTGACTGAGTTTGATGGAAGGATGAAAGTTGAAATTGCCTCTTTTGGATTGGGGATCTTGATAAAGAAACCTTGGAGGCTTTGGGTATACTGAAGAGACGGAGTGACCCTAACGATTACTAGCCCTAAGAGGCTATTGAGGATTAGTGAAAGGTCACTAGAGGAAGGACTTCCTCGGAGGCATAAGACCTGCCTAGACTACTTCTATTGAGTTGTTCGATGGGAAGTATCGTCATGGGACTGCTTGAGAGCAAAGATTGCTTGGATCCTAATACTTTTGCAAGGATCATCGAATGATCGACCGGTGCGAGACAGAGTTCTCAAGGTCGCGTAAGCATATGGTAAAAGTAGTCAAAAACCCTTGAATAAGATGAGTAAGTGCCTGAGTGGATTGGAACTTGAGAACCTTTTGGCTAGTTATTATTCCTGATTTTGAGGAATGGTAATGGGATTCAGCAAAATAGGAGAATGATCGTAAGACTTATGAACAAGAGACCTCCTGCTCATGGGTTACGAGCAAAGAGATGTTCATTGTGAATATGGAATGTGCCTACAAAAAATGGCTGATTACCTAGGCATAAGACACATGGTGGAAAATGGGTAGCCCGTCTTTTTTGTTACAATAAGAGTTAAGGAAGAATAGACATGTCAGTTTACTTGGAATTAATGATTTTCTGGGATCGGTTGATTCAATTGGAACCATGAGAAAGGAAATCGTAAGTTGTTGTTCCCTAAAAAATAAGGCATTCAACTTAAAGGGCGATTGGACCATGGATTGGTCACTAACGAAAAAAAAGTGAACGGACTTGATAGTCCTGACTGGTTGTGAATCTAGAGAAGGATTTAGTAAGCGAAAAGAGTGCTTAGAGAATACCCGCAAAGTGATTTGAGATAATCGAATTGACCATTTGACAAGTGAACTGGTGAAGACCCAAGGATGAACCAATATTGCCACTTGGGGTGACTGAGTTATCGGAAAGAGAATGTGAAAATATGGTGGCATCTGAACCCTGGAGTAAAGGTATCGCCGTCGGCATAGACGCCAAGGTTACCGTCCTATGAAATGAAAGGACCGGGTGAATTTGAAGTGAGAGAATGTCACGAAAGTATATAGTTTCCTTCATAGGGTAAGGAACCCTAGTGCGTAAGGAAGAGGAGCTTCTGATTGTCTAGGTGTTTGAGATGAGCGTTCGGACTGAGGAAGAAGACACAAAACATGAATGACTCCTGAAAGTGAGATATGAGAGACAGTCTTGTAGACAATGTTGAATTCTAGGATGATGTTGACATTCAGTGGAACGAACAGAATAGGGATAAGGTCGCCTTAGTGAGTATGGAACTCAAAGGCTAAATCACTAATGCTTCTCGAGAGAAGAGTGACAAGAATAAGAAAAATATCGTGCGGTCCTAGAGGAGACTTGTGACGATAAAGAGCCAAGGCCTGAGCTCTCAAGTGAAAGGCGCGAGGGATAGTTGGTAAGATTCGACACCTGGTGGAAGGAAGTTGATAATCGCCGGACGAAGTGCCCAAGGAATGATTGAGTGGGTCGTTATCATCTCGAGAGACGATGGTTGAACTCACGTAAGGAGCCTTGAGAAACATAAACAGTTTTCGAGAGTGTCATATGAGCTCTAAGGAAATATCCATTGCATGCTAAATGTGAAGAATGCAAGTTGTGGACATGATGAAGTAAGATTTACGCATCGGAATAAGTGATAGATCCTTTGAAGATTGGAATAAGTGATGAATCGACTAGGGTCGATGTGAGTTGCGGAAAGTGCAAGCTCCTTGGGATTGATGAGTGGCAATAGACGGACCGTTGAAAGATTCCCTACAAGAGCTATTTCACTAGTGATATGGACTAAGGACGAGTCGTGACACGAATGGGTAAATGAACGTGAAAAGAGATTTTGAGGACTCGAGTTAAGCTAATGACTGCATTGTCTATGACAAATTCCAGTTGAAAATTGAAAAGCTTATGAAGGTTGTAATGACACCACGCAGAATGGAACTTGGGGCATAACAAGGCGATTTGAATTGGATGCTGCTTGTATGTCGTGACAATAATGCCATATGAATTGGCATGCTTAGAGCGTGATTGGAATTAATTTGCGAATATTCTCGCAACAAGGTTTGGAAAAATCTTACTGGGATGGAAGAAGATTTCAAGTTTATATTTACTCCAAAAGATATCAAGCAGTAGTTTTCTGAGAGGAATTGAATGAGAGGCAATACCGAAGGATGAAATTGTTTGTGGATATAGGAGCGCTGCTTGTGCAATGAAGGATCTCAGAGTTATGCGAACTAAAAGAGGTTGAGAGTATGGACTGCTTGAAGAGAATTGAAGGCGAGGCATGTGAAATGAAGAGATCACCCAAGTGCTGTTACAGTGATATTCGTGTCGCTGAGGAAGGGTGAATTGTTTAACGAATGCTTATAATTAAGAATTGAGCTTTGTATAATCACTGATGGAGGGACCGATCTTCCCTCAAGAATAAGGGATTCAACTTCTAAATTGCTAGCGCGTGACTACTGGAAATACCTAGCATGAAGGCCAGAAAAAAATTGGGGTGTTGCCATGATTAAACATCGATGCTAGAGGGATTATAGAAATGGATGGAACCCTTGAGGACCATGGACGGAAGTACGAGTACAACATGGAAGGGAAACTTAAGGAGATGAACTCATTGAAATTCAAAGGGAGAATTATGGTGTTTCCTGGGGATGGCACGAAGATGTGCCAACATGCATATATATATATATATATATATATATATATATATATATATATATATATATATATCGGTGATAAGGTTGAAAGTTGAAATTTGTCTATCTTGTAGTCGAGCACTAAACGTGTCGATGGAAGGGAAAGACATAACGATGAAAGTTGAAGGACCACTTTGATCCAAGAGAAATTTCGGATGGAGTCGAGAATAGATTGCTACGGAAATAACCATGTAAATGTTTAAGGAGTTAAGGGAGCCATAACTCGATTTGATTAATGGAGGGCAAATTGATAAAGACCTTGAATCTCTATTAGAGAGAAGGGAAGCTGGAAAGGAATAATACGCCGAAGGGTATGGACATTAAGAGTGCATTCTGGCGAGGACTTAATAATAATGGTTATCGACAAATGAAAGAGATAAGGTGAACGCTTGAGGATGAGCTCCTGGCAAATGATATGAATACCGAAAGAGCATGGAGAGAAGCGAATCGGATTAAGGGCTAAAGGAGACAAGTCCTAGGGAAGGATGGCCTTGGGTTAGAAGGGACGAGTAAGATCGTCAAGCCATGGAAAGGATTATCCGAAAGAATGAGGATGCGACGAGGCACCAATACCCCAAAGGATTAGATGGGTAGAAGGGTGCGAATTTCGAGGATGAAATTTCGTTAAGGGGGGAAGAGTTGTGACATTCTGATTTTCAGTCAATTTCAGGCTCATTAATGAGAAGTGTATATCTAGAGATGTATTTCAGTCGTATTCCGCTCAAATCTGATCAATTAGAGTAGACTGACCAAAAGGGAAAGGCTAACGCAAGACGAGATACGTGGACCTAGAGAACTCGAATAGGAAACAACGCTTTGACCATAAAGATTGTCAAGGGAACTAGCAATATACCCTTACAATTACATGACAACCAAAACCGCTCCGAATTAACGAGCCTTAAACGTGATATGAATCACGGGATTGATACGTGTAATGTCTGCAAAAGTCGCCCGTCGGTTCGGGATAGGTTGCACCATGTCTGGCAGAGAAAACCATTAGAAATGAGACTTGAAAATTGAAAATGAAGAATCAAGAATTTCAACATTACAATTGGATTGGTCGTCGCTCTATCGAAGAATTCTGAAACGAGAAAAATGACGTTTTGAACGTCGAGGGTAAAATGACCGTTTTGCCCCTCATGCCTAGAACCTTACCTATACAATTCAAGAAGGGTATTTTGGTCTTTGGACCCTCTCCATAGCTGCCGAATTCAAGGGTGAAGGATGGCCATTGGATCACCTTGGAAAAGAAAAATGGACAAGCGTCAAGAGATGGACAAGGTGTGGTCATGTCCAGCTTTTTTAAACCTACCATTCAACCATTGACCAAGGCTTTGTATATAGCCTTTTTCTCTCTCTCTCCACTCCATTTGGCTGGCCACACCCCTCAAGAACCACCGAAATTCCTCTCCTCCTTCCTTTTTGTTTCTGCTCATCGCCGACCGCCACTGACCTCTCTGTTCGGCGCCATCAGCGACCATTTTCGGCCACCACCTGGACTCTGGCCAGTCATACCAACGTAGCCCTATGTCTTCCCAATTTCCTCGAAGTGGAAGCAAGGCATTTGGACCACCGAGGAGCTCCGGCCAAGTGTTTTTCCGAGAGCCGACGAAATCTGCTCCAACCTGAGGTAGGTCCGGTTTCTGACCCTTTTAGAGGCCGAATTGTTGGAATTTTGAGGTCAAATTATGTGGAGATCTAGTAGACATGTGCATGAATCTGTGGTAAAAATTTGAAAGTGATTTGAAGAAGTATTGACCTCGAAATGGTCTTGGTAAATCTTGGACAGAAAACTGCCGGATTTTGACCTTGGGTGAACCAGCGACTTTCAACGGGATTCCGGTGACCAATCGACTCCAAACTCACGGTGCACCTCACGAATCCTTAGATAGACATGTTAAGAGGTAGGATAATGAGTAGATAAGGGATTTGATGAAGGTTTAGGGCTGTAAGTGCACGGTTTGCACAAAACGGAAATGAACCGATTCAGTTATGTGCAAAACCGATTTTGGTGGGGGCAAGAACAGATGATTTTGGGACTCAAATTGATGTTTAAGACATGTTAAGATGATGAGGATTATGTCATGGAGGGTTGTGATTCATGGGTGGTTGATTTGGACATGAAAATTGACTGATTGTTTGGATTTTATTAGGTTGCGCAATGAGTTCGGTCTTGGATCATTAGGTGCCAAAAATTTGAGGACTCAAGAGGAGTAAATTGTGTAATCAAACCCAAGGTAAGAGAAATTCCTAACCTTATGCTAGGAAAATTGGACTCGATTGGGTGAGTCGATGAATAAATGAATCAGTTTATAAGCATATTCCAAAGGGATAGCTATTAATATGTTCTAAGTGGTTATAGGAGATTCACGTGTGATATTGCTTATGTTTAAATTATATGCCATGTCGAATGTCATTGATTGCCTTGCATGCCACGAACATTCAAATTGTGCATGAGTTGCACTTATGGCTTTATCAGTGAATTGAATTGTGAATCATGGCATGAGCGTGACATGGCGAGGCCCTGAGGCTTATAAGACACGGGGTGGGAGGTGGATACCCTCATGCGATGAGATCGCGGGGTGAAGTTGATATTGTGTGGCGTCCTGATGCGATGAAATCGTGTTGTTGAGATGACCACGGTCTTGATGTGAATTACTCGCGGGACAGAGAGGTCTTGAGGCATATGAGACGCGGGCAAGAGATGTATACCCTAATGCGACGAGATCGAGGGGTGGAGTTGATGATGTGTGGCGCCCTGATGAAACGAGATCGCGAGGTTGAGTTAGCCACGGTCCTGATGCGAACTATTCACGGGACGGAGTTATGAGATGGTGATATTGGCCTGGAGATTCATCGGAACCTGATGCGTTTACACGGGTTACGGATGATTACGCGGACAGAGCCTAATGCGATTTAATCGCAGGCTAGAGATTGAGGTAAGCGGAGATTAGTGGATGTGGTGAAGTGGCAGGCCGAGTAGGCATGATCTTTTGAGTGGGATGCGAGATCATCATTGCGTACCTGTCATCTGCATGTTGTTGTTTTATTGATTTGTGCTTGATGCGCCAGTATGATTATGAGTATGGAATTTTGGGATAGATGACTGTCTGAGTGGACGGTCAGCCTAACCTAAGGTTAGGACCCACCTTATTGAGATTTATATCTCACCCTAGTGGGGGCTTAAATTTTTCAAGTTCCAAGCGAAGGAAGCACGAACTGACCAAGGATTGGCATTGAAGGGACAGTTGATCAACCGTATTTAGAAGAGTTACCAGATATGGATTTGCATTTTGTGATATTAGGGATTGTCCTTCCGATTGGTGAATTAGGGATTGATCTTTTAGTAATTGGTTAATGTAACTTGATGTACCATTGTGTCCTAAGTCATCGGGTGCTGTTTTATTAATATGATTGGAGTTGGCATCGCTTCCGCATGCGCGTTTCTTTTAGCGCAAAGGACATTGGCCGTTGGATCCTAGAGCTTTCATTCAGACATGAACGGCTTGTTGGGATGTTCGTGTGCTCGCCGGGTTCGGGGTGTGACATAAATAATAAGCAAAAAAATATATCAAGCAAGCCCATATAAAATGACCAACCACTTTTTTGGGTCAACGGTAAAGGGGTCGGGTTAACGGTCAGTCGGGTCGGGTCACAGTCAAACGGGTTGGGTCATGCGGTTCGAGTCAAATCCACTGCGGGCTGGGTCAGAACATATTTGAAAATGGGTCGGGCCTCTTTTTTTTGGGTCGGGCTTCATCAATGGTCGGGTCAGACCCGATCTGCTGACGTCAGCCTACGTTAGCTACCCAGGTCGAGCCCACGTGCGTCGCACGTGGCTAACGTCATTCTGACGTTAGCTGCTCTGGCAAACCACGTGCGACGCACGTGGCCTGTGGCTGGTGATGGCAATGGCTCTGCCGGTGTGTGTCGGCGCGTGTGCCTCTGTCCGGCCTCCTCCAACAACCATCCAACCATCAAAATTCTCGTCTCGTCGATAAGAACACAATGGTATATTTAGACCTTAATTTTGACGAACAAAAAGTGACTTAAAAAGGACTTAAAGCCTCGACCTTGAGGGACTCCGCCCTGTCGCGGCACGTAGCGCACGTGCGGCGATTTTCGGTGTCCCCTTGAGGTCGGCGACCACTCAAAATGATCGTCTCGACGTGCCCGTTCTAATGGTGTATTCAAAATACATTTTCGACAAACCAAACTCAGAATATGACGCATGAACAATAGCATCACAATTAGGGCTAAAACTGCTTCATCATACGAAATTAACACAAATCAATCAAGAATCAAGTAACTTTTGCTCTGATACCAATGTTGGATACTTCACCCATTCTATATTCAATCTAAAACGCGAAAACATGCCCATATGAATCACTTAAGTCACTGATCATAAAAAATATATCACGAGAACATACCTTAGTTGTTACAGGTTAAAAACCCTTTGCGATCTTGGAGTTTCTTTGACGAACGACAATCAACAGTCGGTAGGGAGGAGAGTACCACGTTCTCTGTTTTGTGAGTGAGTCGAATGTTGTGATAGATAATCCTCTGGAGAGAATGACCTTCTTTAAACAACATCTGTTGAACGAAGGAACATATCTTTTCGTTCAAGTAACGTTGAACGAAGGAACGTATTCTTTCGTTCAACATAACAGATAACGGTCAGGGGTGTGGTTGCTCGCATGGGTCACCCCGTAACCCGGTGTACCTCGCTTAATATTATCCAATAGTAAGAAATGGATGGCTTGAATTTTAAAGATTTCCTACCATCATTGTGCAAAATCCTTAATCGACAGTTGTTGGCTTGGATGGGGTCAAGAAAGCTACTCAAGACCCGATAGTTAATAAAATGATCTAAAATTTTCAAATAAATACTTGAAATGTCTTCATTTTCTCCAATAAGGATTTGGAGTGGATATTACTTTAAATAAGAGCATGCCCTCATTGTTTTAAAGAAGGGTTCGATGGATGGACATTTTTGTCTGTTTATTTTTTATTTATTTATTTTTATTTCATTTTCTATTTTCTATTTTATTTATTTTTATTTTCCTCTTCCCTCCCTGCTGTCGCCAGCATCGAACAAGGGCCATCCGCGTCTAGCGAGGTTGCCCTGGCAAAAAAACAGATGCTACCACAAAATAGTCCTTGGGACACAGAGATACTACTGCCAAGCGTAGCTCAGATATGCGCTTTCTCCTCAAAAGTTGTTGTTCCACTTCCTTTCTTCCTCCTCTTTATTGCCTTCGCCACCCCATGCCCTCCTCTGTTCTCCAAGCGCAATCCTAATTTTGTCTCCCGTACTCACCCCTCAAGCGCTCCAGACTCGCCCTCACTAGAGCCGATAACGACCTCGACACAGTCCCCCTAGCCACGAAGCAGCCTCCGCTAGCTCCCCTCCTTCGTTTGATGGTGATGACACCGTCTTTGCTCAAGAGAGCATTTCTCTCGAGGGCACCCTTTCCCTCGCCTGATGTCGGCAAGGCCAGGCATTACATGAGGGCTGACGAGGCTCGGGCAAGCCGTTGTCCAAGCCTGAGGCCAGCGGTGGGCGGATGGGCGAGGGAAGTGAGAGTGTCTTTTGCGACGATGGGGCACTTTGATTGTGAGACTTTTCCGAAAGATAAAAATAAATAAATAAATAAAAAAGAAAAAAGGAGGGGAAAACAGCAAAAAGGGGAAAATTATGTAAAAATTAGAAGACGAAAATGCCTTTCCGCTAGGTTCTTCTTTGAAAAGAAAAAAAACACTTCAGGCTCTTGAAACAAGATCCACTATAAGCCCTTTTTTAAAAAAATAAAGACATTTCATATTTTTATGTGAAATTTTCTCTAAAATGGTGGCTTTTGCTTTCAGAGGGTCACAAGCATGAATCTTACATTTCGTCATTTGAATCACGTGGAAAAATGAATAAAGTGAAAAGTTTTCACATAGTAATAGGAAAATTAATGTTTAAAATCAAGAAATTGACTTCTCTCTTTTTTTTAATAAAAAAATCCAATAGTCGTTTTTTGGAATACGACTTTTTACCTCCGCCACTACCAGATCATCTCTAATGAGTTGGACCTGGGTTGCCGACCGACTGACTCTAACCCTGCTGTTTAGGCCCACATTCTTGACTGTTGGATCAGAGACGTCGTGGGAACTGGCCTGGGACCTAGGTGCTCGGTGGAGGGCGGACCGGCGCCACCCCAGAAAAAGGGCATGGACCGAAGGGTGACATGTGCATCGTTAGTACTATTCGCAAAATTATAGTGTAATTTAAGTTATTCGATATTATCAGCATTATCGTGTTATTTTTCATGTTTGCTATTATTTTTTAGGTTAAAAAACGAGTTTCGTTGCGATAGAATTACGTCATTCAATACGAATCATAACATCAATCACCTTAAACCAAAGCAGCTGACTCTGCTTGTTAAGGGACATGACTCGAGCACGTGACGCCACGTGGCGATTTTGATCCTTTCTGTCCGTGGATTCCTATCAATTCCTTTTGGACCATCTACTCAGGCGAAACCGGTGACTTAACTGGGTTATGGACTAATGGGAGTTCACTCCTGGGATATCAACCCGTCGAAGCCCGAAACAACCCTGTCATCATAAAAAAAAAAAAAAGTCATTTTCTTTCTTAAGCTTTCAATGAAGATCACGTGAAAATAGAGGATCAAGGGTTTGAAATTCGCTATGACTCAAACGAAAGAAACAAAATTCTCCGCACGTATCTAGTGAAAATTGGATGTTGCTTTCTCAATTTTAGTCTCTTTGTCGAAAGTTTTTCAACTTAAGTGACCCTAGTTAATCGCACTTGAAGAGAATTAAATTTGAATGAGAATCACTGCGTAAATTGGTTATCTTGGAATCCAATGAGCAATATTTACAATCATGTTTTCATCTAACAACTTAAGCTTTTGAGAACATTTGGCAATAGTTTCACAAAATCTTATTGGATGTACAAAGTAAGCCCGGAGTCGTTCCATTTCTAGAAGCTTTTGTCAAGCATAGCCCTAGAATACATTCATTTCGATCACCATCCGGTTCTTATTTTATGTAAAGATCATCAGCTTATGCAATAGTTTCTCTTCTCTACTGCTCGCCTGACCGTTCCCGCCCTCTCTGTTCGCTCACTCCAACGACTCCCTCCGGTGACCTTTGGCCGGCGAGCCGACTACCCACACCTAGCCCGACCTCTTGCCGATATCCTTGAAGTAGAAGCCAGTCGTTTGACCCACCGAAGAGCTCTGACCCTCTATTCTCCCGGAAATCGACACAATCTGAGGTAGGTAGCGTTTCTGACCTCTTAGGACCTCGAAACGTTGGAGTTTTACAACCAAATTTTATGGAGATCTAGGGGACTGATAGAGTGATCTGTGATAAAAAGTTGAGGTTTATTTGATGAAGCTTTGATCCCAAATGGGTCTTGTATTTGATGGACAGAAACTGCTGGTTTAAGGACTTGAGGAAACCGACGACTTCCAAAGGGTTTCCGACGACTACTCGGCCCCAAATCTTCGGTAAGCTTCCCAAACCCTTAGATTTACATGTTAGCAAGTAGTTTAGTGATTAAATGATGGATTTGGAGTACTTTTAGGGCTGGAAAACCTCGGTATACACAGAACCGAAAATAGCCCGGTTCGGTTCTGTGCAAATCGATTCTGTGGAGGTTGTTGGCTATTGGTTTTGAGTCTCAAATTCATCAATGGGACATGCTAGGATGTTGAGGATCATGTTAGTAAGGTTGGCGGTTCATGGATGGGTGAATTGGACAAGAGAAATTGATAATTGGCTGGAATTTCCTAGGTTGCGTGGTGGGTTTGTTCTTGGACCATTGAGACCAAATTGTTGAGTGCTTGAGGAGAGGATTTTTGTGGCATCAAGCTTGAGGTAAGGGAATTTCTAACTTTATGATAGGAAAATTGGACTCAATTGGGCGTTTCGGGTAAGGTTTAGATTGATTCTTGAGAGGTTTAATGTGATTGACCCTTGTGTGTGTGCTAAAAGAGTATAGGTGACTCAAATGCCTGATTATGCTTATGTCTTGAGTAATTGGTTACATTTGAATGTGTATTGGAATGTCTTGCATGCCATGGGTATATAAATTATGCTTGAGTTGCACTTGGCATTATGTGTGTGATTTAAAAGAGAATCATGGCATGAGTGTGACATGATAAGACCTTGAGGCGTATGAGACGTGGGGTGGTGTGATGGATACCCTGAGGCTCTGAAGCGCGGAGTTGGAGTTGTGTGGCACCTTGATGCGCATGAGACGCGGAGTTAAGAAGGCCACGGTCCTAATACGTTGAAACGCGGGACGAAGATGTGATGTGTCGACACTGGTCTGGAGTACATTGAAACCTGATCGTTAACGCGGGTTGTTAATGACGGTCTGATGCGTTTACACGGACCGAGCTTGATACGTTATAAATGCGGGCATGAGAATGAGGCAAAGCAAGAAAAGGCAGATGTGGTGATGTGGCAGGGTGAGTTACGCATGATCATCTGAATGGGTTGTGGTGCCATGACTACTTGCCTGACATCTACATGAGTGTTGTTATTTGAATGCCTTATATGTCTATCTTTATGATATGTTGATATTGATGACTGCTTGAGTGGACAGTTGGCCTAACCTAGGGTTAGGACCCACCTTATTGAGATGTGAATCTCATCTTGTTGGGGACCCCTTTTTTACAGATCCTAGGCCTTGAAGATGTGGCCTATCCTGTTTGGTGACCCCAAGGAGATAACGATCTATTTTGAGGAGTTCCTTGACGGGCAGGCAACTATTTATGTCAGGAAGTGTACTATGGTTTGGGTAGACGAAGGTAGTACTAGTTGGAAGCCTCGCAAGTATGAGACCTGGTTCAAGAAGGTTGAGGATGTGTCTACTGGGTCGCTGAAGCCCAATTAGGTGCCCCAAGAAGTGATACCTAGTTGGTACCACCCCGCCTAGGACTTAAACCAGGCTGAGGGGTTAGTTGTCGGCTCGAGAAATGGATCGGAGAGGACCCCGACCTTAGAGGACACGGAGGAAGAGATCATAGTGGTCGAGGCGACTAAGGAGGATCTCGGGGAACCGTCTGCTGATGAGATCATGGAGGATATCATAGAGGTTTGCTCTAAGACCTTTTCAGAGTACGAGCCCACGGAGGACGCAGAGGAGACTGAGGACTCCAGCAGCTTGTCTTAAGAGCTCCTAGCTTGCTAGTTTGATTTTCGACGGCGATCCTGACCCTGTGTCTTGTCATATGTTGATGATGGATCCTTTTGTACACTTACCCCATTGCCCCTTTTTTTAGAGGATTTAGTGGCCATGTGTCTATAAGAACTTATGGATATTATGTATGACAGTATTTACGCTATCCAGGTCCCATTCCATTTTGCACGGAGGAGTTTTATTGTCGTTGCTTCCGTGTGCTATGTATATTATACGTCTCTCGACTTATGTGTAGATCTTGGGACCACGAAATATATTTGGTTTACTTACAGGGAGTCGCGTGCTCGTGCTCGGGGCGCAAGGCGTAGCAGAGCTGGAGGTCGCCGGAAGTGGTGGTCGAAGGCAGCGAAGTGGCAATGACGTGCTGGTCGGGTAGTGCTCCTTTGGTCAAGAAGAAAAGAAGAGAGGGAGAGAAAGAAGGTTTGGCCGAATAAGAAGAAGGAAGAAGGAGGAAGTCTTCCCCAATTTCCTCTAGTCAAAGGTTAAATGGTAGGTAAAAAGTGTTTAATTAATGCTAAACATCCAAACATTGACACTTATCTTATGTAAATAAAAATCTTGATATCTAATAACTCTTTTGCCCTTTTGATTTTTTGGCAGCCTAGGGGATTGGCAATTGATCAAAATGCCCTCCTTTTAATCTTAAGACAAGGTTAATCCTTGAGGGGCAAAATGATAATTTTGCACTTCCCGTTTGAAATGCGATTCAAGCTTGAATCCGCTCATGCTAGTTGTCTCTTTATAACTCATACTCCTCAAGTTGGGTTATTGACAAACCATCATCACAATCGTATACTCCAATTGACTATTCATTCATAAGTTATTCTCTAGCAACCTCAAATCCAGGCTTTTGACTCTTCAATTTCTACTCACTTTCTTGTAAGCCTTATTCATGAAATCGCTCAAGATCATCCATTAAATCGACACTAAAACCATTAGTATACCTCACAAGTTCAAGCCTGTAGTCCCCAAGATTCAACAATCTATGCTTATCCCTACTACCTAATTGTCCTCAAATCTACACTCCTTATCACTCCAAACCTCAATCAAATTGATTCGAGTTGACCTTGCTCTGATACCACTAAAATAGGAATGTCACTCCCCGAACCCGACGAGCTTGCAAACATCCCACTGGCCGTAATCAAGCTGTGCCATCCAGGATCCTTTGGCCCTCATGTTCTCAAGTCATATACATATGGAAGCAAGAAACTACTCTGTACACAAACAAAATCAAGATGACTTAGGACGGATAAATAGTACACTTCTCTAATCTATATAATACACCTCAATTCGTTTCAATGGTCAAAATTAAAGGTTTAATTTCTACATCCACCAAACAATAGACAATCTCTAAGGTCACCCGGCGTCTTAAATACATTTGATCAACTATTTTCTCGAAGGCCAATCTTTGGCAAGTTCGGGCTTCCTTCGCCTAGGACCTTAAAAAGTTAAGCTCCTATTGGGGTGAGATATATATCTCAGCAAGCTCACCCTAAAATTCGCCTAACACATCAGGATATCATTTCTCATTTCAATATCTATACCCATATAATACGCCTCAGGCCATAAAATTCGCAAACACGCGTTAAAACGCCTCAGGTTTCAAATGCCATAACAATGCTCGTGTCGATACGTACTAAACTTATCCTACGTTATAACGCATCAGGATATAAGCTGACCCCACGTTTTGACGGATCATGGTATAACTTCACTTGCAACCCCGCGTTCTGAAGCATCAAGGTGCCACAAGCCCTTAGGATCATAAATCAAACTCCCCTCTTAAGGAACTTCATGATCGAGTATAATCTTTATCAGACAAGTAATGGATCATTATCATGCGAGACATCAAAGCCAATCACCCACAAGGTGATATCAAATACATCGCAAGACAGTCAATTTAATGGTTTGTTCTCTTGTCAACTCATTTATATTTCTCAAACAGTCGTCATTCAAGACCAAATATTACCTAACCATACCAGCATCCATGTCAATTGAATGCACACAATAACAATTTAGCTATGAGAGTTATAATTTCTCATCATCAAGAGCACACACAACTCGCACCTCAGTTATCTCAATCGATCATGAACAATCAACGCAATAGACTCCAAATTTATCAATGTATCATTCAAACCCATCTAGTAGTGTCATAACTTCCTAGCAAAGGTTTAGGAGTCACTTACCTTTCAATTTAATCCATAAAATTCCCTCCAAGACTCCTCCAAAGATTTGGTTCCCTTGGTCCAAAATAGGACAGCCACGCGACCTCAAAAAATTCATCCAATCGATCAATTTTTCTATTCCAGTCGCCATTTCACGGAACATACACCTCATTAACATCTCAATTAACATTTGAGGATGTCCTAATGACGAATTCAAGGCACGACAACACCCCCTATAGACCTCAAAGGTCTGATTTATTGAAATCGAAACAGGGCAGAATTCGGTTCTGCCCTTCTCCTCCTCAAATTGTCCATAATTCAACTCTAAACTTTGATTTATCACTAATTCAACTTGCTAACATGTCATAATATGTCTATAGATGTCTTACCAAGAATTTTAGAGCGAGTCGACGTCAAAAAGGGCCACAAGCAGCCTCGAACCTCCTCGGCCTACCGGCGGACAAATTTTGTCCTGAAAATGCCATCACAAAATAGCCAAGGTTACCCCTCTAAACTCAATCAAATTCACCACTTCATGTCACGCCCCGCACCCCGGGCATGGGTACGACTCCGTGCAAGTAAACTCTCGAGTCTCAATATTCAATTATCGAGAGATGCACAATAAAAGAAGCATGCAGAAGCGATATCATATACTCCTCCGTATAAACATCCATGGGAACCTGGATAGCGAGAATATAACACATATACATAACATTCCATGAGTTTGTACAAAAGCGTAGGAGAACTAGTCCCACAGATGGGTTGGGGTAACGGTACTGCGTCAAAAGACAACCATAACAAATCCTCAAGAGAAACTAGCCTATGAGGCCATCATAAAAAAAAACTACAGCAAGTTAGAAACCATTAAGTTGAATTGCTGGAATCGTCAGTCTCCTCGGCATCCTCGATAGGCTTGTAATTAGAAAAGGTCTCGGAACGTACATCCACGGTATCCTCTATAGTGTCATCCTCTCGTTCGCCCTCTGAGGTGTCTATCTCAATCACCTCAACCGTGTCCTTCATAGTACGGATCTTCTCGAGTATATTCCTCGAACCAGCTACAGACCCCTCAACCTGTACTGAATCTCGAGTGGGATGGCACCAACTAGGAACAACCTTATGAGGTACCTCTGTGGCCTTTAGCGGACTAGTGGTGACATTGCCCCTACTGAACCACGCTTAGAACCTACGCGGTACCCAGTCCTTACTGCCCTCATCGACCAAGAGCATTGTACATTTCTAACATATACAGTTCCTCGACCGTCCGAGAACTCATCAAAATATGCTGTCATCTCCATGGGGTCACCTAGTGGAGTCGGCAACATCCTCAAGGCTTAGGGTTTGAAAATATGGTCCCATGACGGGGTGAGATTCATATCCTAGTAAGATAGGTTCTCATCCTAGGTCAGGCTGACAGTACACTCAGATGAATGTAAACGATGAACAAGAATATGCATTCAACAATATAATGCACTCATCAATCAATATGCCATAGAGATGCAAGCATTTGTCAATCACACAGTAATAGCATCGTATCATATCAATCAAGTCAGGCATGGCGATACTAAATCAAGCCACAGATTCCACCCTTCCAACTTTCTCATGGTTCTCGCCCGCATTTAAAACGCCCCAGGCTCGGCCCGCGTAATTACGCCTTAGACCAATCAATTGACAAACCTGGGTAAACGCATCGGGTTTTCAATTTCATTTTAGGCCTATGTTGTCACGCCCCAAACCTATCGAGCACGCGAACATCCTTGCAAGCAAACAACGCGTCTCTCGTGGTCCCAAGATCCACAAACAAGTCGAGAGATAATATACATACACTAAGCATATGGAAGCGGCACTCAATTAAATCCCCGTGCAAAATATAAGTTAAGTGGGACCTGGATAGCATAATAACTGTCATACATCATAACATACTGTTCATAGAGTACCGACTACTACAATCCGCTAGGCAAGGGCCATGGAGTAAGCACATAAAAAAGTATAACCATCATCGACATCCAAAATAGCCATGGTCAGGGGTCGCCATCATAAGATCGAGCCAAGAAACTTGGACACCTAAGATGAGCTGCTGGAGTCCCCTGTATCCTCTGCATCCTCTGTCAGCTCATACTTGGAGAACGTCTCGGAACGGACCTCGATGGAATCCTTCGTGTTCTCCTCATGTGATGGCTCGGCAAGGTCCTCCTCGGTAGCCTCCACGATAATCACCTCGTCCTTAGTGAACTCCAAGGTCAGGGTCTTCTCTAGCCCATTCCTAGACCCAACTACAGACCCCTTTGGCAGCTCCTGCTCCCCAGCGGTCTAGCACCAATCAGGGATAACTCCCTAGGCACCTCGTGGGGCTTCAGCGGCCCAATCGACTCGTCTCCGACCTTCTTAAACCATGCCTCGAACCTATGAGGCATTCAATTCGGACTACCCTCGTCGACCCAGACAACCGTACACTTTCTCACATAAATGTTCCCCTGCCTATCTGAAAATTCGTCAAAATATGTCGTCATCTCCTTGGGATCCCCAAAACGAATAGGCCATATAGCTAGGGCCTAAGATTTGTAAAAATAGGGGTCCTCAAAGGGGTGAGATACACATCTCAGTAAAAGAGTCCTAACCCTAGGTCAGGTTGATCGTCCACTTAGGTGGTCATTTATCCCAAAATTCCAAACTCAAAATCATATAGACATATACAAATAAATAAAGTGACACACAGATGATGGGTATGCAACTATGATACCATGTCGCATTCAGATGATCATGCACCCCCCATCTTGCCATTTCACCACAACCACCTCTTCCTGCCTACCTCATCCTTCAGCCCGCGATTAGATCGCATCAGGCTCGGTCCGCGTAAACGCATCAGACTGTCATTGGCAAACCACGTAAACGCGTCAGGTTCCAATGAATCTCCAGGCCAATATCATCACCACATACCTTCGTCCCGCAAATAATTCGCATCAGGACCGTGGCCATCTCAACCCCGCGATTAGATCGCATCAGGGAACTACACAACATCAACTCCACCCCGCGATTACATCGCATCAGGGTTTCCATCTCCCACCTTGCCTCTCATACGCCTCAGGGCCTTGCCATGTCATGCTCATGCCATGATTTTCAATTAATTTTCCATACATGACGACATGTGCAATTCATGCACAATTCAAAGACTCATGACATGCAAGGCAATCAAGTGACACATACACATGGTGGATAATTCAAGCACAAGCAAATGCACACATAATCCCCCATATAATCTTAGAACATTCCAAGAACAACCCTCTTGAAAACTCTCACAAATCTTTCAATTTACCGCTTGACTCGCCTAATCGAGTCCAATCTTCCTATCCTAAGTTTAGGATTCCCTTACCTTGCGTTTGATAGCACTATAATTCTCTTCTTGAGCCCCTCACCAATTCGGTTCCAAGGGTCCAACGTCGAACTGACCAAGCGACCTAGAATATTCAACCAATTTATCAATTTCCTTGTCCAATTCCTCAATCCATGAACCATAATCCTCCATAACCTAACCCTCATCATCTTAACATGCCTTAATCACCAATTTGAGACTTAAATCATCCATCATCAGCCCTTAAAGGTTCGGCCATGCACAGAACTGAACCGATTCTTCTTGGTTCTGTGCAAACCGAACTTGTCCAGCTCTAATTCAACTCCAAATCCATCATTTAAATACTATCGTACCTCTTAACATGTCTATCTAAGGGTTTATGAGGCTCACCGTGAGTTTGAGGTCGAATGGTTGCCGGAATCTCGTTGAAAGTCGCCGGTTCTCCCAAGGTTAGAATCCGGCAGTTTCTGTTCCAAGTTCACAAGATCAATTCGAGGTCAAAAATTCTTTATATCACTCACAAATTTTTACCATAGATTCATACAGATGTCGTCTAGACCTCCATAAAATTTGACCTCAAAACTCAAACATGTCCACCTCCAAAAGGGTTAGAAACCGAACCTACCTAAACTTGGATCAGATTCTGTCGGCTTTCGGGAAAACGCTTGGCCGGAGCGCCTCGGTGGTCCAAATGCTGTGCTTCTTCTTCGAGGAGGTCGGCAAGATATAGGGCTAGGTTGATATGGTCGACCAGTGGTCAGGCGGTGGCCGGAAAAGGTTGTCATGTGCGGCGAAGAGCGGCGGCAGATCTGGTCTTCGGGCGGCAGAATAAAGAGGAAGAAGAAGGGAGGTTTCAGTGAGTTGAGGGGAGTGTATGGCTGGCTAAATGAGGTGAGGAGAGAGAGAAAAAGTTTATATTCATCCCATAAGTCAATGGTTGAATGGTAGGTATGAAATAGTGGACTTGACCACCCAATGGTTGATCTTGTGACACTTGTCCTCAATGTCAATCATGTTTGATCCAATGGCCCATATTCCTTCAAATTTTCGATGGCCTTGGGTGGATTTAATGACCAAATTTCCCTCCTTCAAATGCATGGGCAAGGCTTTAAGCTTGATGGGCAAAAGGGTAATTTTACCCTCGACGATCGGAATGTGTTTTTTCTCGCTTCAAAATTCTTCGATAGGGCGACGACCAATCTGAATAATGTTGGAATTCTTGATTTTCCATTTCAAATTTTTCAAGACTCGTTTTTGATGGTTTCCTCTATCAGACGTGGTTTCAGCCTATCTCGAACCGGCGGGTGGCTTTTGTAGACTTTATGCGTATTGACCCTGTGATTCTCATCACATTTAGGACTCGTCAATTTGTGACGGCTTTGGTTGTCATGTAATTGTGATGGTCTATCACTAGTCCCTTTGGTCTCGATCGCCACTATCGATAAAGGAAATTTTTTTCAAATGATATGTTGGTTAAGCGGCATCACCCGCCCTCCAATCGTATGACACTCGCATGGCATTCCCTAATCGTTCTTGGATCGGCCTTTTGTGGCTCTAAATATCCCCTCGACAATCCTTATGGTCAAAGCCCCATTTCTTATCTGAATTCCCTAGGTCTACGTACCTTGTCCCGCGTTAGCCTTTCCCTTTTGGTCAGTCTACTCGAATTGATTAGGTTCGAGCAAGATATGACTGAAATACATCTCTAGATTCATTTATCATTAATGAGTCTGAAATTGACTGGAAATCAGAATGTCACAACTCTTCCCCCCTTACAAAAATTTTTCCCCTGAAATTTACATTACACTTAATTACTCAAATAAATGAGGGTGTTGTCGCCTCATCGTCTCTTCGTTCTCCCACGTGGCACCTTCAGTTTCATGGTGCTCCTATATTACCTTGACCAGTGGGATCTTCTTATTCCTGAGGATTTGCTCTTTCCGGTCCTCGATCCTTATCGGCTTTTCTACGTAAGACACTCGGTCGTCCACTTTTATGGCCTCGTAGTCTAACACATGTGTCAGATCTGGTTCATACTTTCGCAGCATCGACACATAGAATACATTATGCACCTAGGATAGATTAGGCAGCAGAGCAAGCTTGTAAGCTAAGGTTCCAATCTGCTCCAGTATCTCAAATGGGCCTACATACCTTAGGCTCAGCTTCCCCTTCTTTCCAAATCGCGATAGTCCTTTCATCGGCGATACCTTGAGGAAGACATGATCGCCCACTTGAAACTCCAAGGGCTTGCACCGTTTATCATCATAGCTCTTCTAACGACTCTGTGACGTCCTCAGTCTATCCCGGATTATTTTTACTGCTTCTACTAATTGCTCTACCAATTCTAGGCCTGTGATACTCCTTTCTCCAACCTCATCCTAGCAAATCGGGGTTCTGCAGGCTCGTCCATATAGTGCTTCAAATGGTGCCATCTGGATGCTCTGCTGATAGCTATTATTATAAGCAAACTCTACCAAATGCAGTTGGTCTTCCCATCCACCTTTAAAATCAATGACACACGCTCGTAGCATATCCTCAAGTGTCTGTATCGTCCTTTCCGACTGTCCATCCGTCTGTGGATGGTAGGCTGTACTAAACTGCAATCGAGTTCCCATGGCTTCTTGCAGACTTTTCCAAATGTTTGTCGTCAACTTAGGATCCCTATCCGAAGTGATCGTCATTGGCACTCCATGCAACCTCACTATCTGCCTCATGTACAACTCTGCATACTTATCCATAGCGAAGTCCTTTCGCACCGATATGAAATGTACGGACTTGGTCAATCTGTCCACAACTTCCCATATAGAGTTGTGACCTCGTTGGCTCCTTGGGAGTCCCATCACAAAATCCATAGTCACATGCTCCCAATTCCATTCGGGTATCTCCAGTGGCTGTAATAGTCCTCCAGGCTTACAGTGTTGCGCTTTCACTTATTGGCACGTCAAACACTTAGCCGCATGCTTTGCTACGTCCACTTTCATCCCGTTCCACCAACAGTATTGTCGCAGGTTCTGAAACATTTTCGTACTTCCAAGGTGGATGCTATAATTACTCCTGTGAGCCTTTGATAAAATCCCTTCCTTGAGCCCTTCATCCTTTGGTACGCACAATCGTCCTCGGAACTTTAAAATTCCGTCCTTAGACACTTGAAACTTGGGTTTTCTCTTTGTCGCATCCATCTCAAGGATCTTCCGAATCTCTGGGTCCGTAGATTGCAAGGTCTTTATTCCTTCTTGGATCTCAAGTTCCACCCTCAATGTAGCAGTTAAGCTGGACAACTGGCTAACCTCTAGTCTGAACTCAGAATCTCTTAAATTCTCAATCATCGACCAACCCTTTACTAATAGACAGGTGATGCTCGACTTTCGACTCAGCGCATCAACCACTCGATTTGCTTTCCCAGGGTGATATAGGATATCACAATCATAATCCTTGAGCAGCTCCATCTACCTACGCTGCCTCATGTTCAGGTCTTTTTAGGAAAACAAATACTTTAAACTTTGGTGGTCGGTATAGATCTGAAACTTCTCGCCACATAGGTAATGTCTCCAAATTTTCAAAGCGAATATAATTGCCGCTAACTCCAGGTCGTGAGTTGGGTAGTTCATCTCATGTGGCCCCAACTGTTTGAATGCGTAAGCTACTACTCTTCCGTGCTGCATCAACACACAGCCCAATCCTTTCAGTGAACATATGTTTGAGCTCTTGGAAACTCCTATCACATTTGTTAGTCCATTCAAACCTCATTTCCTTCTTCGTCAACCGCGTCAATGGGATGGCTATGGATGAGAATTTCTCCACAAAACGCCTATAGTATCCTGCCAGTCCCAAGAAACTTCTGACTTCAGTGACCGTAGTAGGTTTAGGCCAATTTGTTACAGCCTCGATCTTCGTAGGATCCATTGCGATTCCTTCACCAGACACCACATAACCAAGAAATGCTACCCTGTTCAGCCAGAACTCACACTTACTCAACTTCGCATAGAGCGTATGCTCTCTCAAAATCTGCAGTACAATTCTCAAGTGCTCCTCATGTTCTGCATCACTCCTCAAGTAAATCAAGATATCGTCAATGAAGACTATGACGAATCTGTCCAGAAATTCCTTAAATACTCTATGCATTAGGTCCATGAATGCAGCTGGGGCATTGGTCAATCCAAACGGCATCACCGTGAATTCGTAATGACCATACCTCGTTCTAAAGGCAGTCTTAGGTATGTCTTCCTTCTTAATCCTCAACTGGTGATTCCTTGTCCTTAGTTCAATCTTCGAAAATACTGCCGCTCCTTGCAACTGGTCAAACAAATAGTCAATCATGCGCAGTGGATACTTGTTCTTCACTGTCACTTGGTTCAGCTGCCGATAGTCGATGCATAAACGCATAGACCCATCCTTCTTCCTTACAAATAGCACTGGTGCTCCCCACAGTGAAACGCTTAGTCGGATAAATCCTTTATCCAGCAGCTCCTACATCTGCACCTTTAACTCTTTCAGTTCTGATAGGGATATCCTGTAAGGTGCTTTCGAAATCGGCTCCATTATAGGGGCTAATTCAATCATAAATTCTATTTCCCGTTCCGGTGGTAATCCTGGCAACTCTTGGGGAAATACATCAGAAAATTCACGCACTACGGGATATTCTCTAACTTTGGCTCTTCGGTAGTCATGTCCATTACTGTCACTAAGTATGCTTGGCACCCTTCAAACATCAACTTAGTCACTTCCAGAAGTGAAACTAAGGGAATAGAGACTCCTCCTCGACTTCCCACCGATTCAAAGCTAGGGCGGCCTCTCGAATAAAACCGAATTATCTTACTACCACAGTCCACTACTGCCCCCTGCTTACCCAACAAATCCATTCCTATAATTATGTCAAAATCGTATATGAGTAATACAGCTAAGTCAATACTCTCTTTACTCCCTCCAATCACAATCTCACAACCAGCACAGTCCATTGAAACCAATATATTATCCTTTAATGGAGTGGCAACGTGCAAGATTACATTCAACGGTTTCAAGTTCATACCCACCAAATCAGCAAACCGTGCAGACATGAATGAATGCGTGGCACCAGAGTCAAAAAATGCGTATGCAGTTTGATTGCACAAGTAAACCGTACCTGTGACTACACCTGGTGTCTCCTCCGTCTCTCTTCGGGCTACTGCATATACTCTTCCCTGTGCCGGTGGTCGGTTTTGCTCGATTTGAGGGGTTATAGTCGACGGTCCAGCTTGCGGTCTCTGTCCTTGCGGTCGACTTGTCGGAGCTTGATTTGGGCACATTCTCATTTGGTGGCCCAGCTAACCACACTTAAAACAAACTCCAGTCCTCATTAGGCATGGCCCATTTTCATGCCTTCTGCCACGAAGATGGCAGCTCCAATTTGTGGGATTTGGCGGCTTCACAATACTTTTCCGCACGGGAGGCACAAAACGCCTATTACCCGCCATCGGCCTCTTGCCCATCTAGCAGTTATCTCTGAATGGTGTAAACCGCAATCCAGTTGCAGTGTTTCTCTCTTTCAAGTCCCGTTCTATCATCTGGCCCCACTCATATATCTCCTTATACGTCTTCAGATTCAGAGCAATCATATGGCTATGGAGCTCAGGCTTCAAACCATCCCTAAACCTTCTTGCTTTCTCCTAAGGGTCCTCCACAGATCGTGGTGCGTACCTTGATAGCCTCGAGAACTTTGCCTCATACTGGTCTATCGTCAGCTGGTTTTGACGTAATTACAGGAATTCCACCTGCTTCCTTTCCCTGGCCGTCTCAGAAAAGTATTTGTCGTTGAACATCGTCTTAAAGGCATCCCAAGTCATAACTGCTCCTTCAAGGAAAACTCCATTCTTGGTGGCAGCCCACCAATCATTTGCTGTACCCTTCAGCTGGTACACTGCTAGTAGTACCCTTTCCTCATCGGTGCATCTCAACACTCCAAAAGCTTTCTCCAGCTTCTCAATCTACCTAGGTGCTAGCTCGAGATCTCCAGTCCCATCGAATTGAGTCGGCTTCAATTTTATGAACTGCTTTACTAGTTGGCCCATCTATCTGGCCACGACAATTTCCTCTTGGGTGTTTACAGCTTCATCACTCTGATTCGGTTCACCCTGACTTCCATTTCCACCATTGTTACCATTGTTGGCAATAACGGCTGCTATGGCAGCTCTTACTGCCTAGGCGATGGCAGCGTCCCGATCCTGAGCCTGCCTATCAATCATGTCGCCAATTCTTTCCAGCGCCCTTAACACGTCATCCATCCTTGCATCTTCAGCGACAGGCGGCCTCGAGCTAGAAGCTCCGCCTCTGGTTCTTCCAGATCTTCTGGATGGGTTGCTCATCCTTGCTTCTTCCTACTGAACCTGGTCCATCAAAAGTTAAGCAAGTAGTAACTCACTCAATCATTCAAATCCAGAGCTACTAACTACCCTTTAACAGAAATAGTTATAATCCAACAGTACTCCATACCATAGACTCTAGAAACATTTCAACAAACAGCCTATGACCATTTCTCAGTTCCATTCCCTTCAGTGATTCGCTAAAACCAATCACTTTCATTTCTTAAACAAACCAAGGTCCAGAAATGACCTTCAATCCTAAGCAGGAAACTTGATCCTTAGGCATTTCCACAACCCTGCCAAGATCAAACACCTACCCTAAGTACCAGGTCACACACTATACACCTCATGCCCTATCTTAGCCAGCCTCCTAAGATCTTGCTATTCGTCTTTGTCCCAACTTAATCCTCTTTATTACTCCAGTCCTCAACTAACTTTGGATCGAGCTAACCTTGCTCTGATACCAAGCAAACGAGGATGTCACGCCCCGAACTCGTTGAGCACGCGAACATCCCTGCAGGCAAACAACGCGTCTCTCGTGGACCCAAGATCCAAAAACAAGTCGAGAGATAATATATACACACTAAGCATATGGAAGCGGTACTCAATTAAATCCCCGTACAAAATATAAGTTAAGTGGGACCTGGATAGCAAAATAACTATGATACATCATTACATACTGTTCATACGAATACCGACTACTACAATCCGCTAGCCAAGGGCGACGGGGTAAGCACATCAAAGAGTATGACCATCATCGACATCCAAAATAGCCATGGTCGGGGGTCGCCATCACATGATCGAGCCAAGAAACTAGGACACCTAAGATGAGCTGCTGGAGTCCCTTGTATCCTCAGCATCCTCTATCGGCTCATACTCGGAGAACGTCTCGGAACAGACCTCGATGGAATCCTCCATGGTCTCCTCATGCGACGGCTCGGCAAGGTCCTCCTCGGTAGCCTCCACGACAATCACCACGTCCTAAGTGAAATCCAAGGTCAGGATATTCTCCAGCCCATTTCTAGACCCAACTACAGACCCCTCTAGCAGCTCTTGCTCCCTGGCGGTCTGGCACCAATCAAGAATAACTCCCTAGGGTTCCTCGTGGGGCTTCAGCGGCCCACTCGACTCATCTCCGATCTCTTAAACCATGACTCGAACCTATGAGGCTTCCAATTCAGACTGCCCTCGTCGACCCATACAACCATATACTTTCTCACATAAATGTTCCCTTGCTTATCCGGAAACTCGTCAAAATATGTCGTCATCTCCTTGGGATCCCCAAAACGAATAGGCCACATAGCTAAGGCCTAAGATCTGTAAAAATAGGGGTCTCCAAAGGGATGAGATACACGTCTCAGTAAAAGAGTCCTAACCTTAGGTCAAGCAGATCGTCCACTAAGGTGGTCACCTATCCCAAAATTCCAAACTCAAAATCATATAGGCATATACAAATAAAGAAAGTGACACACAGATGATGGGTATGCAACTATGATACCATGTCGCATTCAGATGATCATGCACCCCCATCCTGCCATTTCACCATGACCACCTCTTCCAGCCTGTCTAATCCTCCAGCCCGTGATTAGATCGCATCAGGCTCGGTCCGCGTAAAAGCATCAGACGGTCATTGGCAACCCGCGTAAACGCATTAGGTTCTAATGAATCTCCAGGCCAATATCATCACCACATACCTCTGTTCCGCGAATAATTCGCATCAGGACCGTGGCCATCTCAACCCCACGATTAGATCGCATCAGGGCACCACACAACATCAGCTCCACCTCGCGATTACATCGCATTAGGTTTCCATCTCCCTCCCCGCCTCTCAAATGCCTCAAGGCCTCACCATGTCATGCTCATGCCATGATTTTCAATTCATTTTCCATACATGACGACATGTGCAATTCAGGCACAATTCAAAGACTCATGGCATGCAAGGCAATCAAGTAACACGCACACACGACGGATAATTCAAGCACAAGAAAATGCACACATAATCCCCTATATAATCTTAGAACATTCCAAGAACAACCCTCTTGAATGCTCTCACAAATCTTTCAATTTACCGCTTGACTCGCCTAATCGAGCTCAATCTTTCTATCCTAAGTTTAGGATTCCCTTACCTTGTGTTTGATAACACAATAATTCTCTTCTTGAGCCCTCACCAATTCGGTTTCAAGGGTCCAACGTCGAACTCACCATGCGACGTACAATATTCAACCAATTCATCAATTTCCTTGTCCAATTCCTCAATCCATGAACCATAATCCTCCAAAACCTAACCCTCATCATCTTAACATGCCTTAATCACCAATTTGAGACTCAAATCATCCATCATCAGCCCTCAAAGGTTCGGCCATGCACAAAACCGAACCGGTTCTTCTCGGTTCTGTGCAAATCGAATTTGTCTAGCTTTAATTCAACTCCAAATCCATCATTTAAACACCATCCTACCTCTTAACATGTCTATCTAAGGGTTTATGAGGCTCACCGTGAGTTTGTGGTCGAATGGTCGCAGGAATCCCGTTGAAAGTCGCCGGTTCACCCAAGGTCAGAATCTGGCAGTTTCTGTTCCAAGTTCACGAGATCGATTCGAGGTCAAAACTTCTTCAGATCACTCCTCAATTTTTACCACAGATTCATACAGATGTTGACTAGACCTCCATAAAATTTGACGTCAAAACTCCAACATTTCTGCCTCCAAAAGGGTTAGAAACCGAACCTACCTCAAATTGGATCAAATTCTATCGGCTTCATGGAAAATGCTTGGCCGGAGCTCCTCGGTGGTCCAAATGCCGTGCTTCCACTTCGAGGAGGTCGACAAGATGTAGTGCTAGGTTGGTATGGTCGGCTGGTGTCAGACGGTGGCCGAAAGAGGTCATCGCGGGTGGCGAAGTGTGGCAGCAGATCTGGTCATCGGACGACAGAATGAAAAGGAAGAAAAAGGGAGGTTTCGGTAAGTTGAGGGGAGTGTATGGCCGGTCAAATGAGGTGAGAAGAGAGAGAAAAAGTTTATATTCATCCCACAAGTCAATGGTTGAATGGTAGGTATGAAATAGTGGACTCGACCACCCAATGCTTGATCTTGTGACACTTGTCCTCAATGTCAATCATGCTTGATCCAATGGCCCATATTCCTTCAAATTTTCGATAGCCTTGGGTGGATTTAATGACTAAATTGCCCTCCTTCAAATGCATGGACAAGACTTTAAGCTTGAGGGGCAAAAGGATAATTTTACCCCCGACGTTCGAAACATTATTTTTCTCGCTTCAAAATTTTTCGATAGGGTGACGGCCAATCCGAATAACGTTGAAATTCTTGATTTTCCATTTTAAATTTTTCAAGACTCGTTTCTAATGGTTTTCTCTGTCAGACGTGGTTTCAGCCTATCTCGAACCGACGGGTGGCTTTTGTAGACTTTACGCGTATCGACCATGTGATTCTCATCACATTTAGGGCTCGTCAATTCGTGGCGGCTTTGGTTATCATGTAATTGTGAGGGTCTATCACTTGTCTCTTTGGTCTTGATCGTCACTATCTGATAAAGGAAAATTTTGCAAATCATACGTTGGTTAAGCGGCATTACCCGCTCTCCAATCGTATGACACTCGCATGGCATTCCCTAATCGTTCTTAGATCGGCCTTTTGTGGCTCTAATATCCCCTCGACAATCCTTATGGTCAAAGCGCCATTTCTTATTTGAATTTCCTAGGTCCACGTACCTTGTCTCGCATTAGCCTTTTCCTTTTGGTCTGTCTACTCGAATTGATCAGGTTCGAGTGAGATATGACTAAAATACATCTTTAGATTCATTTCTCATTAATGAGTCTGAAATTGACTGAAAATCAGAATGTCACATGTGTTGACACATATCAAGTCTTGTCTCGCGTCTTAACGCATCAGAACATTGGCCATTCCAATCCCGCGTCTCAACGCCTCAGGGTGCCAATCGACACAACCCTGCATCTCAACACCTTAGGGTACCACAGGTTTCCAAGCATGTCGAACATCATTTCAATTCAAATTTCACGATCAAGTACAAGCTCACACAACGAGCTAAGTATCTATGGAATGCAAGGCAATCGATTTTATCACTCACAAGAGGCAATCAATTCATGTCATGTGCATTTGGAAAGCATTCAAGTAATCCTCAATTCCCCAAGACGAATCTTGGACAATCACGCCTTAACTTGCAATAACTAACTCAATTCACATCTCAAATCATCCAGTCGAGTCCAATCTTCCTAGCAAAGATTTAGAAACCTCTTACCTTGTGTTAAAATCGATAAAAATCCTCCTCCAAGCACTTCAAAGGTTCGGCCTCCAAAGAATCCAAAACAAGGCAGCTTGCACCTAATACCAATTCCATTCATTTCATCAATTTTCTTCATCCAATCATTAATTCACTAAGCATATACCTCATTGACATATCGATGGACATCCTCATAAGCCTCGACAATGAATTTAGAGCTCGATTCCTCCATAAACAGCCCCTAAAGATTCGATATGTATAGAATCGAAACATGGCATTTTCGATTCTATACATATCTCTCTCAATCAGGCCATAAACTACCCTAAATCCTCAAATTATCCACTAAACCACTTGCTAACATGAGGTTCTAGGTGTTGAGGAGCCTCATCGAAAATTTGAGGTGAAGGCGACGCCAAATGGTCTAAGAACAGGTTCAGTTCCTCAGGGTCCTCGCCGGGTCAGTTTCTGCCCTTCAATCACAACGTCGTTTCGACATCAAAACTCCATCAAAATCTTGTCAACTTTTTACCACAACTCAGTATATAGATGCCCTAGATTTCTTCAAAAATTGACTGAAAGATTGAAACCATTCGGGGTCCTACGGAGTTCAAATAGTGGCTTACCTCCAGCTACGACGGATTCCGTCGACTCGCGGGGAAACGGCCGAACGAGGCTCTTTCGGTGGCCAAATGCCGCCCTTCAAGTTGGAATGCGTCGAAAAGAGGATGAAGAAGGTGAGGGTGGTCGGTTCAAAGGCTAGAAGTCGATGGCAGTGACGCTCAACGGCAGCGAAACTGACGGCCGAGCCTGGTCAAGCGGGTTGGTTCGGCGTGAAGAAGAAGAAGAGAAGAATGAAGATGGCTATTGAAGTGAGGATTTTTGGCAGAGCAGAAGAGAGAGAGGGGTATACCCAATTTTAAGAGTCATCCAGGTGGAATGGTAGGTTAAAAGTGGGTTATTAAATGCCAATTGAACATCAAATGACACCTATCCATATGTTCATCAAGTCTTCATCCAAGGGCTGTCATTTTTCCAAATTTTCGATAGCTATAGAGGGTGGTTAAATACCAAAATGCCCTTCTCCATTTATTAAAGTAAGGCCAAGACTTGAGGGGCAAAATGGTAATTTTACCCTCGATGTCCGGAATGTCGTTTTTTCTGATTCAAATCTTCTTCGATGAGGCGACATCCAATCCAATTATAATGTTGGAATTCTTGATTCTACATTTCTAATTTCGAGACTCGTCTCTAAATCATTTCTCTGTCAGATGTGATTTCAGCCTATCTTGAACTGACGGGTGGCTTTTGCAGAAGTTACGCGTTTCGACTTTGTGATTCATATCACACTTAGAGCTCGTCAGTTCATGGCGACTTTAGTTGTCATGTAATTGCGATGGTCTATTACTAGTTCCGACGGTCTTCATCTTCATCGTTCAATTTAAGAAAATTTTGCAAATTATACATTTGTTAAGCGGTATTACCCGCGCTCCAATTGTATAACGCTAGCAATGCATTCCTTAATCGTTCTTAGATCGGCCTTTTATGGCTCAAAATGTCCCATCGACAATTCTTATGGTAAAAGTACCATTTCCTATTTGAGTTCCCTAGGTCCATGTACCTTGTCTCGCGTTAGCTTCCCCTTTTGGTAAGTTAACTCGTGATTGATCAGATTCGAGCGAGATACGACTGAAACTTATCGTTAGATATATTCTCATTAATAAGTCTCGAAATAACAAGAAAAATCAGAATGTCACAACTCTTTCCCCCTTTCCTCGAAATTTACAATAAACCCAGCTATCCAAGCAAATTGAGGTATTGATGCCTCATCGTTTCCTCGCTTTCCCACATAACGCCTTCGGTTCCATGGTGCTCCCAATTGACTTTGACCAATGGAATCATCTTGTTCCTCAAAACTTAGTCTTTCCAATCTTCAATCCTAACTAGCTTTTCCACATATGACACTCTATCATCTACTTCGATGGTTTCGTAATCCAATACATGCGTCGGGTCCAGCTCATACCTCCGTAGCATTGACACATGGAAGACGTTGTGCACTTGGGACAAGTTAGGCGGTAAGGCAAGCTTGTAGGCCAAGATCCCAATTCGCTCCAAAATCTCAAAAGGTCCTACGTACCTTGGACTTAGTTTCCCTTTCTTTCCAAATCAAGATAATCCTATCATTGGCGACACCTTAAGAAAAACATGATCGCCTACTTGAAACTCCAAGAGTTTACGTCGTTTATTTGCACAACTTTTCTGACAACTCTATGATGTTTTTAGCCTATCTCGGATTATCTTCACTGCTTCCACTGATTGCTCTACCAACTCTGGGCATGTAATACTTCTTTCTCCAACTTCGTCCCAGCAAATCAAGGTCCTGCAAGCTCTTCCGTAAAGCGTTTCAAAAGGTGTCATTCGAATACTCTGCTGATAACTGTTATTATATGTGAACTCCACCAAATTCAGCTGATCCTCCCATCCACCTTTGAAGTCTATAACCATGCTCGTAACACATCCTCGAGCGTCTGAATCATCCTCTCCAATTGTCCATCCGTATGCGGATGGTATGCCGTAGTAAATTGCAGTCAAGTTCCCATGATATCTTAAAGATTCTTCCAGAAGTTCGCTGTGAACTTAGGATCTCTATTCGATGTAATCGTCACGGGTACTCCATGTAGTCTCACTATTTGCCGCATATACAATTCGGCATACCTATCCATCGTGAAGTCTCTTCGCACCGGAATGAAATGTACAGACTTGGTCAATTTGTTCACGACTACCCAAATAGAATCGTGACTTCTTTGGCTCCTTGGCAATCCCATTACAAAACCATCGTTACGTGCTCCTATTTCTATTCAGGAATCTCTAAGGGTTGTAGCAATCCACTAGGCTTACAATGTTGTGTCTTCACCTACTGGCATGTCAAGCATTTTGCTACATATTTCGCTACATGCACCTTCATCCCGTTCCACCAATAATGCTGACGTAAATTCTGGTACATTTTCATGCTACTTGGGTGGATACTATAATTGCTCTTATGAGCCTCTGATAAAATCATTTCTCTAAGCTCTTTGTCCTTTAGTACGCATAGACGCCCCCAAAATTTCAAAATTCCATCCTCTAACATTTTGAACTTTGGTTTCCTTTTTGTCTCATCCATTTCAAGGATCTTCTGAATTTTCGGGTCCGTATACTGCGAGTCTTTTACCCTTTCTTGGATATCGGGTTCTATTCTCAATGTGGCTAGCAAACTGGATAGCTGACAGACTTCCAATTTGAATTCAGAATCCCTCAAATTTTCAAATAACGACCACCCTTTCACCAGTAGACAGGCGATACTCGATTTCCGACTGAGCGCATTCGCGACTCTATTTGCCTTGCCAGGGTGATATAATGTCGCGCCCCGAACCCGGCGAGCACGCGAGCATCCTACAAAGCCGTCAATTAGAAAATTTCTAGGATCCAATGACCAACGTTCTAAGCGCCAAAAGAGACAGGCATGTGGAAGCGATGCAAACTTCAACTTACAAATAACTCAACACCCGATGACTTAGGACAGATACAACAAAATCTCATTAATCAATTCATCACGGGTTCAATTCATATCCTGCCAATCAAAAGTACAATCCCTAATATCACAAAATGTATTACGTGTCTTGTAACTCTCTTAAACACAGTTGGTCAACTATCCCTTCAATTTGCCCATCCTTGGCAAGCTTGCGTTTCCTTCGCTTGGGACTTGAAAAATTTAAGCCTCTACTAGGATGAGATATAAATCTCAGTAAGGTAGGTCCTAACCCTAGGTTAGGTCGACCGTCCACTCAGGCAGTGATCTATCCCAAAATTTACCAAACTCATAGACACACAGGCATATCAAGCACAGACAAACAAACGCCACAACAAGCAGATGACAGGCATGCATTTATGACCTCATGTCACTCTCAGATGCTCATGCACGCTTAGCCTGCCACTTCACCACGTCTACCAATCTCCGCTTGCCTCAATCTCCAGCCCGCGATTAAATCGCATCAGGCTCGATTTGCGTAAACGCGTCAGACCATCATCGGCAACCCGCATAAACGCATCAGGTCCCGATGAATCTCCAAGCCAATATCATCATCCTATAAGTCCATCCCGCAAATGGTTCGTATCAGGACTGTGGCCAACTCAACCCCGCGATTTCATCGTATTAAGGCGCCACACAATATCAACTCCACCCTGCGATCTCGTTGCATCAGGGTATACATCTCCTGCCTCGCGTCTCATACGCCTCAAGGCCCCTCCATTCCGCGAATAATTAGCATTAGGACCGTGGACATCTCAATTCCGCGATTTCATCGCATCAGGGCGCCACACAATATTAACTCCACCCCGCGATCTCGTCGCATTAGGGTACCTACCTCCCGTCCCATGTCTCATACACCTCAGGGCCTCGCCATGTCATGCTCATGCCATGATTTACAATTCATTCACAGATAAAACAACAAGTGCATCTCATGCACAATTTGAAACTTCATGGCATGCAAGATAGTCATTGACATACGACATGGCATGGAATTTAAATGCAATCAATATCACACAAGGGCTTCCTATAATCACTCAAGACTTACTAAGAACTCTCCCAATGGAATATTCCCACAATTAAATCCAATTGAACCTCGACTTGCCCAATCAAGTCCGATCTTCCCAGCATAAGGTTAGGAATTTCCTTACCTTGATTTCGATATGACAATTTCCTCCTCTTGGGTCCTCAAAGTTTCGGCCAAATCAATCCAAGGGCGCATTCACCGCGCAACCTAGCATATTCAACCAATCAGTTAATTTTCCATATCCAATTCCTCAATCCACTAACCCCAATCCCCCATAACATAATCCTCTACATCTTAACATGTCTTAAACATCAATTTGAGACTCGTCACCATCTGTTCTTACACCCACTAGAACCGGTTTTGCACAAAACCGAACCGGTTCATTTCGGTTCTGTGCAACCGTGTACTCTCAGCCCTAAATCTTCATCAAATCTTTCATCTACTTACTATCCTACCTCTTAACATGTCTATTTAAGGATTTAAAAGTCTCACCGAAGATTTGAAGTCGATTGGTCATCAGAAACTCGCCGAACGTCGCCGGTTTCTCCAAAGTCAGAATCCGGCAGATTCTGTCCATGATTTACAAGACCGATTCGAGGTCAAAACTTCTTCAAATCACTCTCAATGTTTTACCACAGATTCATCTACATGTCTACTAGGTCTCCACAAAATTTGGTCTAAAAAATTCAACAATTCAAAAGGGTCAGAAATAGGACTGACCTCAGGTTGAGTCAGTTTCCGTCGATTCCCAAAAAAACGCTTGGCCGGAGCTCCTCGTTGCTCCAAATGGCGTGCTTCCGCTTCGAGGAGGTCGGCAAAACATAGATCTAGGTTGGTATGGCTGGCCGGTGTCTAGGTGGTGGCCGAAAGTGGTTGCCGAAATAGCCAAACAGAACCCTCAGAACCGGTCGGCGATGGTAGAATCAAGAATGAAGAAGAAGAGGGAGTGGCGTAAGTCTTAGGGTGGTGGCTGGCCAAAATAATTGAGGAGAGAGAGAGAAGGCTTATATACAAGCTTGGGTCAAAGAGGAAGAATGGTAGGTGGCATAAAGTTGGACATGACCACTCAATGGTTGATCTTGTGACACTTGTCCACTTGTCATTCCAACTCAATCCAATGACCAATAATCCTCCAAAATTTCGGTGGTCTTGGGGTGGGTTTAATGACCAAAATGCCCTTCCTTATTTGCATGGGTAAGGTTATAAACTTGAGGGGTAAAAAGGTAATTTTACCCCCGACGTCCGGAACGTCGTTTTTCTTAATCCAATTATCTCCGATTGGGCGACGTCCAATCCAAATAACGCTGGAATTCTTGATTTTCCATTTCAAACTTTTCAGGACTCGTCTCTGATAGTTTTCTCTATTAGACGTGGTTCCAGCCTATCCCGAACCGACGGGCGACTTTTGCAAACATTAGGCGTTCGACCTCATAATTCATACCACATTTTGGGCTCTTCAATTCATGGCGGCTTTGGTTGTCCTGTAGTTATGAGGATTTATTGCTAGTTCCATCGACAATTCTTATGGCCAAAGCGTCGTTTCCTATCCGAGTTCCATAGGTCCACGTACCTCGTCTCGCGTTAGCCTTTCCCTTTTGGTCAGTATACTCGAATTGATCAGATTCGAGCGAAATACGATTAAAATACATCTCTAGTTATACACTTATCATTAATGAGCCTGAAATTGGCTGGAAATCAGAATGTCACAACTCTTCCCCCCTTAAAGAAATTTCGTCCTAGAAATTCGCAACCTTCTACTCATCCAATCCTTTGGGGTATTGGCGCCTCGTCGCATCTTCACTCTTCCGGATAATCCTTTCCATAGCTTGACGATCTTGCTCATCCTCTCCAATCCAAAACTATCTTTCCCCTTGGACTTGTCTCTTTCAGTCCTCAATTTGATTTGCTTCTCTCCATTCTCTTTCGGTATTCATATCATTTGTCAGCAACTTATCTTCAAGCGTTCACTTTATCTCTTTCATTTGTCTATAACCATTATTACCAAGCCCTCGCTTGCATGCACTCTTACTGTCCATACCATTCGGCGTATCCCTCCTTTGAGCTTTCTTTCACGCCAACTGAGATTCTAGGGCTTTATCAATTTGCCCTCCATTAACCAAATCGAGTTATGACCCTCTTAACTCCTTAAACATTTACATGGTTATTTCCGTAGCAATCCATTCTCGACTCCATCCGAAATTTCCCTTGGATCAAAGTGGTCCTTCAACTTTCATCGTCATGTCCTTCCCTTCCATCGACACGTCTAGTGCTCGACTACAAGATAGACAAATTTCAACTCTCAACCTTATCACCGATATATATATATATATATATATATATATATATATATATATATGCATCTTGGCACATCTTTGTGCCATCCCCAAGAAACACCATAATTCTCCCTTTGAATTTCAATGAGGTCATCTCCTTAAGTTTCTCTTCAATACTGGACTCGTACTTCGGTCCATGACCTCAAGGGTTCCATCCATCTCTATAATCCCTCCATCATCGGTGTTTAATCATGGTACACCTCAATCTCCTTCCGGCCCTCGGGCTAGATGTTTCAAATAGCCCTCACGTTAGTCCATTTTGAACTTCCTATTTAGGAGTTGAATTTCTTATTTCTTGAGGGAAGATCAGTCCCTTCATCGCCAATTAAACCATGCTCAATTCTCAACTATAGGCATACGCTAAATGATTCACCCTTCCTTATATGTATGAATATTTCTGTAAAAACACTTGGGTGATCACTTCGTTCCACATGCCTCGCCTTCAATTCCTTTAAGCAATCCATACCCTCAATCTATTTTAGTTCACATAACTTCAAAATCCTTCCTTGCACAAGAATCGCTCCTATATCCATAGGCAATTCTATACATCTGCGTTGCCTTTTATTTTCTCCCCTTGGGAACCTGCTACCTTATACTCTTGTGGTAGGTGTAGCCTTGCAGCTTTTTTTCACTCAAACGACATTTCCCAACTTTATCACGAGAACATTCGCAAATCAATTCCAATCATGCTCTAGGCATTCCAACTCCTATAACCTTATCATTACGATGTATATGCAATACCCACTTCCGATTGTCTTGTTATGCCTCAAGTTTCATTCTGTCTCGCGTCATTGCGACCTCGTATGCGTTTCAATTTCCAACCGAGATCATCATAAATAGCGTAGTCATCAGCTTAACTTGAGTCCTCGAAAACTCTTTTCACGTTCATTCACCCATTCGTGTCATGACTCGACCTTTAGTCCATTTCACCA
Source organism: Rhodomyrtus tomentosa (assembly GCA_028455895.1). Classification (NCBI taxonomy): domain Eukaryota; kingdom Viridiplantae; phylum Streptophyta; class Magnoliopsida; order Myrtales; family Myrtaceae; genus Rhodomyrtus; species Rhodomyrtus tomentosa. The sequence continues at coordinate 30,207,485 of JAPCWY010000007.1, forward strand.
CTGGAACAGCTCTTGTAGGGAATCTTCCCATGATCCGTCCGTAACAATTCACCAATTTCAAAAATTCTCAACTTTCCGCATTTCACATCGACCCTAGTTGATCCATCATTCGTCCTCATCCTCACAGGCTCTACAACTTGCGCTCTTCACATTTAACATGCAATAGACATTTTCTTAGAGCCCATATGACACCCTCCCAAAAACCGTTCATGTTTCTCATGGCTCCTTACATGAGCTCAACCATCGCCTCTTAAGACGGTAACGACCAACTTAACCATTCCTTGGGCACTTAGTTCGGCAATTATCAACTTCCTTCCACCAGGTGTTGAATCTTCCCAACTATTCCTCGCACCTTTCACTTGAGAGCTCAGACCTTGGCTCCCTGTTGACACGAGTCTCCTCTAGTACCGCACAACATTTTATTTGTTCTCGTCATTCTTCTCTCGAAAAGCATTAGGGTTATAGCCTCTGAGTTCCATACTCACTAAGGCAACCTTATCCCAATTATGTTCGTTCCACTCAACGTCAACATCATCCTAGAATACAACATTGATTACAAAACGATCTCTCAGATTTCACCTCCAGGAGTCATCCAAGTCCTGCGTCCTCTTTCTCGGTATAGACGCTCAATCATCATACTAAGACAATTTAGAGCTTTTCTTCTTTTTACAATAGGGTCTCTTACCCTAAGGAAGAAACTATACAACTCCATGGCATTTCCTCACTCCAAATTCACCTTGTCCTTCCCATTCCATAGGACGGCAATCTTAAAGTCTGCGCCAACGGCTACACCTTTATTCCAGGATTCAAATGCCACCATGCTTTCACATTCTCTTTCCCATAACTCAGTCACCACCAGTGACAATAGTTGTTCGTCATTGAGTCTTCATCAGTTTACTTGTCGAATGGCCAATTCAATTACCTCAAATCACTTTGCAAGTGTTCTTCAAGCGTTCCTTTCGCTTACTAAATCATTCACTAGAATCATAACCTGTCAGGATTATCATGTCCGTTCACTTTTCCTTTCGTCAATGACCAATTCATGGTTCAATTTCCCTTTAAGAGCAATGCCCTATTCTTTAGAGAATAACAACTCATGATTTCATCTCTCATGGTTCCACTTCAATCAACCGATCCCAAGAAATCATTAGCTCTAGGCAAACTAGCATGCTGATTCTTCCTCGACCTCATCTATAACAGAAAAGGTTTACTACTCACTTTCCACCATGTGTCTTACGCCCAGGTAATCAGCCATTTCCCCGTAGGCATGTTCCATATTCATAATGAACATCTCTTTGCTTGAAATCCATGAGCAGGAATCCTCTTATTCATAAGTCTTTCGATCATTCTCCTCCTTTGCTGAGTCCCATCACTATTCCTCAAATCAGGAATGACAACCAGCCAAAAGGTTTTCAAGTTCCAATTCATTCAAGGGTTTTTTTTTTGTTCAAGGGTTCTTGACCACCTTTACCATATGCCTAAACGAACATGAGAACTCGGTCTCATACCGGTCGATCATCCCATGATCCTTGCAAAAGTATTAGAATCCAAACAACCCTTGCTCTCAAGCAATCCTAGGGTGATACTTTCCATCAAACAACTCAACAGAGGTAGTCTAGGCAGATCTCATGCCTTCGAGGGAAACCCTTCTTCTGGTGACCTTTCACCAATCCTCAATAGCCTCTTAAGGCTAGTACTGCCAGGGTCACTTTCTTTCTTTAGTGTACTCAAACCTCCAAGGTTTTCCTTATCAAGATTCTCAATCCATAGAAGGTAATTTCAACTTTCTTCCTTCCATCAAACTCAGTTAATCTCATTCTTATACCTAGCTTCACAAGCTTTTCCAAGCTCTCTTGATCCTTCCCACATATTCCATCTCAAAGTCACCTTTTTCATGACTCCCATTACTTTAACTCATCAATACTAGTCTTTAACACCACGATGACTTAGAGAATCTTGACAGCAACTCCACGAGCTAGCTTAACCAGCAAATTTCCTCATTTCCATTTAAAGTTCTCACGACCCATTCAACTTTTGGGTCTCATGTGGTTTACAAACTCGAGTTAATCGCTTTGCTGGTTTTCACGTTCTGGTTACTCATCTTTACTCAATTTTCACGATCCATCTTAGTTCTTGGATCTTTTCATATATCACATACACAAGCCAAGTGCTACTCTAGCGACCATACTTTGGTCCTTCAATCTTATTAGATTCTCATGTCACTTGCACCACTATGATTCCCTCCAGGAATCCAAGACTTATGTCATCTACTCAAGTCTTGCAGTCTTAGGCTGCTCATCTCATTATCTTTCATTATCAACCCTTCAGTGGTTCCCAAACAACTCTCAACTAGTTGTCCATTACCCAAAGATTCCATATTCTCATCAGTCAGTAACTATTCAACAGGCTAGCCTCAACAAGGCAACTTCTCAACTAGGTTAACACCGAGCAAGTACTTAAGGTGGCAACTCATTGAGTCAATAGCTCACACTCTAGGCCTAAAGGCATCCCCCATTCTAGCATAGTCACAATAGTCTATCTCATCTCAACATGTCTCGGTTCCATGGGTATAAACCCATATGTCGTCTAACCTCTTAGTTATACCTTGACCAAGCCAATCACATGAGGCTAATCACACAATTTGCCTAATGGGCCCATCACAAACATCATTTTCCCTTATCAAAGGGCATCCGCTGTCAAGCATAGAGCTTTTAACTATGCCAATCATAGGCATCATTACACATGTCATGCCACTTTCAATCATCCTTGATGAGAATCGATCTCGTGCCGCACATTCCTTATCCACAATCGAACTCAACCTGATACCTAAGCTTTCCCTTTCAAGTTATGACTTGGGTCATTCCTGTCTCTTGCCATCTTAGAAGCCTACCAGGAGCCGCTCCTTGTCCGGACCTCTCTGTCCTGGCGATCACTTCCCGCTTTCATCAGACATGGCCATTGCAGGTTGTCCTAAATCATACATCTACGGAGAAAGCCCCGCTCCACATGTCTCATACCATGTTTCCTTACAGTCTATAGGTATCCCATCAACTTGTCCCATACTAAGTGACGGTTATTAAGTTCAACAACGATAAGTTCATGCATGCACCTCATCGACTTTCGTTTCAAAGCCATAAACATAAGCATAGCTTGACTGCCCTCATCACTTGTCCTATTAAAACCGCCTTCAGATAAATTCCTATCCATTCAAGAGTTCTAATTCCACCAATGACCGTCAAATCTCACAGATCAATTGCCTATCTTCCATTATATATCTCAAGTCCAGTCAACATTCAAATCAAATCCCTATGCATCCGATCACAACTGATCTTTGATTCAGATACTCCTTGTTTTCATCTCAACTCATACATCCAACGTTGTCAATAACAATCGATAACTAAAACCATCAAGATATCACTTAGTTCAAGTCTGAATCCACCAATACTAGCCGTCTCTTTATAGCTTGTACTCCTCGAGTTGGGATCATTGACAAATCAAGATCACAATCATATACCTCAATTGATCCTTCATTCATAAGTAATTCCCTATTATCCTCAAGCCCAATTGCTACCTCAAAATCCATGCTTTTGACTCTCTAATCCCAGCTTGCTTCCACTTAGACCTTAATCACCACATAACTCGAGATCATCCATTAAAGTCAACTCTAGGACCATTAAAGCGTACACAAGTTCAAGCCTACCATCCTCAAGATTCAATGATCCTTGCTTAGTCCTATAGGCCTCAATATCTAATTGCCCCTAAGTCATCACTCCTTATCACTCCAAACCTCAATCGCATTGGATTGAGCTGACCTTGCTCGGATACCAAACAAGCGGGGATGTCACGCTTCGAACCCGGCGAGCACGCGAGCATCCCACCATGCCATCAATTAGAAAAGTTCGGGGATCCAATGGCCAACATTTTAAGCGCCAAAAGAGACAGGCATGCAGAAGCGATGCCAACTCCAACTTACAAATAACTCAACACCCGATAACGTAGGACAGATACAACAAAATCTCATCAACCAATTCATCACGGGTTCAATTCATTTCCTGCCAATCAAAAGTACAATCCTTAATATCACAAAATGTATTACGTGTCTTGTAACTCTCTTAAACATAGTTGGTCAACTATCCCTTCAATTTGCCCATCCTTGGCAAGCTTGCGTTTCCTTCGCTTGGGACCTGAAAATTTTAAGCCCCCGCTGGGGTGAGATATAAATCTCAATAAGGTGGGTCCTAATCCTAGGTTAGGCTGACCGTCCACTCAGGCAGTGATCTATCCCAAAATTTACCAAACTCATAGACACACAGGCATATCAAGCATAGACAAACAAACGCCACAACAGGCAGATGACAGGCATGCATTTATGACCTCATGTCACTCTCAGATGCTCATGCACGCTCAACCTGCCACTTCACTACGTCTACCAATCTTCGCATGCCTCAATCTCCAACCCCCGATTAAATCGCATCAGGCTCGGTCCGCGTAAACGCATCAGACCGTCATCGGCAACCCACTTAAACGCATCAGGTCCTGATGAATCTCCAGGCCAATATCATCATCCCATAACTTCGTCCAACGAATGGTTCACATCAGGACCATGGCCATCTCAACCCCGCGATTTCATCGCATCAGGGTACCACACAATATCAACTCCACCCCACGATCTCGTCGCATCAGGGTATACATCTCCTGCCCCACGTCTCATACGCCTCAGGGCCTCTTCGTCCTGCGAATAATTCGCATCTAGACCGTAGCTATCTCAACCCCACGATTTCATCGCATCAGGGTGCCACACAATAGTAATTCCACCCCGCGATCTCGTCGCATCAGGGTATCCACCTCTCGCCCCGCGTCTCAGACGCCTCAAGGCCTCGCCATGTCATGCTCATGCCATAATTTACAATTCATTTCACAGATAAAACAACAAGTACATCTCATGCACAATTTGGAACTTCATGGCATGCAAGACAGTCATTGACATACGACATGGCATGGGATTTAAATGCAATCAATATCACAGAAGGGCTTCCAATAATCACTCAGGACTTACTAAGAACTCTCCCAATGGAATATTCCCACAATTCAATCCAATTGAACCTCGACTCACCCAATCGAGTCCGATCTTCCCAGCATAAGGTTAGGAATTCCCTTACCTTGATTTCGATATCACAATTTCCTCCTCTTGGGTCCTCAAAGTTTCGGCCAAATCAATCCAAGGGCCCATTCACCGCGTAACCTAGCATATTCAACCAATTCGTTAATTTTTCATATCAAATTCCTCAATCCACTAACCCTAATCCTCCATAACATAATCCTCTACATCTTAACATGTCTTAAACATCAATTTGAGACTCGTCACCATCTCTTCTTGCACCCACCAGAATCGATTTTGCACAAAACCGAATCGGTTCATTTCGGTTCTGTGCAACCGTGCACTCCCATCCCTAAATCTTCATCAAATCCTTCATCTAATCACTATCTTATCTCTTAACATGTCTATTTAAGGGTTTAGAGGTCTCACCGAAGATTTGAAGTCGATTGGTCACCGGAAACTCGTCGAAAGTCGCCGATTTCTCCAAAGTCAGAATCCGGCAGATTCTGTCCATGATTTACAAGACCGATTTGAGGTCAAAACTTCTTCATTTCACTCTAACTATTTACCATAGATTCATCTACATGTCTACTAGGTCTCCACAAAATTTGGCCTCAAAACTTCAACAATTCGGCCTTCAACAGGGTCAGAAACCGGACCTACCTCAGGTTGAGTCAGTTTCTGTCGACTCCCGAAAAAACGCTTGGCCGGAGCTCTTCGTTGCTCCAAATGGTGTGCTTCCACATCGAGTAGGTCGGCAAGACATAGATCTAGGTTGGTATGGCCAGTCGGCGTCCAGGTGGTGGCTGGAAGTGGTCACCGAAACGGCCGAACAGAACCCTCCGAACTGGTCGGTGATGGCAGAATCAAGAAGGAAGAAGAAGAGGGAGTGGTGTGAGTCTTGGGGTGGTGGCTGGCCAAAATAATTGAGGAGAGAGAAAGAAGGCTTATATACAATCTTGGGTCAAAGGGGAAGAATGGTAGGTGGCATAAAGTTGGACATGACCACTCAATGGTTGATCTTGTGACACTTGTCTACTTGTCATTCCAACTTAATCCAATGGCCAATAATCCTCCAAAATTTCGGTGGTCTTGGGGTGGGTTTAATGACCAAAATGCCCTTCCTTATTTGTATGGACAAGGTTATAAACTTGAGGGGTAAAAGGGTAATTTTACCCTCGACGTCCGAAACATCGTTTTTCTCAATCCAATTATCTCCGATAAGGCGATGGTCAATCCAAATAACATAGGAATTCTTGATTTTCCATTTCAAACTTTTCAGGACTCGTCTCTGATAGTTTTCTCTATCAAACATAGTTCCAGCCTATCCCGAACCGACGGGCAACTTTTGCAAACATTATGCGTGTCGACCTCATGATTCATACCACATTTTGGGCTCTTCAATTCGTGGCGGCTTTGGTTGTCCTATAGTTATGAGGATTTATCGCTAGTTCCATCGACAATTCTTATGGCCAAAGCGTCGTTTCCTATCCGAGTTCCATAGGTCCACGTGCCTCGTCTCGCGTTAGCCTTTCCCTTTTGGTCAGTATGCTTGAATTGATCAGATTTGAGCGGAATACGACTAAAATACATCTCTAGATATACACTTCTCATTAATGAGCCTGAAATTGATTGGAAATCAGAATGTCACATATAATATGTCGCAATCGTAATCCTTAAGCAGTTCCATCCATCGACGTTATCTCATGTTCAGTTCCTTCTGAGAAAATAGATACTTTAGGCTTTATTGGTCTATATAAATCTGGAACTTCTCGCCACACAAATAATGCCTCTAGATCATCAGAGCAAAGATGATCATTGCCAATTCCAAATCATGAGTTGGATAATTCATCTCATGCGATCTCATCTATCGGGATGCGTAGGCAACCACTCTTTCATGTTGAATTAGCACACAGCCCAATCCCTTTAGCGGAGCATCGCTATATATTTCATAACCTCTAGGTCCTCATGGAATCGTAAATACCAGTGCGGTCGTTAATCGATGCTTAAGCTCTTGGAAACTTTTTTCACACTTATCCGTTCATTCGAACTTCGTTTCTTTCTTGGTCAATCTCGTTGGTGGAATGGCTATAGATAAAAACTTCTCCACGAATCGTCTGTAATACCTCGCCAATCCTAACAAACTTCGGACTTTCATGACTGTAGTAGGCCTAGGCCAATTCATAACGGCTTCGATCTTCGTGGGATCCACATCAATACCTTCTCCAGATACCACATGGCCAAAAAATGATACTTTATTCAGTCAAAACTCGCATTTGCTAAACTTAACGTAAAGTGTCACGCCCCGCGCCCCGAGCACGAGCACGCGAACATCCCTGCAAGCAAACCAATAACAATCTCTCGCGATCCCAAGATCCACGGTCATAAATCCAGAGATATAATAAATACATAGTACATGCGGAAGCGTTACTCACATAAAACTCCGTACAATATATAAGTTAAGCGAGACCTAGATGGCATGATATCTGTTATATATCATAATGTACTGCTCATACAAACACCGACTACTACAACTGTTGGCAAAAAGGGCGACAGGGTGAGCAAACAAAAAGATCATCTACTAAGCCAGCAGGAACTAGGTCAGGTCATCATCAAAAAATCAGGCCACCAACTAGAGACTCCTAGGATGAGCTACTGGAGTCCTCCGTATCCTCTGCGTCCTTGGTCGGCTCAAACTCGAAAAATGTCTCGGACGGGACCTCAACGGAATCCTCCCTGGTCACCTTCAGTGATGGCTCGTTAAGGTCCCCCTCGGACGCCTCTAAAACTATGACCTCTTCCTCTTGCTGCTCTGTGGACTCCAAGGTCGAAGTCTTCTCTGGCCTGTTCCTAGACTCTACTACTAACCCCTCTGGCAGCTCCTACTCTGTTACGGTCTGGCACAAATCGGGTATGACATCCTGAGGTATCTCGTGGGGCTTCAGTGGCCCAATCTGTGCATCCCCTTCCTTCTTAAACCACGCCTCAAACCTATGAGGCTTCCAATCTGGCTTACCCTCATCCACCCTTACAATAGTATACTTCCTCACATATATGTTTCTCTACCTATCCGAGAATTCATCAAAATAAGCTGTAATCTTTTTGGGGTCCCCAAAACGTATGGGCTACATCTCTAAGGCTTAGGATCTGTAAAGTAAAGGGATCCCCAAAAGGGGTGAGATACTCATCTCAGTAAAAGAAACCTAACCCTAGGTTAGGTCGATAGTCCACTCACGTAGTCTATCTCTCAACATATTGACACTCATAAATAGGCAGGCATATCAGACACGATTCAATGAAATAATAGCATACAAATGACAGGCATGCAATGAAGAGCTCATACCACACTCAGACGCACATGCACTTTTAGCTTGCCACTTCTCACATCCACCAATCACCCTGCCTCAATCTCTAGCCCGCGATCATGTCGCCTCAGGCTCGATCCGCATAAACGCCTCAGACCGTCGTCGACAACCCGCGTAAACGTATCAGGTTCCAATAAATCTCCAGGCCAATATCAATATCTCATACCCCGTCCCACGAATAATTCGCATCAGGATCGTGGCCATCTCAACCCCGCAATCACGTCGCATCAAGGCGCCACCCAACCATAACTTCACCCAACGATCTTGTCGCATCAGGGTATCATTCTCCCGCCCCGCGTCTCATATGCCTTAGGGCCTCGCCATATCGTGCTCATGCCTTGTTATTTCAATTCAATTCACATACAACGATAGGTGCCACTCATACACAAAGTGAACTCTCATGGCATGCAAAGCAATTCACATAGTATTCAGACATGGAAAACAACTCAGGCATAGATCAAGTCCCACACAAACATCCCTTAAAGCTTAGGATATATTGAATACTATCCCCTTTGAAAATTTCTCACGAATCAATTCAATCAAATCTCGACTCATCCAATAGAGTCCAATCCCCCTAGCCTAAGTTTAGGAATCCCTTACCTTAGCTTGACAACACAAATTTCTCCTTCTTGAATCCCCTAGGTTTCGGCCAACCAATGTCCACACCCGAACTTGTCGTGCAACCTAGAATTTCAACCAATTCGTCAAATTTCGTACCTAAATCCTCAATCCATCAATCCCAATCATCCATAACTTAACCCTCAACACCTCATCACATCTTAAACATCAAATTACAACTCAAAATCATCATCCACAACCCTCAACAGAATCAGTTTGGCTCGACACCGAACCGGTCCCACTCGGTTCTATGCTAGCCAGGTCCAACCGATCCTAATCCACTCCAAATACAACATTTATACACTATTCCACCTCTTAGAATGTCTGCCTAAGGGTTTGGGAGGCTCACCGTGAGTTTCAAGTCAAATGGTCGTCGGATTCCTGTTGAAACTCGCTGGAACGCCCAAGGTCAAATTACCAGCGGATTTTGGGAAAAAATGTACAAGGCCGGTTCATGGTCAAAATCTTATCAAATCAAACTTTAATTTTTACCACAGAATCCTACACATCTCATCTAGATCACCACAAAATTTGAGCCCTAAATTCTAAGATTTTGACCATCAAAAAGGCTAAGAACCGGGACTACCTTAGATTGAGTCCTAATCTGTCGGCTCTCGGGAGAATCCTTTCCCGTGACTCCTCGGTGCTCTAAATATAGTGATTCTTGTTCGAGGACGTCGGTAAGACGTAGAGCTTCGTCGGTGTAGTCAATCGATGGTCGGTTGGTGGCCGGAATGAGCGGTCGTGGCCGGCAAACAAGGGGTTCCCGGACGGTCGGGCAACGAGCAGAAACAGAATAAGAGGAAGACGATGATCGGTGGTTCTCTTGGGGGCTTGGCCGAATGAGGGGGTGAGGAGAGAGAGAGGAGAGATAATGGCTATATCCAATTTTGATCAATGGAGTTGAATGTTAGGTGGGCATAAAGTGTGATATGACCACACTTCCTAATCTCTTGACACTTGGCATTTGTCTTCCCAAAGTGAATCCAAGGGCTCTCTTTTAGTCTTCTTTTTCGGCAGCCAAGGGAGGATTAAAAGACCAATTTTCCGTTCTTCAATTGTAAGGGCAAAGTTCTAAGCTTGAGGGGCGACACAGTCATTTTACCCCCGACATTCATAACATCGTTTTTCTCGTTCCGAAATTCATCGATAGGACGACGACCAATCCAAATGAAGTTGAAATTTCTTGATTTTCCATTTTAAACTTTTCAGGACTCGTTTTTGATAGTTTTCTCTATCAAACGTGATTCCAGTCTATCACGAACTGACGGACGTATTTTGCAGACATTACGCATATCGATCTCATCACGTTTAGGGCTCGTCAATTCGTGGCGGCTTTGGTTGTCATATAATTGGGAGGGTTTATACTGCTCACTGTGGTCTCGATCGTCACATCTGATTTAAGATAATTTTGCAAATCATACGTTGGTTAAGCGGCACCACCCGCACTCCAATCGTACGATTCTCGCAAGTTAATCCTTAATCGTTGTTAGATCGACCTCTTGGTGGTTCTAAATATCCCCTCGACAATCCTTATGGTCAAAGCGCCATTTCCTATTTGAGTCGCCTAGGTCCACATACCTCGTCTCGCGTCAGCCTTTCCCCTTTGGTCAGTCTACTCAAATTGATCAGATTTGAGCGGAATACAACTGAAACACATCGCTTGATACATATAAACTTCTCATTACAGAGTTTGAAGGTGATTAGGAAATCAGAATATCACAACTCTTCCCCCTTTACAAAAATTTCGTCCTCGAAATTTACATTACACTCAATTTCTCAAATAAATGGAGGAGTTGTCGCCTCATCGTCTCTTCATTCTCTCATGTGGCTCCTCCCGTTTCGTGGTGCTCCCATACTACTTTGACCAGCGGAATCTTCTTATTCCTGAGGATTTGCTCTTTTCGATCCTTGATCCTTATTGGCTTCTCTACGTAAGCCACTCTGACGTCCACCTCTGTGGCTTCGTGGTCCAGCACATGTGTCGGGTCAGGCTCATACTTTCTTAGCATCAACACATGGAATACATTATGTACCTGGGATAGATTTGGCAGCAGAGCAAGCTGGTAGGCCAAAGTTTCAATCCGTTCCAATATCTCGAAAGGGCCCACGTACCTCAGGCTCAACTTCCCCTTCCTTCAGAATTGCGATAGTCCCCTCATTGGCTACATCTTGAGGAAGATGTGATCGCCCACTTGAAACTCCAAGGACTTGCGCTGCTTGTCTGCATAGTCTTCTGGCAATTCTGTGTCGTCCTCAGTCTATCCCGGATTATTTTCACTGCTTCCACCGATTGCTCTACCAATTCGGGGCCCGTGATACTTCTTCCTCCGACCTCATCCCAGCATATCGGCGTTCTGCAGGCTCTACCATAGAGTGCTTCAAATGGTGCCATCTGTATACTTTGCTGGTAGCTGTTATTGTAAGCAAATTCTACTAGGTGTAGCTGTTCTTCCCATCCACCTTTAAAATCAATGACGCACGCTCTCAATATGTCCTCGAGCGTCTGGATCATCCTTTCTGACTGTCCATCCGTCTGTGGATGGTACGCCATACTAAACTACAGTCGGGTTCTCATAGCTTCTTACAGGCTTTTCCAAAAATTTGTCATGAATTTTGGATCTCTATCCTCGGTGATCGTCACCGGCACTCCGTGTAACCTTACTATTTGCCTCATGTATAGTTCTGCATACTTATCTATAGCGAAGTACTTCAGTACGGGAATGAAGTGGGCGGACCTGGTCAATCCGTCCACGACTACCTATATCGAGTCGTGGCTTCGCTGGCTCCTCGGTAGTCCCATCACGAAATCCATGGTTATGTGCTCCCACTTTCATTTCGGAATTTTCAGTGGCTGCAGCAGTCCTTCAGGCTTACAGTGCTATGCCTTCACTTGCTGGCATGTCAAACACTTAGCCATGCATCTCACTTCGTCCACCTTCATTCCGTTCCACCAATAATGCTTTCATAAATTTTGGTACACTTTTGTACTTCCAGGGTGGACACTATTGTTGCTTCTATGAGCTTTTGACAAAATTTTTTTCCTGAGTCCTTCGTCCTTTGGTACACATAGCCGTCCTCAGAACCTCAAAATTTCGTCCTCAGACACCTGAAATTCTAGCTTTCTTTTCGCATCATCTATCTCGACAATTCTCTGAATTTTCGGGTCCATAGACTGTAATGCCTTTATCCCTTCTTGGACCACAGGTTCCACCCTCAACGTAGCTATCAAACTGAACAACTGATCAACTTCTAATCTGAACTTGGAGTCTCTCAAATCTTCTATCATCGACCAACTTCTTACTGGCAGGCACGCAATACTTGACTTTCGACTCAGCGCGTTTGCCACCCTGTTTGCTTTCCCAAGATGATATAATATCTCACAGTCATAGTCCTTGAGCAGCTCCATCCACCTACGCTGCCTCATGTTCAGCTCCTTCTGGGAAAATAAATACTTTAAGCTCTAGTGGTCTGTGTAGATCTGAAATTTCTCGCTACAGAGGTAGTATCTCCAAATCTTCAGGGCAAACACTATCGCCGCTAACTCCAGGTGATGAGTTGGGTAATTCATCTCGTGTGGCCTCAACTGCCTGGATGTATAGGCTACTACCTTACTGTGCTGCATCAACACACAGCCCAATCCCTTCAACAAAGCATCGCTGTAAATCTCGTAACCTCCCGGTCCCAACGGAATGTTTAGCACTGGTGCGGTCGTCAATCTATGCTTAAGCTCTTGGAAACTTTGCTCACATCTATCGGTCCATTCAAACTTCGTTTCCTTCTTCATCAACCGTGTCAGTGGGATGGCTTTGGATGAAAATCTTTCCACAAATCGCCTATAATATCCCGCCAGTCCCAAGAAACTTCTAACCTCCGTGACCGTAGTAGGCCTCGGCCAATTGGTTACAGCCTCTATCTTTGCAGGGTCCACTGTAATCTCTTCACCAGACACCACATGACCCATAAAAGCTATCTTGTTCAGCCAAAACTCACACTTACTCTACTTCGCGTACAGTGAATGCTCCCTCAGGGTCTTCAGTACAATCCTTAGGTGCTCTTCATGTTCTGCATTGCTCCTCGAGTAAATCAAGATGTTGTCAATGAAGACTGTGACAAATCTGTCCAAAAATTCCTTAAATTCTCGATGCATTAGGTCCATAAAAGCAGCTAGAGCGTTCGTCATTCCAAACGGCATCACTGTAAACTCGTAATGACCATACCTCGTCTTGAATGCAGTCTTCGGTATGTCTTCCTTCTTGATCCTCAGCTGATGATACTCAGTCCTCAAGTCAATCTTCGAAAATACTGCTGCTTCTTACAACTGATCATATAGATCATCAATCCTTGGTAGTGGATACTTGTTTTTCACCGTCACCTAATTTAGCTGCCGATAGTCAATGCATAGACGTAAAGATCTATCCTTCTTTCTTACAAACAGCACTAGTGCTCCCCACGACAAAGCACTTGGTCGGATGAATCCCTTATCTAGCAACTCTTGCATCTGCATCTTTAACTCCTTTAATTCTGACAAGGACATCCTGTATAGTGCTTTCGATATTGGCTTCGTCCTAGGGGCTAACTCAATTACAAACTCTATTTCCCGTTCGGTGGTAATCCTGGGAACTATTGGGGAAACACATCAGGAAATTCACGCACTACCGGGATATTCTCTAACTTTGGCTCTTCGGTAGTCGTGTCCATTACCGCCACTAAGTATGCCTGACATCTTTCAGACACCAACTTAGTTACTTCTAAAGATGAGACTAAGGGAATCGAGATTCCTCCTCGACTTTCCATCAATTCAAAGTTAGGGCGGCCCCTCAGATAAAATCGAATTTTCTAATATCACAGTCTACTACTGCCCCTTACTTACCTAACCAATCCATTCCTATTATTACGTCAAAGTCAAACATGGGTAGTACTGCTAGGTCAATATTTTCTTTATTTTCCCTGCACAAGTATATACAGCCGGCGTGGCAACATGTAGAGTTATGCTCAACGGTTCTAATTTCATGCCTACCAATTCAACAAATTGTGCATACACGAATGAATGCGTTGCACCAAGATCAAATAATGCATAAGCAGTTTGATTGCACAAGTGAACCATACTTGTGACCACTCCTAGCGCTTCCTCCGCCTCTTTGCGGGCTACAACATATACTCTGCCCTGTGCCGGCGGTCTGCTCTACTCGTTCTGAGGTGTGGCAGCCGACGATCCCGCTTGCCGCCTCTGTCCTTGCGGTTGACTTGCCGGAGCTTGGTTTGGACATACCCTCATCTGGTGGCCCAGTTGACCACACTTGAAACACGCTCTTGGCCTCACTAAGCATGGCCCATTCCCATGCCTCTTACCACAAAGTCTACAGCTTCAGTTCGTTGGGTTTGGCGGTTTCACTATATTCTTCCTTGCCGACGACACAAAACTTCTGTTGCCTACCATCGGCCTCTTGCCCATTTGACGATTGTCTCTAAATGATGGGAACCGCGATCCAGTTGCGGTGTTTCTTTCTCTCAAATCCCGTTCTATCATCTGGCCTCGCTCATATATCTCCTAGTAAGTCCTCAAATTTAGAGCGATCATCTGGCTACGGAGTTCGGGTCTCAGACCATTCCTAAATCTCCTTACCATCTTCAAAGGGGTCCTCCACAGATCGAGGTGCGTACCTCGAGAGCCTCGCGAACTCAGCCTCGTACTGGTCTATTGTCAGTTGGTTTTGGTGTAACTGCAGGAATTCCACTTGCTTTCTTTCTCTGGCCATTTTTGAGAAATATTTATCATTAAATGCAATCTTAAAAGCGTTCCAGTTCATGGCCACTTCTTCAGGGAAGATTCTATCCTTGGTGGCAGCCCACCAGTCATTGGCTGTACCCTCTGGTTGGTACACAGTCATCAATACCTTCTCCTCATTTGTACATCTCAGCATCCTAAAAGCCTTCTCCAGCTTCTCTATTCACCTGGGCGCTAGCTCAGGATCTCCAATCCCGACAAACTGTGTCGGTTTTAGTTTCATGAACTGCTCCACCAGTTGGCCCATCTGTCTGGCCACAATGATTTTCTCTTTAGGGTTTACCGTTTCATTACTCTGGTTCGGCTTGCCCTGACTTCTACTTCCGCCAACGTTGCCAATGTTGGTATTGACGGCAGCTAGGGCAGCTCTCACTGCCTGGGCTATGGCAGCATCTCGGTCCTAGGCCTGCCTATCTATAATGTCTCTGAGCCCTTCCATTGCCCTCAGTAGACCGTCCACTCTTGGGTCCTCCGCTACAAGCGGCCTCAAGCTAAAGCCTCCACCTCTCGATCTTCCAGATCTTCTGGATGGGTTATTCATCTTCGTCTCTTTCTACTGAACCTGATCCACCACAAGTTCAGCAATGAGTTAATAACTTACTCAACTATCAAAATCCAGAGCCACTAACTAATCCTTAACAGAAACAACAACAATCCAACAGTACTTCAAAAGTATTTCGATAAATAGTCTATGGCCATTTCTCATTTCCATTCATTCCAATGATTCACTAAAACCAATCACTTCAATTCATTAAGCAAGCCAAGGTCTAGAAATGACCTTCAATCCTAAGCAGAGAACTTAATTCCCTATGCCTTGCCACAATCTTACCAAGGTCAAACACCATCCATAGGTGTCAAGTCACATGCTAGGCATCCCATGCATTACCCTGACCAGTTTCCTATGGTCTAGCTATCCGTCCTTGTCCCAGCTTAATCTTCCTTATTACTTCAATCCTCAACCAACTTTGGATCGAGCTGACCTTACTCTAATACCAAACAAGCGAGGATGTCATGCCCCCCGCCTCGAGCACGAGCACGCGAACATCCCTGCAAGCAAACTAATAACAATCTCTCGCGGTCTCAAGATCCACGGCCATAAACCGAGACATATAATAAATACATAGTACATGCAGAAGAGTTACTCACATAAAACCCCGTACAATATATAAGTTAAGGAGGACCTGGATAGCATGATATATGTCATACATCGTAATGTACTGCTCATACAAACACCGACTACTACAACTACTGGGCAAAAAGGGCGACAGGGTAAACATAAAAAAAGATCATCTACTAAGCCAGCAAGAACCGGGTCAAGTCATCATCAAAAGATCAGACCACCAACTGGAGACTCCTAGGATGAGCTACTGGAGTCCTTCGTATCCTCTGCGTCCTCGGTCGGCTCATATTCGAAAAATGTCTCGGACGGAACCTCGACGGAATCCTCCTAGTCACCTCTAGCGATGGCTCAGCAAGGTCCCCCTCGGACGCCTCCAGAACTATGACCACCTCATGCTACTCTGTGGACTCCATGATCGGGGTCTTCTTTAGCCCATTCCTAGACCCTACTACTGACCCCTCTAGCAGCTCCTACACTGCTGCGGTCTAGCACCAATCGAGTATGATACCTTGAGGTACCTCGTGGAGCTTCAGTGGCCCAATCTGTACATCCCCTTCCTTCTTCAACCACGCCTCAAACCTATAAGGCTTCCAATCTAGCTTACCCTCATCCACCCATATAACAGTGCACTTCCTCACATATATGTTCCCCTGCCTATCCAGGAATTCTTCAAAATAAGTTGTCATCTCTTTGGGGTCCCCAAAATGTATGGCCAACATCTCTAAGGCCTAGGATCTGTAAAGTAAAGGGTTCCCCAAAAGGGGTGAGATACTCATCTCAGTAAAAGAAACCTAATCCTAGGTCAGGTCGATAGTCCACTCAGGTAGTCGTATCTCTCAACATATTCATACTCATAAATAGACAGGCATATCAGACACGATTCAATGAAACAACAGCATACAAACGACAAGCATGCAATGAATACCTCATACCACACTCAGATGTACATGTACTCTCAGCCTGCCACTTCTCACAGCCACCAATCACCCTACCTCAATCTCTAGCCCGCGATCATGTCGCATCAGGCTCTGTCCGTGTAAACGCCTCAGACCGTCGTCGGCAACCCGCGCAAATGCATCAGGTTTCAATAAATCTCCAAGCCAATATCAATATCTCATACCCTATCCCGCGAATAATTCGCATCAGGACCATGGCCATCTCAACCCCGCGATCACGTCGCATCAGGGCGCTACCCAACCATAACTTCACCCCGCGATCTTGTCGCATCAGGGTATCAACCTCCCATCCCGCATCTCATACACCTCAGGGTCTCGTCATATCGTGCTCATGCTGTGTTATTTCAATTCAATTCACATACAACGATAGGTGCCACTCATACACAAAGTGAACTCTCATGGCATGCAAAGCAATTCACATAGTATTCAGACATGGCAAACAACTCAGGCATAGATCAAGTCCCACACAAACATCCCTTAAAGCTTAGGATATATTGAATAATATCCCCTTAGAAAGTTTCTCACGAATTAATTCAATCAAACCTCAACTCACCCAATAGAGTCCAATTCCCCTAACCTAAGTTTAGGAATCCCTTACTTTAGCTTGGCAACACAAATTTCTCCTTCTTGAATCCCCTAGGTTTCGGCCAACTAATGTCCACACCCGGACTTGTCGTGCAACCTAGAATTTCAACCAATTCGTCAAATTTTCGTACCCAAATCCTCAATCCATCAATCCCAATCATCCTTAACTTAACCCTCAACACCTCATCACATCTTAAACATCAAATTGCAGCCCAAAATCATCATCCACAGCCCTCAACAGAATCGGTTTGGCCCGGCACCGAACCGGTCCCACTCGGTCTTGTGCTAGCCAAGTCCAATCTGTCCTAATCAACTCCAAATCCAACATTTATACACTATCCTATCTCTTAAAATATCTACCTAAGGGTTTTGGAGGCTCACCGTGAGTTTTGAGTCAAATGGCCGTCGGATTCTTGTTGAAACTCGCCGAATCGCCCAAGGTCAGATTACCGACGGATTCTGGGCAAAATGTACAAGGCCGGTTCATGGTCAAAATCTTATCAAATCAAGCTCCAATTTTTACCATAGAATCCTACACATCTCATCTAGATCTCCACAAAATTTGAGCCTTAAATTCTAAGATTTCGACCATCCAAAGGGCTGAGAACCGGATCTACCTCAGATTGAGTCCTAATATGTCGGCTCTCGAGAGAATCCTTGCCCGGGACTCCTCGATGCTCCAAATACCATGATTCTTGTTCAAGGACATCGGCAAGATGTAGGGCTTCATCGATGTGGTCGGCCGATGGTCAGTTGGTGGCCGAAAGGGGCGGTCGTGGCTGGCGAACAGGAGGTTCCTAGGCGGTCGGGCGGCAATCAAAAACAGAATAAGAGGAAGAGGATGATCAGTGGTTCTCTTGGGAGCTTGGCCGAATGAGGGGGTGAGGAGAGAGAGAGTAGAGAGAATGGCTATATCCAATTTTGGTCAATGAAGTTGAATGTTAGGTGAGCATAAAGTGTGATATGACCACACTTCCTAATCTCTTGACACTTGGCATTTGTCTTCCCAAAGTGAATCCAAGGGCTCTCTTTTAGTCTTCTTTTTCGGCAGCCAAGGGAGGGTTAAAAGACTAATTTTTCCTTCTTCAATTGCAAGGGCAAAGTTCTAAGATTGAGGGGCAAGACGGTCATTTTACCCCCAACGTTAAGAACGTCATTTTTCTCGCTCCGAAATTCATCGATAGGGTGATGGCCAATCCAAATAAAGTTGGAATTTCTTGATTTTCCATTTTAAACTTTTCAGGACTCATTTCTGATAGTTTTCTCTATCAGATGTGATTCCAGTCTATCACGAACCGACGAGCGGCTTTTGCAAACATTACGCGTATCGACTCCGTGAGTCTCATCACGTTTAGGGCTTGTCAATTCATGGCTGCTTTGGTTGTCATGTAATTGTGAGGGTTTATCACTAGTCCATGTGGTCTCGATCGTCACAGTCTGATTTAGGATAATTTTGCAAATCATACGTTGGTTAAGTGGCATCACCCGCGCTCCAATTGTACGATACTCGCAAGGTAATCCTTAATCGTTCTTAAATCGGCCTCTTAGTGGTTCTAAATATCCCCTCGACAATCCTTATGGTCAAAGCGCCATTTCCTATCCGAGTCGTAGGTCTATGTACCTCGTCTTGCGTCAGCCTTTCCCTTTTGGTCAGTCTACTCAAATTGATCAGATTTGAGCAAAATACAGCTGAAACACATCGCTTGATACATATAAACTTCTCATTACAGAGTCTGAAGTTGACTGGGCAATTAGAATGTCACATAAAGCGAGTGTTCCCTCAGAGTCTATAAAATAATCCTCAGGTGCTCTTCGTTACCCTTTGAATAAATTAGAATGTCATCGATAAAGACGATAACGAACTTATCCAAGAATTCCTTGAATACTCGATACATCAGATCCATGAATGCAACTTGAGCATTGGTCAATCCAAAAGGCATCACAATAAACTCGTAGTGACCATACCTTGTCCTAAAAGTGGTCTTAGGTATGTCTTCCTTCTTAATTCTCAACTAATGATACTGGGTCCTCTAGTCTATCTTAGAGAACACTGAAGCTCCTTGCAACTGATCAAATATGTCATCAATCCTTGGCAGTGGACACTTATTCTTTACAGTCACTTGATTCAACTATCTATAGTCAATGTATAAATGCAATGACCCATCCTTTTTCCTTACAAATAACACCGACACTCTCCACGGTGAAGCACTCGGTCGAATAAATCCTTTATCCAGTAATTCCTACATTTGCACCTTTAACTCCTTTAGTTCCGATAATGATATCCTATAGGGTGCCTTCGAGATTGGCTTTATTCCATATGCTAACTCGATCACAAATTTAATTTTTCATTCTGGTAGCAACCGTGGTGACTCTTAGGGAAAAATGTCAGGAAAATCACGCACTGCCGGAATACTTTCTAGTTTAGGTTCCTCAGTAGTCATGTCCATAATTGCGACTAAGTACGCCTAACATCCTCTAGTCATCAGCTTTGTCGCTTCAAGAGAAGAGACTAAAGGAATCGAAGTTCCTTCCTAGTTTTCCACAAACTCGAAATTTGGGCGGCCACTTAGATAAAAACGGATTATCTTACTACTACAATCAACTACTGCCCTTTGCTTACCCAACCAATCCATTCCTATGATCACGTCAAAGTCATACATGGGCAACACAATCAAGTTTATACTCTCTTTACTATTGCCAATTATGATTTTACAATCAGCACAGCCCAACGAAAAAAACACATTGTCCTTCAACGGGGTAGCAACATGCAGAATCACACTCAACGGTTTCAACTCCATATCAACCCATTCAGCAAATTGAGCAGATACAAATGAGTGTGATGCCCCAAGATCAAACAAAGCATAAGCAGCTTGGTTACACAAATTGTGCCATTCTGAATTTTCGCCCCCTCGAGACTTGAGATATGAAATGAAATATCAAAATTAAAAAATGGAGAGTAAAAAATTCCAACATTACAATTGGATTGGCCGTTACCTTATCGAAGAAATTTGGAATCAGAAAAATGACGTTTCGGATGGCGGGGGTAAAATTATAATTTTGCCCCTCAAGCCTTAGCCTTGCTTTGATGATTGGACAAGGGCATTTTGGTCATAAATCACACCCAATAGCTACCGAAAATTTGAAGAAATCATGGCCATTGGATGAGCTTTGATTGACACCATGGACAAGTGTCAAAGGATTAGGCTATGAGTTGATGTAAACACTTTTAACCTATCATTCAAGCCTTTGACCAAGTGAATTATTGGTGGAAGACTCTCTCTCCTTCTCATTTGGCCAGCCATCCCTCTCTCTCTTCACTTTCTCCATTTTCTTCTTCTTCCTCTTCTCCCTCTTGCCAATCAGCCCGTCACCCTGTCCCGACTACCTCACTGTTCCGGCCATAACTTCTTCGTTTGTCATCGGATTAAGACGTACCACCTACCATTGGAAAGCTTATCGTCTTGCCGTTCCAACAAAGTATTATGGGTCTAAATCCACCTAGCCGTTTGTCCCGTAGAGCCATTTGAAGGAGTAAAGGTCAGGTTGGTCAGTTTTGAACCCGAGAGCTCCCAGCCGACCAGTCCCGACCGTCCCACTATTCCGATCATATCTTCTTTATCCGATATCGGATCGAGGTAAAACCACCATCAAATGAAAGCTTATTGTCTTATCTTTCCATAAACATATTATAAGCTCAATTTGACTCTGTAGATCTTTTTGTAGCTCCATTTGAGTGGACAAAGGTCAGGCGAGGTCACATTCGGACCGATTTTGGGGAAAGAATTCTTCCGGGGTCTTCCAGACTTCAAATTGATTTAAATCTTCAGTGAGGTCTTCTACACTTATAGTATTAAAGTTGGATAAGCTATGGTAAACAGTTTGAAGGAATTTGATGGAGTTTTGACCCCAAATGAGTCTTGTGTTCGAAGGGCAAAAACTGACCGTTGGAGGACCCAAAGGAACATGCGCCATTCAAGGACTTTCCGGCATCGCCTTGGCACCAAATTTTCAGTGAGACTCCCCAACCCTTAGAACTACATGTTAGTAATTATATTTGTGGATAAATTGAGGATTTAAGCTAGTTTAAGGGCTGTTAAGTTAGGGTATGCACAGAACCGGGTATGCCATATTTCGATTCTGAGCATACTAGTTCTGTGAGTGGCTATTGGTGTTGAAGTTGAGTTCCAAATTCATCGTTGAGAAGTGTGAGGATGTTAATTGATAGGTCCATGAGGTGTATGTTTAATGGGGTGATGATTTGAGCAAAAAAATTAACGATTGGATGAAATTTCCTTAGGTTGCGCGGTTGAATCATCCTTGGACCCTTAAGGTCGAACCATTGGAGTACTTGGGAAGGAAATTTTGTTGGCTATAGCACAAGGTAAGGGGATTCTAAACCTTTGATAGGAGGATTGAACTCGTTGGGGTGGTATGAGTATGAATTTGATCGGTTCTTGGGAGATTATACCATGATTGTCCAATGAACGTCCTAGAAAGACATGGATAACTTGAATGTATGACAATGCTCGTGCCTTGATTGATTGTCATATTTGAATGTCGAATTTAATTGTCTCGCATGCCATTAATTTGTTGCTCGTTGCTTGAGTTTACAATTGATTGTGTGCTATGAACTAAAAGGAGCATATGACATGCCTGAGAAGTTGTGATACCCTGATGCGTTGAGACACGGGGTTGTGTGACTGGATACCCTGAGGTGCTTAGGCGTGGGATTTTAATTGAATGACACTTTAAGGCGTATGAGACGCGGGGTTGTGTGGATGAATGCCCTGAGGCGCTGAGGCGCGGGGTTTGAATTGAATGGCACCCTGAGGCGTATGAGTCGCGAGGTTGAAATGGCCAATGTTCTGATGCGTTGAAATGCGGGACGGAGTTGAGGTGTGTCGATACAAGCTTGGAGTGAAACTGAAAACCTGATGCGTTTATGCAGATTTGTCAATGAGATGGTCTGATGCATTTACGCGGATCGAGCCTAAGGCGTTCTAAACATGGGCATGAAAGTGAGGCAGACTGGAAGGGTGGAAGTCGCGATTTGACATGACAACGTGTGTTTGATCCTAATGATGTGAAATGATACCATGATTGCATGCTTGACATCTGTATGTTGTTTATTGACAATTGAATGCATCATGTGATTACTTGTACAAATTATTTGTGATTGCATTTGCCTGAGTGGACGGTCAGTCAAACCTAGGGTTAAGACCTACTTTACTGAGATTTATATCTCATCCCGTTGTAGGATTAACTTTTCCAAGTCTCAAGCGATGGAAAGCTGAGCTTGCCAATGATCGATATCTAAAGAAGTAATTATAGGAAATGGATTTGCACTTTTGTGACTTTAAGGATTTCATGTTACCTTGAAGTTAGAGTTGTATCCTTTGAACCTATAGTCAACGTTTACAAGAAGACATTTCCTATGTCCTGAGTCATCTTAAGATTGAATTGAATGGAGAATTTTGATCAGTTCCGTATGTTTGTATCATTTAGAAGTTTTTAAATGGTTGGCCGACGGATCCTGGGTACCACCGAGACAAGAAGGCCCTGGTGGGATTTTGCGTGCCTGACGGGTTCTGGACGTGACATCCCCGTTTAAGTGGTATCAGAGCAAGGTCAGCTCAATCCAATGTGATTGAGACTTGGAGTGATAAGGAGTGATGACTTGAGGATAATTAGGTAGTGAGACCTTGAGGGATAAGCATGGATTGTTGAATCTTGAGGACTATAGGTTTGAATTTGTATAGTATTTTAATGGTCCTAGTGCCGATTTAAGGAATGATCTTGGGTGATTTATGAATAAGGCTCACAAGGAAGTGAATAGAAATTGAGGAGTCATAAGCCTGGATTTGAGGTTGCTATAGAATAAATTATGAATGAAGGGTCAATTGAAGTGTATGATTGTGATCTTGGTTTGTCAATGACCCAACTTGAGGAGTACAAGTTATAAAGAGACGATTGATGTTAGTAGATTCAGGCTTGAATTGCGTGATATCTTGATGGTTTAGCTATCAATTGCTATTGTCAGCCTTGGATAAAATGAGGTGAGGTGTACACAAGAAATATTTGATTAAAGGCCAGTTGTAATTGAATGCATATGGATTTGGCTTGAATAACGACTAAACTTGGGATTTATGGTTGAACATAGGCAATTAATCTATGAGATGTGATGGTCATTGATGGAATTAGACATCTTCGATGGATAAAAATGGATCTGGAGATGATTATGGTATAATGAATGGCGAGGACAATTAGGACAAACATGTGTTTATGGCATTAAAATGAAAGTCGAGGAAGGTGTGCGCATGAGCTTATCATTATTAGACTTAATAAACTGTCGCTTGGTGTGGGACAAGTTGATGGGATACTTATAAATCGTCATGAAGTATGGTATGGGACGTGTGGAACGGGGCTTTCTCCGTAGATGTATGACTTGGGACAACCTGCAACGGCCAGGTCTAATGAGGGCGGGGAGTGATCGCCGAGACAAAGAGGTCCAGACAAGGAGCGGCTCTTGGCAGGCTTCTAAGATGGCAAGAGGTGGGAATGACCCAAGTCATAACTTGAAAGGGGAAGTCTAGGTATCAAATTGAGTCCAATTGTGGTTAAGAGATGTATGGCACGAGATTGATCCTCGAAGAAAATGTTCAAAAGTGGCATGACATGTGAAATGATGCCTGTGCTTGGCATAATTAAAAGTTCTGTGCTTGGCAGTGGATGCCGTTTGAAAGGAAAAGTGATGTCTATGATTGGCCTGTTGGGCATGTTTTGTAATTGGCATCATGTGATTGGCTTGGCCAAGGTCTAATTGGGAGAGTAGACGACATGTGGGGTTTATACCCATTGAACTGATGCTCCTTGAGAATGAGAAAGCATGTCGTGTTTGTGACAGAGTGGCAGATGCCTTAAGACTTATAGCATGATTGATTGACTCATTGAATTGCTGCCTTGAGTACTTGCTCGATGTTAACCTAGTTGAGTTTTGGCCTAGTTGAGGCTTGCCTAGTAAATGGCTGAAGATTGAGAAGTTGTCTTGTTGAGGCCGGCCCGTTGAATAGTCATTGACTGATGAGAATCTGGAATCTTTGGGTAATGGATAACTAGTTGAGAGTTGTTTAGGAACCACTGTAAGGTTGATAATGATGAAGGATGAGATGAACAGCCTGAGACTGATAGACTTGAGTAGATGACTTAAGTTTTTGATTCCTAGAGGGAATCATAGTGGTTCAAGTGACATGAGAACCTAATAAGGTTGAACGACCAAGGTATGGTCGTAGAAGAGCATTGGGCTCGAGTATACATGGTACGGAAGATCCGAGAACTGATATGGATCATGAGAATTAAGTAAAAATGGACGAATTGAGAATGAGTACCAAAAGAGAATATGGCTCGATCTTTTATTCGTGCGAGACCCAAGAGCTGAATGGGTCGTGGGAACTTTAAATGGAAATGAGGAAATTTGTTGGTTAAGCAAGCTCGAGGAGGAGGAGGAGCCATGATTGTCTAAGTCACTATGGTGACAGATGCTAGTACTGATGAGTTAAAGTGATGGAAGTCGCGAGAAAAGTGACTCTGAGTTAATCTTTTATAAATAGAAAGTGTGGGAAGGACCACGAGAGTTTGGAAAAACGTGTAAAATTATGTATAAGGTTAGATTGACTGAGTTAGGGATAGGGATAAGATTTGAAATTGTCTCCCTCTAGATTAGGGATCTTGATAAGGAAACCTTAGAGGTTTGGGTACACTAAGGAAAGAAAGTGACCTTGGCAGTATTAGCCTTAAGAGGATGTTAGTAATTGGTGAAAGGTCACCAGAGGAAGGGTTTCCTCAAGGGCATGATATCTGCCTGGACTACTCCTGTTGAGTTGATCGATGAAAAATATCCTCTTGGGATTGCTCGAGAGCAAAGGTTGTTTGGATCCGAATAATCTTGAAAGGATCCAAGGATGATGGACCAGTGTGAAACAGAGTTCTCAAAGTCATTTAAGCATATGGTAAAGGTGGTTAAGGACCCTTTAAATGAGACGTGGAGTCTCTGAGTGGATTGGGATTTGAAGGCCTTATGTTAATTGCTATTCTTGAATCTGATGAACCGTAATGGACATCAAGGAAAGAAGTGGATAGTTGGGAGAGGAATAAGTAAGAGAATTTCTGTTCATTGATTGTGAGAAAAGAGAACTTCACTTATGGAACATTGAATGTGCTGTAAAGAAATGTCATTACTATGACATAAG
The DNA here is from genome assembly GCA_028455895.1 of Rhodomyrtus tomentosa. NCBI lineage: Eukaryota > Viridiplantae > Streptophyta > Magnoliopsida > Myrtales > Myrtaceae > Rhodomyrtus > Rhodomyrtus tomentosa. The sequence goes on from JAPCWY010000007.1 coordinate 30,233,261, forward strand.
GCTTATGGTGATTAATCTTTTTGTTGTCGTGAGGAATAATAGGGAGATTGACATGTCAGTCTGTCATACCTTGTAGATTTTATGAGATTGATTGAGGTTGAATCGAAACCACTAAAAGTGGCATTGCGATTTATCACCCCTAAAGAATAGGGCGTTGTCCTTAAGGATGATTGGATCATGACATGATCATTGATGGAAAGAAAGGTGAATGGACTTGATGATCCTAGTTACTTGCGATTTTAATGAATGGGTGAATAAGCAAAAAGGACGCTTAGATTGGAATCGCAAGGCGACTTGAGGAAGTCGAATTGAATATCTAAAATATGAATTTATGGAGACAAGGGAAGAGTGAAACTTATCACTTGAGGTGGCTAAACTATTGGAAGGAGAAGGTTAAAGTGTGGTGGCATTAGAATCCGGAAGTAAAGAAACTGTTGTTGGCGAGACTCTAAGACAGATGTCTTATAGGATAAGAAAGACAAGGTGGATTCAAAGTAAAAGAATGCCACTGAATTGTATGGTATCCTTCATAGGGTAAGAGATCCTAGTGTGGAAGGAAGAAAAAAAAATGCCAATTGTCTTAGTACTAAAATGAAATGTCTGGACTAACGAGGAGGACGCAATCTTGAATGATTTTTTTTTTTAAATCAAGTCCTAGAAGTTATCCTGTGAACAACGTTGAATTCCAGGATGATGTTGATGTTGAGTTAAAACGACAAAATTGACATAAGGTCGCATTAGCTGGTTGTGAAATCAAGAGGTCAAGGCACTAATACTTCCTAAGAAAGGAGTGACAAAAAAGAACGGAATATTGTGTAGTTCAAGCGGGGACTCATGAGAGTAGAGGGCCAAGGTTTGAGCTCTCAAGTGAAAAGTATGAATAATAGTTTGAAGATTCGACACTTGATAGAAAGAAACGGATAAAAGTCAGACTAAGTATCCAAGGAATAATAGGATTGATTGCTACCATCTTTAAAAACGATGAATAGACTCATTTAAGGAGTCAAGAGAAACATGAATAACTTTTGAGATTATCCTACGGACTCTAAAGAGATGCTCGTTGTGTGCTGCTAATTGTGAAGAGCACGAGTTGTGGGCCTAATGAGATAAGATTCCTCAGTAGTGAAATTTCTGAGAAATGAAATCCCAGTGGAGCCCTTGAGGAATGGAATAAGTGATGAATCGACTAAGATTGATGTGAGTTGCGGAAATTAAAAGTTTCCTGGAATTGGTGAATTGTTATGGATGGATCGAGGAAAGGTTTTCCATGAAGGCAATTCCATGGATAAATGAATACGAAAAGAGTTTTCGAGAACTTAAGTCAAGATGATGACTATGCCGACAATAATGTTCCTATTTGGAATTAAAAAGGGGTCGAGTGAATCATAATGGCGTGACGTAGAAAGGAAATTTGAGCTATAGTAAAGCAAACTGAAGTAGACTATGCGAATACGTCGTGAAAGTAAAGATATATGAGTTGGAACGTCTAATGCATGGTTGGAGTTGGCTTGCAAATGTTCTTGCGATGAAGTTAGAAAACACGACTCGCATGGAGAGGTTTCAAGTTTACACGAACCATAAGAATTTGAGGTATGTGGTTGCCTAGAAAAATTGAATGAGGAACAACGTGTGTAAAGGAGATTGCTTACGGACTAAGGATGGAATATCCTATATCACCTAGAAAAGGGTGATTTAAGAAGCAGATGCATATAAGTGAAAACTGAGCATCGTGCATTTGACGGATAAAGGATAGGCTTTGCCAAGGAAATAAAAGATTCAACTCCTAAATTGGAAGGTTTCCAATTGACTAGTTTGATAACTACCTGAAGAATCAAGCTTGAAGTCAGAAAGGAATTGAGATGTGCAATGAACAAATCCTGACATTTAAGGGGTTATGGAAATGGATAGAACAGGGAGGAAATCCAGATTTTCAAATACCTGGGAAGGAAAACCTCAAAGTTGAGTGTAGAAACCTTAAAGTCCCATGGACAAGAGTACGAGTCCAATATTGAAAAGGAACTTAAAGAAATGACCTCATCAGAAATTCAAAAGGAGAATTATGGTGTCCCTTGAGATGACACAAAGGTGTGCCAAACTTGCATCGATATTACCGATAGAATGGACTGCAAATTTGGTTAGTCGAACATGAGGTCAAGTATTGAACGTACCGACAAGAAAAAGGCATGCCCTTGAAAGGATTGATACGCCGAATGGTATGGACATTAAAGAGTGCATTCTAACGAGGGTTTAGTAATAATGGTGATGGACAAATGGGAGAGATGATGTGAACACTCGAGGATGAACTGCTAACAGATGTAGGAGTATCGAAAGATAATGGAGAGAAGCAAATCAGATTGAGGACTGAAGGAGACAAGTCCTAGGAAAAGATGGCTTTGGTCGGAAAGGACAAGTAAGATCGTTAAGTCATGAAAGGAATTATTCGGAAGAATGAGGATGCGATGAGGCGCCGATACCCCAAAGGACTAGATGGTTAGAAGGTTGCAAATTTCGAGAATGAAATTTCTTTAGGGGGGAAGAGTTGTGACATTCCGAATTTTCGCCTCCTCGAGTCTTGAAATATGAAATGAAATATCAAAATTAGAAAATGGAGAATAAAGAATTTCAACATTACAATTGGATTGGTCGTTGCCTTAACGAAGAAATTTCGAATCAGAAAAATGACGTTCCGGACGTTAAGGGTAAAATTACAATTTTGCCCCTCAAGCCTTAGCCTTACTTTGATGATTGGACAAGGGCATTTTGGTCATAAACCACACCCAATACCTACCGAAAATTTGAAGAAACCATGGCCATTGGATGAACTTTGATTGACACTATGGACAAGTGTCAAAGGATTAGGCTATGAGTTGATGTAAACACTTTTCACCTACCATTCAAGCCTTTGACCAAGTGAATTATTGGTGGAAGGCTCTCTCTCCTTCTCATTTGGCCAGCCATCCCTCTCTCCCTTCACTTTCTCCATTTTCTTCTTCTTCCTCTTCTCCCTCTTGTTGACCAGCCCGTCACCCTGTCCCGACTACTTCACTGTTCTGGCCATAACTTCTTCGTCCGTCATCAAATTAAGGTGTACCACCTACCATTGGAAAGCTTATCGTCTTGCCATTCTAACAAGGTATTATAGGTCCAAATTCACCTAGTCGTTTGTCCCGTAGAGCCGTTTGAAGGAGCAAAGATTAGGCTGGTCAGTTTTAAACCCGAGAGCTCCTAGCCGACCAATCCCGACCTTCCAACTATTCCGGTCATATCTTCTTCGTCCGATATTAGATCAAGGTGAAACCACCGTCAAATGAAAGCTTATTGTCTTATCTTTACATAGACATATTATAAGATCAATTTTACTCTATAGATCTTTCCGTAGCTCGATTTGAGTGGACAAAGGTCAAGCGAGGTCAAATTCTGACAAGTTTTGGAGAAAGACCAGTTTCGGGGTCTTCTGAACTTCAAATTGTTTCAAATCTTCGATGAGGTCTTCTACACTTATAGTATTAAAGTTGGATGAGCTGTGGTAGAACGTTTGAAGGAATTTGATAGAGTTTTGACCCCAAATGGGTCTTGTGTTTGAAGGGCAAACTGACCGTTGGAGGACCCGAAGGAACCGGCGCCATTCAAGGACTTTCCGGCGTCGCCTTGGCTCCAAATTTTCGGTGAGGCTCTCCAACCCTTAGAAATGCATGTTAGCAAGTAGATTAGTTGATAAATTGAGGATTTAAGCTAGTTTAAGGGCTGTTAAGTTAGGGTATGCACAGAATCGGGTATGCCCTGTTTCGATTATGAGCATACCGATTCTGTGGGTGGCTATCGGTGTTGAAGTTGAACTCCAAATTCATCGTTGAGAAGTGTGAGGATGTTAATTGATAGGTTCATGAGGTGTATGTTTAATGGGGTGATGATTAGAGCAAGAAAATTAATGATTAGATGAAATTTCCTTAAGTTGCGCGGTTGAATCATCCTTGGACCCTTAGGGCCGAACCATTGGAGTGCTTGGGAAGGAAATTTTGTTGGCTATAGCACAAGTTAAGGAGATTCTAAACCTTTGATAGGAGGATTGGACTCGATTGGATGGTATGAGTATGAATTTGATCGGTTCTTGGGAGATTATACCATGATTGTCCAATGTACGTCCTAGAAAGACATAGATGACTTGAATGTATGACAATGCTCGTGTCTTGATTGATTGTCACTTTTGAATGCCGAATTTAATTGTCTCGCATGCCATTAATGTGTTGCTCGTTGCTTGAGTTTGCAATTGATTGTGTGCTATGAACCGAAACGAGCATTTGGCATGTCTGAGAAGTTGTGATAGCTGATGCGTTGAGACGCGGGGTTGTGTGGATGAATGGCTTGAGGCGTTAAGGCGTGGGATTTGAATTGAATGGCACCCTGAGGCGTATGAGACGCGGGGTTGAAATGGCCAATGTCCTGATGCGTTGAAACGTAGGACGGAGTTGAGGTTTGTCGACACAGGCTTGGAGTGAAATTGAAAACCTGATGCGTTTACGCGGGTTTGTCAATGAGACGGTCTGATGCGTTTACGCGGACCGAGCCTGAGGCATTCTAAACGCGGGCATGAAAGTGAGGCAGACTGGAAGGGTGGAAGTTGTGATTTGACATGGCAACGTGTGTTTGATCCTAATGATGTGAAATGATGCCATGACTGCATGCTTGACATCTGTGTGTTGTTTTTTAACAGTTGAATGCCTCATGTGATTACTTGTACAAATTATTTGTGATTACATTTTTCTGAGTGGACGGTCAGCCTAACCCAGGGTTAGGACCTACCTTACTGAGATTTATATCTCACCCAGTCGTGGGATTAACTTTTTCAGGTCTCAAGCGATGGAAATCCGAGCTTGCCAATGATCAGTATTTAAAGAAGTAATTATAGGAAATGGATCTACACTTTTGTAACTTTAAGGATTTCATGTTATCTTGAAGTTAGAATTGTATCCTCTGAACCTGTAGTCGGCGTTTATACGAAGACATTTCCTATGTCTTGAGTCATCTTAAGATTGAACTGAATGGAGAAGTTTTATCGCTTTTGTATGTTTGTATCATTTAGAAGTTTTAAATGGTTGGCCGACGGATCTTGGGTACCACCGAGACAAGACGGCCCTGGTAGGATTTTACGTGCCTGACGGGTTCTGAGCATGACACAAATAAACCGCACCTGTGACCACGCCAGGCATTTCTTCTACTTCCCAACGTGCCACAGCATAGACCCTTCCCTGAGCTGGGGTCGGTTCTTGTCAATTTGGGGAGTGGCAGTTGATGGTCTTGCCTGTGGTTTTACCCCTGAGGTCTACTCGCTGTGGCTTAGTTCGGGCAAGTCCTCATCCGATGGCCCATCTAATCAAATTTGAAGTACGCTCCAGTCCTTGCCGGACAAGATCCGTTACCATGCCTTCTGTCACAGAGGTGGCAACTCCAATTCATTGGGTTCGGCGGCTTCACTATTTTATTTCTTACTGGAGGGATGAACACCAGCCATAGGTCTTTTGCCGGCCTAGCGGTTATCTCTGAATGAACTGAACCGCGATCCATATGTGGCATTCCTCTCCTTCAGGTCCCTTTCGATCATCTGTCCCCATTCATAGATTTCTTTATAGGTCCTCAGGTTCAGAGCTATCATCTGGTTGCGAAGTTCAGGTCTCAATCCATCCAAAAATCTCCGCGCCTTCTCTAGGGGATCCTCTACCGATAGGGGCGCATACCTTGGCAATCTGGAGAACTCAGCTTCATACTGGTCCACTGTCAAGTGATTCTGACGTAACTGTAATAACTCTACTTGCTTCTTTTCTCGAACGTTCTTAGAGATGTACTTGTCATTGAATGTTGTAGTAAATGCATTCCAAGTCAAAGTTGTTCCTTCTAGAAAGACTCTATTCTTGGTGGCAGTCCACCAGTCATTTGCGGTGTCTTTCAATTGATACACTACCAGTAGTACCTTTCCTTCGTCCATGCATCTCAAGACTCCAAAGGCCTCCTCAAGTTTCTCGATCCACCTTAGCGCCAACTCAGGGTCTCTAGTCCCATCGAACTGGGTTGGCTTCAGCTTGATAAATTGTTCGACCAGTTGGCCCATCTATCTGGCCACAACAACTTCCTCCTAGGCATTTCCTACCTCATTGCCCCGGTCATGATCATCGTTGTTCCCGTTGCCTCCATTATTGCCGTTAATGGCGTTGACAGTGGCTTTTGCGGCTCCCACCGCTTGAGCTATGGCAGCATCCCAATCTTGGGTCTGCCTGTCGATGAGGTCGCCGATCCTTTCGAGTGCCCTCAGCACTCCATCCATTCTCGGGTCTTCCGCCATAGGTGGCCTCCAGCTAGAAGCTCCACTCTTGGGTCTTCCAGGTCTTCTGAGCGGATTACTCATTCTGGTATACTTTTACTACGCTTGAGCCACCACAATTCCACCACGGAATTAGTAACTTATTCATCTAATCAAGTCCAGCGATACTAAACTAGGTCTGAAAGAAGCAGTCATAACATAGCAACCTCCCACACAACTATTTCCAGAGGCTCTTCAATAAATAGTCCATGGCCATTCCTCAATTTCGTTCACTTTAACGGTTCACCAAAACTAGCCTTGCTCATTTACTCAACAAACCAAAATCCAGAAATGACTTTCAGAGCTAAACATCGAACTTAATCCTCGTAAATCACCATAATCTTGTCAAGACCAAATGTCAATCACATGCGCCAAGTCATATGCCATGCATTCAATGCCTAACTCTAACGAGTCTCCTAAGGTCTCGCTACCCAATCAGTACCAACTCATCCATCTTTATTACTCAAATCCTCAATCAATTTGGACCAAGCTGACCTTGCTCTGATACCAAGAAAGACGGGATGTCACACCCTTTGCACCCCGGGCACGAGCGCAACTCCCTACAAGTAAACTCTCGAGTCCCAAGATTCAATTATTGAGAGATGCACAATAAAAGAAGCATTAGGAAGCGATATCATATACTCCTACATACAAACATCCATGGGAACTTGGATAGAGAGAACATAACATATATACATAACATTCCATGAGTTCGTACAAAAGCGTAGGAGAACTAGTCCTACAGATGGGTCGGGGTAACGAAACTGCGTCAAAAGACAACCATAACAAGTCCTCAAGAGAAACTGGCCTACAAGGCCATCATAAAAAAAAAAAATACAGCAAGTTAGAAACCACTAAGTCGAACTGCTGGAATCGTCAATCTTCTCGACATCCTCGGTAGGCTCATAGTTAGAAAAGGTCTTGGAACGTACATCCACAGTATCCTCCATCGTGTCGTCCTCCCGTTCGCCCTCTTTGGTGTTGATCTTAATCACCTCAATCGTGTCTTCCATAGTAGTGGTCTTCTCAGGTATATTCCTCGAACCAGCTATAGACCCCTCAACATCTACTGAATCCCGAGTGGAATGGCACCAACTAGGAACAACCCTACGAGGTACCTCCGCGGCCTTTAGCAGACCAGTGGTGACATCGCCTATCCTACGGAACCATGCTTTGAACCTATGTGGTACCCAGTCCTTATCGCAATCGCCGACCAAGACCACTGTACATTTTCTAACATACACAGTTCCCCGACCGTCCGGAAACTCATCAAAATATGATGTCATCTCCTTGGAGTCACCTAGTCGAGTCGGCAGCATCCTCAAGACTTAGGGTTTGAAAATATGGTCCCACGACGGGGTGAGATTCGTGTCCCAGTAGGACAGGTCCTAACCCTAGGTCGGGTTGACAGTACACCTAGATGAATGCAAACAGTGAACAAGAATATGCACTCACAAATATAATGCACTCATCAGTCAATATACCACAAAGATGCAAGCGTTCGTCAATCACATAGTAATAGCATCATATCATATCAATCAAGTCAGGCATGGCGATACAAAACAAGCCACAGATTCCACCCTTCCAACTTCCTCATGGTTCTCACCCGCATTTAAGATGCCTCAGGCTTGGTCCGCGTAATTACACCTCAGACCAATCAATTGACAAATCCGCGTAAACAAATCGGGTTTTCAATTTCATTCCAGGCCTGTATCGACACATATCAAGTCTCGTCCCACGTCTTAATGCATCAGGACATTGGCCATTCCAACCCCGCATCTCGACGCCTCATGGTGCCAATCCACACAACCCCGCGTCTCAATGCCTCAGGGTACCACAAGTTTCCAAGCATGTCAAACATCATTTCAATTCAAACTTCATGATCAAATACAAGCTCACACAATGAGCTAAGTATCTACGGCATGCAAGGCAATCAATTTTATCACTCACAAGAGGCAATCAATTAATGTCATGTGCATTTGGCAAGCATTCAAGTAATCCTCAATTCTCCAAGATGAATCTTGGACAATCACGCCTTAACTTGCAATAACTAACTCAATTCACACCCAAATCATCCAGTCGAAATACATCGATAGATATCTTTTCATTCATACATCTCGAAATGGTCAAAAAGTTAGAATGTCACACTCATCTTCTTGGTCTTCCAAGTCTGTTGCTCATTCTTGCTTGTACTTAATCTAAGTCACTATAATTCCACCACGGAATTAGAGACCTAAGTCATCTATTCATGTGACATTCTGATTTACAATCAATTTCAAACTCAATAATGAGAAGTAAATCTAGAGATGTATTTCAGTTGTATTCCGCTCGAATCTGATCAATTCGAGTAGGCTGACTAAAAAGTGAAAGGCTAACGCGAGACGAGGTACGTGGACCTAAGTAACTCGGATAGGAAATGGCGCTTTGACCATAAAGATTGTCGAGGGGATATTTAGAACCACAAATAGGCCGATCTAAGTACGATTAGGGAACGCCTTGCGAGCGTAATACGATTGGAGCGCAGGTGATGCCGCTTAACCAACGTGTGATTTGCAAAATTTTCCTAAATCGAACAGTGACGATTGAGACCTTAGGGACTAGTGATAGATTCTCACAATTACATGACAACCAAAGCCGCCACGAATTGACGAGCCCTAAACGTGATATGAGTCATGGGGTCGATACGCGTAATGTCTCCAAAAGTCGCCCATCGGTTCCAGAAATGCTAGAACCACGATTGATAAAGAAAACCATCAGAAACGAGTCTTGAAAATTAAAAATGGAGAATCAAGAATTCCAACGTTATATTCGGATTGGTCGTCACCCTATCGAAGATTATTAGAACAAGAAAAACGGCGTTTTGGACGTCGGGGGTGAAATTACTATTTTGCCACACAAGCTCAAGACTTGCCCATGCATTGAAGGAAGTGCATTTTTGTCTTTATCCCTCTCCCTAGGCTGCCAAAAAAGTGAGTGAATATTGGCCATTGGATCAAGCATGAATGACATGTGGGACAAGTGTTAAGAGATGGACAAAAGAGTGGTCATATCTACTATTGGCCACCTACCATTCAACTATTGACCATGAGCCTTAGATATAATCTTTTTCTCTCTCTCCTCACCTCACTTGACCAGCCATAGAACCCCAAGAACCACCGAACACTCCTTGATCTTCTTCTTCATTCTGCTCGCCGCCGATCAGTTTCTGAAGCTGCCGTTCGGCCATTTCGACGCCACCTTCCGATGACCACTTGCCGTATAACCGAGCACATCAACCTAGCTCCACATCTTGCCGACCTCCTCGAATAGAAAGCGAGCCATTTGGACCACCGAGGAGCTCCAACCAAGCATTTTCTCGAGAGTCGATGGAATTTGACCCAATCTGAGGTAGGTTCTATTTCTGACCCTTTAGGAGGCCGAAATGTTGAAATCTTGAGGTCAAATTTCATGGAGATCTATGAGACATGTACAGAAATCTATGGTAAAATGTTGAGAATGATTTGACAAATTTTTTACCTCAAATCGATCTGGTAAACCTTGCACAGAAAACTATGGGTATTGACCTTGGAGGAACCAGCAACTCTCGACAGGTTTTCGGCGACGACTCGACTCCAAACTCACGGTGAGACCCTTAGACCCTTAGATAGACATGTTAAGAGGTAGGATAATGCTTAAATGATGGATTGGGAGTTGATTTAGGGCTGGACAAGCTCGGTTTGCACAGAACCGAGAAGAACCGGTTCGGTTCTGTGCAAGGCCAAACCCTTGGAGGCTGATGGCCATTTGTTTAGAGCCTCAAATTGATGATTATAACATGTTAAGATGATGAGGATTATGTTATGGAGGTTATGGTTCATGGATTGAAGAATTGGACAAAGGAAATTGACGGATTGGTTGGATTTTATTAGGTTGCGCGGAGAGTTCAATCTCGGACCATTGGGGGCCGAAAATTTGAGGGCTCAAGAAGAGAATTTGTGATATCAATTCAAGGTAAGGGAATCCTAAACTTAGGATAGGAAGATTGGACTCAATTGGGTGAGTCGGACAAGAAATTGATTGGATTGTAAGAGATTTTCAAGGTGCTTATTCTTGGTGCGACCCAAGATAGTATATGGGATTAAGGTGTGTTAATACTTGTGCTTGAATTACTTGCCATGTATGTGTGTCACTTGATTGCCTTGCATGCCATGAGTCCTTGAATGGTGCTTGAATTGCAAATGTCGTTATGTATGTGGAACGAATTGAAAATCATGGCATGAGTGTGACATGGCAAGACCCTGATGCATATGAGACGCGGGATTGGAATGGTGTGGCGTCCTGATACGATCTTATCACGGGGTTGAAATTGTGAGGCACCCTGATGCGATCTAATCGCGGGGTTGAGATAGCCACAGTCTTGATGTGATCTAATTGCGGGATGGAGATATGAGATGTGTGAATTGGCTCGGAGAATCCTTGAAACATGATGCGTTTACGCGGGTTGTCAATGACGGTTTGATGCGTTTACGCGGACTGAGCCTAAGGCGATTTAATCGCGGGCATGAGATTGAGGCAGGCCGAAAGAGATGGATGTGGTGATGTAGCAGAGTGAGCGTTCATATCAGCTAAGTGTGTTGTGATGCCATATTTGCGTGTATACCACCTATGTGTTGTTGTCTGTACTTACATTTGCTTGATTTGCCTATGAGTTTCAATGATTGGGGTTACGAATGCCTGAGTGGATGATTGGCCAGACCTAGGGTTAGGACTCTTTTACTGAGATGTCTATCTCACTCCTTTTAGGGATCCTTCTTTTACAGATTCTTGGCCTTGACTATGTGGCCCATTCGCTTTGGAGACCCTAGGAAGATGACCGCGTGTTTTGATGAGTTCCCGACGGTCAGGGGACTATATATGTGAGAAAGTGTACAGTGGTGTGGGTTGACTAGGGTAGTACGGACTGGAAGCCTCACAGGTATGAAGCATGGTTAAAGAAAGTTAGGGACAAGTCTACTGGGCCGCTGAAGTCCCATGAGGTGCCCTAGGGAGTGATCCCTGATTGGTGCCACCCGGTAGGGACCAGGATCAGGCAAAAGGATCGGTAGTCGGTAGTCGGTTCTAGGAAAAGGCCGGAGAAGACCCCGACGCTGGATTTTACTATAGAGGAGGACGAGGTCATTGTCCTGGAGGCGACCAAGGAGGATCTCATGGAGCCGTCCCATGAGGAGACCATGGAGGATACCATTGAGGTTCCATCAGAGACCTTCTCCAAGTATAAGCCGACGGAGGATGCCGAGGACGCCGAGGATTCCAGTTGCTCATCTTAGGATTCTAGTTTGTTGGCTTGAGCTTTTAGAGGGGACCCAACCCTATTTCTTTTGGATGTTGCGAGGGGCTCTTTTGTGTACTACCCCGTTGCCCGGTTTGTTAGCGGATTTTAGTAGCTCCTTATATGTATGAATAGATGGTTATTATGTATGATAGTACTGATGTTATCCAGGTCCCACTTAACTTATATATTTGTACGGAGGAGTTGTTTACTTATTGCTTCCGCGTGCTTGTACATTATGCCTCTCTTGTCTTATTTGTAGATCTTGGGACCACGAGAGATATTTGGTTTGCTTGTAGGGAGTTGCGTGCTTGTGCCCAAGGCGTGACATTCCCATTTATTTAGTATTAGAGCAAGGTCAGCTCGATCCAAAGTTGATTGAGGACTGGAGTGATAAGGAGGACTAAGTTGGGACTTGGATGGATAGCGAGACCTTAGGAGATTGGTTAAGAAAAGGCCTGGAGTGCATAGTGCGTAACTTGGTACTTATAGCTGGTGTTGATCTTGACAGGGTTGTGGTAAGGCATGAGAGATTTAAGTTCTCTGCTTAGGATTGAAGATCATTTCTGGACCATGGCCTATTTGAGGAATGAAAGTGATTAGTTTTAGTGAATCACTAGAGTGAATGGAATTGAGAAATGGCCATGGGCTGTTTGTTGAAATGTTTCTAGAGTTTGTTTTATGAAGTATTGTTAGATTGTGACTATTTCTGTTGAGGATTAGTTAGTAGCTCTGGATGTGGATGAATGAATGAGTTACTAACTCCTTGCTGAACTTGTGGTGGACCAGGTTCAGTAGAAAGAGATAAGGATTAGCAATCCGTCTAGAAGATCTGGAAGATCTAGAGGCGGACCCTCTAGCTTGAGGTCGCCTGTAGCTGAGGACCCAAGAATGGATGGCGTGCTGAGGGCGCTAGAGAGAATTGGTGACTTGATTGATAGGCAGACCCAAGATCGGGATGCTATTATCGCCCAGGCAATAGGAGCTACCATAGCAGCCATCAATGCCAACAATGGCAACAATAGTGGTAATGGGAACCAAGAAGAACATGGCCAGGGCAATGAGACGATGAATGCTCAAGAGGAAATCGTCATGGCCAGATAGATGGGCCAACTAGTGGAGCAGTTCATAAAGTTGAAGCCGACACAATTTGACAGGACTGGAGATCCCAAGCTAGCACCCAGGTGGATCGAGAAGTTAGAGAAAGCTTTCGGTGAGCTGAGGTACACGGACGAAGAGAAGGTGTTGCTAGCAGTGTACAAACTAGAGGGTATGGCGAATGATTGGTGGGCTGCCACTAAGGATGGAGTTTTCCTAGAGGGAACGGCCATGAATTGGGATACGTTTAAGACAACGTTCAATGACAAATACTTCTCTGAGACGGCCAGGGAAAGGAAGCAAGCGGAATTCCTGTAGTTGCGCCAGAACCAGCTGACGATAGATCAGTACGAGACCGAATTCTCGAGGCTGCGAGGTACGCACCTCGATCTGTAGAAGATCCCCAAGAGAAAGCACGGAGATTTAGGGACGGATTGAGGCCTGAGCTCCGTAGTCAGCTGATTGCCCTAAATCTGAGGACTTATAAGGAGATACACGAACGGGGCTAGATGATAGAACGGGACTAGAAAGAGAGAACCACCGCAACTGGATCGCGGTTCACATCATTCAGAGAAAATCGCCAGATGGGCTAGAGACCGATGGCGAACAATAGGCGTTTTGTGCCTCCCGCAAGGAAAAATATCGTGAAGTCGCCAAATCCCATTAACTGGAGCTATCGCCTTTGTAGCAGGATACATGGGAGTGGGCCATGCCCAATAAGGATCGAGGCTTGTTTTAAGTGTGGTCAGCTGGGCCACCAGATAAGGACGTGCCCTAGTCAAACTTCAACAAATCGACCTCAAGGACAGAGACCACAGGCTGGGCCGTCAACTGCAAATCCCAAGATCGAGCAGAATCGACCACTGGCACAAGGAAGGGCCTATGCAGTAGCCCGCAGAGAGGTAGAGGAAGCACTAGGTGTGGTCATAGGTATGGTTTACTTGTGCAACCAAGCTGCATACGCATTGTTTGACCCTAGTGCCACGCATTCATTTGTGTTTGCGTAGTTTGCTGATTTGGTGGGTATGAAATTGAAACCGTTGATTATGAATCTGCATGTTGCCACCCCATTAAAGAATAATATATTGGTTTCAATGGGTTGTGTTGGTTGTGAGATTGTGATTGGAGGGAGTAAAGAGAGTATTGACCTAGCCATATTACCCATGTACGATTTTGACATAATCATAGGAATGGATTGGTTGGGTAAGCAGGGGGCAGTAGTGGATTGTGGTAGTAGGATAATCCGGTTTTATCCAAGAGGCCGCCCTAGCTTTGAATTGGTGAGAAGTTGAGGAGGAATCTCGATTCCCTTAGTCTCATCTCTGGAAGTGACCAAGTTGATGTCTGAAGGGTGTCGGGCATACTTAGTGGTCGTAATGGACACGACTACCGAAGAGCCAAAGATAGAGAGTATCCCGATAGTGCATGAATTTCCTGACGTGTTTCCCTAAGAGTTGCCAGGATTGCCACCGGAGCGAGAGATAGAATTTATAATCGAATTAGCTCTTGGAACGAAATCGATTTCAGGCACCTTACAAGATGTCCCTGTCAAAACTGAAATAGTTAAAGGTGCAGATGCAAGAGCTGCTAGATAAGAGATTTATCCGACCAAGTGCTTCGCCGTGGGGAGCGTCAGTGTTATTTGTAAGGAAGAAGGATGGGTCTTTGCGTTTATGTATTGACTATCGGTAGCTGAACCAGGTAACGGTGAAGAACAAATACTCACTGCCGAGGATTGATGATTTGTTTGATCAGTTACAATGAGCGGCAGTATTTTCGAAGATTGACTTGAGGACTGGGTATCACCAATTGAGGATCAAGAAGGAAGACATACCTAAGACTGCCTTTAGGACGAGGTATGGTCATTATGAATTTACGGTGATGCCGTTTGGATTGACAAACGCTCCAGCTGCTTTTACGGACCTGATGCATCGAGTATTTAAGGTATTCCTAGGCAGATTTGTCATAGTCTTTATTGAAGACATCTTGATTTACTCGAGGAATGGTGCAGAACATGAGAAGCACCTAAGGATTGTACTACAGACTCTGAGGAAGCATTCACTCTATGCGAAGTTGAGTAAATGCGAGTTCTGGCTGAACAGGGTAACGTTTCTTGGTCATGTGGTATCAGGTGAAGGGATTACAGTGGATCCTGTGAAGATCGAGGCTATGACAAATTGGCCTAGGCCTACTACGATCACTGAAGTCAGAAGTTTCTTGGGACTGGCAGGATACTACAGGTGTTTTATAGAGAAATTATCATCCATAGCCATCCCATTGACGCGGTTAACGAAGAAGGAAACAAGGTTTGAATGGACAAACAAATGTGAGAGGAGTTTTCAAAAATCAAACATAGATTGACAACCGCGCCAGTACTACAATTCCATTAAGACCAAGAGGTTACGAGATATACAACGATACCTCGCTGAAAGGATTAGGTTGTGTGTTGATGCAGTACGGCAGAGTAGTAGCCTATGCATCCAGACAGTTGAGACCACATGAGATGAACTACTCAACTCATGACCTGGAGTTAGCGGCGATTGTATTTGCTCTTAAGATTTGGAGACATTACCTATGTGGCGAAAAATTTCAGATCTATACCAACCACCAGAGCTTAAAGTACCTATTTTCCCAGAAAGAGCTGAATATGAGCAGCATAGGTGGATGGAGCTGCTCAAGGATTATGATTGTGAAATACTATATCACCTTGGGAAAGCCAACAGAGTAGCAGATGCGCTGAGTCAGAAGTCAAGCAACACATGTTTACTAGTGAAAGGTTGGTCGATGATTGAGGATTTGAGAGACTCCAAGTTCAAGCTAGAAGTTGATCAGTTGTCTAACTTGATAGCTACGTTAAGGGTGGAACCTGAGATCCAGGAAGGAATAAAGGCCCTACAATCTATGGACCCAGAGATTCAGAAGATCCCTGAGATGGATGCGACAAAGAGAAAACCCGAGTTTCAAGTGTCTGAGGATGGAATTCTGAAGTTCCGAGGACAATTGCGCGTACCAAAGGATGAAGGACTTAGGGAAAGGATTTTATCAGAGGCTCATAGGAGCAATTATAGCATCCACCTCAAGAGTACGAAAATGTATCTGAACTTGCGACGGCATTATTGGTGAAACGGGATGAAGGTGGACGTAGCAAGGTACGTGGCTAAGTGTTTGACATGCCAGCAAGTGAAAGCGCAACACTGTAAGCCTAGAGGACTATTACAGCCATTGGAAATTTCGGAATGAAAGTGGGAGCATGTGACTATGAATTTTGTGATGGGACTCCCAAGGAGCCAGTAGGGTCACAACTTTATATGGATAGTCGTGGACAGATTAACCAAATCTGTACATTTCATCCCGATGCGAAAAGACTTCGTTATGGATAAGTATATAGAGTTGTACATGAGGTAGATAGTGAGGTTGCACGGAGTGCATGTGACGATTACCTCGGATAGAGATCCCAAATTCACGGTAAATTTTTGGAAGAGTCTGTAAGATGTTATGGGAACCCGACTGCAGTTTAGTACGGCGTACCATCTACAGATGGACGGACAGTCGGAAAGGACGATACAGACGCTTGAGGATATGCTACAAGCATGCGTCATTGATTTTAAAGGTGGATGGGAAGACTAGCTACACCTGGTAGAGTTTGCTTGTAATAATAGCTATTAGTAGAGTATCCAAATGGCACCATTTGAAGCGCTCTATGGAAGAGCATGTAAAGCCCCGATTTGCTGGGATGAGATTAGAGAAAGAAGTATCACAGGCCCAAAATTGGTAGAACAATCGGTGGAAGCAGTGAAAATAATTCCAGATAGACTGAGGACGGCACAGAGTCATCAGAAAAGCTATGCAGATAAGCGACGCAAGCCCTTGGAGTTTCAAGTAGGCAATCACATCTTCCTCAAGGTGTCACCAATGAAAGGACTATCGTGATTCGGAAGGAAGGGGATACTGAGCCCAAGGTATGTAGGCTCACTTGAGATATTGGAGCGGATTGGAACCTTAGCTTATAGGCTCGCCTTGCCGCCTAATCTATCCCAAGTGCATAATGTATTCCATGTGTCGATGCTGTGAAAGTATGAACCGGATCCGACACATGTGCTAGATTATGAGACCATAGAAGTGGACGACCGAGTGTCTTATGTGGAGAGGCCGATAAGGATCGAGGACCGAAAGGAGCAAACTCTCAAGAATAAGAAGATCCTACTGCTCAAGGTAGTATGGGAGCACCATGGAACTGAAAGTGCCACGTGGGAGAATAAAGAGACGATGAGGCTACAACACCCCTATTTATTTGAGTAATTAAATGAAATGTAAATTTCGTGGGCAAAATTTTTGTAAGGGGGAAGAGTTGTGACATTCTGATTTCCAGTTAATTTCAGACTCATTAATGAGAAGTAAATCTAGAGATGTATTTCAGTCATATTCCGCTCGAATCTGATCAATTCGAGTAGGCTGACCAAAAAGTGAAAGGCTAACGCGAGACGAGGTACGTGGACCTAAGTAACTCGGATAGGAAATGGTGCTTTGACCATAAGGATTGTCAAGGGGATATTTAGAACTACAAAGAGGCCGATCTAAGGACAATTAGGGAACGCCTTGCAAGTGTCATACGATTGGAGCGCGGGTGATGCCACTTAACCAACGTGTGATTTGCAAAATTTTCCTAAATCGGACAATAACGATCGAGACATTAGGGACTACTGATAGACCCTCACAATTACATGACAACCAAAGCCACCACAAATTGACGAGCCCTAAACGTGAAATGAGTCACGGGATCGATATGCGTAATGTCTGCAAAAGTCGTCTGTCGGTTCTGGATATGCTAGAACCACTTTTGATAGAGAAAACCATCAGAAACGAGTCTTGAAAATTGAAAATGGAGAATCAAGAATTCTAACGTTATATTCGGATTAGTCGTCGCCCTATCGAAGATTATTGGAACGAGAAAAACGGCATTCTGGACGTCGGGGGTGAAATTACTATTTTGCCACTCGAGCTCAAGACTTTCCCATGCATTGAAGGAAGGGCATTTTTCTCTTTATCCCTCCCCCAAGGCTGCCGAAAAAGTGAGTGAATATTGGCCATTGGATCAAGCATGAATGGCATATGGGACAAGTGTCAAGAAATGGACTAAAGAGTGGTCATATCTACTATTGGCCACCTACCATTCAACTATTGACCATGACCCATGATATAAGCTTTTTCTCTCTCTCCTCACCTCACTTGACTGGCCATAGAACCCCAAGAACAACTGAACACTCCTTGCTCTTCTTCTTCATTCTGCTCGCCGCCGATCAGTTTCTAGAGCTGCTGTTTGGCCATTCCAAAGCTACCTTTCAGCGACCACTTGCCGGTGTACTGACCACACCAACCTAGCTCCATGTCTTTCCGACCTCCTCGAACTTGAAGAGAGCCATTTGGACCACCGAGGAGCTCCAGCCAAGCATTTTCCCGAGAGTCGACGGAATTTGACCCAATCTGAGGTAGGTTCTGTTACTGACCCTTTACAAGGCTGAAATGTTGGAATCTTGAGGTCAAATTTTATGGATATCTAGGAGACATGTATAGAAATCTGTGGTAAAAAGTTGAGAATGATTTGATAAATTTTTGACCTCGAATCGATCTTGTAAACCTTGCACAGAAAACTGCCGGTACTGACCTTGGAGGATCCGGCAACTCACAACGGGTTTCCGGTGACAACTCGACTCCAAACTCATGGTGATACCCTTAGACCCTTAGATAGACATGTTAAGGGGTAGGATAGTGCTTAATGATGGATTGGGAGTTGATTTAGGGCTGGACAAGCTCGGTTTGCACAGAACCGAGAAGAACCGGTTCGGTTCTGTGCAAGGCCGAACCCTTGGAGGCTGATGGCCATTTGTTTAGAGCCTTAGATTGATGATTAGAATATGTTAAGATGCTGAGGATTATGTGATGGAGTTTATGATTCATGGATTGAGGAATTGGATAAAGGAAATTGACGAATTGGTTGGATTTTATTAGGTTGTGCGGAGAGTTCGATCTCGGACCATTGAGGGACGAAACTTTGAAGGCTCAAGAAGAGAATTTGTGATATGAATTCAAGGTAAGGGAATCCTAAACTTAGGATAGGAAGATTGGACTCAATTGGGTGAGTCGGACAAGAAATTGATTGGATTGTGAGAGATTTTCAAGGTGCTTGTTCTTGGTGCGACCCAAAATAGTATGTGGGATTAAGGTGTGTTAATGCTTGTGCTTGAATTACCTGTCATGCATGTGTGTCATTTGATTGCCTTGCATGCCATGAGTCCTTGAATGGTGCTTGAATTGCACATGTTGTTATGTATGTGAAATGAATTGAAAATCATGGCATGAGTGTGACATGGCGAGAGCCTGATGTGTATGAGACGCAGGGTGAGGTGGATGATACCCTGAGGCGCTGAGGCGCGGGGTTGGAATGGTGTGGCGCCCTGATGCGATCTAATTGCGGGGTTAAAATTGTGAGGCACCCTAATGCAATCTAATCGCGGAACGGAGATATGAGATGTGTGAATTGGCCTAGAGAATTCTTAAAGCCTGATGCGTTTATGCGGGTTATCAATGACGGTCTGATGCGTTTACGTGGACTGAGCCTGATGCGATCCAATCGCGAGCATGATATTGAGGCAGGTAGGAAGAGATGGATGTGGTGATGTGGCAGAGCGAGTATGCATATCATCTGAGTGTGTTGTAATGCTATATTTGCGTGTATGCTACCTATGTGTTGTTGTCTGTACTTGCATTTGCTTGATATGCCTGTGAGTTTGAATGATTGGGGTTGCGAATGCCTAAGTGGACGATCAGTCTGACCTAGGGTTAGGACTCTTTTACTGAGATGTGTATCTCACCCATTTTAGGGACCCTTCTTTTACAAATTCTAGGCCTTGACTTTGTGGCCCATTCGCTTTGGAGACCTTAAGGAGATGACCGCGTATTTTGATGAGTTCCCAGACGGTCAGGGGACTATATATGTGAGAAAGTGTACAGTGGTGTGGGTTGACGAGGGTAGTACGGACTAGAAGCCTCACAAGTATGAGGCATGGTTTAAGAAAGTGGACAAGTCTACTGGGCCGCTGAAGTCCCACAAGATGCCCTAGGGAGTGATCTTTGATTAGTGCCACCTCGGTAAGGATTAGGACCAAGCAAAGGGATTGGTAGTCGGTTCTAGGAACGGGCCGGAGAGGACCCCGACACTGGATTTTACTGTGGAGGAGGACGAGGTCATTGTCCTGGAGGTGACCGAGGTAGATCTCGTGGAGCTGTCCCATGAGGAGACCATAGAGGATACCATTGAGGTTCCATCAGAGACCTTCTCCGAGTATGAGCCGACGGAGGATGCCGAGGACACCGAGGATTCCAGTAGCTCATCTTAGGATTCCAGTTCGTTGGCTTGAGCTTTTGGAGGCGACCCGACCCTGTTTTTTTTTTTTATTTTGTGAGGGACTCTTTTGTGTACTACCCCGTTGCTCAATTTGTTAGCGGATTTTAGTAGCTCCTTATTTGTATGAATAGATGATTATTATGTATGATAGTACTGATGTTATCCAGGTCCCACTTAACTTATATATTTGTACGGAGGAGTTATTTACTTATCGCTTCCGCGTGGTTGTACATTATACTCTCTCGTCTTATTTGTGGATCTTGGGACCACGAGAGATGTTTGGTTTGCTTGCAGGGAGTCACGTGCTCGTGCCCGGGACACGGGGCGTGACAATTCAAGTCGAGGCACGGGGCGTGACAATTCAAGTCTAGTAATTCTATGCTACACAACAAGGCAGCAATCAAAACATAGCAACCAACCACTCAAGCATACTCAAGAGCACATCAATTGGGAACAGGTAGTCATACCTCAAATCCAGATGCATATGTAATTTAGTATAATCAGAGACATTTATCCACTCATCAAGTCAGCATCCACAATCAATATACAGTGCTAAGTACGAAGCTGGGTCATATAGGTTTACCACAATCATGCCAATTCAATATGCCAATCACATGTGCAAATTCATATGACCTGCATTTCATACCAAACTCTAACGAATTCTCTAAGGTCTCACTACCCCATCATCCCAATTCCTTCACTCATTATCACTCTAACCCTCAATCGACTTGGATCGAGCTGATTTTGCTCTGATGCCAAACAAACGGGTATGTCATGCCTCGTGGTCCTCAACGAGTACACCACATCCGCCAATGCCTCTTTATATCTATAAATATCCTAGGATTTATTCTAGAACATGACACACATAAGTGAAATGAAACACACATGCAGAAGAAAATAAACCCCTCTGTACAATAACAAAAGATGGCTTGGGATAAGGAAATATATACATAATATAACGCAAGTTTTTCCAAATGGTCAAAGACAAAATACAACAGTAGGTTAGGGTCGGGAGAGATGGAGCTAGGGACTAACTAAAAGACTACTACTTGGTTCCACCGAAAAGCCTCGAACCAAAAGGCAATCAAAAGATCTTACGCCATTTAGGTCTATTAGGTAGAACCACTAGCTTCATCTTCGTCCTCATCTTCGTCTTCAGCTAGGTCGTAATCAGAAAAGCTCTCAAATCCCACTTCAATGGACTCACTATCTTCAACATCCTCGGAGGCAGACAACTCAATCACCGCGATGTCCTCCTTGACAGTCGGAGTCTTCTTGGGTATATTTCTCGAACCCACCATGGAAATCTCCACCTCGACCTATCACGGATAGGGCGACACCAAGAGGGTACAACCCCTACGGACTTCACCAGGCTTCAATGGTCCAGTAGTAACTCCTCCGACGCGACAGAATTATGCCTCATAACGATGAGACTTCCAGCACTCCTCTCCCACGTCAACTCATACCGTTGTACCTTTCCTAACGTACACCTTACCTTAACCATCAGGAAACTCTTCAAAAGGCAGTCATATGTTTGGGGTCGCCTAGACGAACTGGCAGCATCCTTCAAGGCTTGGGGTCTGAAAAACATGTTCCACTGCGAGGTGAGATGTACATCTCAGCAAGCTAGCCTTAAACCTAGACTAGACCGTTAGTCCTCCTTGACAATGCATTAAAACAGTAGGCATAGATTGATTAGGTAAAATAGCATATGGCATTCAAATAGTGAGGAATCTTGACATAATTAGCATAAAGAGAAGCATAATCCAAAACATGCATAACATCATGAGACCAAGCTTACATACTAGCATTCCAAAGGCAGGATTTAATCCTATTTCATCATAATTTCCTCAACTCAAAGAATTGGCCCATGCTCTGACGCATCAGGATTTAACAATCCATAAACCCGCGTTCTGACGCATCAGGTTTAGAGTGCCATTTTGAGCCCCATGTCGACACGTATCACACATATCCCGCGTTCTGATGCATCAGTATATAGTTCAAATCGCAACCCTGCGTTTTGACGCATCAGGGTGTGAAAGGCACTTAGGCTCACATCTCATTCAAATAACTAGCCATGTGAAGACACATTTTATCATTCCTCTAAGTTCACAAGCCAAACTCCTCTTTAGGCACTTCACGATAATTCATCAATTCGTTAATGCCCCATTTCGAGCATCAATGTAGCACATTCACCACTCGAGGCTTACATATCATACGGCCACTCGAGGTCATATACCCATCAAATGCATACATCGATAATTCAACCATATCTATAAAAAATTTCACATCAAAACAAACACACCAAGCTCAAATCACAACCCTCACATTCGACCATCACCATTTAAAACACAATAAATCCACTAGTTGATCAATTCACCAATCAAAGCCATCTGGTAGTGTACTAACGTCCTAGTAAGGGTTTAAGAGTCATTTACCCTTCAATTGAATTAGCAAATTCCACTAAACGTTTCATCAAGCTTGGCTCCACTTGGACCGAAACAGGACAACAATGTGTTCCTAGGAAAATCCACCAATTCATCAATAAAACTCTTCCAATCTCAATTCCACCGAGTAAACACCTTATCAACACATCAATTAACATCCCTAGGTGACTTACCACGAGTTTCGAAGTAAGGCGACACCCCCACGAGCTCCCAAAGTGCTCCGTTCACTCGGTCCTTAAGCAGGGTAGAACCGATCCTAAACCATCCACACCAAACAGCCCTAGGAGGCAAACTTAAATTGATGAGCTTGGAAAAACATATCGAATATGTCTCTAGGAGTATTACCAAAAATTTTAGAGTAAGACAACACTTCGATTAGCTCTAATCAACCATGGTTTCACATGGCCAGCAAATAAATAGAAACTGAACTTGGAAAAACACACAAAACCATCTTCAAAATCCATTCCTATTTCCAACCAAATCTCAAAATCAACTTTTTAAACTCTTAAACTATAGGCTGAGGTTGTCTCACCAAAGATTTGAACCTTGAGGAGCTCTTGAAGTCGATGGAAATCGACCTTATCTCAAGCTGGGTCAGAATCTGACCTTCGGCCACTCTTGGACCTGAACGGTCGAACGGGTCCACCAACGGACGAACAGAAACTAGGGTTGTGTAGAGGAGAGACTGGAGTAAGGCTGGTGGTTAGCGATCGGGCTAGAGGTCACCGAAAGTGGTGGTCTAAGGCGGCAAAGTGGAAGTGACGGGCTGGTCAGGCAGTGCTCCTTTGGCCAAGAAGAAAAGAAGAAGAAAAGAAGAGAGGGAGAGAAAGAAGGTCTGGCCGAACTAGAAGAAGGAAGAAGGAGGAAATCTTCCCCAATTTCCTCTAGTCAAAGGTTGAATGGTAGGTAAAAAATATTTAATTAATACTAAACCTCCAAACCTTGACACTTGACTTATGTAAATAAAAATCTTGATATCTAATGACTCCTTTGTCCTTTTAATCCTCGAGGGGCAAAATGGTAATTTTATAATTCCCGTCTGAAATTTCACTTTTTTAATTTAAACTACCCTCGATGAGGCGACGTCTAACTCATTTCAAATGTTGGAATTCTTCATTGTTCGTTTTCCAATTTCTAGATTCCATTTCGTGATTGATTTTTTGTCAATCGTAATTTCAATTTATTTCGAACTGACAGACAGCTTTTATAGATGTTACGTGTGTCGACTTCGTGAATCTCATCACACTTAGGACGACTTAAGTTACGGCGACTTTGGTTGTCATGTAATTGCGAGGGTCTATTACTAGCTCTGATGGTCTCGATTGTCATAGTTCGACTTAGGAAAAATTTGTAAATCATACTTTAGTTAAGCGGTATCACTCGCGCTCCAATCGTATAATGCTAGTAATGAGTTCCTTAATTATTCTTAATTTGGCCTTTATTGACTATAAATGTTTCCTCAACAATCCTTATGGTTAAAGCGTCGCTCTCTTTTAGAGTTTCCTAGGCCCACGTACCTTGCCATGCGTTAGCCTTTTTCTTTTGGTCAGTTAACTCAGGATTGATCAGATTCGAGCGAAATCAAGCTGAAATATATCGATAGATATTCTTCATTCAATAGTCTCGAAATGGTAAGAAATTCAGAATGTCACAAACTTCTATTCATTGAAGGGACAAGCTGCTTTCCTATTTGTGGTTGATCCTCAGCCTTGTCCAGAAATGTCTCGATCAGCTTTAGAGTTTCCCCCTTGATTGATCTATTTCTAGAAGCACTGTGGCATCCCCTGTTTGCTAGATTCCTAACGATAAAAAAATGATCGAAATGGATTTGAAAGCTGACTTTTAGTGCGAGAACTCAAGGTTCTAATACAAAGCTGAGATGACGAGAGACAATAGAAATTCATCAAGATCTTATTAGATAATGCTAAGTGAAGTTCCTTAAGAACAAGGAAAATGGGCTGTGAACATTGGAGCATGTCATGAGATAAGATTTAAATTTGTTTAGTCATATAGATAGGACATTGAAGAATTAATCAAGGATTTATGTATTAAAGGATTATAATGCATTGGATTGAACTTGGAAGATCAAGATAATTATATGATTAGCCGATCATTTGGGAATTCATGAGAATTTATGTGTACATAGTCATATATCCGAAATTCTCCAAGCTTGATGAGCAAGGAAGGATCAGCCATGGAAAATGAAGCCAAGTGGCGAAACTTTCTTCAAACATGAGAGATGTTATTGGTCGAAATTCCTAGGAAACTAGCAAGAAGAATGAGCTTCTATCATTGGTTGGCAATCCCATGAGATCTCATAAGTCATGTTCGACCATTAGGAGACTATAAAGTGGCGTTCATGTCTCTTCTTGCATGAGGATTCATTGGCCGACCACACCTTGGGAAAATGCAAGAGAAATCATTGGTGAATAGTTTTATCAAGATTTCATGACAATGATTTATCACCAATGAGGACTATTCATGCATGAAAATCTATGATTGGTTGAACCTAGGAAAGATGCAAGAAGAATCATTGGCTCATTGTCCCATCAAGGATCTTACTCTTGATCTTAAGCCACTAGGATTATAGCAAAGTGGCGCAAATTCATGGGAAAAACCTCATATTGGTGGATAAGAGCCAAGTGTCATTCAAAGGACTCCTTAGACATGCAACAAAGGGCTGCTCATCTTCATCTCTCCTCACAATTTTCGATCAAGCAATAGAGGAAGAGAGAGAGATAGAGTTCGAGAGAGAGCAGCTCGGCATCTTCACCAAAGGGCCAAGGAGAAATTGAGGGAGTCCAAGCAAGTGCAAGCATCTCTAAGGCAAGAATTCCTTCAATCTTGCCATAGGATAGAGTACATTGTGTGATTGTCTCACTAGGGAGTTGTAATGAGGAATTTATGGAGCGAAAAATCGTTTTTGTGGTCTGGTGCAATGCGAATGTTTGCGGTTCTGTTTTAGAGACTGAGTTGGACTTGATTTTCAAGCTATCTTGCTTAATTTCGTGGGTAAGCTCGCTGAGTAGGATTGGAATGTAGTTGATGTAGAGTTACCTATCTAAGTTGAAGTGAAATGTGAGTAACTTGCATGTATAGGACCGAAACTGGAGTCGGTTACTTTGCTGATCGTTTCTATCCGGTCGTATAAATGGAGTTGGTTCAGGCTATAATGCAAGTTTTCAAGCTTATAATCGAAGGAAAGGTACAGGGGGTCATGTTTGTGGCATTAGTTGGTCGGTTAGAAGAAGTTGAACTTGATCTGTAGCTTGGAGTCTTGGTGGTTCTCGGTTTAGAGCGAGTTTGTTTCCTTTTTGTTCAAAGTGAAAATCGAGCTTAAATTAAGCTACATTGCTTTACCTTGTCGTGTTAATAGAATGTCAAGCTTGAACAAGAAAGAACTTTGAGTGACTTGTTGAACCAAGATGAAATGAGACTGATTTATAGGTTTAGGACAGAATCTAGACTTGGTTTTTAAGACAGAAAAACTGATCTGTTTTAGTTGATATTTTTTGTCACAAAAACTTACCTATTTTATGATTGATTGTTTTGTATATTGCGGATTTATGCTAGTACTTTACACAAGGCCACATGACTGAAATAATTGAAGTGTATTAGGTTCATTTTAGGGATAAAACCCGTGATTGTGCAGGGGTAGGATAGGACCGAATGGTCGGCATGGTTTGATAAGGAAATGTTATTTCGAAGTTTTCGATGATGCATTTTCTATAATGGAACTAAAGGAATACTTTTTATTGATATTGTGGCTGAATCTTGGTCGAACCATTTGTTAGAAATTGTCTTTCAACGGTCTTTATGCATGACTGAATCAAGAGCTACGTAGAGGAGAATTGGTAGTTCTTGGTCGATGGAAGTTGGTCCATTGTGCTATGCTCGATTGAACATCTCGATGCTAAACCTCGTGTACATATCTTCGTGAACATGTATGCTTGCGTATCTACCTGGCATTGTGACATGACTTGCAGAATTGATATTGAGAATCATGTGATTCGTGGTCGAGCATGCATTGGTCCAGGGTGCGTGACTGATGTTTAATGAGATATGTGGAGTATTTGCTCTTCAGTGCACTGAATCGAGTTGACACTCCTGGGCTGTGTGCAGGGAATTATATGTACTTGATGACCCTGAGCTATGTGCGGAGTAGAGTCATATCACGCGTCGAGGAGGCCCTGGAGTATGGGTCGCAAGTCATTTGTCTTGCAATGGTGAGATGATTGAAGAGCATGTTATGATCATGATGCATGGACATTCTTGCATTGTTTGATGCTTGTTTGCACATTGTAATGCTATTGAATTACAATTGTCACAGGTTTGTATTATAGTTGTTCTAGGGAGTCTGAAGACCCCTATGGTGGGACTGAATGTTTTTTTGCTAGCCGTCGCGCTAACTCACGTTTGTGGACATATTTTCAGATTAGTATCCATGACCACTACTCCCAGGTGTTTTGGTGTTCCTTTTGATTCTAAGTCTTATACTTGTGATATGATCTATCTTGATGTACCTCATTTGAGACTTGTTATGCATGTACATACTATGTGGGTTGATGAGGAAGCCCCTGGTCTAGCTATATATCATTGGTATGCTATTTACTTTTGAGTAGGTAAGAGACTAGTGGGTCCTTTTCCTGAGAGTACCTTTGATGCACCCCCGGATCCGGACGAGTCGGTAGCACCAGTTCCCCCTACAGATGCACCTATCTACCCTCCGGAGCCTACCGAACCGGGGGTGTTCATTCCACCACCAAAGCCACTAGAGGATACCGAGGACGAGGAGATGTTGCTTACCGACCCGTCGAAGCACGATTGAGGACTGGAGATAGCCTTGTTAGCTTTTTGGTTTGGGTGATCTTTTTGGATGGAGTAGATTCCTTTTCGCCATCTCAAATATGCATATGGATCGATGACCTTAGTTATATGTATGTTTATATATGAACTCTTATGTGGCTGTGATTGATATGTTTATAAATAAAATTTTCGGATCCTGACTTTGTATTTGTCTAGTGATATCTAATAATTATACCTACTTTTGTGGCCTATGGATTAATTATGTTACGCGAAGGTAATCCTTAATTATGTTATTTAGGAGACCTATGACCGTAGGGTGGCGGTTTGAGACGCCACAAGCACAACATATCAAACCAACCCCAAATGTCTTTGAAACTTAAAACTGGTGTGTAGATGACCTTACCGTAGAAGTTTGACAAATTATGATTTGGAAACAAAGGGCCCTCCCCCTGCAATGGTACTCGATATAAGCTCACTTTACATTTCGTAGCAAAAGTGAGCAATGGATGAGAACCAAGCATCAGTCTTAAAAAAACAAAAGTGGATGCCGCAAATAAAGCCAAACTTTTATTCTCTCCGAGCTTTAAAGATATACCTATAAACATTAAGCATGTCCAAAAAGATCAATGAAATCTGTGACAGGAAGTATGTTCCGAGAGAACTTGCAACGCTTGTATTAGTCTGCAAAACCAAAATAGAAAAGATAAGCAAGGGTGGCTTAAAATATAAGCAAAAATTAGCCAAAAAATGAGCATAAACAGTGGCCCCAAGACTAATCATTGATGACTCCTTGTCAATAAAACCAATTTAGTAGCACAATCACCTGATTGAGATGTCTTGGTAATTGACTAATTATGGAGCTTCACTGAAAATTCATGTAGAATAGCTTTGAGAGATTAAGGTGACTGAAAATTCAGAAAGAAGGAAATGTAATTGAAAAATCTCAAGTTCCATACCATATAGATCATAAGCCCCCTTAAGTGCCTCGAAATTCTTGTATGTGTAGCCAATAAAACTGAGGTCCTTAGGTGTCAACATCATCTGCTATAGCCAAAAGAGTAACATAAGGTGGCAACTCATACGTAGTGATGGCAAATTTGGAAACAAAAAACAAGATGCCATGGGCAAATCAACAGCATCATTTAGTGGGAGTGAAGAGGTAAAACAGCAAGTAGACTAGCAGATGACCTCCTATTCAAACTTACTGGAACTGCATTCACCAAACATAACCCACGTTTTATAAGCTGTGCGATTTACTCTCTGAACAATGTCAATCTGGAGCACCTTCAGGGACTTCCAGCCTTACCTTTTGAGATTTTCTTTTGGTTGAAACCTGTCTTGGTTCTATTTCATCTTTGAGCGTCTCCTTATATGCACCAAAATAAAAGTTAAAGCAGTGATCCAAAGATAAATACCTGTGGACCACATTCTAGTCATGAAGATACTTTAAACCATTTAGAATTTGCCAAGTGTATGCAGAGACTTGGGAATCTCTCGAGTTATATTTGTGATAAAGGGTTGCAAGTTAACCTTTGGTCATGAGCTCAAGAAATATGTAAAGCTTCTCATCATCCTGGAAGAGAAGGAAACTGGGTTTCCATATAGCAGAAAAAAACAAGAAGTGTCTTCCGGCTCAGAAGCATTTGGTCTGACGATAAACCACCACGAATTGCCTTGGTTTGAAACCATATGGTATCTATCAAACGGTTACACTGGATGGAGTGCGCTAGCAGTTACAACTCTTAACAATGTGTTGAATGAAGTCTTGAAAAACAACATGAACTGAACGTTCTTTCACTTTCAATTACATCCAACATCAGAGAAATCTATACGGTGGGACAGTCCAAAACTTACACGACGGCGGTGGTTCATGAAAAGAGATCCTCAAACAAACTATGTATTAGGAGAAGGTATGATCCATCCTCAATCAGCTATTCATTCTCATTATTCACAGATCCAACATTAATTACAACAGACTGGACAATGCAATCTTGCTTAACCCTTTGGCACCTTCTTAATACATGCTTTCCCTGGAAAGAATTTATGGAGTCAGTTTCTTTAAACAGAAGAGGAACTTCAGAGTTCAGACCTAAACATCCAAATATCCAATCCTTACATGGAAAAGAATGTAAGAAAAATTAATCCACCATATCTACATAGTCATGTTACACGAGGCATCTAGTATGACATAGTGATACTATTAGTGGTTCAATTGGAATTTAAGATTGGTCAACACTTACTTCAATAAATCCATAAACTACACCTTGTAGCATTTAGAAAACTGCCAATCTTAACCATCGTCAAGCAACAAGAGGTCACTAGTAAGGCCAGAAATTTTGTTTACGCACCATGGTATACCGGATTTAGTAACCAACATAAAAAGGAAAAGCTCAAGCAACTTCACAGACTATTCTAAGGGTTCCACATTGGTCAACACAAGAGGAAAAAAGCTTTGATAACAAGTAGATTCACATATAACTCCCATCATGGTTCAATAAAGGAGGCAACCATAAACACTACTTGTATTGATCTACCCACATACCTCGTCTATGAGAATCACAGAAGAAGAAGAACTTGCGTGCAGCAATGCGGCAATACATTTGAACAAATGCATCAGGCATATCTCGTATCTGCGCCAAATTAGGAATCAGACCCCTTATGTAAGCCTCCATTTCCTAAAACACAAAACCAGAACAGTCAGCTTCTTCACAAATCTAGACAAGTGATAGCAATTAGACACCATTATGACACTACAATATAAAAGTCCTCAGACAAAATATAAAAGTAGAATAGAGAAGAAGCACGAAGGCAGTATCACACTTGAGGTCGAAGGAAACCATCAGAATCTTCATCTAGCTCACTCATATCAATTCTGGCCTGTGTTAGTGAAACCTGAAGAAGAAAGAACACCTATATTTTAACAACAAAGACTTATATGTTGTTCTACATAGCTGATTCAAGCTTAATATTGTTCTCTGCAATATGTTAATGAGAATAGCATGATCCACAAGCGTTACCTTTTCTTGACAAGACGAAAATTTAATGATAAAAGAATTGTTCTAGCACATTAGAAATATGCAAGAATGGATAAGGACTAATAATCTGCTACACATCAATCCTAAGCATTCATGTCCAATTATAGGCATTTTTGCATTCCTTACCATCCATATCTAAAACACAGGGCAGAAGTCAATATCTACACTGCCAATGCTCAATAACCAATATGCTGATGGAGCAAGAAAATGACTAAGTTAAAATTAACAAGCCATGCTAATGCACAATCGCCTTTTACTTTTATTCCATATGAATTTTCAGATTATAAAGTAAGGATCAACTATTTCTGTGGACTCCACTGACAATAAAATTTTCAGTGGAGGCATCAAAGAGTAAGACATACCGTGTGCATCGCGTAGAGGTTGAAAGGAAGAATGGCAATTCTTCCTGACTCGTCTTTCTCAAATTTCATGAAATTTGAAGGGCTGAAGAACCATCGGCATTTGGGGCCTATTTGCTCTGCACATACAAATGCAATATGGCAAAAATCTTCATAGTTCATCTAAAAATGAAAAATCTTTATAAGTCATTCAGAAACAGCACGTATGAGAAGCAACTAACCCTTCTCTTCCCAGGTAAACAAATAAATTCCCACTTCAATTCAATAGGAAATAAAAGATAACGAAGAGTGAGTTACCATCTTTTCTTCGTGTCATCATAGACAACGTCGTAATCAAAGACAGATGGATCCTCCCCCAAAGCCTTTCTGTGTTGTTCCTCAATCTAGTCAGATAACCAGGCAATAAATGTCTCCGCAAATCAGATACACAAAAAGAAAACGTGTCCTACCCTTTCTATTGAAAAAAGGAAACAAAGAAAAGAGACGTTCTGAACTACAACAGCAACAAAAGGTCTCCAAAAAGAGCAATTCATTCACACTGCATCCAGAGAAAATCAGCCACAAAGCTAATTACCAATCGCAAAATGAAATGCTAAGAACTTAGAAATCTCTAGAGCGAGCACCAAAACTACCTAGGTTCACATCAATTCACACTCAATCAAAAAACGAAGAACAAGAAGGCAGACTCACAATCGGCAAATCGAGAGGAGAGTGGCGAGTCATCTTCTCTTCCTCCGGAGCCATCCTCCCAATCTGACCTTCCAACCTCCGACTACCGCTGATCGAGACCGTCGCTCCACACAGCACAACTCCGCCTACAACTAGCCTAGCTGGAAGGTTTAGCTCTTTCTAGCGACAGCGGTGGGGGAGAAGGAGCTAGAGAAGGAATAGTCGGACGCGATGCTACATACAGATTTAGCGACGACGACGCCATCGGAGCCAATTCGCAAATCGCAGAACGCCCTGGGTCTTGCTGCGGGATTCGGCTATAGGCGAGGCGAGTCGAGTAGCAAGGTTTCCTCTCTGTTGGGCAGTGCGAGGGCGAGGAGGTGGAGAGCCGGGGGGTATTGGAGGGAAGTGAGAGGGAAGCAAGACGGGGGAGATGCAAAGGAGAGAGCAGAGGAGGGAGCCCAGTGTCAAATGATTAGGCGGGGAAATAACGTGCGTACCTTCGACGAAATGTTTTTTAACTCGGCGCAACTTTTGCAACGAAATCTCATTTTCGTCTCTAAAACGACAAACATAAAAATAAAAAATTCTGTTAATAAATTTATATAAGCAATTTTGCGACAAAAGTTGAAATTCGTCTCAAATTAACGATGATAGGCAAAATTCGTTGCCAATCTCTGCGACGAATTTTACCTTTCATCGGAACTTTATTTAATTTGTTCAGGGAATTAGCGGCGAAATTATTTTTTTGTCGCTAATTATTTTTTTTTATTTTTTATTTAATTTATATCAGCAATTTGCAACGAAAGGTGTAATTCGTTGCAAATTTATTAATTTTTTGTGGAAATTAGCGACGAAATCATTTTTTAGTCGCTAATTATTTTTTTATTTTTTATTTTTTATTTTTTATTTTTATTTAATTTATATTAGTAATTTGCGATGAAAGTTGAAATTCGTCACAAATTTGCGATGAATTTCAACTTTCGTCGCAAATTTATTTAATTTTTTCTAGCAATTAGCGACGAAAATGCATTTTTGTCATTAAATTAGCTACGAAATTTTATTCAACCCGGTGCCACTGTAGCGACGAAAACACATCATCACTAAATTAGCGACGAATTTGCTTTTTCGTCGCCAAAAAAAATACTTACTTTATTTCATATGCTATTTTGTTATAGTCACTATGTTATATGCTATTTTCATATATTTTTCAACATCTTAATTTATTAAATTTTTTATTAAATATTCAATTTCTATTTTTTTAAACTAAAATTCAAAAGAATTCGAATTTGGAATTCTATCATTTTCGAAATTTTGTCGCTAAAAGCTAAATTAGCGAGGAAAGGTTTCTACGTATCTCTTGATTATTATAACATATGAATGACATTCTTTTTTTCGGCCAAAAAAATTGAAAAGAGAAATGGACGAAAGACTTTGTTCTATCTCTTCTTAATCTTATTGTGGATAAAGTAAGAGTTGAATTGAAGATGATAGATATTGTGAGAACTTGCATCATATCCTAATTTGATGTCATGCCTACCTCCCCTCATGCGAGCGCGCAACTCCTGTCTCACTATCTCATGGCCCAAGACACGCTTCACGCGACACATATGATATGAAATACGTATGCGGAAACGAAAAGACATACAACTCCGTACAAGATCCAAAGGAAGGCTGGGATAGCGAAAATGTACTTAATGAAACACAAGTGCAATTTATACACAAAATCCATGATCAAACTAATAACAACAGACGGGTCAGGGGGATCAGGAACCAACCAAAAGACAACAAAAACCTAGGTCCCCAAAACTAACGTGTCATCGAAGGCCACCTCCAAAAGACAACTCAAAAGGATCAAAAAACCCCTAAGTTGAACCACTAGTTCTGTCTTCGCCCTTATCTTCGTCTAGATCATAATCAAAGAAGGTCTCAGGGCGTACATCCACCGAGTCGTTCACCATGGCATCCTTTAGCTCATCCTCGGAAGCAGAAATTTCTATCACTTCAATGGCTTCCTCCATAGTAGGGGTCTTCTTCGGCATGTTCCTTGAACCCATCATAGAAATCTCCACCTCTATCTCATCGCAAATGGGATGACACCAGCTAGGTATAACTCCTCGAGGCACCTCTGTGGACTTCAATGAACCTGTCGTAACCTCACCGACTCTACGGAGCCAGGTCTCGAACCTATGTGATTGTCAATCCTTACCTCCCTCATCGACCCAAACAACGGTACATTTCCTAACATATACAGTCCCCCGACCATCAAAGAACTCGTCAAAGTAAGCGGTCATCTCCTTAGGATCACCTAGACAGGTTGGAAACATCCTTCAGGACTTGGGGTCTGAAAAGTAAGGTTCTACAACGGAGTGAGATATACATCTTAGTAAGCTAAGTCCTAAATCTAGGTTAGGTCGACAGTACACCCAGACATAAATGCAAACAATGAGTAACTGCACGCCAACAATAGTGTACGGCAAATGATCATCAAAATGCACTAGAGAAAAACATGTGATTGACAAACATCGAGATGTATCATATAATTCACAAATCAAGACAGGCATGAGCATACAAGATCAAGCTCTACGTTATATCACCATGATTCATTTCATTATCCACTCCCGCGTCAAAATGCCTCAGGTTGGGTCCGCGTCATAACGCCTCAGACCATGATAAATTATAAACCCACATTAAACGCCTCAGATTTTCAATGACATTCAAGGCTTGTATCAACACATGTACACTTATCCCGCGTCTTGACGCCTTAAGATACTAGTTAATGCGACCCCGCGTTCCAACGCCTCAAGGTATCACAGTTCATAAACATACTAGTTTAACCTCCCCTTCAAGACTTCATGATCGAGTACAATGTTTATTCACTAAGTGAGGAATCTAAAGCATGTGAACCAACGAGGTCAACCACTCACAGGCAACATCAAATATGAAGCATGTACATTAGTTGAGTACTAGTACAACCACATGGTCATGAGAATAACAGTTTATCATCATAAAGAGTTCACGTAACTCGCACTTGAATACCTCGATCGACTATGAACAATCGACATGATAACTCCACAAAATTTTATCCAAAATAACCTCAATTTGTCTAGTAGAGGCCTATCTTCCTAACCAAGGTTTAGGTACTCCTTATCTTAAACTCTAATCCACAAAAATTCCTCCAAAAGCACTCTAAGATTTCGATTTTAAGGGGTCCAAAGCAGGGCAGCCACGTACTTAGGGGAATTTGCCTAGTTAATCAATTTTTCTCTTTCAAATCGCCAATTCACGGGGCATACGCCTCAATAACATCTCGATTAACATCCTAATATGTCCCAAACAGCCCTTAAGAATTCTGTTTGCACAAATCGAAATAGGGCAGATTCGGTTCTGCCCTCTTGCTCCCAAAACAGCCCATAATCCTACTTTAAACCTTAATTTATCACATGATCTACATGCTAACATATTGTTCTATGTCTACAAGAGCCTCATCGAAGATTTTAGGGTGAGTCGACGTCCAAAAGTTCCCGAACAGCGTTGGTTCTCTTCAGTCCACCGGCGGTCAGACCTGTTCCCAGGAAAGCATCATGAAATGGCCATGGTTATCATTCTAAACTCCATCAAACTCACCATTTCATCTCAACATACAAGACTACAATAAGTCTACAAGGTCTCATCGAAAATTGGAGGCAAAATGAAGTTTTATAGTGGTCGAACGAAGACTTATCCTCGGTTGAGTCCAAATCTGTCCAGTTTTGGAAATAGGGTTAGTCGGAGTTCTTCCGGCGTCCAATGCCTGAGCTACCACCTGGAGCTTGTAGGGAAGAGGTTGAGGTTTCAGTTGGTAGTCGGTGCAAGGTGAGGTGGCCGTTGGTGGCAGCCGTCGATGGTGGCGAAGCGACAGTCAGCGGCTGGTCGGGTGAGGTCTCGGCGAAAAAGAAGAAGGAACGAAGAAGAACAAGAAGAACCAGAAGAAAATGGCAGATGGGGTTTCGGCTAAGGCAAGGAAGAGTGAGGGCTTTCTAAAAAAAAAAAAATAGACTTGGTCAACTCAAGAATGGTAGGTTAAAAGGCATACCATTAATGCCATTTGTTCTTATGAAGACACTCATCCCCTAGTCAATAATAACTATTCTTCATTGACCAAATTGGCCCTCAATTTTCGGCAGCTAGGGAGGTTAGGAATTTACCAAATCGCCTTTCCATAATTATTAAGACAAAGTCAATCCTTGAGGGGAAAAAAGTTAATTTTGCTCTCGTCGTCCGGAATGTCGTTTTTTCAATTCAAATATCCTTCAATGTGGCGATGTCCAATGTGATTAGAATGTTGAAATTCTTTGTTTTTCTCTTTTCCAATTTCGAGAGTCATCCTTGCGTCATTTGTCTATCAAATGTAAATTTCAGACTATCCCGAACTAACAAGCGGCTTTTGCAGACGTTATGCGTATCGACTCTGTGATTCTTATCACACTTACGATTCTTCAGTTCCTGGCGACTTTGGATGTCATGTAATTGCGATGGTCTATTACTAGCTTCGAAGGTCTCAATTGTCACTGTTCGATTTAGAAAAATTTTGCAAATTATACATTGGTTAAGCGGCATCACCCGTGCTCCAATCGTATAACGCTAGCAATGCATTCCTTAATCGTTCTTAGACCGGTCATTAGTGGTTCTAAATACTCCCTCAGCAATCGTTATGATCAAAGTGCCCTCTTCTTATCGAGTTCCGTAGGTCCACGTACCTTGTCTTGTGTTAGCCTTTCCCTTTTGGTCAATTAACTCGAGATTGATCAGATTCAAGTGAGATAAGGCTGAAATATATCGATAAATATGTTTTCATTGATAGGTCTCGAAATGACATGAAAAACTAGAATGTCACAACTCTTCCCCCTTATAAAAATTTCGTCCTCGAAATTTGTAATAAACCCAACTATTCAAACAAATTGGGGTATTGACTCCTCATCGTTTCTTCGCTTTCCCACGTCGCGCCTTTGGTCCCATGGTGCTCTCAAATTACTTTGACTAGTGGAATCGTCTTATTTCTCAGAACTTGCTCTTTTCGAATTCAATTCTGATTGGTTTTTCCACGTACGACTACGACACTCTGTCATCCATCTCGATAGTCTCATAATCCAACACACGTGTCGAGTCTGGCTCTTACTTTCTTAGCATTGACACATGAAAGACATTATGTACCTAAGATAAGTTGGGCGGCAAGGTGAGCCTATAGGCCAAAGTTCCAATCTGTTCAAAAATTTCGAAAGGACCTACATACCTTAGACTCAATTTTCCTTTCATTCCAAACCGAGCATGCATTCCTTAATCGTTCTTAGATCGGTCTTTAATAGTTCTAAATACTCCCTTGGCAATCCTTATGATCAAAGTGTCATTTTCTAATCGAGCTTCCTAAGTCCACGTACCTTGTCTTGCGTTAGCCTTTCCCTTTTGGTCAATAAACTCGAGATTGATCAAATTTGAGCGAGATAAGACTGAAATACATCGATAGATATGTTTTCATTAATAAGTCTCGAAATGACAGAAAAAACCAGAACGTCAGAACTCTTCCCCCTTACAAAAATTTCGTCCTCGAAATTTGCAATAAACCCAACTATTCAAACAAATGAGGGTACTGACTCCTCATCGTTTCTTTGCTTTCCCACGTAGCGCCTTTGGTCCCATAGTACTCCTAAATTGCTTTGACTAGTGAAATCGTCTTATTTCTCAGAACTTGTTCTTTTCGATCTTCAATTCTGATTGGTTTTTCCACGTACGACACTCTGTCATCCATCTCGATAGTCTCATAATCCAACACATGTGTCAAGTCTGGCTCGTACTTCTTTAGCATTGACACATGAAAGACATTATGTACCCGAGATAAGTTAGGCGGCGAGGCGAGCCTGTAGGCCAAAGTTTCAATCAGTTCCCAAATTTCAAAAGTACCTACATACCTTAGACTCAATTTTCCTTTCCTTCCAAACTGAACATGCATTCCTTAATCGTTCTTAGATCGATTTTTAATGATTTTAAATACTCCCTTGGCAATCATTTTGGTCAAAGTGCCCTTTCCTAATCAAGTTCCCTAGGTGCACGTACCTTGTCTTGCGTTAGCCTTTCCCTTTTGGTCAGTTAACTCGAGATTGATCAGATTCAAGCGAAATAAGGCTGAAATACATCGATAGATATGTTTTCATTAATAGGTCTCGAAATGACAGGAAAATCTAGAATGTCACAACTCTTCCCCCTTACAAAAATTTCATCCTCGAAATTTACAATAAACCCAACTATTCAAACAAATGGGGATATTGATTCCTCATCGTTTCTTCGCTTTCTCACGTAACGCCTTCGGTCCCATGGTGCTCCTAAATTACTTTAACTAGTAAAATCGTCTTATTTATCAGAACTTGCTCTTTTCAATCTTTAATTCTAATTGATTTTTCCATGTACGACACTCTGTCTCCATCCCGATAGTCTCATAATCCAACACATGTGCCGAGTCTGGCTCATACTTCCTTAGAATCGACACATGAAAGACAGTATGTACTTGAGATAAGTTGGATGGCAAGGCAAGCCTGTAGGCCAAAGTTCCAATCTGTTCGAAAATTTCGAAAGGATCTAATTATCTTGGACTCAATTTTCCTTTCCTTCCAAACCGAGATAGTCTTCGCATCAATGAAACATTAAGGAAGACATGATCACCAACCTGAAACTCCAAGGGCTTGCGTCGTTTGTCAGCATAACTTCTTTGACGACTCTGTGCCATCTTCAGCCTATCTTGTATTATCTTCACAGCCTCTACCAATTGCTCTACCAATTTTGGGCCTGTAATACTTCTCTCTCCAACTTCATCCCAGCAATTTGGGGTTCTGCCAGCTCTCCCGTACAGCGCTTCGAAAGGTGCCATTTTGGATGCTCTGCTGATAACTATTATTATACGCGAATTCTACCAAGTGCAACTGGTCTTCCCATCCACCTTTGAAGTCTATGACGCACGCTCGCAACATATCCTAAAATGTCTAGATCGTTCTCTTCGATTGTCCATCCGTTTGTGGATGATATGCTGTATTGAACATAGTCGAGTTCACACGGCATCTTGAAGGCTCTTCCAGAAATTTGCTGTGAACTTAGGATCTCTGTCTGATGTAATCGTAATGGGTACCCCATGCATTCAAACTATGTGATGCATATGCAGCTTGGCATACTTGTCCATTACGAAGTCCTTTTCCATAGGGATGAAATGCGCAGACTTGGTCAATCTATCCACGACTACCCAAATCGAATCGTGACATCTTTGGCTCCTTGGCAATCCCATTACAAAATCAATAGTCACATGCTCCCACTTCCATTTAGAAATTTCCAAGGGTTGTAGCAATCCATCGGGCTTACAGTGCTGTGCGTTTACCTGCTGACACGTTAGACACTTTGCCACATATTTAGCCACGTCCACTTTCATCCCATTCCACTTGTAATGTTGGCATAAGTTTTGGTACATTTTCGTGCTGCCTAGATGGATACTATAATTGTTCTGTGAGCTTCCGATGGAATTCTTTCCCTAAGCTCTTCATCGTTAGGCACGCGGAGATGTTCTCGAAATCTCAAAATTCCGTCTCCGAAAGCCTGGAATTCTGGCTTTCTTTTCGTTACACCCATCTCAAGAATCTTTTGAATTTCTAGGTTCGTAGGTTGCAAGGCTTTTATCCTTTATTAGATCTCAGATTCTATTCTCAAGATCGCTACCAAACTGGACAATTGATAAACTTTCAACTTGAATTTAGAGTCTCTTAGTCCTTCGAGTAAAGACCATCCTTTAACCAACAGACGTGCAATGCTTGATTTCCCACTAAGTGCATCCACGACCCTATACGCTTTTCCAGGATGGTACAGAATGTCGCAGTCATAATCCTTAAGCAACTCCATCCATCGACGTTGCCTCATATTTAATTCCTTTTGGGAAAAGAGGTACTTCAGGCTCTGGTAATCTGTATAAATCTGAAATTTTTCGCCACACAAATAATGCCTCCAGATCTTTAGGACGAAGATAATTGCAGCCAATTCCAAGCGATGAGTTGGATAATTCATCTCGTGCGGTTTCAATTGTCGTGACGCATAAGCGACCACTCTTCCTTATTGCATTAGCACGCAGCCTAGTCCCTTTAACGAAGCATCACTATATATTTCGTAGCCTCTATGTCCTAAAGAGATCGTTAATACCGGTGCGATCGTCAATCGATGCTTAAGCTCTTGGAAGCTTCTTTCACATTTATCCGTCCACTCAAATTTCGTTTCCTTCTTAGTCAACCTCGTCAACGGAATGGCTACAAATGAAAACTTTTCCACACGGAGTCGGTAATAACCAACCAGTCCTAGGAAACTCCGAACTTCTGTAACCGTAGTAGGTCTAGGCCAATTCATGACGGCTTCAATCTTCATAGGATCTACATCAATTTCTTCTCCAGATACTACATGACCAAGAAACGCTACTTTATTGAACAAGAACTCGTATTTGCTAAGCCTTAGCGTAAAGCGAGTGCTCTCTCAAAGTCTGTAAGACAATCCTCAGATGCCTTTCATGCTCTTCGTTACTCTTTGAGTAAATCAGAATATCATCGATGAAGACTATAACAAACCTATCCAAGAATTCCTTGAACACTCGATGCATTAAATTCATAAATGCAGCCGGAGCGTTAGTTAGTCCAAAAGGCATAACGGTGAACTCGTAATAGCCATACCTTGTTCTGAAAGCTGTCTTCGATACGTCCTCTTTCTTAATTCTCAACTGATGATAACCAGTTCTCAGGACTATTTTAGAGAATACAGAAGTTCCTTGCAACTAATCGAACAAATTATCAATCTTCGGCAGTGGATATTTATTCTTTATAGTTAATTGGTTCAATTGCCTATAATCAATGCATAACCGCAAGGATCCATCCTTTTTCCTTACAAACAACATCGACGCTCCCCAAGACGAAGCACTCGGTTGAATAAATCCTTTATCTAATAGTTCTTCCATTTGCACCTTTAACTCTTTCAACCCTGACAGGGACATCCTCTAAGGTGCTTTCGAAATCGGCTCCGTTCCATGTGTTAATTTGATCATAAATTCAATTTCCCTCTCTGTTGGCAATCCCGACAATTCTTGAGGAAAGACATTAGGGAATTCACACACCACAAGGATACTTTCAAATTTAGGTTTCACAACAGTTGTATCCATAACTGCGACTAAGTAAGCTTGACATCCTTCGGTTAACAGCCTTGTCACTTCAAGCGATGAGACTAAAGGGATCAAGGTTCCTCCTCAGCTTCCCACAAATTCAAAATTAGGGCGACCGTCTGGATAAAAACGGATTACCCTGCTACCGCAATCAACTACTGCCCTTTGCTTACCAACCAGTCCATTCCGATAATCATATCAAAGTCGTACATAGGCAACACGGCTAAATCTATACTCTCTTTGCTACCACCAATGACTATCTTACAGTCCGCATAGACTAATGAGACGAACACATTATTCTTTAACGGGGTGGCAACATGTGCATCACATTTAATTGTTTCAACTTCATATTAACCAAATTAGTAAATTGGGCACACACGAAAGAATGTGAAGCATTGCCCTTTTCCTTACCCAAAAAAAAAAAAAGAATGTGAAGTACCATGGTCAAATAAGACATAAGCAGCTTGGTCGCACAAATAAATCGTACCTGTGACCACGTCAGGTGCTTCCTCCGCCTCCCTTTGTGCCATAGCATGCACCCTTTCTTGAGCTGGCGATCGATTCTGGTCACTCTGTAGAACCACAGCCTGTGGTTCTGCTTGCAGTCGCTGTCCTTGTGGTCTGGGTCCTAAGGCTTAGTTAGGACAATTTCTCATCTGATGACCCAACTGACCATACTTAAAGCACGCCTCGATCGTAGCCGAGCAGGGTCCGTTTCCATGCCTCCTACCATCAAGGCAGCAGTTCCAATTTCCTTGGTGTGGTGGTTTCCCAATGCTCTTCCTTACCGAAGGGACGAAACGTCTATTACTAGACATAGGTCTCTTACCCATCTGGCGATTATTTCGGAGTGAACCAAACCACGATCTAGATACAACCGTTCTTTCCTTCATGTCCTTTTCTATCATTTGAGCCCACTCATAAATCTCCTTATAGGTTCTCAAGTTTAGGGTCACCATTTGGCTGTGAAGTTCGGGCCTCGATCCGTCTCGAAACCTCTGCGCCTTTTCCAGTGGGTCCTCTACTGATCTCGATGCGTACCTTGACAGCGTAACAAATTCAGCTTCATATTGGTCCACTATTATATGCTTTTGGCGCAACTGTTGAAATTCCACTTGCTTCCTTTCGCGCGCCGTCTCAAAAAAATACTTGTCGTTAAATACAGTAGTAAATGCAGCCCAAGTCAAGATAGTACCTTCCGGAAATACTCCGTTCTTGGTGGCACTCAACCAATCGTTAGCGGTTCCTTTCAGTTGGTACACTGCCAATAATACCTTCTCTTCGTCAATGCATCTCAAGACCGCAAAAGCTTTCTTAAGCTTCTCTGTCCACCTTGGTGCCAGTTTAGGGTCTCCAATTCCATCAAATTGGGTTGGCTTCTGCTTAATAAATTGCTCGACCAATTGTATCATTTGTCAGGCCGCAACACCTTCTTCCTAGGCATTGCCTACTTCATTATCCTTGTCATTGTCGCTGTTATTCCCGTTACCTCCGTTGTTGCCATTATTTGCGTTAACAGCAGCTATAGTAGTCCCCACAGCTTGAGCAATGGCAGTATCCCTGTCTTAGGTTTGTCTATCCATGAGATCGCTAATCCTCTCTAGTGCTCTCAACACTCTATTCCTTCTTGGATCTTCAATCACTGGCAGTCTTGAGCTAGAAGCTCCGCTCTTAGGTCTTCCAGGTCTTCTAGGCGGGTTGCTCATTCTGTTTTACACTTACCACACCTGGACCATTATAACTCTACC
Source organism: Rhodomyrtus tomentosa (assembly GCA_028455895.1). Lineage (NCBI taxonomy): Eukaryota > Viridiplantae > Streptophyta > Magnoliopsida > Myrtales > Myrtaceae > Rhodomyrtus > Rhodomyrtus tomentosa. Next base: position 30,275,690 of record JAPCWY010000007.1, read on the forward strand.
ATGGAATTAGAGACTTACTTACCTAGTCAAGCCGAGTGATTAAAAAAAAAACATCCTAAAAGCATCAATCACGACAAGGCGACTATTCATACTGTAACTTCCCAAAGCATCTTAATAAACGATTCACAACTACATCCCAATTTCGGTTACCTCAGCAGCTCAACATAACCAACGATGATCCTTCACTCAACAAGCCAAAATTCATGAATAATTCCCTATTTTAAGTACAGAATTTGACCTTCACAAAGCTACCACAACTACGCCAATACCATATGTCAATCACATGCACCAATTCATATGACATGCATTTCGTCTCTAACTCTAACGAACTTCCTAAAGTCTCGCGACCAAGTCAATCCCAACTCACTTCTCACTATTACTCCAGTACTCAATCAAGTTGGATCGAGCTGACCTTACTCTGATACCAAAATAAGAAGGGAGGTCACGCCCGCGTCCCCTGGTGCGAGTGTGCAACTCTCGTCTCACTATCTCAAGGCCCAGGACACGTTTCACGCGACACATGTGATATGAAAAACGCGCGGAAACGAAAAGACATACCACTAAGTACAAGATCCAAAGGAAGGTTGGGATAGCGGAAATGTATTTAATGAAACACAAGTGCGGTTTATACACAGAATCCATGATCAAACTAATACCAACAGACAGGTTAGGGGGATCGGGAACCAATAAAAAGACAACAAAAACCTAGGTCCCCAAAACTAATGTGTCATCGAAAGCCACCTCCAAAAGTGTCACGCCCCGCACTCAGGGCACGAGCACGCGATTCCCTGCAAACAAACCATATAATCTCTCGGGGTCCCAAGATCCACAATCTAAGCTGAGAGATATAACAAATATATCAAGCATGCGAAAGCGATAATAAAGCAACTCCTCCGTACAAAATATAAATTAAGTGGGACCTGGATAGCATAGAAACTGTCGTACATAGTAACCGACCGTGCATGCAAGTATAGAGCTACTAAAATTCGATAAGTAAGGGGGGTGACGGGGTGAGCATACAAAATGGACCATCATCAAAATCCGACAGGAATAGGGTCGGGGTCGTCACCAAAGATCAAGCTACGACTAGAGTCTCCTAAGATGAGCTGCTGGAGTCCTCGGTGTCCTCAGCATCCTCCATAAGCTCATACTCTGAGAACGTCTCGGAGCAAACCTCAATAGTATCCTCCATGGTTTCCTCATGCGATGGCTCTGCGAGATCCTCCTTGGTCGCCTCTAGGACGATGACCTCCTCCTCCTTAGTAAACTCTAGCGTCGAGGTCCTCTCTGGCCCGTTCCTAGAACCGACTACCAATCCCTCGGCTTGATCTTGGTCCCTACTGGGGTGGCACCAATCAGGGATCATTCTCTGGGGCACCTCATGGGGCTTCAACAACCTAGTCGACATATCCCCAACTTTCTTAAACCAAGCCTCATACCAATGAGGCTTCCAGTCCGTACTACCCTCATCAACCCACACCACTGTACACTTCCTCACGTAAATGGTCCCCTGACCGTCAAGGAACTCATCAAAATACACGGTCATCTCCTTAGGGTCTCCAAATCGAATAGGCCACATCGTCAAGGCCTAGGATTTGAAAAATGAGGGTCCCCAAAGGGGTGAGATACACATGTCAGTAAACGAGTCCCAACCCTAGGTTAGGCCAATTGTCCACTCAAGCAGTTATCTATCCCAAAATTCTAAACTCATAAATACACAGGTACATATAAATAAAGATGACGGCACACAGATGATAAGCATGCAGCTATGACATCATATCACACTCAGATGATCATGCACGCCTCATCCTGCCACTTCATCACAACCATCTCTTCCTGCCTGTCTCATTCTCATGCCCGCGATTAGATCGCATCAGGTTAATTTCATTCCCGCGATTAGATCGCATCAGGCTTCTCTTTTCTCATGCCCGCGATTAGATCGCATCAAGCTTTTCTCCACCCCGCGTCTCATACGCCTCAGGATCTTATCTCGTCTCCGCCATGTCACAACCACAATTCATGCACACAAGGTCCAGCGCATCTCGTGTATAAACATCTCATGCATAAACAAGACATCCATGGCATGCGAAACGAGTCAATACACATACAAATGTAACCAATTACTCAAGAGACATGCATATGCAATTATTCAAATCATTTATACTCTCTTGGCATTCACAAAGACCAATCACATTAAGCTCCTCAAGAAAATCATCTCAACGTCGTCCTATTCGCCCAATCGAGTCCAATCTTTCTATCCTAAGTTTAGGATTCCCTTAACTTGAGTTTGATACCACAAAAATTCTCTTCTTGGTCCTCAAAGATTCGGCCTCCAATGTTTCAAGACCAATCTCACTGCACAACCTAGAGTTTCCAATCAATTCGTAAATTTTTCATATCCAATTCACCAATCCATGAATCACAAACCTCCATAACATAATCCTCACCATCTTAGCATGTCTAAATCACCAATTTGAGGTTCAAAATCAACCATCATCAGCCCCCACAGATTCGGTTTGCACAGAACCAAACCGGGCTATATTCGGTTTTGTGTAAATCGAGTGTATCTAGCCCTAAGTCTCCACCAAATCCATCATTTAAGCACTATCCAACCTCTTAACATGTCTATCTAAGGATCTAAGGGTCTCACCTTGGGTTTGGAGTCAATTCATTGTCGAAATTTCGTCAAGAGTCGCCGCATCGTCCGAGGTCAGTAACCGGCAATTTTCTGTCTTACATTCACATGATCCATTTGGGGTCAAAACTTTATCAAATCATTCTCAAGTTTTTACCACAGATTGATATAAATGTCTCCTAAACCTCCACAAAATTTAACCTCAAGATTCCAACATTTCGGCCTCCTAAGGGGTCAGAAATATCACCCACCTCAGATTGAGTCCGATTCCGTTGGCTTTCGAGAAAAAGCTTGACCGGAGCTCCTCGGTGGTCCAATTGTCGTGCTTCCACTTTGAGGAGGTTGACAAGATGTGGAGCTAGGTTCAGGTGGTCGGCTGGAGTCCAGGCGATAGCCGGAAGGTGACGTTGACAGCGGCGAATGGCAAGGTCAGGGGCGATCGGCGACGACATAAAAGAAGGAAGAAGAAGATGGAGATTTCGGTGGTTGAGGGGGTTATGGCCGGCCAAAGTGAGGTGAGAGAGAGTGAAAAAGTCTTATATTCAAGGCTCAAGTCAAAGAGTGGAATGGTAGGTGGCCAATAGTGGTCATGACCACTCTTTAGTCCATCTATTGACACATGTCCAAGTGTCGTTCCATCTTGATCCAATGACCAATATTTCTTCAAATTTTCGGTGGCCTTGAGGGAGGGATAAAGATCAAAATGCCCTTCCTTCATTGCATGGGCAAGGCTTAAGCTTGAGGGGCAAAATGGTAATTTTACCCCTGACGTCCAGAACGTCATTTTTCTCGTTCCAATATTCTTCGATATGGCGACGGCCACCCGAATATAACATTGGAATTCTTGATTCTTTATTTTCAATTTTCAAGACTTGTTTCTGATGGTTTTATCTATCAGACGTGGTTCCAGCCTATCCCGAACCGACGGGCGGCTTTTGTAGACATTAGCGTATCAACCTCGCGATTTATATCACGTTTAGGGCTCGTCAATTCGTGGCGACTTTGGTTGTCATGTAATTGTGAGGGTATATCACTTGTCCCTATGGCCTCGATCGTCACTATCCGATTTAGAAAAATTTTGCAAATCATACGTTCGTTAAGCGGCATCACCCGCCTTCCAGTCGTATGACACTTGCAAGGTATTCCTTAATCGTTCTTAGATCGGCCTTTTTATGGTTCTAAATATCCCCTCGACTATCCTTATGTTCAAAGCGTCATTTCTTATTCGAGTTCCCTAGGTCCACCTACCTTGTCTCGAGTTAGCCTTTCCCTTTTAGTCAGCCTACTCGAATTGATTAGATTCGAGCGAGATACGATTGAAATACGTCTCCAGATTTACTTCTCATTAATGAGTCTGAAATCGATTGGAAATCAGAATGTCACATCTCTTCCCCCCTTACAAAAAATTTGTCCCCGAAATTTACATTACAATTAATTACTCAAATAAATGAGGGTGTTGTCGCCTCATCGTTTCTTCATTCTCCCACGTGGCACCTTCAGTTCCATGGTGCTCCCACATTACCTTGACCAGTGGGATCTTTTTATTCTTGAGGATTTGCTCCTTCCGGTCCTCAATTCTTATCAGCCTCTCTAAGTAAGACACTCGGTCGTCCACTTCTATGGCTTCGTAGTCCAACACATGTGTTGGATCTGGTTCATACTTTCGCAGCATCGACATGTGGAATATAGTATGCACCTGGGATAGATTAGGCGGCAAGGCAAGCCTGGAGGCCACAGTTCCAATTCGCTCTAGTATCTCAAATGAGCCTACATACCTTGGGCTCAGCTTCCCCTTTCTTCTAAAACACGATAACCCTCTCATCGGCGACACCTTGAGGTAGATATGATTGCCCACTTGAAACTCCAAGGGTTTGCACTGCTTATCTACATAGCTTTTCTAGCGACTCTGTGTCGTCCTTAGTCTATCCCGAATTATCTTCACTGCTTCCACCGATTGCTCTATCAATTCTGGGCCTATGATACTTCTTTCTCCAACCTCATCCCATCAAATCAGGATTTTGCAGGCTCTTCCATAGAGTGCTTCGAATGGTGCCATCTAGATACTCTACTGGTAGCTATTATTATAAGTAAACTCTACCAAATGCAGCCGGTCTTCCCATCCGCCTTTAAAATCTATGACACATGCTCGCAACATGTCCTCAAGCGTCTGTATCATCCTTTTCGACTGTCCGTCCGTCTGTGGGTGATATGCTATGCTAAACAATAGTCGAGTTCCCATGGCGTCTTGCAAGTTTTTCCAAAAGTTTGTCGGGAATTTGGGATCTCTATCCGAGATGATCGTCACAGGCACTCCGTGCAGCCTCACTATCAGTCTCAAGTATAGCTCTGCATACCTATCTATAGCGAAGTTCTTTCGCACCGGGATGAGATGTGTGGACTTGGTCAACCTATCCACGACTACCCATATAAAGTCGTGACCTTGCTGGCTCCTTGGGAGTCCCATTACAAAATCCATAGTTATATGCTTCTACTTCCATTCAGGAATCTCCAGTGGTTGTAATAGTCCTCTAAGCTTACAGTGCTGCGCTTTCACTTGTTGGCACGTCAAACACTTAGCCACATACCTTGCTACGTCCACCTTCATCCCATTCCACCAATGGTGTTGTCGCAAGTTCTGATACATTTTTGTACTTCCAGGGTGGATGCTATAATTGCTCCTGTGAGCCTCTAATAAAATCCTTTCCCTAAGTCCTTCATCCTTTGGTACGCACAATCGTCTTCGGAACTTCAGAATTCTGTCCTCAGACACTTGAAACTCGTCGCATCCATCTCAAGGATCTTCTGAATCTCTGGGTCCATAGACTGTAGGGCCTTTATTCCTTCTTAGACCACAGGTTTCACCCTCAACGTAGCTATCTAACTGGATAACTGATCGACTTCTAACCTGAACTAGGAGTCTCTTAAATCCTCAATCATCGACCAACCTTTCTCCACCAGACATGTGATGCTTGACTTCCGACTCAGCGCATCTGCTACTCTGTTTGCTTTCCTAGGGTGATATAGTATATCACAATCATAATCCTTGAGCAGCTTCATCCACCTACACTGCCTCATGTACAGCTCCTTTTGGGAAAATAGATACTTTAAGCTTTGGTGGTCCGTATAAATTTGAAACTTTTTGCCACATAAGTAATGTCTCCAAATCTTCAAAGCAAATACAATCGCCGCTAACTCTAGGCCATGAGTTGGGTAATTCATTTCATGTGGCCTCAATTGTCTGGACGTGTAGGCTACTACTCTTCCATGCTGCATCAGCACATAGCCTAGTCCTTTCGACGAAGCATCGCTGTTTATCTCGTAACCTCTTGGTCTTGATGGAATTGTTAGCATTGGTGCGGTTGTCAACCTATGTTTGAGCTCTTGGAAACTCCTCTCACATTTGTCAGTCTACTCAAACCTCGTTTCCTTCTTCGGCAACCGTGTCAATGGGATGGCTATGGATGAGGATTTCTCCACAAAACGTCTGTAGTATCCCGCCAGTCCCAAGAAACTTCTGACTTCAATGACCGTAGTAAGTCTAGGCCAATTCGTTACAGCCTCAATCTTCACAGGATCCACTGCGATTCCTTCACCAGATACCACATGACCAAGAAATGCTACCCTCCTCAGCCATAACTTGCATTTACTCAACTTCGCATAGAGCGAGTGCTCCCTCAGGGTTTGCAGTACAATTCTCAAGTGCTCCTCATGTTCTACATTACTCCTCGAGTAAATCAAGATATCGTCAATGAAAATTATGATGAATCTATCTAGAAATTCCTTAAATACTCTATGCATCAGGTCCATAAAAGCAGCTGGAGCGTTGGTCAAACCAAACGGCATCATTATAAACTTATAATGACCGTACCTCGTCCTAAAGGCAGTCTTAGGTATGTCTTCCTTCTTGATCCTCAACTGGTGATACCCTGTTCTCAGGTCAATCTTCGAAAATACCGCCACTCCTTGCAACTGATCAAACAGATCGTCAATTCTCGGCAGTGGGTACTTGTTCTTCACTGTCACTTGGTTTAGCTATCGATAGTTGATGTATAGACGCAAAGACCCATCCTTCTTCCTTACGAATAGTACCGGTGCTCCCTACAGTAAAGCACTTGATCGGATAAATCCCTTATCTAGCAGCTCTTGCATCTGCACCTTTAACTCCTTTAGTTCTGACAGGGATATCATATAAGGTGCTTTCGAGATTGGTTCTGTCCTAGGGGCTAACTCGATTATAAATTCTATTTCCCGTTTCGGTGGTAATATTGGCAACTCTTGGGAAAACACGTCAGGAAATTCACGCACTATCGGGATACTCTCTAACTTTGGCTTTTCGGTAGTCGTGTTCATTATTGCCACTAAGTATGCCTGACACCTTTTAGACATCAACTTGGTCACCTCCAGAGATGAGACTAAGGGAATCGAGATTCCACCTCAACTTCCCACCAATTCAAAGCTAGGGCGGCCTCTTGGATAAAACCGAATTATCTTACTACCACAGTCTACTACTGCCCCCTACTTACCCAACCAATCCATTCCTATAATTACGTCAAAATCGCACATGGGTAGTACAGTTAGGTCAATACTCTCTTTACTCCCTCTAATCACAATCTCACAACCAGCACAGCCCATTGAAATCAATATGTTATCCTTTAACGGTGTGGCAACATGCAGAATTATGTTCAACGGTTTTAATTTCATACCCACTAATTCAGCAAACTGGGCAGACACAAACGAATGCTTGGCACTAAGGTCAAACAATGTGTATGCAGCTTGGTCACACAAGTAAATCGTACCTGTAACCACGCCTGGCATTTCCTCCTCCTCCTTGCGGGCTACTGTATATACTCTACCCGAGCTGGTGGTCGATTCTACTCGATCTGGAGAGTTGCAGTCGACGACCCAGCCTGCGGTCTCTGCCCTTGAGGTCGATTGGTCGGAGCTTGACTCAGGCACGTCCTCATCTGGTGGCCTAGCTAACCACACTTAAAATAAGCTCCGGTCCTTACCGGGCATGGCCCATTCCCATGCCTCCTACCATAAAGGCGGCAGCTCCAGTTTGTGGGATTCGGTGGCTTCACGATATTTTTCTTACGGGAGCACAAAATGCCTATTGCCCATCATCGGCCTCTTGCCCACTAGCGGTTATCTCTGAATGATGTGAACCGCGATCCAGTTGCGGTGTTTCTCTTTTTCAAGTCTCGTTCTATCGTCTAGCCTCGTTCGTAGATCTCCTTATAGGTCCTCAGATTTAGAACGATCATCTGACTACAGAGCTCAGGCCTCAGACCATCCCTAAATCTTCTTGCTTTCTCTTGAGGGTCTTCTACAGATCGAGATGCATACCTCGACAGCCTCGAGAATTCGGCCTCGTACTAATCTATCATCAGCTGGTTTTAACGTAACTATAGGAATTCCAATTGCTTCCTTTCCCGGACGTCTTAGAAAAATACTTGTCATTGAACGTCGTCTTAAAAGCGTCTCAGTTTAAGCCGTTCTTTCAGGGAAGACTCTATCCTTGGTGGTAGCCCACTAATCATTCGCCGTACCCTCCAACTGGTATATTGCTAGCAATATATTCTCCTCATCTGTGCACCTCAGCACCCTAAAAGCTTTCTCTAGCTTCTTGATCTACCTGGGTGCTAGCTCAGGATCCTCAATTCCATCGAACTGAGTTGGTTTCAACTTTATAAACTGCTCCACTAGTTGGCCCATCTATCTGGCCACGATGATATCCTCTTGGGCATTCACAGCCTCATTGCCCTGGCCATGTTCGTCTTGATTTCCATTGCCACCATTGTTGCCGTTGTTGGCGTTGACGGCGGCTATGGCAGCTCCTACTACTTGGGCTGTGGTAGCGTCGCGATCTTAGGTCTGCCTATCAATAAGGTTACCGATTCTCTCTAGTGTCCTCAGCACTCCATCCATTCTTTGATCTTCTGCGATAGGCGACCCCGAGTTAGAGGCTTCGCCTCTTGACCTTTTAGACAGGTTGCTCATCCTTGCTTTTTCTACTGAACTTGGTCCATCATAAGTTTAGCAAGGAGTTAGTAACTCACTCATTCATCCAAACCCAGAGCCACTAACTACTCCTTAATCGAAATAGTTACAACACAGCAGTACTCCATTCAACAAACTTCAGAAACATTTCAGCAAATAGCCCATGGCCATTTCTCAGTTCCGTTCACTCCAACGATTTACTAAAACCAAGCACACTCATTCATTAAGCAAGCCAAGGTTCAAAATGACCTTCAACTCTAAGTAGGGAACTTAATCCTCATGCATCACCACAACCTTGCCAAGATCAAACACCAACCATAAGTACCAGGTCACACACCATGCACCCCAAGCCTTATCTTAACCTGTCTCCTAAAGTCTCACTATCCATTCTTGTCCCAACCTAATCCTCCTTATCACTCCAATCCTCAACCATCTTTGGATCGAGCTGACCTTGCTCTGATATCAAATCAAACGAGGGATATCATGCCCCGCGCCCTGGGCACGAGCATGTGACTCCCTGCAAACAAACCATATAATCTCTCGTATTCCCAAGATCCACAATCTAAGCCGAGAGATATAACAAATATATCAAGCATACGGAAGCGGTAACAAAGCAACTCCTCCGTACAAAATATAAATTAAGTGCGACCTGGATAGCATAGAAACTATCGTACAAAGTAACTGACGGTGCATGTAAGTACAGAGCTACTAAAATCCGATAAGTAAGGGGGTGACGGGGTGAGCATACAAAATGGACCTTCATCAAAATCCGACAGGAATAGGGTCGGGGTCGTCACCAAAGATCAAGCTACAACTAGAGTCTCCTAAGATGAGCTGTTGGAGTCCTCGGTGTCCTCAGCATCCTCCGTCGGCTCGTACTCTGAGAACGTCTCAGAGCAAACCTCAATAGTATCCTCCATGGTCTCCTCATGCGACGACTCTGTGAGATCCTTCTCAATCGCCTCCAAGACGATGACCTCCTCCTCCTCAGTAAACTCCAGCATTGGGGTCTTCTTTAGCCCATTCTTAGAATCGACTACCGATCCCTCGGCCTGATCCTGGTCCCTACCGGGGTGGTACCAATCAGAGTTCACTCCCTAGGGCACCTCATGGGGCTTCAGTAGCCCAGTAGCCACATCCCCAACTTTCCTAAACCAAGCCTCATACCGATGAGGCTTCCAGTCCGTACTACCCTCGTCAACCACACCACTATACACTTCCTCAAGTAAATAGTCCCCTGACCATCAAGGAACTCATCAAAATACACGGTCATCTCCTTAGGGTCTCCAAATCAAATAGGCCACATCATCATGGCCTACGATTTGTAAAAATGAGGGTCCCCAAAGGGGTGAGATACACATCTTAGTAAACGAGTCCTAACCCTTGGTTAGGCTGACCGTCTACTCAGGCAGTCATCTACCTCAAAATTCCAAACTCATAAACACACAGACACATACAAATAAAGATGACGACACACAGATGATAGGCATGCAGCTATGACATCATATCACACTTAAACGATCAGGCACGCCTCGTCCTGCCACTTCACCACACCCATCTCTTCTTGCCTGCCTCATTCTCATGCTCGCGATTAGATCGCATCAGGCTTTTCTTTTCTCATGCCCGCGATTAGATCGCATCAAGCTTCTCTTTTCTCATATGCCTCAGGGTCTTATCTAGTCTCCGCCATGTCACAACCACAATTCATGCACACAAGGTCCAACGCATCTCGTGCGTAAACATCTCGTGTATAAACAAGACATCCATGGCATGCGAAACGAGTCAAAACACATACAAATGTAACCAATTACTCAAGAGACATGCATATGCAATTATTCGAATCATTTATACTCTCTTGGCATTTACAAAGACCAATCACACTAAGCTCCTCAAGAAAATCATCTCAATCTCGTCTGACTCGCCCAATCGAGTCCAATCTTCCTATCCTAAGTTTAGGATTCCCTTACCTTGAGTTTGATACCACAAAAATTCTCTTCTTGATCCTCAAAGATTCGGCCTCCAATGGTCCAAGACCAATCTCACCGCGCAACCTAGAATTTCCATTCAATTCGTAAATTTTCCATATCCAATTCACCAATCCATGAGCTACAAACCTCGATAACATAATCCTCATCATCTTAGCATGTCTAAATCACCAATTTGAGGTTCAAAATCAACCATCATCAGCCCCTACAGATTCGGTTTGACATAACCGAACCGGGCTATGTTCGATTCTGTGTAAATCGAGTGTATCTAGCCCTAAGTCTCCACCAAATCCTTCTTTTAAGCACTATGCTATCTCTTAACATGTGTATCTAAGGGTCTAAGGGTCTCACTGTGGGTTTGGACTTGAGTCGTCGCCGAAATTCCGTCGCCGGATCCTCCAAGGTCAGTAACCGGCAGTTTTCTGTCCTACATTCACAAGACCCATTTGGGGTCAAAACTTTATCAAATCGTTCTCAAATTTTTACCACAGATTAATATACATGTCTCCTAGACCCCCATAAAATTTGACCTCAAGATTCCAGCATTTTGGCCTCCTAAGGGGTCAGAAACATCACCCACCTCAGATTGAGTCTGATTCCGCCAGCTTTTGGGAAAAAGCTTGGCCGGAGCTCCTCGGTGGTCCAATCGCCCTGCTTCTACTTCGAGGAGGTCGGTAAGATGTGGGGTTAGGCTCAGGTGGTCGGCCGGAGTCCAGGCGGTGGCCGGAAGGCGACGTCGACAGCGGCGAATGGCAAGGTCAAGGGCGATCGGCTATGGTAGAAAAGAATGAAGAAGAAGATGGAGATTTCGGTGGTTGAGGGGTTATGGCCGGCCAAAATGGGGTGAGAGAGAGTGAAAAAGTCTTATATTCAAGGCTCAAGTCAAAGAGTGGAATAGTAGGTGGCCAATAGTGGACATGACCACTCTTTAGTCCATCTATTGACACATGTCCAAGTGTCATTCCATCTTAATCCAATGGCCAATATTTTTTCAGATTTTCGGTGGCCTTGGGGGAGTGATAAAGACCAAAATGCCTTTCCTTCATTGCATGGACAAGGCATAAGCTTGAGGGGCAAAATGATAATTTTACTCCTAACATCCAGAACGTCATTTTTCTCGTTTCAATATTCTTCGATAGGGCGATGACCAACCCGAATATAACATTGGAATTCTCGATTCTCCATTTTTAATTTTCAAGACTCGTTTCTGATGATTTTATCTATCAGACGTGGTTCTAGGTTATCCTGAACCAACGGGCGGCTTTTGCAGACATTACGCGTATCGACCTCTCGATTTATATCACGTTTAGGGCTCGTCAATTCGTGGCGACTTTGGTTGTCATGTAATTGTGAGGGTCTATCACTAGTCCCTATGGTCTCGATTGTCACTGTCCGATTTAGAAAAATTTTGTAAATCATATATTGGTTAAGCAGCATCACTCGCCTCTAGTTGTATGACACTCGCAAAGCATTCCTTAATCATTCTTAGATTAGCCTTTTCGTGGTTCTAAATATCCCACCAACAATCCTTATGTTCAAAGCTCCATTTCTTATTCGAGTTCCCTAGGTTCACGTACCTCGTCTCGCGTTAGCCTTTCCCTTTTGGTCATCCTACTCGAATTGATTAGATTCGAGCGAGATATGACTGAAATACGTCTCCAGATTTACTTCTCATTAATGAGTCTGAAATCGACTGGAAATCATAATGTCACAAAAAGACAACTCAAAAGGATCAGAAAACCCCTAAGTCGAACCACTAGCTCTATCTTCGTCCTCATCTTCGTCTGGATCATAATCAAAGAAGGTCTCAGAGCGTACATCCACCGAGTCATCCACTATGGCATCCTCCAGCTCATCCTCTGAAGTAGAAATTTCTATCACTTCAATGGTTTCCTCCATAGTAAGGGTATTCTCTGGCATGTTCCTTGAACCCATCACAGAAATCTCCACCTTTATCTCATCACGAATGGGACAACACCAGCTGGGTAAAACTCCTTGAGGTACCTCTATGGACTTCAATGGACCCTTCGCATCCTCACTGGCTCTACGGAACCAGGCCTCGAATCTATGTGATTTCTAATCCTTACCTCCCTCATCGACCCAAATAATAATACATTTCCTAACATATACGGTATCCCAACCATCAGGGAACTCGTCAAAATAGGCAGTCATATCCTTAGGATCATCTAGACAGGTCGGAAACATCCTTGAGGACTTAGGGTCTGAAAATGTAAGGTCCCATGACGGGATGAGATATACATCTCAGTAAGCTAAGTCCTAAATCTAGGTTAGGTCGATAGTACACCCAGACATAAATGCAAACAATGAGTAACATCATGCCAACAACAATGTAAGCAAATGATCATCAAAATGTACTATAGAAACAGATCTCTCTCCTCAACTTTTCCAACGACGGAAGGAACGACATGTCAGTCTCTCATTACGAGGCTGGTGACAAGGTAGCAACCATCTCTCGCAAGTACATTTCATGTTCCAAAATGAACAATTTTTTGCTTGTAATACATGAGCGGGAGTTCTCTTCTTTTACTATTCCTCAAAATCAGGAAGAACAACTAGTCATAAGGCTTTCAAACTCCAATCTACTTAGAGATTTACTTATCTTATTCAAGGGTGCTTGACTACCTTTACTATATGCTTAAACGACCTTGAGAACTCTGTCTCACACTGATCGATCGTCCTCTAATCTTTGCAAAAGTATCAAGATCGAAATAACTTTTATTCTCAAGCAATCTAGGGAAAGTACGTCCATCAAAAAATTCAATAAAGGCAGTCCAGGCAGATATCATGCCTTCGAGGAAACCCTTCCTCTGGTGACCTTTCACCAATTACCAACATCTTCTTAAGGCTACAATCTACCAGGGTCACTTTCTTTCCTTATTGTACCCAAAACCTCTAAGGTTTCCTTACCAAGATCCCCAATCTAGAGAGAGACAATTTCAAATCTCATCCCTCTTTCAAACTTGGTCAATCTCAACCTTATACATGGCTTCACAAGCTTTTCAAAACTCTCGTGGTTCTTCCCACGCATTCAATTTAGAAAGGATTAACTCGGAGTCACCTCTCTCGTGACTTCTATCATTTAACTCATCAGCACCAGCTTCAATCATCTTAGTGACTTGGTTATAATGACAGCTCCTTCTCGAGTCTGTCTGCCCATCCACTTTCTCATTTCCATTCAAAGTACTCATGACCCTTTTAACTTAGGTCTTGTACAGTCCACAAGCTCGAGCCAAACGCTTTTCTAGTACTCATATTCTGGTTACTCATCTTTACTCAATTTTTACAACTCCCTTCAGTTCTGGAGTCATCTCATATTTTACATACTCGAGCCAATGCTCCTCTAGTGACCATTCTCTTGTCGTTCAACCTCATTAGGTTCTTATGGCACTCGAACCACTATAATTCCTTCTAGAAATCAAATACGTAAGTCATCTACTCGAGTCTGACAGTCTCAAACTGCTCATCTCATTATCTTTCACCATCAACCATCAATGGTTTTCAACAATTCTCAACTAGTTGCTCTTTATACAAGGATTCCAAATCGTCCTTAAGTAGCAACCATTCATCAAGCCATCCTCAACTAGGCAAAAACTCAATTAGGTCAACACCAAGCAAATACTCAAGGCATCACTTCTATAAGTCAATCGCTCATACCATAATCATAAGGCATTTGCCACTCTGTCATATATGTGATAGGCCATCTTATTCTCAACAGACATCAGTTCAATGGGTATAAACCCCACAGGTTGTCTCACCTCTCAGTTATATCTTGGCCAAGCCAATCACATGATGCCAATCAGAAAACATGCTTAACAGGCCCATCACAAACATCACTTTTCTTTTTCAAAGGGCTTCCACCACCAAGCACGAAGCTTTTAACCATGCCACCCATAGGCGCCATTACACATGTCATGCCACTTTCAATTATTCTTTTCGAGAATCAATCCCATGCCGTACATCTCTTAATCACAATTGGACTCAACTTGATACCTAGACTTCCCCTTTCAAGTTATGACTTGGGTCATTCCTGCCTCTTGCCATCTTAGAAGCCTGCCAGGAGCCGCTCCTTGTCCGGATCTCTCTATCCCTGCGATCACTCCCCGCCCTCATCAGACCTGACATTTACAAGTTGTCCCAAGTCATACATCTATGGAGAAAGCCCCGTTCCACATGTCCCATACCATGTTTCAGTATAGTTCGTAGGTATCCCATCAACTTGTCCCATACCAAACAACAGTTTATTAAGTCCAATAATGATAAGCTCATGTACACACCTTCCTCGACTTTCATTTTAATGTCACGAACACATGCGCGTCTTGATTGTCCTTGCCATTCATCATACCATAATCATCTCTAGATCCATTCTTATCCATCGAAGATTTCTAATTCCATCAATGACCATCACATCTCATAGATTAATTGCCTATGTTCAACCATATATCCCAAGTTTAGTCGCTATTCAAGCTAAATCCACATGCATTTGATCACAACTGGTCTTTAATCCAAATATTCCTTATCTGCCCCCTGTATGCATCTCATCTCATAGCACTCCAAGGCTGTCAATAGCAGTCGATAACTAAACTATCAAGATACAACGCAATTCAAGCCTGAATTGACTAATGCCAATCGTCTCTTTATAACTTATACTCTCCAAGTTGGGTCATTGACAAACCATAATTACAATCATATAACCCAATCGACCCTTCATTCATAAGCTATTCTCTAGCAACCTCAAATCCAAGCTTATGACTCCTCAATTTCTATTCACTTCCTTGTGAGCCTTATTCATAAAATCACTCAAGATCATCCATTAAATCGGCACTAGGACTATTAGAATACTACACAAGTTCAAGCCTATAGTCCTCAAGATTCAGCAATCCATGCTTATCCCACAAGGTCCCACTACCTAATTGTCCTCAAGTCATTGCTCCTTATCACTCCAAGTCTCAATCACATTGGATCAAGCTGATCTTGCTCTGATACCATTTAAGCGGGGATGTCACGCCCCAAACCTGTCAGGCACGCAAAATCCCACCAGGGCCGTCTTGTTTCGGTGGTACCCAGGATCCGTCGGCCAACAATTTAACTTCTAAATGATACACACATATGGAAGCGATAAAACTTCTCCATTCAGTTCAATATTAAGATGACTCAGGACATAGGGAACGTCTTCTTATAAATACCGACTACAAGTTCAGAGGGCACAACTCTAACTTCGGGATAACATAAAATCTCTAAAGTCACAAAAGTGTAAATCCATTTCCTATAATTACTTCTTCAAATACCAATCATTGGCAAGCTTAGATTTTCATCGCTAATACTTGAAAAAGTTAATCTCACGACGGGGTGAGATATAAATCTCAGCAAGTTCACCCTAAACCTAGACCAGGCCATTAATCCTCCTAGATTATGCAATAAAACAATAGACAAGGATTCATTGATAAAACAACACATGATGATAAAACATCAAACCACCTTGATAAGTCTCGCATAACGAAATCACGATTCGAGGACAATCATATTATCACAACCAAGTTTCATACTAGCACAGCATTAAATTCATAAGCAAATGTGTGTCCTCAATTTCATCACAACTTTCAATTCCCATGGCCAAGCCTGTGTCAGTACACATCAGGCTAATCACAAATTTTATCTCAATGGCTAAGCCCGCGTCAATACGCATCAGGCTAATCACAAATTTAATCTCAATGGCCAAGCCCGCGTCAATACGCATCAGGTTAATCTCGATCTCGATTGGCAACCCGCGTTTTGACGCATCAGGTTCCAAAGGCTATTTCAATACTTGTGTCGACACGTATCAAGACTATCCCGCGTTCTGACGCATCAGGATATCAATTCTCTTTTCCACAGCTATGCTCACGTCAATACACCTCAAGCTTGGTCCGCGTCAATATGCCTCAAACCATCAAATTGACAAACTCGCGTTAAATGCATCAGGTTTTCAATGCCATTCCCGACCTGTGTCGACACATAATCAATCTTGTCTTGCGTTTCAATGCATTAGGACATTAGCCACCACAATCCTGCATCTCAACGCATCAGGGTACCTATCAAAACCCTGCGCCTCAACGCATCAGGGTGCCACAAGCTCTTAGGCTCACAAAGCAAACTCACCTCTTAAGGAACTTCATAATCGAGTATAATTTTCATCAGCCAAGGAATGAATCATTGTCATGCGAGATGTCAAGGCCATATGTCACAAAGCCATACTAGCATCCATGTTAATCGAATGCACAAAACAACAATTTAGCCATGAGAATTATAATTTCTCATCATCAGGAGTACACATGTGACATTTTGATTTCCAGACAATTTCAGACTCATTAATGAGAAATGAATCTAGAGATGCATTTCAGTCATATTTCGCTCGAATCTGATCAATTCGAGTAGACTGACCAAATGGGAAAAGCTAACGCGAGACATGGTACGTGAACCTAGGGAATTTGAATAGGAAATGGCGCTTTGACCATAGGGATTGTCGAGGGGATATTTAGAGCCACAAAAGGTCGATCCAAGAACGATTAGGGAATGCCTTGCGAGTGTCATATGATTGGAGCGCGGGTGATGCCCCTTAACCAATATATGATTTGCAAAATTTTTCCTAAATTAGACACTGAAGATTGTGACCAAAGGGACTAGTGATAAACCCTCACAATTACATGACAACCAAAGCTGCCATGAATTGACGAGCCCTAAAAGTGATGATAATCACTGGGATATACGTAAAGTCCGCAAAAACCGTCCGTCTGTTCGGGATAGGCTGGAACCACGTCTGATAGAAGAAATCATCGAAAAGGAGTCTTGAAAGATTAGAAATAGAGAATCAAGAATTCCAACGTTATTAGGATTGACCGTCGCCCTATCGAAGAATTTTGAAGCAAGAAAAACAACATTCTGAACATCGGGGATAAAATTATATTTTTACCTCTCAAGCTTAAAGCCTTGCCCATGCATTTGAAGAAGGGCAATTTGGTCATTAAACCAAAAATTTGAAGGATTATTCGCCATTGGATTAAATTGGAATGACAAGTGGACAAGTGTCACAAGATCAACTATTGTCCAACTTTAATCAACTACCATTCAAAGCTTTGACTTGAGCCTTGGATATATAGCATTTTCTCTCTCTCTTTAACCTCATTTGATCGACCATAAGCCCCTCACTCACCGAAAACACCATCATCTTCTTTCTCTTCATTCTGTCGATCACCGACCAGAGCTGTCGCCGCCGTTCGGTGCCATCGACAACCTCTTCCGGCTACTACCTAGACTCCGACCAGCCATACCAACCTAGATCTACGTCTTTTCGACTTCCTCGAAGTGGAAGCACGGCATTTGGACTACTGAGGAGCTCCGGCCAAGAGTTTTCCCGAAAGCCGACAGAATCTGATCCAACCTGAGGTAGGTCCGATTTCTAACTCCTTAGGAGGCTGAAATGTTGGAGTTTTGAGGTCAAATTTTGTGGAGATCTAGTAGACATGTATATGAATCTGTGGTAAAACGTTGAGAGTGATTTGATGAAGTTTTGACCTCGAATGAATCTTGTGAACTTGGAGCAGAAAACTGCTGAATTCTGACCTTGGACGATCCGATGGCTTTCGATGAGTTTCCGGCGACGATACAACCTCAAACTCACAGTGAGTCTCATAAACCGTTATATAGGCATTTTAAGAGGTAGGATGATGATTAAATGATGGATTTAGAGTTGGATTAGGGCTGATTATGCCCGGTTTGCATAGAACCGAGAAGAACCGGTTCGATTTTATGCAAGGCCAGGGCTGTTGGGCTGATAATGGTTGGATTATGAGTCTCAAATTGATGATTAAGACATGCTAGAATGATGAGGATTAGGTTATGGGGGATTGTGGTTCATGGATTGAGGATTTGAATATGGAAATTGCTGGATTGATTGGATTTTATTAGGTTGCGCGTTGAGTTCGATCATGGACCAAAGGGGGCCGAACCTTTGAGGACCAAGAAACGAATTTGTGTGGCATCAAACGCAAGCTAAGGGAATCCTAAACTTAGGATAGGAAGATTGGACTCAATTGAGTGAGTCAAGGTTTAGTTTGATCGATTTATGAGAATTTCTAAAGGATAACTCTTGATATATCCTAAGTGGTTATAAGAGGGTTATGTGTGTTATCGTTTGTGTTTAAATCATCCACCATGTGTGGGTCACTTGATTGCCTTGCATGCCATGAGTCTTTGAATTGTGCCTGAATTGCACATGTTGTCATGTATGGAAAATAAATAGAAAATCATGGCATGACGATGACATGGCGAGGCCTTGAGGCGTGTGAGACTCGGGACGGGAGGTGGATACCCTGATGCGATGTAATCGCGGGGTGGAGTGGATGTTGTGTGGCGCACTGATCGATCTAATCGCAGGGTTGAGATGGCCACGATTCTGATGTGAATTATTCGGGGGACAGAGGTTTGAGGCGATGAAGATTTACTAGAACCTGATGCATTTAAGCGGGTTGCCAATGATGGTCTGATGCGATCTAATCGTGGGTTGGAGAATGAGGCAGGTAAGAAGAGGTGATTGTGGTGAAATGGCTGGATGAGGTGTGCATAATCATTTGAGTGTGACATGGTGTCATAGTTGCATACCTATCATCTATGTGTCACTGTTCTTATTTGTGTGTGTCTGTATGATTGTGAGTTCGAAGTTTTGGAATAGATGACTGCCTGAGCGGACGATTCGCCTAACCTAGGGTTAGGACTCTTTCACTGAGATGTGTATCTCACCCCTTTGGGGATCCACATTTTTACAGATCCTAGGCCTTAGCTACGTAGCCTATTCACTTTGGGGATTCCAAGGAGATGACGACATATTTTGACGAGTTCTTAGATAGGCAGGGGAACATTTGTGTGAAAAAATGTATAGTTGTATGGGTCGACGAGGGTAGCTCGGACTGAAAGCCTCATAGGCTCGATGCATGGTTCAAGAAGGTCGGATATGAGTCGATTGGGCCGCTGAAGCCCCCGAGATACCCCAAGGAGTTATACCCGATTGGTGCCAGACTGTTGGGGAGCAGGAGTTACCGGAGGGGTCTGTAGTTGGTTCTGGGAATTGGCCGGAGACGACCCCGATGCTTGACTTTATTGTGGAGAAGGACGAGGTCATTTTCCTAGAGGCGACCGAGGAGGATCTTGCAAAGCCATCCCATGAGAAGACTATGGAGGACACCGTTGAGGTTCCATCAGAGACCTTCTCCGAGTATGAGCTGATAGAGGATGCCGAGGACACCGAGGATTCCAACAGTTCATCTTAGGTGCCCTAGTTTATTATCTTGATCTTATGATGGCGATCCCCGATCATTGCTATTTTGGATACCGATGATGGTCATACCTTTTGATTTGCTTACCTTGTCGCCCTTGCTTAGCGCATTATAGTAGTCGGAGTTTGTATGAACAACTAGTTATAATATATGACAGTTATTATGCTATCTAGGTCCCACTTAACTTATATTTTGTATGGGGGTTTATTTGAGTACCGCTTCCGCATGCTAAATGTATATATATTATCTCTCGGTTGTTTGTGGATCATGGGACCACAAGAGATGTGTTGTTTGCTTGTAGGGATGTTCGCGTGCTCGACGGGTTCGGGGCGTGACATCCCCGTCCAATTTGGTATCAGAGCAAGGTCAGCTCGATCCAAGATTGGTTGAGGATTGGAGTAATAAGGAGGATTAAGTTGGGCCAAGGACGGATAGTGAGACCTTAGGAGGTTGGTTAAGATAACGCATGGGGTGTATGGTTTGTGGTCTGGTACTTAAGGTTGACATTAGACTCTAGAAGGGTCGTGGTAATGCAGGAGGATTAAGTTCCCTGCCTAGGATTGAAGGTCATTTCTGGACCTTGAGTTGTTTGAGAAAGGAAAGTGATTGGTTTTAGTGAATCATTGAAGTGAATGGAATTGAGAATTGGCCATAGGCTATGTGTTGAAATGTTTATGGAATCTGTGGTGTGGAGTACTGTTGGATTGTAATTGTTTATGTTGAAAGGTAGTTAGTAGCTCTGGATTTGAATGATTAAGTAAGTTACTAACTCCTTGCTGAACTTGTGGTGGACCAGGTTCAATAGAAAGTGATAAAGATGAGCAACCCATCTAGAAGGTCTGGAAGAATCAGAGGCGAAGCTTCTAGCTCGAGGTCGCCTGTCGCTGAAGATCCAAGAATGGATGGTGTGTTGAGGGCATTGGAAAGAATTGGCGACATGATTGATAGGCAGGCTCAGGATCGGGATGCTACCATTGCCCAGGCAGTAGGAGCTGCCACAACCGCCGGCAATGCCAACAACGGCAACAATGGTGGCAATAGAAGTCAAAATGAACATGGCCAGGGCAACGAGACTGTGAATGCCCAAGAGGAAATCATTGTGGCCTGATAAATGGGCCAGCTAGTGGAGCAGTTTATAAAGTTGAAACTGACTCAATTCAATGGGACTGGAGATCCTGAGTTAGCACCCAGGTGGATCGAGAAGTTAGAGAAAGCTTTTGGGGTGCTGAGACGCACAAATGAGGAGAAGGTGCTACTTACAGTGTACTAGCTGGAAGGTACAGCGAACGACTGGTGGGCTGCCACCAAGAATGGCGTCTTCCCTAAAGGAACGGTTATGAATTGGGAAGCCTTTAAGACGGCCTTCAATGATAAGTACTTCTCTAAGACGACCAGGGAGAGGAAGCAGGTGGAATTCTTGCAGTTACGTCAGAACCAGCTGGCGATAGACCAGTATGAGGCCGAGTTCTCGAGGCTGTCGAGGTACGCACCATGATCTGTGGAGGACTCTCAGGAGAAAGCAAGGAGGTTTAGGGATAGTTTAAGGACCGAGCTCCGTAGCCAGATGATTGCTCTGAATTTGAGGACTTACAAGGAGATCTACAAGCATGGCTAGATGATAGAACGGGACTTGAAGGAGAGGAGCATTGCTACTGGATCGCGGTTTGCGTCTTTCAGAGATAACTGCTAGATGAGCAAAAGATCGGTGGCGAACAATAGGCATTTTATGCCTCCAATGCTTAAAGATATTGTGAAGCCACGGAATTTCCCAAACTAGAGCTGTAGACTTTGTGGCAGGAGGCATGGAAATGGACTGTGCCCAATGAAGACCGAGGCTTGCTTTAAGTGTGGTCATTTGGCCACCAGATGAGGATGTGCCCGAATCAAGCTCCGATAAGTCGACCGCAAGGATAGGGACCGCAAGCTGAACCATCGACTGTA
Organism: Rhodomyrtus tomentosa; assembly: GCA_028455895.1. Lineage (NCBI taxonomy): Eukaryota > Viridiplantae > Streptophyta > Magnoliopsida > Myrtales > Myrtaceae > Rhodomyrtus > Rhodomyrtus tomentosa. The sequence goes on from JAPCWY010000007.1 coordinate 30,297,577, forward strand.
ACCCCTCAGATCGAGCAGAATCGACCACTGGCACAGGAAAGAGTGTACGCAGTAGCCCGCAGAGAGACAGAGGAGACATCAGGTGTGATCACAGGCACGATTTACTTGTGCAACCAAGTTGCATATGCATTGTTTGACCCTAGTGCCATGCATTCGTTTGTGTCTGCATAGTTCGCTGAGTTAGTGGGGATGAAATTGAAACCGTTGAACATAATTCTGCATCTTGCCACACCGTTAAAGGATAATGAATTGGTTTCAATGGGTTGTACTAATTGCGAGATTTTGATTGGAGGGGGTAAAGAAAGTATCGATCTAGCTGTCTTACCCATGTATGATTTTGACGTAATCATAGGAATGGATTGGTTGGGTAAGTAAGGGGTCGTAGTGGACTGTTGTAGTAGAATAATCCGGTTTTATCCGAGAGGCCGCCCTAGCTTTGAATTGGTGGGAAGTCGAGGAGGAATCTCGATTCCTTTAATCTCATCTTTGGAAGCAACTAAGTTGATGTCCGAAGGGTGTCAGACATACTTAGTGGCAGTAATGGACACGACTACCGAAAAGTCAAAGTTAGAGAATATCCTGGTAGTGCGTGAATTTCCTGATGTATTTCCCCAAGAGTTGTCAGGATTACCACCGGAGCGGGAAATAGAATTTGTAATCGAGTTAGCCCCTGGAACAGAGCCGATTGCAAAAGCACCTTACAGGATGTCCCTGTCAGAACTGAAAGAGTTGAAGGTGCAAATGTAAGAGCTACTGGACAAAGGATTTATCCGATCAAGTACTTTACCGTGGGGAGCACCGGTGCTGTTTGTAAGGAAGAAGGATGGGTCTATGCGTTTATACATCGACTATCGGTAGCTGAATCAAGTGACAGTGAAGAACAATTACCCGCTGCCGAGGATTAAGAAGGAAGACATACCTAAGACTGCCTTTAGGATGAGGTATGGTCATTATGAGTTTATGGTGATGCCGTTTGGATTAACCAACGCTCTAGCTGCTTTCATGGACATGATGCATAGAGTATTTAAGGAATTTCTGGACAGATTCGTCATAATCTTCATTGACGATATCTTGATTTACTCGAGGAGCAAAGCAGAACATGAGGAGCATTTGAAGACTGTACTGCAGACTCTAAGGGAGCATACTACACGAAGTTCAGTAAGTGTGAGTTTTG